>CM066040.1:220771028-222164361 GCA_033557465.1 Ichthyophis bannanicus | reverse complement strand
CCTGTGAGAAAAGGCTAAAGTGATTAAGGCTCTTCAGCTTGGAGAAGAGACAGCTGAGGGGAGATAGGATAAAGGTCTATAAAATAATGAGTGGAGTGAAACAGGTATATCTGAATTTGTGGATAATTCTTCCAATAAGTATAAAGATATACAGTATCATTAGAGTTACTAAGTTGTACATTTAAAACAAATCAGAATTATTTTTTTTAGTATATATTTAAATTCTGGAATTCATTACCAGAGGAAGTGATAAAAGCAGTTAGCATTGCTGGGTTTTAAAATAAGGATTAAACAACTTCCTGGAAGAAAAATCCATAAACCATTTTTAACAAGGTAGACTTGTGGAAAGCCTCTGTTTATCCCTGGGGACAGACAGCAGGGAATGGGTGAGACGGTTGAGCCATTGCATCTCCTGGAGTATGAAGTTTTATAAAAATTATCTATGAAAAGATGGGCCTCTGAGGGATCCTGAGGTACTCCTGACTACTTATCCCTGATTCAGATAAGTTTGAAACACACTCCTATCGTGTCTTACAAGTATTACCGGACCTTATGAACTGTGGAGTATATAGAAGCTGACGGAGGATGAACTATAATATTTTCTGCCAAACTCATGAGTTCTTGGTTGCCTGAGCTCATATGTATGGACCGATGACGAATTAAAGGCTACTACCACTACTAGTGATCATTTGTATAGCACTACAAGGTGTACACAGCGCTGTACAGGCACATGTAAAAGATTGTCCCTGCTTTTCAGAGCTTACGGTCTAGTCAAGACAGACAATACAATTGCTGAAGACAAGGATACATCTAGGGATACGGTAAGGAAGCACATAGGAGACTAAGCGGATCAGGATCCAAAAGCAGCCTTAGTATTTCTCCTTAGCTTCTTTGCCTGAAATTGTTGGGTTTACTAATTTGAGGCCCATATATTAAAAAAAATGTTTGAAGTACTTTAAAAGTTTCCAAAAATAATTTTCATGATTGAATACTTAAGTGGTTGTTGTTGTTGTTTTAATTTGTTGCCTTTAAAAAATAAGCATAACATAGGCACTTTTTCTACATTTGTTCTGGTTCTACATTTACCCATATACTGTAGGTGTTCTCATGGCAGGGATGAGTCACAGAGGCAACTACACACATGGGGTCCTTTCACTAAAGTGTGGTAAAGCTTTGCAATTACCGCAAGGTAAGGGCCCAAATGACTGCAAGGTTATTTCGAAGTCTGTGGTCAGGGGTGCATCCAATATGTTCCCATAGAGTTGCCACACAGAAGAAGCCTTTACAATGCAGTAAGCACAGTGATGGTAGATTGGAGGCAGTGAGTGTACCCATGCTATCTGCATCATTGACAGTGTGTGCTAAGTTACCATGTGCTGAATGCAAGGTGCAGTCCACACCCATTCCCCAATTATAACTTGCCCATTTCATTCTCCATTCCAGGACATGCAGTTAGTGCGTGAACAGAATCGGTTAATTGTCTGACCAGCATAGTAACAATTACAGTGGCCATCTGCTATCCTTACTATTTGATGACTCGCACAGTAACTTTTTACTGTACTTTTAGTAAAAGGCCGACTTTAAGCCTAAGATTGCATATGCTTGCAATTTACTAGCAGTTTGATTGCTTTATATTTTGTTCAGTAATGGCACACTAAACTGTTGCAATTACGGTCTATAGATATTTAAATCAAATTAAATTAAACAAAAAATGTGATTGTAAACACTGTAAGACTCATCTAGTCTGCTCAATTTCTTTCTTCGTGCAATACTGTAGAGCCCAATTAACCTGTAGCTTTCTTTCCCCTTGCTTCTTTGCAACTAGCAATTTGCTGCACTTATCCCATGCTGTATTAAATTCTGTTAATAATTTTGTGACCATCATCTCCACTGGTAGACGATTTCACACTTTCTATGATAGTACTCCAGAGTTTACCAAATCGGGGCCTCACTCTATGGCCTCTGAAAGAGGTTTGCATCTTGTGGTTTGCTAATATATTTTGGGGATTATTGTAGAAGCATCCCCACATCTAAAAAGAAGCATTTATACGTGTAGATTGACATGCACATGTCAATGACATTTTAGAAATGTGGGGATGCTTACCATGCCTGAAATCCTGGAGGTGTGAAAGGATGGGAAGATGGATTCTTTGGGCAAGCTTAGACGTGGATTCCCCACTTCCTACAGAGAATCCACATCTCTACCAAAGATTGTAGATGATGACATTTAAACCTGCCCCAAGACATGCATAAATGCCTGCTGGCAGGGATAGCTATAAACGTCAAAGTCTGGGTCCCCATCACCCTGACCTGCATCTGTCTCCCCCTTCATCCCTGACTCGATCCTCCCCCCCCCCCATGACAACTCTCTTGAAAGGATCAGATCCCCCCGATGCCCCCTCTAGAAAGGGGTGCCTTGAGGAAGGCGTGAAATAAATGGGCCCCTTGGTTTACTGAGAACTTGAAGGGTGAAGACTGTTTAGTGTGATGCCTGGAGAGGAAATGGAAGAAATCTCCATCTATCAAATCCAAATGATTAAAATGAAATGTTTTTAACTAGTGCAGGATTTTAATGATCAGGCCAAAAAGGATTCTTTTATTTTAAGGAAACAAAAAGCATTCTCTAAGCCTTAGGAGCTGATAAGAAAGTAGACAAATTGCTGAAGATTACGAGTGATACTCAGCCTTCTGCTTCTGAAATGTGAAATGTATTTTGATGCAAAATTCAAAGGTAAAAACAAGTCTTTATTAACTGTTGACAGATATAAAGCAGCTGGTGCCAGTTACTGCGATTAGAAGAATGAATGTCAATGTACTTCGATAGCTCAGGAATCCAGTTAATGTCTCCTTAAAGCAGGGATGTTTACCTGACTGCTTAACACAGTTTACCATCTTGCCAATCCTTAATTTTCATCCAATATTGAGTATTCTGTTTTATGTAAAGTTATTGAACAGGCTGTAAGCTTACACTTGGATGATTTTTTTGGATCAATGGTAGCAGAGTTTTCGAAGGGGACACAGCCCTGAAAGTTTGCCGAACTCTCTGATGAATAGCTTCTTATGGGGTTGCATATTTTAAGGTCTGGTTGTTTACTTATTTTCATTGATATGTTTTCTGCATTCAATTCAATTTGCCACATCATTTGGTTGTCAGGACCAAGATCCATTAGAACGGATGGCATGATATTAGACTGGTTTACTGTTCGTATGATATCAGACTGCTCGTATGCAAAGAGATCAATTTAAAATTGATTGTTCTGATTGGTATAGCATTGAAAGCGGTGTCCCTCAGACTTTATTACTTTCAGCTGCATTATTTAATATTTATTTGAGTCCTTTTTGTACATTTCTTTATGAATTTACAATTCTTCTACATATTTATGCAGATTATTTTATTTGCACCAATGTTAAATCTACTGACTCTTTTGATACCACCCCATTAGTACAAGATTTTCATTTAACTTCCAAATGGTTATCAAGTCACAGTATATGTACTACAGTAATTATACAAACACTGAAAGAATGATCATATCTTATTCCCAAAACTATCCAAAGCCAAATGTGTTGCATTTAGATTGCAAGACCATCCCTTTAATATTTAAAGCAAGATATTTAGCTATAATTCTTGACAGTTCTTAAATTGGTTTGTAGTGCTTGTTTTAGATACAGAATGGTCCATGCACCAAAGCATTTTCTCAGTTGCAAACATTTTCACATTGTTGTAGAATCACTTATTTTACTTTTTTAGACTATTGCAATAGTCTTTATTGTGGTTTGCCCAAAACCTTGCTACACTCCTTGCAACTTATTCAAAATGCTGCAGCTCAAGTGATTTTTGGCTGACAAAAAACTGAACATATCTCTGAAAAACTGTTTGAACTTCATTGGTTCCTTTGGGAGAGGAGATGCCAGTTTAAGCTTATGTGTTTGATTCATAAATCTTTATCTGACACAAACATTCTTGATATTGTCTCTATTAAATAGATAGGAACCATCTTGCTCTCTTTGATCTAGCTATACTGGTCGGTTAGTTGATCCTTCTGTGGCTAAAGCCAGAAGGGTAGTGACAAGGATTTGTGTATTTTCTATACGTGGTCCTCTGACTTGGAATAATTTTCCTACAGAATTATGGCTGGAAAGGGATTTTTTTAAAGGTAAGTTTCTGAAATCTCATTTCTTTCAACTTACCTTTTTACATTTACTAAGTATATAATATTTTGTTTTGTGGTATGTGTTGTGGGTTAATGTTTTATTATTAGATTGTATACAAGCTGATTGTGCATGTAACTATTTTTTCCTCCTAGAATAGATGAACAATAAATTTTGTAATTGAAATAAAATAAAAAATGGATTTTTAGCGTGGTGAAAGAAATCTCCCCCCCCCCCCCCAGCATGAACTCTCCCCTGGAAATGGCACCCCCCCCCCCCACTGAGACCCCCTACAAGCAGTACCCCCCCCCCATCCCCTTCCACCCATCATCCCCTTCCCAGGTTTGTCTTGGTGCCTAGAGAGGCTGTTGCACACATCCATCATCTATTGTGAATAAAAAGTCTACTCTCTTTCACCCTCCGCATTCTTATTCTATGACTCCTCATTCCAGAGCTTCCTTTCAATTGAAAGAGACTCACTCCTATGCATTTATACCTGAAGGTACTATATCTCCCTATCCTGCTGTTTGTTCAGGGTACACATATTTAGATCTTTAAGGGGTTTGTTTACTTAGCTGCGGTAGCGGCTTCCATGTAATATTGGAGCCGCGGCCCCATTGAATTCAATGGGGCCACGGCTCCGATATCGCAAGGAAGCTGCTACCGCAGCTAAGTAAAGAAACCCCTAAGTCTGTCCCCATATGCTTTTTGATGATGACCACTGACCATTTTAGCAGATGTCTTCTGGACTTGACTCCATCTGGTTTATGTCCTTTAGAAAGTTAAGTCCGCAGAATTACATACAATGTTCCAAATGAGATCTCACAAGGCTTATACAGAGGCATTAGCACCTCCTTTTTCCTGCTGGTTAGTGCCTTATGCACCCACACATCATTCTAATGCTCTCCTAAATCCAACTTTGCAGTCACCCAGTCAAAGGTTAAATAGACTGCTTATTGATCATAAGCATTGCAGAGAGAACTCAAGATCTCTGGACTTGCTTCTAGACGATTCTAGCCCCAAAATATCACAAGGGCAAGTCTGCCTTACAATTACATTCTTGTCATTGAATTCGAAAAGAATCTTTCCTTCAGACCAGCAAGCATTGAGGAGGTTGCTTTCTTCTTCTGTTTTAGATAAATTGAATTTATGGAACATAGCGTGATAGATCTCCCAGATGTAAATACAGTGGAATCTTCTAAAGACATTTAGGCAGAAAATAACCTTCAGTTTGATGAATACTTTCTCTGCACTAGGTATATACTGCAGACCTAGATTCATAAGTTTCAGCTGCAAAACTGTGATTTTTTTTTCTACCAGTTTACGTATAGGAACTGTTTATTAACCCTAAGACCAAGTAGTCAAGAGATAGTTATGGTTTATGCTAGCACTGAAACTTATAGATCTTACCACTGGCTATGTTCTTTCAATTCTGTAAATACTCTCGAGTGTGTTTTCATTTAGTTTTATTGTATTTTTTTTATAATCTTAAATCTGTACTGCCATCTAGTGGCAAGTACTAAATTCTATCACTCAAATATGTAAATCTATCATTCAAAAATGAGTTACTTCATCTTTTATATTTCCATTTTTCAAAATGGATGGAAAGTTTGTTAAAAAGAATTTGATCGGCAATGATTGCATATCAAATCTTTGTCAAAATTCATCAGCCTGGAAATAGCCTTGATTCATTATCTCATTGTGAGGCATATACACCACTTAAATAGTGACATAGCTAGACAGATTAGTTCAATAAAGAAATGGGAAATAAATTATGAAAAATCCAGAACCAAGTATCACAAGCTTATCAACACAATGGAGCAAGTGCTATACTGTAATTCTCTTGCTGAATTTGAAGTGACTTTGACATCGGGCTACTTGTAGCTAGAAGCATCATAATACTCAGATTTCAGATTTAGGAAGCTATGGTATTTGCAGAACACTTCCTGGCTGATACCCAGTATTAATGCATTACCTCAAAGAAGGTTTGCTTGCAAGACTCCTTATCATTACGTAGTGCAGCAAAGCCTTATATAAACTAGAAAGCAATGATGACAACAATGGTCCAAAATGAGGATAAAAGCCTCCATTTCTCCATTATCACCCCTAACATGAAGCCACTTGCATAGCTAGATGAATCCCTTGTTTACTGGGGCCCATCAAAGGAAAGGTGTCAATTACCTAACTACTGTAAGGACAAAGAATTTTCTGTAGAGTTAGAGAGGTGATAACTAGCAGGGCCAACTCAACTATAAAGGCAAGACTAGGCGGTTGCCTAAGTTGACAGTAAAGAGCAGAAGCAGCAGTCAAAGCAAAATAATAGATCCCGACACCCACACAAATTCAAAGAATCCTCGGCACATTCGTTTCCCTGCAGGGAGAGCGGGCACACGCATACTTACAAAGCAAAGTTTCATATTTACAAGCGTGATGTCCAATTATGCATTTTTAGAGGCTTGTTGCGAGAGGATGATGTCAGGATGATTATGATAGTTGAGTTTAAGGATCATAATCTTGGGGGGGGGGAGGGGGAAGGTGTAAATCTGAAGGTTTGGCCAGGGCATCCAATACCCTTGCACCAGCCCTGATAAATGGAACTTGGAAGGAAGTTGTATTCTTCCCCCTTCACCCCCAAAAGATAAAGAAAATATACCCAGATATTCAAAGGCTGATTTATAAAGAAATGCATCGTTTAATATTTGTACAAATAAGGTTTCCACTCTGAATTCATTTTGTACACCAACCTCAGTACTATGATTAATTACTTTTGGAGTGACTGACTTCACGGAATATAGGGGGCAATTTGGAACAGCCTGTACTGTTTGCAATGTAGGTATGAACATTTTAGTTCACAAACATGCAACCACTGTTATTTGCCTTTGAAAACTAACAGCCACAATGAGTACATGTGCTAAAAAGCAGGGGCATAGACGTCGGTGGGCCTGGATAAACCATGCTCCACCTCAAGTTGCAGTTAAGCCCACCCACTTAGTGGCAGCAGCACAGGCCAATGAAAGAAGAACTGGATACGAAGTTAGCATCTACTGTAGCAAACCTCCACAATGTCCACCCAGTCTCTGAATTAGAACAATTCATTGAAGTGTAGTTTTCAAGCTAAAAAGCCAAAAGCAAAGGGTAGCGCAAAACTACGTGTGTAAAAGGTCATTTTCAAAAGCTTCTGTTTTCATATGGAGACAGAGATTATGGAGGTGTGA
The DNA here is from genome assembly GCA_033557465.1 of Ichthyophis bannanicus. Classification (NCBI taxonomy): domain Eukaryota; kingdom Metazoa; phylum Chordata; class Amphibia; order Gymnophiona; family Ichthyophiidae; genus Ichthyophis; species Ichthyophis bannanicus. The sequence goes on along the minus strand of CM066040.1, from coordinate 222,156,997 downwards.
CATGGGCATAGTTTAGGCAGTCAAAAATGTGTATTTTGCATCGTGCACAGGGAATACACATGTAGGTAAAAAAAAATCTCCATATTGGCTTTTGCAGCTGCCCTGAGGCATGCATAATTGCCAATAGAGGGGCAAGTGCATTGACACACCCCTGATAACTGAGAAATCTCCTGAAGGCAATAACCGCCCCCCCCCCCCCACACACACACACACACACTCCAGCCCCCCAAACCTCCCTACCAGACAAGACCCCCAAATCCTCCTGCCAAACAAGAATCCCCTTGCCAGACAAGACTCCACCCCACATCCCAATTTCACTTCCGGCATCTACTGGCAATTTCCATGGTGACCAGTTCCTTGGATGCTCCTACCCCATGGATATTGGGATTCAAAATGGCACCCATAAGGGTGGAATGACATTAGTGCCAGGAAGTTTCTCCTAATATTAAATGTACTTGCTGTGCCCAGAAATATAGGGATCAATATTCAAAAGAATCTTCTTACAAAGACATCTATTCCCAGTTCCATTTAATGCTTCTTCTATCTAGTTTCTGGACTCAAAACATTTCTGGTGCCAGACTTTCCATATCTATATTTCAAAGGTGCACAATTGTTTAACTTAACTCTACTCATCTATTATTTAATATATTAAAAAGACAGCTAGTTTGTGAATTGATATTGACTACTTATTAAGTTCAGCAATATTTGTTTTATACATAGGAAGCAGTTTAGATGTTAGGTTGAACTCTTCCTTAAACAGAAACCTCCATAGAGACATAGGGCCCCATATTCAAAGGCTTTTACGTGCCGCTCTGTGGCATCTTCAGTGGCACAACACAATTAATGCTGCTGAAGATCTGTGGGGGCCGCCACTGCCTGCCCCAGTGCTCATCTGTTCATATCGGGGCATGCCAGGGGCATTCTGGGGCGGCATCCATCGCTAACCAGGCAGCAGCCATATTGAACCGCTGCCCGGTTTGCAATAAGCGGGGAAAGTCAGGCACAAGAAACCCTGCACTAACTTTCACCACAGAAACTAACCATGCAGTGGCTGACTATCACTTTGCGACAATCCGGGCAGCCCAGATATTCACTGCCAGAGCCCGGATATGGCCCCTGCATTGAAGACCCAGGTTTTAAGTTCAGTGCTGGCAGCAAGCCATTATACCAGTGCTAGCTAACGGTGCTGGGTATCGGGCCCATAGAAGACAATGGCAATTAAAGACCACATGGCCTTTCCAGTCTGCTCATCCATAAAACCTTCTATGTTCTACAATCCCTTCCTCTCCCTTAGAGATCCTCTGCATTTGTCCCATGCTTTCTTGAATTCAGATACACGTATCTTTGTTTTGAAACTGGTCAACATTGAAATTGTTACTGACTTTAAAAGGCCCTAATCTGTAGTATCTTGGTGAGCTGAACACGAATATAACATTAAAAAAAATGTATTGGCTCTCGTTTAGAAGATATTGCATGTAGTTCATTTTTGACGTTTCACCATGTAAATTTATCCAGTAGGACATCAACAACATCCCTAATAAGCCTTGAATAATGTAATATTGCATCACATTGCATAATACCAGCATGCACACATCATCCAGAGTTGATTGCATCATTTTCCGATGCAATGCAGTACTACTGCCAGACGGCTGCTGAAGCCATCTGACGTCAGCAGTGTACTATACGCAGTCGGAAAGGTTGAGCATTTAAAATATTTCAGACTGTGTGCGAGACAGTTTAAGCTGCTGTTACATGTAACTTTTATTAAACATATAATTTTAGCCATTTAGGTACAATACAGAACAGTAATGCCGCAAAAGTGCGTTAATACCGTTGTCAATTTCTGCTACATTTGTGGGGAAGTGACATTTGCCAAGCAGAAGAAAAGTATCACTTCTCAACTGAAGAAGGCATATCATCTTTACTTCGGATGCAAGACTGGTGACCAAGACAAGCCTTGGGCCCCGCATATATGCTGCACTACATGTACAACACAGCTTTCACGGTGGTTGAATTGCAAAAGACCATCAATGCCATTTGCAGTCCCCATGGTGTGGAGAGAGCCAAGCAACCACATAAATGACTGTTACTTCTTCTTGGTTCCTCCTCTTTCCAGCGAAATAACGAAGCAAAAGAAGTCAAACATAGTCTACCCAAACATTCCTTCTGCAATGAGACCAGTTCCACATGGTGAGGGACTTCCTATTCCAGAACCTCCATCAGAATATTCTCTTGATTCATCTGATGAGGACAAGGGTGAGCCAACCTGTTCTTCTCCTGGTCCATCAGCATGCAGTGACCCAGATTTTCACTGGGATGCATTATCAACTCCACACAGAATAACACAGGAATAACTAAATGACCTGGTTCGTGATTTGGACTTATCCAAGAACAAGGCAGAATTGCTAGGATCAAGACTCCAACAATGGAAACTTCTAGAAGAAGATGTCAACATTACTTCATATCGAAAGTGCCACCAGCAGTTGGAGCCTTTCTTCAGAAAGGAAAGTAATCTGGTATTCTGTTCCGATATTGAAAGCCTCATGAATGCCTTAAAAATCACTCATGACCCACAAGACTGGGGACTATTTATAGACTCTTCGAAACTGAGTCTGAAGGCTGTGCTTTTGAACAATGGAAACCGTCTTCCATCTATTCCAGTAGCGCATGCCGTCCACATGAAAGAGACATATGATAACTTAAAGCATCTACTGACCTCCATTAACTATAACAAGTACAGCTGGGACCTCTGTGGTGACTTGAAGGTAGTTGCCCTTTTAATGGGACTGCAGCAGAGATATGTAAAATACATGTGTTTCTTATGTGAGTGGGATAGCCGAGCAAGGGATTGGCACTACTTGCGGAAGGAATGGAATCGCAGACAAAATGTAACAGTTGGAGAGAAGAATATCCAGCACCCAGCTCTGGTTGGGGCTCACAAAATCCTGCTACCACCCCTTCACATCAAACTAAGTTTGATGAAAAACTTCGTGAAAGCCATGGACCACACTTTGTCAGCTTTCCGATACCTGCATGAAAAATTCCCTTGACTCAGCGAAGCAAAGATTAAAGAGGGAGTTTTTGTGGGTCCTCAGATTCGAGAGCTCTACAAAGATGACCGGTTCAACAATTTGCTGCAGGGTGATGCGAAACAAGCATGGAATGCTTTTCGCCTAGTGTCAACAAACTTTTTCGGGAATGTTAGGGCAGAAAACTACAAGGAACTAGTAGAATACATGCTGATGCAGTATCAGAAACTTGGCTGCAATATGTCTCTAAAGATCCATTTCCTTGATTCCCATCTCGATATCTTTCCTGACAACTGTGGTATGGTTAGTGATGAACAGGGTGAACATTTTCACCAGGCTATCGCAACGATGGAGCAAAGATACCAGGGAAAATGTTCCACTACAATGCTGGCTGACTACTGTTGGACACTCCCCAGAGAAGCTCCAGAACAGCTGTACAAGAGACAGGCGAAAAAATCTAAGAAGTAGTCTATGACTTGGTTTTTTTACAGGTATTAACCGAAGGCCTATTATATTTACTATTGACATGCATTTTGTGATATAAACTTTAATTCTTGTAGATTACAAAAAAAACTAGAGCCAACTTTGCAATTTCACTGTCATATTCGTGTTCAGCATATAAAAATTGATAAGAAATTACTATTTTTATTTCAGTAACATGACTTTTGTAAAATTTGTTGACCAGTGAAATTGGTGCAAAGTTCATGAGAAAAACAGACCTCTACATTTAGTTCCAATACTGATAAATCTGAAAAAGTCCCCCTTATGCCTCATGTCCATTTAAGTGGAAAATTCTGTAAGTGAACAGATGGTTATCACTAACTTACAATATTTCTCTGTAGTATAAAAAAAAGGACAACTACAAAACCAGTCATATAGTTTATGCGACAGATGTTTTGATTAGACTTGCACTGTTTTGTAATTTTATCTTTTATTGTCCATAGACAGAACGTTTGTGCCTGAATTAGCAGAATATCCGTCTCCAACCAAATAAATAAATAACTATGTAAATAAAGCATAGCAAACTAATAGGAGTTATTTCAGAGCAGCATTTACACATTTACATCGGCATACACTTTTTAATACCATTTTAGAAAAGGGCTATTTAAACATGGTGATGCACACCATGTTTAAATAGCCTCTTTATCAAACACTACAACAGCCCTAATTGCAATAGTAGCAAGCTCAGTTCCTCCTCCCCAACCCCTCTCTCAGAATCAGCCTTCTCCCACACTCACCAACATTACAACTATTATGGCATAAATTCCCAGTGATCTGCATTCAAGTTAGTAGCATTTATGTAAATAAATAATGGTATAACCATTCACACTGTTAAATGGATAGTTCCAATGTAAATAGTTAAATACCCATGGGGATGGAAGGATACTCCTATGAAGAAAGGCTAAAAAGGTTAGGGCTCTTTAACCTGGAAAAGAGACGGCTGAGGGGAGATATGATAGAAGTCTATAAATTAATGAACGGAGTGGAACGGGTAAACGTAGATCGATTGTTTACCTTATCAGAATATAGAAAGACTAGGGGACATGCAATGAAGCTACAGGGTAAACTATTTAAGACTAATAAAAGAAAATATTTTTTCACTCAACGTGTAATCAAACTCTGGAATTTGTTACTGGAGGATGTAGTAAAGGCTGTTAGTGTAGCTGGGTTTAAAAAAGGTTTGGACAAGTTCCTGGAGGAAAGGTCCATAAACCATTATTAAGAAGTGACCGAAGATATCAATGCTTGACCCAGTACAAGCATTGTGGAACTTGTGTCTCTTGGGGAAACTGCTAGGTACATATGACCTAGATTGGCCACTGTTGGAAACAGAATACTGGGCTTGATGGACCTTGGTCTGACCCAGTATGGCATATCTTATGTTCTTTGCAACTCGTTCTTCCATGTAAACCACCCCTGATCTTGGAAGGGGCGGTATAGAAAAACTGTGCAAATGGATAAATAAATAAATGCTGTGTTAAGGGGAATGGAGAGGGAGTGGTGGGTTTTCATCCTTTACATTTCACTGAAACAACCCTTGCCAAATTCTTTGTGATCTATTCCTGGCCAATTCCAAAGGTCTTTAGTGTAGCCTCATCCATCTGGACCTATGTGCTGCTTTTGAAACTGTTGATCACCACATTATCATCAACACTCTATTCTCACTTGGCTTTAGGGACTCTGTTCTGTCTTGGTTTTCCTCCTGTCTTTCTCATCGCACCTTTAGTGAATGTACCAGAGGATCTTCCTCCACTGCCATCCTGCTTTCAGTCAAGGTTCTGTCTTGGGGCTTCTTTTCTCTTTCTATATTCTCTCCCTTTATACCCTGATCTCCTCCCACGGATTTCAGTACCATCTTTATGCTAATGGCTCCAAGATCTACAGTACCTCTCTGCACCTGAAATCTCTCCAGAAATCCAAGTCCATATCTTAGTCTGCTTGTCTGACGTAGCTGCCTGGATGTCCCATCGCTGTCTAAAATTGAACATGGCCAAGATGGAGCTCATTATCTTTCCTCCTAAACCCACCTTCGCCCTCACACCTTCTTCCTTTCTCTCTGTGGGATCTTCTTTGATTTACCCCTCTCCTTCTCTACACACATCTAATAGAGAGATAAACCCTGCTGCTTCTTTATTTTTAACATCAGCAAAATGCATCTCTTCCTTTTTGAATACATTATCAAAAACCTTATCCACTTTCTAGTCACCTCCCATTTAGACAATTGCAAGTTGCTCTTTTCTGGTCTCCTCTTGAATACCCTATCTCCTTTTCAATCCATTCAAAATTTGGCTGTAAGGCTATTCTTCCTCTAGTGTGACTATGCCTATGTAACATCTCTTCTCAGATCTCTTCACTGGCTACCTATATACTTCTGAATCCAAGCCACACTTCTCCTACTGACCTACAAGCGCATTCATTCTATGGATTCTCATTGCCACACCTCTCTTATCTTCCCTACGACTATTCTTGGGAACTCTGTTCATCACGCAAATCTCTCTTATATGTGCCCTTCTCTTCCACTGCCAACTTTAGCCTTCACTCATTCTACCTTGCTGCACCCTATTTATTTATTTTATTTATTTATTTATTTTATTTACATCTCTTATATACCGCACTATTTGCGATCAGCGCGGTTTACATAGAACAAACAATATCCGACAATAAACAATACCTGGAACAAACTATCTGAGTCAGCACATCGGGCTCCAACCCTGACTTTATTCAAATCCAGGCATAAAAACCACCTCTTCAAGGCTACCTTTGGATCCTTACCCCTTATTCTCCTGTTGATCACCCTTGTGTGTCATAACTATTTACCCTTTGTTCTATGCTAGTCTCCTGTTAGTTGTATGCATCTATCCTGATAGATTATGAGCTCCTAAGAGGGGACAAAGGAAAGCAGGCTACACCATGCCGTAGGATGTTGCAACAAGTTTTATTTAGTATCCTTGAGATTACCCTACACATGTTTAGGCACAGAGCCTTCTTCAGGGGATATTGACCTCTCTATTTAAAATTCATCAAATGAATTGCATTAAAAACTCATAGAACATAATATAAATATGCCATATGTTATAAAATGTAAAGCAATTATGAGACTATGGGGTATGTTTACTAAACCGTGGTAACGTTACATACCGCACGTTATGTAATGTTAACAATCGTTAGGTAACGTTAATGTGTGTTATGTAACGTTAACGCACGTTAACGTTAAATAATGATCGTTAACATGCCCGGCCGTGGAGGGTGGAGAGAGGGCGGAGAGAAGGGGTCAATGGGCAGGGAGTAGGCGGGGAGAGGCGCCCTTCACACTAACACGCTGAACTGAAGGGCTGAATCCTAACACGAATGAAAACCTGCCATTAGATGCACATTTGCAGGAGAGAAAAAACATTTCAGTGTCAGCAATGTACAGCAGAGGCACAAAGCCCAAGAAACGTGATAGAAGTGCTCCATTTCCAGCAACAGCATAGTGCCCATGTATGAAAGGCCATGATGGCGATGGTGCAAATGGGGCATAGGGGGATGCATGCGGGACATGTAGCAGGGGCAGCTGGGGCACAGGGCAGACTATGCGGGTGCCGAGGTGGCACATAGGAACATAGAAACTGGAAGTGTGAAAGACAGCATCTAACAAAGGCCAAACACAAGATACAAATAACTTGTCCACATTAGCCAATAGTTGCTAGGGCAGGGACAGGATACCCCCGCATCCATCCTACAACCATGTTGAAGGTACAGAATGTTGTTAGGTGCTGATGGGGGTGGGGATGTCCATGTATGCCGTCCCACCCCAGACACCATACCGTAGGCACCTGCCTACCTGAACAGTGGATGGCCTGGGACGGTGCACATCAAGCACCAACAGCATATGGTTATGTTAGCACAGCATGAGGGGGGTGTCCGTGCCGCAGGGGGCAGTGGGCCCAGGCCATGCCCTGTACCAGTACGTGGTGTGCAGTGCAACAGAAAAAGGTCTATCAAAGGATACGTAAAGGTATGGCCCAGGGAGGGCTGTGCACCTGTGGCCCCACTATGGTGCAGTACACACAACCAGTGTGACTATTGGTAGCTGGTCACAGGTTCAGATCCCGGCCACAGACCCTGAAGAACACATCACAAACCTTTGCCCTACTACATAGATATAACAGAACAGCAGTGAAAAAAAGGAAATGTCTGGCTGAGGAGACATACAGGTATGGCCCAGGGAGAGCTGTGCGCCTGTGGCCCCACTGTGGCACAGTTCACACAGCCAGTCTGACTCAGAGCAGAGGGTCACAGGTTCAGGTCCCAGCCACAGACCCTGCAGAATACATCATAAGAACATAAGAACATAAGATATGCCATACTGGGTCAGACCAAGGTCCATCAAGCCCAGTATTCTGTTTCCAACAGTGGCCAATCTAGGTCATACGTACCTAGCAGTTTCCCCAAGGGACACAGGTTCCACAATGCTTGTATTGGTTCAAGCATTGATATCCTGGGTCCCTTCTTAATAATGGTTTATGGACCTTTCCTCCAGGAACTTGTCCAAACCTTTTTTAAACCCAGCTATACTAACAGCCTTTACTACATCCTCCGGTAACAAATTCCAGAGTTTGATTACACGTTGAGTGAAAAAATATTTTCTTTTATTAGTCTTAAATAGTTTACCCTGTAGCTTCATTGCATGTCCCCTAGTCTTTCTATATTCTGATAAGGTAAACAATCGATCTACGTTTACCCGTTCCACTCCGTTCATTAATTTATAGACTTCTATCATATCTCCCCTCAGCCGTCTCTTTTCCAGGTTAAAGAGCCCCAACCTTTTTAGCCTTTCTTCTTTGTCCTACTATATAGATATAACTGAAAAACAGGAAATGTCTGGCTGAAGAGAGGTAAAGGTAGTTCCAGGGACTGCTGTGCCTCCATGGCAACACCGTGATACAGTACACACAGGCAGTGTGTCCAGGAGCAGAGGGTCACAGGTACAGGTCCCAGCTGCTGGAACCTGCAGAACACATCTCAACATTTTACCCTACGAAGCATATACAACCTCAAACCATTCAATCCACAAAGCAGCGGCCAACAGGGGTAGAAACACCCACTCACAAAGGCTCCACCATCCAAATAATGCTGTACAGGCAGGCTGCTGGCCCCAGAACATAGTTGCAGGTAACATCACAGCACCTCTGCTATCTCCTGCTTAGTACAGAAATGTTGGCAGTGTGGCAGCTGGGATTGCCAAACTCCCCTATCATTGCACAGTGCTGCAGTATGAGTGTGTGTGTATATGTCTATCCATAGTTTTGTGGCTGCCTACCTCCCCCCTACCCCCCCCCCCAGCCCACATTGTCCAACTTATACCAGCGTCAGCCTGCGAATGTGCATAATGAGGAGCAAGGTAGTGTGGGTATGGGCCAGACAGGGCAAACTGGGCAGACTGTATCTGCACAGGGAGTATTGCAATGTCTGGTACATGTTAGTTTTCGAACCCCACCTCCATGGACAAGGTGACTACATCATGTCGTGCTGGGAGGGCAGTCTCACCCTGACCTAACAGTGACCATGGCATGTCCAGGTTCCCACATAGTCCTCTATACTATCTGTCTCCAGTGATACCTGTGTGACCCCCAGTTCTGGGACTCAATCACTGACATACCTGCTTGGGGTGTGTGTGTGTGCTGGCCAGCCTATGTCAGGGTGCATGTGTTTTCTCACTGACCATGTACCACAGACTGGCCTGTGGCATGTCCTCAGTTAGTCTGTGCATGGTCAGAACACTGTGTATGCTGGTACAGACAGTGTTGTCTGATGATGCATGGCACACAGTGGCATGTGAGGATTCACACAGCATTAACGCTGTCCTGACAATGCTCCAGTCACAGGATATGTCTCATGTGCACTAGCCCTAGAGGGATATTCCTAGCCATCAGGAAGGGGCTTGCTGGTCCCACAGCCAGTCCCGTGGTCTCAGGCACCTGTCCTTCCACACCCCCACCTACAAGATGGGTGTTATGGGGGCCCTTGGGGGCACATAGTGTATAGTACTCCGAGCAGTAGGGGGCTGTGGTACAGAACCCCCATAAGACACTAGACACCCCTCTGATCAGCTAACAGGCGGCTATGGAAGTCAGACCTTAACACTGGGTACACACTGATCTGGGTATTCTCTGGTCCCAGGGGGACATCTGCAACTGTGTAACACAGATGGGTACAGAGGTGCCTTTAGTGCAGTGCCTAGGACACCTGCCACACACTGCCAGTGATGGGGATGTGCAGTAGGACCTATATGCAGCACCAGATGTACTGTGGACCTAGTGCTGGGCAGCCACCCTTACCCTCAGGGTGAATACAGAACCTGCACAATGGCAGCGTCCATAGCTACTCTGTGCCAGTATCTCGCACGGCAGTCCATCTTACCAGGCTGTGGTAACAGAGAGTTGCAGACCCCATTTGGTGATCTGCTATAGACCACTGTTCCTCATGTGCAATGCATCATGGGTGCTGGTGCGGTTACCCTAACCTAGCACACAGAGCAGATAGTCCATGTGGTGACCTGCAGTCCCTCTGTACCCAGGCACTGCTGTACAGCAGGCCATAGAGGTATAGCCCACTGGTTCGTACAATGACCTTTGAAACGGTGTCCATGGGTTCGATCCCCTATTGTTCCCCCCCATGCGTGCCCAAATCAGATACCCTGCATGCCTCTAACACTCATCCTTTTGCAGATATGTGCTTCCAGACCATAACAGACTCGCCACAGTGGGCAACAGTCCACTGGTCCGGCTATCTGTGTCTGTAAGCTGAGTAGAGTCCGGATTGCCTGTGCAGGCTGCCACCACAGGCCATGCACAGTGCACCTGTCCTGCATTGTGCCTTCATGTTGGCTGCCTCGCCTGTACCCCAGCTGTATGGTACAACCACACCTCTGTCCACCCCACATCGTAACCATCCTGGCACCCCATACGCCCATGGGGGACATGTATGCCCACCATCTGTCACCCACTGCCCTCCCAGTACATTACATTGCCCACACCCAGTGTTGTGGTACGGTTGCCCACAACATCCATGTCACCAGTGCTGGCAGGCACATGGTCTGGCCGCAGATATGGCACGTCCAGGAGCCTCAAGCCCTCACCCGCAAGCACCTGTGCATTGGTAGTAAACCGTGGCCAATCCAGTGTTAGGGTGACACCAGTATCCCTGGGCATATATAATGCATGTCAACCTGAGGCACCTGGCAGGCCACAGGGCAAACTAACCTAGGTCAACGTCACATTGTTATGCCACTGTGAGCTATGGTGAAATATCCCAAGGAGCCCACGAGGAAGACCTGTCCAGGTTTGCCCAGTATGTAGTGCTGCCAAGGGACCCCGAAATGGTGCCACCAAAGGTGCCACACAGAGCACATTAAGAGCATTTTCACGGCACCGTACAATATGGTGCCCAGTAACGTGCCCACTAAGGCGTGCTCGTTCAATATACCATCGAACAAGCCCGTGAGGTTTCTGGAGTCCAGCGGATTACAGGATCCGAGGCAGCATGGATTCACCAGAGGCAAGTCTTGTCAGACAAATCTGATTGATTTCTTTGACTGGGTGACCAGGGAGTTGGACCGAGGGAGAGCTCTAGATGTGGTGTATTTAGATTTCAGTAAAGCCTTTGACACTGTTCCTCACAGGCGACTTATAAACAAACTGAGCACCCTAGGGATGGACCCTAAAGTTACTGCTTGGGTGAGAAATTGGTTGGGTGGGAGGCGACAAAGAGTACAAGTAAATGGAGCTCACTCTGAGGAGAAGGATGTTACCAGTGGTGTGCCCCAGGGATCTGTCCTTGGTCCGATTCTTTTTAACATCTTTGTTAGTGATATAGCGGAAGGGCTGTCGGGTAAGGTTTGCCTCTTTGCAGATGATACCAAAATCTGCAATAGAGTAGACACCCAGGAAGGTATAGATAACATGAGGAGGGATCTAGCTAAGCTTGAAGAATGGTCTAGAATTTGGCAGTTGGGATTTAATGTTAAAAAATGTAAGGTCATGCATTTGGGCTGCAGCAATCCAAGGGAGCAATACAGTATAGGAGGTGAAGTACTTTTGTCCACTAAAGAAGAGCGGGACATAGGCGTGGTTGTGTCTGATGATCTTAAAGTAGCTAAACAGGTAGAAAAGGCGACGGCAAAAGCTAGAAGGATGCTTGGGTACATACGGAGAGGAATGGCTAGCAGAAAAAACGGAGGTGATAATGCCTCTGTATAAGTCTTTGGTGCGACCTCATTTGGAGTATAGTGTGCAATTCTGGAGACCGCACCTTCAAAAGGATGTGAACAAGATGGAGTCGGTGCAGAGGGTGGCTACTAAAATGATTAGTGGGCTTAATTATAAAGCATATGAGGACAGACTTAAGGATCTTAATATGTACACCTTAGAGGAAAGGCGGGATAGAGGTGATATGATTGAGATGTTTAAATACCTCCGTGGCATAAATGTTCAGGGAGAGAGCCTCTTTCAACTGAAAGCAAGTTCTGCTACGAGGGGACATGGGATGAGGGTGAAGGGAGATAGATTCAGGAGTGATATGCGGAAATATTTCTTTACAGGAAGAGTAGTGGATCCATGGAATAGTCTCCCAGTGGAGGTGGTAGAGATGAGGACAGTAACTGAATTCAAAAAAGCATGGGACCAACACAGAGGATCTCTAAAGGTAAAAAGTGGACTGTTGTAGTTGTTGTTATGGAAGGACAGACTAGATAGGCCATGTGGTCTTTTTCTGTCATCATGTTTCTATGTTTCTATGAACGCGCCATGTTCTGAGGTGCGGTACTGGGTGACTTACAACGTGCTATTAGGGCTAAGGAGCCCCAGGACGCGTCCCTAGCATAGCGATACATAAGGCGCGCACCAAGGTGCAATAATCAACGTTAGCCCAACATGCGCCTGGGGCCCAGAAGGCTGAAGGCCTGACACTCTGTAATGTCATGCCCCAATGCCCACAAGAGGGCGACCTGTCAGACCAATATAACATGGCATGTGTAGCTCAGTGGTTAGGCAATATGTCAGACTACAACGTCTTGTGCTATCAAATCCCAGAAGGGGATACCAGAATGGGAACAAGATGGGGATAGGGCGTGTAAGAAACAGAACGACTAGCTGTACTCAGGTATAGAAAAGGATACCTCTAACATAAACAAATAGACCAAGAAAACAGATCAACACACGCCGCAAAGGGTGGGTACGTGCGAGCATATACGCGGTGAGAAGCGCACACTGCGTGGGTGCGTTTTTACTGCGTCATATGAGGTCTGATCACATACAGTAGACAAGATGGCTGCCAGGTCAAGAAAGCGTGCTTTCAGCCATGCAGACCTGTATCTGCTGGCAGAATTTATTTATTTATTTAACTATTTCTTTTATACCGCCCCTTCCAGAGATCAAGGGCGGTTTACATATAACAGGTTAACAGTCTTGTACACAGTTTGTATACATTTTACATAGAACAATAGAAATCAACTATTTACATTGAACATTGTACACAGTTTGTATACATTTTACATAGAACAATAGAAATCAACTATTTACATTGAACAGTAAATATAAGCTTTGTAAGTATTAAAGAAAAACAATAAGCAGAGACATCTTTTAAGTATTAAAGCAAGAACTTTGTAGGTATTAAAGCAAACACATCAAACTTTTTACAAATGTATATTTACAGTGTGTGGTGTGTGTGTTGTGTGGGGCAGATATTGGTGTAGGTGTTGGAATTTAGTTCCTTTTTTTTTTGTCGTCTTTGGGGCGTGTGAGTGGGGGTGGGCAGGCTTGTGTTTACATTGTTTGGGTTAAGGGAGTTTGTGCATGTGTGACCAGGTTTGTTGTGGAGCTAGCTTTGGGGTAGTAGGGGACTTCGAAGTGTTCAGTGAACAGATAGGTCTTTAATTCTTTTCTGAATTGGAAGAGGTCTCTTATGGTGCGAAGTTCAATAGGGAGGTCGTTCCAGAGTGTAGGAGCAGTGAATGAGAATGCTCTGGAGCTAGTGGTGTTCTTAGTTTTGCGGATGGTTTTTGGTATGATGAGCGAGTGGGCTGCGTTTTGTCTGAGGGTCCTTGTCGAAGTTGGAGATTGCAGTAATGTGGATAAGTGTGAGGGGGTTATGTCGTTTATGAGTTTATAGGTTGTTAGGATGATTTTATATTTAATTCGACTGTTTATTAGGGAGCCAGTGGAGGTCTAGCAGTATAGGGGTTACGTGGTCTGTTAGGCGAGCTTTAGCAATCACTTTTGCACAGATGTTTTGTGCTCTTTGCAGAAGGTATGTGCTTTTTTGCGGGAGGCCTATTAGGAGACTATTGCAATAGTCAAAGTGAGGGGTGATCAGTGTACCTACTACGGATCTAAAGTCTGATGTTTCTAGGAGTGGCCTTAGGTGTTGAATTGTTTTGAGTTTATAGAAAATGGTTTTTACTGTTGTTTTATGTGTGGTAACATGGTGAGAGTGTGGTCTATTATTACTCCTAAGTATTTTACCTGTTTTCTGACAGGTATGGAGGTTTTGTTGATAGTGATTATTTCCGGGTAGGTGTTCTCAGTCATAGATGATCTTGTCACAAACATTGCCTCAGTTTTTTTGAAGTTTAATTAATATGTCTCCGCCAGGGGCGCCTCTTTCCTAACTCCTCCCGTAGGCAGGACCTAAGCCAAGTCAAGAGGGCCTGGGTGCACCTCACCAGGCAATACAATAGAGGCTCAGACTACCCACGTGAGGTAAGTGCATGGGGACAGGCACCCAAACCTAGGACGTTAAAAAGAAAATCTGGTAACCAACACACATATCAGACACGCACAGCAAGGGAAAAGCAGGTGGCAGTGTGTCCAGATGGGATCAATGTAGGCCACCCCCTCGAGCTTACAGATCCACCCTGTCCCCAGGGGGCTGCTGAATCCATTACAGAGATATCTTATCCATCCCAATACTATGGTATATGACCCTGTTGCAGTGTCACTGATGTGCCCTATCCCCAGGATGCCCCAGGCCCACCACTGAGGCCCTATTCATCCTGGTGTTATGGTACCTGCTCCTGGTTAAGTTGAACAGGTCTGCTATATCCCCAGGATGTGGCAGGCCTCACTACAGAGGCCCACCATTCATCCTGGTGTTATGGTACCTGCTCATGTTTAGGCTATAAAGGTCTGCTATATCCCCAGGATGTGGCAGGCCTCACTACAGAGGCCCACTATTCATCCTGGTGTTATGGTACCTGCCCTGTATAGGTCATAAAGGTCTGCTATAGCCCCAGGATGCGGCAGGCCTCACTACAGAGGCCCACCATTCATCCTGGTGTTATGGTACCTGCTCCTGTTTAGGCTATAAAGGTCTGCTATATCCCCAAGATGCGGTAGGCCTCACTACAGAGGCCCACTATTTATCCTGGTGTTATGGTACCTGCTCCTGTTTAAGTTGCACAGGTCTGCTATAGCCCCAGGATGCTGCTGGCCGCAATACATAGGTCTATTAGCCCTCCTGGTGTAATGGTAGCTGCAATGGCTGATGTGTCCAGGCCACCCATATCAGCATGTTGTGTCAGGGGCCTGCAGGGCACATAGCGGTACATCCCCAGGGCACACTCAGGTGTGGCTGTTGCTGTGTGCAAATGCCACTGGTGAGACACATGACCATTGCCCATGCCAGTGCGTACAGTGGCACATGGCTATGCAGTCTTTGCATATGTCAGACAAGGTGTGGAGACAGGCTGATGGGTCCCGCAGACATGCTGACATAGTGGTGCAGATGTATGGGATGTGGCGCATGGCCGCCCCTACCCCCTGGGACACTGTGCATGTATGCCGACACCATGCAGCCACCAATGCATGGCTCCCATGATGAACAGCACAGCAAGGGCACATATGGACGGTGTCATAGGCCCAAACACAGATAGGCCACCTGTGTGGCAATGGGTACCAGGGGGCCTGCAAACAGGACACATAAGTGCCAACCTGGACATGCACATCCGCAATGCACACATGTACATGGCAGGGGCAATGGCTAGGGGTCGACACATGGCACACAATACAGGCAGCCACCTGCTGCATGCAGGTATCTATGTGGTGCAGCCTCGGCTGGTGATGGATATCTGTCCACTAATGTCCCCACA
Organism: Ichthyophis bannanicus; assembly: GCA_033557465.1. Taxonomy (NCBI): domain Eukaryota; kingdom Metazoa; phylum Chordata; class Amphibia; order Gymnophiona; family Ichthyophiidae; genus Ichthyophis; species Ichthyophis bannanicus. Next base: position 222,141,340 of record CM066040.1, on the reverse strand, counting down.
TGTTGCCTCCCCAACAGGTTGAGGACCTGTGCAAGAAGGCCCGTGAGTTGAGAGCAAGGTACCCCCACTTTGTGGCACGGGTACAGCAGGAACGGCTGGCCCAATGTGACGGTGAGTGATGCGGCACGTCCCTGTGGGGCAATGGCCTGCAAGGCCACAGGACATGTGTGCATGATGTGACAGATGTGAGACCATGGCGCTAATTTACATACCTCTCCCCCACAGGGAACACACATACAGACGAGGGCCCAGCAGGGCTGGAGGCCCTAGCCAAGCAGGCAGTGCTGGCCAAAGACGCCCCGTAGGCCATAGTGGCGGCTGATGGCGAGGAGTCCAAGGAGTATGGGGATGCTGGAAGCAGAGAGAGGGAGGGGGAGGAGGGAGGGAGGAGCAGGGTGGAGGGGGATGGCGGCTGGGAGCCTGGGGAGAGGGAGAATGGGGGAGAATAGTGGGGGGAGGGGGGTGGGGGGGTACGGGCAGTGGAGGGGGAGGAGGGGGTGAGGGGGTGGTGCAGGGTGTGGAGGGGGAGGAGGGGGGCGGGGGTGAGTGTGTGGCCAGTCCCGAGTGGCACAGGCTGCCACAGGGCACTGGGGGCCCCAGCCATCTGCCCCACAGTGCCGGCGATGTCCCCGTCTGGCTGTGGGCCTGACCCACATAGCCGCAGACAGGCACACTGTACATGCAGCCACACAGACACGGGGAGATGTGTGTCTGTGCAGGTGCATGTGCGGCCTATGCCTGGCTGTGGCTGTGCGTGCCCAGGCACATGCCCAGCAACAGCACACCCACATACTGGGGGCAGGTGCTGGAGACCATGGCCGTGGTGGCTGACTGGCTGTGCAGGCTGGATGACAGATGCACAGCAGGTGCACCTGGCCAGCCACCTGGTGATGGGGTTCCCCAGGGGGTGTATGTGTGGGCACCATGCATGCCACCCCTGCCCTGTGCCAGCCCTTGCCATGTGTCTGCCACCACTGCCGGGGCCTGGGGTGTTAAGGCCCCTCCTGCACAGGGTCCCACAGCTGTGTCCCCACCCCAAATAAACAATGTAAATATGTTTGAAAAACTCACGATGGTCAGCTGTCCCTTATTGCTACATGTCAGTTGTGTGCGAATGACAGGTGTGTGCAACTACACGTGTGTCTGTGCACATGACAATGGTCACATACATGGTACCTTACCCATGGCAAGGGCGGGGGATGGGCATGGGAAGCGCACGATGTAGCACCACAGATGGACACCATCACACACAGGACAGGGACAGCATGGAGCAGTAGTGCTGGGATGTGCAAGGGTACGGCCAGCAGTGGCAACCGGTATGGAACAGGGCACAGACCACAATGCATGTAGACGTAGAGATGGTGGACACAGGGGCGGCTGGCCGGGGTGACCCAGAGACCAGGACCATGGATGCAGGGTGCTGAGAGATGGGCGGCGCACAAGGGGCCCAGGGGGTGGGGCCTAACCCACACCAGTGTGGCTGGACAAGTGCGTACGGGGAGGGGGTGGGGATGTACCTGGGCCCTGGGGTGGGACATGCTGCAGGGGCAGCGTGCCATGTGGATACCTATGGGGAATATACAGTGCACCCATCAAATGCCTGTGGACTGCTGAGGGCCCTATGTGCGGGGTGATATGGCCAGGCAGCGCTGCATGCGTCTGCCTATGTACAGCAGTAGTGTCTTCATGTCCAGGGGATGGGCCCGCGAGGGGGGGCACCTCCACGGAACACATCACACTGAACAGGGCAGGGCAGGATGCGGGACACCAGCAGTGTGCTACCAGAGGTGAACATGTGGACAAGACAGACAGCGTGAACATGTCAATGGATGTACAGGGTACGATGTCCAACCAATAAGATGCGGACAGCACTGCCTGGAGACGTATCCGGTGCCATCCCAACGTGTCCTAAGTGGGTACTGGTGAGGACAGGTGGCGGGGAGGGGGAAGGGGGGCTATAGATACTGGTGGGGTGGGGGCGGCAGGACTGTTGGGTGCCGTCGGGTGGGTGAGGGTGGCATGGCTGCTGGCACAACCCATGGTAACCCCAGCTAGGGGGGGACACAGTCTGGCCACGGTGGTGGCATGGGGTTGGTCCCTGGGGTGGCCACAGGTAGGGCAGGGCATACATGGGGCTCCCACAGTAAACACACAACACGTGACATTAGGCAATGCCGCACGTGCAGCCATTTATTTGCCCTACGCTCACCCACGCCTTGAGTGGCCCCTCCCACCCCATGGTGCAGGTGCCATGGGTGGTGCGGCTGTTGCTGCTGCTGCTGGTGGCCATTGCTGTTCTGAGGGGGTCCCATGGCCAGCCACCAAGAGCTCAGCGCTGGCAGCTATGGCCCGCGCTGATGCGGCCAGTCCCCATATCTCAGCAAGGATCCCCTCCACTGCATGCCGCATGTGGTGCACCTCGTGCTGCTGCCATCGCTGTTCATGTAGGACCCCATGCAGTACATGCCATACACCTGTGGGGGAGATAAGTTGTTCGCCATGAGAGATGGCTTCACCTGCCACCTGTACACAGGCAACATCTTATGAACACGGTTGGACACTCACCCTCTGCATCGCAATGTGCCGCCTTGGAGTGCACCCACATATCCCCTATTACCTCCGCCAGGGTGGCCCATGCATCCTGTGTGGGCTGCTGAGGGGCAGCAGGGACCACCTCCCCGGTGGCTGAAGTGGCAGGTGGCACGCTGTCTTCAGCTGGCCCCTGGCTTGGCCCGCCATTGCCTTCCAGGGGTGTTGCTGTACCCCCCACCTTTACGTGTCCCATAGTTGTCTCCCCTGGTGGCACCACCTCTGGCACAGCATCATCAAGGGGCCAGGGCCTGGGGTCTGTGTGCTCCGCCCCCTCCTCCGCCTCCTCAATGACATGTATGTCACTTGTGGGTGAACAGGTTGCACAGTTCAGGTGGGGCATGGATGCCTGCCTGCCCCTGTCACACCTTGTATCTATGTGCCGTGTAGGGCGCAGGGCACCCTGGTCAGTGTGCGGGTACCCAGGCTGCATACTTGTGACCATGGATGTCACCACTGCAGGGATGTGTGTGGTACCATCCCATATTCATGTCCCAGGTGCCTGTGTGCGCGTGGCTGTGGGCACCCCACATGGCCAGGTGTGGCTAGTGGGGTGGGGCCGGGGTGCTGTGCTGATGCAGCTGGGGACAGGTGTGCCCTGTGGTGGCGGGATATGCGTGCATGGTTGCATGGGGCGGGGTGGGGTGGGCCTGTGCAGTGTGACCGGCGGCAGGCTGTGGGTGCCTGCACGTAGCAGGTGCATGTGTGGGCATGAGCCGTATGGGTCTGTGTTGGGGCCCGTATGCCCCCCACTGGCACTGTCCCTTGTATAGTGATGCCTCCTGTGTCTTGCATCTGACGCTACCAAGGACATTCCCCCTCACACACACAGCCACCCACCCTGTGCCACCCCATCGCCACCTGTGTCCCTGCACCCAGCACCTATGGCATGCACAGGTATAGTGTGCCTCCATCTCCCCTGTGTAATTACCCATGTGGCCCTGCTGTCCTCGCCATCCCTGCACTGTGTCCCCACAACACATTGTTGCCCAACACTGCTACCACGTGCCTGTCCCCCCCACCCCTGCACCCATCCACTGTGCTGTGCCACCCCCTGCTCAACGTCACCATGTCCACTCCCATACTGGCCCCTGTACCTATAGTTGCACCTGTGCCGCCCCACTCACCGCCCCTGTGTCGGTGCCCTCCCCTCGATCTATGGCAGCCATGCCCTGCTTCTGCGGATCCAAACTTTCTCTGGCCACCGCCCCACCCCCCCAAACCTTCTCCCAGCGGGGGCTGTCACCCCCGGCACCTGCTCCCCAAGGACCGCTGTCACTCCTGGGGAGGGTATCAGCACACAACACGCCTGTTGTGCTTCCATGACCCCCGCCCGCCCTGCAACCCACGCACTTTCCGGTACCATGTGTTATGCGTGCCCTGCTCCTCCTGCCCCAGCCCCCAGACATGATCCCCCATCTCTGCTGAACAGACTCAGCGTGCACTGCCAGACACCTGCCGGTCCCCTGATGGGTCCACACATGGTTCCGTGCTATGTCCACGGGTCCCTGCATTCACTCGCACCCCCCGTTCCCCTGGCCATGGTGATGGTGTCGGGCCCAGCACCCCCTCTCCCCTCCCCCCCCCCCCCCACATGCCAGGCCGGACACCCTTCTGACTGTGTACTGTCACCTCCACCATTGGCTGGTCCGTCCAACATTGGACCCCCTCCGCCCCCTCCCCCCCACTGGCTGGCAACTGTCGGGTACATCCTTGTGTCCATGTTCTCGGTTGGGTGTATGGCTCTGTACTGTCCTCAGTGGCCTCACACTTTCTCTGTGTGTGTACCTGTCGCTGCACCCCCACTGCTATGCTGTCCCCAGAGGGTTTGGCCCCATGGCTCTGTTTGTGGCCTGCTCGTCCCACCCTGCTTGTACGGTCCCTTGGTGCACTATGTATTGTCGCGCCCCCTACTGGCCAGGCGGTAGCCTAGTGGTGGGGGACGGAACTTATTTTTTTAATGTCCCTTGTTTAATCACCTATGCATGTAGTTGTGAGGTTGAATGAATTCAGCTGAGAGGTTTTTCCAAGACACACAGGATTTTTATTTATTCTTCAGCCAAATAAACTTTGCAGTTCAAAAATACCAAAACATAAAAATGGTGGATACTTTCTCCAGTGAAACAAAATCAACAGAATAAATTGCTTCTGAAGTTAGCTTATTTACAATGCCAGGCAACAGTATATCTTCAGGTGGAAATAGCCAGTACTCTTCATGCCAAACAACAGCTTCCAGCTTGATTACAAACTTTAAACTCTTCAAGTTATGCAGACCAAAGGCATTTTTACTGCAACTATTTTTCTCTCACCCACAGGCTTTCCTTAGAGGCTAAATTACAAACTCTGGCCTTCACTCGCAAAACAGTCTTTTGAAAAACTCAGAGTCAAGCCTCGGAGCTCAGCACCTCATTTGCATATTCTTCTAAGCACTGCCCCACTGAAAGCTAAGCTTCTAGGTTTCCTACTTTCTAAACCTTATAGCTTGTCAGTTTTGGGCATAAACTAAAGAGCAATCCATTTCCATATCTGAGGGCACATCCTCTAGCACAAATTCTTCTAGGTCCATGCTTTCCCCTTCAGAATCTGGTGGTAAATGGTTTAACCGTGTCTCAGAAGTAACAGGCTTTAACTTTTCTAAAACCTTTAAAACTTTCTGTAATATGGCTTCCTCTCTCTGCTGAGGGCTCTTGGAGGAATTAGGAGGTTTCTTATCTCTCAGGAAGCTATGAGAGGCTTTTAAGGTGCTCACCTTAGTTTGTGGAAATAAGCTCTCCTCAGACTTTACTGCCGAAGGCTCTGTTTCCATCTGCTCTGCTGGGGACAACTCTCTGCCATGTTCATAGCTTGGTTCGTCTCCCTGATAAGCTTTCCCTCTCAATGGATTTCTTCCGTACCTCCTGCAGGACTCCTTGGGCTCATGCCTTACTCTGTGTACAGGCCTTGCTCCGTGTTCCTTCTCCCCTCCGTGCTCCTCATGCTGCTGCTTCCTGTGCTGCTTATGCTCCTCGTGCTGCTTATGCTTCTCATGCTGCTTATGCTCCTCCCTTCCTCTAACTTCCTCCACCTTATATCTGTGTATTTCCCTTTCGTTTTCTATCTCCACTCCCAGCTGTTCCTCGTGAGCAGTGCTGGTTGCCATGGAGCTAGGGCGTGTCTTTCTAACACCAACTTTCTGCAGGGAGTTTTTTTCTAACTCTGGAGTTTTAACCCCTAAACTCCTGGAGCTAATTCCTTTCCTAGAGGAAAATGCCTGTCTTTTCCCCCTTTCCTCCTGCTCTCCCTTGGCCTCGCCACCACAGTATGCCCATGTGTGCAGTGGCGGTCTGTGCACCTCGTAGGTCTCTTGCTGACACAGAGCAATGTATGGCAGGTGGTGGCGCACTGTGCCAGCCCATGCGTGGGTGTGTGGGGTCCCTGGACCTGGCCATGTGCCATTGCAGGGCCCTTCTGGGATCGGGAGGTGCCCAGGGGGTAGCAATGCACGTTGGCCGGTGTTGTGTCAGGGCCACATGGTATGTGCTGGGGATGTGGCGGGGGGATGTGGGATGGTGGCCCACATTGGGCCAAGTACCGGCCCTCTGCATGTTTGGGGTCTGCGTGTGGCAGCCTTTGCAGTGCATGGCTGACAGAGGGCTGTGGTCCAGGGGCAGTGAGGGGATGGTGCACCTGGTGTGGGTTACCCCATATGTTACATGGGACTGGCTGGTATCATGCGTCTTTGTGTGACCCATGGCATTCCCCCCCCCCCCTCCGCACCCCTGCATCCATCCCTTCACTCGCTTGTTTATGGTTTCTCACCGGTACACCTCTCTCCATCTTACCTGCACATGGGTGTGCTGTGTCCAGTGCAGGGGGCAGGTCATGTATATACATGGGCCCAAGTCGGTCCACTAGGCATTGTTCCAGACTGGTCAGGGTGTCCCCCAGCACTGGGCCCCCTCCAGTGCCCTGTGCATTCTGCCTCTCCCGAGAGAGTTGTGCACGGATGTTCTACTTTATATCACAATACCGCTTGCAGAGACTCTCAATGTCACGATGTGGTCCCCCTGCTGCTGCCACCTCTGCCTGTACCTCGGCCCATGCCCTGGTGTGTGTGGCAATGGTGGTTGTTGCACTCATCCGGCTGAAGAGCACCTCAATCCTCTCGAGGATGCTGGCCAGGAGGAGGTCATTCTCCTCCTGGGTGAAGCGGACTGCCCTCCTCCTGGCTTCCTCGGCTACCGGCGTCCTGCGGCACTTCTGCCCTGGTGCTCCTCCGGGCTGTTCTTGGGGGTGGTGTAAGGCCCCGGATGGGCCTGCACTCTTACTCTCCGGGTCTGCGGCGGGGTGGGCCACTGGTGGCTGTTGCCTGTGCTCCCCTCCTGCCTCCTGGCTGCCTCCTGCCTTGTCCTCCATGCTGTGGTAAGTTCCATGTACCATAGCCCTTGCCATTCTGGGCATGCTGTGCCCAGTTATGTACCTTGGGTGTGGTCCTACACGCGTTCCGCATGGGTGTTATGCGCATGTGCAGTAGCGTGCGTTACCTTTGCGTGTGATGTCTGCCCCATACAGGTGCCTCTCCTGACCCGCATGCATGTATGCACCTTACATATGATGTATCCTCACGCGCGCATTGCTAGGCACGCTACGCACTATCCCTATGCTCTCTGTCCTCAGATATGTCCTTATCACTGTTGTCGGTGTGCACTGCTACATACACATGCCGTTTATCCTCTTGCGAGGTTCATGCTGCTGGTTATCATTGCTTTGGGTGTTAAGGTGCGTTCCGACACATGTAGGTGGATCATGCAACATATCTCCTCCTGCGCTGCTCTGCATCGAACATACGTGTGTCCGCGACATCTCCACACGTGGGAACGCACCTTGCATTCTGCTCTCATCTATGTGTCTGGGTGGGGCACGTAATGCAGAATACCATACATTTTGTGCCCTGCTGGAGTGCAGGGACATGCCACATGCTCCTCCTACCCTCATTCATCGTGCCCAATCAGGAACATGCATTTTGGGAACGTCTCCATTTTGGGAACATGCGTTCCTGTGCATGCTACGGCATTACGCTTCTGTACATGCAGGGCCTTGTCTCATGCTGTTGATGGTGTACATCCCAACATCACCAGGTGTGTAGGGTTTGCTCTGATTATTTGCCGCACCCCACACCCTATTTAACATCTACCTGTGCTCCATCCCATGTCTATCATGGCTCAGATTGTGAATGTGGGTTGTGTGGAGGTGGCGCTGGTGGAGCTGTGGTTGCCCGAAGGTGTCCCTGGGGCTGTGGCACTGGGCATGGGTGCAGTTCCATTGCAACTCAGACCTGCAGCTGTGGGGGATCCACAGGCAGAGGTGAGACCAGCACGGTGCCATAAGCATGCTGAGGCATGGCCCCGCCTGCCACGCCTCTACAGGCCAAGGCCCATGCTCCAGGACATACGTGAGGACCAGGTCATCTCCCTCTACCGTCTGGACACAGAGGCTATTTGGGAGCTCTATGAGGATCTACGACCTGACCTCGAGCCCCGGACTTCCCGGTCACATGCCATACCAGGATTGGCCAAGCTCCTGGCTGCCCTACATTCCTTTGCCTCTGGATGTTTCCAATCCTCAGTGGCCGCAGTGGGTGGGATGAGCAGGCCAACTTTCTCACGCTGTCTCCACCAGGTACTGTGAGCCATGGTCAGCTGGGTTGGGAATTACATTGTGATTCCTAATGGTGGGCAACATTGAATGGCCCTGGGCCATGCATTCCAGCGGATTGCAGGGATACCACACGTGATGGGAGCTATTAATTGCACACGTTTCCCTTGTCCCACCACGCGACAGGGAGGTTGTGTTCTGCAACCGCAAACACTTCCATTCCCTGAATGTGCAGATTGTTTGTGATGCAAATATACGTATTCTGAATGTGGTTCCACAGTTCCCAGGGTCAGCCCATGACTCCTATATCCTGTAGCACTCGGCACTGTTCGGCCAATTTGAGGCCGGACAATATGGGGACTGTGTCCTGCTGGGTGGGTATTTACCATATTGCACATGCACGTACTGTGTATGGTATCTGGGGTCCCATTGTCACCTGTGTCCTCTGCATGCCTTTCCTTGCATTGTGGTAGTGGGGTGCTGCTATGTTATGGGGCTTTGTACAACATCACACCCTGTCACCGGGGACATGGTCACTTACCTCTATATGCTGCTAAACATCTTTATGTATACCATGTGTGTCTCATTTCTCATCCGGGTGTCTTGGCATACATGCGGTTGTGACTGGTATCTGCTACTGCTGTTCGGCTGCACAGGTCTTATGTACAGGGACACCCTGAGCACATATGGGGTATTCCTTCTGTGGCTGGGTGCAACACCTCTGGTTGGACCATGGCTCCTGTACATGGCCTCAGACAGACAGCACACACAGATGTACATGTGTATGCCTTTGTGGTGTGTCCCTCGTGAACCCCATATCCAATGTGTGTGCATGTGTGCCATCCAAGGGGGGGTAGTTATGCACACAGACCCATTCTCATGCTGTATGGTGTGTATGGGGCCTTTTCTCCATTGTCCATGTGTGCGACAACACGTTGGTGGAGCTGTGGTCACACTTGGTATCACACATGTATGCTGTATGTCTGCCCACGTTATCTTGTCTCTACTGCCATTCCAACCTGGACCCTGGGGTATGTGTTCCGGTGACTCCTGCTGTGTGTGCACTGTATCATGGGTGTCATATAATTGCACACATAATTGCACATCTCTGCCACTTCCAGTATGCTTTGCCACTGTTTTCCAGATGCCTTCACACCTGCCACTGCTGCCGTTTGGGCACAGGTTTTTGGCAGTGTGTTTTGCCTAGAAACGGTTGATGTGTGTTGCCCTAATTAGCCTTCCCCGGGGTTCTGGGTCTCGCAGCTTCAGACGCTGGTGCAGTGCCATTGTGTGTCATTCTATGACGTCGTATGTTTGTGTCCCTGTTTATTTGCTGTCCAGTTTAACATTTCTATGTCTGTGTTTTTCTGTGTCCATCATCTCCCGATTGACTGTACCACATTTCTTTCTGCAGGTGATGTGGGATATGGATGTCATGCCTGGTTGCTGACCCCTGTGTGTCTCCCTTGGCCAGGTGCAGAAATGAGGTACAATGAGGCCCATGCCTCCAGCTGCTTAGTCATTGAGTACACCTTTGGCGTTTTGAAGAGTCGCTTCAGGTGTCTGGATAGGACCGGCGGTGCCTTACAGTACGGACCCATGACTGTGGCACATATCATTCTGGCCTGTTGCATCCTGCACAACATTGCTCTCAGGCACAATGTCCCAGTCAAAATTAATGAGGATCTTGAGGAGGATCCTGTGTGCCCTCCTGCACATGGCCGTGGTGACACACGTGAGGGGATGACAGCCAGGCAACATCTGATCAAGGAGCTGTTCTCCTGTAAGTTCTGCATATGTGGGGATGTGCATATGTGTCTCCATGTTTGTGGTGACCTGTGTGTTTCACGGCACTACCATGACATATATATATATCACTTGTGTTTTTGACTCCCCAGGATAGGCTGGCGATCCTGCCCGGTGCTGTGGTGCATGTGGGAACTGTGTGTACGTCATTACGACCTGCAGGTGACTGGGGTGGATGGACATACAGATAATTGTTCTCTGGTGGCAGTACAACATTACACATATCTGTGTTTCCCTCTCAACTGCACATCTGTTGTTGAACACGTGTTTGGCCCGCGGCTCCATCCCCCATATGTTCCAGTTGACATGTATATGGCCTGTGCACATTTCAGGTGTTTACACACTGTACCTAGGGCACATGTTACCGGGCTGTGTGCGTCTCCAGGCACAGGGTGTGGGGTTGGTGGATAGCACATACAACCTTCCCTGCCATTGTGGCTTACACAACATCAGTGTATCCTTGCATGGACTGTGATGCTTGTCTCCACTGGTCCCTGATTGTGCACAGACCTGCTGTATGCAACTTGCGGCATGCTCACCTTCTCTCACGGTGTATGTTTCTATGTCTTTGGGGCGTGTCTAGGTAATGGTGTCTTCTGCTTCCCCCTGCCATTGTCTGGTGCAGGGATGTGTCTAGCCACCTGTGCGGTGGTGTGCTCCTGTCTCTGTGACCTTCTGCTTTTGCCCTTCTGTACATTGTGCGCATGTGTCATGTATTGTTCCCTGATGTGTCTCATATTTGCTGACAGGACACTACACATCAACATTTGGGTTACACGCAACTCACCATTTCTTGGACCTGCGTCACTGATGGCTGACCATGACGACGTGGTGATGGATGCAGTTTATCGACATCCGCAGCCTCTACTGTGCCCCTTGTGCCCTTTGCCTGGCTCCGACAGTCCCCATCAGACACCTACTGTACAATTACAGTAGGTTGCACCTTAGATCTTCTGTGACTAACATCCACGTGTAGATGTTTCATTTGGGCTGTTTGTATCATCATGCCTTTTTGTAGGATCTCTGTGCACCACCACTGCTGGACATGCTGTGGACCTCTGGGATGCCTGTGTGACATGGACATTGACATGACCATGTCGAGATGGTAACCTGGTCTGCAGTGCCATCTTCTGCTGTGGTCAACATGCACTGTGCTGTGTGTTGTGGCCATGTCATGTTTTAGTATCTGGGCATTCATTATGCTCATAATGTGCTGTCACTGTCTGCATTGTGACATGATGGTGGGTGTGGCATACCTTTACCTTTTCTCTAACCTTTTAACACAGGGTGCAGCCAACACACACGGCACATATACTATGCTGCATCTGGAGTCCCCATCGCCCAGATGTGGTTTGACAGGACACCTCCATGCTACGGTCCCTGGGTGATGGTGCCAGTGGAAGATGGACCTATGCGAGTTGGACACATGCCTATGTTGGACATTATTGTTGGCCTACTACTTTGGACATCACCGAGCGGAATGACACACTGTCACTGCCGTGCTCTGTCTGGGTGTTGCGTTGATCGCAGCAGAGAAACATCACCTTTGCATTGTTGTGGAACATTGAGACATCACTTGTGACTTTGCATGGCCATGTTATTTGGCATGGTCATAGGCGGACTTGTAGGGTTACAGGTGGCATTTGTACTGTGGACACTTGTCTGTACATCTACAGAAGGAACTCACATGCACTCTCTATGTTGTACATCCATCTGACATTGGGTAGCTGTGTGTGGGCAATGTGTGGGGCTCACATCGCAAACATTGCACCAATATTTGGCTACTGTAATACAGAAGCACAGGCAGAGCCTATGGAAGTAGAAAGAAAGGTGGATTTTACCTTTAAAAATGACAGTCAGCCAACACACACAGCTCAGGGTCTGCAAAAGAGAAGCAAGCAGAGAGAGGGAGAAGTTGAGCTGACACACCCAAGCTCTGACGTAGCAGCAAGTTTGGAGTTTGATTACTCTCACCTGCTTAAAAAAGCTGAGCCAAGCTTCAGAGGAAAGAAAGATAAACGCTGCTCAGTAGCTCCAGGAAGAGAGGAGAAGGAGGCAGAGAAGGAGGGAAGCAGAAGGCCTGGCATAGAGCAAAGAGGTGGAAGGAGTGGAAGAGAAGGAAGCAGTGGCCAAGAAGGAGAGACTGGCACATGGAGAGCTTCAGAGAAGTGGAGAGGATCAGAGACTTCAGAAGGTTGGAGACTCTGTGAAGAACCTGGTGGTAGTTCGGGAATTGAGACTAACTGAGCAGAAGGAGAGAAGGCACAGACAGTTACTAGGAACCTGCCTAGACGGAGAGAATTGGGAGCCCTTCAGATCTCACTGCTGGAGGAAAGGTCTCAAGGTCTATACAGGTGGGAACCTAACACTAAACCAGGGAAGTCAAGAGGCTCAGCTTGTACTAAAGAGCTAGGGCAGTGCTTTAGGCAGGAATTGAATGCAGAAAGGTATAAAGCATTGCCTAGCAGCTGAAGAGAACTAGGGGAGAGCCAGGGAAGAATCCCCACAGCCACAAACCTTACAAAACCTCACCATCTAGAACGGTACCCAGGGGAAACGGCCCAGTTCTTAGAGAGAGATTATTCACAGCCTAGCAGTAACAGTTTGAAACAAAGCTCAGTAAGCCCTGAGGTTGAGGAGATGCAATGGGAATTTAATTCTGCTGACTCAAAAGAAATTCCAATGGATTGTATGCTCTGTCTTGCAGGCGACATTAAATCTCTTCACTAAAGATTTGGGTGAATGAGCTGAGATAAAGCAGAGGAAAGAAATCTTCTTCTTTGAGAGGAAAGAAATCTTCTTCTTTGAGGAAAAAGAAGAAGCTGTTTTGATTTACTACTTTGTTGTAGAGAAAAATACCTTGCACGTTTTGGAAGCCAGGAGTATGAAAATACAGCTATTTTGTTTCTGTAAATAAACCACTATGCAAGCAAACTCACGGCTTCATCTCCCACGCAATACCTGGGCCCAACCCTCCCAGTGCCAAACCCAACCTTGGCAATCACCGACAGTCAAGACATGATATGGAACACATTTCACAAACTTGATGACAAACAAATAACTAACATAATCACAAGCATCAACACCACCACCTCCCCACTAGATCCCTGCCCAGCCACTTGGATCAAGGCAGTGAAACAGGACATCACTCAACTTGTCTCGCACATAGTAAACCTATCACTGCAACAAGGAATCATGCCCATACAACTAAAGAAGTCTATCATAAGACCTGTCTTAAAAAACAAAACAAGCAATAGAGAAGACCCTGCTTCCTATCGACCAATATCGAGCATATCGTTCCTGGCCAAAATCATTGAAAAGGCCGTGTTACTACAACTGCAAGACCATTTGGATGACAACGAAACCCTGGATAAACAGCAATATGGATTCAGACGATACCACGGCGTTGAAACACTACTCCTAGCGCTGCTTGACAACCTCCTCAAGGGTTTAGAAAACAAAAAGAAAATGTTTCTACTCATATTCATAGACATATCTGCAGCATTCGATACAGTTCACCATGGCACCCTCTTAAACAGGCTTAAATCCATTGGAATAACAGGAACCCCTCTAAAATGGTTCTCCTCGTACATATCAAACAGAATGCAACAGGTCCAGTTCAACGGAGAAAAGGCGGAAGCATTCACACAAACACAGGGTATACCACAGGGTTCGGCTCTCTCAGCACTCCTGTTCAATATTTACATGCAACCACTTTGCAAAATTTTCCAACATCATAATATCAAATACCACGTCTATGCAGACGATATTATGCTGTACACTCAACTCGACACTGCCAACCCAAACTACACCCAACTCGAAGAGTGCCTAAGTGAGATGCAAGCCTGGTTACTCCAAAGTAACATGACGATCAACCACAAAAAAACAGAGGTAATGTACATCTCCAGAAAGCCAAACTTCGATCCCCCCGGAACAATCACCTTATGTAACAATACTTACCAAACGAAGGAGGAAATAAAATATTTGGGAGTAACGTTCGATAGTAATCTAAAAATGGAGAAACACCTCCGCAAAACAAACAAAGCTGTTTTTCACAAGCTTAGGGTCCTCCAACCGCTAAGGAGCATTATCGAACCTCAGGACTTCAGGACCATTGCCCAGGCACTCATCATGCCACATTTCGACTACTGCAACGCCATCCTGCAGGGTCTCCCAAAGAAAACTCTGAACATTCTGCAAATGGCGCAGAATGTAGCCGCTAGGGTCATCACGAAAAAAGGCTTTGCTGATCACATCACCCCGGTATTGATTGAGCTCCACTGGCTCCCCATCACGGCTCGTATAAAATACAAATCACTCACGACCACCTTCAAGCTCCTACATAACATTGCTCCATCCTTCCTCTCCACCTTGATATGCTCACAACCACCCAACAGAAGCAGAAGAACCTTCAACGCCAACACCCTCCTCATTCCAGCCGATATAAGAACTGTTAAAACTAATACTAGTAATAGAGCGTTCTCATACGCAGCACCTACACTCTGGAATCATCTGCCGCCAGAGTTACGAGATTGCAAAGACCTAACTGTCTTCAGGAAAAACCTCAAGACTCATCTTTTCCAGAGTCATTTTAATTTGAATTAACCTAAGGGGTCTAAGTCCAGAACATATTTATGTACTCCTGCTCGCATATTGTATAATGTATATATGTAATTAGTACTCATATACCTAACAAACCCCTCGTGTGATATGCCTACCCTCCTGATCAACCTGTACACACCCAAATTTTACTGTACTGATTGACAGTCCTCTTTATGTTCCCCTTGTGTAATCAGACCGCTGCTGATCGCTGGAAGCAGCGGTATATAAATGTTTGCTAAATAAATAAATAAATAAACCTTCAAGCAAAGCTCCTGTAAAGAGTACTGTTTGTTCTGCACTAAGTCTGTTTGGGAAGGGGAATAAATTTTCTTGTCAATTTTTGCCTAACACTCAACTCACGGCCAGGGGCGGCCCAAGGGGGGTGCGGGGCCATGTGCGGAGACTTGGTGCGGGGCCTCATTTGCATAAGTGGTCTTATTTGCATAAATATTTGCATAATGTTACCATTCACTAACTTTTAGTAAACATGTCTCTTAATGAGTGTATGGATAAAGAAAGACTAAAAGATTTCTACATTACTATAATCCAGTGCCAACCGCCAGGCACATTAGGAACTACTACAAACGCTGCCCATTTAGAACCCATAGCAAACCCGCCGTATCCTGACAGCATTACCAGGACTCACAAAGCACCATACCCTACCTATCAAAAGGCAACACTGCAAATATTAAACCAATACATTTCAGAGAATACTGGGGAAAGAGAACAAGTGGCAACGTCAAATAGGAATTACATAAACAGAATACCTCAGCTCAGTTACACATGCAGAACATAGACCATCACCAAACAAGGAATCACAATTTAGAAACAGGAAGGCAATAATTAAACTGGGAACCCCAAAAGCCAAACTTGGAATGTACAACAACACTGTAGAAATAAAACTATAAATTAATTTCCTCTTGTACCAAACAAAGCGCAGATGTTAATGATGCACATTTCCCAGAGCTGACATATTCCAGTTAATAAATTCAAAATAAAGAGATATCTTTCTACCTTTTGTGCATTTTTTTTTCAGTTGCAATTGGTCCAGCCACTTTCTTCTGGTTTCTTCATGTTTTCTGCTAACTCTCCATCGTCTGCTGTCCATTTGGCCTTTCTTCTCTCTTCTAGTTTTTTTTCCATTCTCTCTCTCTCTACATCTGCTTTAACATACTAATCTTTCTCCTTTTGCTCTTTCCTCATTCCTTTTTCATCCACACAAATTTTACCCCTCCATCCTCAATCCCCAATTACTCTCCCAATACCTGGCCAATTGTAGATTTTTCATCCCTCCCACACAAAATATTTTTCCCCTCTCCATTTTAATCTCCCAGCCCCATCCCATTCTAATCCTCCCCCAACATCAGCTCCCTTCTAGTTCCAGTCTCACCCAGAATCCATTCCCTTCTAGTCCCTGCATCAGCCCATTTCCAGTCCTAGCCCCCCATCAGCCCATTTCCAGTCCTAGCTCCCGCATCCATTTCCAGTCCAAGTCCCTTCATCAGCTCATTTCCAATCCTAGCCCCCCCCATCAGCCCATTTCTAGTCATTTCCTAGCCCCACCATCAGCCCATGTCAAATCATAGCTCCCCTCCACTCAGCCCAATACCAGTCCAGGCCCCCCGTGAGCCTACTTCCAGTTCTAGCCCCTCCATGAGTCCATTTCAATTCAAGCCCCCACCACAGCCCATTTCCAATCTTAGCTCCCCCCAACAGCCCATTTCCAGTCCTATCCTAGCTGTTCCATCAGCCCATTTTCAGTCCTAGCTCCCTTCCCTCACAGCCCATTTCCATTCCAAGCCCCCTCCCCATCAGCTATTTGCAGTTCAAGCCTCCCCTTCCACTCAGCCCATTTCCAGTCCTAGCAACCCCCCAACCCATTACCAGTCCTAGCCCCCCGTCAATCAACTTCCAGTCCTAACCCCCATCACCCCATTTTCAGTTTAAGCCCCCCCTATAACCCATTACCAGTCCTAACCCCCCATCAGCCCATTTCCAGTCAGCCCCCCATAGCTCATTGCCAGTCCTAAACCCCCCCCCCCCCATCAGCCCACAGCCCATTACCAGTCCTAACCACATCAGCCCACCTCAAGTCCTAACCCCTCCCCATCAGCCCATTTCCTGTCCTAGCCCCCCCATAGCCCATTATCAGTCCTTCCCCACCCATCATCCCACTACCATTATTAACCCCCCCATAGCCCATTACCAGTCCTAACCCCCCCCCATCGCCCATTACCAGTCCTAACCCCCCCATCAGCCCACTACCAGTCTTAAACCCCCCCCCCATAGCCCATTGCCAGCCCTCATCAACCCACAGCCCATTGCCAGTCTTAACCCCCCCACAGCCCACTGCCAGTCTTAACCCCCCCATAGCCCATTGCCAGTCTTAACCCCCCCTCCTCCCTAGCCCATTGCCAGTCTTAACCCCCCTCCCTCCCTAGCCCATTGCCAGTCTTAACACCCCCCCTCCCTAGCCCATTGCCAGTCTTAACCCCCTCCCCCCTCCCTAGCCCATTGCCAGTCTTAACCCCCCTCCCTCCCTAGCCCATTGCCAGTCTTAACCCCCCTCCCTCCCTCCCTAGCCCATTGCCAGTCTTAACCCCCCTCCCTCCCTAGCCCATTGCCAGTCTTAACCCCCCTCCCTCCATCCCTAGCCCATTGCCAGTCTTAACCCCCCTCCCTCCCTAGCCCATTGCCAGTCTTAACCCCCTCCCTCCCTAGTCCATTGCCAGTCTTAACCCCCCTCCCTCCCTCCCTAGCCCATTGCCAGTCTTAACACCCCCCCTCCCTAGCCCATTGCCAGTCTTAACCCCCCTCCCTCCCTCCCTAGCCCATTGCCAGTCTTAACCCCCCCTCCCTCCCTCCCTAGCCCATTGCCAGTCTTAACACCCCCCCTCCCTAGCCCATTGCCAGTCTTAACCCCCCTCCCTCCCTCCCTCCCTCCCTAACCCATTGCCAGTCTTAACCCCCTCCCTCCCTCCCTAGCCCATTGCCAGTCTTAACACCCCCCTCCCTAGCCCATTGCCAGTCTTAACCCCCTCCCTCCCTCCCTCCCTAGCCCATTGCCAGTCTTAACCCCCCTCCCTCCCTCCCTAGCCCATTGCCAGTCTTAACACCGCCCCACCCTAGCCCATTGCCAGTCTTAACACCCCCCCTCCCTAGCCCATTGCCAGTCTTAACCCCCCTCCCTCCCTCCCTCCCTAGCCCATTGCCAGTCTTAACCCCCCTCCCTCCCTCCCTCCCTAGCCCATTGCCAGTCTTAACCCCCCTCCCTCCCTAGTCCATTGCCAGTCTTAACCCCCCTCCCTCCCTCCCTCCTCCCTCCCTCGCCCATTTACAGTCCTACCCCCCCCCCCCCCTCGGCTCATGGCAATTTAAAAAAAAAAAAAAAAGCTGGCCGCTGCCGCCGCCGCGGCGGCATGGAGTGTCCCGCGGGGCTCCCTCTGCCCGGCGGAACGCACCCGGGGCGGCTGGGCCCCACACGGCTGGGTTGCAGTAACGCGATGGGAGAGAGGCTCCCTCGCGTCTCTGTTAAGCCCGCAGGGCAGATGGGAAATTTCCCATCAGCCCCTGCTTCCCATCAGCCCCTGCGGGCTTAACAGAGACTCGAGGGAGACTCTCTCCCTTCGCGTATCTGCAAGCCGGCAGAGAGGGGCTCAGCCGCGCCGGGAGAGTTCCGCCGGGCAGAGGGAGCCCCGCGGGACACTCCATGCCGCCGCGGCGCCAGCGGCCAGCTTTTTTTTTTTTTTAAATTCAATTAAGAAAAAGCAGAATGTTCTTTGCGCGGGGCCCCCCGAAACGCGGGGCCCTGTGCAAAAAACATTCTTGCTCAATGGACGGGCCGGCCCTGCTCACGGCTATCCTTTTATCAGAGGACTAAAAACTACCACTCCCATAAGGCATAGCGGGAGTAAAAGCTATAGTCATTTTTCTGCATAAAGGACATCATGGCAGCCCCAACCCTTTGACCCCTAGGCGGAGGGCTGGGGGGCATATGACACTACACAGGTACATGCAGCCACGTATGTGGCACAGGAGATACATTCTGTAGGTCCTGCTTATCTGTGTGGATAACATCCACTTGTACATGACACACTATTTTCCTACAGAACACTGCCACCATCTCTGATTGCTGTTTGACCATCACAGGGGGTGTTACAGTGGATATGGGGCAGCACTCTGTGATGTTTAAACATACACGGTGCATGCGCATGTGCCGGACTCATATCTTACACTGGTGCATGTGACGTGGTGGGGTTTGTGTGGGTACGTGCACCATTGTGGGCATCTCTTTGTAGCTCTACGTACATGTTATTGTGTGTGTTTACTGGACAGATGTAGCAATGTACATTGATTTGCTGACTAATGTTTGCATGTGTGCGCAGTCCTCTTTCTGACATGACATTGCTCCACTCACATTGCGCCAGTACCTTTGCACTCTGGCGACAGATGTGACCATTTCCAGGCTCCATTTGTGCAGTCCCTGTAACATAAGAACATAAGAACATAAGATATGCCATACTGGGTCAGACCAAGGTCCATCAAGCTCAATATTCTGTTTCCAACAGTGGCCAATCTAGGTCATATGTACCTAGCAGTTTCCCCAAGGGACACAGGTTCCACAATGCTTGTATTGGTTCAAGCATTGATATCCTGGGTCCCTTCTTAATAATGGTTTATGGACCTTTCCTCCAGGAACTTGTCCAAACCTTTTTTAAACCCAGCTACACTAACAGACTTTACTACATCCTCCGGTAACAAATTCCAGAGTTTGATTACACGTTGAGTGAAAAAATATTTTCTTTTATTAGTCTTAAATAGTTTACCCTGTAGCTTCATTGCATGTCCCCTAGTCTTTCTATATTCTGATAAGGTAAACAATCGATCTACGCTTACCCGTTCCACTCCGTTCATTAATTTATAGACTTCTATCATATCTCTCCTCAGCCGTCTCTTTTCCAGGTTAAAGAGCCCTAACCTTTTTAGCCTTTCTTCATAGGAGTATTCTTCCATCCCTTTTACCATTTTGGTGGCTCTTCTCTGAACCTTTTCTAAAATCGCTATATCCTTTTTAAGATACGGCGACCAGAATTGCACACAATATTCAAGGTGCGGTTTCACCATGGAACGATATAGAGGCATTATATCTTTTGTTTTATTTTCCTTTCCTTTCCTTATCATACCTAGCATTCTATTTGCTCTCTTGGCCGCCGCTGCACACTGGGCCGAGGGTTTTAACATGGTATCCACAATGACGCCTAAATCTTTTTCCTGGGTGGTGGTTCCTAATGTGGAACCTTGCATCGTTTAAACCATAGTTTGGGTTGTTTCTTCCCTAGGTGCATAACCTTGCACTTGTCCACATTAAATTTCATCTGCCATTTTGATGCCCAGTCTTCCAATTTATCAAGATCCTCTTGCAATTTTCCACAATCCTCTTGGGTTTTAACAACTTTAAATAGTTTTGTGTCATCTGCAAATTTGATAACCTCACTCGTTATTCCACTTTCCAGGTCATTTATGAATATGTCAAAAAGCAGTACATTGCCATATTGTGACTGTTCCTGTTTCCACGGCACCCATTGTGGTGTGACTTCCACATAGTGCTACTTCTGTATGCTAGTGGGATCCCATCTTCTTTGCTGTTTGCCCACATGTGACTCTTGTCCTGATACTGTGTCCTCATGTTGCATTGTGTCACTGTTGTTGATGCCATGTGTGCATTAAAGTTGTAATTTTACATGACTACCTGACATCTGTCCTTTCTCAGCACATCACATGCTGTTCTAGGGACATCTACACTGCTGTATGACCCAATGACACCCATACATCAGGTCTACACATCTGATGGGTGTTGCTGGGCCATTGGGACATGACATCATTGGCATGTTTGTGCATTTGCCTGTGCACTGTGTATGCACTTCACTGTGTGGCTGCATCACATTACATCTCTGTATCTTCCATTCAGACCTTCTTGCCTTGTGTGTGTGTTCATAAATCAAACCAAGTGAGCCCTCACAACGTAGAAAAAGTAAATCCACATAGAATAAACTGCTGTGTTTAGCTCTTTAGTTGAAAAGAACCAATGGTCTCAGACTAGAATTGGCACCTCTTCTGGGTAATTCATCCCTAGAGGTTTATGCCCTTTTGCATCAATGACCAGAAACCGGTTCTTAAGTCAGAAGGTTATTTTTAAGCAGTTTTATAGTAGTTGAGATTACTCGTCATACTTTCTCAAACATAAATAATTTAAAGAGATTGTGCGATTGTGTGTGTGTTGTCAGCCTGGTGTGCCTGCCTGATACATGCCACCTGTCAGCTGTGTGTTCTGGTGCTGTGTCCGTGATGGTGCAGACATGTACTTCTACCACTACTGAGCATTTGCATAGTGCTACATGGTGAATGCGGCACAGTGCAGACAGGTGCGTGACATGTGCTGTGCATCAGTGATTACTATCTAGTCAGCATGAACACAGATGGGGTGAGAGGGATACCACTAGGGACAGTGGTGTGTCAGAGGGGTCATGCTTCTATGGCTGCAGCA
The DNA here is from genome assembly GCA_033557465.1 of Ichthyophis bannanicus. Classification (NCBI taxonomy): domain Eukaryota; kingdom Metazoa; phylum Chordata; class Amphibia; order Gymnophiona; family Ichthyophiidae; genus Ichthyophis; species Ichthyophis bannanicus. The sequence goes on along the minus strand of CM066040.1, from coordinate 222,120,165 downwards.
AGGACGTGTGGTTTCATCCTGGGTCTGTGGGGGGTTGGAGACAGTGCCTGCTGTACGGACAGCGGAGGTTTGCTCACGACGTACGTGGCATCACGGAGAAAGGGGCAGAGTGTGGGGCTGCCAGTAAGAGTGTACTGCACAGGTGGTGGGTGTCTGCTTGGGCCCAATGTTTTCAGGGGGTTTTTTATGGGGAGATGGGAGACGAGAGGTGGCGGGTAGCCACAGAGTCTCTACATCTTGACCTCAGCAGGGGGGGTTTGACATGGGTATGGTAAAGGTTAGGGAGCCTTTGATGTGACCGGACAAAGGGGGTGGTGTGGCCATGACTGGCCTGGCGCACGGTTGGATGCAGGGGGCAGACTACTGAGATTCTGATGTGATGCGATTGGGCAGTGCATGGCCATACTGGTGGTGTGTTCAGGGTGGATGGGGCAGGTATCACTGCTGTTGTGGGGGAAGGGGAGCAGGTATTAGCTATCAGATGGCTGTGTGTCATGGACGGGGGTGTAGGGTCAGGGATGGGCCCAGATTGCAGCCTGGGGATATTGGGGGAGGGGGGTACAGGGTTATCCACAGACACCAACAACAATGGGGGGGCAGGGAGGTGTTACGATGATGGATGGGAGGTACGGTCGTGGCCATGTTCACTTTCAGACCATGGAGAGACATCCAGGCAGCGATGTCATCATGACAGGCGTGGATCAGGGTTTGTTTAGCCGGGGAGGGTTCAAGTGTGCATAGGTGGCTCTGTGAGCCATCAGTATGTAGCTGGTACAGCCAGCCATGGGTGCTGATGGCCACACTGGGGGAGTGTGTATGGAGGGGGTAGGGGGTATCCACGCCAGATCCTTGGGGTAAACCATCCGGGTGCGGGATTGTGGGAGAGGGGGTCGGTGTACAGGTATTGTTACTGTGTACAATGTATGGGTCTAGTTACAGCACAAAGTTTAATTTCACTACTTTAATTACTACCACACCTACTGCACCTGCACAGTGAGAGACATGGCCTGTTGGTTAGGACACGGTACCTCAGACCAGGGGGCCGTGGGTTCACATCTCACCTGGGGATAGCAACATTGGGACTGGGTTTTCTAGTCTTTTTGCCATTCCTTGTGGCCTTGGGCATGCCACATGGCCCTCCATTGGCCACTGCTTCATTTGATGGGTAAGGCAGGATAGACAACTGGTTACTTACAGAGATAACTCAGTACTTATGTCTGTCACTGCCCCTTGTACACAGCGCTGCACAGACATGTCGAGCAGACACCCTACTCACCACAGTTTACATTCTAGTTGGGATAAGTGAAGGAATGTGGGAGCAGGGGTAGGGGAGGCAACGGTGGAGGGGGGCCAGGGTAGTTAGAGTCCACAGGCAGCAGTGGGTAGGTGGACTCTCAGCATGGATTGGATGTGTGTTTGCTGGGGGGCCTGGCACACAGACCCCGTGGGTTTATCCGAGGCAGACGGTGCATCAGGGTGAGGGACATGATGTCTGCTGGGATCCAGTGTGTGCCTTTTGTGGAAACTCGTTTGAATTGTGCTTGTGGAGGTTCTTTGGCATAGTGGTCACAGACACCCATTGGCAGTCCGTAGGTTGCCAGTTTGATTCCCACATGTTCTGTTCCTTTTCCTTTCTTGTGTTCTGCTGACCTGCCTATGCGATGGCTGCAGCCTCGTAACCTCTCCACACACCCTTCCATCTCTGCACTGTGTGCCACAGTGTGCCCTCTCTGCAGCCTATCTGTCGCATATTGTGTGTTACATATGGCTATTTCTTTGTAGTGTCCATGTGACCAGTCTGCTTGGTGGATTGGTACTGCTGTTGTTGGCTGGTCTGTGCCACATCACTGTGCAGGTTGGATTCTCACATGCTCCTTTTTCGTTACATTGCGCTGGTCAACGGGCCGTCCACGTAGCTGTCCCTTCAGCCGGCCCCTGATACCCTTCGTCTATCGCTCCCATGCTCTTTTGCATTCTGTTTACACTGCATTACATCTCATGGTGTGTGTGCATGTTTTTCTATGTGGCTCCCATCCCACTTACAGACTGTGATATGAGCTGTGGAAGCCTGTTGTACATGTGCGTTGCATCATGGTGACTGAATGGGTTGGCCTCTCCTGGCACACAGCAAGCATTTTGTGTGGTGCCCTGCAGTGTTCTTGTATGCAGCCATTGCTGTGGACCTCACAGTGGTGGTGTGGACTATTGGCTTGTGCAGTGCTTTTTCAGCCCAGTGGTCATGGGTTTGCTCCCTCTTTGTTCTCCTTCTTTTATGCCTTTCCTACACCGTTACCTGTCATCCCTGTAACCGTCATATCTCTGCTGATATGTGCTGCCAGCACATATTACTCTCATCACAGTTGCCAACCATCCTTCTGTCCGTCTATCTGTGTCTGTCAGCTGTGTAGAGTCCTGTCTGCCTGTGCAGGCTTCCACCCCATGTCCTGCACTGCTACCCTTTCCTGCATTGCGCCTCTTCATGCTTGCCTTGCCTGTGCCTGATCTGCATGGCAACACCATTCCTCTGTCCACCCATCATTGTAACTATCCTGCCACCTCCGCCCCCACTGGGGGACACGTACTTCCATCATCTGCCACCAACTGTCTTTCCAGTACTTTACATTGCCAACACCCTATGCTGTGGTACAGCTGCCCCCACCATGTTTGTCATCAGTACTGGCAGTCACATGGGATGCCCGCAGATATGGCGGGTCCAGCGGCTCCCAGCTCTCCCTCCTTCACTCACCTGTTCATTGCCTTTCCTGAGTGCTCTATCTAGTGTTAGGGCTACATCTGTCTCTGTCCCGCACAGGTCATGCATGTCATCCTGAGGTACCTTGCAGCCCCTAGGGCACACTAACTTAGGGCACCATAACCTTGTTAGGCCACCTTAACCTACGGTTCCATAGCCCAGGGTGCCTTCTATGGTGCCTTGTCCAGGGGTGCCTAATAAGGTGCTTAGCTAAGAAGCCCTATAGGGCGCCTTACGAGGCACCTTAAAAGGCACTTTACTAGGCACCTTATAAGGCACTTTACTAGGCACCTTACAAGGCACCTTACAAGGCATCTTACAGGGCACCTTATAAGGCACCTTAAAAGGCACCTTAAAAGGTACCTTACAGGGCACCTTATAGGGCACCTTACAGGGCACCTTACTAGGCACCTTACAGGGTACCTTATGAGGCACCTTACAAGGCACCTTACTAGAGGGAGGAGTGGCCTAGTGGTTGGGGCAAGGTACCACAGGCCAGAAGGTCGGTGGTTCAAATCCCACTAGAGGACAGCAACCTTGGGCCGGAAGGACTGGGGTTTCTAGTCCCACAGGTGCTCCTTGTGGTCTTGGGCAAGCCACTTAACCCTTCATTGCCCATGTTCCCTGTAAGTATTAATGTATGTGTCTCATAACCCCTCGTGTTAAATGTATCCCCCAACCGCTTTGATCCAGTGAAAAGCAGGGTATAAATGCAGCTAAATAAAATAAATTGGGCACCTTATATGGCACCATACAAGGTGCCTTGTAATGTTCCTTGTAAGGTGCCTTACAAGGCGCCTTGTAACGTTCATTAGTCTAAGGCGCCTTGTAACGCTCGTTAGTTGTTACAGCTTGCTGTAACGATGCAACGCCCATGCCTTTATATGGGCATCTCTACCTTTACCGCGGAACCTAACACGAATGACATTACCGCAGTTTAGTAAACATACCCCTATATTAAAACCAAAAGTTAAAATAAAGATAAAAATGTGACACAAAGAGGATTACAAAAAATCAGAGCTAAATGTTAAGGTGTAAGTAGAGGAAATAAGAATACATAGCTTAAATAGCGCAAATAAAAGATCACAAGTAAAAAATGTGAAATGAGAAATAATAACCAATGAACTTAGGACAAATAAAATGAAAAGTCAAAAGGGACTAAGAAGGCCTTAAACAGTTACTATGATGACAGATGCATGACTCACCCACCCCGTTTCTCCCCTTCCCTCCTCCCATTTCCACCCTTTTCTTCTCTTCCCCATCCCCCCCCCCTTTTCCCCCTCTCCCTCCCCTCTTTTTTTAAAATTGGGGTTTAATATATGAGAAATTGTATTATTTAACCTATTCATTTCTTCTTTTATTACATAAGTGATTTATTGATTAACTTGATGTTTAATCCGAGATGGCTCTCTGGTGTCATTTGTTATATTATCCTTTTTAAACTTTGAGTACATCCATTTCTAATTATAGGTTTTGCATACTGGTTTGCGGCTAGGAGTTTACTGCACTGTATCCATGCTGTGCGTGAGTCACGCATCTGTCATCACAGTAACTGTTTAATGCCCTCTTAGTCCCTTTTGACTTTTATTTTTATTTGTTCTAAGTTCATTGCTTATTATTTCTCATTTCGCATTTTTTATTTGTGATCTTTTATTTGCTCTACTTAAGCTATGTATTTTTACATCCTCTACTTACACCTTAATATTTAGCTTTTCTTTTTTGTAATCCACTTTGTGTTTTTATCTATAACTTTTGGTTTTAATATAGTCTCATGATTGCTTTACATTTTATAACTTATGGCATATTTATATTATGTTCTATGAGTTTTTTAATGCAATTCATTTGATAAATTTTAAATACCCTTGATTAATATTATATTTTTTTCTATTTGTTATGTTTTTTATTGATTGTTGCTATATGATTTTAATTTTGTTATTTTGGAAAGAATTAGCATTTTTATCAATGTTAATGTGCTTTTTATGAATGTTAATGCATTTTTATGTATTTATACATTGTTTTTGTTGTATAGAGGTCAATATCCCCTGAAGAAGGCCCTGTGCCGAAATACATGTAGGGTGACCTCAAGGATACTAAATAAAGCTCACTGCAACATCATATGGCATGGTATGGCCTGCTTTCCTTTTTAACTATAGGGCATCATTCCGATCCCCGAATTGCAGGGATGGATATCTGACCCGGATGTCCAACCCCCGCTATTCGTAGGGAGCAGATTCCGAACTCAAGGCTCCCCACACATACAGCAATGCTGTATGGGGAAGCCTGGATGGGGCGGGAGGGGGACATCCAGAGGAGGAACGTGGATGGGGCAGAAGCGGTACCCTAACCATGGATGTACAGGGCCAATTCCGGTCACAGCCTGTATGTCTGGGGAAGCAGAGATGGCCGGGAAAATTATTTCACATCAGAGGTTGAATGAATACCCCCAGTCAGGGCAATTGGACCCATCAGCCCCTGAACATCAGGTGAGGAGCAACAGGAGGTTCCCCACAGCCTGATCCCGGCCTCAGCAGGCTTGTTCAGGGGTCAGGTGGTGGGGAAATCATCTTTTAATGACCTGCGGGGGATTGGGGCTTCTGCATGGTGCCATGGCGACAGGACACCACAGCACCGGCTACCATGTAGAAGCATTGGGAGGGTTGTATGAGAAACACGCCGGATATGCAGCAAGTCAGAATTGGGGCAGATCCTGCCCATCCAGGCCCTTTGCATCAGATTCTGCTTCCACAGGAACATCTCCCACGGGTGCAGAATTGGGTGCAAATCCGGCCTGTCCAGATTATGGACGTCCAAACAGGCGCTGATTGGAATCGGGCCCATAGTCACAGCAGGTGGGGTGGTTCCCTCTGTGTTTGCTGTTCTCTTACATGTTGGCCACAGTGCTGCATATGCCCTGTAGCACTAAACAAATGTTAAGTAGTAGCAATAGTATTTATTTATTTATTTGGACACTTTTTTATACCACCCCTTCCAAAGATCAGGGGCGGTTTACAATGAAACAAAACATAATACATTGAACATCGTGCTTGTACTAGTAATGGTACTAAAATATCAATGTGTATACCCCATTTTGCAAGGTGAATTCACCTTCTTTGCTGCCCCTCCCGTGGAATTTCAGATGCTTTGAACTGGACATCCCAGATAGCACCTAAACAGCCTTTCTAAAATGCCGCTTCATTTTACTAAAGCCCTCTTACCAGTTAATGTGTGCTTTAGCGCATAGTAACTGGCAACAGAGGATGCTAACACATTGCATCCAAGCTACTAGCCTCTAAAGCACACAGCAATCAGTCATCACATGCCAGGGCAAAGAGTGGCTGGGATAGGGGCAAAGTGTGGGAGTGTAGCACGAGGGCAAGTGTCACGCATTCGGTGGCAATATGGCAATTAGTGCAAGTGCACATAATGGTATCTCTGTGGGTGTCAGGTGCAGTCGCATTGATCACATCACATGTTAGGGTACACAAGCCAGGAAGTTGCTGGAAATGGTCCCAAGGGTTAGCAAACAACGAGTGCATTTATTGGACATTAGTTATGCTGCTAATCACGCAGTAAGTGCACGCCTATAGTAAAAGGGCCCCTAAATCATTCTAGGATAGGTTCAATCCTGACAGCTCTATGAAAAGCTTGCATGTTCATGAACAAATATCTGTTGACTACTTTTGAAAAGGAAAGTCCCAACTGAGTTTCATTAAAAAATTAAAGATCAGCAGGAATTCTTTGCACGTGAAATCCCTGTGTGCACTTCACATACTTTGTCCTGTCCCACCACTGATCCAGCACCTATTTGCCATGGCAAAAGGTGACAGCATGCGTGCTTTTGTCTGCCGAAGGAGACATGTCCCTGAGGTAGTCGATAGGGAGGCTTGGGCATTGGGATTACATTCAGGATCATGTTCACTAAAGATTAATGTGCGCTAATGAAAATTAAAGCATGTTAAGTGCTGACACGACCCATAGTAAAGAGCCATGACAGCACTTAACACGCATTAACTTTCATTAAGACGTATTTACTTTAATAAACATGCCCTTGAATAAAGCTGGGACCATATTTTCCAAATCAGAATATGTAAAGGTGGTCTATGAGTCTCTCTGTTCGGGAATGGGGAATAGTCACAGTTGTTCCTATGACTGTTCTTCACAATTATTCTTTTAGACATATACTTTAGCAAAGAGAAGTAGATGGGGGTAAAAGCTTTTTTTGCACATTTATGTGACTTAATTGCACAAAACAGTAATCTGTCATTTTACTGATTTTCACAGAGGGCTGCCCCTTGTTTGGATTGAACTAGTTTGCTGGGACTTGCACCTGTGGAGCATTGATTCCTGAATGTTTCTTGTTTTGTGTCTTATTCCTGCTCTATAACAAAGAAAATGTTTAAACAGAAAGTACATAATAACCATAATAGCAGGATCAGAAAGTAGCTGTAATTTTTACCAGACATTTTAGATTGAAAAGAATTGGTACATGAATTATACATATACAAATCCCTCTGACACTTTGCATTTCTGTCTAAACACCCCTTTTACTAACACTTAGCTTGAGCTTTCTTTAGAAGCTCAGATGACAAGACTTCGACTTACATACTTTGGACACATCATATGAAGAGAGAGATCATTAGAGGAAGCTATCATGCTTGGCAAGGTAGAAGGTCAATGCAAAAGAGGAAGGTTAGCATGAGATGGATTGATACAATAACAGCAACTATGGGTGTCATTCTATGAACAATGAGCCACTTGACTGAAGATCAAACACAGTTTAGGACAACAATCTAGAGCAGCGATGGCGAACCTATGGCACGCGTGCCAGCTGTGGCACGCGAAGGCCTTGCAGCTGGCACGCGGGAAGGTCCGCAATCGAAAAAAAAACAACCCTGTCTGCTGCCGCTGTCGGGGCCTCCGTTAAGCCCGCGGGGGCTGATGGGAACTTCCCATCAGCCCCCGCGGGCTTAACAGAGCAGCGAGGGAACTCTTCCCTCGCGTTCTGCAAGCCGGCGCGTCTGACTGCAGCTCCAAAGAGAGAGCTGCTACGGGGAGGGCAGGATCTGCCGGGTACAGGGGGGCCCCGCGGCACGCTCGATTCTGCCGCGGCGGCCCCGACAGCGGCAGCAGAGAGGTTTTCTTTTTTTTTTAAAATTTTCCCTGGGCTGGCCTGGGCTGGGGGGGGGTGGGGTTAGGAGTGGTGATGGGCTGGGCTGGGCTGGGCTGGGGGGGGGTTAGGAGTGGTGATGGGCTGGAGGGGGGATTAGGAGTGGTGATGGGCTGGGCTGGGCTGGGCTGGGGGGGGGTTAGGAGTGGTGATGGGCTGGGCTGGGCTGGGGGGGTTAGGAGTGGTGATGGGCTGGGCTGGGCGGGGGGGTTAGGAGTAGTGATGGGCTGGGCTGGGCTGGGCTGGGGGTGTTAGGAGTAGTGATGGGCTGGGGTGGGGGGGTTTAGGAGTGGTGATGGGCACTGGGCTGGGGGGGTTAGGAGTGGTGATGGACACTGGGCTGGCTGGGGTGGGTTAGGATTGGTGATGGGCGCTGGGCTGGCTGGGGGGGTTAGGAGTGGTGATGGGCGCTGGGCTGGGGGGTTAGGAGTGGTTGGTGGGGGGCGCTGGGGGGGTTAGGAGTGGTGATAGGCGCCGGGGGGGCTTAAACTAAAAATTGAGTGATGGGGGATTAGGACTGGGAGTGGGCTGATGGGGAGGTTAGGACTGGAAATGGGCTGGTGGGATTAGGACTGGGAGTGGGCTATGGGGGGCTAGGACTGGTAATGGGTTGGGGGGGTTGCTAGGACTGGAAATGGGCTGAGTGGAAGGGGGCTTGAACTGCAAATAGCTGTTGGGGATGGGGCTTGGAATGGAAATGGGCTGAGGGGAAGTGGGGGGCTTGAACTCCAAATAGCTGATGGGGACGGGGCTTGGAATGGAAATGGGCTGAGGGGAAGTGGGGGGCTTGAAGAAGGGAATGGATGCTGGGTGAGACTGGAACTAGAAGGGAGCTGATGTTGGGGGAGGATTAGAATGGGATGGGGCTGGGAGAGTATAATGGAGAGGGGAAAAATATTTTGTGTAGGAGGGTTGAATCATATAATATTGGACATGTATTGGGTGAGTAATTGGGGATTGAGGATGGAGGGGTAAAATTTGTGTGGATGAAATAGGAATGAGGAAAGAGCAAAAGGAGAAAGATTAGTATGTTAACGCAGATGTAGAGAGAGAGAGAATGGAAAAAAAACTAGAAGAGAGAAGAAAGGACAAATGGACAGCAGACGATGGAGAGTTAGCAGAAAGAAACATGAAGAAACCAGAAGAAAATGGCTGGACCAATTGCAACTGAAAAAAAATGCACAAAAGGTAGAAAGATATCTCTTTATTTTGAATTTATTAACTGGAATATGTCAGCTCTGGGAAATGTGCATCATTAACATCTGCGCTTTGTTTGGTACAAGAGGAAATTCCTATTTGACGTTGCCACTTGTTCTCTTTCCCCAGTATTCACTGAAATGTATTGGTTTAATATTTGCAGTGTTGCCTTTTGATAGGTAGGGTATGGTGCTTTGTGAGTCCTGGTAATGCTGTCAGGATACGGCGGGTTTGCTATGGGTTTCTAAATGGGCAGCGTTTGTAGTAGTTCCTAATGTGCCTGGCGGTTGGCACTGGATTATAGTAATGTAGAAATCTTTTAGTCTTTCTTTATCCATACACTCATTAAGAGACATGTTTACTAAAAGTTAGTGTATGGTAACATTATGCAAATATTTATGCAAATAAGACCACTTATGCAAATGACGTGCTGGCACTTTGAGGAAATTCTTTGGTTTTGTGCGGCAGTTTGGGCACTCGGGCTCAAAAAGGTTAGCCATCACTGATCTAGAGGGTCGCCATAAGTCTACACTGATTCGACAGCACTTAACAACAACAACAACAGCTCGATCTATCTGCCACACAGTCCATAGGAAGAAGGGGCCATGCAGCAAATGGCTCAAGCTAAATGTTAATAAAAGGGATCCTAAATGTTTCTCATAAAACATAAACAGCATATAAATTTTTATCAAATGCTTTGTTTTCATAGTTTGTATATTATCTGTGTATATATTTTCAAAAGTTTGTTTGCTCTTCATGCATTTGGAGACCATTTGAGTAAATGCAACCAACCTTCTTAGGGGATGCCTTTACATTCAGAGGAAGGTCAAGGGCTAATTTTCAGTCCAACGAGGGATTTTTATAAGGGGGGTGGCCTAGCTAAAGTGCATTTTAAGGCACCTATGTAAAGCCTATTTTATAAACACAAGTAGGCATCTGCTTGCCTTTATAAAATACTAAGTTAAGCGGCAGAAATTGTGCTCTATAGCAGGTGCAAATATGCCTGTAAATTAAGATATTTTATAATCACCAGTTGTACTTGCTAATTCCGCCCATGTTCCACCAAGACCACACCCTTAGCTATGTCTCCCGGCAAAGTAGGTGCCTTCATGGCAAAACATGCACTTTTACATCAGTTGAGATTTTATGAGGCCACTAAAGCATGCAATTTGCCACATCTGCATTTGCTTTCAAAATGTTCCGTTTTTTCCAAGCTAACTGAGATTCTCTCCTTCTCCTTCTCCCCTTCTCTGACTGTTTCGTTGAGCGAGTTCTGAAGGGTGAGTCTGCCATCTAGAAGGCCTAAACTAAATGGATGAATTAGTGGTTGCATGTCACCGGTAAATGGATAATACGTAGCAATGTCCGCGCTTCTCCTTTAGCCAATAATTATATGGATAGTATCAGGCCATTTAGTGATTCAAACAGCATAATTTCTAAAACTTTATAGAGATGGGACTTGAGCATTGGTCACCCAGTAGCCAGCTCATACAGTAACTGCACAACAGGCCAAACATTTCCTGAAAGGAGTCCTCTTACTTCAACTACAAATCCCGAGTGATTGCAGGTCCAGCATAAGGGACAAGCCATCAAGGCACTGGCAAAGGGTGCCAAAGCTTAAAGTTACCAAAAGCTCTACCTCACTGGCTCACCCTCTGCAACAGCGGGATCTTGTCCCTTTACTCCTGCCAGTTTGCGATTCTTCGGCTGGCACCACCATCAACACTACAGCAGGTTTGAAACACAAGAACATATACTTCCTGTTTCTTGCAGTGCCAGCAGCAATGCTGGTCGGAGAATGAAAGAACAAGCTCCTGCCATTGTGTTAAGGATTAACGGAGAAGCTGGATACAGATAGAAGGGCGATAATAGGGACTTCGGGCCCAATATTCAGTGCCGGCAGTAAGCACCTGTATGGCAACCAACCTCCAGTGCTGAACCATAGACCCGGATATTCAATGCTGGGGCCATAGTCAACCACCAGCATTGAGTATCTGGGTTGACCACAGAACCCGGAGGTTAACTAGGCAGTGGTGATATTTAGCAGCTGCCCAGTTAGCTTCAGCAGCAAATGTTAGGACAGTCTTTTCAGTGTCTAACTTTCACTGTTGAGGTTATTCTTGAATGCTGCCCTTGTAACATCCCGATGCTAACCAGATACCATCGGGGCATACAGCAGCGGGAATCATGGATATTCAGTGGCAATAACCATGTTAGTGCCATTGAATATCTCACTTAGCAGTATCGACATGGTTTTCAGGTCTGCAAACCATGTAAATGCCTTTGAATTTCAGGCCCTAAGAAACCAAGCAGGGATTAGGAGCACAATGGGGACTAGGTGATTAGGTGAGGGTTATGAGTAGAGCGATGAGACTGAGTGCAAAAAGATAGGGAGTGGAGACAGTTTTAAGGATCTGAAGGGGTTGGGAGGCAGTTGAAAGGAACAGAGGGTTATGGGAAGGGTGAGAGACAAAAAAAAGGAAACAGGCCTTTGAAGAAAGTGTGGAAATGAGGAAGGCAAAATGGAGAATGGAATCCTCAGTAGGAGCTTCAAGATATGAAAGGGATTGGAGACGGAAAAAGAATGACTGACAGGGAAGGAGCTGGGGCTGGTAAGGGAATAAAAAGCAGATGAAGGTAGATGAGTTTGGGTAGGGAATGAATACAAGAGGGTAAAAATGTGGAACTTGAAAGATAGGGGGGACTAGGAGGCTAGAGAAGGAATGAGACAGAGGTGATGAATGGGCAAGGCCGATACTACCTTTTTGCCTGCTCTGTGCCCTGCCCTCCCCCCCCCCCCCCCACTGTCCCGCCCCACTGGATTCCAATGGAGCCCTTCACAAGACTATCTTTGTCCCAACATGATGAAAATTTTCCAAGGGCTAGTTGTGTTAGTCTGGAGGTGCAACAATGACAGAAGCAGGTGGCACCCTATAGATGACACCTTATACACTAACCAATTTACTGGGGCTCATGCCTCAAATTAGTCAGTCTATTAGGTGCCACATGCCTCTGTCATGTTTATCTGACCATCATTTACCTGTACAGTGGGGTTAGAGAGGCTACCAGATTTCTACATGACCGGCCTCCAGCGCCAACTATCATATACATGAGGAAATACTATAAAACCCTGCAAAAAGCGCCAATGTCAAATTGTAACTAGCAACCCAATGACACATTTGAAAGCCATCATGTGATATAAAAGTAACCCACTTTTAAACTATGCACTGCTTAAACATGGGTAGGTATCATATATGGGTACCGATCAAAACCAAAAGTCTATACTGACATGGTAAAATACATTGAAACAATTAAAATTTAACCACAAAACACAAAGATAATCTATACAGATATTACACTAACAATGTTATAGTCTTATGTTCTGATCTTTTAGAAAAATAAACAAAATTCCGATAGAAGCATATAAGAAAACAGACATTACCTTCACCTGGCACAAGCACGGGTAAAAGTGAAAATGTCGTGCAGGTGCAGAACTAAAATACCCAAGCGAGGCAGCAGGCATTTCCCCCTTCTTTAGCACATGCCATAACAGATAATACTTCATACTTTGGACACATCATGCGGAGAGAGAGATCATTAGAGAAAGACATCATGCTTGGCAAGATAGAAGGTCAACGCAAAAGAGGAAGACCAGCAATGAGATGGATCGATACAATAACAGCAGCTACGGGTACCAGTCTGTCAACAATGAGCCGCCTGACTGAAGATCGAACACAATTTAGGATAGCTATCCAGAGGGTCGCCATGAGTCGACTCCGACTCAACGGCACTTAACAACAACAACAAACAGATAATAATAAAAACAGAAGTACAAAAATGCCATCTCATTCAATCAATTCTAAAAAACCTTGAAATAATCACATTAAAAGGCAAAAACATTACCGCTTTTGCCATACAGCGTACCACATAGCAGCATAGCAGTGAGAGACTGGGAGAACGCATCTCATAATCGAAACGCAAAAGCAAGGATTTCCAAAAATGTGAACACCCACTCCCTCGATGTGCCATCTACTATAGAATAAAAGAAAGCAAAATATATATATAGCATCCTACAAAAACAATTAGGACGATATTAGCAAACACAAATCACTAATTATCAAAAATCATGAAACAGAAATAAAAACAAATGAAAGAATATACACATGTAAAAACTATATTGTCCTAAAACAAAATGGGAGGGGGAAGGGAAGGGGAAGGGGGAACAGGGGGTGGGGAAAGGTAGGAAGGGGAGGGGGGAAGGGGAGAAGAGAAGGAAAGGGGAGGAAAGGGAAGAAAGAAGGAAGGGGAAAGGGAGGGGTGAGAGGGAGAGGAAAGGGGAAGGGAAGTGTGGTTGGAGGGAGGGGGAAGAAAGGAGAAAGGATTATAGAAACACCTGATACTCAATTTCTTTGTTCAATTCCTTTGGGAATATAGTATCTAAACCAAAGATATATCACTGCTCCTCTTTCTCCAAGATCTTGTCAGTATCTCCACCTCGTAGAAAAGGATAAATTCTTTTAATGACAAAGAATTGTAATTCCTTCAGAGAGTGGTCATTCGCATGCCAGTGTTCAACCAGTGGTGCTGTTTATATATTCCGTCTAATACAACTTTTATGTTCCTGTAGGTGAGTTTTAACTGCTCGTGTAGTTTTACCAATATATAGAAGGCTACATGGACAAATTATTACATTAAAAAACATGTGTAGAATGTCAATTGAACCTGTGGTAGAATTTATATTGTTTATTAGTACTTGGATGTCTAAAAACATCCAAAACAATGGCAAGTGAGCAGATAGAGCATTTCCACATTTGCAATGCCCAAATTCCTGCATCAAAGTCTTAATAGCATTTGGTAGAAAAGAAGACACTAATGAATCAGGCAAATTCCTCTCTCTACTATAAGCAATCACCAACTTCTGATCAGAAAAACAAGAATGGGTTTGCAAAATATGCCAATGATTCTTCATTATTTTCTGAATTCATGAAGACAAATATAAAAAACAGAGAATGCATATTTATTTATTATCATTCAGTTTCTCTCCGGTACATAGATCTTGCCTGCTAGCAGACTTTGTTCTATGATATCCATCTTCAATACACTTTGATGGATACCCTCGATCAGCAAACTTATGACCCATGTTAGTAGCTTGTTTTTCAAATTCTGTGATATCTGTACATAACCTCAAAAACTGAGACACTGGTAAGTTCTTTTTCAAACTTCTATTGTGGAAACTATCATATCTAAGCAACTTATTACAATCTGTTGGTTTTCGAAAAATGATGGTATGGAAACCATAATCAGTTTTCTTAATAAGAATGTCAAGAAAGGGTATTTCATTCTTATCAAATTACATCTAAAACCTAAGATTAGGTTAAGAGTGGAGGAGTGGCCTAGTGGTTGGGGCAAAGTACTTCAGGCGGAAGGTCAGTGGTTCAAATCCCACTAGAGGACAGCAACCTTGGGCCGGAAGGACTGGGGTTTCTAGTCCCACAGGTGCTCCTTGTGGTCTTGGGCAAGCCACTTAACCCTCCATAGCCCATGTTCCCTGTAAAATAGTTATCTCCAAGTTATAATGCCCTGTTCAATGTAATTTCAGTTTGTTCAATGTAAACCGCACTGATGCAGAATAGCGCGGTATATAAGAAAAAATAAATAAGATTAATGTCTCGTGTGTTTAGCCATTCTAAATACTGAGGTAACATGTTTTTCTCATCTCTCCATAAGATAAAAATATCATTGATATATCGTTTCCATGTAATGATTTGGGCAGAAAAAGGAAAATTAGATAAATGCGTATGTTTGAATTCTGCCACATAAAGGTTTGCGATGTCAGAGGCCATTGCAGCCTCCATTGCAGGCCCTTTCACTTGTTGGTAAAAACTACCATTAAAAAAGAAATAGTTTTTAGTCAAAGCTATCCATGCCATCTCAACCAAAAATTCTGTAGGTATACAAAACAGACCAGACCATAAGGCTAAGTATTTCCTTATCACTGATATAGCACCCTCTTGTGGGAAATTAGTATAAAGGGATTCGATATCCAAAGTAACTAACCAAAACTCAAAGGTATCGCCATCAAACGTATCCAAAAAATTAATGATTTTGGCTGATTCTCTCACATAAGATTGGATCAATGGAACAAATGCATGAAGATGGCAATCCACAAACTTAGACAGAGGGTCCAGAATGGGGGAGAAGTCAAAGATTTGTGAACTTTAGGTAAAGTATATATGGTAGGTATTACTGGATGTTGAACTTCCAAGAAAGCCAATTCGTGCGTAGTGATGTACCCTACTGTGAAACCAAAGGAGAAGAGGGAATCAATCTCCTCTTTAATCTTATTAGTAGGGTCCTGCAGTAACAGATGATCATTTAATTGACTCTTAGGTTCATCTACATAATAGGACCAATCAAGAATCATGATACATTCTCCCTTATCAGCGGGTTTAATAACAATATCCTCATGACGTTTGAGAGAATTAATTACGTGTCAAACTGTCAAACCTATGACTGCAACTTGCTTCCAGTTGACCAATGTCACAATGGACACAATTCACAAAGTTTGAAAAACAGGATCGGTGGGACCAGGAGAGACCCAATGACACTTTGAATGCATCACTAAAAGATCTGTATTGAGACTACCCTTATCTGAAAAGAAATGTGTAACTTGAAGTTTGCATCTAAATTTATAAAGATCAATACGTGTCTGAAAAGAATCATATCTTGCAGATTGGCAAAGGAAAGTCCTTTCTTTAGTAAATTATATTCAGAATCTGTAATACTAACTTTAGAGAGACTGAGAGTAGGAGGTTCCATATGTTAACTTAATGCTGATCGTTGTAATGATCGTAGTGAGTCGGTTGATATAGTGTATCTGGACTTTCAGAAAGCCTTTGACAAGGTCCCTCATCAGAGACTTTTGGCAAAACTAAAGAGTCATGGGATAGGAGGCAGTGTACTACTGTGGATCAGGAACTGGTTAAAAGATAGAAAGCAGAGGGTTGGGCTAAATGGCCAATTTTCCCAATGGAGAAAGGTGAATATTGGTGTACCCCAGGGATCTGTGCTGGGTCCGCTGCTTTTTGACATATTCATAAATGACCTGGAAAGTGGAATAACGAGTGAGGTTATCAAATTTGCAGATGACACGAAACTATTTAAAGTTGTTAAAACCCAAGAGGATTATGGAAAATTGCAAGAGGATCTTGATAAATTGGAAGACTGGGCATCAAAATGGCAGATGAAATTTAATGTGGACAAGTGCAAAGTTATGCACCTAGGGAAGAACAACCCAAACTATGGTTACATGATGCAAGGTTCCACATTAGGAACCACCACCCAGGAAAAAGATTTAGGCGTCATTGTGGATAACATGTTAAAACCCTCGGCCCAGTGTACAGCGGCAGCCAAGAGAGCAAATAGAATGCTAGGTATCATAAGGAAAGGAATGGAAAATAAAACAAAAGATATCATAATGCCTCTATACCGTTCCATGGTGAGACCACACCTTGAATATTGTGTGCAATTCTGGTCGCCGTATCTTAAAAAGGATATAGCGTTATTAGAAAAGGTTCAGAGAAGAGCCACCAAAATGGTAAAGGGGATGGAAGGATACTCCTATGAAGAAAGGCTAAAATGGTTAAGGGCTCTTTAACCTGGAAAAGAGACGGCTGAGGGGAGATATGATAGAAGTCTATAAATTAATGAACAGAGTGGAACGGGTAAACGTAGATCGACTGTTTACGTTATCAGAATATAGGAAGACTAGGGGACATGCAATAAAGCTACAGGGTAAACTATTTAAGACTAATAAAAGAAAATATTTTTTCACTCAACGTGTAATCAAACTCTGGAATTTGTTACCGGAGGATGTAGTAAAGGCTGTTAGTGTAGCTGGGTTTAAAAAAGGTTTGGACAAGTTCCTGGAGGAAAGGTCCATAAACCATTATTAAGAAGGGACCCAGGATATCAATGCTTGACCTAGTACAAGCATTGCAGAACCTTTGTCTTCTGGGGAAACTGCTAGGTATGTATGACCTAGTATGGCCACTGTTGGAAACAGGATACTGGGCTTGATGGACCTTGGTCTGACCCAGTATGGCATATCTTATGTTCTTATGTTGTAAGAACAGTTGCTTCTTCCCCTGCCTCTGCTTCTGCCCCTGAACTCCATCTTCCAGGATGGAGTGTACTTGCATGGAGGCTTGTACCATGTTGACTCCTTCTCCCAAATGTCCTTGAATAAAAAAATTATTACTATTAGAGATTCCAGGGGAAGAAGGCAAGGAAGTGGAGCTTGGGGAGACAAAAAGGTCTTCTGAATCGCTCCTCACTTGTTTTTTTCCTTGTTCTTGTACATCAGTATTTCTTCAGACAGACTGATTACCCTTTTTTTGGTCGTGTTTTTTCTGTTCTACAGTATTATTTTTAAAACTAACCTGTCTCTATACATTACCCGAGGAGCAGGTACCAAGCCATGAATAGACGTTACTGTTTCTGTAATCAAGTTCTTCATGTTTTAATTTTTCAAGTTTACCTTTTTTAATCTCCTTAGTTTCTTATTATAATCACTTAAAACGTTTATCAAAATTCCTATCATCTGCCTTCAAAACCTCCATTTTACTCTCGACCTCTATTCTCAAAGAATTTGCTTTCTTCTTAGATGTTTCTGCTAAAAGCACCATAAGGTCACGTGAACATTTATTAAGAAAAGCACACCACCTGTCAATAAAGACTTTATCATCGCGAAACATATTGGTTCATTATGGACTCTAAAGCCCCTAGGGATGCGTTTAATTCTACAATACTGTAAGAATCCTACATAATGAAGTCCATAGCAAATCAAAGCTTTTCTAGTACATACAAGATCGATCCATCGATCTGCATAGCTGACGTGTTTTGGCTCATCATCGACAAGTGGTGGTTCTCGTAAGAGATTGTTCAAATGTTCCTCAGTATAATTGAAGACATTGTCCCACTGGGTGTAGGCTATGGTGTATTTTCAGCTAACAAGCCAAAAACAAAGGAGAAGGGTACTCCACAGTTAGGTCCATCCAAACACAAGGCGGAGAAAATCAAAACCACAGCCACACTGAAAAGTCTTCACACAAACGGTTTTATTAAGTGACCCAACTTGGCCAACTTTCAGCACTTAGGCCTGCATCAGGGGTCTATAAAAAATGTAATTAAAAACAGGCAGTGGTACAAATATTAAACCAATGCAGTTTAGAGAAAACCAGTACCTTTCCTACTACATAGTAACATAGTATATGACGGCAGATAAAGACCAGTATGGTCCATCTAGTCTGCCCAGAAAGGCAGCAAGAATAGGTGCACTTTCTGTGCAGGTCACCTTTTCCCAAGCCTTTGTTTAGGGGTGTACCCACCACTCCGTGTAGGTCACCTCTGTTTGTTCAGATATAAGAGATAGTTATGCTTATTTTGATTTTGTCCTGTTGCTATAAAGGGATCCTGCTACAGATATCTACACAAAAACTACATGCTAACAGAATGCCGCAGCTCAGTCATACATATAAAACTCAGACAAATCCTCACCAAATACAAAACAAACAGAAAGACAATAATTGAACAGGGAACCCCAAGAAGTCAAACTCCACATTGTTGGCAATACTGAAAAAAATAAAAAGAGAAATGCATTTCCTCGCGTACTGAACAAACAGAGGCATCAGCAATGCACATTTTCCAAAGCTGACATACCGCAGTTAGCAAATTCAAAATAAAATACTGTTTTATACGTTTGCTGTCGGGAATTTTGGGCCTGATGCTCAGCGGTGGTGGCTAGTGCTTCTAAAGCTACATGGTTAGCATCGGGGCGTGTAGCAGCAGAACCTGTGGCTATTCAGTGGCACTAACCATGTTAATGCCGCTGAATATCCCTCTAAGCAAGTCTGTAAACCCTGTAAATGCCTTTGAAGATCGGGCCCTTTATCTTTTCAGTCACAATGGCCCCAGTCTCTTTTTTGCTATACTGTGTCTTCTCTTAACCATCTTTCCAGAATCTGCTGTCCATTTGTCATTTCTCCTTGTTCCTCCTGTTTTCTTCCATTCTCTCTTTATATCCATCTCTAACATATTGATCTTTCCCTTTTAGCTCCTTTCTCCAGGCCTCTTTACTCTCCTTTTAGCCACTCAAATTTTGTCCTCTTCCCAACCCTCAGAGCCCTGCATCTCTCTATTTCTCTCTCCCTCTCTCTGTCCACCCCTCAGAGTCCAGCATCTATCTCTCTACCCACCCTTCATCCTCTCCATTCACCACTTAGAGTCCACATCTCTCAGTCATCCCCGCATAGCTCAGCATCTTCACTCTTTCTGCTCCCCCTCCCCCCCCCCCCCCACACCTCTGCGGTCCAGTATCCCCCTATCCCATATGATAGAAGTAGTTCCCTATGACAAAAGTAGATTTCTGAAGCTTGTCCTCTCTATGCAACGTGCCTTTAAATGCATTTCACTTATATGCTGCATGAACAAATCCTCAAATGATACAGCCTCCGATCATCAACCAATACTGAAGTTATTCTTGAAAGGATTCAGCAGATTCAAAGTTTATTGCATTTCTCAATGCTTTTCCCCAGTAAATAGAAGACTTCACCTCTTGTAGACAAACCAAACAAACAAATGGGCTACATCTGATTCAGCATCATCCCTAAGCTGAGTCCCCATGGAGGTCTGCCATGGTCCCTTACAAAGTGCATCCAAATCTTGGATGCTATCAGTGCTGATCAGCACCATCCTTAGCTCAGTGACAGTGGTGCAGCCTCACAGAGCGCAAAAGATTAGGGGCGCATTTTGGGTTGCCGGCCTCAGCTCCCTCCATGCTGCCTGCCATTGCCCTGCTGCAGCCACTTTTCGTGTTTTCACATCAGCAGCAGCAGAGCAGACCTGACTTCAAATTTTAAAAAAAACAAAAAAAACATGGGTCTTTCCAACTTAGTGCTCGCATGCAGGTATGGTCCCTCCTTCCCTAATCTGATGTCAGAGGAGGGAGGGGCCAGACTAGTCATTCAAGTGTGGAATTCCAAAGACTCGCGTTTGAATGGCTGGTCTGATGTAAATCTACATCAGAAGTGGGAGGGATCGGATCTGCATGCAAACTTGGAATCAAAAGACCCGCTTTTTTTAAAAATTTTGAAGTCAGCTCTGCTCCACTGCTGCCAGCGTTGACAACGATGAGGAAACACAAAACGTGGCAGCGGCAGGGCAAGGGCAGGCAACCGACTGGACATGGAGGTGTGAGTAAGATGGGAAGATGGGGGGGTGCCCCAGATGTGCAAGTCACACAGGGCACAATTGTGGCTTGGTACGGCCCTGTTGGTGATTGTCCACCAGATCAGCACCCCATTTCAGCATCTGTCCCCCTTCTCCTGCTCCATCTCCCCCTTACTTTATCATTTACCATCACCAATTTGAAAAGCAACACGTTGAAAAGTGTACAATGCTAGTGTAACACAGTGGTGCATTTCCCCCATTTCCAGAATCAGGCATTTGGGGGATATTCATATGTTGTCTCATTGAAAGTGTCAGGTGGTTTCAGGGGCTAGATACGTGTAAGTGTGAGGGTGTCATGGGGAGTGTCTGGGGTTGAATGCAGGTGTGTATGTGTCAAGGGAAGTATTGGGGGCTGCATGTATGTCTGTCATGAGAAGTATTGAGGGCTCCATGTGTGTGTTGTGGGGCGTGTCATGGGATATGTATGTGTGTATGCATGCATGTCTATCTCCTAAGCTTCTTCCAATCTGTTTCTCTCCTTCTCTCTCTCAATCTCTCTCTGTCATGGCCCCATCCCACACTTCCCCCAGCATGTCTCTCTCTCTTTCACTCATAGCCCCCTATCCATCAGCCAGTCTCTCTCTCTCTCTCTCTTTCTCTCATAGCCCCTCGACATCACCCAGTGTCTCTCTCTCATAGCCCAACCCAGCCATCGCTCAATCTCTCTCTCTCTCTCTCTGTTATATCCCTTTCCACCATAACTTAGTGTTTCTCTCTCTCTCTCTCTTATTTCCCCCCATCCCCCATCCATTTTTTCTATCTCTCATTGGCATTCCTGCAGCCATCACTTCATGCCTCTCTCTCTCATGGCCCCCCACCCCACCACCATCATCCAATGTCTCTCTTCCTTTCGCTTTCTTCTAGCCCACCCCAGCCATCTCTCTCTTTCTGGTAGCCCCCCAGACATCACCTGGTCTCTCCCTCTCTCTCTCTCTCTCTCTCTACATAAGAAATTAAGAATATAAGACATGACATACTGGGTCAGACCAAGGTCCATCAAGACCAGTATCCTGTTTCCAACAGTGACCAATTCAGGTCACAAGTACCTGGTAGGTTCCTAAAAAGATAAAAAGATTCCACAATGCTTCTCCTGGGGTAAGCAGTGGATTTCCCTGGTCATATTTAATAAAGGCTATGGACTTTTCCTCCAGGAACTTGTCCAAACCATTTTTAACCCCAGATATACTGACAGCTTTTACTACATCCTCCGGTAACGAATTCCAGAGTTTGATTGCTTGTTGAATAAAAAAATATTTTCTCTTATTAGTCCTAAATGGGCTACATTGTATCTTCATTGAGTGTCCACTAGTCTTTCTACTTTTTTAAGGATTAAAATACTGATCTATGTTTACCCTTTCCACTCCATTCATTAATTTATAGACTTCTATCATATCTCCCCTCTCTTTTCCAAGTTGAAGAACCCTAACTTTTTAAGCCTCTCCTCATAAGAGTATCCTTCCATCCCCTTTACCATTTTGGTGGCTCATCTTTGTACCTTTTCTAATCCTGCTATACCCTTTTTAATAAATGGTGACCAGAATTGCACACAATATTCAAGGTGTGGTTGCACCATGGAATGATACAGAGGCAGTATAATATCCTTGGTTTTGTTCTCCATTCCTTTCCGTATAATTCCTAACATTCTATTTACTTTCTTGGCCACTGTTGCACAGTGAGCGGAGGGTTTCAACATATCATCCATGATGATACCTAAATCTTTTTCTTGGGTGATGGTTCCTAATGTGGAACCTTGCATCGTGTAACCATAGTTAGAGTAGTTATTTACCTGTAACAGGTGTTCTCCAGGAGCAGCAGGAATCAGTCCTCACATATGGGTGAGATCAATGTCGATGGAGCCCTTGCGGAGCATTTCCCCAACTTTCCATGAAAGCCTTTGGGAATGCAGGCACGCATGTGCGGTTCCCTTCCCGCCTAAAGGTGCCATCTTGCTCAGTCAAATGACATAGCTAAAAAACAGCACACAAAAATGTAAAAAAATAAACTATGTACAACTGCAACTCCCAGGGGAGGAGGGAGGGTTGTGAGGACTGATTCCTGCTGCTCCTGGAGAACACCTGTTACAGATGAGTAACTACTCTTTCTCCAGGACCAAGCAGGAAGTCAGTCCTCACATATGGGTGACTCCCTAGCTCTGGGCTACCAAGGAACCCAGACTGAACAAGAGAACTCCCTCTAGTCCCAGCATCAAAGAAAGGCTTTTCACTGACAGAACCTCCACCGGTAGCCCAACGGAGGGCTGGAGGGCAGGAGTTGCCTAAACCTCAAAGAGATTCCGGAGTACTGCCTGGCCAAAAGCACTGTCCCTACGGGACTCCCTCTCCAGACAGTAATGGGCCGCAAAAGCCTGGCTTGAGGACCAAGTTGCAGCCCTGCAGATGTCCACCAACGGTACAGATCAGAGGTGAGCCACTGAGGCAGCCATTGCCCTGACACGATGGGCCATGACCCGACCCTGCAAAGGAAGGTCAGCCGCCCTGTAAGCCCAGGTGATACAGTCAGCTACCGAGGTGGACAAGGTACGCTTGGACACAGCTAACCCCAAATTATTAGGGTCAAAAGATATGAAGAGCTGAGTAGCCCTTCTATGCCCCTGCGTACGGTCAAGGTAGAGGGATAAGGCCCTCCTACAGTCCAGAGTATGCAGAACTGCTTCAGCCTGGCTTGCATGAGGCCTAGGGAAGAATGTTGGAAGAACCACCTCTTGGCTAAGGTGGAAGGAGGAGACAACGTTAGGGAGGAACTTTGGATGAGTCCTAAGGGCTACCCTGTTCCTATAGAAGCGGGTGTAAGGCCTGTCACAGACCAGGGCCTGAAGCTCACTCACTCGCCTGGCCGAGGTTAGGGCTATCAAAAAGAGTGTCTTCCAGGACAGGAAGCGTAGAGGGCAAGTAGCCATTGGCTCAAAAGGTGGGCGAGTCAGTTGCTGCAAGACCACATTCAACTCCCACTCAGGAGCAGGAGGACGGATTGGACGCTTGAGCAAAAGCAAGCCTCTGAGAAACCGGGACACCAAGGGGTGAACCGACAGAGAATGTCCTTCCACCAGTGAGTGGTGAGCTGCTAGAGCTGAGAGGTGGACCCGAACAGAATTGGACTTAAGTCCCTGATTTGATAAGTGCAGTAAGTACTGAAGTACTTACTGGTACAGTACAGGAGAAAGGATCCTCTGTACATAGCTGACACCACACAGAAAACCTTTTCCATTTGAGAGCATAGGTTTTCCTAGTGGACTGTTTCCTAGAGGTTAGGACAACCTCTTCAACTTCTTGAGGTAGGCCCCAGGGAGCTAAAACTACCCTTGCAGCCTCCAGGCCATCAAATTGAGAGCTTTGAGATTGGGGTGCAGAAGGGAACCCTGATCCTGAGAGAGAAGGTCGGGTTGCAACCCCAGAGGCAGTGGGGGATCCACTGCCAGCTGAAGCAGAAGTGGAAACCAAGGCTGTCTCGGCCACCTGGGAGCCACCAGCAGGACCGAGGCCTTGTCCTGAAGAATCTTGAACAGGGTTCGGGCCACCAAGGGCGTGGGAGGAAACGCATACAGGAGGCCCTGAGACCATGGGATCAGAAAAGCATCTGCTGCTATCCGCAGAGGATGCGGTTGTCTGGAGCAGAACTTTGGCAGCTGTTTGTTCAGTGGACTGGCAAACAGATCTATGGATGGAAGTCCCCATTTCAGGAAAATCCTCTGAACCACCAAAGGATAGAGCAGCCACTCGTGGGGCTGCAGAATCCTGCTCAACCTGTCGGCCAGGTAGTTTTCCTGGCCAGGGAGGTACACAGCCTTGAGGAGCATGTTGTGCTTGAGAGCAAACAAGCAAAGGTCCTGTGCTTCCTGACAAAGGAGCCTGGATCCAGTGCCATCCTGCTTGTTCACATAAAACATGGCTACCTGGTTGTCCGTTTGAACTAGGACAGACTGATGAGCCAGGGTAGGAGAGAAAGTTTTGAGGGCTAACCGAATAGCCCTGAGTTCCAGTAGATTGATCTGCTGTGCGGCTTCCCAGGGAGACCACAGGCCCTGGGTGCACTTGTCTAGACAATGAGCTCCCCAGCCCTGCAGGGAGGCGTCCGTGGTCAACACCACTGTGAACCCAGGAATCTGAAAAGGTACCCCTTGCAGCAGATTGGGTGGGTGCAGCCAACAGCTGAGGGAGTTCAGAAATTGTGTGGACACCCTTATCCTGTCTCTGAGGCTGCCTGTGGCCTGTGACCACTGAGTCCGAAGGCACCATTGTGCTGGCCTCATATGGAGCCTGGCATTGGGGGGTCACATGTACTGTCAAAGCCATGTGGCCAAGAAGCCTCAGGCAGAGTCTGGCGGAGACCAGTGACCTGCTGAGAAACTGGTTTGCTAAGTTTATCAGTCTTTGGGCTCTGTCTTCTGGCAAGAATGCCTTTGCCAGCAGAGAGTCCAACCTTGCCCCTATGAACTCCAAGTTCTGGGAGGGGAGCAAAGTGGACTTTGCGAAGTTTATTACAAACCCCAAGCTTTGAAGAAGAGCAATAGCTCTGAGGGTGGCCTGTCGGGCCTCCTGGCATGTCTGACCCCTTATGAGCCAGTCGTCCAGATAGGGGAAGACAAAGATTCCCTGATTTCTCAGGTAGGCCGCCACCACTGCCAGGCATTTGGTAAAGACCCTGGGAGTGGAGGTGAGGCCAAAAGGCTGTACTGATAATGGTTTCCTCCCACAATGAACCTGAGGTACTTTCTGTGGTCTGGATGAATGAGGATGTGAGTGTACGCATCCTTTAGATCTAATGAGCATAGCCAATCTCCCTGCTGGAGGTAGGGCAGAAGTGTTCCAAGAGTAAGCATCTTGAACTTTTCCTTCTCTAGGAATTTGTTGAGATTTCTGAGGTCTAGAATAGGCCGAAGGCCACCGGTTCTTTTGGGTACCAGGAAATACCTGGAGTAGAACCCTTGACCTTGTAAGTGGGGAGGCACAGGCTCTACCGCCCTGTCCACCAACAGACCTTGGAGCTCCTGAAAGAGAAGATCTGTGTGCAGGGGAGGCCTTGGAGGCTCCCCTGGAAAGTATGGAGGAGGCAGTTGTTGGAAGTGTAACAGATAGCCCTTGTGGACTATGCTTAACACCCAACTGTCTCCAGTGATGAGTGGCCACTTGTGGGCAAACAGGGCGAGGCGACCTCCTGTGCAGGGTTGGGAGAGCAGGGACGGAGAGGCTATGCCTAAGGAGTCAAAAAACCCCACCCTACTGAGTGGGAGCAGGGGCCAGAGGCTTGGGAGTCCTCTGCCTACGGGGCCCATTACCCTGCCCCTTGGCTTGCTGACCCTGAGGGGCAGCTTGGGCGGCCTGGTACTGTGGGTACTGTTTGTAGGCAGTGCCCTTCCTCGGGTAAAAGGGCTTTTTACCCGAGCCCTTCTTTTTGTAAGAAGGGGCAGAATTCTTCCTAGACAGCCTTGTCCTCGTGAGGTGCTCGGTTTCGAGCTGTGCGGCCTTCTCGGTCATGGGCTTGCCAAAAAGGATCTCACCTCAGCAAGGGACATCGACCAGCTTGTCCTGAACCCATGGCTCGAGGTCCGATGACTGCAGCCATGCCTGGAGTCGAGCCGCGATGCCGGCTGCCGCAACACGGGCCGAAGCCTCGAAGCCATCGTAGGCAGCGCGGGACATAAACTTGGAGCATTCCCGGATCCCCGAGGACAAGGACTTGAACCTCTGCAAGGGTTCCCCGGAGAGACCAGCAGAGAACCCGGCCAACTCCTTGGCCAGGTCTCTCAAGTACATGCCCATGTACAGCTGGTAAGACTGGACACGGCAAGCAAGCATCGAGCCCTGGAAGCACTTTCTACCAAAACCATCGAGGTTCCGGGCCTCCCTGCCAGGGGGCACCGCGGAGTGCATCTTCTGACTTTTCAGGTGATGCATAGTCGATTCCACCACCATGGAATGGTGTGGTAGCTGCACCTTCTGAAAGCTAGGGCTCTTCCGGAGTCGATAGATAGAATCGACCCGCTTGCTTAGAACCGGTGCCGAGGCCGGTGCCTCCCACATCCGGAAGAGGAGCCATTCCAGCATCGGAGGAACCGGAACAGTAAAGGCCTCCTTCGGAGGAGAGTCATACTGGAGTGCCTCGAGCTCCTCGGCTCAAGGCTCCTCCTCGGGGTCCGCTGGGATAGCCAACGCAGTGGCCATATCCCGGACGAACTCCAAGAACCGGGTATCCTCCGGGGGGGATCTACTCTGGGGCTCAGACTGCGGTGAGTCCGACGGGACGCACCAAGTCCTGAAGGTGTCGGGGGACTCCTCATACTCCGTCTCCCAGGCGGACTCGTCTGATGAGGAATCGGGGTACGACCGCGCGGGGCCTGTGAGCACCCGCCCCAATGTCGAAGGCACTGGCGTCGACGCCCTCAGTCCCGAACAGGAGGTCAAGGGAGACTGCGACCGAGGTCGACCTCGAGCCTTTATGGTCTTGAGTATCGGCTCGGTCTCCGGGGTCGACTTCGATGTCGATGTCCCGGTGGTCGGGGCAGATGCACCAGACAGGCTGGCCATTAGTGCCCGCTGCTGTTCCATGAAGGCAGACAGTTTGCTCTCCAAGGCTGTCAGCCTGAGACCCAGGTCAGGCGACTCAGCAGCCCCCGACTCGGGCCCCAGCAGCACCGGGCCCGACGTCGGCTCTCTGGGAGGAGAGTCCATGAGGACTACAGGACTTACGTGTCCAGCAGTCTCCGGCTCCACTCGAGGTACTTTGGGAGGCTTCTCCTGTTCCATGGTCCCGGGGCAACAGTCGGGGGTTTGAGACCTAGCTCTGGAGGAGCCCAGGACCTCTTCCGATGATGCCCTTGCGAGCCGCTTCTTCCTTTTTCGTTCCCGGTCGGGGGACCCACTGTCCGAGGAGCCCCGACGGTGCTCGGGATCCGATTCCCGAGATGTCAAGGCCACAGACGAGGTCTGGGCCCGGCCGGAAGCCGAGTCAGAGAAAAGCCTTTCCTTTTGGTGCTGACGACTTTGAAGCGCCTTGGAAGACATTTTTCCACATGGTCCACAGGTCTTAGGATCGTGGTCAGGACCGAGGCACCGAAGGCAGCAGTTGTGTGTGTCGGTGAGAGACATTAGCTTCTTGCACCCATCACACTTTTTGAAGCCACTGGAAGCCATCGGGGGAAAAAAGAGTCCCCGCGAGGTCAAAGGACCGGCCTTCCAGGGAAAAATAAAAAAAGGGCGCGAACGCCAGCCACGAAGGGCAATAACCAAAAAAAGAAGATCGGGCTCGATACCGGTGTACCGAACCCGGCGGGAGGGGAACCGGCGTCGAACCGGAGAAAAAATAGCGAAGGAATCGCGAAAAGATCTGACTATTTTCTGGGAGGACTAGGACACACATCCGGTGGGCTTCACGGAAAAACAGCGACTGAGCAAGATGGCACCTTTAGGCGGGAAGGGAACCGCGCATGCATGCCTGCATTCCCAAAGGCTTTCATGGAAAGCTGGGGAAATGCTCCGCAAGGGCTCCATCGACGTCGATGTCACCCATATGTGAGGACTGACTTCCTGCTTGGTCCTGGAGAATGGGTTGTTATTCCCTAACAGGGTCATTCTAATGCACGAATAGCGGGGATGGATATCCCCCATTGGGATGTCCATACCCGCTATTTGGGCCCTCTTCCGACCCCGACTAACTGCGGGGAAGTTTGATGGGGCGGGAAAGTGGAGGCGTTAGGGTGCAGGGGGTTGTTGGTGGCCCCGGATGTATGGGGCCATTTCCAATGTTGGTCCTGTACATCCAGGGCCGGTGGCCTGAATGGGGAACTTATTCCACCGCTGAGGTAGAATAAGTTAGAAACATAGAAACATAGAAATATGACGACAGAAAAACACCATATGGCCTATCTAGTCTGTCCTTCCATATCAACAACTACAACAGTCCCCTTTTTTCCTTTAGAGATCCTCTGTGTTTGTCCCATGCTTTTTTGAATTCAGTTACTGTCCTCCTCTCTACCACCTCCACTGGGAGACTATTCCATGGATCCACCACTCTTTCCGTAAAGAAATATTAACGCATATCACTCCTGAATCTATCCCCATTCACCCTCATCCCATGTCCCTTGTAGCAGAACTTGTTTTCAACTGAAAGAGGCTCTCCCCCTGAACATTTATGCCACGGAGGTATTTAAACATCTCAATCATATCACCTCTATCCCGCCTTTTCTCTAAGGTGTACATATTAAGATCCTTAAGTCTGTCCTTATATGCTTTATAATGAAGACCACTAATCATTTTAGTAGCCACCCTCTGCACCTACTCCATCCTGTTCATATCCTTTTGAAGGTGCGGTCTCCAGAATTGCATACTATACTCTAAATTAGGTCGCACCAAAGACTTATAAAGAGGCACTATCACCTTCTTTTTTTCTGCTAGCCATTCCTCTCCGTATGCACCCAAGCATTCTTCTAACTTTTGCCGTCGCCTTTTCTACCTGTTTAGCTACCTTAAGATCATCAGACACAACCATGCCTAGATCCCGCTCTACTTTAGTGGACAAAAGTACTTCACCCCCTACACTATATTGCTCCCTTGGATTGCTGCAACCCAAATGCATGACCTTACATTTTTTTACATTAAATCCCAGCTGCCAAATTCTAGACCATTCTTCAAACTTAGCTAGATACCTCCACATGTAATCTACACCTTCCTGGGTGTCTACTCTATTGCAGATTTTGGTATCATCCATAAAAAGGCAAACCTTACCCGGCAGCCCTTCCGCTATATCACTAACAAAGATGTTAAAAAGAATCGGACCAAGGACAGATCCCTGGGGCACACCACTGGTAACATCCTTCTCCTCAGAGTGAGCTCCATTTACCTGTACTCTTTGTCGCCTCCCACCCAACCAATTTCTAACCCAAGCAGTAACTTTAGGGTCCATCCCTAGGGTGCTCAGTTTGCTTATAAGTCGCCTGTGAGGAACAGTGTCAAAGGCTTTACTGAAATCTAAATACACCACATCTAGGGCTCTCCCTCAATCCAACTCCCTGGTCACCCAGTCAAAGAAATCAATCAGATTTGTCTGACAAGACCTGCCTCTAGTGAATCCATGCTGCCTCAGATCCTGTAATCCACTGGACTCCAGAAACCTCACTATTTTCTCTTTCAGCAGTGTTTCCAATAATTTACTCACCACCGAAGTTAAACTAACCGGCCTGTAGTTTTCAACCACATCCTTACTTCCGCTTTTGTGTAAAGGCACTACATAAGCATCTCTCCAGTCCTTTGGCACTACTCCCGACTCCAATGAGGCATTGAAAAGGTCAGTCAGTGTAGCTACTAGAATGTCCCCAAGTTCCCTCAGTATTGTAGGGTGTATCCTATCCGGTCCCATCGCTTTGTCTATGTTGAGCTAGGTTCTCATGAACACAGTCTTCTGAAAATTGTTCAAGATGTCCCTCACTTCAGTTCCTGTTTGTGGGTGTTTTCTGAGGTCCTTTTTCTGGTTCTTCATCTGTGAACACAGAACAGAAATATTTGTTAAGCAATTCCGCTTTATCCTCATCAATTTCTACATATTCCTCCCCTTCACCCTTGAGTCTGATAATAACTTCCTCTTCTCACTAACATATCTGAAAAATGTCTTATCCCCCCATTTCATTGCATTGGCTATTTCCTCCTCTTTTTGAATCTTTGCTTTCCTGACTACTTTGCTAAGTTCTCTACGTTTTTCCAAATATAGATGCCTGTCTTCCTCTCTCTGTGATCTCTTGTATTTCATGAAGGCCTCTCTCTTTTTCTTTACTTTTTCAGCTACTTCTTTCGAAAGCCATAGTGGTCTCCTTTCCCTTTTACCTTTATTTATCATATTAACAAAAAGGTTGGTTGCCCTTAAAATATCCCCTTTCAGTTGTGCCCATTGTTTTTCTACATCCCCCAGCTGTTCCCATCCCGCTAATGACTCCCTGAGGTATTGGCCCATCTTGGCAAAGTTAGTCTTCCTAAAGTCTAAGACCCTCACTTTTGAATGGATTCTAACAGCCCTAGTACTAATACTGAACCACACCATCTGGTGATCACTGGATGCAAAATGATTTCCCGCTATAACATCAGAAACACTTTCACCATTGGTAAGCATCAAGTCCAGTATGGCCCCTTCACGTGTGGGGTCTGTTACCAATTGCTTGATTAGTTCTCCCTGTAGAGAATCCAGGATCTCTTTACTTCTAGATGATACTGCAGCAGGAATGTGCCAATCAACATCTGGCATATTGAAATTCCCTATCAGTAGCACTTCCCCTTTCCTAGCAATGCAGCATACGTCTTCAATTAACTCTCTGTCCACCTCTTCCTCTTGTGAGGGAGGTTTGTATATCACTCTAATGCAGATAGATTTCTCTTTCCCTCTTTCTAGTTTAACCCACAATGCCTCCACTCTCCCTTTTAAGCTCTGTAACTCCAAAGCTTTAATAGTATTTTTTACATATAGTGCCACACCTCCTCCCCTTCTTCCTACCCTGTCCTTTCTGAAAAAGTACAGCCAGGAGTGGAGGAGTAGCCTAGTGGTTAGAGCAACTGCCTAGTACCCAGAAGATCAAGGGTTTGATTCCCACTGGCACTCCTTGTGACTTTGGGCAAGTCACTTTACCCTCTGTTGCCTCAGAAGAAAAGGCTGGCAATCTACTTCCAGTGATACATTGCCAAGAAAACCCAGAGGTAGCTGAGTTGCTATGAGTCAACACTGACTTGATGGCACTAAAAAAAAAAAAAAAAAAAGTTACATCCCAGTCACAGTTTTCTGTGAACCATGTTTCTGTAACTGCCACTAAATCCAAGTTCGCCACTCCCACCAAAATTTCAACATCAGGGTTCATATTTCCCATGCTACAGGCATTTATACACACTGCTTTCCATATGTTACCCCTGTTACCCATTTCCATAAAGGTATTTAATGTATCACTTACCTGGGGTCTTTCTTCACCCATCCCCAACGAGTCTAGTTTAAAGCCCTCTTCAGTAGATTAGCCAGTCTACTACTGAAGACGTGTTGACCTTTCTTGGACAGATGGATGCCATCTCTGCTCTGCAACCCTTGGAATAGCATCCTATGGTCTAGAAAACCAAAATGCTCTCGATGACACCATCCAAGCAGCCATGCATTTGTCTCCAGGATGCAAGCCTCTCTGCCTTGGCCTTTACCCTCAACAGGGAGGATTGAAGAGAACACCACCTGTGCACCTAACTGCTTCACCCTCTTTCCCAGAGCCATGAAGTCACTTTTGATATACTCATAGAGATACCTGGCAGTATCATTTGTTCCGACATGGATTAGCAACATTGGGTAATAGTCAGTGGTCTGTCTGAGTCTCGGCAAACTCTCCGTAACATCTTGGATTTTGGCACCAGGTGGACAGCATACCTCTCTGGACATCAAGTTTGGTCGGCCGATGGACGCCTCAGTACCCCTCAGAAGAGAGTCACCAACCACCACTACCCTTCGCTTCCTTGTGGTCACTGATTCTGCAACTTTGGGGTACTTGAGCTCTGGTTCTTCTCTTTCCAGGGTTGCTTTCACCTCCTCCACTTCCAAGGCTGCATAATGGTTCTCCAATTCAAGGGCTGGAGAAGTTGGATTGGTGATTCTGCAGGCCCTGGTGACTTGTGTGTAATCTTTGTCATTCTGTTGGCACCTATCTTCTCCTCTGCTAGAGAGCTTGGATGTTTCAAGAAGCATCTCATCAATGTACTTCTCACTGTCTTGAATGCTCCTCAGCCTCGCCACCTCCTCTCTGAGTTCCTCCACTTGTTTCCTCAGAGCTTCAGCATGCAGGCACCCTGCACATGGAACCGGTTCTTCAACTGGCATTGGGACCTCTGTCTGGACAGAGGCAGATGCTGTAACGGGGGCAGCAGCTTTAGCAATACAATTTTTCCTGGCCATTGTTCTGTTCGTGGAGCTTAGGTATCTGTTAAAGCAAAAGAGGGAGATCTACC
The DNA here is from genome assembly GCA_033557465.1 of Ichthyophis bannanicus. NCBI lineage: Eukaryota > Metazoa > Chordata > Amphibia > Gymnophiona > Ichthyophiidae > Ichthyophis > Ichthyophis bannanicus. The sequence continues at coordinate 222,087,791 of CM066040.1, read as the reverse complement.
AAAGTACCAGCCGGTTTCACAGCTGTCCTTTCAGAGAAAAAGCAGTTAAATATCTTTAATTATATTCAAAATGTGCTGTTCCAAGTGCCTGTGCTTTGGTAAATAGGGAGGTGCCCTATAAAGCAAGACTGCTCACTAGGGGTGGGTGGGGGTTGGGGAGGGGAGGGAAGGAACTAACACCTGAATAGGTGTCAGCAGTTCCCAAAAGCTGAGAAGGTTACCAGAGTTTAAAACCTACTCCACTAAAGAAAATATTGCTACTAAAGCACCAAAAAGAATGTAACTTTGCTTTAAAAATATACCAAAACCCTTTTAAGAGCTCCCAGTCAGAGAGCTAGCAATTTAATAAAAATAAACCCTCACATCCTTACCGTTGTTTGACTTATAGAGCCCCTGTTAGGAATGCCTCAACAGGGCAGGGCTCTGAAGCCTTTTATGCAGGCCTCAGCTGCTCTCATTTCATTCACAGGCTAATCAGGCCCACTAACTCCTGATTAGGTGTCAGCAGTTCCCAAAAGCTGAGAAGGTTACCAGAGTTTAAAACCTACTCCACTAAGAAAATATTGCTACTAAAGCACCAAAACGTATGTAACTTTGCTTTAAAAATATACCAAAACCCTTTTTACAGCTCCCAGTCAGAGAGCTAGCAATTTACTAAAAATAAACCCTCAAATCCTTACCATTGTTTGACCTGTAGATCCCCTGTTAGGAATGCCTAGTTGTGTGGCAAGGGCAGGCCTGGGGCCCAAAAGAGGTGGCAGGGGGCAGAGGAAATTCACTGTAGCCCGACCCTGGCCTTGGGAGGCCCGATCGTGGGTCGGGCTGCAGGGAATGTACTTTTTGGTCCTGAAGCTGGGGATAATGGCATTTGAATGGAGCCATGTTGCCATGGCAACTGGACACCATGGCACCATTCAAAAGCCCTGACTGAGTTTTCTGGGCAAGTCCTGTACGTGCAGGCCAACCTGACTCAGGGTCCCAGCATGCACATACAGGCATGGACACAATTCTGATCCCATGGGGCTAGACGCGCCCAGCGGGATCATAATCCTAGCTAACTCTTGGCATCCGGTTCCAAATGGGCACACAGAGGGCCAGGACATCCAGAACTGAATATGATCTCTAAGTGCATAACTTTGAACTTGTCCACATTAAATTTCATCTGCCATTTGGATGTCCAGTCTTCTAATTTTATCAAGGTCCTCTTGCAATTTTTCACAGTCCTCTTATGTTTTAACAACTTTGAATAATTTTGCGTTATCTGCAGATTTGATCACCTCACTCATTATTCCCATTTACAAATAAGTCATTTATGAAGATGTTAAAAGCAGCGGGCCCAGCACAGATCCCTGGGTTACTCCACTATTCACCTTTCTCCATTGAGAAAAGTGTCCATTTAGTCCTACTCTCTTCTTTCTATCTTTTAACCAGTTTCTTATCCACAATTGTACAGTGTCATCTATCCCATAACTTTTTAATTTCTCTGAGTCTCTCATGGGAGACCTGGTCAAAGGTTTTCTGAAAATCCACATGCACTATATTGACTGGTTCACCTTTATCTAACTGATTATTCACACCTTCAAAAAAATATAAAAGATTTTGTATACCCTCTTGATTTAAATATAGGGTTTGTAGAATAAATGTAGAAGTACATTATCTTCTCTTTTTCTGCAGAAGTACAGTACACTTAACCGTAGTTAATCCCTTGAAAGTTTTCATTAATTTCTGTGGTTTATCTCCTGCCACAGTGGGTCCATGAACAGGCTCACCATAGCCTTCATCCATGGCAGGGACGTTACTTGCATCTGTAGTGTCTGCATTATCGCTAACACCATCATTAGCCCTAGTGCAGAGGCTACAGTTGGGCATCTTTTTATACTGGGCAATGTGGGGCTAGTAAAGGTAGTAACTCGCCTGTAGCAGGTGTTCTCCGTGGACAACAGAAATTCGTCCTCATGTATGGATGATGTCCCTGATGGATCCCGGTACAGGAACGCCCTCCAGCTTTTATTAGAAGCTTCTAGGAGGCTCCACCATGCCTGTACAGCTCCTCCCTGTCAGCCACTATGGCACCATCTTGAATCAGTCTGATTACATAGCTGTAGCAGAAGACAACTCCTCTGGGAGGTGGGAGGGTTGTAAGGATTAATTCCTGCTGTCCACAGAGAACATCTGCTACAGCTGAGTAACTTTCTGGAATCAGTCTTCACCTATGGGACTCCCAAGCTACATGCTACTGAAAACCAAGGAGGCTACTGAGAAGCCCAACAGGGGCAAAACTCAACTACGGCATGGCCAGAGTCCATAACCATTCAACTATCAACTATGTGCAGTAGCAGTAATCTCTCTGCCCTTCTTTTTTGGTAGCCTGGACAGAATAGAATGGGCCTAGGGGGGATGGAGTTAGGTTCTAATCCCCAAACAGATTCCAGGGTACAAATTGGCTAAAGTTGCTCTCATGTCAGGAATCCCCATCCAGACAGTAGTGAGACATGAATGTGTGGACTGAAGATCATATTGCAGACCTGTAGATCTCCTCAATGGAGACTGAGCATAAGTTGACCACTGACGCAGCCATATCTCTGACATTGTGAGTTGTGACATGACCATCAAGGCTCAGGCCTGCCTAGGTTTAAGCGAAAGAGATGCAGTCTGCCAGCCAAATTGAAAGAGAGCATTTAGAAATGGCAGCCCTTAGCTTATTGGGATCAAAAGAAACAAAAATCTGGATGGACTTTCTATGGACTTTTGTCTATTTCAATTAGAAGGCCAAGGCTCACTTACAGTACAACATGCACAACGCAGCTTCCCCTTTGTGGGCATGATGTCTTGGGAAAAATGTTGGAAGAACAAATGACTGATTCAGGTAGAAATCCAATAGCACTTTTGGAAGGAATTTAGGATGAGTATGGAGGTCCACTCTATTATGGCGGAGTTTGGTGTAAGTTATTTCATGCTGGCTTGTAGTTGGCCGTCAGAGGTGGAAGGATGCCATTCAACACGATCTACATTGGAGCACTTGATACAGGGAATATATGTCCCGAAACGTGCACATCGTGTTCATAATTTCAGATTCGTTGCAGTGACGAGGACACGCTCATTGTTTTAGTACAGCTTGAGATAAGTCTTTTCTGGTTTTACATTAATATTGTCACACAAAAGGAACATTCAATTGAATAAAATGGATCTCATCTGACTGGTGGGGTTAAGTTGAATATCTTACCCTCCCTCGATGTGATCCGACAAAAAAACAATAGGGAGCTCACTGTGGGACTGTTTCAGGGGTCTTGTCTTTTGAATTTTTGAAGTCTCTGAATTTGGGATTATTGCTTTTTGGAGTTTGGTGTAAGGCAGATGAACCATTAGGGTCTGAAGCTCACTCACCCTGCATGCTGAAGTGACCACTACCAGAAATAATACTTTCCAGCTTAAGAACATTAGAGGAGAGGAGGTGAACTGCTCAAATCAAACTTTCATGAGCTGCGCAAGAAACACATTGAGGTCCCAAGACACTGCAGGAGGCTTGTAGGGAAGCTTCAAAGAGAAGCAACCCACACATAAAGTGAACAACCAAAGGCTGTACCAAGAAGGACTTTCCTTCCACACCTTGATGGTAAGCTCCAGTTCAAATAAGATGCACCCTGACAGAGTTGGACTTTAGTCCAGAGTCTGAGACGTGTAGAAGATATTCAAGCAATTTTTGTGTGGAACAAACAAAATGATCTAGGGCCTGGCCCTCACACCAGACAGCAAACTTCTTCCATTTGTAGGAATAGGACTTTCTAGTAGAGGACCTCCTGGAGACAAAAAGAACTTTGGTTATACCATCAAACAGATTGAGCTCAGCCAGCATTAGCCTCTCATCATCCATTCCGTGAGGGCCAAGGACCAAATGTTAGGGTTCAACATCGTCACACCATCCTGCAATATCAGATCTGGTGTATAGCCTAGAGAAGTAGCTCCTGACTGGAGAGCTGCAGCAGCAGAGGAAACCAAAGTTGTCTGGGCCAGTAGGGAGTGATGAGACTCATTGTGCCACCATCTGCTGTGAGCTTCAGGAGGGTCTTTCGCAAAGAGAGGTATTGGAAGATATGCGTACAGAAGACCCTTCTCCAATGCAGGAGGAAAGCATCTGATGCTAGTCTGCTGTGTGATCCTACTCTGGAGCAGAACTGTTCCACTTGGTCATTCTGAAGGGTCATGAACAGTTTTATTGAGGAGGTTCCCCACTCTTGAAAGATGTGAGACCCAATTCCCTTGTCCCATGTCCACTTGTGTGGCTGGAGAACTCAATTCAGTCTGTCTGTCAGAGTGTTTTCCTCGCCTGGTAGGTACATGGCTCTCAAGTCCATCCCATGCACAATAGCGAATTTCCACAACCTGACTTCTTCCCAGCACAGGAGGTATGAGCCCATTTCTCCCTGCTAGTTGATATAGACCATTTTGGATCAGAACAATTTGGTTGGCCAGTTGATCTCAGAAAGCCTTTAGAGAATTTGCCACTGCTCTTAGTTCCTAGAAGTTGATTTGATGGAGACTTTTTTGGATGGGTGTACAAACCATCGAGATGAGCTTCCCACCCCAGCTTGGATGTGTCTGTCATCAGAACTCTTTGGGATGGAGCAATTTGGAAAGAAAGATCTTTGAGCAAATTGTGGTAGACTGTCCACTAGTGCAATGACTGAACAAGAGTGATGATGACATATAGATGATCCCTGAGTCGACCCATGGCCTGGGTCTACTGAGCCCTCAGATTCCACTGAGCCTGCCTCATCTCGAGGCATGCCAAGGGTGTGACATGCACTGTAGAAGCCATTTGATCTAGTACGGCCAACATCTTGCAAGCTGTCATCTGCTGACTCAGTTGAGTCTCCCTCATCAATACTGTCAGCCTGTGCAGACAGTCATGTGGATGAAAGGCTCTCGGCTGAGTCATGTTGAGCAGGGCTCCAATGAATTCCAATTGCTGGGTGGAATGAAGGTGGGATTTTAGATAATCTATAATGAACCCTATAATCTATAATGATCAAGTGTTTTGATTCTTGAACCCCTTCTGGAATGGCATTCTCGATCAGCCAATTATCCAGATAGGGAACACAAACACTTCCAGTGTCCAGAGGTAAGCTGCTACTACTGTGAGGAATTTTGTGAAGATATGAGGTGCTGAAGTCAGGTCAAGTGGCAACACTTTGTACTGGAAGTGTTGTTCCCCCAGGACAAATCTAAGATACTTCCTATGAGCAGAATGTATCTGTTTGTGGGTATATGCATCCTTCAGATCCAGGGATAGACAATCTCCTTTTTGAAGGTAAGGAAGCAAGGTGCCTCAAGAAATCATTCTGAACTTTTCTCTTACAAAATACAGGTATCTTAGGTTTAGGATGGGACAGTATCCCCCCATTTTCTTGGGGATCAGGAAGTACCTGTAATAAAACCCCCAACCACTTTGCTTCGGTGGCACGAGCTTGATCGCAAGATCTGACAAGTGGGCAGTGATTTCTCTCTGAAGCAGTCCCTGATGCCAGGGCCATACCGAGACTGAAATACGCTCTGTGAGACTTGCACATCGGGCACGCACCCCCCCTCCCACACCTCCATTTAGACACTTTCTGGGGGTGCGGGAAGGGGGGCACATGCCCGATCTGCAAGTCGCCGGCACGCTAAGCAGGTCTGGTCCCTCCCAGAGAGACCAGATTTGCTTAGTGTGCTGGCGGGAAGACTTAAGGGGCGCATTTCGTCTCTCTGCTGCTGCCTGCCGCCGAAAAAGTGGTGGCGGCAGGCAACGGCAGAGAGCCGAAATGTGCCCTTTAAGTCTTTGTGCCCTGTGCGGCCGCACCGCTCGTACAGAGCTCGGTACGGTCCTGCCTGATGCAGAGGGTCAATATGATGCACCCTGGGGGGGGGGGGGGTGCTGAATTTGGTGGAAGTTACAATAATGAAGTTTGTAACCGCTTTGGATGATCTGTAAAACCCATGAGTCTAAGGTTATGAGGAGCCACCTTTGTGCAAAAAAGAGTGAGCCGTCCCCCGACCAGAAGGTTTCCTATTGTGGTCATAGGAAGAGTGGTCATGCTCTGAAGGAGCCAGTCAAAATCCCGCCCCAGGTTTTAGCTGAGGAGCTGGCTGGGACTTCTGAAGTTCTCTCAGTACTACTGTTGGCGAGGAGCCTGTTTGGGCTATGAAGTATGAGGCCCAGGGAAGAACCAATGCCTACGAGGGTAGTATGTCTTTTTCTGACTCCCACATTGGTACCACCTATGGTAGGAGGCCGGCTCAGATGTGCATCTTGAGAGTCTAGTGAGAGTGATATGCCACTTCTCAATATAGTCAGCCTTCTCTTCAACCTGTTCACTGAAGAGATTCTCTCCACAGCACAAAATCTCTACCAGCTTGTTCTGCACTGATTATTCCAGGTCTGACGACTGCAGCCAGGAGAGTCTCCAGGCACTAATACCTATGGCAGCATTTCTTGAAGTCATTTTGAAGGTGTCATAGGATGCCCAGACAATGAACTTCGAGCAGTCCTTGCCATGGGCCATTAGGGAATGATACTGATCCAGTTTCTATGGAGGAAGAAACTGGGCCAGGTCAGCCAGGTCATCCATGATGTTCTTCAAGAATATGCCTATGTAGATCTGGTAAGAGACTACGCGGGCTTCAAGCATGGAATTCTGAAAACATTTTCTCCCTAAGAGTCCAATGTCTGAGCTTCCCTCCATGGGGGCATCGAGGAATGAGTCTTGGTATTCTTGATTCTCTTTAAAGAGGATTTGACTGCTAAGGAATAGTGTAGAAGCTGGGGCTTCTCGAATCCAGGAGCCTTCTGAACTCTGCACATGGAGTCAAGCCTTCTACTAACCATAGATACAGTGAGGTGGTTCTCCTACATTCTCATTTGTACTTTCTGTAGAAGCCAAGGACAGTGGCATAGATATCACCCAAGCAGCCCCCACAATGCAGGGGGGCCCAGGCCAGAAGGAGGCCCAGAGATCCAAAAATGGTAATGGCAAACTTCTTCACACTTACTTTTAAAGACGTTTGCCATGTTGCACCCCTCTCTTTCTGTAAAGTACTGCCCAGCAGCAGCTGGAGACTCAGGAAAGCATTTTTCATTGGCAAGCTGAGGTCTCGTGATACCTATCAATAGGAAATACTTCTGTAGGCCTCCAGCTACCATGGGACAACACTTTACAGAAAGAAAGGGGGCACAACATAGCAAACTTCTTTAAAAGTAAGTATGTTTGCTGGCTGCTGCTATATTCCTAGGTTTTTGGGGGAGAAAAGGAGGGGAAGGTGTTCTCCACCCTCTTTGTGGCCATTTCCCTTATGAGGGGGCCTAAGCAAATTTTGTTTGGGGGCCCCTCATTTAAACTTACGCCACTTGCTGAGGAGTACTGTAGGATCTCCAACTCTTCTGCCCTGGGCGCATCCTCAGTTTCCAAAGAAAATGGTATGACCTTGGCCATGTTCCTTACAAACTCCTGAAAGGTCATCATCAGGAAAGGACCTATTGTGCTCATGAGGTAGAGAAGAGTCTGATGGGAGCTCACAGGACCTGCCCTCCGACAAGTCCTCTTATTCCATGTTGGTAACCCAGCTTTCTGAGTCAGAGAGGAAGTCAAAATATTTCTGCCTGGATCTCTCTCATACACCAAGGTGATTGGGAGCTCCATTGGGAGCAATGATGCACCGATATCCATCTAGACTTCGAGGGCACATCAGATCCCAAAACACTAGAGAGGGATATCAGCTGGGCAGGCACTGATGTCAGGCTCCTTTGATGCCCTGATGTTGATGCTGCTTCTGCAGGCAGAGCATGTATCTCAAGGATCAACTGTACATAGAGAGCCCAGCATTTTGCACTGTCAACAACACTGCAATACTTTCCTCGAGTACTTGCAGAAGATGCTTTTCAATGGCTTCCGATTTCAAAGACTGCAGGGCCTGAGCAACTTTGACCGATATACCCAGTATCTGAACAGCAGTATAGACGGCTCGATCTCAGCTGTCAGTGCCCTTCCAATGTCCTGGAGGATGAGCTCTCCTCTCTTTGGGACATCTTCAAGGGGCACTCACATGGACCCTCATCGCCCTTGATACCATGCCTCGATTGGCTCCAATGCCGATGCACCACAGCCTTCACTCGGTGCTCAGTGCAATCACTCCTCAACGTCAAAGATGAGACTGAATCCTTTCTCATCTTCAGGTGGAGATCGATCGATTTCTGATGCTCCAGGGAACTATGGGTGCTCAGCTCCAATTGAGCTCGAGAGCTCCTCGATGACGATGCACTGCCTGTGTCCGATGCAGCCTTGGAAGCCATAGAGACCATTGCCGTAAATGTCAAAGGTGATGGATCAGACTTATGAGCACCAAAATGTGATTTGCACTGCTTCTCCCAACCTTTGAGTCCTCTTTTTGTCATCTGCAAACACAAATTACAAGAAGAGGGCTGATGATTGGATCCCAGGCACTGTAGACACCAGTTGTGTGTTTCTGTGGCGGATATGGTCCCAGCACACTGGGAACATTTTTTTAACCCACAGGCAGGTTTGTGGGACATGTCGTCTGGGAAAATAGCTGTGGCGAAGTCAAACAGCTCAGTGTTGGAAGGTAAGGCCTGACCGGAGCATCGGCGCCGGCCAGGTAGAGGTGCCTCAGCAAAGAATAAAACTAACGATCGAAGGAGAAAATCTCAAAGGGAAAAGAGAAGTGTGATGGAATGTGATGAAGTGAAAAATCCAAAGTGCAAAAACCCCTGCAGGGGAGAAAGAAAGGTTTACCAAGCAGAGGATAACTGGAACATGCCCATGGGGCTCCACGGAAAATGAAAGACTGATTCAAGATGGCGCCATGGTGGCAGGTGGGAAGGAGGTACATGGTAGGCGCAGTGGAGTCTCAAAAGCTTCCAATAGAAGCTGGGGTGCTTTCCTGTGCAAGGCTCCATCAGGGATGTTACCAAAATGTGATGAATCATTCCTGCTGTTCCACAGAGAATGTATTTTGCTTTTTCTATCCTACCATTCTTCGCCTATCTGGGATCTAGTATAAATTTTGTACAATGGGGTCACCACATGAAGGCACTCAGCAAGACTTGGGGAGAGAACTATGGGCTCGATATTCTTTAGGGACAACAATGCACTGCTATGGCACATAGCCGTCGCCACCAAACTTTAACCCCAGATATTCAATGCCAGGGTCATATGTGACGCAGCATTGAATATTCAGGGTCGCTGCACAGCCCACAAGTCCGCAGAAGCTAATCAGGAAGCGGCAATATTGAGCCACTATCCGGTTAGCTCTCATGGGTAAAGATAGGTCAACTTTTGCTGCACTTATCTTTTACCTGCTGGTGCTAACAAGTCAGTGGTGCAATATTGCTGCCCAGTTAGCGAGTGGTGCCATCTCCGGAACACCCATGACATACCCCAATGCTAAGCAGTTAGCATCAGGGTGTGTAACGGCATTAAATCGGGGATATTCAGGAGCACTAACCATGTTAGTACCCCTGAATATGCAGTTCAGCGACATTCACATTGTTTACAAGTTTGAATATCGGGCCCTATATTCTCTGCCCCTAAGAGATGCACAACACTTCACCAGTCACAGCTACTGAATTTTATGCTGTACTTCCCTTTCCTCTTTTTCTCTCACCCTCCCCCCCCCCCCCCCACACCTTTTCTCTATGCAGGATGAAATACATTCCTCTTTCCTTTTTCAGTGTTCCACTATTCACAGAGTCCGATTTCTTGCGTTTTCCATTTCATGTTTTGGCTGAATATTTGTTTCTATGTGTAACTGAGATGAAAGTCTGTTAACGTGTAGGTTCTGCATAGGAATCTGTAGAATGGCTTGTCCTGTTTTGCTCTTTTACTGGAAATATATTGGTGTTCTAAGAGATTTGTAGTGCAGGTCTGTAGTGTAGTGCAGTTTGAGTTCTTGAACACAATGCTGGTATAGTATGGTATGACAAGCTTCTGAGTGTATGTTTGCAAAGTTTTGGTCTACTTCACACAGTGTTGGGTAGCAGAGGGCGTTTGAGTTGTTTTCACTGATATGACTCCAGAATTTGAATATAATTTTTTGTCATGTTGAGTAGTAAAGTGACGTATCCAACTTCTGCTCTGCACCAATTGTTGCGGCCATATTTCCCAAAACAGAATGTGTAAAGGAAGTCTGTGAGTCTTCTCTGTTGGGGAATGGAGAATAGTCACATCTGTCCCTATGATTGTCCTTACCAATTATTCTTTTAGACATATACTGAGGTAAACAGCAGTAGATGAGGAAAAACGATTTTTTGCATACTTCTTTGACTTATTTATATAAAACAGTAATTTTCTATCATTTTACTGGATTTCCACAAAGGGCTGCCTCTTGTTTGGACTGAACTGTTTTGCTGGGACTTGCAACTGTGGAGCATTTATTCTTGAACATTTCTTGTGTTGTGCCTTATTCCTGCTCTATAACAAAGAAAATGCTTAAAAATAAAGTACATTATAACCATAATAGCAGGATCAAATAGTAATTGTAATTTTTTGCCACAAATTTCATAGAAACATGATGACAGAAAAAGACCACATGGCCTATCTAGTCTGTCCTTTCATATCAACAACTACAACAGTCCACTTTTTACCTTTAGAGATCCTCTGTGTTGGTCCCATGCTTTTTTGAATTCAGTTACTGTCCTCATCTCTACCACCTCCACTGGGAGACTATTCCATGGATCCACTACTCTTTCCGTAAAGAAATATTTCCGCATATCACTCCTGAATCTATCTCCCTTCACCCTCATCCCATGTCCCCTCGTAGCAGAACTTGCTTTCAATTGAAAGAGGCTCTCTCCCTGAACATTTATGCCATGGAGGTTTTTAAACACCTCAATCACATCACCTCTATCCCGCCTTTCTTCTAAGGTGTACATATTAAGATCCTTAAGTCTGTCCTCATATGCTTTATAATGAAGCCCACTAATCATTTTAGTAGCCACCCTCTGCACCGACTCCATCCTGTTCACATCCTTTTGAAGGTACGGTCTCCAGAATTGCACACTATACTCCAAATGAGGTCGCACCAAAGACTTATACAGAGGCATTATCACCTCCTTTTTTCTGCTAGCCATTCCTCTCCGTATGCACCCAAGCATCCTTCTAACATTTGCTGTCGCCTTTTCTACCTGTTTAGCTACTTTAAGATCATTAGACACAACCATGCCTAGGTCCCGCTCTTCTTTAGTGGACAAAAGTACTTCACCTCCTATACTGTATTGCTCCCTTGGATTGCTGCAGCTGAAATGCATGACCTTACATTTTTTAACATTAAATCCCAGCTGCCAAATTCTAGACCATTCTTCAAGCTTAGCTAGATCCCTCCTCATGTTATCTACACCTTCCTGGGTGTCTACTCTATTGCAGATTTTGGTATCATCCGCGAAGAGGCAAACCTGACCCAATAGCCCTTCCGCTATATCACTAACAAAGATGTTAAAAAGAATCGGACCAAGGACAGATCCCTGGGGCACACCACTGGTAACATCCTTCTCCTCAGAGTGAGCTCCATTTACTTGTACTCTTTGTTGCCTCCCACCCAACCAATTTCTAACCCAAGCAGTAACTTTAGGGTCCATCCCTAGGGTGCTCAGTTTGTTTATAAGTCGCCTGTGAGGAACAGTGTCAAAGGCTTTACTGAAATCTAAATACACCACATCTAGAGCTCTCCCTCGGTCCAACTCCCTGGTCACCCAGTCAAAGAAATCAATCAGATTTGTCTGACAAGACCTGCCTCTGGTGAATCCATGCTGCCTCGGATCCTGTAATCTGCTGGACTCCAGAAACCTCACTATTTTCTCTTTCAGCAGCGTTTCCAATAATTTACTCACCACCGAAGTTAAACTAACCGGCCTGTAGTTTTCAACCACATCCTTACTTCCGCTTTTGTGTAAAGGCACCATATGAGCCTCTCTCCAGTCCTTTGGCACCACTCCCGACTCCAACGAGGCATTGAAAAGGTCAGTCAGTGGAGTTGCTAGAACGTCCCCAAGTTCCCTCAGTATTCTAGGGTGTATCCCATCCAGTCCCATCGCTTTGTCTACTTTAAGTTGAGCTAGTTTCTCACGAACACAGTCTTCTGAAAATTGTTCAATATGTCCCTCACTTCTGTTCCTATTTGTGGGTGTTTTCTGAGGTCCTGCTCCTGGTTCTTCATCTGTGAACACAGAACAAAAATATTTGTTAAGCAATTCTGCTTTATCCTTATCAGCTTCTACATATCCCCCCCCCCCCCCTGCACCCTTGAGTCTGACAATACCACTTTTGCCCTTCCTCTTCTCACTAATATATCTGAAAAATGTTTCTATGTTTCTATATATATATAGTACCTGAATGTACACCACTTTGACTGGTAGAAAAGCAGTATATAAGTCAAATTAAATAAACATTTTCAATGTTCATCTTATTATCTATAATCTGTATGGACATTATTTTAGAAGCTCTATTCATGATTTTTGAGTCTGAAAACATCCATTCACATGTCCAAATCATATTCACATCTCAAGAGCCATCCAGAAAGACCCAAATTTGCACATGTCTGGCATGACCACATCCATGTTATAGGGGCCTGTGGCAGGAGCATGTCTGGGGCAGCAACAAAAATATCTACATGGGCAACGGCCGGTATTCCATTTACTTTGTGGTGCCAAAGAAAGTTGGGTCCTTCCATGTTGGATTTCAATGGCGTCATGTTCACCTCAGGGCCTTTCACTTCTGCATGGAGACCCTGAGAGTGGTCTGGCAAAGAGAGTCTCCTGCATCACATTCCATCCACAAGGATCAGCAGTGCTTCCTGCACTTCTCTGTTTTTGGCTCACACTTCCAATTTGCCACTCTACCCTTTGGCCTCTCCACTGCACTGAGGACATTCTCCAGGGTTATGGTGATGGCTGTCACTGCCCTGCAGTATGAAGGGATTTTTGTGCCTCCCTGCCTGGATCACTGACTTATTTGGGCCAGGTAGCGGGCAGGTAGTGGTGCAGCTTCTGAAGAATCTGGGGTGGGTGATAAACTGTAACAAGAGCTTCCTGGAGCTTGCCTAGTCATTAGAATATCTTGAAGCGTCACCAACTCAGAAAAGGTTTCCTGCCAGAGTAGAGGGCAGAAAAGCTGCATTCTCAGCTGAGGGTATTTTGGCCTGGGACTACCTCAGACTCCTAAGATCAATGGCAGTGACAATCGATACAGTCTCCTGGGTGCAAGCACACTAGTATCTGTTACAAGATCCCTACTATCCCACTGGTCTCCTTATCCACAGAACTTCAACATCAAGCTCCCCCCATTTGTGGTGGCCAGCCTGAACTGGTAGATGCAGCCTGCTCATCTGCTGAAGGACCTTCCACTTGACAATATCCAGTGCCTTCTTCTGATGATGGATGCCAGCCGGTCACAGGGGAATTCCACTGCGAAGGTTCTGGTAGGGCAAGCTCCAAAGAATGGGCAGAGGAATCTGAGAATGAACGCTGTCTCTCTCTCTAGCCAACTCTATGGCCACCTTCAGAGCTGAAGATGCAGAAAAGCAGTCCATCAGTTCAAAATATGATGCCTCCAAGGAGCAAGCAGAAGGCTCCATGCCAAGTCGCAGAGGGAGAGCAGGAAGGCAGCACCTCCTCCTAGAAGACAAGCACCTATGTCAAATAGAGCGGCTTCCTGAAGCTAATCCTTTCATCCAAATGAGGCATGCCATCGTAAGCTGCATCTACAGTGCACACACCAGGAGTATCGAGCTGCCATGCATTGTGGATATTCACAAATCGAGTGAGGTCAACTTCACAGAGTAATATAATGTCAATAATGTTCAAGAAATTACTCCAAATAAACAGACTTTTGTAGTTAGAAACTAGGAGGGTTGTTGTTTTCAACTTCTAGATAAATGCATGGAATTAGTCTCAGACAATTCGGCTGGTAATAGCTAGATTGAAAAAAATATTTTTCTTCTGCTCAGCCTGATAGCATCAATGACTTGTTCCAGCGTTTGTTTTAAATATTTTTGTTGTCTTAGTATATACCCTCTCCCATGTGTTTATCAAAATTCTATATATTAACACAAGGTCAGCACTTAGCTTCTTAAGAGTGATATTATTCCATCAATAAATGAAGGGATGAAGATTTATTGATGGAATAATATCACTCTTAAGAAGCTAAGTGCTGACCTTGTGTTAATATATAGAATTTTGATAAACACATGGGAGAGGGTATATACTAAGACAACAAAAATATTTAAAACAAACGCTGGAACAAGTCATTGATGCTATCAGGCTGAGCAGAAGAAAAATATTTTTTTCAATCTAGCTATTACCAGCCGAATTGTCTGAGACTAATTCCATGCATTTATCTAGAAGTTGAAAACAACAACCCTCCTAGTTTCTAACTACAAAAGTCTGTTTATTTGGAGTAATTTCTTGAACATTATATGCATTGTGGATATAGCACTCTAAGTGCACATTCATGGCACATAATGAAAGCACGCACTCACAGCATGTGCTGAAGCATGCAGATACCATGCATACCAATGCACACAGTAAGGAACGTGGGTTAGAGCATAGCAAGTACCAACGGTTCCAATACCTGACCCGACAAATGCCCCACTTAAAAGCAAAAGTCAATGCCCCACAAACAATACTTAAGAGAAATTTGGCACAGAAACAGGAACTTAAATCCGTTACTCACCTGCAGGGAGCCCAAGCAGCAACAGTGCTGTGCCCGGTGCTACTCGTCTGAATTCCAAGGCCTGCAACCATATACCTCTTGAATCTTCATGCCATCTTCTTGGGAGAATTAAAGGGAGAAGGAGGGGAAAGAGAGCACTGAGGCTGTACAACTTCAATGAATCATCCGGGGTCCTGATCCAACAATTCTGGTTGTTCAACCACCCCTTAACATGATAAAGATGGGGAAATGAACTGACACTCCTCCTCCTTGGCAACCTAAGAGGGCACTGGTTTTAAAGGTGACCAACGGGTGCCATACACATTGAGCTCAAGTGAGGAAGTTGCATCTTAGAGCAGTCACTCATGAGTTAAGCCAATCTTTTCAAAGTTTTCAGAGAGCTACTCTGATGGGTCCATACTCTGCCAGAGACAGGGAAATACTGAGATAGTATGCCTCTAGCTGCTCTAGATATAGTACAGGATGAGGTCATCAGACTGGCCTAGCAGGATGATATGGAATAAAGTCTGTAACCACCTTGAAAAAATATCCAGAACCACACACATTGTGAACAAATTTCCAAGGCAGATACTTGGATTCATGTTTTATGAAATAAATCAGTATGCTAGGGCAAGGCAAAGACTAAAGCCCCAAAGATGCTGTATTAGAGAAGAATAAACATAACAAAATGATTAATGACGCAGTAATCCTCTGAGCACTCTGTAAAGAGAAGCACTGAAATCCAAAAAAGAAAACAAAAAAAAAATTCTCAGTCAGGCAAAATTCAAGCTTTGGCTCATCATTCATTTTTTAAATGGCACATTTTAGTGCATTGCACTTTGACCCTCAAGGGGGACGAACCCTTTTCATGGGGCTTATCAAAAAGAATGCTGAAAGAGGGGATGAAGGACAATTCCCCCTTCGCATGGAAAGCCCTTCTCTTGTCGTAGACTATTTTTGTTTCACATTATTTGACTTAAAGCCATAGGAATATTGTAGGTAGCAAAGGAATCTGTGTACTCTGTGCCTCAGTTCCCAGTTGTCATCCCAACAGTCCCTGTATTCTCTGTGTCTCCTGTGAAGGTTCTCACTTGCTATCCCAACACTCCCTCCT
Source organism: Ichthyophis bannanicus (assembly GCA_033557465.1). Classification (NCBI taxonomy): domain Eukaryota; kingdom Metazoa; phylum Chordata; class Amphibia; order Gymnophiona; family Ichthyophiidae; genus Ichthyophis; species Ichthyophis bannanicus. The sequence continues at coordinate 222,071,984 of CM066040.1, read as the reverse complement.
GCAAAGATTCCCATTTGCTATCACAATGCTCTATCTGTGTTCTCTGTGCCTTCTGTGATGGTGACATCAGCCTTGTTTTTTTAATATTAAGTCACTACTGTTGTAGCATCTTCATTATTGCTTGCACTTAACGGTATCTGGCTGTTACTGACTGTGGCTCTGTCTGTCACTGCAGATTCCAGGTTGCTATCCTAACATTCTCTCTGCATTCTTTATACCTCCTGCAAAGATGCCATCAGCCTTGCCTTTTAATATTAAGGCAGTTCTGTGGCAGTGTGCATACCAAAGGAACAAGGCAAAGAAGCTGGGGCAACTCCGTGGACTCTTCCCTTAGTTGTCTACAGTACTGCTCGGTCGTTTGCTGCTTTGCTGCCATGTCCCAGACACAGAATCATACTCTTCAGGTATGCCTCCCTCTTCCTTGGTCACGTGCTTTGGGACATAGATTTCCTGAAGTGTGCCACATTTTCTTCTCTCCCCAGGCATTAAATTGAAAGGCGTCAATCTTTCTCTATTGTTCCTGTTCCACTGAAGATCTCCAGGGGGGCCTCCAGATCCTGCTCCCTCTCAGAGCTGCATTTGGACCTGCTTAATATTCAGTCTCTTAAGCCCAAAGCTGCTTTTTTTCAGAGCTAATTACTGGGGAAGGCCGGTACATCTGTTGTTTGACAGAATGCTGACTGAAGCCAGGGAATAAAGTCTCCCTTAAAGATGTCTGCCCTTTCCGCCCTCCTCCAAATTTTCCTTATACCATCAGGACTATTTCTTCAGATGTGTGTGTGTGGGGGGGGGGGGGGGGTAATACCTTATATTTCTAAGCTCTTCTTTTCAGAAGTCTCTATTCATACTTTACGTACTGTGGATGCCTTTTTACTATCCCTGCAATCTTTTCTTCGGCTAATTCTCTGATAATATTCTCCTCCTCTATCATTTCTTCCTCACACCCCCACCCCACACACACACACACACACACACACACACACACACTTACACTTCCTCAGGTTCTTTAGAAAAGATATTAGCTCTGATAGCATAGGTCATAATTTCTTATCTGAAAGTTATAATTCTTGCAGATTTTAATCTCTATATTGACTGCATCTCGGACCATATGGTATTTAATTTTCTTTCCTTTTTGGATAGTTTAGGTTTGTATCAATGGATTTCTGGTTCTATTCTCTGTGTAGGTCACATATTAGATCTGATTTTTAACTTTTAGAATTCCCTTATAAAACCTGATAGTTTTTTGTATTTTGCTCTTACCTGGATTAATGCAATGTGTGCCTTTGAGTCAGTCCTGACTCCTGGCGACCCAGAAGCTCCTGGGTTTTCTTGGCAGTGTCACCGGAAGTAGATTGCCAGGCCTTTCTTCCAAGGCAATGGAGGGTTAAGTGACTTGCCCAAGGCCACAAGGAGTGCTAGTGGGAATTGAACCCTGGTTGCTTGGTTACCAAGCCAGTGTTCTAACCACTAGGCTATTCCTCCACTCCTGGACTAATCACCTACTAATCACATTTATTTATTTAGTATACATTTTGTATACTGCTACTTCCAGCGATCAGCAGCGGTTTTTGATTACAGATTGGAAATTGTCAAATCATGACAGGAAATTTTTGAGGTATAAACACATTGATTAGACAGGAAAGCACAGCACACAGAGAACTATTTTACAGGGAACATGGGCTATGGAGGGTTAAGTGGCTTGCCCAAGACCACAAGGAGCACCTGTGGGACTAGAAACCCCAGTCCTTCCGGCCCAAGGTTGCTGTCCTCTAGTGGGATTTGAACCCCCGACCTTCCGGCCCGAAGTACCTTGCCCCAACCACTAGGCTACTCCTCCACTCCATTGTCTTTGTCTTTTTCTTTCTCCCCAAAAAGGATTCCTGCAAGCCAGACTTGTAGATTCAGTAGAAACCTTTAGGATTTGGTCAGAAATCCTTAGAAAAAGAAGTCTAGAAATTCCCTTAGGAAGCACAAATTTCAACTTACATAAGGCCCTTTCCTTAGATATTGACCTATTGGCTCTATATCATGTCATCTCCCTGAATTCTTAGCATTGCAACCCCTGGTTTCACCCTGACCTTCTCTTTTTTGAAATGTCAGTGCCATCATGCTGACTGGTTATGGTGGAAGCTCTGCACCTCGGAGTCTTCAGCTCAGTGCAAAGATCAGTTATAGAGCTATAAAAGTATGATCAGCTAAGATCTCATATATCATGAGACTCCTACCATATTCATCCCAAATCCAAACTGCAAGTTCTAAACATCTTTGACCCTACTTCCTCTATCATTAATAGTCTACAGCTTAATTTGGCAGCAGAGAAATTTACTCTAGTCCTAAGAACATTTAAACAGGGGTTCCCAAACATCAGCCCATGGGCCAAAAATGACTCACAGACCCATTTTGCCCAGCCCCCACTCCCCACTTCCAAAGATAAATTGGACACAGGTTCATGCCACTACTGCTCCCTCTCTCCCTGGCCCCTGCACCCTTCATAAGAACATAAGAAATGCCATGCTGGGTCAGACCAAGGTCCATCAAGCCCAGACTCATGTTTCCAACAATGGCAAATCCAGGTCACAAGTACCTGGCAGGTTCCCAAAAGGCACACAGGTGCCACAATGCTCATCCTAGGGTAAGCAGTAGATTCTCCGAGTCCTCTTTAATAATAGTTTATGGACCTTTCCTCTAGCAAGTTGTCCAAACCTTTTTTAAACCCAGCTACACTATCAGATTTTACTACATCCTTCGATAATGAATTCCAGAGTTAGATTATGTGTTGAGTGAAGAAATATTTTCTTTTCTTAGTCTTAAATGGATTACACTGTAGTATCATTGCATGTCCCCTAGTCTTTCTACTTTTTGATGGTGTAAAGAATCAATCTACTTTTTTATTTTATTTATTTATTTATTACAGTTGCTTATATACCGCACTATTCGGCATCAGCGCGGTTTACAGTATAACAAAGTGACCAATACACACATTCTGTTTGGTTTTACATCGAACAGGAATATAAACTTGGATAACAGGGGCTGAACTATATACATGAACTATTTACATGAAATATGCTATATACATGAGGTAAAAAATTCCTATACATGAGGTAAAAAATTCCTATAACATTCCTATAACATTGTTGAATTGCTCAATAAATGATGAATCCGTTTTGAATACTTGATACCTTGTGAGTATGTGCTGCAAAAGGGCGGTGATTCTTAGGTGGTGCTAACTAAATTCATCGCTGGTTGGGTAGTATTGGAGGAAGAGGTGATATTTGATTGCCTTCCTGAATTGGGTCAGGTCTGCTATAGCTCGAATGTCTGGTGGGAGTGCATTCCAACATTTGGGGACGTAAAGGCTGAAGGCCCTATTTGCTGTTGTATTATTGCATTTTGTCAAGGTCTTCGGGGTTGCTAATAAATTTAGGGCTGTTGACCTCCTAGCTCTGTTGGGGGGCACTGTATGGATGAGATCCGTAAGTGCTGTGGAGGAAAGGTGCTTGATTGCCTTGAATGAGAGGATTAATGTTTTGAAAATAATCCTTCCGTGTATAGGTAACCAATGAAGCTGTTTTAATATCGGAGTCACGTGGTCTCTTCTGGAGGCTCCATGAAGAATCCTTGCTGCAGCATTCATGGCCAGTTGTAGCGGGTTTAGTGTGGATTGCGGGAGACCTTGTAGGATGGAATTGGCAAAGTCAAAGTGCGGCAGGATCAGTGCTTGGTATATGGTCCGGAAATCATCTGGCTCCAGTAGGGAGCGCAGATGTCTGAGTGAACGGATTTTAAAATAGACCGCTTTGACAATGTTGCTTATATGACATTTCATGTCCAGATGTTGGTCTAAAGTGATCCCCAGGTATTTTATTGTTTCTTTGGTTTGTAATTCCGCTTCCTTTACCTTTATATGTGTCGGTGGGGTGAAGTCTGGGTCTCTAGCGATGAATAATACCTCCGTTTTCTTGTGCTGGATGCGGAGGTTTTGTGCTTGTAGCCAATCCGATATGGTATTGAAGCATTCTATAAGAGGTGTAAGGTCCATTTGCACGGTTGAAAAAGGCATATATAGTAGGATGTCGTCTGCATATATCAGACAGCTCACGTTAAATGATCTAATGATGTTGCAGATGGGCTGCATGTAAATGTTGAATAGTAAAGATGACAATGAGGATCCTTGCGGCACACCTTGTGTTTGATGGAATTGTTTCGATTCTTCTGCTTTTACCTGTTCCATACCATTCTTTAATTTATAGACCTCTATCACATCTTCCCTCAGCTGTTTTTTTTTAAGGTTGAAAAGATTTAACCTTTTAAGTCTCTCCTCATAGGGGTATCCTTCCTATCCCCTTTACCATTTTGGTGGCTCTTCTCTGTACTTTTTCTAATTCCGCTATATCCTTTTTAAGATACAGCGACCACAATTGCACGCAATATTCAAGGCGCAGTTGCACCATGAAATGATAAAGAGACATTATAATATCCTTTGTTTTATTTCCATTCCTTTCCTTATGATTCCTAGCATTTTATTTGCCTTCTTGACCGCTACTGCACACTGGGTGGAGGGTTTAGAGTAGTTACTCACCTGTAACTGGTGTTCTCCAGGAGCAGCAGGAATCAGTCCTCACATATGGGTGACATCGACGCCGATGGAGCCCCTGCGGAGCATTTCCCCAGCTTTCTATGAAAACCTTTGGGAATACTGCACGCATGCGCGGTCCCCTTCCCGCCTAAAGGTGCCATCTTGCTCAGTCAAATGACATAGCTAAAAAACAGCACACAAAAATGTAAAATAAACTATGTACAACTGCAACTCCCAGGGGAGGAGGGAGGGTTGTGAGGACTGATTCCTGATGCTCCTGGAGAACATCTGTTACAGGTGAGTAACTACTCTTTCTGCAGGACCAAGCAGGAAGTCAGTCCTCACATATGGGTGACTCCCTAGCTCTGGGCTACCAGGGAACCCAGGCTGAACAAGAGAACTCCCTCTAGTCCCAGCATCAAAGAAAGGCTTTTCACTGAAAGAACCTCCACTGGTAGCCCAACGGAGGGCTGGAGGGCAGGAGTTGCCTAAACCTCAAAGAGATTCCGGAGTACTGCCTGGCCAAAAGCACTGTCCCTACGGGACTCCCTCTCCAGGCAGTAATGGGCTGCAAAGGGTCTGGCTTGAGGACCAAGTTGCAGCCCTGCAGATGTCTGCCAACAGTACAGAGCGGAGATGAGCTACTGAGGCAGCCATTGCCCTGACACAATGGGCCGTGACCCGACCCTGCAAGGGAAGGTCAGCCGCCCTGTAAGCCCTGGTGATACAGTCAGCTACCCAAATGGACAAGGTACGCTTGGACACAGCTAACCCCAAATTATTAGGGTCAAAAGATATGAAGAGCTGGGTAGCTCTTCTATGCCCCTGCGTATGGTCAAGGTAGAAGGATAAGGCCCTCCTACAGTCCAGGGTATGCAGGACCGCCTCTGCCTGGCTTGCATAAGGCCTAGGGAACAATGTTGGAAGAACCACCTCCTGGTTGAGGTGGAAAGAGGAGACAACCTTTAGGAGGAACTTTGGATGAGTCCTAAGGACTACCCTGTTCCTATAGAATCAGGTGTAAGGCCTGTCACAGATCAGGGCCTGAAGCTCACTCACTCGTCTGGCCAAGGTTAAGGATACCAGGAAGAGTGTCTTCCAGGAAAGGAAGCGGAGAGGACAAGTAGCCATCGGCTCAAAGGGTGGGTGAGTCAGTTGTTGCAAGACCACATTCAACTCCCACTCAGGGGCTGGAGGACGGACAGGAGGCTTGAGCAAGAGCAAACCTCTGAGGAACCGGGACACCAAGGGGTGAACCGACAAAGAGTGTCCTTCCACCAGTGAGTGGTGAGCTGCTAGAGCTGAGAGGTGGACCCGAACAGAATTGGACTTAAGGCCCTGATTGGATAGGTGCAGCAGGTACTGAAGCACCACCGGTACAGCACAGGAGAAAGGATCTTCCGTACGTAGCTGACACCACACAGAAAACCTCTTCCATTTCAGGGCATAGGTTTTTCTAGTGGACTGCTTCCTAGAGGCCAGGACGACCTCCTCAACTTCCTGAGGGAGGCCCCAGGGAGCCAAAACTACCCTTGCAGCTTCAAGGCCATCAAATTGAGAGATTTGAGATTGGGGTGCAGAAGAGACCCCTGGTCCTGAGAGAGAAGGTCGGGCTGCAACCCCAGAGGAAGTGGAGTGTCCACTGTCAGTTGAAGCAGAAGTGGGAACCAAGGTTGCCTCGGCCACCTGGGGGCTACCAGAATGACCGAGGCCTTGTCTAGTAGAATCTTGAACAGGGTTCGGGCCACCAGAGGCATGGGAGGAAATGCATACAGGAGGCCCTGGGACCAGGAAATCAGAAAAGCATCTGCTGCTAGTCGCAGAGGATGTGGTTGCCTGGAGCAGAACCTGGGCAGCTGTCTGTTCAGGGGACTGGCAAACAGATCCATGGATGGAAGTCCCCATTTCAGGAAAATCTTCTGAACCACCAAGGGATGGAGTTGCCATTCATGGGGCTGCAGAATCCTGCTCAACCTGTCTGCCAGGTAATTTTCCTGGCCAGGAAGATAAACCGCCCTGAGCAACATGTTGCGCCTGAGCGCAAACAAGCAAAGGTCCTGCGCCTCCTGACAAAGGAGCCTGGACCCAGTGCCCCCCTGTTTGTTCACATAAAACATGGCTACCTGATTGTCTGTACTAAGACAGACTGGTGGGCCAGGGTTTGAGAGAAAGTCTTGTGGGCTAAGCGAATAGCCCGCAGTTCCAGTAGATTGATTTGCTGCTTGGCCTCCCAGGGGGACCACAGGCCCTGGGTGCACTTGCCCAGACAGTGTGCTCCCCAGCCCTGCAGAGAGGCATCGGTGGTCAATACCACTGTGAACCCAGGTGGCTGAAAAGGCATCCCTTTCAGTAACTTGGGGAGATGCAGCCACCAACGTAGGGAGTGCAGGAATGGTCTGGACACCCTTACTCTGTCGCTGAGGCTCCCTGTGGCCTGCGACCACTGAGTTCTGAGGCACCATTGCGCAGGCCTCATATGAAGCCTGGCATTCGGAGTCACATGTACTGTCGAAGCCATGTGGCCAAGAAGCCTCAGGCAGAGCCTGGCGGAGACCAGTGACCTGCTGAGAAACTGGTTTGCCAAGGTTATCAGTCTTTGGGCTCTGTCCTCTGGCAAGAAAGCTTTTGCCTGAAGAGAGTCTAGCCTTGCCCCTATGAACTCCAAGTTTTGGGAGGGGAGCAAAGTGGACTTTAGGAAGTTTATGACAAACCCCAGGTGTTGGAGTAGAGAAATCGTCCAGAGGGTGGCTTGCCTGGCCTCCTGGTACGTCTGACCCCTGATAAGCCAGTCATCCAGATAGGGGAAGACAAAGATACCCTGATTCCTTAACTAGGCCGCCACCACTGCCAGGCATTTGGTAAAGACCCTGGGAGCGGAGGTGAGGCCAAATGGCAGCACTCTGTACTGATAATGGTTTCCTCCCACAATGAACCTGAGGTACATTCTGTGGTCTGGATGAATGAGGATGTGAGTGTACGCATCCTTTAGATCTAAAGAGCATAGCCAATCTCCCTGCTGGAGGTAGGGCAGAAGTGTTCCAAGAGTAAGCATCTTGAACTTTTCCCTCTCTAGGAACTTGTTGAGATTCCTGAGGTCGAGAATAGGCCTGAGGTCCCCTGTCCTCTTCGGTACTAGGAAGTACCTGGAGTAGAAACCGTGACCTTGTAGGTGGGGAGGCACAGGCTCCACCGCCTTGTCTCGCAACAGACCTTGAAGCTCCTGCAGGAGAAGGGCTGTATGGAGAGGAGGACTTGGAGGCTCTCCTGGAAAGTAGGGAGGAGGCAACTGATGAAAATGAAGCATGTAGCCCTTGTGGATTATGCTTAAAACCCAATTGTCTCCTGTAATGGGTGGCCACCGGTGGGCAAACAGGGCTAGTCGACCTCCTGTACAGGGATGGGACAGCAGACACGTAGAGGCTATGGGAGTAAAAAAAACCCACCCTGCTGAGTGGGGGCAGGAGCCTGAGGCTTGGGGGCCTTCTGCCTACGGGGCCCATGTCCCTGCCCCTTGGCCTGCTGACCCTGTGGGGGAGCGGGGGAGGCCTGGTAAGGTGGGAACTGTTTGTAGGCAGTCACCTTCCTCGGGTAAAAGGACTTCTTACCCGAGCCCTTCTTCTTATGTGAAGGGGCAGAAGTCTTTCTAGACAGCCTTGTCCTCGTGAGGTGCTCGGTCTCGAGCTCAGCAGCCTTCTCGGCATGGGCTTGCCAAAAAGGTTCTCACCTCGGCAAGGGACATCGACCAACTTGTCTTGAACCCATGGCTTGAGGTCCGATGACTGCAGCCATGCCTGGCTTCGAGCCGAGATGCCGGCTGCCATGCCTGGCGTCGAGCCGCGATGCCGGCTGCCGCAACCCGGGCCGAGGCCTCGAAGCCATCGTAGGCTGCTCGGGACATGAACTTAGAGCATTCCCGGATCCCCAAAGAGAAAGACTTGAACCTCTGCAAAGGTTCCCCGGAGAGACCAGCAGAGAACCCGGCAAGCTCCTTTGCCAGGTCCCGCAAGTACATGCCCATGTACAGCTGGTAAGACTGGACACAGCAAGCAAGCATAGAGCCATGGAAGCACTTTCTACCAAACGCATCCAGGTTCCAGGCCTCCCGGCCGGGGGGCACCACAGAGTGCATCTTATGGCTTTTCAGACGATGCATGGCCGATTCCACCACCATGGAATGGTGTGGTAGCTGTGCCTTCTGAAAACCAGGGCTCTTACGGAGTCGATAAATGGAATTGACCCACTTGCTTAGAACCGGTGCCGGAGGCCGGTGCCTCCCACATCCGGAAGAGGAGCCGTTCCAGCATCGGAGGAACCGGGACAGTAAAGGCCTCCTTCGGAGGACAGTCATACTGGAGGGCCTTGAGCTCTTCGGCTCAAGGCTCCTCCTCGGGGTCTGCCGGGATCGCCAAAGCAGTGGCCATATCCCGAACAAACTCCGAGAACCGTATATCCTTCGGAAGGGATCTACTCCGGGGCTCAGACTGCGGTGAGTCCGACGGGACGCACCGAGTCTTGAAGGTATCGGGGGACTCCTCGTCCTCCGTCTCCCAGGCAGACTCGTCCGAAGAGGAGTCGGGCTCCGACTGTGTGGGGCCCGGCAGCACCCCCCCTGACGCCGAAGGCACCGGCGTTGACGCCCTCAGTCCCGACCGGGAGGTCGAGGGTGACCGCGACCGAGGATGACCTCGAGCCTTCATGGTCTCGAGTATCGGCTCGGTCTCCGGGGTCGACTTCGACGTCGATGTCCCATGGTCGGGGCAGATGCGCCAGCGAGGCTGGCCATCAGCACCCACTGCTGATCCATGAAGGCAGACAGTCTGCACTTCAAGGCTGTCAGCCTGAGACTCAGCTCAGGAGACTCAGCAGCCACCGACTCGGGCCCCGGCAGCGCCGGGTCCGACATCGGCTCCCTGGGAGGAGAGTCCTCAAGGACAACAGGACTTACGTGTCCAGCAGACTCCGGCTCCACACGAGGTACTTTTGACAGCTTCTCCTGTTCCACAGGCCCGGGACGGCAGTCGGGGGTCTGAGACCTAGCCCTCAAGGAGCCAGGGACCTCCTCCGATGCCGCCCTCACGAGCCACTTCTTCCTCTTTCACTCCCGCTCGGGGAACCCCCTGTCTGAGGAACCCCGACGATGCTCGGGGTCAGACTCCCGAGACGTCGCGGCCTCAGACGAGGTCCGGGCCCGGCCGGAGGCCGAATCAGAGAAAAACCTTTCCTTTTGGTGCTGACGACTTCGCAGTGCCTTAGTGGACATTTTGCCACATGGTCCACAGATCTTAGGATCATGATCAGGACTGAGGCACCGAAGGCAGCAGTCGTGTGTGTCGGTGAGAGACATTAATTTCTTGCACTGATCACACTTCTTAAAACCACTGGAGACCATCAGGGAAAAAAGAGCCCCGGGAGGTCAAAGGACCGGCCTTCCAGGGAAAAAGAAAAAAGGGCGCGAAGGCCAACCACGAAGGACAAAAACTGAAAAAATAAGATCGGGCTCGATACCGGCGGGAAGGGGAACCAGCATCGAACCGGAGAAGAAACAATAAAGAAATCACAGGGATTCAAAGAAAAAATCTAACTGTTTTCCGGGTGAACTAGGACACACGTCCGACGAGCTCCACGGAAAAAGAGAGACTGAGCAAGATGGCACCTTTAGGCGGGAAGGGGACCGTGCATGCGTGCAGTATTCCCAAAGGCTTTCATAGAAAGCTGGGGAAATGCTCCGCAGGGGCTCCATCGGCGTCGATGTCACCCATATGTGAGGACTGACTTCCTGCTTGGTCCTGGAGAACATACATGTTATCCACGATGACACTTAAATCTTTTTCCTGGGTGGTGGTTCCTAATGTGGAACCTTGAATCATGTAACCATAGTTTGGGTTATTCCTTCCTAGGTACTTGTCCTCATTAAATTTCAACTACCATTTGAACGTCCAGTCTTCCAATTTATCAAGGTCCTCTTGCAATTTTTCACAATCCTCTTGAGTTTTAACAACTTTGAATAATTTTGTGTCATCTGCAAATATGACTACCTCATTCCCATTTCCAGGTCATTTACAAATATGTTAAAAAGCAGCAGACCCAGCACAAATCCCTGTGGTAATGCCACTATTCACCTTTCTCCATTGGGAAAATTGGCCATTCAGCCCCATCCTCTGCTTTCTATCTTTTAAACAGTTCCTGGTCCACAACAGTACACTACCTCCAATCTCATGACTTTTTAACTTTTCCAAGAGTTTCTCAAGGGGGACCTTGTCAAAGGCTTTCTGAAAATAGAGATACACTATTTTGACTGGTTCACCTGTCTACCTGTTTATTCACACCTTATATATAAATATAACAGGTTAGTAAGACAAGACCTTCCTTGGCGAAAGCCATGTTGGCATTAAAAAAAAAAGTACCACTGCATGTGCAACTTAATCCTCAGTGAGAAAAGGTAGGGGTTGAAGAGGGATTTGAATAATTGTATTTATTTAGCAACTTTGTTTATACTGCTATATCTACCAATCTCAGCAGTTTACATGGAGCAAAGAGCAAGTAGCTTTTCTTTGAACATAGGGAACAGTAAATAACTTAACTGGGTGCAAAAAAACTATTTACATAAGGCAGAATCGGTGCTATGGGAAATCCATCTGATGCTGTGATGGGATGCTGTGCCAAAGTGTTCCAAAAAGAGGGAGGTTTTTAGCTTATGCAGAATTTGCCTAGGTCTGTGAGGGCATGTATTTCTGGGGTGAGGGAGTTCCAAATGAATGGTGCATAATAGGAGAATGTCTGTTAGTAGTGGTATTGTTGGAGTGGGTGAAAGAAGCTAGAATCAAGAGAAGGTTGTGACTGGTGGACCGTGTTGATCTCCTGTTGTGTGGTTGTTGAAGGGGGCAAATGATGTCTACCGAGAAGTGGTGCATGGTCTTGAATATGGTTAGTGCGACTTTATATTTAATCCTCATGTGGATGGGCAGCCTGTGTAGATATTTCAGAGTGGGGGTGATATGTTCTTGTGGGCCCATGCCTGTGATTATTCTGGCTGAAGAGTTTTGGGCAAGCTGTAAGGGGAATAATGTAGCTTTAGGGAGTCCCTGTATATTATGTTTGCATAGTCCAGGATGAGGGTGATGAGTGCTTGGCAGACATTTCTTAAGTTATGAGAATCCAGCAGTAGGTGCAGGTGTCAGAGTGCTCTCATCTTGAAGTAGGCGGCTTTAGTAACCTGTTTAATGTGGTGGTGGAAGCTCAGGTGCTGATGCCCAAATATTTATTTGTTGTTTGACGTGTAGGGTTAAATAGTTCATATTGATAGAATTTGGAAGTGAGAAGGATGGGCGTTTGGTTATGAGTAGGATTTCTGTTTTGCTAGGGTTGATGTGCATGTTGTGTTTGCTGAGCCATTGGATGGTTGCTTCTAGGCATCCACTGATCATGGAGTAGTCGAGATTGGTAGTGGAGAATGGAGTGTATATCAGTATGTCATCTGCGTACAGATGATAGTGGATCTTATGGTGTTTTATGAGTGTGCGTAGGGGCTGAATGAAGATATTGAACAGAAGTGATGATAATGCAGAACCTTAAGGTAATCCCTGTAGTACCTGTAAAGATTTGGAGGTTTCAGTTTTGATTCTTCCTTATTGGTATCAGTTGGAAAGGTATGATTAAAACCACTGTAGTGCTATACCTCTGATTCCTATTGAGTGGATACAGGAGCATAGTTGGGTGTCAGTGGCCGAATCGAAGGCTGCAGAGATGTTGAGAAAGATGAGAATAAATCCTTTGGTGATTTTCTGTTTGCCCTTGATTAAGTTGTCCAGGAGGGAGGTCACAGCATGATTTTGGTGCTGTGGATTGGCCTGAATCCATGCTGGTGCTTGCTGAAAGGGGCATGGGTGTCGATGAATTCTTGCAACTGAAGCTGCACTGCCTTTTCTATGTTTTTGGCTAGGGAGGGGATGCTTGATATGTGTCTGTAGGAGGCTGGAGCTGAGGGGTCAGCTGAGTGGATTTTTTGTAGGGCTCTGATGGAGGCTTGCTTGAGAGGGGTTGGCATATAGCCAAGTGTCAGAGATGCATGGACCAGGTGAAGAATGGTTGGGGTGAGGTCATGTCTGGTTATCTTAATCCAGGAGAATCGGCAGGGGTCAAGTGATGAAGTGGTGCAGTTGAGGTTTGCTATAATATCAATAATCTCCCTGGTGGACAAAACCTGAAAGTTAACCAGGATTTTTTTTGTCTGGGGTATTGGTGGGGTCAGTGGCAGGCTGAACTGAAGTAGTTGGTTGTCTGGCTTGAAGGAATTGCGCCATGGCAACAGGTGCTAAGGTGAGGTTAGATTTCATATTTGTTGGAGCTTGAAGTGGGTTCATGACTATATTGAAAAGTTCTTTGGGGCGGTTGAGGGAAGCGTTTAAAAGATTGGAGTGATATTCTTTTCTTTTGTGGAGCGTGAGTGCACAGTAGTCTGCCTTTGCGCTTACACAAGCTGAATGGTTGGTTGGGTTTTTTTACTGTCTCCATCTGCACTCGAGCTGTCTGAGTTTATTTTTTAGAGCTTTGAGTTGGAGGTTAAACCATGGAGCTTGGTGTAGTTGCTTTATCCTGGATGTATTGTCCAGTATAATGGCGTATGTAGAGAAGGTTTGTGTTCCATTCAGAGATGAAGGTGTTAATACTAGTCAGGTTAACCTAGGGAGGAGGTGGCATCATGCTGATAAAGGTGTCTTTATCGAAGTCCCTGAATCTCCGTGAGTTAGGTGAGGGCGATTTGAGGGTGCTTGCTTTAGGTATGTGTGGGATGTATAAAGTGATTAGGTTGTGGTCTGACCAGAGCACAGATGTGATGTGGGTCTTGTGGGAAATTTCTCAGTGTGGCCATGTGGTTGATGTAAAAATGAAGTCAAGGGTTCCTCCTTTGCTGTGCATTGGTCCTATGATTATTTGGTTGAGCTGTAGTGCTTCAAGTGCTTAGAGGAAGGGAGTGGTCTGGCTGGTCAATAAGAACATAAGATATGCCATACTGGGTCAGACCAAGGTCCATCAAGCCCAGTATTCTGTTTCCAACAGTGGCCAATCTAGGTCATATGTACCTAGCAGTTTCACCAAGAGACACAAGTTCCACAATGCTTGTACTGGGTCAAGCATTGATATCTTTGGTCACTTCTTAATAATGGTTTATGGACCTTTCCTCCAGGAACTTGTCCAAACCTTTTTTAAACCCAGCTACACTAACAGCCTTTACTACATCCTCCGGTAACAAATTCCAGAGTTTGATTACACGTTGCGTGAAAAAATATTTTCTTTTATTAGTCTTAAATAGTTTACCCTGTAGCTTCATTGCATGTCCCCTAGTCTTTCTATATTCTGATAAGGTAAACAATCGATCTACGTTTACCCGTTCCACTCCGTTCATTAATTTATAGACTTCTATCATATCTCCCCTCAGCCATCTCTTTTCCAGGTTAAAGAGCCCTAACCTTTTTAGCCTTTCTTCATAGGAGTATCCTTCCATCCCCTTTACCATTTTGGTGGCTCTTCTCTGTACCTTTTCTAAAATCGCTATATCCTTTTTAAGATACGGCGACCAGAATTGCACACAATATTCAAGGTGCGGTTTCACCATGGAACGATATAGAGGCATTATAATATCTTTTGTTTTATTTTCCATTCCTTTCCTTATCATACCTGGCATTCTATTTGCTCTCTTGGCCGCCGCTGCACACTGGGCCGAGGGTTTTAACATGGTATCCACAATGACGCCATGTTAAAACCCAATATCATGCAGGAGGATGAAACATTTATTTCTGTGGTGCTCCGAGCAAACTTCTTCAAAGAGTAGTGAGAGGTCAGTGGGTCCTGTTGATGGAGATCTGTATGTGAGGCTTATTGATAAGTACAAATTGGTTATAGAGATGATATCCAGAGCACCTTGAGAGCATGACATAATGGCTGTGAAGAGAAGGTCTTTTCTGGCCATTATCATTATTCCTCTTCCTCTTTTATGTGATCTTGGTTGGTGGAAAAGCTGGTAGGAAGGGATGGCGAGCTGGTTTAGAAGGACACTATCCTCTTCCTCAAGCCATGATTCCATTATGCAGATAATGTCAATATGGTTTTCTTTTATGTAGTCGGTCACTATGGGGATCTTGTTGTGGACTGACCTGGTGTTTATAAGGGCACATCTGAGTGGCTGGGTAGGGGGTGGTATGCTAGTCATAGAGGGGAGACTGTGGGAGAGCTGTATGTTGATCAGGCTGTGGGTGTTTCTTGTTCAAAACTTGAGCATGGTGAGCTGGAGCCTATTGTCATATGGGTGATGTATAATTGGGATGAATGACGTTCTGATAAGATGGGGTGGTTGGCAAGGAGTAGAATGATGATATATGAGGCCATATGGAACACTATGCTTGAGAGAACCAGAATTATATGTGAGGATGGATGGACCATGATGGCCTAGTGTGTTGCAGAGGAGAGTTGTCTGGTGGCTTATGTGGCTTGCTGTTGAGCGGTGCAGACATGGAGGGTCATTCAGCATGAAGCACTAATGATGAGGCAGTTGGAGAAGTGCTTGGATGGGTTCATTCCATGTTTATCACATGAGGGCAGGCTGTGGAGCTCTGGCTGGCTTCGGTAGCGCTGGATCTGCCGTTGATGAGGTTGGATTTTGAAAGCGTGCATGAATGTTTTTTCTCAGAAAAACTACTGCACAAATTAGCAGGGGTACATGTATGAGACTGTTTGCCCAAGATAATTTTTAAAGTGAACATATTTATTTATTTAGACAGTTTTGTATACCACCTTATCCTTCAATCAAAGTGGTCAACAAGACATTGGGAGGCATACATTCAACAGGAGGAGATATGATTCACATAGTAAAAAGCTATCTACTTATAGGTCTAAATGGGGATGGGCGGTTGGGGCTAAGTGGTGAGGGTAGCTAGTGGGCCATTTGGGTGGTATCTAGTGCTTGGCAACTTAAGATGGTTGCTCATAGGCCTTGGTGAAGAGATGGGTCTTGAGAGCTTTGCGGAAGTCCTTGGCATCATTTAGGGTCCTTACGTCCATGGGGAGGGAGTTAAACATATGTACATACTATCACTTTGAAAGTTGGGCAAAATCTGTTTAAAGTGTACTCAAGCATTTTGCACAAGTGCAGGTAGTTAGAAAATTATCTCAATATTGTAACCAATTCTAGAAGCCATACCTGTAGACAGGGTAGAGCAAGTCCAAAAAAAACCTGAAAAAACAATACAGGATGTAAATCTCAATATAGAAGGAGAGCAGATATAATGACATAAGATACAGACATACTAATACCTAAAAGCTATAGATAATACATAAGAAGCATGCCTTTTCAGAGGAATGAATGCTCTCGAAGAAGAGGTCATAGTGTAAGTCACTAAGGGGAAAGACTCAAAAGCATCATATTAAACACTTCTTCAGGGAGAGTGCAGTGTTGTCTCACTGCATCCCAGGGAAGGCAGTGAGACAATGGTGACAACAGTGAAAAGCACTGGATGACTATAGAGGATCCTTGGCTGTGAAGAAATGAGGGGAAAGGAAAGCCAATGATTGATGAGGTCTATTGCATTGCAATAGAAATTGAATTGGGTGAGAGGGGCAGAACCTCCAACCAATATGGATGTTGCTCTTTAGAACTCCAGCAAAACAATCACTGAATTGAACAATATGGCTGGAAATCATGTTTTTGCTCAGAGAGGTATTTGTTAACATAGAGGAGGTAAGACAGGTTGAAATCACCTGCAAAACCCACTTTGAGGGGATCAGAGTGGGGGAAACGAGTTGGCCCGAGTGCTGTGCGTTTGGGAGTGTGCACTTCATCAAATAGTGTAGAACATGCTGCAGGGCTCGAGCCTGTTATGTCTCTTGCATTTTTCTCTCTTTTCTTTCCCCTCTCACCTACATCTTTCTATCACAGGTCTGCAAAAAAAAATTTTTCGAGAACTTTTTTGGTTATTCCACGTAATCTTTATGTTTTTTAGTGCGCTGAATCCGAAAATGACCTCCATTTTGTCATAAGACATCACGTTTCCTGACAATGTAGGTAACTATTTTAAATAAGGCAATACCTCAAAATAAATGGAAAAAGACATATAAAATTAAAGTTTTATTACAATATTTTCATGAAAATCCTTTTTTGAACTGAAATGAGCTCACCTACACACACTAAACTCGATTCTTCTTCCTTGTGAGGCTCCTCTTGGTGCATTTACGCTTGTGAGTAGCATCTGGAATGTCTCTCTGAAGCATCCAACAGTAGTCTGCCATCATTGTAATGCTCCATTTTCCCTGGTATCTCCTTTCCATCTCTTTAATGCCTTGGTGGAATCGTTCACCTTGTTCCTCACTCACAGCTCCCAAATTTTCAGGAAAGTAGTCAAGGTGGGACTGGAGGAAATGCACTTTCAAACTCATCAGGCAACCTAAAGCTTGAAATGCTTTCAGCATTCGTCCGATGATCTTTTTGTAGTGAGGATCTTTGTTATTGTCTAAAAATTTCTGTACGACTTCTTTAAATGCAATCCACCCTTCTTTTTGAGGATCCGTCATGGTATTGACAAACTCTTGATCAACTATAAGCCTTCTAATGTCTGGTCCGACAAACACACCTTCCTTCAATTTTGCCTCCGACAGGCCTGGAAACTTGGTAACCAAGTATTTGAAGCATTCTCCATCTCTTGGAAGTGATTTTACGAATTGCTTCATCAATCCAAATTTTATGTGGAGAGGTGGTAGAAGAACTTTATGGGAAGGTACCAAAGTTTCTCGGAGGACATTTTTTTCACCGACTGTTAGCACCCTCGGCTGCCAACTCTTCTTGGTCCAGTGATTTTGTCGGTCTCGACTGTCCCATAGACACAGAAAACAAGGATATTTGGTATACCCAGCTTGTTGCCAGAGCAGCATGCACAAGACCTTCAAGTCCCCACACACTTGCCAACCATGGTCTTCATATTTAAGTTTACGAAGAACCAATTCCAAGTTCTCATAGGTTTCCTTCAAGTGTACGGAATGACCTACAGGTATGGAAGCGTAAAAACTGTTGCGGAGTTAAACTGCTTTGAGACTTCTTTTTGAAGAATCTATAAAAAGACGCCATTGCTCTGAATCATATTGGATTTTAAATTGAGCCATCAGACCTTCGACATCGATGCAATAAACCAACTTGTCTTCCTGGGCGAAATAAGGAACAAACTCCTTTTCATGATGTCTGAACCATGAAGATGACACTCCTGGCAACAATAAATTCCTGCTTTTCAGCCTTGATCCGAGTAACTCAGCGGCATCTTTGGGAAGATTCAAGTCTCTTACTAAATCATTCATCTCCTCCTGAGAAAACAATTTTGGTCTTGTATCATCTTCAAAGTCAGAACTTGATTCGTCATCTGGTTCAAGTATGACTTCATCTTCATCGGAGTTAGGTATCTCTTTCAAGGTAGCAGGGGGCTTGGGTACTGGTATATCTGTGCCATGGGGGATGGGACGAATTGCCGAGTGAAGATTGGGGTATGAAATGGAATGCTTCCATTTGGAATTAAACCCTTTCACATCGCATGAACAAAAGTAACAGTCGTCACTATGGTTCTTTTGCTCTCGCCATACCATAGGAATCCCATAACGGAAAGATTTTTTCTTACCCTTGAACCAGTTTCGGAGGTCCTCAACACACCGTTTGCACACTTTATGAGGCCCCAGACTTTATCTTGATCTCCAGTTTTTAGTCCAAAGTATGCAAAATATACTTTTTTCACAAAGTCTGTAATATTCTGCTGTTGCTTCAACACTGTATATTCACCACAGATGAAACAGAAACTGTCTGGCGAATTAATACACTTTCATGGAGCCATAACATAGCGGTTGAAGAAAGACGAGCTAACACGAATTGCGATGAAAAAGTGTGAACAGCCTAGAACCAAGAACCTGATGATGATTCGTGCACAAGTGTGGCATGCAGGAGAGAGCAGCTCTGTGTCTGTACACGAGACGTCACAGTGCTGGCCACGCCCCCCTGATTGAGGAAGAGGAAGTGGCTGTGCCTGACACAAGTGCAGAGGTTCATAATGGAGACTGAGGGGATGCAATCAAAGTTCCCTTTGGGAATGCCGAAGAAACCAAGATACAACAAGGGACAAAATATCAAAAATATTAAGTTTGACGCTGTTCAGAGTCCTGTTATGACCAAATCTGCACAAAGCCCCCGTGAGAGTCCTTCTTAGAGCTCTCCCATGGAAACATGGCCACCCCAAAGAACCAGTAGGTGCTGATTATGTCCAAAGTAGTAGCCAAGCACTTGACAAAGAGTGTCACAGCCATACTAGAGGATCAGATGGTAAAATTTCAATCTACTTTGGAAGAAGTAAAGGAGGACCTTTCCACGCATACCTGAATGATCTCTAAAAATTCTTACAGGATCCAGGCTACTGACATGATCCTGGACGACTTTGGAGGAGAAGTTAAAGGACCAAAAAAAAGATATCAGGAGAAATAATTTGTGCTTAATTGGACTGCCTGAGAGCATAGGAAATAAACATCTTCTGGAATTCTATGAAGAGATTCTCTTGGGGAGCCTTGGCTTACCAATTTCCTGTATGCCACTGAAGGTAGAAAGGGTGCACAGGCTGGGTGTGAAAACTGAGGAGAACAACAGACTCCGAATGGTCATCTTTAATGTGTTGAATCATGCAGACAAGATGATGCTTCTAACTGCGTATCAAAAGCAAAAACTTCTAGAGCTGGAAAGGGAAAACGTTCTCATGTTTCAAGATTTCTCTGCTCCACTAGCTGCAAAAAGAAGAGATTACTACATATTGCTGCAGGCTTTTTTGCAAAGGGAGTGAAATTCAGCTTACAGTATTCAGCCATGCTCTGGATGTATGATGAAGGGTCTATGAGAACCTTTGAGAGCAAAGATCATGGAGGATATTGAGGAAGGAAACACATGTGCCAAAACTAAAGCATGTGGGATGGTATGTGGCCCACTGGAGGTGGAGAAGACTGTAAAGCATGATGGTATGATATTTATGTTTATTCTTGAGACTGGGCATGGCCCTTCAGTGGAGACAAAGTCCGTTCACTATCTTAATTAGTAGCCCTGCCTGGAAGAAGTTACTGTGGGGACTTGGTTACTCTTTCTTCTCCTCACTCCATTTTGAGGGGGGAGAGGTGTTGATAACCAGGTGCCTGATCATGACACAGTTCATCTTTGTGTCAATATAGAAGGTGATGCAGAAACACTCCCACTGATGCTTGAGATGGTTTCTGTTCCTTCTGTTCCCTCTACTTATTTTTCTGTCTTTCTCATGGGGAACTGTTGTCATTGACGTGTAGCTTATAAGAAGGTTTACTGGTTGCATAGTTATAAACCTGTTTTTAAAGATGATTGGTGGGGGAGGCAAAGGGGTAGAAGGTCCTGTGCCACAATTGGGTTTATGGGGAGGGGTGGGGAGAGGGAAGTTTATGGATGAAGGTTTGGCTGTGGAGAGGGTCTAGATTGGAGAGAGAGAGTCACAAAGATGGGGTGGGTATTCGGAGAATTCCTCGAGATTGCACATTCCAGTGGAGAAAATGGTTCTGGGAATCTGGGATACTAGGAAATGTTGGGCATATTGTATGGTGGCATCTTTCTAGATGGAGGGAAGGACTTCAGAATGCACAAATGATATGATTACATATTGATGGTCTGAAATGGTTGAGTTGATATTAGTAACATTGAACATGGATTGTATTCACTCACCAGTGAAGCACAGTGAAAATCCAGAACTACCTAAGAAAAGCTCAAGCAGACATTGCATTTTTGCAGGAGACACATCTGAGTATGGGAGAGTATAAAAACATTGCAGAAATCCTGTGTGGGAGAGAGATAGTTTTCAGGCTTTAATGGGAGGCAAAGAGGTTTGGCCATACTACGGAAGAAAAGCTTGGCGGTTCCAAATGCATAAAGTAGTGCAAGATCAGGCTAGTCAATATGTTATTGCTCTAGGAGAGATAAGGGGGTGAAAGCTAATGTTTACTGTCATTGCTTTTCTCCAACTGCATAGTGAAGGGTCTGCTTTAAGTGGATTATAGTTCCATTGTTGCGGGCAACTTTAACATAGGTGCTAGCCTACAACTTGACTGTAAATCAGGGAGAATGGCAAAAAAAGTGGCATTTTGAAAGGGGAGTAAATTTTGTTATGCCAGAATTGGGAGTTATTGATGCATGGCAACATGTGGACCCTTGGGAGTGAGATTTCATCTTCTATTCTAATCTGCACAAAGTTTATTCTAGAATTGATTACTGGGTGCTTCCATATTCTTGGACAGCCAGGTTACAGAGTATTGAATTGGAACAGAGTGTGATTTTGGATCACTCCTCAATGGGACCTCATCTGAAAATTGAATCCAGCATATTTTTTAAGCAAAGGCTTTAAGGGGTTTGTACGTAAGGCCTGGTTAGAATATGAAGTAATAAGGGTTCCATAGATTCTGCAGTAACCTACTGAAAGTTGCAAAAACAGTGATGAGAGGGCAGATAATGGGATATGTAGCTTCTGATAAGCAGGGGCAGCCCAAGGGAGGTGCGGGGCCATGTGCTGAGACTCGGTATGGGGTCTCATTTGCATAATTGACTCATTTGCATAAATATTTGCATAATATTACCATACACTAACGTTTAGTAAACATGCCTCTTCATGAGTGTATGGATAAAGAAAGACTAAAAGATTTCTATATTACTATAATCCAGTGCCAACCGCCAGGCACATTAGGAACTACTACAAACACTGCCCATTTAGAACCCATAGCAAACCCGCCGTATCATAACAGCACTACCAGGACTCACAAAGCACCATACCCTACCTATCAAAAGGCAACACTGCAAATATTAAACCAATACATTTCAGAGAATAACAATACATGACCTACTGGGGAAAGAGAACAAGTGGCAATGTCAAATAGGAATTACATAAACAGAATACCTCAGCTCAGTTACACATGCAGAACATAGACCATCACCAAACAAGGAAAGCGTAGTTACTCACCTGTAACAGGTGTTCTCCAGGAGCAGCAGGAATCAGTCCTCACATATGGGCGACGCCGGCGCCGACGGAGCCCCCGCGGAGCAATTTTCCCCAGCTTTCACAGAAAGCCCCTGGGAATTGCAGCGCGCATGCGCGGTCGCCTTCCCGCCCAAGGGTGCCATCTTAGCCAGTCTGATGACATAGCTAAAAGACAGCATAAAAATTTGCAAAAAAACTTAAGCAGATGATTGCAACTCCACGGGGAGGAGGGAGGGTTGTGAGGACTGATTCCTGCTGCTCCTGGAGAACACCTGTTACAGGTGAGTAACTACGCTTTCTCCAGGACCAAGCAGGAAGTCAGTCCTCACATATGGGACTCCCAAGCTTAAGGCTACCGGAGACCCTAAGCACAAAAATGAGCTCCCTCTAGCTCGGCAGTACAGAAGGATGGAATCTTCGCTGAATTATTACCCACCGGTAGCCCCCATCCGGGATGGAGGGTAGGAGTTGCTCAAATCTCGAAGAGATTTCGGAGGACTGCCTGTCCGAAAGCACTGTCCCTGCGGGACTCCCTCTCGAGACAGTAATGGACCGCAAAAGTCTGGCTCGAAGACCAAGTAGCGGCCCGGCAGATGTCTGCCAGCGGAACAGAGCGGAGGTAAGCCACTGACATAGCCTTCGCCCGAACACAATGAGCCGTGACTCGACTTTCTAAGGAGAGTCCGGCTGCCCCATAAGCCCAAGCGATACAGTCAGCAACCCAGATGGACAGGGTACGCTTGGAGACCGGGAGCCCCAATTTATTGGGGTCAAAAGACACAAAAAGCTGAGCAGCTTTACGGTGCTCCCGCGTACGGTCAAGGTAGAAGTTCAATGCCCTTCTACAGTCCAGGGTATGCAGGACTCGTTCAGCTCGGCTGGAGTGAGGCCTGGGAAAGAAGGTTGGAAGTACCACCTCCTGATTGATGTGAAAAGGGGAAACAACTTTTGGAAGAAATTTTGGGTGAGTCTGTAGGACTACCCTATTTTTGTAGAACCGAGTGAAGGGAGGATCAGACACGAGGGCCTGCAATTCACTTACGCGTCTAGCGGAAGTGAGGGCTATCAGGAATAAGGTTTTCCACGAAAGAAAACGCAGAGAACAGGTAGCCATCGGTTCAAAAGGCGGACAGGTGATCCGCTGTAAAACCACATTCAGATCCCAGTCAGGTGCTGGCGGGCGCAGAGGTGGTTTTAGTAGAAGGAGACCTCGGAGAAACCGTGCTACAAGCGGGTCGCTGGAAAGAGGTCTGCCGTCCACCGGCACATGGTGTGCTGAAAGAGCACTGAGGTGAACTTTGACGGAGTTGGACTTAAGTCCCATGTTAGAGAGGTAGAGCAGGTACTGCAAGATCACCGACACCGAGCAGGAGAAGGGATCCTGAGACTGCTGTACACACCAAACGGAAAAGCGACGCCATTTAAGGGCGTAGCATTTGCGGGTAGAAGGTCGCCGAGAAGCTAGGACGACCTCTTCCACCTCCGCGGGCAGGAGAAGGGGAGCAAGGACTACCCTTTCAGCCGCCAGGCCATTAGATTGAGAGATCTGAGGTTGGGGTGTAGCAGAGACCCCTGATCCTGTGTTAGGAGATCCGGTTGAAACCCCAGAGGGAACGGATCCTCTACCGCTAATTGCAACAGGAGTGGGAACCACGGCTGTCTGGGCCAGCGAGGAGCCACCAGGATCATGGACGCTTTGTCCCGGAGAACCTTGAACAGAGTTCGGGAGACCAGCGGGATGGGGGGAAAAGCATAGAGAAGGTTTTCCGACCATGAGAGCAGAAATGCATCTGCCGCTACCCGAAGGGGATGTGGCTGACGCGAGCAGAAGCGAGGAAGTTGCCGGTTGAGAGGACTGGCAAAGAGATCCATCGTGGGGAGGCCCCACTTCAGAAAGAGTTTCTGGACTACCAAGGGATCCAGACGCCACTCGTGCGGCTGGAGTATCCTGCTGAGTTTGTCCGCCAGGCAATTCTCCTGGCCTGGGAGATAAACTGCTTTGAGAAGAATGCCGTGACTGACGGCCCAAGAGCAGAGATTTTAAGCTTCTCGGCATAGAAGGAAGGAGCCCGTGCCGCCCTGTTTGTTCACGTAGAACATGGCAACTTGATTGTCCGTCTGGACAAGGACGGACTGGTGAGAAGTCAGGTGGGAGAAAGCCTTGAGCGCCAGACGAATAGCTCTGAGCTCCAGGAAGTTGATCTGTTGAGCAGATTCCCACGCGGTCCAGAGACCTTGAGTACATGCCCCCTGGCAGTGAGCTCCCCAGCCCAGGAGGGAAGCATCGGTCATCAGCACTTGAGACGGCTGAGGCGACTGAAAAGGCATTCCGAGCACCAGGTTCGGCCGATGAAGCCACCACTGTAGGGAAGAGGCCAGCGGACTGGAGAGGCGCACTAAGTCGGCTAGGCCGCCGGTGGCTTGTTGCCACTGTTTGCGAAGGCACCATTGAGCCGGCCGCATATTCAGGCGAGCATTGGGGGTCACGTGGACGGTGGAAGCCATGTGGCCGAGTAATCTCAGGAAGCGCCTGGCGGAGACCAGGGACTGGCTGCGAAAACGGCCGGCTAGGTCCATGAGCCGTTGAGCCCTGTCGAGAGGCAGGAAAGCTCGAGCCTGAGGAGTGTGCAGTCTTGCGCCGATGAACTCGAGATCCTGTGAGGGGAGCAAAGTGGACTTTGCGAAGTTTATGACAAAGCCCAAGTACTGCAGAAGAGTCACCGTGCGGTGTGTGGCATTGGTGACTGCCGGAGGGGACGACGCTCTGATGAGCCAGTCGTCGAGGTACGGAAAAACATAGAGGCCGTGAAGCCTGAGATAGGCCGCCACCACCGCGAGACATTTTGTGAAGACTCGCGGTGCGGAGGACAGGCCAAAGGGCAGTACTCTGTACTGGTAGTGATTTCCGGCCACCACAAACCTTAGGTATTGGCGGTGGCTTGGGTGGATGAGGATGTGCGTGTAGGCATCCTTTAGATCCAAGGAGCATAGCCAATCTCCCTGCTGGAGGTAGGGCAGAAGGATTCCAAGGGTAAGCATCTTGAACTTTTCCCGCACAAGGAACTTGTTGAGGTTGCGCAAGTCCAGGATGGGTCTGAGGCCTCCTGTCCGTTTTGGTATTAGGAAATACCTGGAATAGAAGCCTTGACCTCTCAGGTGGTGGGGCACCGGTTCCACAGCCTGGTCCTGAAGAAGACTTGCCAACTCCTGAAGGAGTAAGTCCCTGTGCAGAGGGAGTCGCTGAGGTTCTCCCGGAAAATAAGAGGGAGGGACCTGATGGAAGTGGAGAAGATATCCTTCTCGCACGACTTGAAGCACCCAGGCATCTGACGTGATGTTGGACCACCTGTGGGCGAAGTGAACCAGCCGGCCTCCAGTGCTGGGAGGGACCAGCTGAGGGGGAGAGGCTATGCTGAGGAAGTCAAAAAACCCCACCCTGCTGAGCAGGGGCTGGTGGTGCAGGCTTGGGGGCTTGCTGCCTACGGGACCCGTTACCCCGTCCCTTGGCCTGCTGACCCTGTTGGGGAGCTGGAGGGGCCTGATATTGGGGGTAGTGTTTGTAGGCAGCCGCCTTTCTCGGGTAAAAGGACTTTTTTCCCGAGCCCTTCTTTTTCTGGGAAGGGGCGGAGGTCTTCCTAGAAAGCCTGGTCCTGGTGAGAGTCTCCGTCTCGATTTGTGCAGCCTTTTCAGCCATGGGCTTGCCAAAGAGGTTCTCACCTCTGCAGGGGACATCGACCAACTTGTCCTGCACCCAAGGCTCAAGGTCAGACGACTGAAGCCAAGCCTGTCGGCGGGCACCGATGCCGGCTGCGGCCACACGAGCCGATGCTTCAAAGCCATCATAGGCTGCTCGGGACATGAATTTGGAGCATTCCCGAATACCAGATGTTAAGGCTAGGAACCTCCGCAAAGGTTCCTCGGACAGTCCAGCAGAGAATCCGGCTAGCTCTTTAGCCAGGTCTCGGAGATACATGCCCATGTATAGCTGGTAGGTCTGGACACGACAAGCCAGCATAGAGCCCTGGAAACACTTCTTACCAAGGCCATCCAGGTTACGGGCCTCCCTGCCAGGGGGCACCGAGGAGTGCATTTTCTGGCTCTTCAGCCTATGCATGGCCGACTCCACTACCATGGAATGGTGTGGTAGCTGTGCTTTTTGGAAGCCAGGACTCTTGCGGACTCGATAGATGGAATCGACCCGCTTGCTCAATACCGGCGACGAGGCCGGACTCTCCCACATGCGGAAGAGTAGTCGTTCCAGCATGGGAGGCACCGGTACAGTAAAGTGCTCCCGGGCGGGAGAGTCGTACTGAAGGGCGTCGAGCTCTTCGGCTCGAGGCTCCTCCTCGGGATCCGCCGGGAAGGCCAAAGCCTTGGCCATATCCCTGACGAAGTCCGAGAAC
This sequence comes from Ichthyophis bannanicus, assembly GCA_033557465.1. Taxonomy (NCBI): domain Eukaryota; kingdom Metazoa; phylum Chordata; class Amphibia; order Gymnophiona; family Ichthyophiidae; genus Ichthyophis; species Ichthyophis bannanicus. The sequence goes on along the minus strand of CM066040.1, from coordinate 222,045,957 downwards.
CGGGCATCCTCCAGAGGGGACTGTTTCCGAGGTTCGGACTCAGGTGAGTCCAAGGGGACACACCGAGTCCGAAAGGAATCAGGTGACTCCTCCTCTTCAGACTCCCAGACCGACTCCGAGGAGGAATCAGTGGGGTCGGCTCGGGCAGGCGGAGGCGTCGGCCGCCCTGACGCCAAGGGAGTCGGCGGCGACGACCTCGGTCCCGAACGGGAGGCCGAGGGTGACCTCGACCGAGGATCGACTCGAGTTCGCATGGACTCGAGGATCGGCTCGGTCTCCGGGGTCGACTTAGACGTCGACGTCCCGGCGGTCGGGGCAGCGGCGCCAGCGAGGCTAGCGATCAGTGCCCTCTGCTGGTCCATGAAGGCAGATAGTCTGCTCTCCAAGGCCGTCAACCTGAGTCCGACCTCAGGTGACCCAGCAGTCCCCGACTCGGGCCCCGACGGCGTCGGGCCCGACGTCGGACCTCTCGGAGGCGAGTCCAGAAGGACCACAGGACTTACCCGAGCAGGCAACTCCGACTCCAGGCGAGGTCGCTTCGGGAGGTGCTCCTTCTCCAAAGACCCGGGACGGCTGTCGGGGCTATGCGACCTGGCCCTCGCGGAGCCAGGAGCGTCCACCGACGCTGCCCTCGCGGGTTTTGTCTTCCGTCGATGGTCTCCGGAGGGAGAACCCCTGTCGGAGGAGCTTCGGCGATGTTCAGAGCTGGAGCCTCTGGATGCCGAGGCCTCCGACGAGGTCCGGGTACGGCTGGGGTCAGCGAAGATTCTATCCCGCTGATGCCGCCGACTCCTCAACGCTTTGGAGGACATTTTGCCACAGGCTCCACAGATCATTTCTTCATGATCCGGGCCCAGGCAGCGGAGGCAATTATCGTGTGTGTCAGTGAGTGACATATTTCTGTCACACTGACCACACCGCTTGAAACCACTGGCAGCCATCGGGGGAAAAAGGGCCCCTGCAAGGTCAAAGGACCGGGCTGCCAGTGAAAAACCGAAAACGAAACTGACCAAAATCAGAAAAACAGAAAAATAAGGGAAGGACTCGCAACGGCGTCGCGAGTCCGGGCAGGAAAACGACCGGCGTCGAACCGAATTGAAAAACGAGTAAAACTCACGAAAATCAACTTTTTTAGCGGGGACACGACGGGTACGTCTGTAGGGCTCCGCGGAAAAAAGAAGACTGGCTAAGATGGCACCCTTGGGCGGGAAGGCGACCGCGCATGCGCGCTGCAATTCCCAGGGGCTTTCTGTGAAAGCTGGGGAAAATTGCTCCGCGGGGGCTCCGTCGGCGCCGGCGTCGCCCATATGTGAGGACTGACTTCCTGCTTGGTCCTGGAGAATCACAATTTAGAAAGAGGAAGACAATAATTAAACTGGGAACCCTAAAAGCCAAACTTGGAATGTACAACAAAAATATAGAAATAAAACTATAAATTAATTTCCTCTTCTACTAAACAAAGCACAGACATTAATGATGCACGTTTCCCAGAGCTGACATATTCCAGTTAATAAATTCAAAATAAAGAGATATCTTTGTACCTTTTGTGCATTTTTTTTCAGTTGCAATTGTTCCAGCCACTTTCTTCTGGTTTCTTTGTGTCTTCTGCTAACTCTCCATCGTCTGCTGTCCATTTGTCCTTTCTTCTCTCTTCTAGTTTTTTTCCATTCTCTCTCTACATCTGCTTTAACATACTAATCTTTCTCCTTTTGCTCTTTCTTCATTCCTTTTTCATCTACTCAAATTTTACCACTCCATCTTCAATCCCCACTTACTCTCCCAATACCCAGCCAATTGTAGATTTTTCTTCCCTCCCACACAAAATATTTTCCCCTCTCCATTTCACTCTCCCAGCCCCAGCCCCATCCCCATCCCATTCTAATCTCCCACAACATCAGCTCCCTTCTAGTTCCAGCCCCACCCAGTATCCGCTCCCTTCTAGTCCCCGCATCAGCCCATTTCCAGTCCTAGCTCCCCCATCCATTTCCAGTCCTATCTGAGTCCCTTCATCCGCTCATTTCCAATACCAGCCTCCCATCAGCCCATTTCTAGTCCTTTCCTAGCCCCACCATCAGCCCATGTCAAATCCTAGCTCCCCTCCACTCAGCCCATTTCCAATCGAAGCCCCCCATGAGCCTACTTCCAGTTCTAGCCCCTCCATGAGTCCATTTCAATCCAAGCCCTCACCACAGACCATTTCCAATCTTAGCACCCAACACCAATTCCCAGTCCTATCCTAGCCCCTCCATCAGCCCATTTCCTGTCCTAGCTCTCTCCCCTCACAGCCCATTTCCATTCCAAGCCCCCCCCATCAGCTATTTGCAGTTCAAGCCCCCCTTCCACTCAGCCCATTTCCATTCCAAGCCCCTCTCCCCATCAGCTATTTGCAGTTCAAGCCCCCCTTCCCCTCAGCCCATTTCCATTCCAAGCCCCCGACCCCATCAGCTATTTGCAGTTCAAACCCCCCTCCACTCAGCCCATTTCCAGTCCTAGCAACCCCCAACCCATTACCAGTCCTAGTCCCCCCATAGTCTATTACCAGTCCTAAGCCCCCATCAGCTCACTCCCAGTCCTAATCCCATCAGCCCACTTCCAGTCCTAACCCCCCATCCGCTCACTTCCCTTCATAACCCCATTTGCCCATTTCCAGTCCTAAGCCCCCCCCCCCCCAGCCCTGGGAAAATTTAAAATAAAAAAAAAAGGTGTCTGCTGCCACTACCGCGGCTGCGGCCACCATGGCAGAATCGAGTGTCCCGCTAGGCCCCCCCTGCCCAGCAAAGCCTGCCCTCCCTGCATCAGCTCCCTCTCCGCAGTTGCACTGGCTTTCAGAGTGTGAAGGGAGACTAGTTTCCCTTTCGCGGCTCTGTTAAACCCGCGGGGGCTGATGGGAACTTTCCCATCAGCGCCCACAGGCTTAACAGAGCCACGAGGGAGAAACTCTCCCTTTGCGCTCTGAAAGCCGGTGTGACTGCGGAGAGGGAGCTGATGCAGGGAGGGCAGGCTTTGCTGGGTAGGGGGGACACTCGATTCTGCTGCGGCAGCCACGGCTGCGGCAGCAGACAGCTTTTTTTTTTAATTTTAAAATTTACTTTTAAATCAGAATGTCCTTTGCACGGGGCCCCCTGAAACGCGGGGCCCTGTGCAAAAAACATTCTTGCTCAATGGACGGGCCGGCCCTGCTGATAAGAAGAAAAGGGAGCAAGAGCTAAAAAGATTGATAGAGGAGTTGAACAAATACCATAGACTTCATATATCCTAATTGAACGAGGAAGACCGGTTGAAAGTGGTAGAGATTAAAAAATGGTCAATGAAGTCCTGATGGCATGTGCCCAGCAGAAAGAGTAGTTACTCACCTGTAACAGGTGTTCTCCAGGAGCAGCAGGAATCAGAACCACCTGATTGAGGTGGAAGGAGGAGACAATCTTCGGAAGGAACTTAGGGTGAGTCCGCAAGACCACCCTGTTCTTATAGAACCGTGTGTATGGTCTATCAGAAACTAGAGCTTGTAGTTCACTCACAAGCCTGGCCGAGGTAAGAGCCACTAAGAACAACACCTTCCAGGAAAGGAAACGTAGATGACAGGTAGCCATTGGCTCAAACAGTGGGCAAGTAAGTTGCTGCAAGACCACATTTAAATCCCACTCAGTAGCTGGTGGACGGATCGGAGGCTTGAGCAGAAGCAGGCCTCTGAGGAAGCGGGACACCAAGGGGTGGCCCGACAGGAATTGGCCCTCTACCTGTGAGTGGTGTGCCGATAGAGCACTGAGGTGGACCCGAACAGAGTTGGATTTGAGGCCTAGGTCCGAAAGGTGGAGCAGGTACTGCAGCACCACTGGAACCAGGCACGAAAAGGATCCTCCTGGCGCTGACCACACCAGGTGGAGAACCTACACCACTTGAGGGCATAAGATTTCCAGGTGGATTGCCTCCTAGAGGCCAAAACCACCTCTTCCACTTCCTTAGGAAGAAGTAAGGGGGCTAGATCTACCCTTTCAGCAGCCAGGCCATCAGATTGAGGGATTTGAGGTTGGGGTGCAGGAGAGATCCCTGATCCTGAGACAGGAGATCGGGTTGCACCCCCAGAGGGAGTGGAGTGTCCACCGCCAACTGCAGAAGGAGTGGAAACCATGGTTGCCTCGGCCATCTGGGGGCTACCAGAATCACCGAGGCCTTGTCCTGAAGAACCTTGAACAAGGTTCGGGCCACTAGAGGCGTGGGAGGAAACGCATACAGTAGGCTCGTAGACCAAGATATTAGAAACGCATCTGCTGCCATTCTCAGGGGATGTGGCTGTCTGGAGCAAAACCTGCAAAAAAAAATGAAACCCAGTCCAAAAATGTAGCATGGCTCCTCCCCTGATAGCTTGGATTGGCTTTTCTGTTTGCCAATTGCCCTAGAAGGCGTGTTCAACAACAGCTGTGGCTGATGATGGCTGTGCTTGGGTATAAAAAACGTTCTTTTAGAAGCAAGTTTAAAGGCTGATTGTTTGCCGTACAGTGGATTGACCTGATGCAGGGGGATTACGGAATAAACCCCGAAACGTGACATGTCATTGGATTCTCTGCTGTCTGTGGTTAGGTTGATGCAGCCTATATAACTATCATCATACAGCTAAGTGAATGCTGCTGTTTTTAAGTGTATTTGTTTAAGTAACATGGAAGGGCCACAGTGGTGAGGAGAAGGATCCCCCTTCACTGGGATGGCTGTTCCGACAAAAAATTGAGGAAATTTAAACATTGGTTTTCTCTTGTTTTCTTTGATGGTTACATTTTTGGACTGGGTTTCATTTTTTGTGGGTGATTTTTTGACCTGGTGATAGGTATTGGGCGTTTTTGGAGCAAAACCTGGGCAGCTGACAGTTCAGAGGACTTGCAAAGAGATCGATGGATGGAAGTCTGCTGGACCACCAATGGATTCAACTGCCATTTGTGGGGCTGGAGAATCCTACTTAGCTTGTCTGCTAAGAAGTTCTCCTGACCAGGTAGATAAACTACTTTGAGAAACATGCTGTGTTTGATTGCCAAGGAGCACAGGGCCTGTGCCTCCTGACACAGAAGTTTGGAACCTGTCCCCCCTTGCTTGTTCACATAGAACATTGCCACTTGATTGTCTGTCTGAACCAAGACAGACTGGTGAGAGAGGACATGAGAGAAAGTCTGTAGAGCTAAGCGGATAGCTCGCAACTCCAACAGATTGATCTGCTGTGTGGACTCCCAAGGAGACCAGAGGCCCTGAATGCAAGCCCCCTGGCAATGTGCACCCCAGCCCTGAAGGGAAGCATTGGTTGTCAGCACCTGTGTGTGAGGAGGGGCCTGAAAAGGCACTCCCTAGACCAGGTTCAGGAGATGCAGCCACCACCATAGGGAGGCTGCCAGCAGTTTGGACACCCTTATCCTGTCTTTCAAGTCGCCTGTGGCTTGCCCCCACTGAGCTCTGAGGCACCACTGAGCAGGTCGCATTTGCAGGCGGGCATTCGGAGTTACATGGACCGTGGATGCCATGTGGCCAAAGAGCCTTAGGAAGTTTCTGGCGGAGAGCAGAGAACCGCTCTGGAACTGTTTGGCCAAAGCCATCAGTCTGCGGGCCCTGTTCTCAGGCAAATAAGCCTTCGCCTGTAGGGTATCCAAACTTGCCCCTATGAACTCCTGTGAGGGGAGCAAAGTGGACTTTGCGAAGTTTACAACAAAGCCTAGATGCTGGAGAAGAGAAACAGTGTGAAGGGTGGCCTGTCTGGCCTCCTGTGGAGATTGACCCCTGATGAGCTAGTCGTCCAGGTATGGGAAGACAAAGATGCCCTGGTTTCTGAGATAGGCCACCACCACCGCTAGGCACTTGGTGAAAACCCTGGGGGCGGAGGTGAGGCCAAATGGAAGTACTCTGTATTGAAAATGACTTCCTCCCACTACAAATCTGAGATATTGTCTGTGGTCTGGATGAATGAGGATGTGAGTATAAGCATCCTTCAGGTCTAAGGAGCATAGCCAATCTCCCTGCTGGTGGTAGGGCAGCAGTATTCCAAGGGTAAGCATCTTGAACTTTTCCCTCTCCAGGAACTTGTTGAGATTTTGCAAGTCTAGGATGGGCCTGAGGACTCCAGTCCTTTTTGGTACCAGAAAGTACCTGGAATAGAAGCCTCGCCCTATCAGGTGGTGAGGCACCAGTTCCACCGCCTGCTCCTGTAGAAGAACATAAGAACATAAGAACATAAGATATGCCATACTGGGTCAGACCAAGGTCCATCAAGCCCAGCATTCTGTTTCCAACAGTGGCCAATCTTGCCAACTCCTGAAGGAGGAGGTTCCTGTGCAGAGGGAGTCTTGGAGGCTCCCCTGGAAAATAGGAGGGGGGTAACTGTTTGAAATGGAGCAAATAGCCCTTTTGGACTATGCTCAGTACCCAAGTATCCCGACGTCGGCTCCCCCGGAGGAGAGTCCACGAGGACATGACTCGGGGACTCTGGCTCCACACGAGGCAATTTGGCAGGCCTCTCCGGCTCCGAGGATCTGGGACAGCGGTCGGGGCTATGCGACCTGGCCCTCGAGGGACCAAGAGCATCCACCGACACCGCCCTCGCGGGTTTCTTCTTCCTTTTGTGCTCCCGTGAGGGAGATCCCCACTCAGAGGAGGCCCGACGATGCTCGGGGTTGGACTCCCGAGACGTAGAGGCCTCTGACGAAGTCCGGGCTTGGCCAGACGCGGATTCTGAGAAGATCCTTTCTCGTTGATGCTGACAGCTCCTCAGCGCCTTAGAGGACATCTTGCCACACGGGCCACAGATCATCGGGCACCAGAGGCAGCAGTCATGTGTGTCGGTGAGAGACATCAGTTTCTTACACCGATCACACTTTATGAACCCGCTGGCAACCATCGGGGAAAAAAGGGCCCCTGCAAGGTCAAAAGACCAGGCTGCCAGTGAAAAAGAAAAAGAGTGCGAACGCTAGTTTCAAAGAACAAAAAACGAAAAAACGGGTCCGGGCTCAGGCGGGAAGGGGAACAGGCGTCAAACCGGCAAAAAAACACAAATCTTCGAAGAAAAATCAACTTTTAACTGGGTGACCAAGACACACGTCTGTCGGGCTTCGCGGAAAAAAGAAGACTGAGCAAGATGGCACCCTTGGGCGGGAAGGGGACCGTGCATGCGCTGCATTCCCAAAGGCTTTCTTTGAAAGCTGGGGAAATGCGCTGCATGAGGGCTCCATCGGCGCCGACGTCATCCATATGTGAGGACTGACTTTCTGCTTGGTCCTGGAGAAGACAAAAATCTCCTGAAGTCTGAGGAAGGCGGCGACCACCGCCAGGCACTTTGTGAATACCCTGAGGGCCGAGGCAAGGCCAAAGGGAGCATCCTGTATTGGTAATGATTGCCCCCTACCACAAAGCGTAGGTATTGCCTGTGGCTTGGGTGGATTAGGATGTGTGTGTAGGTCCAAGGAGCATAGCCAGTCTCCCTGGTGGAGGTAAGGCAGCAATATTCCAAGGGAGAGAATCTTGAACTTCTCCCTCACCAGGAATTTGTTGAGGTTGCGCAGGTCGAGGATGAGCCTTAGGCCCCCTGTTCTCTTTGGCATGAAAAAGTACCTGGAGTAGAACCCCTTGCCCTTGAGGTGGTGGGGCACCAGTTCACTGCATGGTCCTCGAGAAGACCTGCCAACTCCTTCAGAAGAAGGTCCCGGTGAAGAGGAGACCTGATACGCTCTCCCGGGAAGTAGTGCGGAGGCACTTGGGCTAGATGGAGGAGATATCCCTCCCTGACTACCTGTAATGCCCAGGAATCGGTGGTGATAGCTGCCCACCTGTGGGCATACAAGGCGAGCCGACCTCCTGTGTGCTGCCCAGCTCCAGTTGGGAGAGGGGCCATGCTTCTGGAGTCAAAAACCCCTCCAGGCTGGGCCGGAGCCAGAGCCTAAGGTTTGGGGGCCTTCTGCTTATGTGGGCCAAGCCCCTGTCCCTTGGCTTGCTGCCCTTGTTGAGGAGATGGGGAGGACAGGTAAGGGGGGTAGTTTTGGTAAGCAGTGGACTTCCTCAGATAAAAGGGCTTTTTACCCGAGCCCTTCTTTCGTGAAGGGGCAGAGGTCTTCTTAGAGAGCCTAGTCCTCATCATGAACTTGGTCTCCAGCTCTGCGGCCTTGTCGGTCATGGCTTTGCCGAAGAGGTTTTCCCCTTGACATGGGACATTGACCAACTTGTCCTGTACCCATTGCTCGAGGTCGGAGGACTGTAGCCAAGCTTGGCAGTATGCACCGATTCCTGCAGCGGCTACCCAGGCCACGACTCAAATCCGTTGTAGGCCGCCCGAGACATAAACTTGGAGCATTCACAGACAGCTTTGGACAGGCCCTTGAAGAGCTGCAAAGGCTCCTCGGAGAGATCAGCCGAGAACCCAGCAAGCTCCTTCGCCAGGTCTCTCAGGTACATACCCATGTGCAGCTGGTAGGCCTGGATCCGACAATTCAGCATTCCACCCTGGTAACACTTCCTGCCGAGGGCATCCAAGGTGCGGGCCTTACTGCCCGAGGTGTGCATCTTCTGATTCTTCAGTCGATGTATGGCCGACTCCACAACCATGGAGTTGTGGGCAGTTGTGATTTTTGGAACCCAGGGCTCCGGCGGACTCGATACATCAAGTCGAGCCACTTGATGATTACCGGCGTCGTCACCAGCGTCTCCCACATTCAGAGCATAAGTCGTTCCAGGACAGGAGGAATGGGCACCGTGAGAGTTTCCCGAGGGGGAGCCTTGTAATGGAGGATCTCGAGCTCGTCAGCTCGAGGATCCTCCTTGAACTCTGTCGAGAAAGCCAAAGCCTTGGACATATCCTGAACAAAGTCCAGGAAACCCATATCCTCCAGTGGGGACCTTCTCTGAGGTTCAAATACTGGAGAATCGGACAGGAAATCTCAATGACGATGAGAGTCCGGGGACTCCTCGTCATTGGTCTCCCAAGTGGAGGCCTCCGAGGAAGACTTGTGGAGCTCCTCGGGCCTCGAGGGCCCCGGTGCCATGTGCCTGACACCTGCAGGCTCAGTGGTGACGACCTCGGTCCCAACGAGCAGGAGGCCAAGTGCGACCTTGGCCGAGAATCGACAAAGGCCCGCAAGGCCTCGAGGATCGGCTCGGCCTCCAGAGTCGACTTCGATGTCGAACACCCGGTGGTCGGGGCGGAGGAACCGGACATGCCAGACATTAGCACCCACTGCTGTTCCATGAAGGCAGTGACACTGCGCTCCAAGGCTGCCATCCTGGACACCAGTCCTAGAGGCTCTGCAGCCCTTGGCTCGGACACCGACGTGATCAGGCCCAAAGCCGGTTCCTCTGGAGGGAAGTCCTCGACTAGGAAAGTATGTACTTGCCAAGGCCGATCCACGACCCTGTCCCTGCAAGGAATCTTGGCTGGACGCTCCTTCTCTGATGCCCCGGGCAGGCGCTCGGGGCTCTGCGACCGGCCCCAAGAGGAGCCCAGCTGATAAGAACCATCCAGAGACGCCGCCTTTGAGGGTTTCTTCCTTCAGTTCCCTCAAGGCAGACCCCCTCTCCAAGGAACCCCAACGATGCTCGGGTTCGGAGTGCTCCTCCCGAGGCGTGGAGGCCTCAGATGAGGTTCTGGTTCTCGAAGGCATGGGGGAATCAGGGAAAATCTTATCATGCTGCGCTGGCGGCTCCTCAAGGCCTCCAAGGACATCTTTTTGCACAGGCCACAGACCGCTGGGTCGTGGTCCGGGCCAAGACACCGGAAGCAACAGTCATGCGTATTGGTGAGGGACATGATTTTCCCGCACCGATCGCAGTTTTTGAACCCGCTGCAAGACATGGGGGGAAAAAGGACCCCAGCAAGGTCGAAGACCCTTCGGGCTATCAGTGAGGAAAAATGGGCGCGAAGACGCCCCAAGAAGAAAAAAATCAAAACTTAGTAGAAAAAGAGAGGAACCGACCTGATACCGAGGTACCAAGGTACTGAGGTCGGGGCGGAAAAGGGTACCAGTGCAAAACCGGAGACAGCCAAAAAGGCACAAAGAAAACAACTTTTTCCAGGACAGATATAGACTATGTCTGATAGGCTCCACAGAAAAAAGGAGACTGAGCAAGATGGCACCCTTGGGCGGGAAAGGGACCATGCATGCGTCAACCCATATGTGAGGACTGACTTCCTGCTTGTTCCTGGAGAATCAGTTAGACTTAGATAAGAAATATTTTAATCTGATCTGGAAGCTTGGAGTGTCTTGTATATGTATCTCATTATTTTGTAGTATGGCTGGACGAGTCAGTAGTTGCTGGTGTCTTATTGGCATAATTTTACTGTGAATGATGATAAAAATCCAAAATGGAAACCTTTTTTGTGATAAGATTACTCTGTTTTTCTTGTTGTTGAAACATTGTATGTTTTCTTTTGTTCCTGAATATAATAAACTAGAAATTGCAAATTAAAAAAGCTTGGAAGTGGTGATGAAGCATGGAACATGCATCAGCCATGGTATTTCCTTATATCCATTATTGTGGGAATCCAGCCTTTACTTTGGTGATTGGGAGAACAATTTTACAAAAATAGGAAAGCTTGGTGTTCTTTAGGATAGGGCATTAATTCAAGGCAGGAATACAAGTTTTGTGAATTTGAGAAACTACAACAGAAATGGTCAATTCCATTGACACATATTTTATTACAGGCAGGTCAAACATTACTGTCAATCACTGCAAGCTATACTAAAGGAAAAACCTATGGGTACAGATTTCCAGACCTTGCTGCCTCAGTAGAATAAGCTATTGAGATGGTATAAAACCTGCAGGGCAGCTAAATAGAAGACTTAGGTGAAGACATTAATGTTGGTGTGGTTCAGAGATATTGCTCAACAGCTTCCTGAAATGATATGGACACTCTTATTACTTGAGGAATGCCTCACACTAAGAAACTCAGTATAGGCTGATATACAGCACCTTTATTACTAGAGAGAGGGGCACGCTCATGCACCCATGGGCAGACAATGAAGGTAAGATCTGTAAAAGTAATAAAGACACCTTGAACCACGCCTTCTTAGAGTACATTAAACTGAAGGTTCTCTGGGAGCAGGCCTTAGAGGAATTAAGCTGGGTTATAGGGATAGCAGTAGAATGTGCTAACGGCCTTATACTGTTGGATGAAATGGGACTGGAAAGTCTCAAGGTTTTGAAAGTAAAATGAAAATTTCTTTATATAGGATTGTTTTCAATATGCAAAGTGATTCTCTGCTCATGGATATCAGGGGCGAGTCCCAGTCCGCTTCAGTGAATGCAAATGAAGGGAGAGGTGGCAAACTGTGAAGTTCAAACATACAAAAGTAATAGGAAGACAGAGTGGAAATTGTACAGTCAACTGTGGCAGAATTTCCAGAACAATATGGGCACTTGTGACATCCAAGAGGATAGAGAGAAAGGGGTTTATCATGATTGGGACCAGAGTGAATGAGAGGTTGATTGGTGAAGAGTCATGAGAACGAGTGGATGTACATAGGGTATCATTTAGGGCATGAATGTGTGTGTATGAAGGAGGGCTTGGTGGAATAATAAAATGGCAAGAATTATTTGAATATATTTGGAGAGCAGGATTAAGAGGCTGATGCTGTATTAGAATAGGGTATATTGTTATGGTTGTAGTCAAGAATTTGTAAATAGACACCTTGGTGATGTCAAGTTTATTCCAGTTTATTCCATTGAAAAATAAATTTAAAAAGAGAAATTAAATTAAATAAACTAAAGCAACCTTGTTTTCCTTATCTTTTATAATATTCTCTGTTTCTAAGTTAAATGACCCGATGGGTGTAATTTTCTATGACCAATATGTGCATGCTTTTCTATGTGCAGATTTGTTTTTTCAAAGTGAATGTATGCACGTATTTTCACTTTTAAAACTAAGCACGCACATTTACAATTAATTTTTGGGGCACACAAATTTTCTGGGTTAATTTAAGCCCTGATGATCGAGTTTTCAAAAGTAAGCATGTAAATGCAAACCCCACCTCAACCCAAAATATTTCTTCAAACAGCAGGTATATTTATATATGTACTGGCTGTATGCACATAATATTTATCTACAAATTTGGCTGGCAATTTATAAAAGCTCATTACTATGGAGAAAAGCATTATTTATTTTTGAAATTTAGCTTATGAGGTGGCTTTATAACTCAGTAGCTGCATAAATAGCATGCACATATGTTAATCTGTACAGATACCAGCAAATGTTCAAAATGAAACTATGGGAACACACCCTCACAGCAAACAGCAGGAAAACAGAACAGGCGAAGGCAGTTAGCACCTGTGACCTTCATTAGCCTTCGCCTGTTGTGTTTTCAAAATTAAACTATGGGCATACTTCCATTTATACACTAACATTTACTCCTGGTCTTGATCATGCGCATATTTACCAGGTAAATTCATATGTGCTTGTTTTCTAAAGTTAGTGTGTAAACTCTAACCCGCCTCAATCTCATCCCTCCACTTAGTTAAGGTAAACTTATGCATGTACAGGCAAACGTGTATAAGACAGGGCCAGCCAATCCACTAAGCAGGCTAGGTGCCCGCCTAGGGCAGCAGATCTCTTTGGGCTGCACAACACGGCACCCACGGAAGGCTATATGCTTTGGCACACATGGCCCTCCACAGGCTGCCACCACCATGCCAAGCCACCCCCTCAACCATGCCAACAGAATTGGGGGCATGGCACGGAGGGTGGCACATTGGGGGCTTCTGCCTAGGGCATCAGAAAGCCTTGGGCAGGCCCTGGCATATGATAACCTGCATACTAGAGAGGAATTTGATAAAAGCTTATTTATCCACAGAAAAACCTTTGAAAATTACCCTCTCAGATTGAATTGTACAACTATATAAGCTTATTTTTTAGAACTTTGTATGGTAGGGGTATGCATTTATTACTGCTCATTTGGTTTGTTACTGCACCTTAAAAATGTAATACATGCTAAATTACTTCTATTAATCATTTGTATAGCACTATAAGGTGTGCACAGCGATGTACATAAAGATATAATGCAGTCCCTGCTCATTTAGAACTTTCAATCTAATCAAGATGAAAAAACATAACAAAACCAGGGACTAGATTATGGGAAGATACAAATAAGTAGCAGACAAGAGAATGAGGAGCATCAGGATCCAAAAGCAGCCTCAAAGATGTGCGTTTTCAGCCTGGACTTGAAAAGGGCCAGAGAAGGAGCCCGACGCACTTACTCAGTTAGTTTGTTCCAGCCATACAGAGTAGCAAGGTGGAATGAACAAACTCTGGAGTTGGCAGTAGCAGAGAAGGGTACAGATAAAAGGGATCTGCCAGAAGAACGGAGTTCCTGAGGAGGAGTGTAGAGTGAGATAAGAGAGGAAAGGTAGTGAGGAGCCACAGAATGAGTGCACTTGTAGGTAAGAAGGAGAAGTTTGAACTGGATGCAAAAATGGATAGGAAGCCAGTAAAGTGACTTGAGATGAGGGGTTACATAAGCATAGCCACACTAGTGAAAGATAAGCCATGCAGCTGAGTTTTGAGCAGATTAAAGGGGAGAGAGATGATTCAGAGGGAGACCAGTGAAGAGCAGGTTACAATAGTCAAGATGGGAGATGGCTAGTGAGTGGATGAGGGTCTTAATAGTGTGTGTAGAAAGGAAGGGACAAATTTTGCCAATATTATACAGAAAGAAGCGACATGTTTTGGCTATCTATTGGATGTGTGCAGAGGAAGAGAGAATGACCCCAAGGTTGCGAGCTGAGGAAACAGTGAAGAGTGTAGTGTTATCCACAGAAATAGAGAAGGGAGGAAGGAGGGAGGTGGGTTTAGAGGGAAAGATAAGGAACTCAGTTTTTGCCATGTTTAGTTCAGATGGCGGTGAGACATCCAGGCAGCAATGTTGGTTAAGTAGGCAGAGATATGGGCCTGGATTCCTGCAGAGATGTCAGGCACAAAGATGGTACTGAAAACCATGGGAGGAAATAAATGCACCAAGGGACTGAATGTAGAGAAAGAAAAGGAGAGGTCCTAAGACAGAGTCCAAGGTACACCAACTGAAAGTGGGATAGCAGTAGAGGAGGATCCACCAGAACCTAAAAGTGCAATGGGAAGAAGAAAACCAGGACAGAACAGAGCTCCTAACTCCAAATGAGGACAGAGTATTGAGAAGAAGGTGGTGATCAACAGTGTCAAAGGCAGCAGAAAGGTCAAGAAGGATGAGGATCAAATAGAAGCCTTTGGATGTGGCAAGGAACAAGTCACTAGAGACTTTGGCAAGAGCTGTTTCTATAGAATGTAGAGAACAAAAGCCAGATTGCAGAGGATCCAGAAGGGTTTGAGAGGAAAAAGTCAAGATAGCGGTGGTGAAATGCTCGTTCAAGTAATCTTCAAGGAAAGGGGAGGAGAGTCCAATAACTGGAAGAACAGGTAGGATTTAGCAAGGCTTTTTGAGGAGAGGTGTAATCACTGCAAGTTTGAAGGCCACAAGAACAGCTGCAGTGGTCCCCTTCCTGCCCAAGGGTGCCATCTTACTCAGTCAGATGACATAGCTAAAACATGGGTCATAGCAGATGAAAAGCTGAGAAGCTTTGCGGTGGCCCTGAGTGCATTGGATATAGAAGGACAAGGCCCTCTTACAGTCCAGGGTGTGAAGGACCGTCTCCGTCTGACTGGAGTGAGGTCTTGTGAAGAAGGTAGGGAGCATCACTTCCTGGTTGAGATGGAAGGATGACACTACCTTCAGCAAGAATTTGGGGTGCGTGCAAAGCACCACTCTGTTCTTGTAGAACCTGGTGTAATGTGCCTCTGCCACAGGGGCCTGGAGTTTGCTAACTCTGTGAGCGGAGGTGAGTGCAACCAGGAAATCCACCTTCCAAGAGAGGTAGAGAAGGTGGCAGGTAGCTAGAGGCTCGAAGGGTGGGCGAATGAGCTGCTCCAGCACTAAGTTGAGGTACCATTCGGTTGCCAGAGGGTGAACCAGGGGCTTTAACAAGAGCAGGCCCCAAACAAAATGGGTCACCAACGGTTGGACCAGGAGGGGCTTATTGTCCACCAGATGGTGGTGCGCCGCCAGGGCACTACGGTGCACTCGGACGGAGTTAAACTTGAGGCCAGACTGAGAGAGGTGGAGAAGGTACTGTAACACGAAAGCCACTGGACAGGAGAAAGGATCAGCTCCATGTTCAGTGCTCCAAACAGAGAACCTGCGCAATTTGAAGGTGTAAGCCTTCCTAGTAGAGGCTTTGCAAGAGGCCAGCAGAATGTCCTCCACCTCAACCGGAAGGTTGAACTGGGCCAGAGTCACCCTCTCAGCAGCGATGCTGTCAGTAACAGGGACCCCAGGTTGGGGTGCAGGAGAGAATCCCCCTCCTGTGATAGGAGTCCCGGGGCGATCCCCAAAGGGATGGGGCCTCCACCGTCAACTGTAGGAGCAGTGGGAACCACGGCTGCCTGGGCCATCAAGGAGCTATCAGGATGAGTGAGGCCCTGTCGCAGAGGGTCCTGAACAAAGTCTTGGCGATCAGCGGTGTTGGACGGAAGGTGTACATGAGGTCTTCTAACCATGTGACTAGGAACACATCTGCTGCCACCCAGGATGGGTGGGCCTGCCGGGAGCAGAAGCGGGGCAATTGAAAGTTGCTCAGGCTGGTGAGAAGGTCCATCACGGGTTCCCCCCAAAGCCCGAAAAGTCAATTAGCTACCCTGGGGTCCAGCTGCCACTCGTGTGGCTGGAGAACTCTGCTGAGTCTGTCAGCTGGCCGGTTGTCCTGGCCGGGCAAGTACACTGCCCGTTGGAGGATACCTTTTTGGATTGTGTATGAGCAGAGGATCAGTGCCTCCTGACAAAGGGTATGGGATCCCTTGCCCCCCCTATTTCTTCATGTAGAACATTGCCACCTGGTTGTCCGTCTGGACCAACACCGGCTGGTGAACCAGGTGGTGATAGAAGACCCTCAGGGCTAGCTGTATGGCTCGGAGCTCCAGGAGGTTGATCTGCTGGGTGCTCTGATCTGGCGACCAGTTTCCCTGAGTGCAGAGATCTCCCCAGTAGGCTCCCCAGCTGAGCAGGGAGGCGTCCGTGGTGAGGACCCTGAAGTGGCTTGGGGCCTGAAAGGCCATGTCCATCTCGAGATGCTGGGGCAACTGCCACCAGGCCAGGGAGTCCACCAATAGATGGGTCACTAAAACCCTGTCTCAGAGGTGGCTAGTTGCCTGAGACCACTGGTCCCGGAGACACCACTGCACCGCCCTCATGTGGAGGTGAGCATCTGGGGTGAGGTGGACCATGGAGGCCATGAACCCGAGGAGGTGAAGAAGCCGGGTGGGCACCGAGGGACGGTACTTTACATCCCAAGCTAAAACCCTGAGACGATCGTCTCAGTCCCTGGGCAAGAAAGCCTTTGACTGGACCGTGTCAATCTTTGCCCCAATGAATTCCAGGCACTGTGTCAGGAGGAGGTGAGACATAGGGTAGTTTATGATAAAGCCCAAGTGCTGCAGAACTTGGATGGTGCATGCGGTGGCCTGCTGCACTTCTGAGGCTGTGCCTCCCTTTATGAGCCAGTCATCCAGGTAGGGAAAGACGAAGACCCCCTGGAGCCAGAGGAAGGCAGCCACGACTGCTAGGCATTTTGTGAAGATTCTTGGGGCAGAGGTTAGGCCAAAGGGGAGCACGTTGTATTGAAAGTGCCTGCCCCCCACATCGAAGGTACTGCCTGTGTTGGGGTGGATGAGGATGTGGGTATAAGCATCCTTGAGGTCTAAGGAGCATAGCCAGTCTCCCTGCTGGAGGTATGGCAGCAATGTTCCAAGGGACAGCATCTTGAACTTCTCCCTCACCAGGAATTTGTTGAGGGTGCACAAGTTGAGGATGGGCCTTAGGCCACCTGTCCCCTTTGGCACAAAGAAGTATCTGGAGTAGAACCCCTTGCTCTTGAGGTGGTGGGGCACCGGTTCCACTGCTTTGTCCTCAAGAAGACCTGCCAACTCCTTCAGAAGAAGGTCCTGGTGGAGGGCAGACCTGAGGGGCTCTCCCAGGAAATAAGGGGGAGGTGTCTGTCAGGTGGAGGATGTAACCCTCTTTGAATACCCTAAGTGCCCAGGAATCGGTGGTGATGGTCATCCACCTCTGGGCATAGAGGACCAGACATCCCTCTGTGGGCTGCTGATCTCCTCAGGGAAGAGAGGCTATGCTCAAGGAGTCAAAAACTCCCCACTGGCTGGGCCGGAGCCAGTGCCTGGGGTTTTGGAGCCTTCTGCTTATGCAGGCCATGCCCATGTCCCTTGGCCTGCTGACCCTACTGAAGAGCCGGGGAGGCCTGATAAGGTGGGTAGTTTCAGTAAGCAGCTCCCTCGGATAAAAGGGCTTTTTACCCAAGTCCTTCCATCGGGGAGGGGCAGTGGTCTTCTTAGAGAGCCTAGTCCTTGTCATGAACTCAGTCTCCAGTTCAGCAGCCTTGCCAGTCATGGGTTTGCCAAAGAGATTCTCCCCTTGGCATGGGACATCGACCAATTTGTCCTGAACCCAGTGCTCGAGGTCGGACAACTGAAGCCAAGCTTAGTGGCATGCACCGATGCCCGCCGTGGCTACCAAGCCGCTGACTCGAACCCATCATAGGCTGCAAAAGACATGAATTTGGAGCTCTCACGGTCTGCCTTGGCCAGGTTTTTGAACCACTGCAAAGGTTCCTCGGAGAGACCAGCTGAGAACCCGGTGAGTTCCTTCGCCAGGTCTCTCAGGTACATACCCATGTACAGCTGGTAGGCCTGGATGCAGCAGATGAGCATCGAGCCCTGGTAGCACTTTCTGCTGGGGGCATCCGAGGTGTGGGTCTTCCTGCCAGGGGGCACCAAGGAGTGCGTCTTTTGGCTTTTCAGCTGACGCATGACAAACTCCACCACCATGGAGTTATGTGGCAGCTGTGACTTCTGAAATCCCGGGCTCCGGTGGACTAGATCTATTGAGTCGAGGCATTTGCTCACCACCAGCACTGAAGTCGGTATCTCCCACATTCGAAGCATGAGCCATTCCAGGATGGGAGCAATGGGCACCGTGAGCAATTCCCGCGGAGGGGCCTCATACTGGAGGATTTCCAAGTCGTCCACCCGAGAGTTCTCCTCTGACTTGGTCAGGAATGCCAGGGCCTTAGACATGTCCCAGACAAAATTCAGGAAGCCCATGTCCTCGGGCAGTGACCACCTCCGAGGCTCCGAGATGGGAGAGTCGGAGCTGATGTTGCGGTGGCGATGGGTATCAGGAGACTCCTCATCCTCTGTCTCCTGTCTCCCATTCAGAGTAGTCTGTTGAGGACTCGTAGGAGGGCTGTTCTGCGGGCTTTGCGGCCCCCGATACCCTGTGGCCGGTGCCCGGAAAACTTGCTGGGGATGATTCTCGGTCCTGTCAAGCAGGACTCAGAGCGTGACCTCGGCCAAGGATTGACTCGAGGCCAAAGGACCTTGAGGATTGTCTCAGCCTCCCGGGACATCTTGGACATCGAGGGCCCGGTAGTCAGGGCAGATGAACCGGTCATGCCAGGCAACAGCACCCGCTGCTGGTCCATGAAGGCAGACAAACTGTGCTCCAAGGCTGCCATTCTGGACTCCAGACCAGAAGGCTCCGCAGCCTTCGGCACGGGCACCGAGGGACTCGGACCCGACGCTGGCTCCGCTGAAGGGGAAACCTAGATGAGGATGGTGTCTGGGGACCGAGGCCGGTCCGTCGCCAGATCCTTCCGGGGGACCTTCACAGGCTGCTCCTTCTCCGCCTTGGACTGTGGGACTGGGCCTGGGTAGCCCCCGGCCGGTCGGAACCATCCAAGGACTCCGCCTTTAAGGGTTTCTTCTTCTTGCTGGGTTCCCTCCAGGGAATCCCCCTTTCTAGGGACCCATGACGAGGCTCGGGTTCTGAGGGTTCCGCCTGAGATGTCGGGGCCTCAGACAAGGCCCTGGCCTTCGGAGGCATTAGGGACTCGGAGAAAAACTTATGCTGCTGCTTACGGCTCTTGAGGGCCTTGCTGGACATCCTCTTGCAGAGACCGCAACTGCTGGGTCGTGTTCTGGCCCAAGGCAGCTAAGACAGCAGTTGTGTGTGTCCATCAAAGACATGATTTTAGAGCACCGATCACACTTCTTAAAGCCACTGGTAGCCATGGGGAAAAAAGTACCCCTGAGAGGTGGTGGCATCTCCAAAGGCTTTCTTTGAAAGCTGGGGGGATGCTTCTGCGAGGGCTCCGTCAGTGCCAACGTCACCCATATGTGAGGACTGACTTCCTGCTTGTTCCCGGAGAACCATTCTGCTTTTTGATTGTGCTCTACAGGGTCCTTGTATAGGCTTCTCCAGAAGGTTTCTGTTTCAGCTTTGGTTGGTGGTGTTTTACCATATTAATGCTCTTTCCCAATTCCTTGTTGAACTGTTTTGGGTTCTCTCTAAATAGTTTATTTTGATATCTTTCTTTTCTGTTTTCTTCGTATCTGTAGTTTTTGTGCTTCTGCTGCTACTTTCAATTTATTGTTGGAACATATAAATTTCAGGTCTTCTTCTGTTAATGCAGCATGGTTCAGCTTGATGTCTTGGATCTTCATCAATATCTTTGATAATCTTAATCCTTTTAGATACCCATCTATCAGGGACATCTTCGCGCACAATGATTGTGTTTTTCTTTCAATGCGCTTTTTCCAAGGAGGAACTGTTAACTGTTCTTTTTCTTCTGGCCCTGCACTTTAGTTGGTAGTATTCTTGCAGTTATAATTTTAACTGCACAATATTGCATTTGATTTATTTTGGTGATGTCAGTAAATGATCCCTCTATACAGGATGTGGCCTTCTTTATCTGAATTATCAAACTTTTAACCTTAGGTGTTAAATTTAACTTGGGTACTTTCCCTTGCCTGGAACCCAGCATATTCATCTTTTTCCATGAGGACTAGGAGTTCATTCTTGAATTCCTCCACCTCTGGGTCTTCTTCCTCCCTTTCTTCCTCCTCTTCAGTTGATTTTGTTGACCTGTCCTTTATTCATCTCATTCTCCTGCAGTTCCATATCTTCAAGCTCCATCTCACCCTCAACCGCTCTTTCTTTTTCTGTGTATTCCATTCTTCTGGTACTCTCAACTAGGTCTCCTCCTCTTCCCTGTATTTCTTTTTCCACAGAAGCCCTTAGTTGGTTCAAGATGTTATCATTCACATACTTATTTACTTTGATCTGTGAAATTAAAGATCTTATATTTGCATCCATTGCTTTTTGCAGTTTTCCTTGTGGCAATTTTCCACTTTCTTCCAGTTTTTGGCGGATTCTCTTTATATACCCTTTTAAATATAGAGTTTGTAGCATAAAAGTAGCAGTAAATTATCTCCTCCTTATCTGCAGAAATCCACTTAACTATGGTTAAACCACATTAATGAAAAAGAGGATTACATCTCCTGACTCAGTGGGTCCATGAACACATTCACCATGGCCTTTATCCGTGGCAGGGATGTTAATTGCATTTGCTGAGTCTGCAATATCACTACCACATCATTAGCCCTAGTGTGGAGGCTACAGGTGGGTATCTTTTTATCCTGGATGCCGTGTGGCCAGTATGTATTTCTTTTTCCTTTCCTACCATACTTCAATTGTAGTGTCTCCTGGCTGGGATTTAGTATAGATTTTGCACAACATGGTAACCACATGAAGGTACCCAGCAAGACTTGGGAAGGGAACTATATTTTCTCCCCCTAATAGATGCACAGCAATTCACCAACCACAGCTAGTGCATTTTATGCTGCGCTGCCCTTTGACCCCCGATTTATCTTATGAAGGGCCATAAATGGTGTACCAATCAAAAATTATGGTACCTTTTATTTCAGGGTGAAAACACTAAGGGTATGGTACTGGCCTTCACATAAAAGAACCAAAAGCGTCTTCTGAATCCAGCTAGATTTGTGCAGTAATAAGCTCATACCCTCTGTCTCTTACAAGCTATATCAAGGTGGTTGCAGAAGCAGATAGGCAGTATATAAGAACATAAGAATTGCCATACTGGGTCAGATCAAAAGCCCATCAAGCCCAGCATCCTTTTTCCAACAGTAGCTACTAGTCCAGGCCACAAGTACCTAGCAGAAAGTGAAAGGTAGATAGATTCCATGCTGATTATCCCAGGGATAAGCAGTGGATTTCTTCCCATCCATTTTAATAATGGTCTATGGACTCCAGGAAGTTTTCCAAACCTTTTTAAACCCCAGTTATACCAACAACTTCTACTACTGGCTACAAATTCCAGAACTTAATTATGTGTTTAGTGAAAACAATTTTTCTTCAATTAGGAGGGAGGAGTGACTCTGTGGTTGGGGACAGGTTACCTCAGGCTGGAGGGCCAGGGATTCAATTCCCATGTAGGGACAAGTAACCACAGCCCAGAGGGACTGGGGTCTCTAGTCCCATGGCTACTCCTTGTGGCCTTGGGCAAGCCACTTAACCCTCCATTGCCTCAGGCACACTTAGATTGTGAGCCCTTTGGGGACAAGGGAATAAATATTGCCTGTTAGCCTGATGAAAAGCTGTATATAAGCACAGCTAAATAAAGAAATAGTCTTAAATGTACTACTTAGTGGATTCATTGTGTGTCCCCTAGTATTTGTAATGTTTGAAGAAGTAAACAAACAGATTCACACTTACTCGTTCCACTTACTCATTATTTTATAGACCTCTATCATTCAGCCATCTCTTCTCTAATCTGAAGAGCCCTAACATTTTTTTCCTTTTTATTTTTTATTGACATTTAGCAAAATTTATAAAAAACTCTATAAACATCAAGAAAAGGAAAACCAGTTAGAAGGACGCAAAAGAAACAAAAGTTCCCAGCAATTTTTTTTTTTTTTAAATTTTATTTTATTTATTTAGACAGATTTGTATACCGCCTTATCCTTCAATCAAAGCGGTCACAACACAATTGGGGGATACATTTAACACACGGGGATATGAGACACATACACTAATACTTACAGGGAACATGGGCAATGGAGGGTTAAGTGGCTTACCCAAGACCACAAGGAGCATCTGTGGGACTAGAAACCCCAGTCCTTCCGGCCCAAGGTTGCTGTCCTCTAGTGGGATTTGAACCCCCAACCTTCCAGCCTGAAGTACCTTGCCCCAACCACTAGGCTACTCCTCCCTCTATAAGTTGATCAAAGATACACATAACAATTTCATACCAGCTAAACAACTATTAACCACCTTTCCCCTGCAAAATTTTTTCCAATTGTTGAACCTCAAAAAAAGAGATATTTATTACCCTGATGTGTAATGTAACACTTGCAGGGAAACCTAAGTGAAAAAGATTCCACCAGGGCCAAAACCCATGGGCACAACTCTAAAAAAGCCTTCCTGCATTGCTGAGTTAGTCTAGTAACATCTGGGAAGACTTGTAATTCCTGCCCACAGAATTTATCATAGCGTTTAGAAAAATAAAAACATAAAATATGATCTTTATCAGAGACAAAGGATACTAATAAAGTGGCTCTAGAAGAAATTTCATCTAAGGAGGATTTCAGGAATGTAGAGAGATCTACACTATCTGTTGGGTGTAAAGCATCCAAATGATCTCCCACACCCACACTTCCCCTCGTCATTTCTTTCTTCCCCTTAGAAATATAATACATCTTAGAACACTGCACATTATCCGCATCCGGATATTGAAGAACTACTTTAAGATACTTTGCGGTGAGAGGAAGTGAATACAGGGAAAATTTTAAAAACGTAAATTCT
Organism: Ichthyophis bannanicus; assembly: GCA_033557465.1. Classification (NCBI taxonomy): domain Eukaryota; kingdom Metazoa; phylum Chordata; class Amphibia; order Gymnophiona; family Ichthyophiidae; genus Ichthyophis; species Ichthyophis bannanicus. Next base: position 222,023,245 of record CM066040.1, on the reverse strand, counting down.
TAGATCTCAAAACATTATCCATGTATTGCAACTGACGAGCATTCATCATTGTACCAGAAGAAAAGGTTTGCAGTGAAGCCTGAAGAACAGCAAATTGAGAATCAATCTTCTGGGAAGACTGCTGAACATGAGCAAACTTAGTAACATGTTCAGCAAGCTTCACTACAGATTCCCTTGAAAAATCAGATATTTTTCCCAAAGAAGATTGAAGAGACTGATCCACATGCATAATAGCTTCCCAAATATCTTTCAAGGAAATATCAGATATAACTGCAGTTCTATCAGAAGACACAGAAAACTCTATTGGACTTGGCAAAAAAACATACGTTGCATTATACTACCATTTAAAGGGGATTCCACACGTTGCATAGAAGGGGTTGGAGAAAATCCCTCAACTAATAAAAAAATGTCTCTTCCTTGACTGGACAGGGTTGGATCGCCCACAATCTGCTGAGGAGAAACTGGAGTACTTACAGATTCAGAAGACAGTCAGTGGAGTCGAAAGAAAGTCTGTAGATGGCAAACCAACCTTAGCAAATGCATCCATTGGACCAATAACTTAAACAGCTTTTGCAAATGTCAACTTAGGCATTTGCTTCTTCCATTTACTCATATCAATAAAATACTCCTCTCCTGCTCCTCACATGTTCCGAATTGCAGGTAAAAGGTACCAGAAAATACAAGAGAGTGTCCTCAGCATCCCACGGTGGGGCTAGATTTTAAAAGCCCTGGCTGCACACATCATCTGATGGAGACTCCCTCTCACGGGACCGGGAACCAATGAATTGCAGGTAAAAGGTACCAGGAAATACAGCAGAGCATCCTCTGAGCCCTAACATTTTAAGCCTTTCCTCATAGGGATATCCTTCCATTTGCTTTCTCATTTTGATTGCCCTTCTCTATACCCTTTTCCTAATTCCACTGTATCTTTTTTTTTAGATGCAGTGACCAGAACAGCACACGTTATTCTAAGTACAGCCACACCATGTAGCAATACAGAGGCATTCTGATAACCTCTGTTTTATTCCCTTTTTCCTTTCCTTATAATTCATAGAATTCTATTATCTTTTTCCCTCACTTCATTTGCAGCTTGTCATGCTGTGAAGGCTTGTTTTATATTTTCTTTATTGTAAACCGCCCTAATGTTTCGACGTAAATAAAGATAAAGATGCATCAGTGATGCTGAGGGCTAAGCTATCAGTAGTTTAACTACTGGCAGGGTCTCCCAAAATGGACAGGTCTCAGCTGAGGTGCCAGACCAAGACAAACCACTCATCTGGGCAGCAGTAGAATGGGACAGTGTTGAAGGCGGAGGATCACATTTCTGTGACAATGGCAAAACCACTAAACTTAAACTGCGCAGAAGAAAGGCCTGGCAATCTACTTTCATATCTTGCCATGAAAACCCAATGGATAGTTACAACAAAACAAATTGTGCTATAGTGCTGGAAGATGAGACCGCCAGATTGGAAGGCACTCAAATGGCTACAGGGGAGGAGCTGAAGACTTGTCAGACTAAAGCCAGCATTTATGATGTGGTTGTATCAAAGCCCTCAGGGCATCTGACTGCTGATGTAGCTGCACATGAAATGACAGTCAGAAACTGGAACGTACGAAGCATGAACAAAGGGAAGTTGGAGATGGTCAAGAATGAAATGGAATGTGTACTGTTGGGTGTCAGCAAACTGAAATGGACTGGCATCAGGGTACTTTGCATCTGATGATCACATGGTCTACTATGCTGGAAATGAAAGACAAAGGAGGGGTAATTTTCACTTACCGTTAATTTCCTTTCCTAGAATCCTGCTAGACCAGTCCAGACAAGCGGATTTAATCCCCCTACCAGCAGATGTTGGAGACAGAGTAATAGAAAAAAACTACCAGCAGCCTGATTGGCTGTTCCCTGGTAATATGTAGCTGAATCCAGTAGAGGCCGCTCCAATATTGTAAAAAGCTATACTCAAACAGATTTATTTATTTATTTTCTCTTATATACTGCGCTATTCTGCATCAGTGTGGTTTACATTGAACAAACTGAAATTACATTGAACAGGGCATTATAACTTGGAGATAACTATTTTACAGGGAACATGGGCTATGGAGGGTTAAGTGGCTTGCCCAAGACCACAAGGAGCACCTGTGGGACTAGAAACCCCAGTCCTTCCGGCCCAAGGTTGCTGTCCTCTATGATGTAACAGATATAACCAGGAACCAAAACTACGGAAAACAGAAAACCATACTATATACAAAAGGCGATAACACTCTGCTGCAAAGTCTTGGCTCCTCAGCAATACACCTCTGAAACAGATATCGAGACTAGGGAGGGTCCTGGACTGGTCTAGCAGGATTCCAGGAAAGGAAATTAACGGTAAGTGAAAATTTCCCCTTCCAGCACATCATGCTAGACCAGTCCAAACAAGCAGGAAGTACCCAAGCTAACTGCTCTTTGGGTGGGAAGATAAGGACGTCGAAAGAACCTTTGCCCCGAACTGCGCCTCTTCCCTAGATTGAATATTGAGCCGATAGTGACGCACAAAAGTAGGCAGGGAGGACCAGGTGGCTGCTCTGCAGATATCAAGAGGATGAATGTGAGAGCGCTCCGCCCAAGATGTAGCTTGCGCCCGCGTAGAGTGCGCCCAAAGACTGAGAGGGACAGACTTTCCCTTCAGGATGTATGCCGATTCAATTGATAACCGCAACCACCAAGAGACAGTGCATTTGGAAGCAGCTTGACTCTTACAGGGTCCCGCAGAAAGCATGAAAAGATGATCAGAGATACGGAAAGGATTTGTCATCCACAGATACCTACGAAGGATCCTGCCAAGATCCAGAGAATGGAGTCCCTTATTCTCACCCGCACACTGCTCCTCTGAAAAACAGGGTAGGAAAATTGGCTCATTGATATGAAAAGGCGTAAGAACCTTTGGAAGGATTGAAGTAACAGTACACAAGAAAACTCCTTTTTTCGAGAAGTCAAGATAGGGATCCCTGCATGAAAGTGCCTGTATTTCAGATACCCTTCGTGCCGAAGTTATCGCTACTAGAAACACTGTCTTAAGCATCAAATCTCTCAATGTTATATGTTTAAGTGGCTCAAAAGGTGCCTGCATCAAGGCTTTTAGGACAAGGGACAGATCAAATGTTGACACCGGAGGGCGAACCGGTGGTCGGACTAACTTAGCTGCTTTAAGGAAACGGGCCACATCCGCATGGGACGCTATAGAGCAACCCCCAACAGGACCTCGGAAACAGGTTAATGCTGCTACTTGAACCCGAAGAGACCCCAAGGCTAGACCCTTGTCCAGGCTATCCTGGAGAAAGGTAAGGATATTCGGGATTCCTGACTTCCAAGCAGAGATATGGTGCCGCACGCACCGGGACTCAAAGACTCGCCAAACTCGGGAATATGCCAGCAAAGTCGACGGGCGGCGCACCTTCAGAAGGGTTGCGACTACATGACTCAAGAAACCCTTCTTGCCCAGGCAGCGGCGTTCAAGAGCCAGGCCGTAAGCAAGTAAGGAGCCGCGTCGTCCATCACAATTGGCCCCTAACGTAATAGCCCCCGGCGAGACCCCAGCTGCAATGGCGGGGCTCGCGTTAAGTGGATGAGGTCCGCATACCAGGGTCTCTGAGGCCAGTCCGGAGCTACCAGGATCACTCTCCCCCGGTGTACGAGAACGTTCCGAAGCACTTTGCCGATATGAACCCATGGGGAAAGATGTACAGCAGACTTCCTTCTGGCCATGGTTGAGCCAGGGCATCCAATCTGGAGGATTGAAATTCCCTCCTGCGACTGAAAAATTCCGGTACCTTGGTATTCGCTGATGTCACCATTAGATCCATTACCGGATGCCCCCATGCTCGCACAATCTTCTGAAACACCCAAGGGGCTAGCTCGCATTCTCCGGGATCAAGAGTGTGTCGACTGAGGAAATCGACCTGAAACTTGTCTACCCCGGCGATATGCTGTGCCGAGAGAGTCTGCAGATGTGCTCTGCCCAGGGAAGGAGAAGGGACATTTCCCTGGCTACACCTAAGGATTTGATACCGCCCTGGCGGTTGATATATGTCACTGTTGTTGCGTTGTCGCATAGAACCTGAACCGCCTGGTGTTTGAGAAGAGGTAGAAAATGTTTTAGGGCGAGGCGAACTGCCTGCGCTTCCAGTCGATTTATGGACCAGCGCGCTTCGTGAATCGACCAAGTACCCTGCGTTGACTGATGCTGGCAGAGAGCACCCCACCCATAGAGACTCGCATCTGTTGTTACTAGGACCCACCGAGGGTTCTCTAGGAGATGACAGGGCACCAACCACCACTGAAGGCTGTGTCGAGTCTCCGGGAGGAGTGGCAACAGGATGTCGTAGACTTCCGACACCGGAGACCACCATGAAAGGAGAGATCTCTGAAGCTCCCTCATGTGCGCTCTGGCCCAAGGCACGACTTTGATAGTGGCTGCCATGGACCCCAGGACTTGAAGGTAATCCCAAACCCTCGGAACTGTCTGGAGAAGAAACAAATGAAGCAAGCCCGTGAATTTGTGAAGCCGCTCGCGTGTCAAGAAAACTTTCCCATGCGCGGTGTCGAAGTGGGCTCCTAGAAACTCTAGTTGTTGGGATGGATGAAGATGGCCACATTGACCACTCATCTGAGATTCTCGAGGAAAGCAACTACTTTAGCCACTGCTTGATGCGCTTCCAACAGGGAGTCCGCCCGAATCAACCAGTCGTCCAGGTAAGGATGCACTCAGATTCCTCGCTTGCATAGAGCTGCTGCGACTACTACCATAACCTTGGAAAAGGTGTATGGAGCTTTATCTTTATCTTTATTTACATTTAATATACCGCCCTTGTCGGAACGTGAGGGCGGTTTACAATAAAATAATATAAATAAAAGCATTAAAAAAAAGAAAGGAAATCCATTAAAATAAAGAAAAGATGGACCAAAGAGGTCACAAAACAAGACAAACAATAAACAGACCAGACAAACCATACGTAAACAAAAGCAGACAAAACAATTGGACAGAGCTACTGGGAGGGGAGATCATACGCCTGTTGAAACAAATGAGTTTTGAGTAGACTTTTGAAATGTTGATAAGAAGATTCTAAACGAAGAGAGAAAGGTAGAGAATTCCAGAGTGAGGGTCCCAAGAAGAAGAAAGCGGCATGACGTGTCTGTTCAAGGTGAGCTCGAGAAGGGGGGGGGAAGAAACAGACGGTTAGCATGCAATGACCGGAGCTGACGATAGGGAGTGTGAAGAGAGACCAAATTTGCTAAGTACTGGGGATTAGAAGTGTGGATGACTCTATGTAGTATTATAAGAACCTTGTATTTGAACCGGAAGTGTAGCGGAAGCCAGTGGAGGCGAAACAAAAGAGGAGTGACATGGTCTGATTTCCGGGCCAAGTGACAAGACGGGCGGCTGTGTTCTGTAGGAGTTGAAGGCGTTTGAGTTGGTAGGCGGGGAGATTGGCATAAATTACATTACAATAGTCAAACCTGGACATAACTAAAGCTAGTATCAGAGTGGTAAGGGAATCCGGGGACAGAATTGAACGGACTGAGCGTATTTGGCGTAAAGTAAAGAAGGAACAACGAGATAAAGTAGATATGTGTTCGTGAAAAGACAGTGATGAATCTAAGATCACCCCTAGATACTGGAGGGAGGAGGTGAGAGGAATAGGAGTAGAATTTATTTGGGGTGCAATGACTGGGCAAGAAGAGCTCAAAGACACCCACATGACTGAAGATTTAGAGGGATTTAGGTGTAGAAAATTAGACGAGAGCCAGGTGGCAATGTGAGAGAGGCAGTCATTGAGGGGAGTGATATCAATGGCGACTGGAGAAGTGTGAAAGAGAAAGACAATATCGTCGGCGTAAATGTAGGTGGAAACTGGAAATTGTTGGGCCAGAAGGGGAAGCGGAGCAAGAAAGATATTAAAGAGCAGAGGGGATAGAACTGATCCTTGGGGGACTCCACAGACCAATGGAATAGATGGTGAGGTTTGGTGAGCGGCATGGACAACATAGGAACGAGTAGTAAGAAAGGAACGGAACCAGCGTAACACCACACCCCGTAAACCAATATCAGAGAGACGTGACAGGAGAGTCTGATGATCAATTAAATCAAATGCAGCAGATAAATCTAGTGAAACCAAAAGAGTAATGTCACCCCCGTTCATGTGCTACGTGAATTTCATTTACCAGAGCGAGAAGGATAGTTTCGGTGCTATGTCCTGGTCTAAAACCAGCCTGACGGGGATGAAGAACGTTGGTAGCCTCAACATGAGAGGACAGTTGCAGAAAGACTAGACGCTCCAACATTTTAGCAAGGAAGGGGAGGTTAGATACTGGGCGCCAATGGGATAATACAGAGGGGTCGAGGGAGGGCTGCTTCAACAAGGGATGGACTACGGCGGATCTCCACACCAAAGGAAAATGACCTGATGATAAACTGGAGTTAAATAAAGTAGTGATGAAAGGTATAAGCTGGAGAGAAGGTTCCACCAGCCAAGTGGAAGGGACTGGATCCAGAGGGCAGGTGGTCTTTCTCGACCGGGATAGAGTGAGTAATACCTCCGCTGAAGTAAGGGGATGGAAAGAGGACCATGTGTGAGATAGAGTCCTGTTAGGAGAGCTAGCCGCACAGGGGATGTCAACGCCAGAGGAATCAGTAATGGTTGGCTCATCAGCGGTGAGGGACACGAAAGATGCCGAAGCGATATCGGACGGTGACAGAGGAGGAGGAGAAGCAACATGGAAGGAAGAACGTAAGTTCTGGACTTTGTCGGAGAAAAAAGATGCTAAGGTTGCAGGGGCTGGTACGGCAACTCGAGAAGCAGAGGGGGAAACAATAGAAGAAAGTTGCCGCAAAATCGTATGCAGTTGTCTAGAAGAATTGGCAGCTTGTGAAATCCCTAAGGTGTAGAAAGCACGTTTAGCAGATTGAACTGCGGAGCGGTATTCCAGAAATAACAGCTTAAAGCGTGCCATGGTAGATGGAGATGGGTGAGAGCGCCAATGTCGTTGAGCTTGGCGTAATTGAGTACGTTGTAATCGTAAGCCCTGGTGAAACCAGGGTGAGTGAGTCTGGGATGGGGCACTGGAGGGACGAAGGGGGGCCACTTTATCTAAAGCGTGTGAAAGAACCGAATTCCAAAGAGCGGCCTGGGCATCAGGATCTAGCATCGAAAAATCAGCTGGAAATAGTGAGTGGGCTGGAGGAAAAACAGCAAGAGTAGAGGAAGTAAAATGACGCCGGAGACGTACAGGGGACTGGGAAACAGAGGAGTCACTGAAATCGGACACTGGAAGGGAAACAGAGAGAGAGATGCAATAATGATCGGACCATGGGACACTAAGAGACACAGGCACTGATAACACAGAACAGATGTTAGGGGAGGAGGTAAGGACCAGGTCTAGGGTATGGCCCAGGTAATGAGTAGGACCAGATACATGCTGGTGAAGCGATAAGTCATGGAGAAGATTCATGAAAACCCGGTCCTTAGGCCTAGAAGGGGCGTCCGCGTGGATGTTAAAATCACCCAGAATCATAATATTTGGATACTGCAAAACAGTTTCGGAGAGGGTTAGCAGAAATGCCTCCCAACGGTCAGTGGAGACTGAAGGGGGAAGATAAAGTAGAAAGAAATAAAATGGGGGAGAAGAATGGAAACGCAAAAGCAAAGACTCCGAGAAATGAACCGTGGTAGTTGTGACCTCAGTGATAGGGAGCGTAGAACGATACAAGAGGGCTACACCACCCCCTCCCCTACCCAATCTAGGTGTCGAGAAGGCCGAATAACCGGGGGGAAGGGCGCTAGAGAGGAGAGGAGTATCTCCTTCTTTGAGCCAGGTCTCGGTGAGAAAGCACAGGTCGAATGAGTGCTGTTGGACAAGATCCTGAACCAGCAAGGACTTGGAGCGAAGAGACCTACAATTAAGTAGAGCTAGGCCCAAAGTCACACTAGCTGCCACTGAAAGCGCGGCAGGCAGAGCTGTATGACGAGGGGGAGAAGGTACGGACCTATTACAAATTATTAGGTTGGAGAGACAGCGACGGCGTAACCGCTTAGTAGACCCGAGAGTAGCATAGGGGCGCCTACCCCATAAAACAGGAATAAGAGACATGAGGATCGTTAGTAAGGTACTGAACTAGGAGAAAATAAGAAGTAGCTCAGGCTCAAGCCAAGACTTACCTGATGGAAAGAGGAAAGCAAGGACCGAGGCAGAGGGAACTGTTAAATAACTCAACTGCGGAATTGCTGTAGGCAGATCTACCTGAAGAGCTAGAAGACATAGAGACAGAGATGCCCAGAGCTCGCCCCAAGGAGCTCGTCCAAGGAGCAGGACCTGCTCCGTGGTCGCGCTCCTTCGGCGTGCGCCGCAACGGCGCGGACCGCCGCCGAGTGCTTCTTTAAATGGATGGTGGATACCTGGAGGGGTCGCGATCACGGGAGCGAGATCGCGTCACTTCCTGGAGGCAGGAGAAGTGTTCAGCAGGCTTGATCCAGGGACAACAGGTAAACACAGAACCCTTCTACAAATAACAGAGCAAATAACAGCACAGAGTAAGCATAGGCAGCAAATAGGCAGGAGAAGCAAAGCACAAGTGAACGCCGCCAAGTACTTCTTTAAATGGATGGTGGATACCTGGAGGGGTCGCGATCACGGGAGCGAGATCGCGTCACTTCCTGGAGGCGGGAGAAGTGTTCAGCAGGCTTGATCCAGGGACAACAGGTAAACACAGAACCCTTCTACAAATAACAGAGCAAATAACAGCACAGAGTAAGCATAGGCAGCAAATAGGCAGGAGAAGCAAAGCACAAGTGAACGCCGCCGAGTACTTCTTTAAATGGATGGTGGATACCTGGAGGGGTCGCGATCACGGGAGCGAGATCGCGTCACTTCCTGGAGGCGGGAGAAGGGTTCAGCAGGCTTGATCCAGGGACAACAGGTAAACACAGAACCCTTCTACAAATAACAGAGCAAATAACAGCACAGAGTAAGCATAGGCAGCAAATAGGCAGGAGAAGCAAAGCACAAGTGAACGCCGTCGAGTACTTCTTTAAATGGATGGTGGATACCTGGAGGGGTCGCGATCACGGGAGCGAGATCGCGTCACTTCCTGGAGGCGGGAGAAGTGTTCAGCAGGCTTGATCCAGGGACAACAGGTAAACACAGAACCCTTCTACAAATAACAGAGCAAATAACAGCACAGAGTAAGCATAGGCAGCAAATAGGCAGGAGAAGCAAAGCACAAGTGAACGCCGCCGAGTACTTCTTTAAATGGATGGTGGATACCTGGAGGGGTCGCGATCAGGGGAGCGAGATCGCGTCACTTCCTGGAGGCGGGAGAAGTGTTCAGCAGGCTTGATCCAGGGACAACAGGTAAACAGAGAACCCTTCTGGAGGGGTCGCGATCACGGGAGCGAGATCGCGTCACTTCCTGGAGGCGGGAGAAGTGTTCAGCAGGCTTGATCTAGGGACAACAGGTAAACAGAGAACCCTTCTGGAGGGGTCGCGATCACAGGAGCGAGATCGCGTCACTTCCTGGAGGCGGGAGAAGTGTTCAGCAGGCTTGATCCAGGGACAACAGGTAAACAGAGAACCCTTCTGGAGGGGTCGCGATCACGGGAGCGAGATCGCGTCACTTCCTGGAGGCAGGAGAAGTGTTCAGCAGGCTTGATCCAGGGACAACAGGTAAAAACCTGTGGCCAGGCCGAAAGGCATTGCACAGAATTTGAAGTGCTGACCCAGTACTGCAAACCGCAGGAAACGCTGTTGGTCGTCTCTGATGGGAATATGGAAGTAAGCCTCCACAAGATCTAGAGAGGCGAGAGCCTCTGTGTATCGCCTGGATCACCAAGCGAAGCGTTTCCATTCAGAATCATGGCACCCATTGACACCGATTTACGCCTTTTAGATCCAGAATTGGGCGGAAGGACCCATCTTTTTTGGGAACTATGATATAAATGGAGTAACAACCACAGCCTCTCTCTCCTCGAGGGACAGGTCGAATAGCCCTTAGTAGAAGAAGGCGGTGTACGGTGGAGCGAATCGCCTACCTCCTCAGGGATCTTCCCCCAGGTGAGATGACGAATGCATCGAGAATGGATCGGGAACATTCGAGAACGTAACCTTGAGAGACTATGTTGAGGACCCATTGATCTGAAGTAACGAGAGACCATTGACGAGAAAACAGAGCCAAACGCCCACCTACCGGAGGAGTCTCTCTGGACAGGCCGACCTCCAGAAAAGGCTTCAGGGATGGACTGTCTGGCCAGTCAGCGGGAAGATCTCGCGGGGCCAGAGAACTTGGAAGGCCCAGAGTAGGACTCAGATCCTTTGCAGGCACCCCAAAAGGACTGTGCCCTCTGACCAAAACGTCCAGTTGTCAAAGAGGCGGAGGGCTTCCTAGGATGGTACCTCGAGGTGCGTCGCGAGGTGGGCGAATATCGACGGGAAGAATGCCTAGTAGCAAATTTAGGATTATCTTCCGGAAGACATTGGGGTCGAACCTCCCTTAGGTCTTTGACCAATTTGTCTAAGTCCTCCCCAAACAGAAGCTTTCCCCTGAAGGGAAGTCTAGAGAGGCATGCTTTAGATGCAGAGTCAGCCAACCATTGGTGAAGCCAGAGCCATCTGCGAGATACTGTAACCGTTGCTACCAATCTAGCCGAGAGGTGCAAGAGATCATAAAAGGCATCTGCCAAGAAAGCTGTGACTGATTCCAGATGAGCCAGAGCTGGATCCTCTGGCAGACGTTGAATCCAGCACAGAAGGGCTTGGGCCACTAGACCCCCACAAACAGAGGCCTGGAGAGATAACGACGAAGCCAAAAAGGCAGTCTTGGGAAAGCTCTCCACTTTCCTACCCTGTTGATCATGAAGTGCTGCACACCCTCCACTGGAATGGGGGTGTACTTCATTGCTCCGGTCACAAGGGCATCCTCTTTGGGGTATGTCAGCCACTTCTCCAAGTCAGGCGGTGCCCAGAGGTAAAGCTGACCCATGCGGTGGGCTGTACAGAGAGGAATATCCGGAGAGTTCCATTCTCGAGATACCATTTGTTGTAACTCCGCTGGGAATGGAAAAGCTCTAGATGGCTTGCGAATACCTTGTAATATCGGGTCTGGCTGGGGAATGTCAGAAGGCTGTGGATTTTTCTGTTCCGGCTGATCCATCAATCGTAGGGCTTCGACCACCTGCATAATTAAGGCCGGCAATTCTTCTTTTGCGAAACAAGCGTATGTCCTGTGTCTCAATTTGGCCCTCTGCAGAAAACTCTGAAGGGGACCATTCCCCATCCTCTCAGTCCGACATGCTTTCGCTGTCGTCCCCCGAAGACAGCCCTTCCTCTAGCGCTTTTGTCTAAGCTCTATTAGCCCAGGAGACATCTTTTGGTGGCTGTGCCTCCACCTTGCATATGTCCTCTTGTTTAGAGCGCTTGCGGGATCCTGAAACAGAAGACTGTGGGATCTGAGTCAGGGTTTCCCCTGCGTTACTGGGAGAATTAGCCTGCCACAAATCCCAGGCTTGTCTAAAGAGGGTCAAAAACTGGGTATCCGAGGCATGCATCGGCTCCTGCTGCCTGAAAGACTCTGGAGAAGGGGGAGTTAAACGAGGAGGAGAGAGAGACTCTCTTATCAGGGGAAGCTGTCTGGGTTCCTCTAGCAGCTGACGTGTAGCTGGACTGCTTCTGTCCTGAGCTCCCTTGGCTAGTGTCTCCGAAGTCTCCCCAGGATGAGCAAGACATGCAGCACAAATGCCATCCCTCAAATCTTTATGCTTTTTTGTGCAGACCATGCACCGCTGAAGGGAAGGCATCTCACAGGAGAAGCGCAGCTGACCGCAGTCCCCGGCGAACAGAAAAAAAACAAAAAGTAAAATACAGGTGTTGAAATAAGACCAGACAGGCAAAAACTAGCAGGGAAGACTGAAATTAAGAAAATAAAGTCTCCTCACAAAGCCTGCCAAAAATGGAGTTGTACAGCAAAAAATTGCTGAAACAAAATGGCCGCCGCTATTAAAACCGCCAAAATAAAATCACCCCAAATGCTGAGAACACGTGTTAAAACATAAAATTAAACAAATGAAGAGCTAGGGCAGTAAAGACATGAAGAAAAAACAACCCAGGCGGACAGAGGTTGCCCTGACGGCGTCCTGATCAAAATCGGGAGGGAGGGAGGGAGGACCTTTGAGGTTTACTCACTGCACTGGAACAGACTGCTGAAGAACCAGGCTGACCTGAATCAGGGCTGCCGATAAGCTGCAGACTGCCCCAATGACCGGCTGCTCAGGTCCTCATCAGCTGAGGCCGGTTTCTTCCCTGACAGAGAGGGAACTCACATGGTCCTCCTGACCAGGAGATCAACCTCAATCTGCCCCACAAAACATAGCTGGGAAACCCAGAGGGGCACCTCAAATGTGCCCTGGGTGCATCCAGCAAAATTACTACAAGTACTCAAAGTTAAAAATAAAAATAATCAGAGAGAAAAATATAAACCGCTTTATCTGCTGGAGACAGAGAAATACTGGAGCACCCTCTACTGGGTTCAGCTACATATTACCAGGGAACAGCCAATCAGGCTGCTGGTAGTTTTTTTCTATTACTCTGTCTCCAACATCTGCTGGTAGGGGGACTAATCCTGCTTGTCTGGGCTGGTCTAGCAGGATGTGCTGGAAGAAAAGGTTTTGCATTGTGTCACCAGCAGGGGCCGAACTGTGGCGTAAGCAGCCAGCCAGACTGCTGGGCCTGACCTTTCTTAATGAAAAGTGGTAGTTGTGAGTCAGAGTGGTCAGGTTTTTCAAAAAGGATTTTATTCCCCTCCCGGGGTTGGATTTTCAAAAATAGTATAATACAAAAGAACTCAGGATACAACCATTATTTTGGCACAACTGAAGAAAAACTTAAATACAGCGTCTTGCTTCAACCAAAAGTCATAAATCACAGTGAGCAGTTTTATCCAATATGCTAGCAGTCTCTTCTTAGCTTTCTCAGCTGTTAGAAGGCACTCTTGCCTTTAGCTTCAGTGCAAAGAAGAACTCATATCAGACATAAGCAAAGAGCAATCCCTTTCCTCAACACATGGACTTATAATACTAGCCTCTGTAATCATAGGCTCATCAATTACAGTCTTTTCCTTAGGATAGAAAGTCTGTAGCTTTCTTAACTCCGTCTCTCTCTCAGAGCTCTCTGCACAGCCCTCTTCACAACAAGGCAAATAATTGTCATATAGCTTGTAGTAGCAGGAAGGAGAGACACCTTTATCTAAACAAGCTTTCTCTTTAAAACTTTTGAACCTCCTTTTGTATTCGGCTGCAACTCATAGCACTGCTCTCTTCTGTTAAATGAAGACTTTTCTCGTGGAAGTCTTTTGCAGGGTTTTACTGGCATACATTCATCAGGATCAAACATACACACATCCTCAACAGCACTGTTTTCTCTCTCAAGGGCTTGTAACGGTTTTAATCAGCCATGCTTCTCAGATACATACGGTTTGTTTCTAGCTGCCTCTCGTTCCTTCAACTCAGCCAGGTGCCTGGGAAATTCACACTGCGTCAGAGGTAAGTGTTTCCTGTAGCTGACCTCTCGGGGTGAAACTTTCTTTGTTTCCTTCTGATAATTCCTCTGTGGCTTCCTGCTCAAAGTTTCAGGCAGTTCAAACTCTGTGTCTGAGTATTCTGAGCTTCCTTCCGAATCCTGCAAGTTTCCCTTGTCTTGCCAAGCTCCTGCATCTCCTGAATTTCCTAGATCTAACTCTGTTTGCCTTGAGCATTTTTTATACAGCTTCATGGGTGTTCCCTTGCCCAGGTGAAAGCTGTTTTCCTCATCAGTTGGGGAATGCTTGCTAACTAGGCGTGACTGCAGACCTCGTGTCTGAGTTTGTTTACGTTGCCTATGGTAGCTGGGAATCATTTTGCTTGCCTGCCTGTCAGAATCTAAGCTATATCTATCAGCTTTCTGTGTTTCTGAGGCAGAGGGCAGATCTTCCGTGTTACACATCCCCCTCCTTAAGATATTACGAGCTGCAGACGCCCTCGTCGGACAGCGCGTAATCCTACTTAAGGCATTAGTATTGCCATGCAGCTTTCCGGCTCGATGCTGCACTTCGAAATTGAAGGCTTGTAGAGCCAAGTGCCATCGTGTCAGTCGGGCATTGTTATTGCGCATTTGGCTAAGCCATTTTAACGGCGCATGATCCGTGATTAACAGGAATTTACGCCCTGTCAAATAGAATCGTAATGCTTCTATCGCCCATTTGATGGCTAAGCATTCACGCTCCACAGTTGAGTACTTCCGCTCCGCATTTGATAACTTTCTACTTAAATAGGTAACTGGGTGTTCTACCCCGTCGAATCTCTGGGTCATGACCGCCCCCAGTCCAGTCTCAGAGGCGTCTGTCTGGACTATAAACGGTAGTCTAAAATCGACTCCCCTCAAGACAGGAGCTTTGCATAATTTCTCCTTAAGGGAGATAAAAGCTTCTTCTGCCTCTGGAGTCCAACGTACCTTATTTGGGGCATTTTTCTTAATCATCTCAGTGAAAAGGCTACTTTCTTCCGCGAACCTGTGGATAAATCTCTGATAGTAGCCTATCAGACCTAAGAAGCTACGGACATGCTTCTTATCCACTGGTCGTGGGAAATTTCTCACACTATCAATTTTATCTGCTAGTGGTTTTACTATCCCATTCCCAACCACGTGTTCTAGTTATTTGGCCTCCCTAGCCGCAAAAAGACATTTCTTTGGGTTTAGGGTGAGACCAGCTTTCCTGATGGCTTGTAGTACTGCCTCTATTCGGGATAAATGTTCAAGCCATGTGCTGCTATGAATGATAACGTCATCCATGTAGACTAACGCTTATTCTTGGTGCGGCCTCAGGACTTGATCAATAAGTCGCTGACAGGTCGCAGCCGCACCGTGTAGCCCAAATGGCATACGTCGGAATTGGTATAGACCTATGGGAGTGGAAAAGGCTGTCTTTGGCTTAGAATCCCTCATTAATGGGATTTGCCAATATCCCTTGGTTAGGTCTAGGGTTGTTAGGAACCTAGCCTGTCCTAAACAATCCAGTAAATCGTCAATTCTCGGCATGGGATATGCGTCAAATTGCGATATAGCATTAATTTGCCTAAAATCAATGCAGAAACGGAGTGTTCCGTCGGGCTTAGGGACTAAGACTATAGGACTAGGCCATGGACTATGGGACTCTTCTATTACGCCCATTTCCACCATCTCCTTAACCTGGGCAATGACTTCGTTCTTCTTCACCTCAGGCAACCTATACGGGCGCTGTCTAATTATCTTCCCCGGGGTTGTGATGACCTCATGTGCCACTAAGCGCGTTTCGCCGGGCACAGCTGTCAGGACATCGGAGAACTTCCACAATACCCTGGCTAAATCTGCCTGTTGGTGCCCCGACAGGTCTGTTCCTGTTCGTAGCTCAGGTTGTTCTCTCCAATCTGAGGGTTGTGGACCTAAGTCCTCCTCTTTCTTCTCTTCAGTTATGGCTGCTAAGCCTTTAACATCCCTCATCCCTGTGGAACCAAACCCTCCTGACCCACGACTTGTGGAAGCCAATGAAGGTGTTTCTTCCAGCACGGGGAAACCTACACGTTCACATATTAATTGTGCTATTCTTTCACCCTTTTTCACCTCAAAATCCTCTTTACCAAAATTGAAAAGTAGGGCCTTGACCACGCCACGGTAATCAGGGTCTATCACCCCCGCCCCGATGTCAATGAAATGTTCGACCCCTAGGCCAGACCGCGGCGCTATGCGGCCATAGCACCCTTCAGGGATTTGAATCTGTACCCCTGTGTCAATGAGGGCCTTCCCTCCCTTGGGAACTATCGTATCCTCGCTACTAAACAGATCATAGCCAGCTGAGGCTTCGGTAGCTCTCTGTGGGCTTTTTGCATGCGGGGATGTTTTGGTAAACTTCAACACAAATTTCTTCTTAGCTTCTTACCCGTGGTTTCCCAAACAAAGCACTCGGGATCTTTTGGGCAATAGCTTCAGTCTTTGGGGTCTCAGGTTGTGCCTTATTCTCTCCTAGAGGTCTTATCTGGCTTGAATCTAACTTTCCTTTAAGGCCTTTTTCCATTTCTTCCTCAAATGGGGGCCAGTCACGCCCTAGGACCACCTTAAAAGGAAGTCGGGGGACAACTGCCACATGGACCTTCTCCCTGGTATTTAACCCATTCACACACATCTCATACATTGGGTAAAAAGAGGAGGCTCCATGCACGCACCTTACTTTCACACGTCCATCCACACAATTCAATAAGGAAGGGTTATGGGCTTGAATGGTCTTCCACATTTCTTGGGAGACCATACTTTGATCTGCTCCGGAATCAAGGAGCGCTACAGCATCCACACCCTCCACCTGGACATCTATGACAAATTCTTCCCCAGTGCGTCTCTCTCCTCCTGATACAAGGGCGATGTGCTCTTCACATTCCCTGCGGGTGTGACCACTTTTCCCACATTGAAAGCATTTCACAACATCATACTTTCTCACATTTCTCGCTTGTACCTCCTGATTATAGGCCTTTCTTATGCCTGGCATTCTTTCCATGCCTGTTACTTTTAAAATGCTACCCCTGGAAGCCCCGGATAACTCTGCTTCAAAGTAGCACTCTGTCAGTTCAGCCGCTTCCTTAGTGGATTTGCACTTCTGTAATAACAAGAAAGCCTTAACCTCCGGTGGCACAGCCTCAAAATATTGCTCAAGAAGCACAGCGTCCATCAAAGACTCCACTGTCGCTTTCTCCAGAGCAAGCCATTTTGTTGCTAAGCCTTTTAGTTGCTGCATCAATGCTTTCGGCGTCTCTTTAGGCATGAGTGTTGCCTCTCTAAAAAGACGTCGATAGTGGGTAGGCGTTAACCCTAACCTATCTCTCACTGCTAATTTCACATCCGGATAATTGGATGCTAGGCCTGCGGGCATTGCCTTGTAGGCCGCCAATGCCTCTCCGGTCAAGGACATGGCGAACCTAACGGCCCACTGGTCTAGTGGCCATTTAGCCGCTTCCGCAATCCTTTCAAAAGCATCTGAATAATCATCAAAATTATCAGTACGTTGTAAGGGTCCCAGTGCCAATGCACTGCAATTTTGCAGTCCTACCACAGGTGGTACTGGTACGCCATCTTCATCTGCGGTATGTGTCCTCTTCAGCAACGCTATTAGCAAGTCCAGGAGCGGCTGTTGCTGCGCGGCTAGCGCTGCCATAGTCCGATCCTGAGCCTGTCGCGCGAGCTCACTCTGGGCTTTCCACTGGTCCTCCATCCACTTCAGCATATCCTGTGGATCCATCCCGGCGTCGAAGTATACCTGTAGGGAAGAAAAAGAACAGGGCCCACCAAGTGCGGCACAATTTGCGTTTTTCTTTCTCTCTGCCTGCCTCTAGCAAGGTATAAACCTCTTCCCCTTTCTCAGCAATCCTCACCACCCGTGCCCACCTACTTGTACCTCAGCACGGTGTAGGATCTTGCGTTGAGAAAGGTCTTTGTCCACGCCTCCTTCAGGTCAGGATGTGTGGAAATCCAGTTGGTGAAAAATTCTGGACCAGGTTTTTCCTCTTTCAGGATTTTCTTCACTTGGCTGCTGCTTTTTTTCCTCCTTCAGCCAGCTGTATCCTCTTGGAAAAGCCTTGGGTAGTATTTTTTTTTAAATCCAAATTACTACGCCATTTATGTCACCAGCAGGGGCCGAACTGTGGCGTAAGCAGCCAGCCAGACTGCTGCGCCTGACCTTTTTTAATGAAAAGTGGTAGTTGTGAGTCAGAGTGGTCAGGTTTTTCAAAAAGGATTTTATTCCCCTCCCGGGGTTGGATTTTCAAAAATAGTATAATACAAAAGAACTCAGGATACAACCATTATTTTGGCACAACTGAAGAAAAACTTAAATACAGCGTCTTGCTTCAACCAAAAGTCATAAATCACAGTGAGCAGTTTTATCCAATATGCTAGCAGTCTCTTCTTAGCTTTCTCAGCTGTTACAAGGCACTCTTGTCTTTAGCTTCAGCGCAAAGAAGAACTCATATCAGACATAAGCAAAGAGCAATCCATTTCCTCAACACATGGACTTATAATACTAGCCTCTGTAATCATAGGCTCTTCAATTACAGTCTTTTCCTTAGGATAGAAGGTCTGTAGCTTTCTTAACTCCATCTCTCTCTCAGAGCTCTCTGCACAGCCCTCTTCACAACAAGGCAAATAATTGTCATATAGCTTGTAGTAGCAGGAAGGAGAGACACCTTTATCTAAACAAGCTTTCTCTTTAAAACTTTTGAACCTCCTGCCTTTTGTATTCGGCTGCAACTCATAGCACTGCTCTCTTCTGTTAAATGAAGACTTTTCTCGTGGAAGTCTTTTGCAGGGTTTTACTGGCATACATTCATCAGGATCAAACATACACACATCCTCAACAGCACTGTTTTCTCTCTCGAGGGCTTGTAACGATTTTAACCAGCCTTGCTTCTCAGATACATACGGTTTGTTTCTAGCTGCCTCACGTTTCTTCAACTCAGCCAGGTGCCTGGGAAATTCACACTGCGTCAGAGGTAAGTGTTTCCTGTAGCTGACCTCTCGGGGTGAAACTTTCTTTGTTTCCTTCTGATAATTCCTCTGTGGCTTCCTGCTCAAAGTTTCAGGCAGTTCAAACTCTGTGTCTGAGTATTCTGAGCTTCCTTCCGAATCCTGCAAGTTTCCCTTGTCTTGCCAAGCTCCTGCATCTCCTGAATCTCCTGAAGCTCCTTGATCTAACTCTGTTTGCCTTGAGCATTTTTATACAGCTTCATGGGCGTTCCCTTGTCCAGGTGAAAGCTGTTTTCCTCATCAGTTGGGGAATGCTTGCTAACTAGGCGTGACTGCAGACCTCGTGTCTGAGTTTGTTTACGTTGCCTATGGTAGCTGGGAATCGTTTTGCTTGCCTGCCTGTCAGAATCTAAGCTATATTTATCAGCTTTCTGTGTTTCTGAGGCAGAGGGCAGATCTTCCGTGTTACAATTGAGAAACTTGCAAGAACTGTAATGAAATACAATGCAATCAATGAACGCTTAATTTCTATTTGTCTATGAGGAATGCCTATCAACACAACTATAATTCAAGTATATGCCCCAACAACAGCTGCAGAAGAAGATGAAATTGATGAGTTCTATGAACAAGTACAAGCTGAAATTGACAGAACATGCAAACAGGATATCCTGATAGTCATGGGTGACTGGAACGCAAAAGTTGGCAACAAAGAAGGCAAAATGGTTGGAAAATATGGACTTGGCAACAGAAGTGAAGCTGGAGAAAGATTGATAGAATTCTGCAAGACCAACGAACTATTCATCTCAAGCACCTTCTTCCAGCAACACAAGCGGCGACTGTATACATGGACTTCACCCAATGGATTGTGCAAAAATCAAATTGACTACATCTGTGGAAGTCAACGATGGAAAAGCTCAATAACATCAACAAAGACAAAATTGGGAGCTGAATGTGGTACAGATAACCAACTACTAGTATGCAAACTCAAGCTAAAGTTGAAAAGAACAAGTCACTCATGAATGTAGCAAAATATGACCTTGAGAATATACCAGACTGCCTGAAAAATCAATTTGCTGCTTTAGTAAAAATAGCCAATACAAAAAGAGTCACCGAGTACAAACACTGAGCGATGAAGGGGAGGCAATGATCAAACTTCCATAACACCTAAACACCTAAGAGGCAGCCAAATAGAGAAATCTGCCAATATTGTTTAGAGGCCTCTGACAGGAGGGGGTGTGAGAGAAAGAGTAGTTACTCACCTGTAACAGGTGTTCTCCAGGAGCAGCAGGAATCAGTCCTCACATATGGGTGTCATTGGCGCCGATGAAGTCCCAGCAGAGCATTTCCCCAACTTTCTATGAAAGCCTTTGGGAATGCAGGCACGCATGCGCGGTTCCTTTCCCGCCTAAAGGTGACATCTTACCTCAGTCAAATGACATAGCTAAGAACAGCACACAAAAAATGAAAAATAAACTATGTACAACTGCAACTCCAAGGGGAGGAGGGAGGGTTGTGAAGACTGATTCCTGCTGCTCCTGGAGAACATCCGTTACAGGTAACTACTCTTTCTCCAGGACCAAGCAGGAAGTCACTCCTCACATATGGGTGACTCCCTAGCTCTGGGCTACCGAGGAACCCAGGCTGAACAAGAGAACTCCCTCTAGTCTCAGCAGCAAAGAAAGGCTTTTCAAGGACACAACCTCCACCGGTAGCCCAACAGAAGGCAGGAGGGCAGGAGTTGCCTAAACCTCAAAGAGATTCCGGAGTACCACTTGGCCAAAAGCACTGTTCCTACAGGACTCCCTCTCCAGACAGTAATGGGCCGCAAACGTCTGGCTTGAAGACCAAGTTGCAGCCCTGCAGATGTCTACCAAGGGCACAGAGCAGAGATGAGCCACTGAGGCAGCCATTGCCCTGACATGGTGGGCCGTAACCCGACCCTGCAAAGGAAGGTCAGCCGCCTTGTAAGCCCAGGTGATACAGTCAGCCACCCAGATGGACAAGGTACATTTGGACACAGCCAACCCCAACTTATTAGGGTCAAAAGAAACGAAGAGCTGAGTAGCCCTTCTATGCCCCTGTGTATGGTCAAGGTAGAAGGATAAGGCCCTCCTACAGTCCAGGGTATGCAGGACTGCTTCAGCCTGGCTTGCATGAGGCCTAGGGAAGAAAGTTGGAAGAACCACCTCCTGATTGAGGTGGAAAGAGGAGACAACCTTTGGGAGGAACTTTGGATGAGTCCTGAGGACTACCCTGTTCCTATAAATCCTAGTGTAAGGCCTATCACAGACCAGGGCCTGAAGCTCACTCACTCGCCTAGCCGGAGTAAGGGCTATCAGGAAGAGTGTCATCCAGGAGAGGAAGCGTAGTGGGCAAGTAGCCATCGGCTCAAAAGGTGGGCGAGTCAGTTGCTGCAAGACCACATTCAACTCCCACTCAGGGGCAGGAGGACGGACTGGAGGCTTGAGCAAAAGCAAGCCCCTGAGAAAGCGGGACACCAAGGGGTGAACCGATAGAGAATGTCCTTCCACCAGTGAGTGGTGAGCTGCTAGAGCTGAGAGGTGGACCCGAACAGAATTGGACTTGAGTCCCTGATTGGACAAGTGCAGTAAGTACTGAAGCACCACTGGTACAGTACAGGAGAAAGGATCTTCTGTACGTAGCTGACACCACACAGAAAACCTTTTCCACTTGAGAGCATAGGTCTTTCTAGTGGACTGTTTCCTAGAGGCTAGGACAACCTCCTCAACTTCCTGAGGTAGGCCCCAGGGAGCCAAAACTACCCTTGCAGCCTCCAGGCCATCAAATTGAGAGCTTTGAGATTGGGGTGCAGAAGGGAATCCTGATCCCGAGAGAGAAGGTCGGGTTGCAACCCCAGAGGCAGTGGGGTATCCAATGCCAGCTGAAGCAGCAGTGGGAACCAAGGTTGCCTCGGCCATCTGGGAGTCACCAGCAGGACCGAGGCCTTGTCCTGAAGAATCTTGAAGAGAGTTCGGGCCACCAAGGGCGTGGGAGGAAACGCATACAGGAGGCCCTGAGACCATGGAATCAGAAAAGCATCTGCCGCCATCTGCAGAGGATGCAGTAGCCTGGAGCAAAACTTTGGCAGTTGCTCGTTTAGTGGACTGGCAAACAGGTCTATCAAAGGGAGACCCCATTTTAGGAAGATCTTTTGAACTACCAAGGGATGTAGCTGCCATTCGTGGGGCTGCAAAATTCTGCTCAACCGGTCAGCCAGGTAGTTTTCCTGGCCTGGAAGGTACACAGCCCTGAGGAGCATGTTGTACTTGAGGGCAAATGAACAAAGGTCCTGAGCCTCCCGACAAAGGAGTCTGGACCCCGTCCTGCCCTGTTTGTTCACATAAAACATGGCTACCTGGTTATCTGTCTGAACCAGGATAGATTGATGAGCCAGGGCAGGAGAGAAAGCTTTGAGAGCTAGACGAATAGCCCTGAGTTCCAGGAGATTGATCTGCTGTGCCGCCTCCCAGGAAGACCACAGGCCCTGGGTGCACTTGTTTCGAAAATGAGCTCCCCAGCCCTGCAGGGAGGCGTCGGTGGTCAGTACCACTGTGTCCCCAGGAACCTGAAAGGGCACGCCTTTGAGTAGATTGGGTGGGTGCAGCCACCAGCTGAGGGAGTTCAGAAATGGTCTGGACACCCTTATCCTGTCTCTGAGGCTGCCTGTGGCCTGTGACCACTGAGTCCGAAGGCACCACTGTGCAGGCCTCATATGGAGCCTGGCATTGGGGGTCACATGCACTGTCGAAGCCATGTGGCCAAGCAGCCTCAGGCAGAGCCTGGCGGAGACCAGTGACTGGCAGAGAAACTGGTTTGCTAAGTTTATCAGTCTTTGGGCTCTGTCTGCTGGCAAGAAAGCCTTTGCCAGCAGGGAGTCCAGCCTTGCTCCTATGAACTCCAAGTTCTGGGAGGGGAGCAAAGTGGACTTTGCGAAGTTTATTACAAATCCCAGGCTTTGAAGAAGAGCAATAGTTCTGAGGGTGGCTTGTCTGGCCTCCTGGCACGTCTGACCCCTGATGAGCCAGTCGTCCAGATAGGGGAAGATAAAGATACCCTGATTTCTCAGGTAGGCCGCTACCACTGCCAGGCATTTGCTAAAGACCCTGGGAGTGGAGGTGAGGCCAAAAGGCAGTACTCTGTAGTGATAATGGTTTCCTCCCACAATGAACCTGAGGTATTTTCTGTGGTCTGGATGAATGAGGATGTGGGTATACGCATCCTTTAGATCTAAGGAGCATAGCCAATCTCCCTGCTGGAGGTAGGGCAGAAGTGTTCCAAGAGTAAGCATCTTGAACTTTTCTTTCTCTAGGAACTTGTTGAGTTTCCTGAGGTCTAGAATGGGTCGAAGGCCACCGGTTCTTTTGGGCACCAGGAAATACCTAGAGTAGAACCCATGACCTTGCAAGTGGGGAGGCACAGGCTCCACCGCCCTGTCCACCAACAGACCTTGGAGCTCTTGAAGGAGAAGGTCTGTGTGCAGGGGAGGCCTTGGAGGCTCCCCTGGAAAGTATGGAGGAGGCAGTTGGTGAAAATGCAGTGCATAGCCCCTGTGGACTATGTCCAACACCCAACTGTCCCCGGTGATGAGGGGCCACTGGTGGGCAAAGAGGGCAAGGTGACCTCCTGTGCAGGGTTGGGAGAGCAGGGACTGAGAGTCTACGCTCAAGGAGTCAAAAACCCCCACCCTGCTGAGTGGGAGCAGGGGCCGGAGGCTTGGGTGTCCTCTGCCTACGGGGCCCATTACCCTGCCCCTTGGCTTGCTGACCCTGGGGTGCAGCTTGGGCAGCCTGATAGTGAGGGTACTGTTTGTAGGCAGTGCCCTTCCTCGGGTAAAAGGGCTTTTTACCCGGGCCCTTCTTTTTATGAGAAGGGGCAGAGGTCTTTCTAGACAGCCTTGTCCGTGTAAGGTGCTCTATTTCGAGCTGGGCGGCCTTCTCGGTCATGGGCTTGCCAAAAAGATTTTCACCTCGGCAAGGCACATCGACCAACTTGTCCTGAACCCATGGCTCGAGGTCTGATGACTGCAGCCATGCCTGGCGTCGAGCCGCGATGCCAGCTACTGCTTCTCGGGCCGAGGCCTCGAAGCCATCGTAGGCGGCGTGGGACATGAAGTTCGAGCAGTCCCGAATCCCCGAGGACAAGGACTCAACTCCTTGGCCAAGTCCCGCAAGTACATGCCCATGTACAGCTGGTAAGACTGGACACGGCAAGCAAGCATCGAGCCCTGAAAGCACTTTCTACCGACGCCATTGAGGTTCTGGGCCTCCCTGCCGGGGGGCACCGTGGAGTGCATCTTCTAGCTCTTCAGACGATGCATGGCCGATTCCACAACCATGGAATGGTGTGGTAGCTGTGCCTTTTGAAAGCCAGGGCTCTTCCGGAGTCGATAGATCGAGTCAACTTGCTTGCTTAGAACCGGTGCCGAGGCCGGTGCCTCCCACATCCGGAAGAGGAGCCGTTCCAGCATCTGAGGAACCGGGACAGTAAAGGCCTCCTTCGGAAGAGAGTCATACTGCAGAGCCTCGAGCTCTTCAGCTCGAGGCTCTTCCTCAGGGTCCGCCGGAATAGCCAAGGCAGTGGCCATATCCCGGACAAACTCCAAGAACCGAGTATCCTCCGGAGGGGATCTACTCCGGGGCTCAGACTGCGGTGAGTCTGACGGGACGCACCGAGTCTTGAACGTATCGGGGGACTCCTCATCCTCCGTCTCCCAGGCAGACTCGTCCGATGAAAAGTCAGGGTCCGACCCCGCGGGGCCCTGGAGCACCCGCCCCGATGCCGGAGACACCGACGTCGACACCCTCAGTCCTGAACGGGAGGTCGAGGGAGACCACGACCGAGGTAGACTTCGAGCCATGATGGACTCGAGTATCGGCTCGGTCTCCGGGGTCTACTTCGAAGTCGATGTCCCGGTGGTCGGGGCCGATGTGCCAGACAGGCTGGCCATCAGTGCCTGCTGCTGCTCCATGAAGGCAGACAATCTGCTTTCCAAGGCTGTCATCCTGAGACTCAGCTCGGGAGATGCAGCAGCCACCGACTCGGGCGCCGGCGGCGCCGGGCCCGACATTGGCTCTCTGGGAGGAGAGTCCTCGAGGACTACAGGGCTTACATGTCCAGCAGACTCCGGCTCCACACGAGGGACCTTGGCAGGCTTCTCCTGTTCCACGGGCCCGGGGCGACGGTCGGGGGTCTTAGACCTGGCCCTCGAGGAGCCAGGGAACTCCTCTGACGACGCCCTCGCGAGCCGCTTCTTCCTCTTATGTTCCCGGTCGGGGGACCCCCTGTCCGAGGAGCTTCGACGGCGCTCGTGATCCGAATCCTGAGATGTCGAGGCCTCAGATGAGGTCCGGGCCCGGCCGGAGGCTGAGTCTGAGAAAAGCCTTTCTTTCTGCTGCTGGCGACTTCGGAGTGCCTTGGAAGACATCTTCCCATATGGTCCACACGTCTTAGGATCGTGATCAGGACCGAGGCACCGAAGGCAGCAGTCGTGTGTGTCGGTGAGAGACATCAACTTCTTACACCGATCACACTTCTTGAAACCACTGGAAGCCATCGGGGAAAAAAGAATCCCCGCAAGGTCAAAGGACCGGCGTTCCAGGGAAAAATCAAAAAAGGGCGCGAACGCCAGCCACGAAGGGCAAAAACCGAAAAAGAAGAATCAGGCTCGATACCAGGTGTACCGAACCCGGCGGGAGGGGAACTGGCGTCGAACCGGGAGAAAAAACAGCGAGGATCGCTGAAGGAAAAATCACTTTTATCTGGGATGACAGGACACACATCCGGTGGGCTTCTCGGAAAAAAAGAGACTGAGGTAAGATGGCACCTTTAGGCGGGAAGGGAACCGCGCATGCGTGCCTGCATTCCCAAAGGCTTTCATAGAAAGCTGGGGAAATGCTCCGCTGGGGCTTCATCGGCGCCGATGACACCCATATGTGAGGACTGACTTCCTGCTTGGTCCTGGAGAAAAGTTAGTTAAATAGGCAGTAAGCCTCAAGCCAACAACACCCATTTTCCTCAAATATCATTCATAGGCCAATTTTCTAAATGCATTTAAAAACCAGAAAACACTTAGCTTTGCGGCAGTATCTCTTAGAAGGCTGTAATTCACTCTCTTCAAAGGCTAGATTTCTAGCAAGCTGGACAAGCGTCGACTCGAGGTTCGCCCGTCACTGCTATCCGGGCTGCATCAGGAAAGTGCCAGCTTCTTAAGATTTCTCTTAGCAGAAGAGTTATGGGATGACATCAAGAAGGTTGTGATGGAAGAAAGTGAGAAATCTCTATAAAAGGTGAAAAAGCAAAAACGGCCAAAATGGATGACCGAAGAAACTCTGAAAATTGCCCAGAAACGCAGAGAAGCTAAAGCCAGAGGAGAAAGAGAGGAAATTGCAGAACTCAACAGAGATTTCCAACATGCAGCAAGACAAGACAAGGAGAAGTACTACAATGACGCATGCAAGAAAATAGAAGCAGAAAATATTACAGGAAGAAAAAGATTGGCTTTCCTAAAGCTGCGAGAGTTAAAGAAAAAATTCCAGCCTCAAATTGGTTGTTACAAGATGCTCAAGGATCCATGTTGAATGATGCTGAGAAGATCAAGAAAAGGTGGAAAGACTATACAGAGTTTTTATATGATAAAGACCAAGTGGACCAACAGCCATTTTAACCTGGTGATGAAAGAAGAAGTTGAAGAAGCATTGAAAGCCTTATCAAAGAACAAAGAACAAGGCATTGATGGCATTCCCATAGAAGTATTACAGCAATCTGATGCAACTGTTACCATACTTACAAGGCTCTACCAGGAAATTTGGAAGACAATGTTATGGCCAACTGACTGGAAATGATCTATGTTTATAACAATACTAAAGAAAGGTGATCCAATTGACTGTGGAAATTATCGGACAATTGCTCTGATCCCACATGCCAGCAAGATTCTACTGAAGATTATTCAGCAGAGACTGCAACCATACCTGGAACAAGAACTACATGAAGTGCAAGCAGGGTTCAGGAAAGGGCGAGGAACAACAGATATCATAGCAGATGTGAAATGGATCCTTGAAAAGACTAAAGAATACCAAAAGGATATTTATATGTGTTTTATTGACTACAGCAAAACATTTGACTGTGTAAACCATGAGAAACTCTGAGCCACATTAAGAAGCATGGGCATACCAGAAAACCTGATCGTTCTCTTGCACATCCTTTACATTAATCAAGAAGCAACAGCTCAAACACAACAAGGAGAAACAGAATGGTTTAAAATCAGCAAAGGTGTATGACAAGGCTGCATACTTTCCCCCTACCTGTTTAATTTATATGCAGAACAAATCATCAAAGAAGCAGGACTGTATGAGGACAACAGAGGTGTGAAGATTGGTGGGACACTCAGCAACAACCTTAGCTATGCTGATGACACCACATTACTGGCTGAAAGTGAAGATGATCTGAAACATTTGCTTCTCAAGATCAAGGAAAATAATCTTAACATGGCCTGCACCTTAACGTAAAGAAGACAAAGATCCTGATAAATGGCAAAATCAATAAGTTCATCGTTGATAGAGAAGAAATTGAAATAGTGGACAATTTTAATCTACTTGGATCAACTATCAATAAAGAAGCAACAAGCAGTCAAGACATGAGATGATGCATTGCTGTTGGCAGAATGGCTTCTCAAAAGCAGAGATGTCTCTCTGCATACAAAGATTTGACTTGTTCAAACCATGGCATTTTCAATAACGCCATATGGATGCAAAAGTTGGACAGTGAAAAAGATAGGAAGAAAATTGATGTCTTTGAATTATGGTGCTGGTGACGAATACTGTGTATACCATGGACTGCCTGAAGAACAAACCAATCAGTACTAGAGGAGATCAAACCTAAGCTTTCTTTAGAAGCTCAGCTGACAAGACTTTGACTTTCATACTTTGGGCACACCATGCAAAGAGAGAAATCACTAGAGAAAGACATCATGCTTGGCAAGGTAGAAGGTCAACACAAAAGAGAAGTCCAACAATGAGATGGATCGATATAATAACAGCAGCCATGGGTGCCAGTTTGTCAACAATGAGCCACCTAACTGAAGACCGAACCAAATTTAGGACAACTATCCAGAAGGTCACCATGAGTCGACACTGACTCGATAGCACTTAATAACAACAACAAATTTTTTTTGGCTGCTGTTACACACTGAGAAGAGGCTTCCAACATATTATTGATGCCTAGATCCTTTTTCTGGGTTGCGATGCCT
Source organism: Ichthyophis bannanicus (assembly GCA_033557465.1). Classification (NCBI taxonomy): domain Eukaryota; kingdom Metazoa; phylum Chordata; class Amphibia; order Gymnophiona; family Ichthyophiidae; genus Ichthyophis; species Ichthyophis bannanicus. The sequence goes on along the minus strand of CM066040.1, from coordinate 221,995,436 downwards.
AATGTGTAACCTTGCATTGTATAGCTGTAGTTTGGATTGTTCTTTCCTAGCTGTGTAATTTTGCACTTGTCCACATTAGATTTCATCTGCCATTTGGATGCCCAGTCTCCTAATTTCTCAAGGTCTTGCAATTTTTCATAATTTTCTTGTGATTTAACAACTTTGAATAATTTTGTTTGGTCTGCAAATTTGATCACCTCACTTCAGTTCTATGTCCTCCCCATTGAGCTCCTTTAGAACTATTACCAAAACAGCTGGGTCTTCATAGATATGGGAGGTATTGCTGATAAATATTCTTGTACAAACTGAACTCCAATCAGAGCCAGTGCAAGGACTAGAGGCACCCTAGGTAGACCCTTTATCCTGCTGCCCCTCGCGCCCTTTGCTGATGCTGGTGCTCCTCTCCAGGGCTGACAGCAGCAGCAATTGCCCCTCAAACCACAATGCAGCACTTATCCTGTGTCTCTGGGGCTGCATTAGATTTCATTCTCTTCAATCTGCCACTTTCGACCCAGACTTCCAGTTTTATAGAAACAAGAAGTCCGCGGGTGGAGGAACTGCTTTTAACTCTGAAATATGGCACTATTTAAGTCCAAAAAGATCATGATAGATTTTCCTTTGTATTTTAAAGGTGCCAAGCATTTAGCTTTGCAGAATATATCCTGAATTTGAAGTATCGCAGAAATTTTAGGATTATGGGATGGGATATTTCATATCGTTAATTACATGTCAAGGAGTGTAATACATACAGTATTAGAGACACTGAATAAAAGTGAATATCCTGGACAAAGGCATTAACATGGTTAGCAGGTCTGCTAACCATGTTAATCCCTTTGAATACCCCCTGCCCCCTGTCACTTTTATATACTGAGGGTTATTTTAGAAGCACTCCTACATCTAAAAAGCAGCACTGGTATGTGTAGAATACTCACCATGTCTATATTCCCCTAAGAAAGTGGTGGGAGCAAGGGGGAGGGAATGGTTTGGGTAGGCCTACAAGTCAGACACAGATTCCCCATTTCATATAGGCAATCCACATCACACTGAAAATTTTCAGATGTTGACATTTACAGATGCCCCCAGGCATAAGTAAGCGAGTGTTGGTAGGGGAGATGTGAAATCTGATGTTGGGGACCCTCTCCTGATCAGTATCCTGATCTCAAGGAAATTCCCGGGTCACACTCAGACCCTACTACCTCCCCTAAGCAGTGTCCAAGACCCCCTCCTTCGAAGCAGCACCCATCCCCTATTTTACTAAAGTGCATTAGGCTTTTGTACTTAACATTTGCTTAGCAGGAAAACTAATGCAAGTTATGTGCAAAGCCTCCATGTTATCAGCAACATGACCTGTATATTTCTGACAGTTAACATGCAGATGCAAACCCTAACACAACACGCTAATCCTTTAGAAAAAGGGCCTCTTCATGTTTTTGTGCATGTTCATCTTAATTGTGCTCCTTCTATGTCTTCTACAGTTTTTTTGTGTACATAAATCAAACGTAAATGTTAATTCATATGTATATTGTACATGTATACATAAGTGATCTGCACACACTTTCAATTTTTGGGTGCTTGAATGAGCCAAAATACATATCACTACTTTTTCGTATAGGTAAAGCATGTTTACCCATGTAAAAAGGCTGTGTGAAAAATTGCCCCCTCCCTTCCCCTTGGTGCAGGTACAAGCAGTATTTTACAGTATGCACACTTTTACTCAGTACAAAAAAGGTGCCAATTAGAAGAGAAGAGAGTACATAGAGGGATTTCAAGCCATGTGGCTTCTTTAAAACATATACTTTGCATTTGCTTCGAAACATGCAAATTGTGTGGGCCAAAGAAAAGCTTGGTTCATTTAAAACAAGCTTTTCCTGTTTTCATACATTTTGTATGTTTGTTTCATCAATCTGTTTATTGCGGAAGAACTTTTAAGTGGGCAGTCTTTGCTTGCATTAATTAGTAGGTATATGCCAGACAAGCAATTTGTACCCACTTGAAATTTGTAGGCATCCAAACAAACCAAAAGCGCACTCATGAATGCACATCTGTAATACTCTAAATCAGAACTCCATTATGGGTTCCATTTTCAATGGGAAATTCTATGGCGGGGGGTTCCTTTTAAAATGAGCTAGCAAGTACATGACTACTTTGTATATATTACAGCTAAAAGCAATGGAACAAAAACAAATACAGTAGACTGGTAAGAAGTTTAATTAATTAAATGTATAAAATGCAGTATGTTAATGAAAGTCAGCAATTTGGAAAAACATAACGGTAAAACTGCCAAAAGAGCAGGTGAAAACCATTGTTAGCGGCTAATGGCATTGTTACTGAGGCATCACCTGGTAAATGCTTCAGAAGAGTTGCCAGCATTAACTGCAGTTAAAACTGTAATTGCATTCTTGCTTGCATACATCAGCAGACATTAACTTGTCTATACCGTTTTAAGACCGGCACTGATTCTGTTTTAGAGATACATGTAGATGCAACAGATAAAGCAAACACAGGGCTGCAGTGGAACGGAAAATAAGCCTGATAAGCTCTTCTTGGGCCTAAAGTAAATTCTAAAGAAGCAATTAAAAGTGAAAAAGTATTAGTACCTTCTGCAAGTCTCCGAAACAAATAGATACAAAATACAATGTACAGAAAAAAATAGTGTTTGAAATAGCAACTTGACCTTTGTTTGAGTATTCTATTTCTGCAAGCCAAACATGAGTCATGCATGCAAATACTGATAAGCCCAACGCTCCTGCAAGCAAGCTTAAAAACATTTCCTCACTAGAGCCAGAATACCTAGCACAAAGCCATTGTGGTGCTAATACATACATAATTGCACATTCACAAGTAGAGAAAGAAACTGCAGTAAATATACAGCTTCTAAGTAATCTAAAAGCAAATAAATAACAATATGTTTTGATATCCGGTATTGAAAACTGCATTAACAGTTTGGCTTTTGTTATATTATGCTTTGGACAGCAATTATTTAAAAACTGAAATGGTTGCACCATGTTTCCTAGGTAACAGTCTGAATCACTGGTACTATACACAGAGGTTCCACACTGGCTTTATGCATCTTCACAGTTGCGATTTGTACCCTGGCTTGCAGTAATTTATCACGAGTCTTTTGCAAGACAAGGGAAGTAGCAGCATTTTCTGTCTGTAGCAACAGTTGCCTAGAAAAATAAAAGAAACCTTTATAAACATCTTTAATTAATTTCACTCAGCTCACATTCACGTTTTTGCCATTTTTAGACCAGGTGAGCAAACGTTCAGATAACATGTGTTAGGAAACATATTCACAGGAATACGCAGAGATAAAAGTTGTGAGGGTGGAAAGCCAAATCAGGATTCAATGAAAATGTTAGTGTATGTAGAGAACCCTTCGACTAAAGCCTGCTAAGCAGTTAATGTTCATTTTAGCACATAGCAACTAGCTGCTCAGGCTTGCGTTTACTGCTGTGTGGGCCTGACAATGACCATGGGCTAATTTCCACAGAAACTGCACATCGCACAGTGGGGTGGGGAATGGACGGGTCAGAGGTGCAAAGTGGGCATTGATAGTTATAGCACGCTCTCACTGTCAATATGGCAGTTAGCATGGATGCACCTAATGACACCTCAGTGGGTGGCGTTAATTGCATCTGCATTAATTGTGGATGTTGCTGGAGCACGTTAGGGTATGTATGCATCCATGTGCTGTTGGAAGATACTGGGCGGGCATGCCCCCAGCAGTTAGCACATGACTGTTGAACTTATTGTGCGCTAGTCTTATTGCTAATGTGCACAACCCTAATCGGCATTAGTAAAAGGCCTCTACTCACACTAACACTTATTAATTCACCATTAACCTGTGTTATTTTAAAGCGGGTTCATGGTTATTCAGTTGGAACTAGTTATTAATAATGCTCTACTTTTCTACATTCTCATTCAACTACTATGCAACATAATCCACACCATAACATATTCTATCACCTTTATACCAAAGACATCTTAATCTATACACCTTTCTCCACCAACAACCCAGACTATTCCATGATAGGAAAATGTCTTGAATCTATCATCCAATGGCTCCACCATCACAACTTGTCCATTAATCCCCCCCTAAAAAAGAAGTACTCAATATAACAAAGAACTTCACATTCTCTCCCCCAACCACTGTAAATCTGGCTAACATATCACTCCAAGTCAAAAACAAAGTAAAATACCTTGGCATAATACTTGACCAAAGGCTAAGCTTCCACGACCACATCAACCAAGTCACAAGTTCAGCATACTTCAAAATGAATACCATACAAAACCTCTGCCCCCTTTTGGAACAAAATATCTTTAGGGATATATGTCAAGCCCTCATCATGCCACTCTTTGACTACAGAAACATCATCTACCAAGGCTCCCTAAGACCACCCTTCTCACCCTACAGCTCACCCAGAATACAGCAGCCAGAATTATCAGAGGCACCTCTCAACGATCACACATACACTAACCCCTGTGCTGAGGCAGCTCCACTGGCTACCCATCTACATGTGAATCAAATATAAAGTCTCCCTATCCATTTTCAAAATCCTTCATAACCTCTCTGCAGACATCCTTTGATCACTCATTCCTGAACCACTCATCAGCAGGACAAGGAGAAATGCCAACCAAAACCTGCTAACAGTCCCATCTTCTCCACCTCTAACAGAGTCTTCTCTCTCTATACACCTACTATATAGAACTCCTCCCCCCAGACATACATTCCTTGACTACCATTGGCATATTTCATTGTAGACTGAAAACCCACTTCTTCCTTGAACATTTCAGACCAGACACCTAAATGCTCACTCATCCCCTTACCAGCTAACCAGGTGTCAATTTAGCACACTCTGCTCCCCCCACATAAACCAAACTGATTATCCCCACTATAACCTATCCCCTGGCTATCCTCTATTACTCTCCACTCTGGTAGCGCTACTTTAGTTACATATAGATTACATGTATAATACTCAACTCTGTTATACTTGACTTAAGTATTAAACATGAATCATCAGACTGTTACGCTCCATGTAATGTTACGCTCCAAGTAACGTTAAATTTGTTACCTGTACACTACTGTGACTTGTAGATACAGTGGTATATAAAATCGTTAAATAAATAAATAATAAAAGAAATAAATTATCACGTTAACATTAGCATACCTTATTAAGAGAAGGTAAAAGGAACTGCCTGCCACTGCTCCATACATCTTAGATAGGTCAGTCTGCATTGCTTTGTCTCAGTCGTTCAGTCTTACATTCCATAAATTAAATACTTTGAGACACAAATTTGTGTTCTTCCATTTCATTTCCAAAATTCACACACTTTGGGAATTTGTTTTACCTTAAAGGGATCTATTGAAACCTTAAAACTATAATGCTGACATATTTCAGAGTTCAGGGTTCAAAATGGTTCCCTTGAGCCCTAGTGGTAGTACTGTGAGACTACCGTTAGGGTATAGGGCGATACTTTGAATTTAGGACTCCAAAGGAGTCGGAATAACTGGGGATCACTCCTACTCCCCACTAGGCACCAGGACCCAGAGTAAGAGATAAGGGTGGGGGAACCTTTGTTAGGGAAGGCCGATCTGGAGGGGCCTCAATGTCAGGGGGATTTAGATATCACGGGAATCTTGCTGTCAGAGGATGGCAGGAGGGGGAAATAACTGTCAGGCGGAGCCAACTGGGGGAGGATAATTGATGTTGGAAAGGCGAGGGGGATGGATATTGTCAGGGGCAGTAATTGTAAAAGGTTGCCCTCATGCACATTTGGGGAAAGCAGGATGATTTTTTCCCATGTGCAACTTTTTAAAAACACTCTTCTTGTTTAATGTAGTGGGAAATCAATGTGCACTCCTTCATGCCTTTACATGTATTTTACAAGAGGTCTCTCAAGTGATAGAGGACTGGGATCCTCCATCATTAGGGGTTCTTGATGAAAACCATCAGGCAATGGGACTGCAACCACCACTGCAACTGTTCCTTGATCTCCCAGTGGAGATGAAGGGTCTGGTCTAACAAATGGGAACAAGGAGACCAGAGGGCCAACAGGTGCCTCTCTAAAAAACACATGTGCCCTGGTCCATGGAACCAGCTCTAAGATCAATTTCATGGAACACAGAAGCTGGAGATATTCCCAGGCACATGGGGCTAATTGATCACAAAATGCACTGAGTTGATTCTTAAGCTTGAGGGACCTCTCCAAGCACGAGGAAGACTTGCCCCAGGAGACTGCAGAACAAAGCCTGGAGGTACTCAAAGTCCTGGAAAGAAAGCAAGCAGCTCTTGGGAGAGTTGATCACCAATTCCAGTCTTTCTAGCCAGTAAATTCACCAGAGTGGTATCGCCCCTTGATTTCTCCAGAATCCAACCAGATCGGCCAGTCATCAAGTATGGATGGATGTGTACTCCCTGATTTCACAGAAATTTTGCTACTACCATTATGACCTGTAAGGAGGACTATAAGGAGGATAGGGCGGAATTTCTTAACAATTATTTTCGTTCTGTGTTCACAGATGAAGGATCAAAAGCTTGAACTCAGAAAACACCCACAAATATGAAGAGAAGTGAAGGGGATCTTGAACACTTTTCAGAAGACTGTGTTCATGAGGAACTAGCTAGAATAATGGAGGACAAAGCAATGGGGCTGGATGGGATACATTCGAGAGCATTGAAGGAACAGGGGGAAGTTCTAACAGCCTTACTGTCAAAACAATGCTTCTTTAGAGTCAGGAGTGATCCCAAAGGGCTGGGTCCCTTTACAAAGAAGTGGAGTTGAGGATGAGGTTGGGAACTGCAGGCTGGGTGGTCTCACCTGTGTGGTGAGCAAATTAATGGAGATGCTCCTAAAAATAAGATTTCTGGAGTCCAATGCATTGCAGGATCCAAGGCAACATGGTTTTATTAGAGGCAGGTCTTGTCAGACAAATCTAATTAATTTCTTTGACTGGATGACCAGAGAGTTGGACTGAGGGCATGCCCTAAATGTGGTGCACTTATATTTCAATAAAGCCTTTGAAACTGTTCCACATAGGTGACTTATAAATGAATTGAGCACCCTAGGGATAAACCCTAAAGTGGCTGACTGGGTTAGAAATTGGTTAAATGGGCAACAGAGGGTACAGGTAAACAGAGCTCACACCAAGGAGAAGGATGTTATCAGTGGTGTGACACAGGGATCTGGTCTTGGTCAAATTATTTTAACATTTCTGTTAGTAATATTGTGGAAGGGCTGTCAGGTAAGGTTTGCCTCTTTGCAGATGATGCCAAAATCTGCACTAGAGTAGACACCCAAGTAGGAGTAGATAATAACAGGATGGATCTAGCAAAGCTTGAAGAATAGCCAGCAGGAACTAAACTAGAAAGAGGGAAAGAGAAATCCATTTGCATTGGCGTGATATACAGACCTCCCTCACAAGAGGAAGAGGTGGATGGAGAGTTAATTAAAGACATACACAGCATTGATAGGAATGGGGAAGTGCTACTGATAGGGGATTTCAATATGCCAGATGTTGATTGGCACATTCCTGCTGCAGTATCATCTAGAAGTAAGGAGATCCTGGATTCTCTAAAAGAAGAAATATTCAGGCAATTGGTAACAGACCCCACACGTGAAGGGGCCATACTGGACCTGGTGCTTACCAAAGGTGAAAGTGTTTCTGATGTTATAGTGGGAGATCATTTTGCATCCAGTGATCACCAGATGGTGTAGTTCAGTATTAGCATTAGGGCTGATAGAATCCATTCAAAAGCGAGGGTCTTAGACTTTAGGAAAACTAACTTTGCCAAGATGGGCCAAAACCTCAGGGAGACGTTAGCAGGATGGGAACAACTGGGGGATGTAGAAAAACAGTGGGCAAAACTGAAAGGGGATATTTTAAGGGCAACCAACCTTTTTGTTAAAATGGTAGATAAAGGTAAAAGGAAAAGGAGACTACTATGGTTTTCGAAAGAAGTAGCTGAAAAGGTGAAGAAAAAGAGGGAGGGCTTTATGAAATAAAAAGAACAGAGAGAGGAAGAGAGGCATCTATATTTGGAAAAACTTAGAGAAGCTATCAAAGTATTCAGAAAGCAAAGATTCAAATAAAGGAGGAAATAGCCAATGCAATAAAATGGGGGATAAGACATTTTTTCAGATATGTTAGTGAGAAGAGGAAGGGCAAAAGTGGTATTGTCAGATTCAAGGGTGAAAGGGAGGAATATGTAGAAACTGATGAAGATAAAGCGGAATTGCTTAACAAATATTTCTGTTCTGTGTTCACAGATGAAGAACCAGGAACAGATCCTCAGAAAACACCCACAAATAGGAACAGAAGCGAGGGGCAACATGAAGAATTTTCAATAGACTGAGTTTGTGAGAAACTAGCTAAATTTAAAGTAGACAAAGCGAAGGGACAGGATGGGATACACCCTAGAATACTGAGGGAACTTGGGGATGTTCTAGCAGCTCCACTGACTGACCTTTTCAATGCCTCGCTGGAGTCGGGACTTGTGCCGAAGGACTGGAGAGAGGCTCATGTGGAGCCTTTACACAAAAGTGGAAGTAAGGAGGTGGTTGAAAACTACAGGCCAGTTAGTTTAACTTTATTGGTGAGTAAATTATTGGAAATGGTGCTGAAAGAGAAAATACTGAGGTTTCTGGAGTCCAGCGGAGTACAGGATCCGAAGCAGCATGGATTCACCAGAGGTAGGTCTTGTCAGACAAATCTGATTGATTTCTTTGACTGGGTGACCAGGGAGATGGAGCGAGGGAGAGCCCTAGATGTGGTGTATTTAGATTTCAGTAAAGCCTTTGACACTGTTCCTCACAGGTGACTAATAAACAAACTGAGCACCCTAGGGATGGACCCTAAAGTTACTGCTTTGGTTAGAAATTTGTTGAGTGGGAGGCAACAAAGGGTACGGGTAAATGGAGCTCACTCAGAGTAGAAGGAAGTTACCAGTTGTTTGTCCCAGGGGACAGTCCTTGGTCCGAATCTTTTTAACATCTTTGTTAGTGATATAGTGGAAGGGCTGTCGGGTAAGGTTTGCCTCTTTGCGCATGATACCAAAATTTGCAATAGAGTAGACACCCAGGAAGGTGTAGATAACATGAGGAGGGATCCAGCTAAGCTTGAAGAATGGTCTAGAATTTGGCAGCTGGGATTTAATGTTAAAAAATGCAAGGCCATGAATTTGGGCTGCAGCAATCCAAGGGAGCAATATAGTATAGGGGGTGAAGTACTTTTGTCCACTAAAGAAGAGCGGGACCTCGGTGTGGTTGTGTCTGATGATCTTAAAGTAGCTAAACAGGCAGAACAGGTGAAAGCAAAACCTAGAAGGATGCTTGGGTGCATAGGCAGAGGAATGGCTACCAGAAAAATGGAGGTGAAAGTGCCTCTGTATAAGTCTTTCGTGCAACCCCATCTAGAGTATTGTGTGCAATTATGGAGACCGCACCTTCAAAAGGATATAAACAGGATGGAGTCAGTACAGAGGGTGGCTACTAAAATGGTTAGTGGTCTTCATTATAAGAACATAAGATATGCCATACTGGGTCAGACCAAGGTCCATCAAGCCCAGTATCCTGTTTCCAACAGTGGCCAATCTAGATCATATGTACCTAGCAGTTTCCCCAAAAGACACGGGTTCCACAATGCTTGTATTGGGTCAAGCATTGATATCCTGGGCCCCATTTTAATAATGGTTTATGGACCTTTCCTTCACGAATTTGTCCAAACCTTTTTTAAACACAGCTACACTAACAGCCTTCACTACATCCTCCGGTAACAAATTCCAGAGTTTGATTACATGTTGAGTGAAAAAATATTTTCTCTTATTTGTCTTAAATAGTTTACCCTATAGCTTCATTGCATGTCCCCTAGTCTTTCTATATTCTGATAATGTAAACAATCGATCTACATTTACCCGTTCCACTCCGTTCATTAATTTATAGACTTCTATCATATCTCCCCTCAGCTGTCTCTTTTCCAGGTTAAAGAGCCCTAACCTTTTTAGCCTTTCTTCAGAGGGGTATCCTTCCATCCCCTTTAGCATTTTAGTTGCTCTTCTATGAAGCTTTTCTAATAACGCTATATCCTTTTTAAGATACGGCGACCAGAATTGCACACAATATTCTAGGGGCGGTCGCACCATGGAACGATATAGAGGCATTATAATATCCTTTGTTTTATTTTCCATTGCTTTCCTTATGATACCTAGCATTCTATTTGCTCTCTTGGCTGCTGCTGCACACTGGGCGGAGGGTTTTAACATGTTATCCACAATGACGCCTAAATCTTTTTCCTGAGTGGTGGTTCCTAATGTGGAACCTTGCATCATGTAATCATAGTTTGTGTTGTTCTTCTCTAGGTGCATAACTTTGTACTTGTCCACATTAAATTTCCTCTGCCATTTGGATGCCCAGTCTTCCAATTTATCAAGATCCTCTTGCAATTTTCCACAATCCTCATGGGTTTTAACAACTTTAAATAGTTTTGTGTCATCTACAAATCTGATAACGTCACTCGTTATTCCCTTTTCCAGGTCATTTATGAATATGTCAAAAAGCAGCGGACCCAGCACAGATCCTTGGGGTACACCACTATTCACCTTTCTCCATTGGGAAAATTGGCCATTTAGCCCTACCCTCTGCTTTCTAACTTTTAACCAGTTCCTGATCCACAATAGTACACTGTCTCCTATCCCACAACTCTTTAGTTTTGCCAAAAGTCTCTGATGAGGGACCTTGTCAAAGGCTTTCTGAAAGTCCAAAGTCACTATATCAACTGACTCACCTTTGTCTACCTGTTTATACGCACCTTAAAAAAAACATAACAGATCTTCCTTGTCTAAAGCCATGTTGGCTGTCTCCCATTAAGCCATGACTATCTACATGTTTAGCAATTTTGTTCTTTATGATGGTTTCTACCATTTTTCCTGGTACTGACGTCAGGCTCACCGGTCTGTAGTTGCCCAGATCACCCCTGGAACCCTTTTTAAAAATTGGCGTTACGGGGACTTTACCTGATACCTTGTTTCTCCCGCGGAGGGGTGAGTACAGCTGGTTTACTGGAGCCTGCTGGCTTGCACGGGGCAGCTACCCTGACGTCATCCAAGGCCCTGATAAAAGCTTTGGGAGTGTGCCTTTCATTGGGACTTTACCTGATACCTTGTTTCTCCCGCGGAGGGGTGAGTGCAGCTGGTTTACTGGAGCCTGCCGGCTTGCACGGGGCAGCTACCCTGACATCATCCAAGGCCCTGATAAAAGCTTCGGGAGTGTGCCTTTCGTTGGGACTTTACCTGATACCTTGTTTCTCCCACGGAGGGGTGAGTACAGCTGGTTTACTGGAGCCTGCAGGCTTGCATGGGGCAGCTACCCTGACGTCAACCAAGGCCCTGATAAAAGCTTTGGGAGTGTGCCTTTCGTTGGGACTTTACCTGATACCTTGTTTCTCCCGCGGAGGGGTGAGTGCAGCTGGTTTACTGGAGGCTGCCGGCTTGCACGGGGCAGCTACCCTGACATCATCCAAGGCCCTGATAAAAGCTTCGGGAGTGTGCCTTTCGTTGGGACTTTACCTGATACCCTGTTTCTCCTGTGGAGGGGTGAGTGCGGCTGGTTTACTGGAGCCTGCCAGCTTGCACGGGGCAGCTACCCTGACGTCATCCAAGGCCCTGATAAAAGCGATCTCCCTATAGTACGGCGTCTGCCGTCGGCGTCTGTTGTGGGCGTATCCTAAGGGGCGTATCGAAAGGGGAGCAACTGGCCCCTTGTGAGCCCCTTAGGAGCCGTTTAGGAGCGGAAGGCTCTTGTGTGAATCCATATGCCTGGAGGGAAACGAAAAAAGAAGTCTACTATAGTGGAGCCCGCAGCAGGCCCTATGGATAAACACGTGATTTCCACACCAGTGACATCAAAACCAGGTACTGTTCTCCCTGTTCCCTCCGTTGAGGGGGCTAGCCTTAGCTCAGTTGAGCGTACCCCTCCTCTTCCTCCGGGATTTTTGGAACTTCCTGCTGTGTCTTGTTCATCTCCTAGTCTTGCTGACATTGGCGACTTTCCTAAAGCTGTTGCTTGGAAGGAGCCTGTTCCTCTTGATGGTAACTCTCAAACTTCTCCGATCTCATTACTTGACATTTGGCAGGTTGTAAAACGGACTGAGCGAATTCTTACTGAGACGGTTCCCTCTCTGTGCAATTTCACTAGTGATGTGCTTGTGAAGTTTCAGGGTTTGGACTCACAAATAGCCAATTTAACCTCAGGCCTTTCAAATGTTGATACTCAGGTCCAATTGGTCTCTTCATCCTATACTAATGTAATTAAAGATAGTGTAGCTTTGCATCAGAAGGTAGAAAATTTGGAGAATTTGTTTAGATGTAAAAATCTTCGATTGCTTAATTTTCCTTGTATATCATTGCTGTCTCCTTCAATCCTTTTTAGGAAATTCTTGAAGGAGACCTTGCTTTTACCTAATGCTGATACATTTGAATTTACCAAAAGTTACTATATTCCTACTAAAGTAGCTCTGCCTAATGCTGATACAGAATTGGCTATTCTGGAAGATCAACATCCTTTTAATCTGACTGCCTTTTTGGAGGATACACAAGACATTATTACTTCTAGGGCTACCTTGCTAGTTACTTTATCCTCAGAAAATGACAAGATTGTTATTCTTAAAGCATACTTCCGGAGAAAAGAAACCCTGTTCTGTGGAGACAGGGTATCTATTTTTCCAGATGTATTTCGTACGACTCAAATGCGCAGGAAATCTTTTCTAGTCTGTAAGCCTAGAGTGTTAGCCCTTGGCGCTACCTTTTTTTTACGTTATCCATGTAAATGTTTAATTTCTTTGGGGCAGGATAAATTTGTCTTTTTGTCTTCTTCAGACTTGGAGAAATGGTTTCTTGCCAGGGAGGAGGCATGAGCAGTTCCTTTTCTTAGGTTGATGATTCTTTTTTCTTTTCCCGGGTTTATGGGAGGGTATAGGGCTGGGGAATTGTGTTAGCCAGATTCACCTTTTAGAGGGCCTTCTGGTTAGGTTTTCTTTACTAATGTGGTTTGGATACCCCGAGACGTGGGCTAATATATTTTTTGCAGGGTTTCTTGTATTGTTAATTATTGTTGTTATTTTGTATTTCTATGGTTCTTTTATTCTGATAATTGTATTGTCAGAAAAAAACTCAATAAATATAAATGTTAAAAAAAATTGGCATTATGCTAGCCATCCTCCAATCTTCAGGTATTACAGATGATTTTTATGATAGTTCACAGATTACTAATAGCAGGTCAGCAATCTCATATTTCAGTTCTTTCAACACCCTTGGATGTATATCATCCGGTTCAGGTGATTTTCTACTCTTCAGTTTATCCAATAGTTGTAATACATCTTCCCAATGTATCGATATTTCCTTCAATTTTTCCGCACCTTTAAATACCACTTCAGTCATGGGTAACATCCCTACATCTTCCTCAGTAAAGACTGAAGCAAAGAATTCATTCAGTCTCTCCGCTATCGCCCTGTTGCCTCTTAGTGCCCCTTTAACCCCTCTATCGTCTAATGGACCAACTGACTCTCTCACAGGTTTTTTGTTATGAATGACTTGAAAAAGTCTTTATTATGCGTTTTTGCTTCCGCAGCAAGCTTCTTCTCAAATTCTCCCTTTGCCTGCCTTATCAATGCCTTGCATTTAACTTTCCAGTGCTTGTGCTGTTTCCAGTTTGTGTCATTTGGCTCTTTTTTTCCATTTCCTGAAAGATGCTTTTTTAGCAACAGCCACCTCTCTGACCTCACCTTTATAAAGCATATGAGGACACATAAGGATCTAATATGTACACCTCAGAGGAAAGGCAGAATAGAGGTGATATGATTGAGATGTTTAAATTCCTCCATGGCATAAATGCACAGGGGAAGAGCCTCTTTCGACTGAAAGCAAGCTCTGCTATTAGGGGACATGGGATGAAGGTGAAAGGGGATAGATTCAGGAGTGATATGTGGAAATACTTCTTTATGGAAAGAGTGGTGGATCTGTGGAATAGTCTCCCAGTGGAGGTGGTAGAGATGAGGACGGTATCTGAATTCATAAAATACTGCCAAACAATTAACGCACCAACATGGCACAACTCCAGACATGGTCTTCATACCAAAGCAACTAGTAGAACAGAATAAGACCACAAAACCAACAATCACACCAGTCCCCTGGTCAGACCACCATGTAATTGAATGCACCATGACCCTGAATAACCCCGCCCAATGCAAAGAAGATGAAAGAATAACTAGATGGTTCAAAACATTTAACAGAGACTCATTCATAAACGAAACGACCCCACAACTTCAACAGGAACAAGAAACCCTGGACCTAAACATAGAAGAATGGAACACAATAATATCCAACGCAGCATCTGCCCCAGCCACTAAAGAACCACAAACACACAAGAGAACTAACGCACCATGGTAGTCACATGAAATCAGAGTTGCAAAACGCACACTCAGAAGACCGGAAAGAAGATGGAGACGGAATAAATTACACAACCTCCTAACCCAATACAGAGACAAACAACTGGAATATAATAACCTAATAAATGAGCGGAGACAGCAACACCATACCAACTTGATCATGAAATCTACTAATAGACCAAGAGAACTCTTTAGCATTGTCCAGAAGCTCACCAAGGACGACACGCAACAAAACACCCACCATCTTGACCCACAAAAATATGCAGACTACATGAAGTCAAAGAACACTAACCAAAGACACACTACTGCACCACAAACAAACGATCTCACGATAAAAAAGCAACATCAAACATGGGAGAGCTTCAACATACCAACAAAGCAGCAAGTAGAAGACATTATATCTGGACTAAACACAACAACTTCACCGTCGGACCCGTGCCCAGTGTCTTGGATCAAAGCCACCAAAAGCCAGTTCTCTCATCACATTCAAAAAATTCTCAAAGATTCACTCCAACAAGGATACATGCCGCAACCCCTAAAGAATGCAATGATACGACCAATACTTAAAAGTAGCAATCTGAGCCCATCCAAACCAAAATCATACCGTCCCATCTCCAGCTTGCCATTCCTTGCTAAAATCGTGGAAAAGGCAGTGCAAAGGCAACTCTAGGACCATATAGATATCAATGCCCCACTGGACATACACTAGCATGGATTTAAGCACCAACACGGCGTGGAAACACTACTCACCTCCCTCTTTGACAATCTCCTAAGAGGCATGGACAACATAAAAAACAGCTTCTTGCTAGTGTTTATGGACATCACATCGGCCTTCGACACCATGTCACATGCTAAGCTGTTGCAACGCTTACAACAGATAGGACTATGTAAGAATACCCTGAAATGGTTTACACCATACTTGGAAGGGCGAATGCAACAAGTCAAATGCGATCAAAAGAAATCGCTACAATTCCCCGTCACGCAGGGAATACCTCAAGGCTCAGCCCTATCATCAATGCTCTTCAACATCTACATACAGCCCATATGCAACATCATCAAGCATCACAAACTACACTACATCTATGCCGACGACATCATGGTGTACGCACCAATCAACTTACTAGCACTAAACACTACAACAATAACAAAATGCCTTGAAGACATGAATGACTGGCTCATAGCCAACAGCTTAACAGTCAACTACGACAAAACCGAGGCAATGTTCATCACTAGGAACCCCACCTTCATACCTCCACAAACTATCAGCATCCTAGACAAACACATAGTAGTCAAAGAAAAAGTTAAGTATCTGGGCCTCACACTAGACATACCCCTGAATCTAAAATCCCACATCACCAAAACTGCAAACAAGGCATATCATAGATTGAAAACAATCAGACAAATCAAACCAATGCTCCATCAAGACCACTTCCGCACAGTGTGTCAAGCACTCATACACCACTGCTTGATTATGGAAACTCACTATATCAAGGCCTTCCTCAACAGACACTCCACCTACTACAGATGGTACAAAACACTACAGCACGCATCATTACAGACACTCCAAGGACTGAGCACATCACCCCCATCCTACAACAACTACACTGGCTCCCAATGGTGGCAAGAGCTAAATACAAAACAATCATGATCATCTTCAAAATCATTCACCATCTCTCAGCAGACGCACTCCAAAATGTTATAACAAGGGACATTAACAACAGACCAAGAAGATCCAATAATGACAACATGATCGGCACACCCGCAGGATATCACAAAACCAAACCAAAAAGAGCACCATCACTGCTGGCATCCACACTATGGAACTCCCTCCCAATGAGCCTGAGGGCAATAGATGACCTCACAGACTTCCGCAAAGACCTCAAAACATTCTTATTTATAGAAACCTATGAGCATTCAGGCAACATCCCCTACGCAAACAATAACACTACTACCTCCACCAACTAAACACACATCCATACTACCCATAAGAACATAAGATATGCCATACTGGGTCAGACCAAGGTCCATCAAGCTCAGTATCCTGTTTCCAACAGTGGCCAATCTAGGTCATACATACCTAGCAGTTTCCCCAAAAGACATAGGTTCCACAATGCTTGTACTGGGTCAAGCATTGATATCCTGGGTTCCTTCTTAATAATGGTTTATGGACCTTTCCTCCAGGAACATGTCCAAACCGTTTTTAAACCCAGATACACTAACAGCCTTTACAACATCCTCCAGTAACAAATTCCAGAGTTTGATTTACACACTGAGTGAAAAAATATATTCTTTTATTAGTCATAAATAGTTTACCCTGTAGCTTCATTGCATGTCCCCTAGTCTTTCTATATTCTGATAACGTAAACAATCAGTCTACGTTTACCCGTTCCACTCCGTTCATTAATTTATAGACTTCTATCATATCTCTCCTCAGCCGTCTCTTTTCCAGGTTAAAGAGCCCTAACCTTTTTAGCCTTTCTTCATACTACCTCCACCAACTAAACACACATCCATACTACCCACACACACAAATCTTTCATATCACATTTTAAATACCTTCATGTTAAATGTTACCTCAATTGTACTGTCTACTGTTAAGTAACTGTACTGTCTAAATGTTTACATGTACCCTAATGTTAAATGTAACCCTCCAATTGTCACATGATGTGACCACCTTGATTAAAGGAAAAAGTGGCATACAAATCTGTCTAAATAAATAAATAAAATAAATAAAAGCATGGGACAAATACAGAGGATCTCTAAAGGAAAAAGGTGACTGTTGTAGTTGTAGATATGGAAGGACAGACTAGATAGGCTATGCGGTCTTTTTCTGTCATCATTTTTCTATGTTTCTATAAAGAAGGAGGTGATTGTGCCTCTGTATAAGTCTTTAGTGAGACCTCATTTGGAGTAATGTGTGCAATTCTGCAGACCAGATCTTCAAAAGGTTATAGACAGAATGGAGTCGATACAGAGGGTAGATACCAAAATGGTCATAAGAACATAAGATATGCCATACTGGGTCAGACCAAGGTCCATCAAGCCCAGTATCCTGTTTCCAACAGTGGCCAATCTAGGTCATACGTACCTAGCAGTTTCCCCAAAAGACACAGGTTCCACAATGCTTGTACTGGGTCAAGCATTGATATCCTGGGTCCCTTCTTAAAAATGGTTTATAGACCTTTCCTCCAGGAAATTGTCCAAACCTTTTTTAAACCCAGCTACACTAACAGCCTTTACTACATCCTCCGGTAACAAATTCCAGAGTTTGATTACACGTTGAGTGAAAAAATATTTTATTAGTCTTAAATAGTTTACCCTGTAGCTTCATTGCATGTCCCCTAGTCTTTCTATATTCTGATAACGTAAACAATCGATCTACGTTTACCTGTCCCACTCCGTTCATTAATTTATAGACTTCTATCATATCTCCCCTCAGCCGTCTCTTTTCCAGGTTAAAGAGCCCTAACCTTTTTAGCCTTTCTTCTTAGGAGTATCCTTCCATCCCCTTTACCATTTTGGTGGCTCTTCTCTGAACCTTTTCTAATAACGCTATATCCTTTTTAAGATACAGCAACCAGAATTGCACACAATATTCAGTCAGTGGGCTTCATCATAAGACAGATAAGGACAGTCTTAAAGATCTCAATATGTATGCACTGGAGAAAAGGCAGGAGAGAGGAGATATGATAGAGATGTTTAAATACCTCCATGGCATAAATGCACATGAGGAGAGTCTCTTTCAATTGAAAGAACGCTCTGCAATAAGGGAGCATAGGATGAATGTGAAAGGGAATAGGCTCAAGAGCAATATGTGTAAATATTTCTTGACAGAAAGAATGGTAGATGCAAATAGTCTCCCAGTAGTGGTAGTAGAGACCAGGACAGTATCTGAAATCATGAAAGCATGGGAAAAACTCAGAAGGAAAAAAAGAGACTATAGTAGTTAGTATGGAAGGGCAGACTGAATAGACCAAATGGTTTTTTTCTGCTGCCATTTTTCTATATAGTTAAGTTTCTCTTTGGGGAGGATCTCAAGAAGTTGGTGAAAGCCTTGAGAGATTGTTGCTCTCAAAGACTCACAAAAGACTCTTATAAGACAGACAGAGGGGTGATAAGTCTGCCTCTCAAAAGATGTTGCATGGGGCTTGGAGGCTTTCTCAGACTACTGTCAAGGGAGGACCTTTTCTCCTCTGGGTCTAGACCCTTGAAGGGACAGTCTTTTGGGGGCATTTAGTACTCCCGAGATTCCTCTGCTTCTGCCAAGGCCAATAAGTTCTCACAGTGAGATTTGGTGGGTCCCTTCTGAGGGGCAGCTGGTTGGGGAGAAGCTCAAGCTGTTTTCCTTAGAGTGGACCCAAATTACTTCAGATCAGTGAGTTCTTGAGGTGCTGGGTCAAGGTTATGCACTGGAGTTTGCAGGATCTCTAAAGAACACCTTTATAGGGTTTCCCTGTGACTCTCCACTCAAGTGGATTCAGCACCTCCTGCTATTGCAGACTATTGAACCCATGTTTTCTGCAGAGCAAGGTCAGAGTCGTTATTCCATCTACTTTCTGGTGTCCAAGAAGGGTGATTCTTTTCCATCTATTCTGGACCTGAAAGTGGTCAATGGCACTCTGAGTCCCCTGTTTCTACATGATCATTTAGCATGGTGAGTTCCTTACTTCCCTTGATCTTGCTGACGTGTACTTCCCTATTCCCATCCAGGAGCAGCACCAGAGAGTTTTCTGCTTCTGGGTCACTACTTCCATTTCTGGACCCTGCCCTTTGCAATGGCCACAGCTCATCACACCTTCTCATCCCTGATTCTGACAATACCACTTTTGCACTTCCTCCTTTCACCTAACATGTCTGAAAAATGTTGTCCCTCCCTTCCATTTTTTAATTAATATTTATAAATTTCTAGATAAATATCAAGAATACATCTTGAAAGAGAAATTGAGAAGGGTAAGGAAAACATCTCCTGGAACTAAACAGTCCCACAAATACAACATACGGTAAAAAATCAAATAGCCAGCCCACTCTAGCCCTCAAGAAGGGAAGAATACAATAAGAAAGAAAATTATAACTACCACTACATCTGAAAGGCAATTAAAGGTGTGCTAAATAGTTGATACCATTATGCTCAAACAAAAGCAGAAGGGGGATATCTACCTCCGCAGAACAATGGGCATTTATAAAATCCAGCAATTAGGAAGGCTCATAAAAAATAAAGGAATCAGACTGATACTTGATCTGACACTTACAAGGAAATTTTAGAAAAAAAAGCCCTCCCAATTGCTGGACTCCAGGATGTAAAAGGAGAAAATCCCGCCGCCTCTTCTGGGTCTCCCTGGAGAGATCTGGAAATATGCGAACAGTCAACCCCTTAAATAACATATGCCGCTTCTTGAAAAACAGCTTCATCAGCCATTCCTTATCAGAAGCAATGCCAACGTAATCAGTAAAGTAGAGGGCACCACTTGCTCCTCCTGCGATGATTCCAACATTGCTGTTATATTTAGAACATCCACATTTGAAATTCCTCTAACCACTCCCGAACCCTCATCTTTTTTCCCAAATGGCAAATAATACATTTTAGTATAATATAAAAAACTCTGTAGTACAACAAGAAAGTTTCAAGCGACTTTCATTGACAGGATGGCTAGTAGGTCTCAGAATATCCGGGCAAACATATGACCATTTCAACTGTGGTCAATAAAGCCCCACATACATCAATGACCTCCTTATAGCCACTTTCTGTATATCTTAATTTTTTGAAAATTTTTTTTAATCTTTTTTGTAAAAACTTGAACTTAACTGAAAGATGTTCAACTTCTTTAAATACGCATTCCCGCTTCTGACATGATTGTGCCCAACGCTAAGTGCGCGCTGCAATAGTGCGTTTCACCTCAAATGGCTTCTTCAGGGGATGACAGAAACGCTGAAGCTTCTTTCATATGCGCTCCAAAGCTGTTGCCCATAAGCCCATCTTTCTCAACTGCAGGACAGCAGGACAGCAGTTGAGAAAGATGGGCTTATGAGTTTTAATTTGACCATCTGAAACAATAGCCTGAAGATTGGAAATTTTTACCATGTTTTCCTGAATAAGCACTTCATTACCAGCAACCTGAGACGCCAGGCTAGTCATCCGTGGCACCAACTCTTTCCGTAGCTGCATAATAGCAGCCAATATAGTTTCCAGCATTACCACCTCCAGGGCTTCCAAAGATGCTGCTGGGAAGGACTCCACCACTCCAGGTAAAGATGAACCACCCGGCAACAGAGTTGATGCAGACAGTCCAATCACCGGACCGTCGCCTCCCTCTGCCATCCTGGCTCCGACCTCTGCCCTCTGATATCGATCTTGGGGGCCAGCAGCATCCGAACCTTGCTCCGAGGCCAGGCACTGCTTTCCGGGGGAGTATGACAACTCAACACCCTCCACCTGCTCCACCATGCTGCTGATGTCCTGACGAGGGACATTCGAAGCCCGAACTGAGCCCGGGGAACAAAGATCACCACCCATCGCAGATGATGAGGATTCCACCTCCAGCAGCTGCAAAGTTGAGCCACGCTCCCTTTCCTCACTCAACTGTCTCGGCGCAGTGAAAAAGAAAGAGTCCAAAGGACCAACAACAGCAGCAGGTAATGGCAAAAAGACCTGAGAGGCAGTAGAAGGCTGTTTAGCCCCTCTGGTCTTCCGCTTCTTCCCCATGCAAAACGCCGTGCCGATCAGCACACCTCACCAAAACGCCATCTTGGATCCTCCCCTCGACTTGTGTTCCCTTCCATTTTATTGCATTGGCTATTTTTTCTTCTATTTGTATCTTTGCTTTCCTAACTACTTTCCTAGATTCTCTATGTTTTCCCAAATATTGATGCTTGTCTTCCTGTTTCTGTGATTTCTTGTATTTTATGAACGCAAACCCTCTTTTTCTTCAGCTTTTTAGCAACTTCTTCGAGAACCACAGTGGCCTCCTTTTCCTTTAACATTTATTTACTTTCCTAACAAAAAGGCTTGTTGCTTTTCTACATCCTCCAGTTGTTCCCATACCACTAATGACCCCTTGAGGTATTGTCCCATCTTGGCAAAGTTAATTTACCCAAAGTCTAGGACCCTCACTTCTGAATGACACCATCCACGCTGCCATGCATTCTTCTCCAGGATGGGAGCTTCTCTGCCTCTGCCTTTACCCTCAACAAGGACTGAAGAGAACACCAACTGTGCACCTATCTGCTTCACCCTCTCTCCCAAAGCCATGCTGTCACTCTTGATACATTTGGAGAGATAGATTGCAGTATCATTTGTGCCCTTGGAGGCTGCACTCATGGATCAATTGCACAACCAGAACAACCGTGTCACCACAACCACTGATGCCAAAGACTTGGAGGAAATCCTGATTAAGACCGAGAAGGCATCTGCCACATACACAGCACCAGACTTCAAACTGAATGCCTTCAGGTTGTCCAGGAACAGTTAAACCCAGCGCAGGAATGCTCTGACAACCAGGCCTGCACAAAGAGCTGCTTGAGAAACAAAGGCCAAGGCCATAAATGTATTCTTAAGG
Source organism: Ichthyophis bannanicus (assembly GCA_033557465.1). Taxonomy (NCBI): domain Eukaryota; kingdom Metazoa; phylum Chordata; class Amphibia; order Gymnophiona; family Ichthyophiidae; genus Ichthyophis; species Ichthyophis bannanicus. Next base: position 221,973,443 of record CM066040.1, on the reverse strand, counting down.
AGGGTCTCAACACTATCATGAGATTCCTTGGGCACCATACCACATGCTTGGTTATAGCTGTGACCAGGGCATCCATCGATAGGAGCCTGAGCCAGTTTGTTCTGGGGCAGGGGATATTATATTACTTTTCTGAACTAGCTTACAATCAATTGCCTAACTCATTATCCTTCTGGCCTGTCAAAGGATGAAGCAGCTTTCTCCCTGTTGCCTATCCTCTTCTCCTGAAATCCTGATGATGTAACTTTTCTGATATTTCCCCCTCTGTGTTCTATCTAGGCTTCTTAGCATTACTTAAGAATTCCCCTTTTTATTTTATCTTTAAACCACTCTGAAACTTTGTGATAGGGCAGTATATCAAGTTTTAAATAAATTATATACCAAGAGAGGATCTTAGGGCCCTTAAGACCCATCAATGGATTCTCCCATTGAGAAACCAGGAGCTGTTTCATTAGCTCAGGCAAAGAAAAAACTCCAGAAGGATTCCTGATACCTCCAAAATAGGCTCCATCTGGGACACTTACATTGGAGCAGGCTCTGCAATGTGTAAGGTCACCATAGTGCTCTGAATTAGCATAGGCAGGCCCTCTCTCTGAAAAAGGCAAAACACCAAAGGGTCCTTGCCCTCTACCAAGGGAAGCTCTCCTTCCTCTTCAGATTCACTTTCTGGAGAAGTAGAGTCCTCTTTAGCCTTCGTACCACCCTCCGCAGAGGATAAGGCAGAGCTCACAGATGAATGCCACCAGCAGTGGAACAAAGCAGTGGTGCTTAACCCCCTTACCAGCTGTGGCTGAGACACCTGAAGACTCTGGGTCCCCCAGAGGGGAACCTCAGACCCCTGAAAAGGGCGTTGCCAAGCAGAGAAAAGACTGAAAACAGCCTGTGAGCTGTTTCAGCAGCTGATGCTTGAAGCCAACAGAAAAGGAACCATGGAGCCCAAGAGGGACTGCCAGAGACCTCCTCAGCCCTGATCTCCTGCACCCAGTCAACTTCTAAGAGGGTCACCTGCCTCACAGAAGGGGAAGGCACCAAGGACCCAGAGGAGGCCTCAATCAGTGTGAGGTCCCAACAATGCTGACAAAAATGGGTCCTGGGCATCCCCATGACATAAGGGGCAAAAAGAGCAAGCCAAGGAACTGACCTGGTGATAGCCACATGAAGCATAATGCAGGGCACTTGGCATGCTTGCAATGCTCCACACAGCAAAAATAAAAAGAACTATGAGAAAAAATGTGTAAAAGAACGGCCAAATAAAACAGCACAGGCCGCAAAACATAGAACTGCTAAAAAAGACAGCACATCTGCGGCAAAAAGGGAGACCTGTAAAAGAAATTCCAACACCTGAAAGGCTGGCCAGGGAAACCCATGGAGAGCTTCCCCCACTGCCTTTATAGGAGACAAGGAGGCCCCAGTGCCAAAGAATGGCTGGGATGTGCACGTATCAGGGCATAGATAACCCCGCGTTGAAATATCTTGTCTAACATGTCTGTGTACTCATTTCTGCGGCCATGCATTTCGGAGACATCCACATTTCCAAACTGGCTTGCAAACATGCACATTCCTAGCCATGTCATTTGCACAGGCCTGTCTCCAGAACCAACTTTGGGCCAATGCATCTTTCAGGGCAGAGACAGAATGATTTCAGATGGCACTGACACGTGCCTTCCTTCACTGCCGCCACTGCCTCGGTATTTTCTACATTGTGACCTGGTTGTCTCAAAGTCTTCCTTGATGTATCATCTAAAATGCTTCTTTAAATGTCCTCATTAAAAGAGACTAAAAAAATACTAGGGGCTGTAAACTCACTGCATGGAAGAAAGGCTTGGCAATGTACCCTGCCAAGAAAACTCAGGGGCTGGGTTGCCAGGAGTCAGCACTGACTCTACAGCACACATTGCATTTGTAATAGAAAAGTATTATTAACTTAATATAGACTCACTGAATATTGAAAAAGAACTATAAAAATAACAGTCTTGTTTTAGTGACAGCATAAATACTATGAATGAAACCATCCTGTTCAATATCCAGTTCTAAAACATTAAAGAATTATATATGCTCATTATAACCACATAAGTTTAATGTCTCAGTGTAAACAGACATAACATCAACTGTATAAAAAGATGCACTAACTGAGTCTACACTGTGCGCAAAGAACCAAACATCCTAAAGCAAATTCTTTCTCACTGTAGCGGAAGATTTTCTTCAAATCAACACTATTGGTAAAAAAAAAGCCATTGTGCAATATAGATACAAACATGTCAAGAATTTTTTTACTCTCATTTTGATAGTCTTACCACATATAATAATTCTTCTGTGCTTCAAAAGGACCACACTGGTTAGAGCAGCAGTATTGAAAGCAAAGAGCCACATTCAGCAAAGCTTGAAAATGTTGTGCTAGATGCCACCGTTAATTTTAAAGGGCTCTTCCTGCACACTTGGCAGCTTCTCCAGTTATGCCACTGTTGTTGTCCATCATGTGCTACACGTGTTCCTTAAAACTATTACTGTTTTGGAAACCTATGCTAGAAGTTAAACCATATGCTTTAGGATGCTGAGTTCTTTGCCAACAGGGTAGCCTCAGTTAGTGGGGAGTTTTTGTACAATCAATAGTATTAGAGTTTAATGATATAATGATTGCATATTATTCTTTAGTGTTTTTGAATTGGATATTGAATTCAGTGGTTTTGTTCATAGTGATTCCCTGTTAGTATACATGCTGTCACTAAAATGAGAGTGATTTTGTTTTAGAGGTTTTATTTTCAATAGTCAGTGAGGTTTTTTTTTTTAGTGCCATCAAGTCAGTGTTGACTCATAGTGACCCAGCTACCTCTGGGTTTTCTTGGCAATGTATCACCAGAAGTAGATTGCCAGACTTTTCTTCCGAAGCAATGGAGGGTAAAGTGACTTGCCCAAGGTCACAAGGAGTGCCAGTGGGAATTGAACCCTTGATCTTCTGGGTAGTAGGCAGTTGCTCTAATCACTAGGCTACTCAGTGAGTGTATATTGCTAGCAATAGTTTTCAATGACTAATCTATATATTTTTAGTCTCTTTTAATAAGGATATATAGGGGCCTTTATAGTAAGGTATGTTATGCAGTTAGCACACACTTCAGTGTGCATTAATCGCTTATCTATGGCCTGCAATACATGCTTGCTATCTACCTCATCCTGCTCTCTCTCTCCCTTCTCTTTGCTTTTTGATTTGTAGTTCCTTTCAAGTATTTTCCAAACTCTTGATTATTGTAAACTTCTCTGCTGCTTGTTCGAAGGGCACTATATTATGAAACAATAAACCGTAAACTTCCATAGGCCAGTGGCAATGTACTACAATGTATATTAACTGCACATTGTGTGATGGGGCAGGGTCTGAGTGGGGTTGAGGCACTGACTGCACATTGCAATTAGCGTGAGCATCAGCAGTGCGCTCCAAACGTCAATGCTGCAGTTAGAGCAAATGTACCTAACACCACTTGAATAGGTGGCATTAGGTGCGCCCGTGGTAATTGCCAATGGCCTGAATGCATCAATACTTGTCTGCATGGTAACTGTTAGGCATATGCTGGCCAGGCTCCTAACATTTACCATAGTGCAGTTGCACATATCAACTGTTGATTTTGACTCAAAATGCATGATAGGGGCAAAAAAATACCACACTTTAGTAAAAGGGCCCCTTAAGGTTTGCTGCATAGTAAACATTTAAGATTTTTATAATAGAATAGCAGCCCTCCGATTGTACTGTTTGTAATACTCTTTAGGAGTGTATTTTATATTTATTTATTTAGCAAAATTTATATATCACTTTTCACCATTGTCAAGGCGGTCTACATTGAACAATTGAACTTATGTATGGATAACTAGTAACTATATACAGTTAGGTAGATGATATTAGGTATCATTGTTTCTGAGGTGTAGTACAGAGTAATAAACTTTGCTTTCTTGATTTGATTTTATTGCTGTTGCTGGGTTTCCTTGGAGTGAGGGGAAGTGTCCAACAAACAGAAGGGTTTTCAGATGTTTTCTGAATGTGGATAGGTCTGTGATGGTACGTATTGTGTCTGGGAGGGCATTACAGGCGGATGGTGTGTATAGTTCAAATGCTCGAGCAGATGCTTGTTGGGTTGACTTTGTTCTTGCACTGGGGATGATTAAGGTATTTGAGGTAGCTTGTCTTCTTGCACGGTTATGTTGCGGTGTTTGGAGCAATGTGCTTAGGTGAGAAGGGAGATTGCTGTTGATTGCTTTATGTATCATTAGATTTCATTTATGGTATTCTTTAATTAAGTGGTACCAATAAATGTCACTTTTTTCTTTTTCATCACTGATAATAATGGGCTATACTAAAAACCTGTAGCCAAACGTTTCCTTTTTATAATATAAATTTGGCTTTTATTGGGTTTTTTTTGTTTGTTTTTTTAAATAGAGGAGGTCTTTTACTAAAGGGCGCTAGATGGCAGCTCATGTCTGGCATGTGCTAAAAGTATGTCTTGGACATGTGTTGCCAGTTAGCACAAGGTCATGACAGCATGGGCTGATTCCTGTGCTAACTGTGCATCCCACGTTAGGAATGTAGTGGGCAGGCTAGGGGCAGAGAGTGGGCATAGTGAGTGGCAGAGAGTGGATGTGGTGAGCTAGCACAGTTAGTGTGAGGTAAACACCACACACTAACTATGATCTTTACAATTAGTGCGGGTTCATCTAATTGTGCCCTAACACAGCATTCTCTCTGTATACCATGTTAGGGCACAGGAACATGCTTTCTATGCCCCCAACAGTTAACTCAGTGGTGCTGCTATTGGCACGTTAGTTTCAACACCCTAGCACCCTTTAGTGAAAGATCCCTATAGAGAGAGTCTTTATAATATTTTGTATTTCTTAAGGATGAATTTTATTTTTATTTATACAGCTGTATAAACAATCTCTCAGTGAACCATAGGTATGCTGCTTTCCTTTTTAGATTGTTTGTTTATTTCAGTTGTGTCTTAATTTATTAATGTACCACTTTATATATTTGTTTTTAGTTACTAACCCTTGATGCAGGCTTTGCCGAAACATGGCCATGTTGGGTTTTGTGTCTTCATAAAGTCTGTTTTTTATTTATTTAATTTGGTATCTTTCTCTCCCTCCCTTGAGTGGAGGAGTAACCTAATGGTTAGAGCACTGACTTGGGAACCAAAAGACCAGGGTCCAATTTCCACTAGCACTCCTTGTAGTCTTGGGCAAGTCACTTAACCCTCCATTGCCTCAGAAAAATCCAAGTTATCAATGTCCCTGTTAATACCAAGTTTAAGTTACACTGTAAACCGCTTTGACTGAAATGATAAAGTGGTATAAAAAAACCTGTTAAATAAATAGTAAACTTCATTATACAGCCTCATATAGAAACAGCCTTTCTCATACAGCTTAAGACATATATGCACAGCTACAGTCTCATTTTAAAAAAGCTTTATCTTCCTCCCCTGTGATATACCTTAGACAGGAAGGACAAAAAACAAATACCTCTTCTGGCAGCTATTTCAGTGTATATGGGATTTAGCTTGCAATTTTCTTAACAAGATACTGCTGCTGTACTTGTTTTCAATGTAACCACAAAACATTTTCAATAATAATACATTTCCGTTTCACAAAAAAACAGGCCTTTAAGCTGCCTGAATAGGCCACTACACATTACAAACTCTATGATACCTTGGAGCCACATAACAAAATATCTTCTCTTTTTTCAGCGCAGTGTGCTTTCTTTCCTTATCATTTTCATGCATCATCAGCCTATCATATTTTAGCAAAGCATTTGTTATAGAATTACGATGAGAGTTAAATTTTTGAGCTAATGCATTCTCCGCTGTTCTTTCTTTCTTGCCATTTACAAACACAGCATGTCTTTGCTTTGCTTTTTTAATTTCTTTTAATTTATTCAGTTGGAATCGATGTAAAGTTTCTTGAAGTTGCACACCATCATCTTCTTGTTTTTTCAGATATTCATTGCTTTTGTTCTTTAAAAAGTTTTCAATCTGCTGTTTAGCTTTGATTTTCTCACTGTACATCTGTTTAACTTGGTGTACTTTTTTAGCTTGACTCTCGTATGCCTCTCTTACTTTGTAGGCTTTGTCTACAGTATAAAATGGTAAGAATCGTGGAGAGTCGTGCATTTTAGCATGAATCCGGCTCTCCAGGTTAAAAGGTGCTTGATATTTGACTTTTGGTTTTGGAGTATTCTGAATAATTGAATGATACTGCTGAATAGCAAGACGAATATCTTTTCCTATGCTTTGATTTGACAGCAACATATTTCGTACTGGATCTGCTTCATGAACAATTGCTTTAAACACTGGAAGTCTAAATTCCATTTTCTTCTCTTTAAAATCAGCTTCCATTAAGTGTGTAACATCTACAGGAGAAATGCAAAATATTAATAAATCATTTGTGATTCCACTCTTAATTGAATTGCTGATTATTTATATTCTTATAAATCATAAAGAATCTTAAGAACTAGCATATACTTCATTTCCCATAGGTTCAGTGTCCTGTTTAAAGCTATGTAGTTAAAACCTAGAAACTTTAATACATTATCAAAATTACTATAAAATACTACAATATCTTAGCTTAGATTTATAGTAACACTTATTATACCAATTAAATACCTAAGTCAACTGCAAGCCCAGTGTTCAGAAAATGCTGAGCAACTGACTTTAGGTACCTTAGGTGTCCATATTCACGCAATTTTAAGAGACCAAAAGCTGGACTCAATAAAGCTGCCTACATTTTTAGATGGATGCCTATAACAGAGGTCCCTAATATTAGAAATAAAGGTTAATAAACAAAAGAATTGTCGCCAACCTCCCCCTGGTGGCCGGTGGCTGAACGGGGAGGTTGGGCATATAGTTAATTTTAGGAGAGGAGGGTTTTTTAAGGCCAGGTGCAGCCTGGTCTATGTAGTCCTGCTCCTGGTGCAAATAAGTCATGTAAGCCAAATGGAGGGAGAATAAGGCTTTTATTTCCCTTTTCACAAAAAGATTCGTTGGGCTACAAAAATTAAAGAAAGTCCTTCTTTTCAGGCATAAACCAAACCCAAGGCACAAAGTAAACTGTTATAATCTTCACAGTTGTAGAAAGGAATTTAACCAAGGATTCTTTCAACATTGGAGTATATTACATGTCTGAACATTCTTCTTTCATTCAGCACAAATATGAAAACTTCTTAAGGTAATATCTGTATGGCTCACAGTTCCGGCAGTGATTCCAAACTACCCACAACACACATGGAACAATCCATCAATTCCTCCTGAGATGAGGGAATAGGGTCTATAAGCTCCACTTGCATCGGTTCTAAATCACTATTATCTTCTTCTGAGCTGGGGCTTTCTCTGGCTGTTATCACTGGCCAGTCCCTATTTCTGTTCCCTTGTTTTCCATACAGTTGCTCTAAGGTTCTTAAATGAGCATGGCCTGTTTTATTGCCTCTATATCTTGGCTGGTGTGGCCTGCTTTCTCTTCCTTTAAACTGAGGATCTGTTTTAAACGGGCTTCTAGCAGCTGAGCCTTTCTTCATGAACAAAGAATCATCATACCTTGGTTTCCTGTAATAGGCATAGCTAGAAGTGTCCTCCTCAGGTATTTCCCTTAGGACCCAGTCTCTCTGGCAATCTTTCTCTTGAAAGCTTCTGGTACCTTTCAATTGGGTCTCCGGGCTTTCTTGCAAGCGTAGGCCTCTCTCCAAGCCTGGCTTCCTGCTTCTTAGCTCTTTACCTCTGGAGTTTCTGGCTACCACGACTTCCACATGACTGACTCTCCTCCATCGGTCTTTCTCCCTGGGAGCTTCTGGTTCTCTTCCAGTTCCTGCAGCCGTGCCACTAGTCCTGGTTCCACTGCTCCTTTTCTCAGCCGTGCTCTGCTCTCCGATGCTGCTTTCCTTTCTGTCTCCAGCCTCTTGCTTATAAAGGTCTTCTGCCTTTGAGCTTCCCGGGCTAGTTCTCAGGTGCTGCTGATTAGCTAGGTGTGTCCACTCAGCCTCTGTACGTGCACGCCTGCTCCCTCTAGCTGTTTTGCTAGGCAATTGCATTCTCTGCTCCTCATTTGTTTTGGGACAGACAGCTTCTTTTCCTATGTCCTCACTTTTATTAGCCCCTGCTCTATGACAGAATATAAGCTGATTCCTTTCTATTAGACTAACTTAATACATCCGGCCCCTATTTTAAAAGCATCCCCATATGGGAATAGCAGTCTTTATATATCTAGATTGCTCTACATGTGTAACTGCCACTTTAGAATGGGTGCTATGTACATGTGGTGACACTTGCTATGTTTAGGTTCTAGGTGGAGTGGTAGGGCTGGGAAAAAGGAGTGGTTTAGATGGATTCTCCATCTTATAATGAGAAGCTATGTGGATATTACAAAAACTTCATGTCAGCATTTTTACCTGTGCCCAGGTGACAATGCCAAGATCTTGGCTCCCTGCACCCAAGCTCCCTTCTGACATTGGCTTCCCAACACCCCCAAAGGCATCCAATCTTGAAGGACTATGAAAAGGGACTGCTACTGCTACTGCTGAAAAGAAATCTGAACTTATAAGTATTTACCCACTGGGAAATTCTCTAAATCTTGGAGAAAAGGGAATTCTTTGGCTTAAAGCTGATAAATCTGTGTATTTTAGAATTCAGTGTTTTTGTTAAGTCTGCCAGGCCTTAGTACCACCAGAGAGATTTTTTTTTTCAATTTAAAGTCAGTCAGGGATTAGTACCACCAGAGAGCTTTTAATTTAAATCAAATTAGAGTATAGCTTAGCATAGAAGGTAGAATAAGGTAAATATTCTTTGAGAAGAAATAAATTGTTTCTAGAGACCTTTACAAAAGGTCTTCTAGTTAGGAGGCAAGAGACCTCTGAAATTGTTTTAAATAGATATTAAAGCCAAGACAGATCAAAGGGGCAATTTGAAAGGTTCCCTCTATCAAACCAAGGGCTGTGTGAATCACCCAGGAAATTGTGAAGAGATTGCCTTAGAAGCACAGTTCATGGCACTGTGTAGCAAGCCAGATTTTACTGTTTATTTCGCTCACACCCACCCCAACTTCCACCCACCTCAGGCATAGTCTTAGGGGCTTGTTTACAAAGCCACGGTAGTGGTTTCTGATCATTTTCTGGAGCCGTGGCCCCATTTATTTCAATGGAGTCGTGGCTCCGATAACGATCGGAAAACATTACCGTGGATTTGTAAACAAGCCCCTTAGATTATAGAGTCTTAAACCTATTAAAAAGAAAAAGTGGTCAAATTCACTTTCAGGTGCAGCTGGTTATCCTCATCAGGAATAGATTAATTAAGGTCCCAAAATTAAGTAAGGCCCTGAAATGAATTAATCTTGAAGTGAACAAAGTCTTTTAAACTTATGAGGTATAGTTGCATTGGTACAAATATCCCTAGCAACTTTAAGTAAGCAACCAACTTAAATAGCTAAACAAATCCTTAAAACTAAGATGCAGACACCAGTCCAGCAGCATGATAGGATCTATCCAGTCTTTTGCACTGAGTGCCACATGTACGATTTTCTCCCAGCTGGTGTAGGGTCTTACTTGTGTGCGAGGTACAAGGAGCTCTTTACTCTCAGGGAACAAGTCTGATCTCTGGAAGTTAAAGTAGCAGACTTGGAGGAGCTAAAGAAGACAGAGGGTATATAGATGAGACCTACAGGGTTGTAGTACTGAAGTCCCACCTCCAGTCTGGCAGCCTCTCTGTTGCCATGGAGGAGAGAGGTCACGAGAAAGGAGAGCATTACCTTGGTGTGGCAGGAAGTTACCCTGTACCTAGGACCTGTCCTCCAGGTGATATAAAACACTCTCACACCAAGGTGGTTTCTTCAGGGCCATGTGCCCATGTAGGAAGGGTTAGCTTGGCTGTTATAGTTGGCAATTCAATCATTAGTCTTGTAGATATCTGGGTGGCTGGTGGACATGAGGATTGCCTGGTAACATATGTGCCTGGTGTAAAGGTAGTAGACCTCACATGCTACCTAGACAAAGTTTACATAGTGCTGGGGAGGAGCTTGCTGTCTTGATACATGTTGGTACCAATGATATGGAAAATGTGTGAGGGGGTTCTGGAGGCCAAATTTAGGCTTTTAAGTAGGAAGCTGAAATCCAGAACTTCCAGGGTAGCATTCTCATAAATGTTTCCCCTTCCACATGCAGGATCCAAAAGGCAGGCAGAGCTCTGGAGTCTCAATGCGTTGATGAGACGATGGAGCATGGAAAAGGGTTTGGGATTTGTTAGAAACTGGGAAATACACTGAGGAAGGGAGAGATTTTCCAAAAGGATGGGCTCCACCTTAATTGGGGTGGAATCAGGCTGCTGTCATTAACCCTTAAAAAGGAGATGGAGCAGCTTTTAAAGTACGTAATAGGGGAAAGCCGACAGTTGCCCAAGAGCACATGGTTCAGAAGGATGTATACTTGAAGGATACTAGGAAAAGAAGGAAATTAGGGCATTCTGATAGGGAGGTTGTAATAAAGTTAAAAGTAACCCAGATACCTTAAAAGCAGATAGAGCTGAAATATTCCAAATTACCCTTGTCAACTGATAAACAGATTGTTAATATGAATAAAATGCAACCTCTAAAATGCCAGTATACAAATGCTAGAAGTCTAAAAAAAAGATGAGAGAGCTAGAATATATAGCACTAAATGAAAGGTTATATATAATTGGTATTTCAGAGACCTGGTGGAAGGAGGACAACCAATGGGATACTGTGATACCTGGGTACAAACTATATTGCAATGAGAGGGTAAGAACATAAGATATGCCATACTGGGTCAGACCAAGGTCCATCAAGCCCAGTATCCTGTTTCCAACAGTGGACAATCTAGGTCATACGTACCTAGCAGTATTCCCAAAAGACACAGGTTCCACAATGCTTGTATTGGGTCAAGCATTGATATCCTGGGTCCCTTTTTAATAATGGTTTATGGACCTTTCCTCCAGGAACATGTCCAAACCTTTTTTAAACCCAGCTACACTAACAGCTCTTACTACATCCTCCGGTAACAAATTCCAGAGTTTGATTACACGTTGAGTGAAAAAATATTTTCTCTTATTTGTCTTAAATAGTTTACCCTGTAGCTTCATTACATGTCCCCTAGTCTTTCTATATTCTGATAGCGTAAACAATCGATCTACGTTTACCCGTTCCACTCCATTCATTAATTTATAGACCTCTATCATATCTCCCCTCAGCCGTCTCTTTTCCAGGTTGAAGAGCCCTAACCTTTGTAGCCTCTCTTCATAGGAGTAGCCTTCCATCCCCTTTAGCATTTTGGTGGCTCTTCTCTGTACCTTTTCTAATAACGCTATATCCTTTTTAAGATACGACGACACAATATTCAAGTTGCGGTCGCACCATGGAACGATATAGAGGCATTATAATATCCTTTGTTTTATTTTCCATTCCTTTCCTTATGTTACCTAGCATTCTATTTGCTTTCTTGGCCGCCGCTGCACACTGGGCAGACGGTTTTAACATGTTATCCACGATGACTCCTAAATCTTTTTCCTGGGTGGTGGTTCCCAATGTGGAACCTTGCATCGTGTAACCATAGTGTGGGTTGTTCTTTCCTAGGTGCCTAACGTTGCACTTGTCCACATTAAATTTCATCTGCCATTTGGATTCCCAGTCTTCCAATTTATCCAGATCCTCCTGCAGTTTTCTACAGTCCTCTTGGGTTTTAACAACTTTAAATAGTTTTGTGTCATCTGCAAATTTGATAACCTCACTAGTTATTCCCTTTTCCAGGTCATTTATGAATATGTCAAAAAGTAGCAGACCCTGTACAGATCCCTGGGGTACTCCACTATTCACCTTTTTCCATTGGGAAAATTGGCCATTTAGACCTACCCTCTTCTTTCTATCTTTTAACCAGTTCCTGACCCACAATAGTACATTGCCTCCTATCACATGACTTTTTAGTTTTGCCAAATGTCTCTGATGAAGGACCTTGTCAAAGGCTTTCTGAAAGTCCAGATACACTATATCAACCGACTCACCTTTGTCTACCTGTTTATTCACACCTTCAAAAAAACATATCAGATTAGTAAGACAAGATCTTCCTTAACACCTATTAAAAGAGGGCTGTTACAAGGTACCCTGTCCTGCACCCTCAGCAGGGGGGGAGGGGAGTAGTCCCTCAGGTAGGCTAGAGCAGGAAAAAAAATGTTTAAAATGCAGCAGGTTCTGGGGACAGAGCAGGGAGAGATGTTTAATTTAAAGTAACAGTTAAAGCAGGTTCTGGGGACAGAGCAGGGAGAGATGTTTAATTTAAAGTAACAGTTAACCTGGCTACCACACAAAGGCCAGTTAGTTGAGAGAGGCAAGGTATGTTATACAGCTGAGAAAGCTGAAGTGCAGAACTAAAGGGAACAGGGAGGTGAAGTAGCACACCAATAAAGACAACAAATAAATAATTAAATAGACAGCTAAAACTCACAGCAAAGTTGTCACAGGAATTAAATTTCCACCTCTCCAGCACAGCACTGTGAGGGCACTGCTCTTCCCAGAGCAGAGAGAGGCAAACAGAGCTATGCACACGTGGGAGGAGGGGTAGATCAAATTGGTGGAGGAGTTGCGCTCTGTGTTAGAGAGGGCATTGAGTCACACAGGATAACTGTTTTCCAGGAAACAAAACACATGTAGAATCTCTATGGATAGAAATTCCATGTGAAAAGGGGAAGGCAATGGCACTGGATGTGTGTGTGTGCTACCGTCCGCTTGTCCAGAATGAACATATGGATGATGAAATGCTAAAAAAAATCAGGGAAGCTAACAAAAATAGAACACAGTAATACTGGGTGATTTCAATTACCCTGATATTGACTGGGTCAATATCACAGCAGGACATGCTAGGGAGATAAAGGGGCATGTTTACTAAACCGTCTTAACGTGCGCCCGGCGATAGTGTGCAGGCTGCCATAAAAGGAGTGGGCGTTTCGGTCTTAATGTAGCAAAATGGAATTATTGCGCGATAACGTGCACTGCGCACATTATCGGGCGAGACGCCACTAAGCACGTTAACACGCGGTAATCTTAAGTAGGTGCGCTGACATCTAAACACAGAAACAGAGGTGTAGCACAATGGTTAATACACTGACTTATGGTACCGGGGACATGAGTTCAATCCCCCAGTGTGGCTAATGAACAAGGCTGGCTGAAGCATCTCCCTTTATGTTTAAGTAGTACTATTTGAGGCATTGTAGTTTTATTTTAATTAGTGCTGCTAGCAAACACACCCTCACAGTGGCGTAACCTAAGGTGCCGCAAAAGGCACCCTATAAGGCACTCCAGAGGGCACATCATAAAGTGCACTGTCCGCCAAGGTACCCTACAATGTCCCCCATAGGACACCTTATAAGGCACCTGATAAGGTGCTTTATAGGGCACCTTATAAAGTGCTCTATAAGGTGCCTTATAGGGCGCTCTATAAGGTGCCTTATAGGGCGCCCTATAAGGTGCCCTATAAGGCGCCCTATAAGGTGCCTTATGAGGCACCTTAAGGTTACAGTACTCTGAGGGTGTTTTTGCTGGAAGCACTAATGTACATTAAAAATAGACAATGCCTCGGACAGCCCTATCAAATAACCCCACTGTGGGATAGAACCCATTACTGCTGGCTCCACAGGCAGTGAAGTAACCAGTGGACTACAGCTCTACAGCTGCTAACAAACCCCTGGCTGGCTACAGAAGGACTACACATCACCACACAAACAGTCTGCTGTGGTTACCAGGATAGGGTTAACCCACAATGCAGAAATGTGGACAAGTGCAGGATGTGGGGTTAGCAGCAGGCACAGCAGGGTAGGATGGCATACAGCTGGCAGACACATATAGACAGACAGAAGCATGGTTTACAACTGTGAGAAAGGTACGATGTGCTAACAACACAGATCAGCACAGATACGGCTGTCACAGGAATCAAACGTAGCTGTGCAGCACAGGCAAAACAAACAAACAGAACAGAGAGGAAGCAAACCTATGACCACCAGCACAAGTGTCAATGCACTAACCGGAAGGCCATACCATCAACGTGAGCTCAATAGCAAAGGCTGCATACAAGAATATTGCGGGGCAACACACTAGAAGCCTGCTTGCTGCCATGATAGGCAAACCTCCAACAGTAACCATGATCAAATGCACATGGAGATATGGTGTGAACAGGTCAGATCACAGTCTGTAATTGGGACATTACCCAAATATCCCCAGATGCACACACACAACCAAATGCTGTGCAGTGGAAACAGCATGCAAAAGAGTAACTAAACTAAAGCCAAAGGGCAGGAGGGGATGCCCGGTGGAGCAGTGGAAAATATGGAACACAACAAGGCAGAAGCGAACCTGCAAACAGGCGTGCGACAGAGCAGCTGAACTGCAGCAATGCCAATCCACCAAGCGGACTGTAAACCCCATAAAGTAAGAGACATATGTAACAGCTAATATGTCATGGATAGGCAGAACAGAGGACACACGTTGGTGTACAGTGAAGAGATGGAAGTGTGGATGCATAGGTGAGGAAGCTGCAGGTTCCAAATGGTCAGGTTAACACAACAGGATAAGGTTACCTAAAAACCCATGTGGGGATCAAACCTGCAACCCATGGTGTTCGAACACATGTCCGTAACCACTATCACCAAAAACCACTATGGCCAAAATCCCAAAATACTACCCCAAAGGGAGGGTGTGTATGGGAACCTGCAACATCCAGTGATGTGTTAAACGCCTGGAAGATAGACAGCTGGCACCGTACAAGGATGTGAGTACAGGTGGGCCATGGATATGACCAGGAAAAGCATCAAATACCAGTGCCAGGGTGAGCAAGCAGCATCCGAGACAAATGTATGTCAAACACATATCTTTATTTTGGTTATTCGTCACAGATAGTGTAGTGTGGTGGCGAAGCTAGCCCAGTGCCTATGGAAATAGAGAAAACACTAGCAGTTTCCCCCAGTCAGAAGGAAAGTGCAGGGAATTGTCACTTTAAAAGTGCAGCTAAGAATGAAAAAAGCCTGTCTAAAGCTGCTGTCCTAAGGCCACGCCCCAGCTCCATGGTAACTGAGGGTGGCAATCTAAGACAGCTGGGGGCGGGGTGGAAAGATACAGGCCAGACCCACTCATATAAGCCCCAGAGAACAGGGAGGAAGAGAGCTGAGGGAATAGCTGAGTCGAGAGCTGAGTCTGATTCAGAGGCGGAGTCTGGGAAGGAACCTGAATCTGAGCATGAGCATCAGCATTACACGAGGAAGAGAGACGGAAGGGCTAATCTATGCAGGAACCAGCATGGCCAAGGAAGTGGCAGTGAAACAGTGCTGAGGAGAATCCTAAAAGGAACTGCAAGTAAAGATTTTAGCCAG
Source organism: Ichthyophis bannanicus (assembly GCA_033557465.1). Taxonomy (NCBI): domain Eukaryota; kingdom Metazoa; phylum Chordata; class Amphibia; order Gymnophiona; family Ichthyophiidae; genus Ichthyophis; species Ichthyophis bannanicus. The sequence continues at coordinate 221,958,069 of CM066040.1, read as the reverse complement.
GAGTCTAAAGAAAGGTTCTCAGACACCAGTTTGAGGGAAGAGTATCCCCAAAGCCAGCTCCAGAGTTTGGACCGATACCAGGGCTATAGGAAGCCTGCAGTAGATTCAAAAACCCAGAGGTTTAAGCCAGGAGAGGTTGCTGGGAGTGACTCAATCATAAAGGCTTACCAGGAGACGCTGAGTCCAAGAATCTCACCTCAAGGAGGGCTGGTAAGAAAACCTCTTAACAGAGAAACCTTGAATGCTTTAAGACTGTTGAAATGTTTGGTAAAAGATCAGGAATTACCTTGCTTTGATAGCAGCTCTGAGTCCCGAGAGAGGTCTCGAGGGGAACAGCTGATTAGGTTGTTCAACGAAGCTGCAGAACCTGATTGCTCTGAATGTGAGTCAATGGAAGTTGGAGAAGGTGATAGTGAATTAAGTCAACCTGATCAAGAAATGGAATGTGATTTATCCATAAGGGTAAAATGAGAATCTTCTGAGTTATAAGCTTGAAGAGATTCCAGTTTGTTTTATGTGCATGTATGTTCTGAAAGGGAAAGGAAGTTTTAATTAGTGTGGCTGCTGTTTTAAAAGCAAGAGACTTGTTAAGGAGGAATGCCTAAGGTCTCTAGAGCAACTAATTAAAACCCTGATTAAGTTGAAGCAAAGAAGAAAGGTTTGTTACAGGAGTATTGCTGTCTGAACGTCTTCAATGGACAATTAATTGCAAAAAGCATTGTGAACTGAAACCTTTATTTGGAAGAAAGCAATCATTACCTTGTTGAAGCAAGCAAGGGCAATTGATATCTGTGGAAAGTTTACCAACCTTTTATTTCTTGTGGAAAAAGTCTTTACATGTGTTATGCCAAGCTTCCTTAGAAGTTCCTGTTAAACAAGGGAGGCGAATAAAATTTCCTGTGTTGCTTTCAAACCTCGGCTAAAGCTCTTTATTACAACTACAATCAAATGCTCAAGGAACTACAACTCCCAGAGGCCTTTTCCCTAGGAGTACATATTAAATAAAATATTGAAAGTGCAGCCCCCTTTCCTCATCAGGCAACCGCTTAGGCGGGGGTAGGCGGCGACAGTAGATACCGTCATCATAATACCCAGGTGAGTAGATCCCAGGTGAAAGACCAAAGACACATTTACCAGGGCAACAACCCACATCCTACCAAAAGGGCATTGGCACGTCTACAAATGAGGGGCAGGAGAGATAATGTGCATCAGGTGCATGGTGAGCAGTATGCATTTGGCCCCCACACACTACACGCAGCTGCATGCCTCAAATGTGTCACTTACATATGAGTGCATGTAGACAGTAGGCGGTGAATGATGAGGGCACAGCACACAGCAATCATGATCTGTACCGTGAAACATATCTATACGGAAACACAGGAGACACACCAATGAAAACAGCATAGTTTGTTAAAATGTTCAAAGTTTAAAAACACATGTGGAAATATATGTTACAGCTGCCACATAATGCCTCATGTAGGATTCAAAGCTGCAACAATGTAACCATAAACTATGGTCTGATGCATAATGAGGATATGCCAACAGGTAGCAGAGGCACATGAACACAGAAACCAATACAAAGAAACAACCTGCAGACACATGCAGAGAGAACGCTATGCAGAAGGTTCCCTTGCACAGGTTGGTGTGGATACAGTGTCTGTACACATATAGCAGGGCACATAGAATGCACAATTGAAGGAAGACAATGGACACTCACACTGCTACAGTCCAAATATAATGGTGCAATGTGAGTGTCCGTACCCCAGGGGAGAAATAGGAGTGTGCAGACATGCAATGCAAGGTTCTCCAATATATGTTTAGCATCACGTCTGTACAGTAAGCAAACCCAAAATCAGTATACAGAGATGGAAAGTGACGCCAAACATTGTACAGGAAACCACACAGAAAAGCCATATTGCCACATGCTGTCTCTCCCCAACAAGGTCAGTCATATGCACGTGCACCGTGTACATATCAACATGATACAGTGATGCCACCCATGCACTGAAACACCCTTGGTGAGTGACAACATCAATCTAAGCTGTCGGTGTTGTCACGTCCACTCCTTGGTATAGGCAGATGCCTAGTGGAAATGGACGGACCACATTTATATATCCTTATATGTGCTGCGGGTCTTATGTTCCATGTAGTTGTGGTCAAGACGGAAACAGCCAAGGATTTTGGGGTAACAATAAGTTTTATTGTTGCACAGGTATTTTACTACTACCCCTATTGAACAGAAATAAAGGATTCTTCTCCAAACCGAAATAAAGTTAACTGATACAGCAAAGTCCATGTGTTATACATGCAGGTATGTCTGTTTCAAATTACTTTCTCAAACTTTCTTTCAGTTGCGACACATTAACTGCTTTTTCTTCCAGCAACAGTGCCTTCGTATAACAATCAATAAACAGTAGCGTTCTCTTCCTTTACAGTTGCCAAACGGGCTAGGCTTTACACTTCTGGCAGCTCACAGCCTTCCCCAGTGTAAAATCCCACCAGCACAGTTTCAGGCTTCTTCCAGCACTTATAGCATCAGCATAGACATTTAACAGCTTTACTCTCTTTGACAATAAGCACAGTCTGTCTCCATATCAGAACATTCACTTTCTACAGGGGCTTCCTCAGTTTGCATGGCTTCTCCCTCTGAGTCTGATATAACCTGCCTATTTACAGGGTTCTCCACAGAAGGCTTCCATTGCTCTAACAAGGTTTTAAGCTGTCTCCATCAGGACTCTTCCTTACTCTGAGGTATGGGGGAGGAACCAAGGATACCAGTCTCCTTTAACACTGATTTAATGGTTTCAAAAGGGCTCACCTTTTTCCTAGCACTTCTTGCCTTCTCGGGTAGTGCTAAAGGTAAACACTTGTCCCCAGACTGCTTCACCTGGTCTCTTGCGGCATGCTTCTCAGCAGGGTCTGGCTCTGACTCCTGTCTCCCAAGCTTCCGGTCAGCTAATTGCTTTCTATCAGCTGTGCTTCTCTCAGATCTGGAGCTACAGACACGCTGCCTGCAATAAGAGTGTTTATGCAGCTTTTCAAAGGGAGCTTTGTTTCTGCCTATTCTCCCACCTTCCAGAACAGCTTCAACAGAAGACTCCTGAGAAGAACTCCTCTGACTCCTGGAAAAACTTTCCAGCCTTTCCTCTTGAGGATTATTTCTTCTTCTCTCTTCTTTTCCTCTGCTGCTTGTCCCGTGGTTTGTCCTCTCTCTCTCCACACCCCACTCACTAACTGTTTCTTCCTGCTTAAGTGTTTGGGGCTGTCCTATGGGCTTTGACTCCGCCCACCTGCCTCTCACGTCAGCTCCCTTGGTCACCATGGAGCTGAGGTGTGGCTCCCTCTCTAGCTTTCGGTGCATAGAGGTTTTTTTCTTTGTTGGAGGTTTAACCCTTTCCCTTCCTGCACTGCTCTTTGCTTCAGGGGAAAAAGACTGGTTTCTCCTCCTTTCTCTAGGGTTTAACACAGCTGCGCCATCACAGTGTACAGCAAAGTGTTTTAATGGCAAAAACTGTACCATGTCAAAGTGGAGAGTAGGTGGACATAGACAACAGGACCTCTCCATTGCTCCCCCTATGCCACACGCATGTCCGTATGCTTGTGGTGAACCAAACAGATGAGCGTTTCCTGTGGTCCATGTCACACACATGGCCAAAACACAACATATGAGGAATGTACAACATGCAGCAACAATGTAAGACCCTGTTGCGCACGTGGGAACCAATACACAGTGTCCAAAGTTCAAAGTGTGTCTGCAATCCAAAAAGGCAGGTCAGAACTGTCCTTGAAATCCTGGGCATGCATAGTCAAGTGTCACATGCCAATATGGCAGAGGTTTGGGAAGATTATGTGTGTTGTGATAAGGAAGCTTATCATAGTTCAGAAAGGAGCTATAAAAGAGGTGAATTGGCTCTAAACAAGCAACCTGTCTTAGCTGGTAGAAATACTAAAACAGAATGTTTTCATAAAAGACTACCAGTCCCAGAATGTACCAGGTTTCAAACAGCCTCTAGAAGAGCTGAAGTGGGGAAACGTGTGTTCAATCAGGAGAGCTATGAGGTAATCCCCAATCACTCATCTCCCAGGGCAGGGCTTGATTCAGCACAGCTGAGCTGTGCTAGGGTGGAGTATCCCTCTGAGCAAGTTAAAAGTAAAACATATTCTACACAGAATCAGAGGAGGAACCCAGAGCTCAAGGACAGAGAGAGCAAGAAGCAGCAGCAACGTGGAAGGAAGAAGAGGAAAACATCTTGGAGGTCTAAAGAAGGAGTCCACAGCAGTACGTGTGTTGGGAGTCATTCCAGAGGCAAGCATACTCCATTGGACTGGAGGAAGCCAGAGGAGTGGGGTTACAGAGCCAGGAATTCCCAGACGGCACCTTTGAGGGAGACGGCTGCATTTGGAAGCGGCCCTAAGACCAATGCAAGAAGGTATGTGAAGAGAGACCCAGTGTCCAGGGATCTTGATTGGAAGGCTGGACATAAAAGCTGGACTACTTACTGGCCAGGATATCTGGAGAGGAAACCTAACAGCAAAGGAAGCTCAGGTATGAACTCTGATCTATGCCCTAGCTCTTCACTTGGAAGTCAGCAGGGAAACAAATGTTGTCCTGTGTGTGATCCATTAAGGAATTCCTCTGAGCCAGACCATGATATTGATTCTATGATATTTGAAGAAGAAGGAGATATTTTAAATGATCAGAATGAATACATGGATTGCTCTCTGACTAGGCTGCTGTGGTAAAATACTTTCACAAATACAACAACCATCAAAAGGAACTATAACTTGTTCTTTTATCTACCCAGAAAAGTTTACAAGGATTTGAGCCACGTGGAGAAAGTGAATAAGCAAAGGGGTTTGCAGCTGGCTAATGATTGGTAATTAAGCCATGCACAATTACACGTGAGCTCTGAAAGGAAACTTTTGTTTGTGTGTGAAAATTCAAGAAAGTTATCCTTGAAAAAGAACAATTTTTGGTTACTTTTTGGGTTTTGTTTTTGCTTTTGGAGCACTGTTAAAAGTTATTAGCAGGAGCCCTCAAAAAGACCTTTTCTGTTTCCCATCAAGGTCTTTTATTGTTTGATTTATTTATTTATTTATTTAACTGCATTTATATACCGCTTTTCACCATGTCAAAGCGGTGTAACATATAACAAAAGGGGGGGGGGCAATACTTTAAAGGGTGGGGCCATCACCAGGGGGGCAACATTTATTGATTTGGGGTGGACATAGACATGTACACTTCTGCTGTATCTAAGTATTAGTTCATGCGGATAGGGTGTTTTTTCTGTTCAAAGATGTTCACGGAATAGGATTGTTTTCAGTTTTTTCTTGAATGATGTGATGTCAGCGTTGTTCCTGATGTGGTTTGGCAGAGAGTTCCAGAGGGATGGAGCATAAAGAAGTTCAGTTGCTTATATCATGATTTGCTTTTCCTAAGTACAATACTGAAAGCAAGTGTCCTTTTGTGTTACCAAGTAAATCTGTGTGGGAGAATTAACCCCATGAATAAAATATATTTTTCTTTGCTTACACTCGAGCAACACAACTCATTATTTTGTGAACGGCTGATTCTGGTATGAATGGACTACATTCCCCACAATCCTTTGCAAGTCATAATAGTATTTTGCCTTTCCAAGACTATGGACATTCACGCCCAGTGCCCCCATTTACAGTTGGCGTAGTTTTTCGGATTGCTTTTGCGCAAAGGATTTACATGATATAAGGATTACAACTGAAATCTGAAAGAAAAAGAAGTTCAAGTTAAAAGCTGGAAAAAGGATTTTTCCCTTAACAACACTTTGGAGGAAAAAAAAGAGGTAGCTGTTCCAGGAGCTGTCCCAGGAGGAAAAGACCCTGTGTGAGCTGGATTCATCACTGGCATAAGGTAATAAGTACCTGGGCATGTCTAGTGGTGGATGGGAGTAAGGCACAGGGGTAATTGAAAAAAAAATTATTAGGAGAAAAACACCTGTTTGGAGGGTGCTGCTCTGTGTTTTTTTTTCTTTTGTTTTCTTGCAGGGAGACAAGATGGATCCAAGGGAACTGGCCAGCTGGATGGCAGCCCAATTTAGCAGGCAACAGGAGCTAGCGCAGCAGGCTCAGGACACTGCAATTAAAGCATTAAGGGACCAGCAGAAGCCAGTGCTTGATCTGGTGGAAGCCTTAGTTGCTCTTCATAACCAAAGTGGACCGGATGCAAGACCAGCAGTAACAACTGGTATACCACATGTGGACAATGTAGGACTCAATCAGGGAATTGGGGCATTTAGTTTTGGGAAGCTGACTCCAGATGATAATGTTGATGATTTCCTTGAATCTTTTGAGAGAGTGGCACAAGCATTAGCATGGCCAGAGACCCAGTGGGCAGTAAGGCTGGCAGCCTCATTAACTGGAGAGGCGCCTGCAGCTTATAGAGCAATGCCAGCAGCTCAAGCTTTGAGTTTTAGAGATGTAAAGGCTGCTATAAGAGATTGCCTAGGGTTGTCTATTTCAGAGTATAGGCGAATGTTTAGAGCTACTGCATTAAGAGTGGGTGAAACACCCAGGGCTCTGAGTCAGAGAATTGGCTGTAAAATGGTTGGAGCCTGAGGGAAAGACTGTGGAAATGTTATTAGACATTATTATGCTTGAACAATTTATGTCTGCTGTGCCTAAAGATCTGCACACTTTCCTTATACAGCAAAATTGCCAGAACCTTGGAGAGGCAACCATGCTAGCAGAGAGATTCTTGGAAGCCACGCAGGCTTGCCATAGAATGGGTGGCCCTCTGAAGGTTGGTGCTGAAGCAAGCTGTGCTGTATCAGAAAAGAAAATGGTTAAAAATGTTTCTGAGAATAATTGTACTGTGCCAACCCAGATTACACAGTGGAGTAAAAAGAAATGTTTCAAATGTGGAAAATGGGGACATTTGGAAAGGGGATGCCAGATACACACTAGCTTGATGGGTGTTGATTTAAAACAGCCCAAAGAAGGATTCTTTTGGTGGTTGATGTGCAGGGAATTACCACAAATGCTCTGTTAGACTCTGGGGCAGACCAGAGTATGCTGTCAAAGAGGCTTTGGAAGAGGATAGAGGCCCAAGAAGGATTTGTGCCTAGAACCCCTGAAAGCCAGGTTCACATCAGATGCATTCATGGTGCTGCAACATCATATCCCACCTATAGGCTAATGGTTAAGTGCCTGGGGGAACAAGAGGAAGTTCTTTTAGCAGTGGTGCCTAGGCTTCCATTTGATTTGGTTCTAGGAAGGGACTGGCCAAGATTTAAGCAGGGACTAGTGAAAGGGCTAGGAAAGAAGGAGGGAGAAGGAATGATGGTAATAGCTCCCGGGCCTTTGTTGGGAAGTCCCCAGTCCCTAGCTAAAAAGATGGTTAAGCTTCCAGAAGGCCAAACTATAAGGAAGGAAATAGGTAAGAAGAGGGACCTTGTATCCACCCGCTCACAGGCTAAGGTAGAGAGCCAGAAGGAGGAGGGGGAGCAGGCAGAGTTATTAGGAGACTTACCCTCTCATGATGATTTAATAACTCCACCATCTGGGAAAGTAAGGAAGTTGAAAGCACAAAAGCGTCGTGAGAGACTTTGCAGAGCACAGGGTAGGGCTGACATGTTGGCTGGTCAAAGTTTGCCCTGGGTGCCAGCTGAGTTATTGGCAAAGTTTCCTAACTTTCCACAAGAACAGCAAGCTGATCAAGCTTTCACCCGAGCTTTTAAGTATGCTCAGGAGGTCAGGGAAGAGTTGCCCAGATTCAGACTAGATAATGAAATATTATATAGAGAGAGTCAGGACCCCAGAAATGGGACCATACGTAAACAATTGGTGGTACCCACAACTTTCAAAGGACTGGTACTTAGATTAGCACATGATCATCCAGTTGGAGGTCATAAAGGGATGCAAGGAACGCTGGATCAAATATTATGCGTTTTTACTGGCCAGGTATTTTCAAAGAAACTGCCCAGTTTTGTGCTGCATGTCCAGCGTGTCAGCAAGTTACAGTGACTCACCCACCGGTGGTGCCTTTGATTCCCATGCCAATTATCACAGACCCCATAGGTCGCATTGCTATGGATATTGTAGGCCCATTAGTCAAAACGCCCCAAGGTTTCCAATACATCCTAGTTATGGTAGATCAGGCAACAAGGTTTCCCTGGGCCATACCATTGAGGAACGTTTCTGCAAAAACAATAGCTTTAGAGCTAGTCAAATTGTTTTGCGAAGTGGGATTCCCAAGAGAGGTGTTGACTGACCGAGGGTCCAATTTTGTATCCAAATATTTGGCCCAGGTCTGGGATGCCTTTGGCATTCATCACGTGAAAACCTCAGCCTACCATCCACAATCAAATGGTTTGGTGGAGAGATTCAACCAAACTCTCAAACAAATGTTGAGAAGGGGGTTAGCAGGAGAGGTAAAAGAATGGGATATGTTATTGCCCTTTGCCTTATATGCCTGCAGGGAAAGAATTCAGGTGTCCCTAGGTGTAACTCCATATGAATTGATGTATGGTAGGGCTCCGCGTGGTTTGTTAGATATTTTGAGGGAACAATGGATTGATCCTGAACCAGAAAATCAGGAGGTGCCACAGTTTCTACGTGACTTGAGAGCACGTTTAAAAAGGACCTCGCAAGTTGCTGAGAAAAACCTGCAGGACAGTCAAGTGCGCCAGAAAGGGTGGTATGATAGGAAGGCCAAAAGCCGCCAATTAAGCATTGGTGAAAAGGTTTTGGTTCAAGTAGCAGGTACAGCCCCAAAATTTGAAGTACAGTGGAAAGGGCCATGGAAGGTTGTTAGACAGGTGAGCCCAGTATCTTATGTGGTAGAAAATGCAAGAGGTCGTAGACAGACCTACCACATTAATGTACTTAAGTCTTGGAAGGAGAGGCCTGTAAATAATAATGACCCTGAAGCCAGCCAAGAAGTAGGTGAGCGTCAAAAAGATAATACTCTTGTAGGTATTACGGACTTTAGGAAAGAAGTTTCACCAGTTGCACCAGTCCGTAATAACTTAAGCAGGGGGGTATGCGATAAGGAAGCTTATCATAGTTCAGAAAGGAGCTATAAAAGAGGTGAATTGGCTCTGAACAAGCAACCTGTCTTAGCTGGTAGAAATACTAAAACAGAATGTTTTCATAAAAGACTACCAGTCCCAGAATGTACCAGGTTTCAAACAGCATCTAGAAGAGCTGAAGTGGGGAAACGTGTGTTCAATCAGGAGAGCTATGAGGTAATCCCCAATCACTCATCTCCCAGGGCAGGGCTTGATTCAGCACAGCTGAGCTGTGCTAGGGTGGAGTATCCCTCTGAGCAAGTTAAAAGTAAAACATATTCTACACAGAATCAGAGGAGGAACCCAGAGCTCAAGGACAGAGAGAGCAAGAAGCAGCAGCAACGTGGAAGGAAGAAGAGGAAAACATCTTGGCAGTCTAAAGAAGGAGTCCACAGCAGTACGTGTGTTGGGAGTCATTCCAGAGGCAAGCATACTTCATTGGACTGGAGGAAGCCAGAGGAGTGGGGTTACAGAGCCAGGAATTCCCAGACGGCACCTTTGAGGGAGACGGCTGCATTTGGAAGGGGCCCTAAGACCAATGCAAGAAGGTATGTGAAGAGAGACCCAGTGTTCAGGGATCTTGATTGGAAAGCTGGACATAAAAGCTGGACTACTTACTGGCCAGGATATCTGGAGAGGAAACCTAACAGCAAAGGAAGCTCAGGTATGAACTCTGATCTATGCCCTAGCTCTTCACTTGGAAGTCACAGGGAAACAAATGTTGTCCTGTGAGTGATCCATTAAGGAATTCCTCTGAGCCAGACCATGATATTGATTCTATGATATTTGAAGAAGAAGGAGATATTTTAAATGATCAGAATGAATACATGGATTGCTCTCTGACTAGGCTGCTGTGGTAAAATACTTTCACACATACAACAACCATCAAAAGGAACTATAACTTGTTCTTTTATCTACCCAGAAAAGTTTACAAGAAAGCTTTAGGGTAGGATTTGAGCCACGTGGAGAAAGTGAATAAGCAAAGGGGTTTGCAGCTGGCTAATGATTGGTAATTAAGCCATGCACAATTACACGTGAGCTCTGAAAGGAAACTTCTGTTTGTGTGTGAAAATTCAAGAAAGTTATCCTTGAAAAAGAACAGTTTTTGGTTACTTTTTGGGTTTTGTTTTTGCTTTTGGAGCACTGTTAAAAGTTATTAGCAGGAGCCCTCAAAAAGACCTTTTCTGTTTCCCATCAAGGTCTTTTATTGTTTGATTGCCTAAGAAGTTCAGTTGCTTATATCATGATTTGTTTTTCCTAAGTACAATACTGAAAGCAAGTGTCCTTTTGTGTTACCAAGTAAATCTGTGTGGGAGAATTAACCCCATGAATAAAATATATTTTTCTTTGCTTACACTCGAGCAACACAACTCATTATTTTGTGAACGGCTGATTCTGGTATGAATGGACTACATTCCCCACAATCCTTTGCAAGTCATAATAGTATTTTGCCTTTGCCAAGACTGTGGACATTCACGCCCAGCGCCCCCGTTTATAGTGTCCTCTGTGATGAATACAGCACCCCACCAGAGCATGGCACCAACAGTGGGTAGGACCGGTCTGTCAGGGCCAAAGTCGCACTCCAACAATAACACTGTCCATCCTAGGCATGTGTCCCACTCGCAGAGGTCAAATATCCTATGGCACCATCTCGCAGGAATAGTTCCATGGTGGTGTGTCCCCCAACAGGTGGATGATGGTGACGCCGGATGCACTGTGGAAGATGTGGCTGGTTTGTCCACTGCCCTGTGTCATAAGAGGATAATTAATGTATTTTTATGCTGCTTGCAACATCAGCACAAATTGCAGAGAGTCAAACATGACTATTCGCATAATGCAATGTCACACAGGCAAGCATGACATTAGCACAACACAGAACACACTGCATGTTGGTCAAATGTCGAATTGGAACTGTAGACGCGCCTGTCACATGGATACGTTAATGTCCATGTCCATGCCCATGTTACACAGGCGTTTCACAGCTCCACCCCTTGTGCACCGGTATTTGTGAACACAGAGCCAACATGAAAGCCTATGTAATAAACCGTAGATCATGAACATCTAAAGTCTGATGTCATTCCCAAAAAAAAAGGTGCAACCTACCATGTGCGTTCAAGCAAGTGTATGTCCTGGATCCCCTGAGTCACTCAAACGCCACAACACGTCACAGTGAAGGGAGACGACGCCATCAAAATGTGTAGAATCAGCATGTGACCATGTCAAGCCTCTGTTGATGCATGTCCACATTATGGCAATATCTGTGATACAAAAATGCTATTTACCAGTCGTATGTCACAACACATGATGCAGCTCTGCTCACCACACCCAACACATGTCCACAATGGTCACACGGTAAACATCAGTAAGGTAGACAGAGGACACGCACCACCGCCCCCCAGGTGTACAGACCCCGCAAAACACATGATAATGTAAAACGATTGCACACTGTACAAGCATACAGACAACCCAGGGAAACACACCCACACAGTATGCTCAGGTGAGCGTGTCAGCAGTAGCATATGGCTGGTATGTGCATAATTGGAGATTGGGACACATAAAGGCGCTGGTAAATTGAACAATACACTGGCGTTGGCTGATGGTACAGTGTCGGGGAAGGGTGTACGTGTAGACCACCACCAAAATCCATAGGACCCACACACACATGCAGCTCTGTTGGACGTGTCACGGAGACAGTGTTGCAGAAGAAAAACTGCACAGGAACACATGGGGATATGTGTGCCAACAGCAAGATAGAGGTTATGGTGCTGCAGGGAAAAGAGGCGAACAACAACATATGTACAAGATGACACATCACTGAGGACATGTGTTTCCCATCAATGTCGTCAGAGACAATGTAGCTGTAGGAACATCTACCCCATACCACTGCATGTGGGATAACCTACAGTCACCTGCCAATGCACCACAGCATCAGGAGCCCCAACAGGTATGTCCTGTGGATTCGGAAACACAAGGAAAACATACATATGTCATGTACCAGCTGTGCAACACACACTACACCTTCCTGTCCACAGCTCCCAGACCCCAAAGATCCCCTACAGACTGGGTGACCACCATCACACTGTACAGGTCCCAGTCATGTGAGAGTTATCTCAGAGGTCCATTTGCATAACTACCAGGGTCTGTACTGTGCCCGTCCCCTCCCACACCTCTGCGTTGGTGTACAAACAGATGAACAAAAGTGTGTGACCACTACCGTGTCCCTGCATCACAACAAGGCTGCAGTAATATCCTGTGTCCCCCATATCACCCCCAATGCCCCTCACTGTTTGTCACGGTGTCTCAATGTCGTCTGATACCCCACTGTCAATGTCGGTAACACATGGAACTATGTTGGGGCACCTCCCCATCCTGTGACCATAGACATGTCCGTTGCGTGTATTACACAAACCTTTACCTATGTTAACAGCTGTGTGACGATGAGTTGCAATTATATGTATGTCTCAACGCCCGAGGTATGTCTGCCAAACCACACCCTGATGTGGGTATTGTCGCCCCTGCCTGGCCAGGTAGATAACTGATACCAGGTGAGGTCGCCTTTTTGGCTTTAAAATAAGTTTCCCTCAAAATGGCTGCCAGGAGGGCTGCTGGGAATTGTAGTCCTATCTTAAAGCAAAGGAGTTGTGATCCGTTAGGCATAAGACAGAGAAAATTTATTTAATGTAATCAGGGGTTCCTTCATACACAGGACACAAGTGGAAAAATCAAATAAAGGATTTTTAATCCCACGCTGCAGCTTCAAAAGAAATAGGAACAACTTTGCTTGTAAATCAAAAATGCAACGAAACAGGCACAACTTTGCTTGTAAATCAAAATGCCACTTATTCCAAAACTTTTAAATTCTTAAATGTTTCTCTTCTTTACAAGAACAAAACTCTTGCAGCAAAACAACTCTTTAAATGTCCCTTGAACATTAGTATCAGCTTTCAACCTTATCAGTTGAACTTAGCACTCAGCTGTTTTCTTCGGTTGTGACGTCTTCACAATTCAGGCTTCTTCCTAAGCAGGCATACATTCAATGGCTTTCTGGCTCAGCTCTCTTCTACGTCAGAGGCTTGACATACAGCACATTGCATTTCAAAGGAACTGTCTTCCATATCTGTTATCTCCATATCTTCAACGCTATCATTCTCACACACATCCAAAGACATCTGAGGGGAGAGCTTGCTATTCTCTTTCTTAATCAATTCACTCAATTTCTTAAGCAGGGCTTGTTTCTGCACTAGCTCGTCTGCTATATGAGCTACTTGATACTTATATAAACAGTCTCTCTTTATCCTGGGGTTTGGCTTATTGCTGGAATCAGCTTTTAACTCTAAAGCTAATTCTCCCAAACTTTTACTGGTTAAGAACTGAGAAGGACACACTTGCCTGGTTTCAGAGGTATTCAGAATCTCTCTCTGCCCTGCAAGCCAGTCATGCTGTCTTCCGTTTGCAGCAGCTTCGTTTGCTTGCACCAGCCTCTCTTTCCTTACTCTCTCAGCTGTGCTTGGCAATCTCTCATCAGTTCTCTCTCTTCGGCTTCCCGTGTTTCCTTCACACTGTCTTTCCTGCTCAGCAAGCACTCTCTCACTTGCTCTCGCTTCCCCCTTTGCGTTCCTTGTTCTTGCTGCTTCACTTCCAGCTCCCCTTGCTCCTTCTCCGTCTCTATCTGTGTTTCTGAAAGTCAGCTTTTTAAACTTTCCTTCTTCCTGAGCCACACCTTGCTCCCAGCACATGTGATTAGGGTCAAGCTTCTCCCTGACGTGCTGCTGTGGGCGGGGCTTAGGGATGACTAGGTTCTGAGTCAGAGACTCTTGGTTACTAGGGAAACCCTTGATACTTTCTGAATTAAAGTGACAGGACTCATTTCCCTGTGTATCTCTATGTTCAGCGGTGCTTTCCTCACCACAGTATGTGACTGTAACACGCTGGCTGCATTTCACCCTACTGCGTGAAACCCATAATGTCAAAGCCTGGATAGCCTATATGTCCACCTACCCCCCCCCCCCCCCAGAGCCTTCATGTGTGTGTGGACATGTCTCCCCCTCTCCAGGGTCCACAATGTAGTTGTCTCGGATCGCACTCTCCTCCCCTACACACCTAACCAGCTTGTATGTGAGTGCAGTGGTATATGTCTAGATATCATCAGCCAGATTTGCCATGTTCCCCCTGAAAACAACACTAATACCCAAATCAACCCCCATATGTAGCCCCCAGCCTGCCTACACCTTTGCTGATCTGGGCTGAATACTCTCTGTCGGTTTTTAAAAATGCAACACTGTACTACATGGCTATTCCACACCCCACAAAGTGGGGACAACACTACTCCATCTGGCTGGACACCTCACAGGTTCCCTACCCTGTCCCATAGCCATGTGAGGGCCATGTGATGACCTTTACATTCAGGCACACTGTGGTGTCGCAGTAATCTCCCTTACGGACTTCACATACCAGTAATCCACATACCATAGATTATGTAGATATTACTACGTAGCACATGGAGCACCATACAGACACAACTAACACACAGACCCTGCACATCAGAGCATACCAACCTCACAATCAGCTCAGAACACTCACTGATGAACACACACATCTAGACAACGGGCCCCATCCATGGCCTGCTACCCCACTGTGAACACCATACCACATGCCTTTCACCCCGCTGCACCCAAAGTATCAAAACTAACAACGTGTGGCTGAACATTAGCCCCTATCACATGCAGCCACAAACCAGGTATGTCAGGCCGACACCTCCCACAAGCCTAAAACCACACACACACATATCACTTCCACCTGCTGCTGTGCCCTGCCCACATCTAATGTGTAACAGGCATGAGTAGATATGACGCTGGTATGGCTAGCCAATCTCAGTTACATGTCAGTGCATTGCTGCATTTCACTGATACTGTAATACAGATGGTAACTAGTATTAGCTGTCCACACATATTCAAACAAATGTAGGTGGGAATATATGCAGTATGTACATGAGAAGAGCTCCACAATCAGCTGCCGCCTGACTGCTGTGCCCTCACGTGTGTCACCACGGGCACGCACAGGGGGGCACGCAGGGTCATCCTCTAGATCCTCATTAATATCGACAGGGATACGGTGCCTGAGAGCAATGTTGTGCAGGATGCAACAGGCTAAAATGATCTCTGCCACGGTCTGTGGTTGGTATTGTAAGGCCCCGCCTGTCCTATCCAGACACCTGAAGCGACTTTTTAATACGCCAAAGGTGCGCTCTATGATGGAGCGGCTGGTGGCATGGGCCTCATTGTACCTCCGCTCTGCACGTGTCCGTGGTTGACGCACAGGGGTCAGCAGCCAGGGGCGACACCCATATCCTGCATCACTTGCAAAAAGAGAAATGTGCATTGTTAAAGCAGGAGCCCATGTCCACCCAAATGGACATAGGTACATATGTGCTAAACAATTGCATAACATTTCCTGACATTAACATATGACAGCACATGATGGGACATCACAACTATGCATCAGGGTGTGAAGGTCTGACACACACGACAAGTGCTCGGTATACGGATTGGAAACAACATAATCAGTAACCATGACACAAATGCTAGCAGCCATTTAACTATCACGACAAAGCTCCATAGCAAGGTGGAGTTGGAGGCCCCCCCCCCACCTGATATCACACACAGACAGATGACATACCCACACAACGAGGGATACACCTCTGAGACAGACATTTGCACATACGGTTAGTAACATGAACAGCATGTGCACGTCAGAAATGATAAATACACACCCAGCAATAGACAGTCCCCATACTGTCCAGCCTCAAATTGAGTGAAAAGTGCCGAGTGCTGCAGGATATAGGAGTCATGGGTGGACCCTGCAAACCTTTGTACCACATTCAGAATATGCATATTTGCATCACATACAACCTGAACATTCAGGGAATAATAGTGTTTGCGGTTGCGGAACACTACCTCCCTGTCTCTAGGCGGGACCAGGGCAAAATGTGTGCAATCAATAGCTCCCATCACTTGTGGTATCCCAGCTAACGTCTCAAAGGCCTGGTTCAGGGTCCACCACTGTTGCCTAGTGTGGGGAATGGCTATGCAATTCCCCACCCGGCTGACCATGGCATGCAGTACCTGGTGGAGACAGCGTGAGAAGGTGGGGCGGCTCCTGCCACCCACCACGGCCACAGATGACTGGAAACAGCCAGAGGCAAAGAAATGTAGGGCACCAAGGAGCTTGACCAAACCCGGTATGGCATGTGACCGACCAGTCAGGGGCTCGAGGTCAGGTCTGAGATCCTCGTAAAGCTCCAGAATAGCTCCCGTGCTCAGGCGGTAGAGGGAGATGACCTGGTCCTCACGTATGCCCTGGAGCTGGGCCCTGGGCCTGTAGAGGTGAGGCTGGCAAGCCTGCACCTATGCTCATCTCCTGCCCCGTGTGGGTACAGCCCCTGTCCTGCCTGCCCCCACAGTTGCAGGTCGGCGTTGCAGCGGGTCTACACCCATGCCCTGTGCCGCAGCCCCATCGACACCATCTCCCCCATCAGGCAACCACAGCCCCTCCTCAGCTCCCTCCGCAACCACAGCAACCACGAAGGCTGCCATACACACAACCCGTCCAAACTCACAATGACACACAAACACTGACACTCACCTCACCTCACCAAGACACACAGCACACACACACAGCCAGCCAGACATACAACACTCACAAACACAGCCACTACACACAAAGAACCTTCCTCTGACTCGCGTCAACCTTCACAAACACGTCACCGACTCTCTCTCTCTCCAACGCAAACCCCTCAATGTGTCCCAGGTGCGCAGGTGTATTTAAAGGGTATACGTACGTTGCACACGTAGCGCATGCACTGCCCCTTTGCGCGCCAGTTGCGCATGCATCCTGTGCACGCACCCTCAGCGTCTGCACGTGCGCTGCCACATGGGCACGCCAGTTGCGTGCGTTGCGCATGCACTGCCACACGGGTGCGCCAGTTGCACACGTTGCGCATGCGCTGCCACACGAGCGCGCCAGTTGCGCATGCATCCTGTGCACGCACCCTCGGTGTCTGCGCTGCACATGCGCAATGCGTGCAGAGGCCGCGCCTGCGCACATGCGCATACACAATGCATGGAGTGGAGGAGTGGCCTAGTGGTTGGGGCAAGGTACTTCAGGCCGGAAGGTCAGGGTTCAAATCCCACTAGAGGACAGCAACCTTGGGCCGGAAGGACTGGGGTTTCTAGTCCCACAGGTGCTCCTTGTGGTCTTGGGCAAGCCACTTAACCATCCATAGCCCATGTTCCCTGTAAAATAGTTATCTCCAAGTTATAATGCCCTGTTCAATGTAATTTCAGTTAGTTCAATGTAAACCGCACTGATGCAGAATAGCGCGGTATATAAGAGAATGTAAGTAAATAAATAAATAGATAAACGCACGTTACCAGTAATAAACCTATAAATACGTCCGCACACATGGGCCATGTCGAGGATTTTGTGTAAGAGATAGAGAAGGCGTGTAGTATTTGATAGTGTTTGGCGAAGAAGTCTTGGTGGAGAGAGTCAGTGGCAGTTGGAGAGGTGTTGGAGAGGGCAGAGGCAGGTGGAGAAGTTTGTGAGAAAGCAGAGGAGAGAGAGAGAGAGGAGGGGACGCGAGCAGCAGGTGAGAGAGACAGGAGAGGTGAGAGGCGGCCAGCAGGGAGAGGAGGGGGGTGGTGAGGAGGTGTGAGGGGGAGCCCTGGGGGTGGGAGCAAGGATGGCTGATAGGGAGGGAGAGGGGGAGCAGCGTAGGGTGCTGGCGCAGCAGTACATGGCTGGGGTGGAGGAGGGGCGGCCACCTGCTCAGGCGGGAAGGAGTGGTGGGCCTGGAGGGGTGGAAGCAGGCACATCGGGTGGGTCACAGCCCACACAGGGGCCCCCCACTGCCAAGAGAAGGCGGGTCCCTGTGCCTGCCGCTGAGCGGAGGAGGGCTGTGCGGTTCAACCCCCAGGAGAACCACATACTGCTGGCCTGTGTTCTCGAGAACTACGAGGTTCTCTATGGGCGGCTAAGCAGCAGCACTACAGTGGCCACATGGACAGAGGTGTGGGAGGAGGTGCAGGTGGCCGTGGCTGAGGCAGGGGGGCCACCTAGGGACCTGGACACCCTCCATAAGCGGTTCAACGATATCAAGCGTGGGGTGCGAGCACACATGGTAGCTGAGAGGCAACATGCCATGGGCACCGGTGGGGGTGGCCCCTTCACTCCAACCCTCACTTCCCTGGAGCAGGAGCTGGCCGACAGACTTGGGCCAATATACCTGCGGGGGCTGACAGAGGCCCTGGACACCGCCCATCCCCAGGCAGGTATGTATGTCAGCCTCTGCTCCTTCTCTCTCTTCTCACCGCATCTGCTGCTGCTGCTCCCCATCCCTCTCTCCTCTGGTAAGTCCCTTCCTCCCTCCTATCTCATGATGAGGCCACTGCGTCACTTGGCTAACCTGATCTACGTCGTCCCCAATTCTGGTCTCCTTAAATCTACCTCTAACTCTGTGAGGTCTCCTACCCTCCCTAAACAGTTCTCTCATGTTAGAACTAGGCCTTTCCACAATCCCTCCAACCTTATTCACATTCCCCTCCCCTCCCCGTCTGCCCTCTGGAATATTCACTCTATCACTAATAAACTTGCCTTTGTACATGACCTTTTTGTTTCCCGCTCCTTTCCCCTCTTTGCCTTAACTGAGACCTGGCCTCTTCCTGAAGACAATGCCTCCATTGCGGCACCTATTCATGGGGGCCTCCAGTTCCCCCACACTCCTCGGTCTACTGGCTGTGGCGGGGGTAGTGGGCCTCCTCTGTCTCCCTCATGTCACGTCCAATCTCTCATCCTACCTCAACCTCTTTCCTCTCTCTCCTTTGGATTCCACTCGATCCGCCTCTCCGCTCCACCCCCACTCCGAGTAGCTGTTCTCTATCGTCCTCCTGATACCTCTATTCCCACTTTTCTCTCTGACAGTGATTCCTGGCTGTCTAACTTTCTACACCCCTCCTCCCCCACCCTCAGTCTTGGCAACGTTAACATTCATGTTGCTGACCCCTCCACCCCCCATGTTCTAAACCCCTCTCTGATACCTCCTCATATAACCTTCTGCTCTCTTCCATTGCTCCTACTCACCAGCATGGTCATTGCCTTGTCCTACTTTTCGCCTCTGACTGCTCCCCTCCAACTACTCTGACTCTGTCCCCCCCTTTATCTGACCACCACCTGTTACGCCTTATCATTCATCATTCTCCAACTCAGCCTCGCCCTGCTTCCACTAATCTATTTAGAAACCCTCTTGCTATTGAACCCTCAGCGTCCCCTACACTATTTCCACACCCCTTTCATCCACTCTTTCTTCTAAATCTATTGATGAGACTGTGGCCCCCTAAACTGCTGTACTCTCCTCTGCTGTGGATCTTCCTGCTCCCCACATCCCGTGTCCTGTTAGGCGTTCTCCCCACAGCCATGGCTCTCTCCTTTTACCCGCTATTTGCGCTCCTGTGCCCGTTCTGCTGAGCATGTCTGGCACACATCTCGCTTCCATGCTGACTTTCTCCACTTTAGATTCATGCTCCTCTCTGTACCATCAGCCATTGCACCTGCCAAACAAATCTACCTCACCCATCTGACTAACTCTCGTGTCTCTCATCCCCGTCGTCTGTTGTATACACTCAATTCTCTCCTCTGTGTGCCCCCACCTCTGGCTCCTACCTCCCTTCCTGCGCAAACCTTGGCACAGTGCTTCCATGACCAAATCCATAACATCACCCTCCATTTCCCTACCTCCTCCTCTTCTCCCCATTTTCCCAACCCTCCCCCCTTACCTCTGCTTCCCTTTCCCCCTGCTCACTGGTCTCTGATGAGGACACAACACTCCTCCTTTCATCCTCTTGGCTGACCACTTGCCCTTCTGATCCCAGGTCCACCCACCTCCTTAGCTCCATTTCTTCCACTATCATCACCTCCATCACTCATATTCTCAACCTATTGCTCTCCACTGCTACCTTCCCATCTGACTGCAAGCGTGCTATTGTCACCCCCCTTCTCAAGAAACCCTCACTCGATCTCTCCTGTCCTTCAAACTATCATGCTATCTCTCTCCCTCCCCTCATTTCTATATTACTTGAGCGCGCTGTCCACCACCGCTGTCTCGACTTCCTCTCCTCTCATGCCCTCCTAGATCCTTCACAATCCGGTATCCGTCCCCTACATTCCACCGCAACTGGCCGTACCAGAGTCGCCTATGATTCGTTTCTGGCTACGTCCAAAGGCTTTTAATCTGTCCTCATTCCTCTTGCTCTCTGCTGCCTTTGACATCGTTGACCACCATCTTCTTTTTATCACCCTGTCTCCACTCGGTTTACAAAGGCTCTGTACCTTTCTGGTCCTCCCATCTGTCCCACCGCTCCTTCAGTGTGTACATCGGTGGCTCCTCCTCCTCCTCTATCCCTTTACCTGTGGGTGTACCTCAAGGTTCTGTCTTAAGTCTGCTCCTCCTCTCTCTCTACATCCAATCCCTTGGTGCCCTTATCTCCTCCCATGGCTTTCACTGTCACCTCTATGCTGACCACTCTCAATTATACCGCTCTACGCCTGTTATCTCTCCTGAACGTCAAGCTAGGATCTGACATTGCTCTGACATTGCTACCTGGATGTCCTACCGCCACTTGAAGCTGAACATGGCCATAACTGAACCCCTTGCCCTTCCCCCTGATGCCTCCCCATCTCCTACCCCTTTCGCATTCTCTGTGAATAACTCTGTTATCCTTCCTGTCTCTTTGGCACGGACCCTTGGTGTCATCCGTCACTCATCTCTCACCTTCTCTTTACATATCCACGACATTGCTAACACATCCTGTTTCTTTCTGTGCAATATCTCCAGGATCCGCCCTTTTCTCTCTGATAACTCTACTAAACTGATTGTCCACTCTTTAAGCACCTCCCGCCTTGATTACTGTAACCTTCCCCTTGCTGGCCTCCCTGCTAACCACCTCATTCCTCTCCAGTCTATTCAACATTCTGCTGCCCGTGTGACTTCCCATCAGTCACGTGTTGCACACATCACTCCTCTTCTCATGTCACTTCACTGGCCCCCCATCCGCTTCCATATCCAGTTCATACCCATCTGTCTAACCTATAAATGTATTCATTCGTCTGTCCCTCATTACCTTTCATTCCTCCTCTCTACCTAAACCCCCTCTCGCCTAGTCCGCGCATCGAATTGTCGTCGTTTATCTATGCCTTTTACTTGTACTGCTAATGCTAGACTTCGGTCCTTCCAACTGGCTGCACCCTTCTCCTGGGATTCTCTACCTGTCTCTGTCCTCAACGCCTCCTCCCTGGGCATCTTAGATTCCAAATTGAAATCCCATTCCTTCTCTATTGCCTCCTGTTCCGAACACGTCCTTTCGTGTTCTCTCCATGGACATTTATTCTTTTCTTGGTGAGTGTTATTTGTCTTATCAAATTTACTTCGTATTGTGTCCTGACTAGATTGTGTGCTTTAACGGGCAGGGACAGTCTCTTTTTATGTTTGTACAGCGCTTCTCATATTGCAGCGCGTTATAAATGCTTAGTAATACCACTAATCATTACATGCAACGTACACCTTACTGCTCTCAACCCATGTCTGCAATACCCTTTGTCTATGCATCTGCCATCTGCCTGCACCTCTCCCACCTGTTTCTGCACCCTAACCATTTGCCTATGCCAGGGGCACATGGGTGCGCTGTACTGCATCACACCCCTTCGACTGCGATGTTCCTGCCCTAAGCTCACATGTGTTTCAAACGCCATCCCTGTTCCTATCTGCTCCGGACATGTCTCCTCACGCATGCTGAGAAACGCCTCCCACACCTGTTATTGCAATCTCCATTAGGATCCTAACACCTGCTGATCTCGGGGTGTCTGTTTGTCATACCATATTCACAGTGATGCGCGTGCTTGGCAGTGCCCTATAGTTGCATAATAGTATTGGTTTGCGGTGTAGTAGTATCTGGGCGGCCCACATACAGGGCACCCCCAAGTGCACATTGATTGTTGGGGGGATGTAGTGCACACGTGTACATAGGTCAACCGTGAATTACAATATGTGATGTGTATGCTTTAACCCAACACAGGTGACTACAGTATCATGGAGGCACCTGCGGAGGAGGATGTGGCCGGGTCTCTGGGTGAAGAGGAACCAGAGGCCACAGTGTCTGGTGACACGAGTGCTGGGGAACAGACACCAGCCAGCTCAGAGGTGCCTGAGGTTCAGGATGGGGCCACCCATGCCGGTTCCACAATGGGGGCGGGCAAGCCCAGAACAGGCTGGGCCGGCCGATGACCGAGATGACAGCCACCACCCCATGCAGGACCCAGGCGCAGCAGGCGCAGTTCTTACGACAATGGCCAGCATACTCGCTGAGCTGAGGGCCCACAGTGCCTCCGCACAGCGCAATGCTGAGGGTGGGTAACTCCATACACACTGATCCCCATGGTTGTGTAGGCAACATCCACAGGGGGAATGGATGCTGACGACATTGCTGATTGTTTTTGGGGGAGGGGTGTCATGTGCCAGGTGGGTTCCACCCTCCTGTCGGACGGTCTGTCCAGTGGCAGCATGTTTCAGGGGCTCAGACCCACACATACTGCGAATGGCCATATACCCCAGGTGACCAGACAGTGGTAACCACTATTGACAGGCCGCCCAGACACACTGCCCGACAGACACCCCTCCATGGGTATCGTTTGGGAGCATAGTATGTCCACATGATGTGCCCTGAGCACCAGCATTGTAGGGGGCATTAAACCCCTGATGTAGATATGTATGTGTGCGCAATGACCCCTCACGTCACATGACCTATCTCAGACAACCTGTGTGCAGAACTGGCTTCAACAGATCAACCTGCCACACTGCCATGTGTGAGCTCTGTGATTCCCATGACCACACATCATGACCCCTTTCAGGCATGCAGATGGCTCATGGGACACACAGGTCTAGGCCTGGACATGCATTGCTGACTGTGGCATGCATGGATGTTCGGCAGACTGATCTGGTGGAATATGTGTGACATGTGTATGTGTGACTTTTGGGTCTGGAGGGTATCTCACATATCACCCTGTGTCCCACCCACAGGCAATCGGCGGGCTCCTCTGCAGATACACCAGGAGCTCCAGGCGATCCGGGCCACAGACGAAATAATTGCGGGGGCGCTCCTCAGAATTGTGGGTGCCCTGGAGAACAGACCAGCCCCGATGCAGCAGCCTACGCCAGCACCGCCACCGGAGGCTGCAGCACCAGAGCCACCACAGGGGGGGTGGGATGGCCCGTGGGCGGCGTGGGCGTCCACGAAGGATGTGAGGGTGCAAAATAAATGATCTTGTACCTGTACATCCTGTGTGTTTGTTTCCAATCTGTGGGGCTGTGGTGCCCTACGTAGCCTACACCGCATGTTGTCTCCTTGGCCACGTGACCCACACTCATGCCCCTCAGTGGGGGGGGGGGCTGTACTGCCAGTTCTCTGTGCACAGTGGTCATAACATGCCCTGTGTGGCATGGACAGTGTCAGGTCCCAGCCCCAGGGACTCAGCATGGGGGGATAGTCACCCTCTCCAGATGCACATGGTAAATGTCATGGTGCTACATGTCTGGTGCTGGGATCCGTCACCGTCACACACCCCTGATGCCCCCCAACATTGTGCACACATGTGTGAACAGTATCCCTGGCCGCATCACGGCCTATGTGGCTGGCCTCCCACATAGACTTGCATGTGCACTGACAGACAGGGATGGCTTACGTAGGTCGGCTGCTCATTCGTGCATGCACTTATAGTCATCCACCGCTCATCCCTGTGACATGCATTGTCCTGGGCCACCCTCATAAGCCATCCCCCTAAGCAGCTCCTGGGTTCAGCAGCACACCTTCACCTCCGAGCACAGCCACAGCTATTTACAGGTTCCGCTATAAGCACACATGCATAGTGCATCAGATATGGTTCCCACACATTGCACACAGCATGCACGTAACCAGGTACTTTAGGACATGCTCCACATTGGCACACCACAGGGTCAACTGTGGACACACACGCCAACACACATGGCCAGCCCCCACAACTGCGTGTGGAGACTTGACATGTCTGATACCCATGTCTACCTTGCATACACATACCTCTCTACACACGTTCCATGATTATGTCCATAGCCTGTATGTAAGGACGACACAGGACCATTGTTTTTTTTTTAACAAAACTGTATTTACATATATGTGCACACCAACAAATATAATACAGAACACATCATGCACTGTACAATATATTTCTGTAAAAACATACGGTGCCATACTGTGTCAAACATGGGACACACCAGCTGTCGTGTGGGGTCACAGAACACAGGACAGCACAGGGCACGTGTGTGGGCATCACAGGAGCCATCACATGCTCCTGGGACGCCCATCAGGGGACGGCCGCCGAACGAGCAGCCGCTCCATCTTGGAGGCCATCCACTGAATGGCCCCTGACAGCCACCGGTTGCTGTGTTCCAGGAAATGGAGGCATTGCTCCACGCCATCCAGGGCCACATGCAGGTCGTGCACGCACCTGCCACCACACACACACACATGGGGCCAGGTGTCTGCGTGGTGGCATGTGCATGCAGCCTGTGTGTGGCCATGGATGGTGCTTCCGCACCTAGCCGTCCATCCTGGACAAGCACATGCGGTGGATGGCAGGGACCCACACCACCCTGTGCTGTCCTGTGTTCTCTGGCACCCTCCCCCTCCCAAAACCCCGCTCCTCCCCCCCTGCCACCTCCCACCCACCCTCCACCCCGCCATGCTCCCCCCTCCACACATCACCAACACTCACTCCCTCCCCTCCTGCCCCACCCTCCACCCCCTCCATGTCCACATCATCACCCCCCGCTGCGACCCCGTCTCCTCCTCTGCCACCGCCTCCTCCGCCTCTGACCCTTGCACCTCCTCGGTAGGGTGGTGGGCAGTGGGGTGCAACAGGGACTGCTCAGCCGTGGAGGGGCCCTCACCGGCGGCATCGCCCTCTGTGGAGGATGACAGTCATTAGCACACTATCATGTGAGTCACCTGGCACATGTACATACTGAGGCACCACACAGGCTAGTGGGCCACTGTGACATCCCTTACAGAGCTGCAAAGGCGTCACAACTCACCTCCACCTTGGGCCATCGCCCCCCTCTGGAGGTGGGCGAGGTAGTCCGGGTGGTGCAGCCTTAGCTCACGGCCCTTCTCCCGTAGGTCCTCTACCTGGGGGGGGGGGGGAGAGCAATGGGTGGGATCATCAGTGACCGTATATCTCTGGTGGGTGGCCAACACAAATCAAACATCTCTGTGGGCAGTTGCTCCTGCTCCACTGCTCTGTGTGTCATGTACTAACTGTTGCCAGTGCCACCTGCATGTGTGGCTGTGGGTCTGGGCATGTGTGTAGTGGCACCTATGTGTCCTGTGCGTAGCACCCTGGACACACCATTCAGTGTTCCTATGCTCTCCCTGCATGACATGGCAGCATCATGCCACGTGTGGTTTTGCCATGCTGGAGTCCAGGGAACTACCCTAACCCCTTATGTTTTCTCCTGACCTACACACATCATCCAACGCAACCCCAATGGCAACAGGATATCGTAACACACATGGGTGATGTGTCCATACATGGAGCGGAGGGTGGGTGGCCCTATGCACCTTGCCAGGGGCCACTACCATGCCATTTGCCTCTCTACTATACCTCTATGGCCATGACTAGGGCCCTGTGTAGGTAGGACAGTTGTGGCTTGCAACCACAAGGGCCGGGGCCAGCACACCGGAATAGCCTATTGGCATCTGTGCTCCTGTCTGGGCTCCAGGCAGTGCTGTGCAACCCCGACAGGTGCATGTATCTGTACAACAGCATTTGTAATGTTCCTCTGCAATCATGTGCGGACATCCTGGTGATTGGGCAGATGTGTGACCTGAATTTGTGTACAGTTTTGGATATATGTCAGTGTTACAGGCCTTCGTAACAAATCTCATAGCTCATGGGGGTGGGGTGCTGTTAGGCACATCCACAGCTGCACCTACCATGCCACCTGGACACATCACAAACGTGTGTAATGAGGTGTGGCCCCCACAGACTAGGCAACCTACCCAGCATAACCTAACACAATATCTGGATGACATACCCACCGTTGCAATCAGGTCTCAGGCCTCCTGGGGGCAGGATGTCCTGGCACACATCATCAGCAACATACACCATGGCGCCAGGGAGACTGACAGTCCACTTTGATGGGCCCTCAGGACTCCTGCGGATAGGGGGAATGTTTTAAACTGCAAAGGCACACAACCCCATATCACCAGGGTGGGTGACAGCCCACTTTGATGGGCCCTCAGGACTCCTGGGGATTGGGAGAATGTTCTAAAATGCAAAGGCACGCAACCCCATATCACCAGGGTGACTGACAGCCCACTTTGATGGGCCCTCAGGACTCCTGGGGATAGGGAGGATGTTCTAAAATGCAAAGGCACATAACCCCATATCCCCAGGGTGACTGACAGCCCACTTTGATGGGCCCTCAGGACTCCTGGGGATAGGGGGAATGTTTTAAACTGCAAAGGCACACAACCCCATATCACCAGGGTGACTGACAGCCCACTTTGATGGGCCCTCAGGACTCCTGGGGATAGGAAGGATGTTCTAAAATGCAAAGGCACACAACCCCATATCACCAGGGTGACTGACAGCCCACTTTGATGGGCCCTCAGGACTCCTGGGGATAGCGGGAATGTTTTAAACAGCAAAGGCACACAACCCCATATCACCAGGGTGGGTGACAGCCCACTTTGATGGGCCCTCAGGACTCCTGGGGATAGGGAGGATCCTCTAAAATGCAAAGGCACACACAGCCATATCACCAGGGTGACTGACAGCCCACTTTGATGGGCCCTCAGGACTCCTGTGGATAGGGGGAATGTTTTAAACTGCAAAGGCACACACAACCCTATATCACCAGGGTGGGTGACAGCCCACTTTGATGGGCCCTCAGGACTCCTGGGGATAGGGAGGATGTTCTAAAATGCAAAAGCACACACAGCCATATCACCAGGGTGACTGATAGCCCACTTTGATGGGCCCTCAGGACTCCTGGGGATAGGGAGGATGTTCTAAAATGCAAAGACACACAACCCCATATCACCAGGGAGGGGACTGACATACCATTTGGAGCACGTACTGGGACCCTTAGGTGTAGGGCAGATGTGTAACCCTGCAAATGCGGATCCTACCATATCAGCATGATGTTTGCCACACCTCTTTAGGGAGATGTATGGGCTCCTTGTGTTATGGTGTGTTTTCACACATCATCAGCAGCAGATGCCATAACACCAGGATGACATCTGGGACTCTCTGAGCAGGTCCTTAGCCTCCTGGGGATAGGGCACAGAACTCTGATGTAATACATAGATAGTATATCACGTGTGTTTAACTACTAGACATGAACTAGTTAGACTACCTACGTACAGCGGCATGCACAGCTACAATCAACACTGGATCTGTATGTGCATATACTGGCCTGTCCCCATACACCTAACTCTCGTCGGTAGTCCACAGCACGATTGTAGCGCCTCGTGACGCGGTCCCAGGCCCTGCGTACACGCCCCAGATCCTGTCGCCTGAAGGAGCCAGGAAAGAGTTTGCTTTGCCTGGTGCAAATGAGCCCTGCCAAGTGCCTCAGCTCCCTGCGAGTAAACGCTGGCTTACGGGAACGGGTAGCCATTTTGAGGAATGCCTTTCCCACACATGCACAGACGCAATGTACCACAACGCGCTGTGCATCACGCACACGCGCTGTAACGCGCGCGCCGTAACACGCGCCGCAACGCATCATTGAGGCACGCTTGCAATGGACCCTTGCCTATGCCACAGCTGGTACACAGGATATGGTACTGCAAACACTATCTAAGATGGTCTATGCTGCTGACACACATTGCAGTGATGTGTCTGACCTATTTAAACAAAATTTGGTCATTATGCATTTTTATAGTTGTTGGCATACCTTGGTCTCGAACCCATCACCACTGGCTCTTAGGGCATTGCATTACCCATTGTGATATGCCTATTCACATAGCAATGGCTAGCTAAACAGTTACACCAGGGGGTATGTTTACTAAACCATCTTAATGTGCACCCTGCAATAATGTGCAGGGTGCCATACAGAGATGGGCCATTCTGGTGTGCTTGTGGCAATTGCACCGTAATGTGCGTGGCACACATTGGAGTGGAGGAGTGGCCTAGTGGTTGGGGCAAGGTACTTCAGGCTGGAAGGTCGGGGTTCAAATCCCACTAGAGGACAGCAACCTTGGGCCGGAAGGACTGGGGTTTCTAGTCCCCCAGGTGATCCTTATGGTCTTGGGCAAGCCACTTAACCCTCCATAGCCCATGTTCCCTGTAAAATAGTTATCTCCAAGTTTTAATGCCCTGTTCAATGTAATTTCAGTTTGTTCAATGTAAACCGCACTGATGCAGAATAGCGCGGTATATAAGAGAATGTAAATAAAAATAAAAATAAAATGATCACACGTTAGAGGGGGCGTGCCACGTCAACGCACGTTGGTCTTTGGTAGGTGCACTCACCTGCAAATATGGCAGCAGAGGTGTGGCACAATGGTTAATACACTAACTCATGGTACAGGGGTCATGGGTTTCATCCCCCAGTGTGCCTGATGAGTGAGGCTGGCTGAGGCATTACCTGTTATGTGTATGTATTGCTTTTGGAGGCATTTTATTTTTGTTTTGATTAGTGCTGCCAGCAAACACACCCTCACAGTGGCGTACCTAAGGTGCCGCATAAGGCGCCCTATAGGGAATCCATAGGGCACATTATAAAGTGCACTGTCCGCCAAGGCACCCTATGAGGCGCATTATAGGGCGCCCTGTAAGGTGCCTTATGGGGCGCCTTATGAGGCACCGTATGGTCACAGTACTGAGGGTGTTTTTGCAGGCAGCACTAATGTGCATTAAAAATATACCATGTCTCGGACAGCCCTATCAGGTAGCCCCTGTGGGTTTGAACCCATGACCTCTGGCTCCACAGGCAGTGAAGTAACCAGTGGGCTACAGCTATTGACAAACCCCTGGCTGGCTAAAGAAGGACTGCATGTCATCGCACAACCATTCTGCTGTGGTTACCAGGATAGGGTCAACCCACCCATACCCATGATGCACAGCACATGCAAATCAGCAGTCTACAGATGATCACAAGATGGGGTATGCACCCCACAGCACCTCAGCCTGGTAGGGGGAACTGACCGACTGTACCCCCACAGCACCTCAGCCTGGTAGGGGGTGCCGACGGTGTGTGTTAGTGGAACAGAGTAGCTACAGACCGTCACATTGTGTGGGTATTGTGCTCACCCTGATGGTGAGGTGGGGCGGCCAGCACCAGATCCACAGCACCGTCCATGGCTGAAAGAGGCCATGTTGCAGGTGCCCATCAGTGCCAGTGTGTGTAATAGGTAGGTCCTGCAGACACACCTAGGATACATTAGTGTACATCTGTAGTTGTCAATCAGGTCTAGCCCTTATGGGCTATGATGCACCCAGAATAGTGCATATTCTGTGTTGGTGCCATGGTAACATGATGTAAGTGAAGGGGTGTGTTTGGACCCATAGGCAGTTAAGTATCACCGCCCAACCCACCCTCTGTGGCTCAAGGTGGGAGACCGGATTCCCCCACCAACAGATCGACATTCTACCACCCTACAATGGTGGCAGTAGAGGGGGGCCATCAACCCCAGTCTTTCTGGGGAGCAGACACCCTACAGGGCAGCCAATGCAGAGCTGTACATATCCCTAAGGCAATGGCAGAAAGACAGTAGGCCTGGAAATGCTCAGCTGCCCCACCACCATCTGACATTCTCCAGCAGCAGGCACAGTGAATCACCAGCCACTGCACCCTGCAAGGCGTTCCAGCCATACACATAAAACTGCAGACAGTCTACTAGTTAGTCCACAGTGCATGATCCTGGAGGAGATGTGTGCACCCAAAGCTGGGATGTGAGCACACCCACCAAGCAGATAAGTCAGTGATTAAGCCCCAGAGAAGAGAACCTATATATATCAGTTAAGAGAAATATGATATAGCACTATGGGGGAGCCTAGCTATGCCATGGTCACTGCTCAGTCAGGGTGAGAGTGACCTCCCAGCAGGACATGCTGTGGCCACCCTGTCGGTGCAGGTTGTGGCCAGGCACTACAATGTCCGAGCCATTGCCCTATACCCTGTGCTGATGCATCCAGGCCAGGCCACCCTGTCCAGGCTATTCCCACAGTATCTTAGAAACATAGAAACATGATGACAGAAAAAGACCACATGGCCTATCTAGTCTGTCCTTCCATATCAACAACTACAACAGTCCACTTTTTACCTTTAGAGATCCTCTGTGTTGGTCCCATGCTTTTTTGAATTCAGTTACTGTCCTCATCTCTACCACCTCCACTGGGAGACTATTCCACGGATCCACTACTCTTTCCGTAAAGAAATATTTCCGCATATCACTCCTGAATCTATCTCCCTTCACCCTCATCCCATGTCCCCTCGTAGCAGAACTTGCTTTCAATTGAAAGAGGCTCTCTCCCTGAACATTTATGCCATGGAGGTATTTAAACATCTCAATCATATCACCTCTATCCCGCCTTTCCTCTAAGGTGTACATATTGTGGCGGTCGCGCCCCTACCAGGCGGTTGCCTAGTAGGGACGGGAAGCCATCTCAATTCCTCTTTCCCAAGGATTGTAGTTGTGCCAAGGAGATTATGAACCGAGTGGTTGTTTTAAAGCACACAGGAATTTTATTAGCATCCGTGTCAAAATGGTTGACAAAATCTTCAAAGCAAATGTACACATTCAGGTCAAAGCAAAATACAGGATTATTCTTCTCCTCTTAAAGTAACACTTGTAACCAGTGTTGCAATAAAGATATTTACACAAGCTTCACTTCTTTCCTTTTTCAGGCTTCCATTACTCAGCCTTCATGCACACATTACAGTCCATCTCAGAACAAACTGAAGTTAGGTCACTTTCTTGGCCTGCTACTTCCATGCTTTCAACTGAGCTGTAACTTGGCAATGCTTGTAATCGTTCTGGCAGTTTATCCTTAATATTCTTTAGCAGATTAAATAGCCTGTGCCACTGAATGACCCTTTCTCCTTTTGGTAGGATTTCACTGGGCTTTTCCTGTTCAGTGTCCCTGGCAAAACCCTTACTCCTATTCCGGGTTTTCCTAGGCTTTAACCTCTCTTCTGAATCAGAGCATGTAACACAGGGTTTAGGCTTTATGGCTTTATCTCTCCTACCTTGGAGTCTGGCTGCATCACCTTCCTGGCTGAGGCTTCTCCGGCTTGGCACTCCCTCTGTCTCTGAGCTAGACAGTGACTCAGGGTAAGCTCTCCACTTCCCTTCCTGGGGCTTCTGCTGCCTGCAGATAGACCCTTCCTCCGGTGAGTCTAAGCACTCTTGCCTTAGCTTCCTTAAAGCCAACCTTCTCTCTTTCTCCCTGTAGCCAGTCTGTTTGGTCCTTTGCCTGGAACCTTCCCTGTAGCTTCCTGGGCTGCAGTGCTGGCTGCTCTTGTCTCTGCTGCTACTCACTTTGTATCTGCTTCTTTCATGGTTGCTGGTTCTGCTGTGTTTGCTTTCTCCTGCATCTCTGCAGTTCCTTGGCTCCCTGGAGTTCCTGGCCTTTCTGCCTTCCCAGGCCCCTCTGCTCACTTTGTTTGTTCCCTCAAACTTAAACGCTGAGCAGGGCAACTCCCTTCCTGACTCCACCCACTTGTACCTCCTACTCTTGCCTGAGGTTGTGATGAGGTCTTGGAGTGGCTTAAACCTAGCACTACCCTCTTGGTTTCTCTCAGGGATTCTGCTGTGATGTATGTGTTCTAGTGAACCCATCCCCCGAGAAGAAGAAAAAGTTCTTCTTTCTCCTTTATTTTCATGCTGGGCTGCCTCCTCCTCACCACAATATTAAGATCCTTAAGTCTGTCCTCATATGCTTTATAATGAAGCCCACTAATCATTTTAGTAGCCACCCTCTGCACCGACTCCATCCTGTTCACATCCTTTTGAAGGTGCGGTCTCCAAAAATGCACACTATACTCCAAATGAGGTCGCACCAAAGACTTATACAGAGGCATTATCACCTTCTTTTCTCTGCTAGCCATTCCTCTCCGTATGCACCCAAGCATCCTTCTAGCTTTTGCCGTTGCCTTTTCTACCTGTTTAGCTACTTTAAGATCATCAGACACAACCACGCCTAGGTCCCGCTCTTCTTTAGTGGACAAAAGTACTTCACCTCCTATACTGTATTGCTCCCTTGGATTGCTGCAGCTGAAATGCATGACCTTACATTTTTTAACATTAAATCCCAGCTGCCAAATTCTAGACCATTCTTCAAGCTTAGCTAGATCCCTCCTCATGTTATCTACACCTTCCTGGGTGTCTACTCTATTTCAGATTTTGGTATCATCCGCAAAGAGGCAAACCTTACCCGACAGCCCTTCTGCTATATCACTAACAAAGATGTTAAAAAGAATCGGACCAAGGACAGATCCCTGGGGCACAACACTGGTAACATACCTCTCCTCAGAGTGAGCTCCATTTACTTGTACACTTTGTCACCTCCCACCCAACCAATTTCTAACCCAAGCAGTAACTTTAGGGTCCATCCCTAGGGTGCTCAGTTTGTTTATAAGTCACCTGTGAGGAACAGTGTCAAAGGCTTTACTGAAATCTAAATACACCACATCTAGAGCTCTCCCTCGGTCGAACTCCATGGTCACCCAGTCAAAGAAATCAATCAGATTTGTCTGACAAGACCTGCCTGTGGTGAATCCATGCTGCCTCAGATCCTGTAATCCACTGGACTCCAGAAACCTCACTATTTTCTCTTTCAGCAGCGTTTCCAATAATTTACTCACCACCGAAGTTAAACTAACCGGCCTGTAGTTTTCAACCACATCCTTACTTCCGCTTTTGTGATTAGGTGTTAGCAGTTTCTAAACCTGAGGAGGTTACTAGAGTTCAGCAACCTAATGTGCTCAAGGAAAGTTCCCCTAAAGCATCAAAAAGAAAGTAACCTTGCTGTTAAAAATATACAAAAAACTTTTTAAGAGCTCCCAGTCAGAGAGCTAGCAATGTAATATAATAAAAACAAACAAACAAACCAACCCTCAAATCCTTACTGTTTGTTGATCTGTAGAGCCCTGGATAGGAAAGCCTCAACAGCCTCAACCTTGCTCCTCATTATGCACATTGGCAGGCCAATACTGGCAACAGTGCTAGCAGTGTGGGCTGGGGAGGGTGTTGGCAGCCACCACACACTGGATAGACAGACACACACGCCCCACACCTATGCCAGCATTGTGCAACTATAGAGGTGTTTGGCAGCCCTGGCCACCGCACCAGTCCTGGGCACAGTGCAGGCATGGCTATGGTACGTATTACTGTTGGAGTCACTCACCAGGGTGGTAAACACTGTCAGACACAAGACCTGTAGCACACTCCACAGACATCAGGAAGGTTGCTATGATGCAGCTCAAACAGAAAATTGTGCTTAACTTAGGTATTGCTATCTGCCATTAATCATAGAAACCTTTGATAGATGTGTACCGTATTCCCAGGTTTAGGGTGGCATTGCTAAGGTATGCAAGTGCTAGTATTGGGAGATGCACGCAGGGCCCAAAATCCTGCCTCTCCAGGTGGCTTTGGATAATGGAGCCTGTGGGTGCGGGTGTGTCTGCCCCTGCTGGCCGCTGCTCTAGGGCAGAGTTTCCCAAGTCCAGTCCTGGTGGGCCAAACACTGTTCGGGTTTTCATGCTGTCCCTCATGAATATGCATGAGATATATCTGCATACCATGGGGGTGGCGCACAGAAATGCAGCACAGGCATCTTTATTAGAGGCAGCATGGAACCTGAATGGTGTTTGGCCCTCCAGGACTGCATTTGGGAGACTCTGCTCTAGGTAATGCGCATGTTTATGGTGTCTGTGCTCTGTAGGGTGAAATGTAGGTGTTTTGGGCATGTTTACGTCATCTGCAATAAAGGTTCTGTCTGTATTAGCACGTTTTAGTAGTGGGTAAAATATGGGGACTGGGTTGGCAGGAACCACAGCTAGGACTTGAACCTGTGACCGTCTGCTTTTGAGCACACTGGCTGTGTGCACTGCACCAACGTGTTGCCACAGAGACAGTGCATTCCCTGGTGATACCATGACTGTCCGTCAGACAGGGCCTGTCTGTTGCAGTGCATGGCACCCACATACACAGGGCTAGGCCATAGTCTGCTCTGGGCAGCTGCCACTGCCCCCTCCACCACCAGTACCCCTCTGCCACCATGCTGACATGCCCTTCTGCTGGTGGTGCGCAGTCTCAGGCCATCCAGTGTGCGGTTAGGCGGCTGCCTATGGTATGGGTTCTGGGGTAGGAGTGCCTGCATAGCTGTCCATGCTTCCCCCCAGCACCGCCTGCCAATGTTCCGTGCCATTGGGGGTACCTGCTGGGTACTATCCCCTGTGACACCGTGGGAAGCACACTCGTGCCCATGTTGGGCCTTCATCAGTTGCTGTCTGGCTGCTCTACTTTCCAGCATGCCTATGGGCCAGCTAGGCATCACCCTAGTCCGCACTGTGGCCCAGCTGCACCACAGCATGTGCCGCCTGCAGCCCTCTGTGTTCCCTTTTCCAGCATCGGTCCAGTTGCCCGTTCCGACATGCCCGCCATGCTGTTGTGGAACATGTGCACGCCATATGAAACCTGTCCAATGGAGAAGGAAACCCTGCTCAGCGCAATTTCACTGTGGGCTCATTCACCTTGTATGGGGATGGAGCATAGACCCTTCCAAAATTCATATCTTTTTTTTGGAGCTTTTTTGGGAGTGTGTTTTGATGTTTCCCATTGATATCACTATTGCCCAGTTTGGTTATTTTATTTTTACATTTTCTTCTGTTCATTTTCACTGTTTATTTGCCCTTTTGTTCCGTGCACATGTATCACACTTCTCACTTTTTTGTAGGTTTCCCTGGTTTTGCTGTACATTGCTGACGTAAATGGTTTCTTTTCCCTTTAAATCAGCTCTAACGCCAGGGTTTCACTGGCGTTAGTTTTGAGCCTCGGATTTCACAGCGTTAGTGTGTGGGAAGCCTCTCCCCTCCCACTCTCCACCCATTGACCCCTTCTCTCCGCCCCTGGGGAGCCTTCCTCCGCCCTCCGAGAGCCTTTCTCCGCCTTCAGCACTCGTTTGCGCCACTGCGTGCGTTATCGCGTGCTAAGGTACCTCTGGCCCGATAAAGCGCCATTATTGCGCGATAAGGTACCTTATCGCATGATAACGTGGCAGAGCGCACGTTAAGACGGTTTAGTAAACATACCCCAAAGTTTCTTGATGAAATAAATGACTACTGCTTGGAGCAGCTGGCTCTTGAACCAACAGGAGGGAAAGTCATGGCCAGGATCGCTTCTCTCCTTTTCCTGCTCCTTTGAGTGCTTATAGTTAAAAAAAAGTATCAAACCCTCCTAATACAGATGTCACCCCTATTAACCCACAAACTCTTGCTGACTATTACATAACTAAGCTCTCTCCACTATCAGACCCTCCAATTCCACTAATTTACTCCAACCCAAAGCCTGAACACATATGGGATACATTTATTTATTTATTTATTTATTTATTTAACAATGATTTATATACCGCATCTTCCATAGTTCAGTTGCGGTTCACAATAAACAACAGTTAACAAATCGGAGTTTGTTTTACATAAAACATCATATGACTAAATAACAATAAGATAAACAACTAGTGTTAATACAGAACAGTATAGAACAGTGTAAACTATATACATTATGTACAAATACACATTATGTGGGGCTTAAGCGTTATTTAAAGTACAGTATCAGCTATGAAGAATTGTATGTGTAGGTCATTTGGGATTTGTTAGATAAAATCTGGTTAGCCATTATCTAAGTCTATTGAGGGATGATCTGAGTTGTTGTAATGTTTAGAAAAGAGATAGGTTTTCACTTTTTTGCGGAATTCGATGATCTCGGTTAGCAATCTTAGATCATCTGGGAGGGAATTCCAGATTGTTGGAGCTGCATGAGAAAAAGCTCTATTGTTTGTGAGTTTATTTGCTTTTATGAAGTCTTTGGGAGTTTTTAGTTTATTTGTTTGTCCTTTTCTTTGAGTAGATTTTGAGTGCTCTTTGCTGATTAGGTTACTTAGGGTGACTGGGGCCATGTTGTTTAGAGTTTTAAATGTGGTTATCAATGTTTTGTATACTATCCTACTTTGTATAGGCAGCCAGTGAAGGGATTCTAGTATTGGTGTTATATGTTGATGTGCGTGTACTTTCGTTATTATCTGAGCTGCTGCATTCTGGGCAAGTTGAATTCTTTTAATGTTTTGTTTTGTTATACCCAATAAAATTAGGTTAGCGAAGTCAAAGTGGGGGGTTATGATGGCTTGAATTATGCTGATGAAATCATGTATGTATACAAGGGGTCTTAGTTGTTTAAGGATTTTGAGTTTGAAATAGATTTTCTTTGTGGTGTTTCTAATGTGGGTGTCTAATGTAAGGTGTTTTATCTAGAATAACACCTAGATATCTTACTTCATTTTTTATTTTAATTTCTTGGTTTTGAAGTGTTATGTGTGTCGGTGGAGTATAGGATTGGTTTTTGGTGACGATTAGCACTTCCGTTTTGAAGTGATTTATTTGGAGATTGTGGGTATTTAGCCAGGATGTGACTTCATTGAAGCAATCTGACAGAGTTTGCATCGGTAAGTTGGGAATCGTGAACGGAATGTACATCATGATATCATCTGCGTATAGATGATAGAGTACACCAAATTTTTTAAAGATATTGCAAACAGGTTTTATGTATATGTTAAATAGGAGTGCTGATAACGCTGATCCTTGAGGTAAACCGGTTTCCAGTTTGTATGAATCAGAGGTTTGATTACCTATTCGTACATTTTGTGTCCTATTATCGAGATAAGAGGAGAACCATTTATGAACTGTGGCATTTATTCCTATTTGACTCAGACTGTTGAGCATTATGGTATGGTGGACGCTATCAAAAGCAGCTGAAATATCAATAAATAATAGAATGAATGCTTGTTTGTGATTGTCGATTCCTCTTAATAGCGTATCTGTTAGAACTGTGAGGAGTGTTTCCACTCCATGCTTTGGGCGAAAACCATATTGCTGTTCGTCGAGTGGGTAAGATGAGTCTAGGTGCTCCTGCATCTGTATTTGTACTGTTTTTTCTATTACTTTTGCTAAGAATGGTATACTTGAGATGGGTCTATATGATTTTGGTGAGGTTTTATCAAGGGTGCTGTTCTTGAGAATTGGTCTTATTTGTACGTGTTTAAGTGTGGGTGGGAGGTAACCTTGGAGTAGTGAGAGATTGACAATGGGGAGTATGAATGAAAGAAGGATTGGGAGAGTGTTTTTTATCCAGATTACTGGGCAAGGATCTAGGTAAGAGGTAGTGGTGTTTAGGTTGAGTATGATATTTTTTAATGATGTTTTGGTTATAGGGTGAAATTCTGACCATACGTCTATCGGGTGATGAGGTTTGTGGAAAGAGTCTGGAGTCGTGATTTGTAGTTTTGTTTTGTTATGGTAATAGTTAGCTAATGTTTGTGCTGAGATGTCAGTGATTTCCTTGCTGGAAGTTTGTGAGTTATTAGTTAGGTTACTAACAATGGAGAATAGTTCTCTTGGTCTATTATAAGAATTTGATAGGATGCTGGCATAGTAGTTTTTCTTTGTGTTGTCTAAGGTTTCCTTGTATAATGTGAGGTGGTTATAATATAATTCTTTGTGGATGGTGGATTTGGTTTTGCGCCATTTGGCTTCTAGTTTTCTTAGATCTCTTTTCATATGTTTTAAAGTACTGTTGAACCATGGGGTGATTTTGATTTTAGTATTGGTTGACTTTTTATTATTTTGGTTAATTGTGGCTGCATTATTGATGGTGGTATGCCAGTTTTTGACTGCTTCATCTAAATCTGTTGGAGATGATGAAAGGTGGGGTATTGTAGAGTCTAGAAATTCAGTTTCAATGAATTTCTTGAATTTTATAGTTTGGTCATTTCTTGTGTGTTTTATGACACCGATAATGTTGTAAGTGAAGTTTATTTTAATTAGATGATGATCAGACCAGGGTATTTCAGTACATTGTAAGGAGCCTGGGTTGAAAAGTTTAAATAGTGAATGAGGAAGGAGGACAAGGTCAAGTGTACCACCTTTAGTGTGAGTTGGTATGTTTATAATTTGGTGGAAGTCTAAGTCAGTTATGGTTTCCAGGAAGAGGTTGGAATCAGTATTTGCAAGTGATGGGAGGTTGAAATCTCCTAGGATAATTAGGGGGTTTTGTTCTGTTGATGAATTAAGGAGTTCAATTAGTGAGTGAAGACTGTCTGCGTTTTGGTTAGGAGGTCTGTATATTAAGCAGATTCTCAGCTGTCCGATTTCTATTATTAGAGTGTCAATGTTATTGGAGGTGTTAGATAGAATTTCATACTGTAACACTAAAAGAACTGGATAAGGTGATCTCATATATTAACACAACCACTTCTAGTCTTGATCCCTGCCCAGTTAGCTGGATCAAAAATACTAAACCACTCCTAGCGCCCTACATTCTAAATATAGCAAATTTTTCTCTCACACATGGTACTATGCCAACCATCCTAAAGAGAGCCTCGATTAGACCTATTCTGAAAAACAAAAAACTAGACAGACAATCTTGATCCCTCTTCATATAGACCTATCTCTAGCCTTCCATTTATGGCAAAGATTATAGAAAAAATAGTATATAATCAACTTCAGGATCACATTGAACTTCATGCCCCCTTAGATTCACACCAATACGGCTTTAGACCATACCATAGTGTAGAAACACTTCTTACAGTTATCTTTGATGATATTCTAAAATACATTGACAAATCAAAACAAGCAGTATTACTTATATTTTTGGATATATCGGCTGCCTTTGATTCAATTAACCATCGTATCCTTTTTGAAAGACTCAAACAGATTGGTATACATGGCACTATTCTTGCATGGTTCCAATCATATCTAACTGATCGATCGCAACAGGTAAAAATAGGAAACCATACATCTAAAACCTATACGCAAAAACAAGGAATCCCATAAGGTTCTGCATTGTCAGCTCTACTCTTTAACATATATTTACAATCTATATGCCACATCATTCAACAGTGCAAATTAAAATATGCAATTTATGCTGATGATGTTATGATTTATCTCCCTATGGACATAGACTCCCTGGACTTCTCCATTATCAAATCATGCTTCACTAAAATGACGCAATGGCTAAATGAACACAATCTACACATTAACTTCAAGAAAACAGAAGCATTATTTGTTTCTAGAAATCAAAAATTTACCCCCCCAACAGAAATAAAAATTGAAAACATAAGCATCCCCATAAAAGATGAAATAAGATACCTTGGCGTTATCATAGACAGAACGTTAAGTCTAACAGCACACATCAGGAATACAACAAACACAATATATAATAAATTAAGATATCTTAAAAATCTAAAACCATTATTATCAAATCTGGACTTCAGATCAGTCCTTCAAGCCCTGATCCTGCCTCACTTAGATTTTAGTAACATAATTCTTCAAGGTATTCCAAAACATGCTTTACACCAACTAAAAGTAGCACAACATGTTGCTGCAAGAATGCTTATAAATGCAGGTCCAACTGAACACATAACCCCTATACTGTACAAACTTCACTGGTTACCTATACAAAGTAGGATAAAATATAAAGTTATCATAACAACGTTCAAACTGATAAGAGATATAGCCCCATCATATCTAACTGATCTACTGACAATTCATTCAAGGACCAGAACAGTGAGACAAAGGAACCTGAACACACTACTTGTTCCAAACAACTTTTCAAAACTCAATAAAACTACAACAAATAGGGCATTCAGCTTCAATGCCCCTTTAATATGGAACACTCTGCCGGATAAACTCAGAGATATCACAGATCTTTCATCATTTCGAAAAGATCTTAAAACTCACCTATTTATAGAGTACTTTGGAGACTCATTCCCAATAGATGAAATATTTCCCACTTAAACTCATGTATACTCATATTCATTAATTCACAACTTATTTTTTCCTTTTTCTTACTCTATCTTACAATACCCAATTCTCCACATTATCACATTTACTCTTTACATTAATAATTCTAGTGAACTACAATACATTTTTCCTTGCTCAGATAAGATTTTTGAAATGTGTAAATATTTAAATCTGTACATATGTTTAAACTATCTATATACCTAATCAGCATTTACTCAGCACTGTAACCCTCAATTAGCATTTTTTATTATATACAATTTAATGTTCACTGTAACTTCAATTGTTTGAATAAGTTTTAATGTAATGTTCAAGTTTTGTTCTATGTAAACCGCTTTGATTTTTCTGAAAGGTGGTATATAAAACCGTTCAATAAATAAATAAAATAACAACAAACTCAATAGCACTGACTCAAACTTCCATGATTCCCATCATACAATATCCCAACATTTGCAGACTGCAACCTCTTGCTTACAAAGTGAGGCATACGGACCCCCCAAAACTAATCAGGTTACACTTCTCCAAGGAGGCCTTGCCTCTCTCCTCTCCACCCAGCAGTCACCTTCTTAAGTACGTCCTCAACAATGCACGCTTGATTCACAACAAAATTCCAATTCTCATCGACTACTTCAAAGACAACAGCATTGATATCATGTGCATCATAGTCATGGCTTAATGATGCTGACAATGTTCTCACGAATCAACTTGCCATCCCTTCATACCAAATCTTAAATCATCCCAGATCTACTGAGAGAGATGGAGGTGTTCTAATAATAGTTCAAAACCATTAACTGCAGCTCCTCTGATGACTTGGAGTTCGTAATGATATCCAACTCTCACCTGATAATATGCTTATCATATAGATTGCCATCTAACAGCTCCACTGACCTCTCATCTCTAATCAGAGAAGCATGTGTCAACAATCATTTCAATAAATGGTTTGTCCTCTTGGGAGACCTCAACCTACAGTACCTACCATATCCAAAAAGCAATCCACCTCATTTCTCGATGCCCTGGAAGCTCTCCAACTCAAGCAAATAATTTCAGAATCAACATATAACTTTAGACTTCATTTTCACCCCAGCCAACTGGCCACACCTGCACCTCTCCTCTCTTACCCAAAACATTCCTATACCTTGGTCAGACCACAATATCATCACCTTTTTACCACAGCCCCTCAACATGCCCATACCCTCCTTCAACTCTAATCATCCATGCAGATTCCATTCCTTTGACAAGGATTCCTTCCTCAATGAAGTATCATCACTTACACACTCCGACCTAGCTGACCTTGACTCTCTTATATCCTCCTGGAACAATTGCATCTCTGCATAGGCAACTATGCCTACCCTTGCAGCCTCAGTGAAGTGAGCTAACCATGTTCCTTGGTTCTCCCTGAATCTAAAGAAGCTCATGGGTAAACTGCAACAGCTGGAACACAAATAACATTGCTCCAAGAACCCAACCCATCACTCAACATACCTCAATACACTAAGGGGTCTATTCTGATCAGCATTTAGCAGGGCTGAACGTCCGATCTGGACATCCAGACCTGCTAAACGACAGGTTGCCGGTCTGGAAGACAGAGTTCCATGCACATATAGGCAAGTTGTACGGGAAGCTCTGTTCATGGGCAGGAGGGGGTGGGCCAGAGGAAGAGCAAGGGCAGGAACCTGACCTCAGACGTATAGAGCCAATGCCGAGGTTGGCCCTGTATGTTTGGGGAGCAGTCATTTACACAGGAGACTTATTCCACCTCAGAGGTGGAAAATGTCCCCCTAGATGGTGGAGGACAGAGGACCTTGGCCTGGAAAGGAAGATGAGGAGTGCAGGAGGGTTCCCTGTGGCCTGAGCCTGGCTACGGCAGGTGCGATTGGGGGTTGGGTGGTGGGGAAACAAACATTTCAGGGCTGCCAGGGCTCATAGAATCGCTGTGCACCATAATATGGAGCCATAATATCCTCTATCATCTTTGTGCCAATGATATCCCAATCTACGCCACTTTCTCAACTGAAAATCCAAGCTACTCCTCATCCAGACTACTCCTCAATAGGACAATGCTTTGAATCCATCTCCCAGTGCCTCCTTGACTACAACTTAAACATAAATCCCAATAAGACCGAAGTTCTTCACATAACAAAGAACCTTGCATTCACTCCTCCAATCACCCAGACTAATGGACATTGCCCTTCAGGTCAAAGAAAAAGTTAGATAGCTTGGCATATTTCTTGACCAGAGGCTAAGCTTCTATTCACACATTGAGCAAGTCACTAGGTCAGCTTATCATAAAATGAAAGCGGTCCAGAATCTTCGCCCCTACTGAAATATAATAACTTTAGAGATGTCAGCAAGTATTTCATCACATCAATACTAGACTACACAAACATTATTTTTCAAGGACTCACAAAGTCTACATTATTATCCTTTACAACATGCATAAAATATCACTGCCAGGATCATCACTGGGGCCTCCCTATGCACTCACATTATCCTCATCTTAAAACAACTCCACTGGCTTCCCATTCACATGAGGATTAAATATAAGTTGTCACTCTACCATATTCAAAATCCTCCATAACCTTTAAGCAGAAATACTCCAATATCTCATTCTCATACCTCCAAGCAACAGAACCAAGAGGAAAGCCCATCAAAACTTACTATCCTGCACTTCACAATGTAGCCACACATTCTCTAATAGAGCCCTTGCTCTCTATGCCCCAACCTTATGGAACTTCCTTCCATTAGAAATACGATCAACTACAGACTTGAAAGAGTTCTGAAGCCAACTGAAAATACATCTATTTATAGAATACTATGGCACAGACACCTAACCACACACACTGACCATGATATAGTTGTACATCATAGATCCCCCATACTCCAAGCAATCAACCCCAATCTCATCTTAACACCCCTCTTCCAGTTCCTCCCTCATTCCAATTGCTCTTTCCACCACCACCCCTGACCCACTTACCCCTTGCCAACCTCCTAATTTACCCCCAACCCATTCACCCCCTGCCAATCTCTCCCCACTCTCCTGTACCCACCAGTCATACCCATGCCATTTCCAGCCCTGCAAAACTGTCATCATAACCTAAACAATGTTTATGTTTCTATCACTAGTGCCTATTAACTTATCCTTAGTGATGTTAGAGTTCAATACAGTTGTACATGTTCCGCTTTTACAAATTATGTTACTGACTGATGATACTTAAGTTCTATGGACTCGATATTCAACAAGGCGCTGAGGCCGGCCATACCCATAGAAAGTTACCCATTCAGGAAAAATGCTTGAATTGTGAGTCAGGCACCAACAAAACGGGCAAGCAACAAAAATGCAGCACAAACTGAGCACAGTGGCAGGCGCCTACCGCAGCAGTGATAGATAAACACAAGGCGCATAACCCAGGTACTGTGCCCAAGACAGAGGTGATACCCATGTATGTGGCTACCACAACAGTGGCTAGTAAATGCACGATGGACTGTGGTCAGCAACCCGTGTATCTCTCAACCAGCATACCTGGGTAGTGCCCATCTGGTGTACCCGTGCA
Source organism: Ichthyophis bannanicus (assembly GCA_033557465.1). Classification (NCBI taxonomy): domain Eukaryota; kingdom Metazoa; phylum Chordata; class Amphibia; order Gymnophiona; family Ichthyophiidae; genus Ichthyophis; species Ichthyophis bannanicus. Next base: position 221,914,309 of record CM066040.1, on the reverse strand, counting down.
TAGATGTCACCATCATGCAGGCCCCGTGGGTTGCCTGTGCAGGAGCCCCCTGTGGCTGGGCAGACAGACACCAGTGGCATGGCAGTGAGGAGAAGTGTGAACTTTTCCCCGGATGAGAGTGAATGCCTCATCCGCTCTGTGTTGCAGCATGTGGGGGTCCTCTACCCCAGGGGGGACTGTTGCCCAAACCTGAGGCTGACAACAGCCCTATGGAGGGGAATCCAACTCAGGCTGTGCAGGTAAAGAAGCTACAACAGGTGGGGGGAGGGGGGCTGAGCACCATGCTAGGCAAACATACCCTGAAAGGCACAGCTGTGTGTCTGCTCAGGGAAACAGGGCATGATGCCAAGCCACATGCTGGTGGCTGCCCCACTGTGTGCCTATAAGGAGGTGGAGGGGGTGGGCAATGCAATGGTACAGTTACCAGCCCCGAATGCCTACAGCAGGGGGCATACCCACACATAGCAGGTGGTGAGGGTGCTGTCCCCCCTGTAGTAGTTGGTAGCAATGCCACAGGGCATGCACAGCAATGGAAAAGCCCGGTGCAGGGAGAGCCATGGCAGGGCTGGGCACTGCAGGGGACACAGGCAGGCAGTTTAAATGCCATGAACACCTGCCGCACCCCCTAGCCCCTGTGCCTTGGTGCAGGGGTGTGGGGAGACCGGTGGCAAAAACCACACATGTGGCTCCTGACTGTACCTGCAAGCAGCTCTGCCACTCCAGCCTGGCACCCATGGGAATGCCCCTGCCCAAAGGAACAGCATGTCGCTAGACTGTTGCAGGATACAGATAAGTACAACAGGCAAAATGGTAGTGGCCAACTTAGCACGTCCTCTCTCTCTCCCACAGGGAATATGGAGTATGCCAGACAATGGAGGCCCTGAAATGCCACTTCAGGACACAGCGCAAGAGGCGATCTAACCAGTTCCAGAGGATCAGGGAGTGGCTGGCGGCTGAGGAAGGTCAGTAGGGTACACAGTGGTGCCCAGCAGATGCAGGGGGCAGCAGCCATGGCTGCCAGACTGGAGCGAGCAGACCACCTGGTGGTGGACACTCCCTGTATGCAATGATGGGACTTTGCTGGGGGCAGCTGTGCCATCCCCAGTGCCACCAGCTGGTCTGTGCACCAGCCGGCACACACAACGTGCAGGTGTGCGTGAACCTGCCTGGGGCATGGCAAAGAAGGGCAGTACAGGGGCACACACCCCAAGCGAAAGCCAAAGGGGCACATAGTGCACCTGCTCATACTGCCACCTCTGCGCGCCCAGTGACTGGGGGGGCCGGCAGGGCACAGCACAGCATGTGAGAGGAGGAACAGAGCAGGCTGGAGGTGGGCATGCAGTGTGCACTGTGGAGGAGGCAGGCCCCTGTGGGCCAAAGGTGGGTGAGTGATACATGTGTGGGCCTCCCAAGGGTGTGCCAGTCCCATCACAGGAAACAAATTTTCAGTCTCTTCTTTGAGCGTTCGCTCCAGAGCAATATAATCAAATACTAAGCTCAATATATCTCATATGTTAAGCAGTATCTTATGGTGTTATCAATGGTTCTACTAAACTCCAAACAAGGTCTCAGACAACTCACGGCACTACTGTTTAGACATAATAAATGTCATATTTGTGTACTTTTTGACATCAGCGAACTTTCGCACATCATCATTTAATTTTAAAAGATATTCTTATCAATCAAAGCAACACATTGAAACCTTAACGGGAGTACTTAACGTCTCTACAAAGTGATTATCAAAAGACTCCTCCGTTCCTGTGTTGGATCCCAATGCCTCCAATCAGGCGCCCTCGCGTTTCACTGAAAATAGGTTCATCGGGGGATCTTCTCATCACACCTATATTCCATAAAAGGATGCTGCACACGTATTCACTACCAAAGCCTCAGATGATCACAACGAGGAAACAGTCCGCATTCCCCGCCCTGTTACAGGTGAGTAACTATGCTATCTCCAGGAACAAGCAGGAATGTAGTCTTCACATATGGGGACTCCCTAGCTTTAGATGCCAGGGAGAGAACCCCAGAAGTTGTGTGTCCCTGTGAAAGGGCTCCACTTCCCCCCATGGATCTCCGGCATCCTACCAGGGATGGTGGGTAGAAGTTGATTAGGTATAAAACAGGTGTTGGAGAACAGCCTGACCAAACAAGGCATCCCGGCGGGAGTCCTTGCCCAAGCAGTAATGGGCTGTGAAGGTATGAACTGAGGCCCAAGTGGCTGCTCGACAGATGTCATCGATAGACACAGAGTGCAGATGAGCCATTGAAGCTGCCATGGCTCTCACATTGTGAGCTGTGACATGGCCCTCCAGAGGAAGATTCTTACTCTGATAGGCAAACGAAATACACTGAGCAATCCAGTTGGACAGTGTTCTCTTGGAGACTGGAAGTCCCAAATGAGAAGGATCAAAAGCAACAAAGAGTTGAGAGGACTTTCTATGTTGCTGTGTTCTTTGTAAGTAAAAGGCTAAAGCTATTTTACAGTCCAAAGTATGAAGATTCCTTTCTGCATTTGATGCATGAGGCCTTGGAAAAAACACAGGCAGGCAGACCGCTTGGTTCAGATGAAAAGGCGAGACCACCTTTGGCATAAAGTGTGGATGAGTCCTAAGGACTACCTTGTCATGATGGAACCTTGTATAAGGGGGATCAGCTACTAGTGCCTGCAACTCACTGATGCGACGTGCTGATGTGATTGCAATGAGAAAGATAACCTTCCAGGAAAGGAATTTCAATGAGGTAGTAGCTAAGGGTTCGAAAGGTGTCTTCATGAGCTGGCCAAGAACCAGGTTTAAGTCCCATGCCACTGGTGGTGGCCTAATGGGAGGCTTAGTTAGAAGAAGGCCTCTCATAAATATTGCTATAAGAGGATGGGAGGAAATAGGTTGTCCATTTAGAGGCTTGAAAGAAGCTGCAATAGCACTCAAATGGACTCTGACTGAGTTAGTCTTAAGTCCTGCATTGGATAAATGAAGGAGATACTCCAGTAATGATTCCAGAGGTATTGCAAGAGGGCTAAGACCCTTCTGCGAGCACCATATGGTAAACCTTTTCCACTTGAAAGCATAAGAGCGTCTTGTGGAAGGTTTTCTGGAAGCATAAAGGATATCCTCTACTTGATGAGAAAGGTTAAGATCATGGAAATCTAGGCCTTCAGCAACCAAGCCCTGAGATGCAGAGACTGGGGACTGGGATGCCATAACATTCCGTCCTCCTGAGACAGGAGATCTGGAGCAGACCCTAACTTCGGAGAGGGAGCTTGAGAGAGATGTAGAAGCAGAGGGTACCACACCTGCCGTGGCCAATGTGGAGCTATGAGAATCATACGGCCTCTGTCTCTCTGAAGCTTGAACAGGGTTTTGGGAATTAGGGGAAAGGAAGGAAAGGCTCTCAACCTCAATGAAGGAGGAAAGCATCCCTGGCTTGAGAGCCCTGAGCTGGAATTCTGGAACAGAACCGGGGAAGTTTGGCATTCAACGGACTTGCAAAGAGGTCTATATCTGGGGTTCCCCAAATTTGAAAAATCTTGGCCACCTGGTCTGCATGTAGAGACTATTCGTGTGGAAGCAGAACTCGACTGAGTCTGTCTGCTCAAGAGTTTTGGATGCCTGGAAAATACACTGCCAGGAGATGAATCTGATACTCTCTGGCGAGGGCCCATAGTCGCAAAGCTTCGTTGCAAAGCGACAGAGAGCCTGTTCCTCCCTGCTTGTTCACGTAGAATATGGCTACTTGATTGTCCGTATGAATGAGGACTGTCTTGTAGCTGAGCAGGGTGTGGAACACTCGAAGAGCAAGGAAGATTGCTCTGAGCTCTAAGAGGTTGATGTGTAGATGAGTCTCCTGTAGAGTCCAAGTGCCTTGGGTGGAGAGGTCTTGCAGATGAGCTCCCCAACCCATTGGTGAAGCATCTGTTGTGAGAGTTGCCTGGGGTAAAGGTTGTTGAAAAGGGGACCCCACCAACAGGTTTTGAGTGGACTGCCACCATTGGAGGGACAAAATAAGGCGATTTGTGTTTGCTAGTTTGTCTGACAGGCATCCTGATGCCTGGGTCCATTGAGTGGATAAAGTCCACTGGGCTGCTCTCATATGACGGTGAGCATAAGGAACCACATGCACGGTAGATGCCATGTGGCCTAGTAGTTGTAACATTTCTCGAGCAGTGAGATGAGGCTTTAGCACTGCTTGAGAAGCTAACTGCACCATGCAAAGGCAACCGGTCTGGGGGAGATAGGCCCTTGCTTTTCTGGTATCCAGCAAAGCTCCTATGAACTCTAGAGACTGAGTGGGAGTTAGGCTGGATTTTGGGATGTTTATGACCAGACCCAAATACTGAAGGATACGCATTGTGCAAGATAACGAAATCCTGGCCTCTGACTCTGATGGGGCTCGAATGAGCCAGTCGTCTAAGTAGGGGAAGACAAATATTCCTAGAGTGCGAAGAAATGCTGCTACCACAGCCACGCATTTTGTAAATACTCTTGGTGCTGAGGCCAGGCCAAAAGGAAGCACCCTGTATTGGTAGTGCTTTCCTTGAAAAAGGAACCAAAGGAACTTTCTGTGAGTTGGATGGATGAGAACATGAGTGTACGCATCCTTGAGATCTAGAGAACAAAGCCAATCCTGACTCTGAAGGTATGGCAGCAGAGTTCCCAGAGAAATCATCTTGAATTTCTCTTTGAACAGGAATTTGTTCAATTCTCTGAGGTCTAAAATAGGTCTGTGTCCCCCTGTTTTCTTTGGGATATGGAAATAGGGGGAGTAAAACCCTGTACCCTGTTGAGGAATGGGTACCTCTTCTATTGCCCCTTGGGCAAGAAGCATAGTGACCTCTTGATCTAACAGGTTGATGAGAGAGGTCTGAGAATTGAACTGTCTTACCATTGTGGGAGGGGGCATGCACAGAAAGCGAAGCTTGTACCCCTCTTTTATAATGGAGAGAGTCCAATGTTCTGCTGTTATCTGCCCCCATCTGGGGGCAAAGTGACACAACCTTCCTGGAATGGTGGAAGGCTCTGGACCATTGAGAGCCAGGAAGGCTAAGTTCTCTAGATGGAAATCAAAGGCCTTGTGGAGGCTGAGACTGCTGAAACGGTTGAGGCTTAGCAGTCTTTGCTTTCCTTTGTTTAGGTGGATGCTGACTTTTTCGGGCAGGTTGACCTGCAGAACGTTCCTGCTGGGAATAAGAAGGATAAAACCTCTTCTTTTTGGAGAAGAATGGTTTCTTGAAAGATTTCCTCCTTGCAGGATCACCTGTGGCTTTGGACAATCTATCCAAAGTGGAGTTGTCAGCATCCAATTCACTGGCCTTCTCTTGCCAATTCTTGCTGAATAGATTCTCACCTGTACAAGGGATTTGCCCAGTTTGTCCTGCACCCAGAGCTCCAAATCAGATGCCTGGAGCCAGGCAATTCTAGGTGCACCTATGGCAATGGCAGAGGTTCTGCTTATGCACTCAAAACAGTCAAAAGCTGCATGATTGACAAACTTAGAAACATCCTGAGCATGTTTAACCAGCGTGAGAAAATCCTGCCTCTTATCCTCAGGAAGAAGAGGGCTCAACACCTCTAAATCTCCTGTGACTTCCTTAAGGAACATTCCCATATATAAAATATAGGAACTGATCCTGGCAGAAAGCACGGAAGCCTGGAAAGTACGACGTCCAAAGGCATCCAAAGTTCGACACTCACGTCCTGGAGGATTAGAGGCATGCCTCTTTACACTTCTGATCCTTCTCATAGCTAATTCCACTACAATAGAGTGATGAGGAAGCTGAGTTTTCTGGAAGCCAGGACACGGAGGTACTCGATACATGGTATCCAGTCTACGAGAGTGAGGAGAGGTGGTAAGAAGTGTTTCCCACATTCTCAACATGAGATCATGTAAGATCTCATGGATAGTGTGACACCGCACCGCCTAGCCCTAGGCGTAATCAGGCAGTTGGTGCGTGCCACATGGGGGTTTTAAAAGTCCTTGGTAGTGCTGAAGCCCTGTATCCTATTGTAGTTGTGGACTAAAGTGACGACAGCCAAGGTTGGGTTTCCAAGTTAAAGAATACTTTATTCTTGCATAAGGTATTGCACAAAGTATTGCAAAAGAACAGCACAGGATTTACTCCCCCAACACAAAAGTAAAGCGGTAACCTTTTTGTACCAAATAAAACTTCCAGTGTAAAGTCAGTCCTCCTGATTCTTCTCAGGGACACGTAATACAGTTAAATGCTTTTAGGCTTCTTCCAGCTTCAACAATACAACAGCATTTTAGGATGCCAGTAATGCTTTCCAAGTATCAGCTTGTAATAAAGAAATCTTCTAGCTGTTGTATTTTCTTTTCAAATGTCCATATCTTGTTTAACAGCTTTAAATAGAAATGGCAATCTCCACACTCTCTTGCCTATTAGTAACAGGCTTCTTGTGTAGGAACACTTTCTTACGTTGCCTTTCATTCACAGCTGCAAGTTATGAAGCTCTGAGTCATTGAACCCAGCAGAACGCTGCTGTCTCTGGTGCAAACTTCTAAGAACATTAGTTTAGGCTTCATAGCACTCAATCATAAAACAGGAACAAATTATAGCTCCTTACTCTCTCATACATACACCACACTCCATTTCAGAATCACTGGTATTGGATAAAGGAACCCCTAATTCCATTGGCTCTCTGAAAGCCCTTTATCATGTGGAACATACAAGCCTTCAGACTTTAATTCTTTAATTACATTCTGAAGCTGTTTCCATTTGGTTTCTCTCTGTCTTCTAGGCACTTGTGAGGCTTGGTATTTCTCAGCACCTTTTAACAGCTCATAAAAGGGGTTTATTTCTTCCTTGCCTTGCCTAGGTAGTTGCCTTTGGTTGGGAGGAATATGTCTCTTATGGAACTGCCTTGTGAGATCCCTCAGCACAGCCTGGTCCTCAGGGTCTGTTCCTAGCTCTCTGCACGGTAGCTGCCAATTAGCCTTTTGCTGACAAGCAGGTGTGCTATCTTCTGAGCTAGAGCTCTGGTCACGCTGTCTGTATAAGGGAAATGCTTGCAGCTTCTTAATAGGGACTTTCCTATAGCCCAACTTTCCTCTAGTAACTTCAGGTTTACTTTCAAAGCTTGGTTCCAGCCTGTTTCTTCTAGAAAGCACTCTATTATCCCTTCCTAGAGACTGGCTTATTTCAGAGCTATCTACTTTACAAGGTTTAAAAGGTTTTGCTCTGACCTGATTTTGGCAGCGTCTGTCTCTGGGGAAGTCCCCTGACTCCAAGTCTGTGTTCAAGGCTTCTGAGTCCAGCTCTGGGTCTCTTCCAGGGTTCACTCTCTCTTGGAGCTGAGCTCTGCCTGGGTCTCTTCCTGGACCACCCACAGGAACTTTCCTTTCCCTGGTTCCCTCCTTGGTTCCCCTTTCGCTGCTTGGGAGGTTTCTGTCTTCACTCCCTTCTCTCCTGGAGGTTTCTCGGCTTCTCCTCCCTTCGCCTCTGCTTGCACTGCTGCTGTGTCTACTAACTACTGCTTCCTGGTTATGAGTGCAGAGTGGCCCAATCCGGTCTGACTCCGCCCACCTCCCTGATTGGCTATGTCTCTGGGTTAGCCTAGAGCTAAGGTGTGGTTCTTTCCCTGCTCTTCTTTGCAGAGAAGGTTCATGTGCTGGAATCTTAACCCCTTCCTGTCCTGCATCTCTAAACATCTGAGGTGACAGAAAGTGTTTTAAACCCTTTTTCTTCTGTTTCTGAGCCTCTGCCTTGTCACAATAGGCAAAGTAGCTGCCTCCTTAGGAGCCTTGGGATATTGCAGAATCTCCAATTCCTTTGCCCTAGGCTCTGTTTCAGGAGCCACAGTAATGGAAAGACCTCGAACCACTTCCCTGATAAAATCCTGAAAAGAGATATCCTCTGGAGGAGACATCCTGTGTTTAGGAGAGGAAGGCTCCTCCGGGAGAAGTACTCCGGTACCGACAGAGCTGTCAGAATCCTCAGACTCCTCTGAGGACTCGAAGTACCTTCTGTCTGGATGCTCTTGTAGAGCACGATACCCGTACCGACCGAAGTCGGTGCCGGGGGGAATCGGTACCGGTGTATCGGTACCGGAAGGCATAGCAAGACTGGGTGCCAAGAATGCAGACACCAATGTCGATGCCGATGCTGTCGGTACCGGTGCCGATACTAGTGCCTGAGTCGGTGCCGGTACCGGTTGAACTGTCTGATGCGGTTCCGAGGGTGTCGATGCCGCAAGGAGAGCCGCCAGACTGCGTTCAATAGCCAGGAATCTCTGGTCTATCGACACTGCCGATGCCTGGGTATCGGTACCGGAGAAAGCAGCCGGTACCCCAGAGCATGGCACCAGTAGTTCTGCCGAGGTCGAGGCCTCGAGAACATCCTGGAGCCCTGATAATGCTTTGGAAGCCGAAGCCTCCCGCCGGGGCAATTTTGCTGGTACAGAACCCTCAAGGGCAACGCCAGAGGCATCTTGATGCTTGGAAGGAGATCTACCCTTTGAGGACCGGCCAGACTTATGTTTAGTTACCTGAGATCCATGGGAGGAAGACAAAGCCCTGGACGACGTCGATGCCACAGAGGCTGCATCGCAGGGGAAAAAGGGTGCTGAGCTTAGCAGCTCGGTTCTGTCGACCCCTCTTGGACATCATAGCACAGGCCATACACTTCGAGAAGGAGTGGTCAGGACCTAAACATTTAAGACACCACTCATGGGTGTCAGTGACGAAGATGGCACCGCCACACTTGGTGCACTTCTTAAAACCTGAAGCGGGTTTTTCCATAGTAATGGAAATTTTGGGCCTAAGGCCCAAAATGGCGCATGTACCTGAGGAAGAAAAGTTTGGAAAAAAATACTATTTTTTTTTTTTTTTTAGAGAAAGAAAGAAAGAACCGGCGGTACCGGTATAGCGTCGAGGGAAGGCTGACGCGACCACAAAAAAGAAGGTAAATAGGGAAAAATTTTCTGCGGTGACAGGAACGATGACCTGCTGGCTCCGCGGAAAATGAAGAACTGGAGAGAGGCAGTTGGGAAAGGTGGGAAGGCAGCATGCAGGCGCTGTGGGATGCTCCCAAAAGCTTTCTAATTGGACGCTGGGGAGCGTTCCTGCGCAGGCTCCGTTGGTACCGACGATACCCCATATGTGAAGACTACATTCCTGCTTGTTCCTGGAGATTACATTTTTGATGAGACCTACAGTGATTTAGAGTATTGTGTGCAATTCTGGAGACCACATCTTCAAAAGGATATAAACAGGTTGGAGTCTGTGCAGAGGGTGGCTACCAAAATGGTTAGTGGGCTTCATTTTAAGGCATATAGAGGCAGACTTAAATATCTCAATACGTATACTTTGGAAGAAAGATGGGAGAGGGGAGATATGATAGAGACGTTTAAATACCTCCATGGCATAAATGCACAGGATGAGTCTCTTTCAATTTAAAGAAAACTCTGCAACAAGGGGGCATAGGATGAAGGTGAAAGGAGATCTCGTATGTGGAAATATTTCTTTATAGAAAGAGTGGTAGATGAATGTAACAGCCTCCCAGTGGAGGTAGTAGAGACCGGGACAGTATCTGAATTCAAGATATCATGGAACTAACAGAACACAGAAGATTTCTAAAGGAAAAAATCCTATAGTAGTTGATATGGAAGGGCAGAGACTGTAGCATTGAGCATTAGTGCAGGATAGGTACCCCTACACTAACTGCAATGTGCGTTCCATGTCCATTCTCTATCCTAACCAAACATCCCACCCATTCTCTAACACATTGCATGTGAGAAATAGCATGAAGTAATTATTATGTTTGCACGGTAACTTAATGCGGCCAGTGGCCTCCCACAAACCACTTAGCATTGCACCCCTTAGTAAACATGCACCACTGAATGAATCCATAAAGTTCAGACACAAATTTCAAACAATGTGGTAAATCCAAATGCCTGACTGAAAATCAGAAAACAGTTCAAAAAATGACCTAATAATTAACCAAACTTTGTTTTATGCCCACCTTCTCCCCTAGAAAAGGAAACACATTTGCTCTAAATTTAAGTTATGGCAAATTTATAGTTTATCTGGTCCCAAACTGTTTTGTAATTTAAATTAGTAAGGAGAAAATGAGAGCCAAGAGAGAGAAAGAAAATTAAACAAAAAACATCACCTGATTTCAGCTTGATAGAATCTCTTCTCCAATGTTCAACTGAGTCTAGACCAGCGCCAGAGTCCTTGCCTCTGACTGGGACTGCTGCTGAACTGGTCCCTTTCTTGCCCTAATATATTTTTAAAGTTTCATTTAATAAAAATTACATTTCTTCAATGCCATATAAAAGCAAGATTGCAAAGATGACCTGACCGTGGGCTTTTCTTCTTCTTTGTAAGATGTTCTCTGACCAACACTTGGTGTTTGCTCATTTCTTCCCACCTAGTTTGTTCTGCCTACAGTGCACCTCTAATAATATCCTTTGCATCAATCTCCCTCATCCCCCCCAGCAACCTACCCTTAGCAATGATCTTCCCTCCTAACCCTGTAACTATTCCCTGTGACATATCGGTTAACCTCTCCATCTGCTGAACTACCCGACCCATACCAAACTAATTTGTTTACCCATCAGCCATGCAACTCAAGACTGAGCCCTGGATTAGTTGAGCCTAGGGAATCCAGCCAGCTCTGCTGCTCAAGTCCATCAATGCAGTCTGGGACCCTGCTGTTCCTTCAGTTTCAATGCGCAAAAGGAAATTGAGATTACATGCTGGCTCAAGTGATGTCAAATGGGCAGTTTCAGGCTGTGATACAGTGACATCATAGAAGCACTCTCCAACCAACTGGCTGTTAGCACAGCCTTTCTTGCCTACATTTGGACAGTATGAGGATGAGGATGAGCAGATGAGGACAGGATGAGGACAGTAACTGAATTCAAAAAAGCATGGGACCAACACAGAGGATCTCTAAAGGTAAAAAGTGGACTGTTGTAGTTGTTGTTATGGAAGGACAGACTAGATAGGCCATGTGGTCTTTTTCTGTCGTCATATTTCTATGTTTCTATGTTTCTATTTGATTCTCTGACGTCATGTCACAAATGGCTTTAGTGACAGGAGAAGGGTGGGTGGCATGCGAATGGTGTCAGTACATCTTAGTCATGCCTGCCTCACATGCTAGATTTGCATATGTAAATATGAGTGTGGGGCAGACCAGGCTCCTCTTGCTCCTCTGGCTGCTGCCCCCCATCTGGTCCTCCAAACTCAATGTGCCCAAGGTGCTGCTGCCCTTCTCCAGGGATGTGGGTGAGGTTCCTGCTAGAGGCAGAGCAGGACTGTTATACCTGGTGAGTATTATATACAGGTTCGTAAACCTTTGACTCTTGTATGCTGGGAAGTCCTATAAATATGCCGTTTCTTTCTCTACAACATTAGCAAAATCCGCCCTTTCCTTTCTGAACACACTACTAAAACGCTTATCCACTCCCTAAACACCTCCCGTCTTGACTACTGTAACCTACTCCTTGCGGGTCTCCCTCTGAATCATCTCTCTCCCCTTCAATTTGTTCAACACTCTGCTACGCGACTAATCTTTCGCCAGCCTCGTCATGCCCATATTACTCCTCATCTCAAGTCACTTCATTGGATCCCTATCTGTTTCCGCATCAAGTTCAAACTTCTTCTGCTGACCTATAAATGCATTCACTCTGCGGCTCCTCAGTACCTTACTTCTCTTATCTCTCCTTACAACCCCACTCGGGAACTCCGCTCTTCTGGCAAACTACTTCTATCTATGCCCTTCTCTTCTACTGCTAACTCCAGACTTCGCTCCTTTCACCTTGCTGTACCTTACGCCTGGAACAAACTACCTGTGTCTGTGCGCCAGGCACTCTCTCTAGCCCTCTTGGAATCCAGGTTGAAAACTCACCTCTTCGCCACTGCCTTTGGATCTTGTCTCACCTGATCTCGTTTCTTTCCCTATTCTTTCCCCTATTTCTATCCCTGCTTACACCTTCTGTGTTTGTCTTGTGTCTTGTCTTGACTAGATTGTAAGCTCTAATGGGCAGGGACAGCGTAGTTACTCACCTGTAACAGGTGTTCTCCAGGAGCAGCAGGAATCAGTCCTCACTTATGGGTGACGTCGGCGCCGACGGAGCCCTCGCGGAGCAATTTTCCCCAGCTTTCAAAGAAAGCCTTTGGGAATTGCAGCGCGCATGCGCGGTCGTCTTCCCGCCCGAAGGTGCCATCTTAGCCAGTCAGATGACATAGCTAAAAAAGACAGCATAAAAATTTGCAAAAGAACATAAGCAGACGATTGCAACTCCAAGGGGAGGAGGGAGGGTAGTGAGGACTGATTCCTGCTGCTCCTGGAGAACACCTGTTACAGGTGAGTAACTACGCTTTCTCCAGGACCAAGCAGGAAGTCAGTCCTCACTTATGGGACTCCCAAGCTCAAGGCTACCGGAGACCCTAAGCACAAAAATGAGCTCCCTCTAGCTCAGCAGCACAGAAGGATAGAATCTTCGCTGAATCATCACCCACCGGTAGCCCACATCCGGGATGGAGGGTAGGAGTTGCTCAGACCTCAAAGAGATTACGGAGGACTGCCTGTCCGAAAGCACTGTCCCTACGGGACTCCCTCTCGAGACAGTAATGGACCGCAAAAGTCTGGCTCGAAGACCAAGTAGCGGCCCGGCAGATGTCTGCCAGCGGAACAGAGCGGAGGTAAGCCACTGACGTGGCCTTTGCCCGAACGCAATGAGCCGTGACTCGACTTTCTAAGGAGAGTCCGGCTGCCCCATAAGCCCAAGAGATACAGTCCGCAACCCAGATGGACAGAGTACGCTTGGAGACCGGGAGCCCCAATTTATTGGGGTCAAAAGACACAAAAAGCTGAGCAGCTTTACGGTGCTCCCGCGTACGGTCAAGGTAGAAGTTCAATGCCCTTCTACAGTCCAGGGTATGGAGGACCGTTTCAGCTCGGCTGGAGTGTGGTCTGGGAAAGAAGGTTGGAAGTACCACCTCCTGATTGATGTGAAAAGGGGAGACCACTTTAGGCAGAAATTTCGGGTGAGTCCGAAGGACTACCCTATTCTTGTAGAACCTAGTGTAAGGGGGATCAGACACGAGGGCCTGCAATTCACTTACGCGCCTAGCGGAAGTGAGGGCTATCAAGAACAGCGTTTTCCAGGACAGAAAACGGAGAGAACAGGTAGCCATAGGTTCAAAAGGCGGACAGGTGATCCGCTGTAAAACCACATTCAGGTCCCAGTCAGGTGCTGGCGGGCGCAGAGGTGGTTTAAGTAGAAGGAGACCTCGGAGAAACCTCGCTACGATAGGGTCGTTGGAGAGAGGTCTGCCGTCCACCGGCACATGATGTGCTGAAAGAGCACTGAGGTGAACTTTGACGGAGTTGGACTTAAGTCCCAGATTAGAGAGGTGTAGCAAGTACTGTAAGATCACCGACACCGGGCAGGAGAAGGGATCCTGAGACTGTTGGGAACACCAGATTGCAAAGCGACGCCATTTAAGGGCGTAGCATTTGCGGGTAGAAGGCCGTCGCGAAGCCAAGACGACCTCCTCCACCTCCGCCGGCAAGAGAAGAGGAGCAAGGACTACCCTTTCAGCAGCCAGGCCATGAGGTTGAGAGACCGGAGGTTGGGGTGCAGTAGGGACCCCTGATCCTGGGTGAGGAGATCCGGTTGTACCCCCAGAGGGATTGGATCCTCCACCGCCAGTTGCAGCAGGAGCGGAAACCACGGCTGCCTGGGCCAGCGAGGGGCCACCAGGATCATGAAGGCTTTGTCTCGGAGAACCTTGAAAAGAGTCCGAGAGACTAACGGGATGGGAGGGAAAGCGTACAGAAGGCTCCCCGACCATGAGATCAGAAAGGCGTCCGCCGCAACCCGAAGGGGGTGTGGCTGACGAGAGCAGAAGCGAGGAAGCTGCCGGTTGTGAGGACTGGCAAAGAGATCCACCGTGGGGAGGCCCCACCTGAGGAAGAGCTTCTGAACGATCAAGGGATCCAGACGCCACTCGTGCGGCTGGAGGACCCTGCTGAGTTTGTCCGCCAGGCAATTTTCTTGGCCCGGGAGATAAACTGCCTTGAGGAGAATGCCGTGACTGACGGCCCAAGAGCAGAGCTTCTGTGCCTCCCGGCAGAGGAGGAAGGAGCCCGTGCCCCCCTGCTTGTTCACGTAGAACATGGCAACTTGATTGTCCGTCTGGACAAGGACGGACTGTTGGGAGGTCAGGTGGGAGAAGGCCCTGAGAGCTAGGCGGATCGCCCTGAGCTCCAGGAAGTTGATCTGCTGAGCAGACTCCCACTTGGTCCAGAGGCCCTGAGTACGAGCCTCTTGGCAATGTGCTCCCCAGCCCAGGAGAGATGCATCGGTGGTCAGCACCCGGGTCGGCTGAGGTGACTGGAAAGGCATTCCCAATATCAGGTTCGGCTGCCGGAGCCACCACCGGATAGACGAGACCAGCGGCTCGGAGACGCGCACAAGGTCTGCTAGGCCGCCTGTGGCTTGCCGCCACTGCCGGCGGAGACACCATTGAGCAGACCGCATATTCAGGCGGGCATTGGGGGTCACATGGACGGTGGAAGCCATATGGCCGAGCAGTCTCAGGAAGCGCCTGGCGGAGACCAGGGGCTGGCTGCGAAAGCGGTCGGCTAGGTCCATGAGCCGCTGAGCCCTGTCGAGCGGTAGGTACGCTCGCGCCTGAGGAGTGTGCAGCCTTGCGCCGATGAACTCGAGATCCTGTGAGGGGAGCAAAGTGGACTTTGCGAAGTTTATGACAAAGCCCAAGTGCTGCAGCAGAGTCACCGTGCGGCACGTGGCGTTGGTGACCTCCTGAGCGGACGCTGCTCTGATGAGCCAGTCGTCGAGGTACGGAAAGACATAGAGGCCGTGAAGCCGGAGATGGGCCGCCACGACCGCGAGACATTTTGTGAAGACTCGCGGTGCGGAGGACAGGCCAAAGGGCAGTACCCTGTACTGGTAATGATTTCCTGCCACCACAAACCTTAGGTATTGGCGGTGGCTTGGGTGGATGAGGATGTGCGTGTAGGCATCCTTTAGATCCAAGGAGCATAGCCAATCTCCCTGCTGGAGGTAGGGCAGAAGGATTCCAAGGGTAAGCATTTTGAACTTCTCCCGCACAAGGAACCTGTTGAGGTTGCGCAAGTCCAGGATGGGTCTGAGGCCTCCTGTTCTCTTTGGTATCAGAAAATACCTTGAATAGAAGCCTTGACCTCTCAGGTGGTGTGGCACCGGTTCCACCGCCTGTTCCTGCAGAAGACCTGCTAACTCCTGAAGGAGCAACTCCCTGTGCAGAGGGGGGCGCGGAGGCTCTCCCGGAAAATAGGAGGGAGGGACCTGATGGAAGTGGAGAAGGTAGCCCTCTCGCACGACCTGAAGCACCCAGGCATCTGCGGTGATGCTGGACCACCTGTGGGCGAAGTGAACCAGCCGGCCTCCGGTGCCGGGGGGAACCAGCGGGGGGGGAGAGGCTATGCTGAGCGAGTCAAAAACCCCCACCCTGCTGAGCAGGGGCTGGTGGTGCAGGCTTGGGGGCTTGCTGCCTACGGGACCCGTTACCCCGTCCCTTGGCCTGCTGGCCCTGTTGGGGAGCTGCAGGGGCCTGATAATGGGGGTATGGTTTGTAGGCAGCTGCCTTCCTCGGGTAAAAGGACTTTTTTCCCGAGCCCTTCTTTTTCTGGGAAGGGGCGGAGGTCTTCCTAGAAAGCCTGGTCCTGGTGAGAGTCTCAGTCTCAATTTGTGCAGCCTTTTCCGCCATGGGCTTGCCAAAGAGGTTTTCGCCTCAGCAGGGGACATCGACCAACTTGTCCTGTACCCAGGGCTCAAGGTCGGACGACTGAAGCCAAGCCTGTCGGCGGGCACCGATGCCGGCTGCGGCTACTCGAGCCGAGGCTTCAAAGCCATCATAGGCTGCTCGGGACATGAACTTTGAGCATTCCCGAATACCCGTGGACAAGGCTAGGAACCTCCGCAAGGGCTCCTCGGAGAGACCAGCGGAGAATCCGGCTAGCTCTTTAGCCAGATCCCTGAGATACATGCCCATGTATAGCTGGTAAGTCTGGACACGACAGGCGAGCATAGAGCCCTGGAAGCACTTCTTGCCAAGGCCATCCAGGTTACGGGCCTCCCTTCCAGGAGGCACCGAGGAGTGCATCTTCTGGCTCTTAAGACGATGCATGGCCGATTCCACTACCATGGAATGGTGTGGCAGCTGTGCCTTTTGAAAGCCAGGGCTCTTGCGGACTCGATAGATAGAATCGACCCGCTTGCTCAGGACCGGCGAGGAGGCCGGACTCTCCCACATGCGGAAGAGTAGTCGTTCCAGCATAGGAGGAACCGGCACAGTAAAGTGTTCCCTCGCGGGAGAGTCATACTGGAGGGCGTCGAGCTCTTCGGCTCGAGGCTCCTCCTCGGGATCCGCAGGGAAGGCCAAAGCCTTGGCCATATCCCTAACGAAGTCCGAGAACCGGGCATCCTCCGGGGGGGACTGCTTCCGAGGCTCGGACTCCGGAGAGTCCGATGGGACACACCGAGTCCGGAAAGAATCAGGTGACTCTTCCTCCTCAGACTCCCAGACCGACTCCGACGAGGACTCGGTGGGGTCGGCCCGGGCAGGGTGCGGCGCCAGCCGCCCCGACGCCGAGGGAGTCGGCGTCGGCGACCTCGGTCCCGAACGGGAGGCCGAGGGCGACCTCGACCGAGGATCGACTCGAGTTCTCATCGACTCGAGGATCGGCTCGGTCTCCGGGGTCGACTTGGACGTCGACGTCCCGGCGGTCGGGGCAGCGACGCCAGCGAAGCCAGCGAGCAGTGCCCGCTGCTGGTCCATGAAGGCAGACAGTCTGCTCTCCAAGGCCGTCAACCTGAGTCCGAGCTCAGGTGACCCAGCAGCCCCCGACTCGGGCCCCGACGGCGTCGGGCCCGACGTCGGCTGTCGCGGAGGCGAGTCCAGAAGGACTACAGGACTTACCCGGGCAGGCATCTCCGACTCCAGGCGAGGTCGCTTCGGGAGGTGTTCCTTCTCCAAGGACCCGGGGCGGCTGTCGGGGCTATGCGACCTGGCCCTCGCGGAGCCAGGAGCGTCCACCGACGCCGCCCTCGCGGGTTTTTTTCCTTCCGACGATGGTCCCCGGAGGGAGAACCCCGGTCGGAGGAGCTCCGGCGACGATCCGAGCTGGAGCCTTTCGACACGGAGGCCTCCGACGAGGTCCGGGTACGGCTGGGGTCAGCGAAGATTCTCTCGCGCTGATGCCGCCGACTTCTCAACGCCTTCGAGGACAGTTTGCTGCAGGGCCCACAGATCAGTTCCTCATGATCCGGGCCCAGGCAGCGGAGGCAAAAGTCGTGTGTGTCGGTTAGTGACATATTTCGGTCACACCGACCACACCGCTTAAAGCCACTGGCAGCCATCGGGGGAAAAAGGGCCCCTGCGAGGTCAAAGGACCGGGCTGCCAGGGAAAACGAAAACGAAAGCTGACTAAGTCAGAAAAACCGAAAAAACGGAAGAGGACTCGAGACCGGCGTCGCGAGTCCGGGCGGGAAAACGATCGGCGTCGAACCGAAAGAAAAAGGATAAAATAAAGAGGAAAATCAACTTTTTCGCGGGGACAAGACGGGGACGTCTGTAGGGCTCCGCGGAAAAAAGAAGACTGGCTAAGATGGCACCTTCGGGCGGGAAGACGACCGCGCATGCGCGCTGCAATTCCCAAAGGCTTTCTTTGAAAGCTGGGGAAAATTGCTCCGCGAGGGCTCCGTCGGCGCCGACGTCACCCATAAGTGAGGACTGACTTCCTGCTTGGTCCTGGAGAACGTCTCTTACATGTCTGTGCAGTGCTGCGTACGACTGGTAGCGCTTTACAAATGCTCAGTAGCAGTAGTAGTAATAAATATCAGGAATGGAGGGAGGAAGGCTCATAAGCAGGGCAACTGCACGAAGAATCGCACTCAAGAGTGTATTCTCATTCTGTCCCAGTGGCTGTGGTGGCAGCAACAAGAAACAATGTGGGTCCTGTGTGCTATTATACATTCATTATATACCCTGCAGAGGCTCTATCCCTTCTATCAGAGTCTTCCTGTTACCTGTGTGCAGGACAGGACAGCTGCCAGGCATGTGATCATGCACCAGCTCCAAGGCTTCCCCCTGATTTTATTTCCTGTTAGTACTGCCTGAAAATCCAGCAGCCCCCATCATGCATGATTTTTAGACACTTCTATTCTCTTCCCCATCACTCTGCCATCCATTTTTTGAGGCTGAAGAATGAGTCAGGTGGTGAAATTTACATAAAGGATTATTAGAAAACAAATTCTGAGTGATCTTTCATTCAATAAGAGGGCTAAAGTAACAGAGGAAGGTGCACATTACAATAGCGAAAATGAAAACTGCCTATTATTGCTACTCGCAGTAATGAATAAAAGGCAGCATGGAAAAAAATGAGCACATATTGCTTAGGTTGCTGTGGAGAAATGCATATTATTGTACCATCGTCATGTGCTTGCTGTGTTAAGGGACAATGAACAGGAAAGCATTCTCTTAAACTGATATATTCCTTTGTCTTCTGTTAAGAAATAGAAACATAGAAATATGATGACAGAAAAAGACCACATGGCCTATCTAGTCTGTCCTTCCATATCAACAACTACAACAGTCCCCTTTTTACCTTTAGAGATCCTCTGTGTTTGTCCCATGCTTTTTTGAATTCAGTTACTGTCCTCATCTCTACCACCTCCACTGGGAGACTATTCCACGGATCCACTACTCTTTCCGTAAATAAATATTTCCGCATATCAGTTCTGAATCTACCACCCTTCACCCTCATCCCATGTCCCCTCGTAGCAGAACTTGCTTTCAATTGAAAGAGGCTCTCCCCCTGAACATTTATGCCACGGAGGTATTTAAACATCTCAATCATATTACCTCTATCCCGCTTTCCTCTAAGGTGTACATATTAAGATCCTTCAGTCTGTCCTCATATGCTTTATAATGAAGACCACTAATCATTTTAGTAGCCACCCTCTGCACCAACTCCATCCTGTTCACATCCTTTTGAAGGTGCGGTCTCCAGAATTACACACTATACTCTAAATGAGGTCGCACCAAAGACTTATACAGAGGCATTATCACCTCCTTTTTTTCTGCTAGCCATTCCTCTCCGTATGCACCCAAGCATCCTTTTAGCTTTTGCCATCGTCTTTTCTACCTGTTTAGCTACTTTAAGATCATCAGACACAACCACGCCTAGGTCCCACTCTTCTTTAGTGGACAAAAGTACTTCACCCCCTATACTATATTGCTCCCTTGGATTGCTGCAGCCCAAATGCATGACCTTACATTTTTTAACATTAAATCCCAGCTGCCAAATTCTAGACCATTCTTCAAGCTTAGCTAGATCCCTTCTCATGTTATCTACACCTTCCAGGGTGTCTACTCTATTGCAGATTTTGGTATCATCTGCAAAGAGGCAAACCTTACCTGACAGCCTTTCCGCTATATCACTAACAAAGATGTTAAAAAGAATCGGACCAAGGACAGATCCATGGGGCACATCATTGGTAACATCCTTCTCCTCAGAGTGAGCTCCATTTACTTGTACCCTTTGTCGCCTCCCACCCAACCAATTTCTAACCCAAGCAGTAACTTTAGGGTCCATCCCTAGGATGCTCAGTTTGTTTATAAGTCGCCTGTGAGGAACAGTGTCAAAGGCTTTACTGAAATCTAAATACACCACATCTAGAGCTCTCCCTCGGTCCAACTCCCTGGTCACCCAGTCAAAGAAATCAATCAGATTTGTCTGACAAGACCTGCCTCTGGTGAATCCATGCTGCCTCGGATCCAGTAATCCGCTGGACTCCAGAAACCTCACTATTTTCTCTTTCAGCAGCGTTTCCAATAATTTACTCACCACCGAAGTTAAACTAACTGGCCTGTAGTTTTCAACCACATCCTTACTTCTGCTTTTATGTAAAGGCACCACATGAGCCTCTCTCCAGTCCTTTGGGACCACTCCCGACTCCAAGGAGGCAATGAAAAGATCAGTCAGTGGAGTTGCTAGAACATCCCCAAGTTCCCTCAGAATTCTAGGGTGTATCCCATCCGTTCCCATCGCTTTGTCTACTTTAAGTTGAGCTAGTTTCTCACGAACACAGTCTTCTGAAAATTGTTCAAGATGTCCCTCGCTTCTGTTCCTATTTGTGGGTGTTTTCTGAGGTCCTGCTCCTGGTTCTTCATCTGTTAACACAGAACAAAAATATTTGTTAAGCAATTCCGCTTTATCCTTATCAGCTTCTACATATTCCTCCCCTGCACCCTTGAGTTTGACAATACCACTTTTGCCCTTCCTCTTCTCCCTAATATATCTGAAAAATGTCTTATCCTCCCATTTTATTGCATTGGCTATTTCCTCCTCCTTTTGAATCTTTGCCTTCTTGACTACTTTGCTAGCTTCTCTATGTTTTTCCAAATACAGATGCCTGTCTTCCTCTCTCTGTGATCTCTTGTATTTCGTGAAGGCCTCCCTCTTTTTCTTCACTTTTTCAGCTACTTCTTTCGAAAACCATAGCAGTCTCCTTTTCCTTTTACCTTTATTTACCATTTTAACAAAAAGGTTGGTTGCCCTTAAAATATCCCCTTTCAGTTTTGCCCACTGTTTTTCTACATCCCCCAGTTGTTCCCATCCCCCTAACGACTCCCTGAGGTATTGGCCAATCTTCGCAAAGTTAGTCTTCCTAAAATCTAAGATCCTCACCTTTGAATGGATTCTAACAGCCCTAGTCCTAATACTGAACCACTACATCTGGTGATCACTGGATGCAAAATGATCTCCCACTACAACATCAGAAACACTTTCACCATTGGTAAGCACCAAGTCCAGTATGGCCCCTTCACGTGGGGGGTCTGTTACCAATTGCCTGAATAGTTCTCCCTGTAGAGAATCCAGGATCTCCTTACTTCTAGATGATACTGCAGCAGGAATGTGCCAATCAACATCTGGCATATTGAAATCTCGTATCAGTAGCACTTCCCATTTCCTAACAATGCTGCATATGTCTTCAATTAACTCTCTGTCCACCTCTTCCTCTTGTGAGGGAGGTCTGTATATCACACCAATGCAAATAGAGTTCTCTTTCCCTCTTTCTAGTTTAACCCACAATGCCTCCTCTCTCCCTTTTAAGCTCTGTAATTCCAAAGCTTTAATAGTCATTTTTACATATAGTGCCACTCCTCCTCACCTTCTTCCTACCCTGTCCTTTCTGAATAAAGTATAGCCAAGTATAGTTACATCCCAATCATGGTTTTCTGTGAACCATGTTTCTGTAACTGCCACTAAATCCAAGTCAGCCACTCCCACCAAAGCTTCAACATCATGGATCTTATTTCCCATGCTACGGGCATTTATACGCACTGCTTTCCATATGTTACCCCTGTTACCCATTTCCATAAAGGTATTTAATGTATCACCTACCTGGGGGCTTTCAGTTACCTGGGGGCTGTCTTCACCCATCCCCAACGAATCTAGTTTAACGCCCTCTTCAGTAGATTAGCCAGTCTACTACCGAAGATGCGTTGACCTTTCTTGGACAGATGGATGCCATCTCTGCTCTGCAACCCTTGGAACAGCATCCCATGGTCTAGGAAACCAAAACGCTCTTGATGACACCATCCATGCAGTCATGCATTCATCTCCAGGATGCGAGCCTCTCTGCCATGGCCTTTACCTTCAACAGGGAGGATTGAAGAGAACACCACCTATGCACCTAACTGCTTCACCCTCTGTCCCAGAGCCATGAAGTCACTTTTTGATACGTTCCGAGGTATACCTGGCAGTATCATTTGTTCCAACATGGATTAGCAACATTAGGTAATAGTCAGTGGGCTTGATGAGTCTCGGCAAACTCTCCGTAACATCTTGGATTTTGGCACCAGGCAGATAGCATACCTCTCTGGACATCAAGTCTGGTCGGCAGATGGACACCTCAGTACCCCTCAGAAGAGAGTCTCCAACCACCACTACCCTTCGTTTCCTTCTGGTTACTGATTCTGTAACTTTGGGGTACTTGAGCTCTGGTTCTTCCCTTTCCAGGGATGCTTTCACCTCCTCCACTTCCAGGGCTGCATAATGGTTCTTCAATTCAAGGGCTGGAGAAGTTGGATTGGTTATTTTGCAGGCCCTGATGACTTGTGTCCAACCATCGACATTCTGTTGGCACCCATCTTCTCCTGTGCTGGAGAGCTTGGTTGCTGCAAGAAACATCTCATCAATGTACTTCTCACTGTCTTGAATGCTCTTCAGCCTCGCCACCTCCTCTCTGAGTTCCTCCTCTTGTTTCCTCAGAGCTTCAGCATGCAGGCACCCTGCAAATGGAACCGGTCCTTCAACTGGCATTAGGACCTCTGTCTGGACCGAGGCAGAAGCTGTAACGGGGGCAACAGCTTTAGCGATACGATTTTTCTCAGCCATTGTTCTGTTCGTGGAGCTTAGGTATCTGTTAAAGCAAAAGAGAGAGATCTACCAAGTACCAGCTGGTTTCCCAGCTGTCCTTTCAGAGAAAAAGCAGTTAAATCTCTTTAATTATATTCAAAATGTGCTGGTCCAATTCTCTGTGATTTGTTAAATGGGGAGGTGCCCTATAAAGCAAGACTGCTCACTAGGGGTGGGTGGGAGTCGGGTGGGTAGGGAGTCGGTGTGTTCTAGCTTTGCATATTGAAAAAAGTTTTGCATTTAACAGGTTTTGATCTTTACTCTGATATTTTATAATGGGGAAAGTTCATCTTTATAACAAGTATATAAGACTCCATTCAAAAATCGAAGAGGCAATGCAAAGTGCTCTTAACAAAGGTATTTACAACTGGAACTACCTGAGCATACAAGTCTTCAACTTGCCTGCAGCTCCTGAATTAGGCATGTACGAGAAGTACAAACCTGCCACAGCATACCGTCAGGAACATCTCTGTAACCTGTAAGTGAAGTTATCTCTGGAAACCAGCTGCTGACCTAAGCACTAAGTATACTAGATGAACACCTAGAGCAGTGGTCCCTAAACTAAGGCTCGTGGGCCCAAATCAGCACATGGACTGCTTTCACCCAGCCCCATGCCATACCACCTGGGCTATACTGGAAACAGCCTGCTGGGCCACCATCCCATTGCCCTCCTCTCTCCCTGGCCTCCACCATCCCATTGTCTAGCATAGACTGTCTCTTCCCAGCCCAGCCCCTAACACGCAGGCTGGCCCTGCACTTTCTTTATTTTTCTACTTGCTGCTAATCAGCTGGAGTGGAGGAGTAGCCTAGTGGTTATAACACTGGCTTGGTAACCAAGCAAACAGGGTTTGATTCCTACTAGCACTCCTTGTGGCCTTGGGCAAGTCACTTAACCCTCCATTGCCTCAGAAGAAAGGCCTGGCAATCTACTTCCAGTGACACTGCCAAGAAAACCCAGGAGCTTCTGGGTTGCCAGGAGTCAGGACTGACTCGAAGGCACACATTGCATTTTTGCATTTTGCTAATCAGCTAGTTTGGACTTCCATGATGGGCCAAACTTACCAGTCACCGTCCATGTCAAGTAACTTCGGTGCGGTGTGGTGCGTGTTCATCTTCTCCCTTCACCCCCCCCCCCCATTACTTTTTTAAAATATCTAAACAATTTTTAAAAGGGTAGAATAGAATATCTTGCAAATACCTTGCAAATTCAAGCCTTTGGTGTCTGTGTCTGTCGGCCAGCTAGACGTCTGCACAGTGTACCGTTCGTCACTCCCTGCAAACACGTGAAACACGTGCAAACAAACTGAAGCCTCTCTTCTGTGGCGCACAGCATGTCGGGCAATGCAGCACGCAGCAGCACGTGAGTCGTGGGCAGAACAAAAAAAACCATCAAGAGTTCGATTGACGATCGCTGTGTGGCTGGCACTGCGGCAGGCCAGCCAGCCGCCCTCAGCCTCAGGCAGCCACAGGACTAAATTGGAGACGCCGACAGCAGGCGTGGGACAAAGACAGCGGGGCTGATTGAAGCAGACTGGGACCGGGACCGGGATCTTCTTGACGCACTTGCAGACAACTAGACAAGGAAGCACAGCATGTGTGTTGTTGGTGCGGGGTCCCCTGAAGCGCTGGGCCCTGTGCAAACAACATTCTTGCACAATGGATGGGCTGGCCCTGTATACAAAACTGTCTAAATAAATAAATAAATGCACATAGGTGCATCTACTGCCTTTATAAAAAAAGGTGCAAAATATGTGCCTATATGCCTTCCATATCTAATTTCCCTCTTATAAAATTATCATGCCCATGCAGACTTTGCATTTGGACAGGCTGTTTTGAAAATTGTTTCATTACACAGATACACTAAAAAAAATTTTTTTTAAACTGCCTCTAATGTTTCGATTGATTTTTACGTTTTTTGGTGCGCTGAATCCAAATCTGGTAACCAATTTGCTCCATCACGTACAGATTTTTTGCTACATTGGGTTAGCAGTTTGAGGTGAACGTTTCAGATTGAGTGCGATCGAGATAAAAGTTTCTTGGATGAATTCTTTATACTAATTGTTTAGTAGTTATTCTAATAAGAATAAAGAAAATTGTAACAAGGCAGCACATAAGAATAGAGTAATGTCAACAAAACACACTGTGATGGTAGCAAAATTGTCTGCACTTAAAACAGCCACATACATGTGCACAAACATTGAGCATATAAGAGCGAGGTTAGACACAAAGCAAAGCAAAGAAATGTGCAAAAAATGCTGTACAGGTATGTATTGTCACAAGGTAGACCCAACAGAGCCGGTACAAATGGAGATCAGCATGGAAGATCAGGGAGAATCTGACAGCATAAACAGAAACCTGTCAGGCGGTTGTTATAAACAACCAGGACACACGTGGGTAAGGGCAAGGAAGACACACCCAGGTAGCAGGGGAATGGAGTTTTCATTACCTGATGTGGATCAGCTGGGAGGAGGTGGAGCCCAGAGACACGTACATAAGACATGCTCACAAACAGTTAAGAGAGAAAGGCAGCGGCAAGGGCAGCAGCAGCCGCAGAAGGAATGGAAATGGAATGAGAAAGAGAGAGAGAGAGAGAATGAACCATTGGGTCAGCGTGAGAATCAACAGGAAAGTCTGAGTGAGTCCCAGGACCTGTTTGATACGTTTGGAAGTCAGCAGCAGGATACTGTGTGTATGAATGAAAGTCACGAGAGACGTGGGAGGATTTCTACAGAAGGTAACAGAGCAGTAAATGCAGAGAGAGGCTGTTTTCTACCTGAATGGGTAAAACCCAGAGTTAATAGGAAAAGCCAACCAAGAGCAAGCTTAAAGGAAGCAGAGAATAACTTCTTTCCTTGTGCTAGCAGCCACAAGAGAAAGGAAGGTTTCTTACCTGCAGGAGCTTGTAATTCTGCTAGCAATTTTAAACTCCCAGCTTTTAACAAAGTGCCGTCTCGAGCAGTGCAATCACAGGCAGCTGTGCAGAAGGAGCTAAGCCCTAGCAAGCTCAGAGCCTATCACGAACATTCTAATAGCAGAGCCAGTGAATGCTTGCAGTTCCCTTTTAACTACCAGCAGGGAAAGAGCTCCTACAAACCTTACTCAAAAGCATATGGTAATTCCCAGCAGGGCATTTGCTCAGAGAAGAAAAGTAACTTCCTGCTAGACGGAGCAAGCCAACTTGACTCCGGTGAAACAGCTGATCCTACGAACGTATGTACAAGTGATTATGAATTGATGCAATGTGATATTCCTGATATGCAAGTAAGCCCAGAAGCTATGGACTGTTCTTTAGCAATGGCTGACCAAGAGTTCTCTCTGAGATAAAGTATTGAATGTAACCAGAAGTAAAAGCCATAACCTGTTTGCTGACAAAAGGTTTCTTAATCAAACAATATAACTAGGCTGTAGTGAAGCAGCAAAAGAAAAGGCTGTTTGTTAACAGGAGGACTGTTTAATACTTTTCTTTTGTTAAGGTTTAAAAGCTGAAGTAAAGCTATTTCCGTTCCACCTTATTCTTCTGTTATATGCCCGGAGTGGCTTTTGTTATTTGTTTTTGCCAAGAAAGAAAAACCCTCGTGGACGGGGAATAAAGCCCTGGTTTGAAATGTGAACTTTGTGCATAATTGATTCTTATCAGTGAAGGTACAACTACCACTTCCAGAGGGCCAGGCAGGGCTGTCTGCATCTCTTACAGAGCCAAGAGGAGGAGTCATCTTGTAATACCTGACCCCACCGGTAGGGCCCCCTGAGGGTGTGACAGTATGTAAGAATAGAAAACGCAAACCGCACCATTGCAATACATGAAGACAAACACCCGATGGTGTGAAAATAAAATTCTAATAAATGAGATCCGACACTGTGGTAATAACTAGCAAATTTTTATTTCAAAGTTTAGTAAAAACACGATATCTGTCAACACAGTTTAGATTTTAAAGTCATTCTTGGGTCAATCAATCTCCTGGTGGGCCCGTTTCTTCTTCCCCTGAATGCTTCTCTTGGTGCGCTGCTTGGCGTATTTTTCATCTGGGGTTTCCCGCAGCAGCAACCAGCAGAAATCAGCCATCATAGTGGTGTTCCATCTTCCTTGGTACCTTCTCTCTGCGTCCTTGATGTCCTGGTGAAACCTTTCACCTTGTTCTTCACTGTACGCCCCCAAGTTTTCGGGAAAGTAGTTCACATGGGAGTGCAAGAAATGGACTTTCAGGCTCATGTTACAGCCTTGTTCTTTGAAGGCATTGAGTATCCTGGCAACAATATCCTTATAGTTCTCATCCCGCCTGTTCCCCAAGAATTTGAGAACAACATCCTTGAAGGAATCCCAGGCTTCTTTTTCCTTCTCAGACATCGTTTCAGCGAATGCTCCATCTGAAATGAGTTTCCTTATATCAGGGCCAACAAACACTCCTTCCTTTAGCTTTGCTTCAGAAAGTCGGGGGAACTTTGAGCAAAGGTACCGAAAGCACTCACCATCTTTTGGAAGGGACTTGATGAATTGCTTAATGAGACCCAACTTAATGTGGAGAGGTGGTAATAGAATTTTATCACGAGGTACCAAGCTCTCATGAAGAACATTTTTCTCACCGGGTCTCAAATACTCCCGAATTGGCCAGTCTTTTTTTCCCCAGTGTAGGTCGCGGGCCCGTCTATCCCACAAGCAAAGGAAGCAGGGATATTTGGTGAAACCGGATTGCTGCCCTAATAGCATGGATAGAATTTTAAAGTCTCCACAAATCATCCACTTATGCTCATCATAACGAATCTTCTGAAGAATCAGGGCCAAATTCTCGTATTTTTCTTGGAGAATAACAGAGTGAGCAATAGGAACTGAAGCGAATGTGTTGCCATTATGAAGAAGAACCAAACAAACCAATATAGGACTTCTTTAGAGTGAATTACTAGATAATCTAATTATAATACATTTCACCCATATAATTCTGAACCATCCAATAAATTATTCTCATTCGTTAATTTGTGGCTTCTAATGGTCTCAGATAAACGGCAAGTTTTTTTGTATACTTTTGCAAGCAACTTGCTGTCACACTTCTTATTGGGTCAATGACTTACACCCAAATTAGTGCACGTTTAACATCAATGACCTCAGCCACTTTTTTTCTTTTAATAGCATAATATTGCTTAATAAACTTTTTTTGTTTTTTTCTTTAGCGGGTTGACTCTTATCATACCCTAATATTCATAAAAACTGCGTTTGCCATTCTACTTAACTTATGTAGAATCGCATCAGCCTGTGTCCCATTCTTTTCTTTGCAACCACAAATGATTTTTGCTAAACCCCCGACGCCTCACTCTCATGCGCGCTGTGGCGTTTCTCCAGTAGGGTTTATCAAGGGGGACAATATCATTGCTTCTGCGGGACGTAATCTTCTTAATAATGTATCCTTTTAATTTTCTATAAAGATACAAAGCAACATTATCCGGTTAACTTTATCAAAGATTGACTTTGATAAAGTTAACCGGATAATGTTGCTTTGTATCTTTATAGAAAATTAAAAGGATACATTATTAAGAAGATTACGTCCCGCAGAAGCAATGATATTGTCCCCCTTGATAAACCCTACTGGAGAAACGCCACAGCGCGCATGAGAGTGAGGCGTCGGGGGTTTAGCAAAAATCATTTGTGGTTGCAAAGAAAAGAATGGGACACAGGCTGATGCGATTCTACATAAGTTAAGTAGAATGGCAAACGCAGTTTTTATGAATATTAGGGTATGATAAGAGTCAACCCGCTAAAGAAAAAAACAAAAAAAGTTTATTAAGCAATATTATGCTATTAAAAGAAAAAAAGTGGCTGAGGTCATTGATTTTAAACGTGCACTAATTTGGGTGTAAGTCATTGACCCAATAAGAAGTGTGACAGCAAGTTGCTTGCAAAAGTATACAAAAAAACTTGCCGTTTATCTGAGACCATTAGAAGCCACAAATTAACGAATGAGAATAATTTATTGGATGGTTCAGAATTATATGGGTGAAATGTATTATAATTATATTATGAAGAAGAACACCTTTTATGCTGTCTTTTGACGAATCAATGAACAGCCGCCATTCAGCAGGATCATACTTGAGTTTAAACTTTTCCATCACTCTGTATATATCGTTGCAAAATACCAAATCTTCCTCTTTGCTGAAATACTTCAAAAATTGTGTCTCGCGGTTGCGGTACCAATAAAAAGTTGTTCCTGGTGACAATAGATTTTTCTGTTTAAGCCGAGAACCTAGCAGTTGGGCAGCATCTTTTGGGAGTCCTAAATCCCGGACTAAATCATTCAATTCAGCTTGAGAGAAAAGTTCAGGTTTCGGATCTGGTTCAGTTTCAAACTCGGAAGTACTGGACTCATCGGGAAAAGCCATCTGATGAGTCTCATCATGATCAGAACCGTCCACACAAATATGATCCAAAGATTTTGGTGGTTCAGGCACAGGTACTTCGATGCTATGAGGCATAGGCCTAATTGCTGAGGGAAGGTTGGGGTAACTTATTACGTTCTTATTTTTTAAGTTGTATCCCTTCACAATGCAAGAGCAAAAATAGCAGTCACTGCTGTGGTCTCTTTGTTCACGCCACATCATAGGTATTCCGAAACGAAATGCTTGTTTTTTACCTTTCATCCATAAGCATAGATCTTCCTCACATGTCTTGCACACTTTGTGAGGAGCCCACGGTTTGTCTTGATCGCCTAACTTCAAACCGAAATAGGCGAAATATACTTTTTTAATAAATGCAGAAATGTTCCTCTGCCGCTTTTTCACGGTATATTCCCCACAAATAAAACAAAAACTGTCCGGAGAGTTGACGCAACCTCTGGCTCTGTGAGCCATCACAAATACACAGCACTGCAAACTACAACTGTAGTGAACCACTTCGGAATAAAGCTGGATTACGACTGAGCAAACAAAAGGTAATAATGAACTT
Source organism: Ichthyophis bannanicus (assembly GCA_033557465.1). Classification (NCBI taxonomy): domain Eukaryota; kingdom Metazoa; phylum Chordata; class Amphibia; order Gymnophiona; family Ichthyophiidae; genus Ichthyophis; species Ichthyophis bannanicus. The sequence goes on along the minus strand of CM066040.1, from coordinate 221,884,922 downwards.
GCAAGAAACTGAAATTTGACAGGAACGTTCATGTCGCAACCACCGTGTTTGAGCGAGCGAGCGAGCGAACGAGGCGAGGCGAACAGGAAAGAACATGCGCCAGCGCGAGTACTGGATTTAGCCCCCCGCCTCCCAATTGTCCTGTTAATGTATAAAATGAATACAAAACACTCTAAAATATCATGAGGGAGTGTTTCTAGTTAGTTAACCATTACAACCTCTATTTTGGGCCAAGAAAATAAACTGCAGTCGGCTAAAAAGAAATTATGTGAACATTCCTTATATGGGTAAGAAATCTAATTTTGCAAGAAAACGTGACGTGATGGAACATTTTGGCTATTTTTCCTGGATTCAGCACCCCAAAATCTATAGGAATCAGTTGCAAAACTGGAGGCAGATTTTTGGTAGTGTACCTGTGTTATTATTTAGAAATCTCAGAGCAATTGTGACTGATTCAGGATTTTGGGGGAAATCATAGGGAAAAGGCCATGACAGAAAGTAGGGCAGTGCAAGGGTACTGGAGCTCAAGGGGAACCTTTAGCCTTACCGCTCCACTTCCCTCCCCTCGAGATTTTGATAATTAAACTCAACAGTCATGATCATCCCAACACTACCTTTCCCACAACAATCCTGAGTTTATGTGAATGGCAGAATCTAGTGTTTTGTTTAGACTGCTTCTGCTGTTTGCTGCCATCCTAGGTAACTGCCTAGTCTTGCCTACTGACTGAGATGGACCTGACAGAAAAGAAATGAGGTCATTGTAGGGAACAGCATGCTAGGAACTATAGTTTCATCAGATTCTAGCTTCAGGTCTGACAGGGAAAGGCAACAGACTTTAGAGGCAAAGCTTATTCAGTAGCAGGAAAACATAGTTGCTTACCTGTAACAGGGGCTTTCCGTAGGGAACAGGGTAAGCAGCCACACTCTATTATGGTTTATGGTTTATTTAAACACTTGATATACCACCTTTCTTGACAATCCAAGTGGTTTACAATAAACATCAGAAATACAATAAATAGAAATTGTAAAAGAATGCCAAAATTTGAATAAGATAGAAAGTAAGACATATGAGGATGCTGAAAGAACTGAAATATAAGATTGCAGACAGACTATAGTAATCTGTGAATTATCATTAAAATCATCTGTAGTATTTGAAGACTGAAGAATGGCCAATGTAACGACAATTTTTAAAAAGGGTTCCAGGGTGATCTGGGAAACTACAGACCGGTGAGCCTGACGTCAGTACTGGGCAAAATGGTAGAAACCATTAATAAAGGATAAAATTACTGAACACGTAAATAGTCATGGTTTAATGTGAGAAAGCCATCATGGATTTAGCCAAGGAAGATCTTGTCTTACTAATCTGTTATATTTTTTGAAGGTGTGAATAAACAGGTAGATAAAGGTGAGCCAGATGATATAGTGTATCTGGATTTTCAGAAAACCTTTGACAATGTCCCTCATGAGAGACTCTTGGCCAAATTGAAAAGTCATGGGATAGGAGGCAGTGTATTATTGTGGATCAGGAAATGGTTAAAAGATAGAAAGCAGAGAATAGGGCTGTGGCCAATTTTCTCAGTGGAGAAAGGTGAATAGTGGATCTGTGCTGGGCACACTGCCTTTTAGCATATTCAAAAATGCCATGGAAAAGGGATAACGAGTGAGGTGATCAAATTTGCAGATGACACAAAATTATTCAAACACAAGAGGATTGTGAAAAATTGCCAGAGGACTAGTGCAAACTTATGCACCTAGGAATGACAGCACCAGTGCTAGCATGCACATACCTTCCCACCTCATGGTCTTGATCTCTGCCTCGTCAGTTCATCTCAGAGCAGTTAAGCACTTGCAAAAGGCATTTGCAAAAGACTCTTGGCAGAATGCAGAAGGAGGTCTGAAGCTGTAGCAGGGCCTGTATCTATGTTTGAAATGCTGTAGTGTTCTGACACTGGAACAATTGTTTCAAAGTTCACTTCCCTTTTTTCTCTTTATATTCTTCTTTATTTTATGTGGGAATGGAGGCAGGTGAGTGAGGCTGCATACCCCTAGTGTCTATGGAGAATTCCTGTTACAGGTAAGCAACTATGCTTTTTCCTGAGACAAGCAGGGGGATGCAGGCACATTCCATTGGTGAGTCCAGAGATGAGGGCTGCCTGGAGATCTGTATGAAGATTGTGGCCCAGATGGAATCCAGGAGGTGGAAGAAATTAAGCAAAGAGATTTCGCAGGACAGGGCTAAAGGGCGATCAAGACTGTGAAGCTTTGTGAAAGAATGTACCGACGACCAAGTAGCAGCTTTGCAAATATCCTGAAGAGGAATAGAAGCTAAATTGGCAATGGTTGTTACTGTAGCTCAGATGCAGTGGCCACTCACACATCTGGGAGGCATGCGCCCCACCTGAAGGTAACAGAAGGTTACATGGTCGGCAATCCAGGAAGAGAATGTCTGCTTAGATGCGGGCTTTCCTGGATTATTAGGGTTAAAGATCACAAAGAGCTGAGATGCTTGACGAAGCTGTTGGGTGGCTTGAAGGTAGTAGAGCACAGCCCATTGGCAGTCCAAAGAGTGTAGGGTGTGCTCAAGTGTGTCCAGCTGTGCTGCCAGGAAGAAGGTGGGAAGCAGAATGGATTGATTGAGATGAAAACTGGAGACGATCTTAGGAAGGAATTTAGAGTAGGTGCATAGGAGAACTTTATTATGAAGAAACTGAGTGTATGGAGAGTAGTGAATGAGAGCTTGGAGCTCGCTGACCCATCATGAAGAGGTAACAGCAACCAGAAAAATGGTTTTCGAGGTGAGATGCTTCAGGGAAGCTGACTTTAGGGGGTTGAAGGGCGGTTTCATGACTTCGGAGAGAACAACATTGAGATCCCACACCAGAGCAGGGGATCCCACACCAGAGCGGGGGATTTAAGCGGAGGTTTGGTGTTCAATAAATCTTTCTTGAAATGACTCACTAGAGGATGCATAGACATGGGTTTGCCTTCCTCATGTCAGTGAACTGCTGCAATAGTGGAGAGATGGTAGCGAACAAATGATGTTTGGAGATCAGAATCAGAGAGGTGTAGCAGACATGTGAGGTTGTGACTGAGTGGGTAAGAGACAGGGTCCAGTCCTCTGAGTCTAGTTCAGTGGGAAAAATAAAGTCATTTGCGATGGTAAGAGCATTGGGTTGAAGGTCTGCAAGATGCTTGAAGAATGGTCTGGACAGCAGCTGGCATAGCATCATCAATATCTATTAACCACTCAGTTTCCATGCGGCTAGTGCGAGCAACTGCAGATTGGGGTGCAGGAGGTGGTCGCCCTGTTGTGTAAGAAGAAAAGGATGAGGTTTCAATGGCCAGGGTCCATACTGTGCCTTGGCGAGAATATGTGGGTACCAGAAATGTCAAGACCATTGAGGTGCTATGAGGATCAGAAAGCCTTGTTCAGCCTGGCTTTGAGGAGGGTCTGAGGAATGAGCAGAAACAGAGGAAACACATAGAGGAGATGGTCTGCCCAGGAGATGAGGAAGGCACCGGCTGCCCATCTGTGAGGGCTATAACGAATGGAGCAGTCGCATGGACACTTTGTGTTGTCATCCAAGGCAAAAAGATCCACTCCGGAGTCACCCACACTTGGAAGATGGGGGCAAGGGTTTCTGGATCTAGAAACCATTCATGTGGATTGAGACAACAGCTGAGGGAATCTGCCAGCTGGTTCTGGGAGTCCAGAAGTTATACTGCCTGGAGAGATACCCCGATGGATTCAGCATATAGCCAGATTTGAGACACCTTGTGACAGAGCTTCCTTGCTTGTTGATGGTTGATAGTGACTTGATTGTAATTCTGCATCAAGAGGGACTTTTTGCAGATCCAATTTTGGAAGGCGCTGAAGACACAGAAAACCTGATTGCAGCTCCAGCAGGTTGATGTGCAGATAGGTTTATGCTCGGGACCAGCTCCCTTGACTGGTGAGGTGCAAGAGCTGGACTCCCCATCCCAACTGGGAGGCATTTGTAGTTAGCATGAACTGCTGCGGCAGTTCCAGAAAAAGTCAGCCACCTATGAGGCTGGAAGGAAGAGTCCATAAATGAAGCAATGCAGGCTGTGTAGGTTAGGCCCTGATAGATGCCATTGTAGGGAGTGAATGTAGAGATGCGCCAACTGCACAATATGTACCGAAGCCGCCATGTGACCTAGAAGGCGAAGGATGGTGCGGGCTGAAGCACTCTGGAATTACAAGAGTTTGGTGCTGAGTTCCTGGAGAATGGTTATTCTGTTGTCAAGCAAGAAGGCTCGAGCCACTGTAGTGTCCAACCGAGCCCCGATGAAGTCAAGGATTTGATGAGGTTCGCATTTGGATTTTTGGAAGTTGATGATGAATCTGAGTCTTTGTAGGAGTAATGATGTACTGTGGACTGAGGCTAGAGCTGATGCTCTATCGGGACCGGAAATGAGCCAATTGTCCAGGTAGGGATACATGCAAAGACTGCTGCCACCAACAGGCACTTTGTGAAAACTCAAGGGGCAGAGTAGAGTCCGAAGGGCAGAACTTTGCACTGGTAGTGTTCCGTCTTGAACTGGAAGCAGAGGTATTTCCAATGGCAAGGGTGGATGGGTACATGGGTGTAGGCATCCTTTAGATCCAGGGAGGTGATCCAATCAGTGTGCCACAAGAGCAGTAGAATAGTGGCCAGAGAAGCCATTTTAAACTTTTCTCTTTTGACAAGAGTTTGAGTTCCCTGAGGTTGGTTAGAGGCCTTCCGACCTTTTGGGAATGGGGAAGAACTGAGAGCAGAAGCCCTGGTTGTGTTACTGAGCCGGAACAGGCTCTACAGCATGGTTGCACAGCAAGGCCACAATCTCCTCTGCAATGAGGGGTGAAGCAGAGGGATGTTGCTGGCCGGAGGCGGTCTTGAATGGGGGAGAACCATGAAATTGAGCCTGTAGCCTATTGCAATGATGCTGAGGATTCACTGATCTGTAGTAATGACATGCCAGGCCTTCTGGAAGTACTGGACTCAGTCCCCTACTGGTAAATAATCAAAAACTGGGGACTGCCTTAGCTGAGTGTGCCAGGGCAGCTGCAAGTTGTTTCCTGTCAGGTTGTCTGGACCGCTGCCCATATGACTGTACTGGCAGGTGCTGCGGTGGGGTTGCTGCGGTGGAGTAAGGTTGAAAATGCTGATGGAGGTAAAACTGCTGGAAATACTGGTAGTGGTATGCTCACCAGTATTGAGGGTATTATGGAGAGCAGAACTGCTGGGCTAATTCTTGCGGATGAGCTGAGAGTTCTCGCACCGTGGAGGAATGGTATTTAATTTCGGATACGACTTCCTGAACTTTGGGACCAAAGAGACTGTCTCCTTGGCAGGGAGTGTCTGCTAGGCAGTGATGGAGATCCTCTTAAAGACCCGAGTCTTGGAGACATGCCGTTCGCCAAGCAAAAATTCATGTAGCTGTGGATCGGGCTATTGAGTCGAAGGCATCATAGTTAGCCCGAATAATGTGCTAAAGGTACTCCTGAAGATTATCCTGAAGCAGGAGCCTGTATCCCCTGTCAGCATAGTGGGATTCTCAAATTGTAACAGGAGATCATGGTGGTACTGAAGTATTTGGAGCTGATGAGCCAGGATTCTTATGGCTAGCACTCCATTTTGAAAAGACTTTTTTCCAATGGAGTCCAGAGTCCACTGGTCTTTGCCTGGCGGAGTTTGGGTGCTGAACTTGGACGATTTTGATTTCTTAAGCACCACTTTAGAAACCATCGATTGGTGAGGAAGCTGCTGATGTTGGAACCCTGATGCGGGAAATACCTTATATTTGAGATCCAGTCATTGGGAAGTGGCATGCACTGAGGTGACTTCCAGACAGACACAAGGAGGTCTTGTAATATTTTGGGAATGGGGAATGCCAGGGCCTCCTTAGGAGTGCTGCAGGCATGGAGGATGGATTGAAAATCTCTTTTGTTTGTGGGGGGCTGAGAATCACTGAGAATCAGGAAACTTTTTGTAAAAATTAAGGATAGGAGAATCTTCTGGAGGCTCCTCTGCAGTTGGGTAGTTTGAAGAGGGTGCTGCATCAACATCTCCCAAAATGGAGGGCTCTGTGTCCCACTGATGGGAATATGGGGCACTAGTGGAAGTGAAGACGTTCCCATCTGGAGGTTGAGGGGCCCTCCAATCTAGGAGGGGAGGATCTTGGTGAGAGGCAGCCGGAGGCTCGAATGCTGGGATCTCTGGGGAGGATAACAGGTCACTAGCATCAAAGCAGCTAAAGGAAGGGGTCACTAGGAGATGACCTACCTCCCGCTGTAGATACTGAGGGAGAAAAGGACAACATAAAGGCCGACTAGTATCTCCCCCGCTTAGACTTATGGGATGAAGCTCCTGATGAATTCCCTGTGGCTTTCTGCTTATGCATCCCTGAGTTTGAAGGCTGCCGGAGTCCTTACGGGCCTCCCTCCGGGCATGCTTAATTTGTATTTATACTTAGCATCTACTAGGGGTTCCATGCTCGGGGAGTGGGTTATGAGGCAATGTAGTGGAGCCTCTGACTTAGTGTTTGAGGTTCTGGGCTACATTTTTAGATGCCGGTGCTGGGAGGTCTGCCTTTGACTGCACAGCAGCCCCTTCTAGGCCCAATTGTGCCATGTCTGGGTCTGATGGGAGTGGGGAAGGCAACGGAGTAGGAGCCACTATGTGAGTGGAAAAAAACACTAGGAACAAAGCTCACTGCATCTGAAGTCATTGGTTAGCCACTGAGAGATGCAGGAGTATGAACTCCTTGCAGTGTTGACCTATGCCTCTTTGTTTCTTTGGTTTATTTTGTACCGCTGTGTGGAAACAAAAAACTGAAGAAGGCAGCGGTGGAACTGAGCTCCTGGGCTGAGAAGCTGCCAAGTGCCGAACTTCGCTTTCCCTTGTGCCTGGATTTTTTTTTTTAGTCAGAGAAATGCATGCCGATGGCCTGCAAAGGCTCAAGGCAACACGGGAACCCCGCAGCAGCTAAAAAACCCTGAGTTTCCGTTTTTTTTTTTTTTAAAGAACTGCCGTGTTGCTGAACAGAAGCGCAGATACTAGAAAGCCTGGTTAAAACAAAGAAATAAATATAACAAATGAGAAGTCTGACGAAGAAAGGGAGAGCCGTGGCTGGCTGCCTGCTGTGGTAGAAGTAGACTGACAAAGCAGAGAGCAGGGCCCTGAGGGGGGAAGGTGTGCTAGGAGAGAGCCGGCACTGGTACTGTCATCAGACAACACCACGGAGTGTGCCTGCATCCCCCTGCTTGTCTTCAGAGAACAGGTGGGACTAATCAGAACCTTACTTAGAAAGCACAAGACTCTCAGATGCATTCACTCCTTCCCTCCTCTGAAGATATCAGCCAGTCAGAAAATAAGGATGTGCACAGACAAAAAAAGTGAGTCTTCTTTTTTCACAAAATTTTCCCAATTTTGAGTTTTTGGGTTAGTTTCACACATTAATTTTAATAGGGGATTTCTAGTGCAAGCTAAATTGATTTAAGGAATTATTTTAGAAGCCCTATTCATGAATTAAACATATATAAGCAGTCGTATACACATGCAAATCACAGCCACATGTAAATGGGCATTTAGAAAGGGTAATTTCCAAGCAGGCTATAACAGGTGAAAATCCAAAATCACAATCAACACAATCACCTGAAGATCACAAAAATATCACTTCAAAACTGTTTCTCCAGCACTGGAACAATGATAACAAAAATCATTATCTTTATAGCATGTAATAAAAGAAGGGGAAAAGACCTCAGTACTGTCCAATAAATGTAATTTGGACCGTACATAGTGGCCCTGGGTACTTGTGCTGTTACAGTTGACTGAGAAAGCCTTTCTGTTAGTGAGTAACAGCATTGCCGATACAAACTTTCTTTACCGCTAGTGTTAATGTTAGCTGTGGTTTTATTATCAGTCAAAATGTACTAAGTATCTCACTGCGGGGAGAACAAACAAAGCTTGTTGACTACACGTCGAGTGTAACAACCCCAAGTGTGATTGTAGTGGCTGGAAGTCATATACAGCTAAGTGTGCATTTTGGATTTTTATACATTCAGTGTGATTTTTGATTTTTTGAAATAATAAAAAATATTTTGGTGAAGGCGTTTTTATGACCTATGAGGACCAATGCCCAGGACCACAATATAGGGTCCAAATTATATTTACTGGGTCAGTACTGAGGTCTTTCCCCCTTCTTTTATCACATGTATAAAGATAATGATTTTTGTCATCATTGTTCCAGTGCTGAAGAAACTGCTATTGTAAGCAACAGTTATGAAGTGAGATTTTTGTGATATTCAGGTGATTGTGTTGACTGGCATTTAGAAAAGGTAAAATCTACATGCGGATGACCGCATAACATTCAGAGTAGATGAGTGAGTTTCAGGGATATGGCCTGCATGAGAAAAGAATTCTACACATGTATTCCCCCATTTCAAACAGGGTAGACATGTGTAAACCCAAAATCATTCACATCCAAATTTACATCTGCTTCCTGGCATGAATAGGGATTTTAAAAGTGTTCCTTTTAGCTATACATTTACAAAAGGGATTAAGGAGACTCCCCTTAAACCCCAATGTTTATTTCCCTTTCTAAAATGAAATAGGGGCAATAGAGTGTCCTCTGTAATTAAGAGCATCCGCACATCTTTATTTGCAAAATGTCCCAGATACAAATATAAGTGCCAACATTTACACATGCTTGTTGTGGATGAGATGAGGGTGAAGGAAGAAGGTTTGGGATTTATTAGGAACTGGGAAACATTCTGGAGAAAGGAGGGTCTTTTCTGAAGGGGGATGGGCTCCGCCTTAACCGGGATGGAACCAGGCTGCTAGCATTAACCTTTAAAAAGCAGATAGAGCAGCTTTTAAACTTTTAACAGGGGAAAGCCGACAGTCGCCCAAGAGCGCATGGTTCGGAACAATGTATCCTTGAAGGATACTAGCAAAAGACTGAAGTTAGGGCATATCGAAAGAGAGGTTCCAATAAAGACAAAAGTAACCCAAATGATCTTGAGCACAGAGCAGACAGAGCTTAAAGCTTACAAATTACTCCTTCCTACCGATAGCCAGATTAATACGAATAAAATACAGCCTCTAACATGCTAGAAGATGCTAGAAATCTAAAAAATAAGATGGAAGAGTTAGAATATACAGCACTAAATGAAAGGTTAGATATGATTGGTATCTCACAGACACGGTGGACGGAGGACAACCAGTGGGACACTGTGATACTTGGATACAAACTATATCATAACGACAGAGCAGATCAAATTGGTGGAGGGGTTGCACTCTAGGTTAGAGAGAGCATTGAGTCACAAACGATTAACGTTTTGCAGGAAATTCCATGTTAAAAGAGAAAGGCGACTGACTGCCTGGCCAGAATGAACAAATGGATGATGAAATGCTCAAAGAAATCAGGGAACCTAACAAAGGTTACAGCACAGTAATAATAATGGGTGATTTCAATTACCCTGGTATCGACTGGGTCAGTGCCATGGCAGGGACATGCTAGGGAGATAAAGTTTCTAGATGAAATAAATGACTGCTTCTTGGAGCAGCTGGTTCATGAACCGACCAGAGGGGAAGCCATTTTGGACCTAGTCCTTAGTGGAACACCAGATCTGGTGCAAGGGACAAGGGTGTTGCAGCCACTTGACAATAGTAATTATAGCATGATCGTGTTTGATTTAATACATGGAAGAAGGACGGTAAGGAAATCCACAGTACTATCTTTTAACTTTCAAAAGGGAGACTATGATAAAATGAGGAAAATAGTTAAGAAAAAACTAAAAGGAGCAGTAGTAAAGGTTAAATATCCTCCCTTTAGGGAGGAGTGGAGTGGCCTAGTGGTTGGGGCAAGTTACCTCAGGCCGGAAGGCCAGTGGTTCAAATCCCACTACAGGACAGCAACCTTGGGCTGGAAGGACTTGGGTTTCTAGTCCCACAGATGCTCCTTGTGGTCTTGGGCAAGCCACTTAACCCTCCTTTGCCCATGTTCCCTGTAAGTATTAGTGTCTCATATCCCCTCGTGTTAAATGTATCCCCAAATTGTGTTGTGACCACTTTGATTGAAGGATAAGATGGTATACAAAACTGTCTAAATAAATAAATCAAGCAAGGGTATTGTTTAAAAATACTATCTTGGAAGCCCAGACCAGCTGTATTCCATGCTTTAAGAAAAGTGGAAGGAAGTCCAAAAAACTGCCAACATGGTTTAAAGGTGAGGTCAGAGAGGCTGTTATTGCCCAAAAAAGCATCTTTCAGGAAATGGAAAAAGGAGACAAATGACGAAAACTGGAAACAACATAAGCACTGGTAAGTTAGATGCAAGGCATCTGGCAGGCAAAGAGAGAAATTGAGAAGAAGCTTGCTGTGGAAGCAAAAATGCATTATAAAGACTTTTTCTAGTACATTCGTAGCAAAAAAACCTGTGATGGAGTCAGTTGGACCATTAGATGATAGAGGGGTAAAAGGGGCACTGAGAGTGGACAAGGCCATAGCGGAGAGACTGAATGAATTCTTTGCTTTGGTCTTTACTGAGGAAGACGTAGGGATGTTACACATGACTGAAATGGTATTTAAAGGTGATGCCGCAGAAGAATTGAAAGAAAGCGTATGTTCCATATAAGTATTAGTGTATGTGTCTCATATCCTCTCGTGTTAAATGTATCCCCCAATTGTGTTGTGACCACTTTGATTGAAGGATAAGGTGGTATACAAAACTGTCTAAATAAATAAATAAAATAAATAAATACTCATATGTAACAGGTGTTTTCCGGGGACAGCAGGAATCAGTCCTCACATATGGGTGATGTCGGTGCTGACGGAGCCCTCATGCGGAGCAAATCCCCAGATTTCAGAGAAAGCCTTTGGGAATTGCATCACGCATGCGCGGTCCCCTTCCCGCCCAAGGGTGCCATCTTGCTCAGTCAAATGACATAGCTAAAAAGACGGCAAAAGAACAAAATATAATAATAGGACTGCAACTCCAAGGGGAGGAGGGAGGGTCACGAGGACTGATTTCTGCTGTCCCCGGAGAACATCTGTTACAGGTGAGTAACTATGCTTTCTCTGGGAACAAGCAGGAAGTCAGTCCTCACAAATGGGACTCCCCAGCTATAGGCTACCGAGAACCAACAGCTGAAAAATAGGCTCCCTCTATGAGAGCCACAAGCAGCTACAATAGGAATCTAACTGAGAGAGTAGCACTCTGGTAGCCTGACACAGAAGGGTCGCAGGGCAGGAGTTGCTTAGACCTCGAATAGGTTACGGGGTACAGCCTGGCCAAAAGCACTGTCCCATCAGGACTCCCTATCCAGGCAGTAATGGGTTGATAAAGTCTGACCCGAGGACCAGGTGGCGGCCCGTCAGATGTCTGCCAGCGGAGCAGAGCAGAAATGAGCCACTGATTCCTCCATGGCCCTGACCCAGTGGGCCGTAACACGACTCTCCAACGGAAGCTCGGCTGCCCTGTATGCCTAGGCAATACAGTCTGCCACCCAGGTGGATAGCATACGCTTGGAAACAGCCATCCCCAGTTTGCTGGGGTCGTAGGATACGAAGAGCTGAGAAGCCCTTCGATGGCCCTGCGTACGTTGAATATAGAAGGCTAATGCCCTCTTACAGTCCAGGGTATGCAGAACTGTCTCTGCCCGACTGGCATGCGGCCTGGAAAAGAAGGTAGGCAGCACCACCTCCTGATTGAGGTGGAAGGAAGAGACCACTTTCGGCAGGAACTTGGGTGTGTACAAAGCACCACCAGGTTCCTATAGAAGCATGTATAAGTGCCTGAAGCTCACTCACTCATCGGGCTGACATGAGTGCCACCAAGAAAACTACCTTCCAAGAAAGGTAGCATAGATGGCAGGTTGCCATTGGCTCAAAAGGCGGCCGAGTAAGCTGCCCTAAAACTACATTCAAATCCCACTCAGTCGCCGGAGGGCGGAACGGGGGCTTCAGCAGAAGTAGGCCTCTCAAAAACCTAGACACCAAAGGATGCGCAGAGAGAGGCTTTCCCTCCACCAGAAAATGGTGTGCAGCCAGGGCACTGAGGTGCACTCTGACGGATTTGGACTTAAGGCCCAAATCCAAAAGGTGGAGATCATACTGTAGTACCACTGCAACCTGGCAGGAGAAAGGATTCACTTTCTGTTTCTCACAACAAACCCCAAACCTATGCCATTTGAAGGCATAGGTCCGTCTAGTTGATAGTCTCCTTAAGGCTAGCAAGACCTCTTCCACATTTTTTGAAAGGAGTGGTGTGAGTACTACCCTTTCAGCAGCCATGTCATTAGGTAGAGGGAGCTGAGATTGGGGTGCAGGAGACTGCCCTCCTCCTGGGACAGGAGGTTTGGAGAGAACCCCAGGGGAATGGGGGCCTCCACTGCTAGCTGAAGTAGAAGCAGAAACCAGGGTTGCCTCGGCCACCTGGGGGCTATCAGGATGACCGAGGCCCTGTCCTGGAGAATCTTGAATAGAGTCTTGGCCACCAGAGGCGTCGGGGAAACGCATACAGGAGGCCCACAGATCATGATATGAGAAATGCGTCTGCAGCCACACTGTGTGGGTGTGGCTGCCTGGAGCAGAACCGGGACAACTGGTGATTTTGTGGACTCGCAAACAAGTCCATTACTGGCAGTCCCCAGGTCTGAAAAAGCCAATGGACTACTCCCTTGTACAGCTGCCACTCGTAGGGCTGCAGAATCCTGCTTAGTCTGTCGGCTAAGTAGTTGTCCTGACCTGGCAGGTAAACTGCTCTCAGATGCATGCCATGTCGGACTGCAAAGGAGCACAGATCCAGGGTTTGCTGACACAGTAGGTGGGACCCCATGCCCCCCTATTTGTTCACATAGAAAATGGCTACTTGGTTGTCTGTCTGTACCAAGACAGGCTGATGAGACAAAGTCTGATAGAAAACTTGAAGAGCCAGGCGGATGGCACGAAGTTCCAAGAAATTGATTTGTTGTGTGCTCTCGTCCAGAGACCACACACCCTGAGTACACAGACCCTGGAAATGGGTAACCCAGCCCAGCAAGGATGCATCCATGGTCAGGATCCTCGTGTGTTGAGGAGCCTGGAAGGGCATCCCCACCTCCAAGTGTAATGGTTGAAGCCACCAATCCAAGGACCGTACCAATCTTCTGGACACTTTGACTCTGTCTCGGAGGCTGCCTGTGGCCTGTGTCCACTGGTCCCTGAGGCACCACTGAGCTGTGCACATGTGGAGGCAGGCATTTGGTGTTACATGGATGGTGGAGGCCATGTGTCCGAGGAGGCGCAGAAAGTGTCTTGCTGTTACCTGGGATCTGCGCCTTATTTGGCTTGCTAGGGCCAGAAGCCTTTTTGCCCTGTCTTCTGGCAGGTAGGCCCTTGCTTGAAGGGTATCCAGTCTGGCCCCTATGAACTCTAGTTGTTGAGTAGGCACTAGGCTGGACTTGGGGTAATTTATTACAAACCCCAGGTGCTGGAGCACCTGGATGGTGCGAGATGTGGCCTGTTGGACCTCCATGACTGAAGTGGCTCTGATGAGCCAGTCGTCTAGGTAGGGGAAGACAAAAACTCCTAGGAGTCTGAGGAAGGCGGCCACCACCGCCAGGCATTTTGTGAATACCCTGGGGGTGGAGGCAAGGCCAAAGGGAAGTACTCTGTACTGGTAGTGATTGCCTCCCACCACAAAGCATAGATATTGCCTGTGGTCTGAGTGTATCCGGATGTGTGTATACACATCCTTTAGGTCTAAGGCGCATAGTCAGTCTCCCTGGCGGAGGTAAGGCAGCAATATTCCAAGTGAGAGCATCTTGAACTTCTCCCTCACCAGGAATTTGTTTAAGTTGCGCAGGTCGAGGATGGGTCTGAGGCCTCCTGTCCTTTTTGGTATCAGAAAGTACCTGGAGTAGAAGCACTTGCCCTGTAGGTGGTGGGGCATTGGTTCTATCGCCTAATCCTCGAGAAGACCTGCTAACTCCTTCAGAAGAAGGTCCCGGTGAAGGGGAGACCTGAGGGGCTCTCCTGGAAAATAAGGAGCAGGAACCTGGGATAAATGAAGGAGATAGCCTTGATGGACTATCTGTAGGACCCAGGCATCGGTGGTGATGGCTGCCCATCTGTGGGCATACAGGACAAGCCTTCCTCCTGTGGTGAGAGGGGCTATGCCTTGAGTCAAAAGCCGCTCCCAGGCTGGGCTGGAGCCGGTGCCTGGGGTTTGGGGGCTTTCTGCTTATGCGGGCCATGCCCCTGTCCCTTGGCCTGCTGCCGCTGTTGGGGAGCCGGGGAGGCCTGAAAAGGGGGTAGCTTCGGTAAGCAGCACCCTTCCTCGGATAAAAGGGCTTCTTATCTGAGCCCTTCTTCTTAGAAGGGGCAAAGGTCTTCTTTGAGAGCAGTGTCCTGGTCATGTACTCGGACTCGATCTCAGCAGCCTTGTCGGCCATGGGTTTGCCAAAGAGGTTCTCTCCCTCGCATGGGACATCGACCAACTTGTCCTGAACCCATTGCTTGAGGTCTGATGACTGTAGCCATGCTTGGCGGCGTGCACCGATGCCCGCCACAGCTATCCAGGCCACCGACTCAAAGCCGCCATAGGCTGCCCGAGTCATGAACTTCGAGCACTCATGGACTCCGGTGGACAGGCTCTTGAAGTGCTGCAAAGGTCCCTTGGAGAGACCAGCCGAGAACCCGGCGAGTTCCTTCGCCAGATCCCTCAGGTACATGCCCATGTACAGCTGGTAGGCCTGGATCCAACATGTCAGCATAGAACCCTGGAAGCACTTCTTGCCGAGGGCGTCCAAGTTGTGGGCTTCCCTGCCAGGAAGCACCAAGGAGTGCGTCTTCTGGCTCTTCAGCCTGCGCATGGCCAATTCCACAAAAATGGAGTTGTGCAGCAATTGTGCTTTCTGAAACCCAGGGCTCTTACGGACTCGATACATCAAGTCGATCTGTCTGCTGATCACCAGTGCCAATGCTGGTGTTTCCCACATGCGGAGCATCAGTTGTTCCAGGATCGGAGGCATGGGTACAGTAAGGGCCTCCCGAGGGGGAGAGTCATACTGGAGGATCGCGAGCTCCTCGGCTCGAGGATCCTCCTCAGACTCCGCAGGGAATGCCAAACCCTTTGACATGTCCCTCACAAAGTCCAAGAACCTAGTGTCCTCTGGGGGGGGACCTTCTCCGAGGCTCGGACACCGGGGAATCGGACGGGACGTCCCTGTGCCAGTAGGTGTCCGGGGACTCTTCCTCCTCCGTCTCCCATCACGATGCCTCCGAGGAGGAATTGAGGGGCTCTGGCATTGAGGGCCCCAGCCTCGACCACCCCGACAACCTCGGCCCCGAACAAGAGGTCGAGGGAGACTTTGGCTGAGGATCGACTCGAGTACGCATGGTCTCAAGGATCGGCTCGGCCTACGGGGTCGACTTGGACGTCGGTGGCCCGGTGGTCAAGGCAGAAGGACCGGTCAGACCGGCAATCAACGCCCACTGCTGGTCCATGAAGGCAGACATACTGCGCTCCAGGACCACCATTCTGAGACCGAGCTCAGAAGGCTCCGCAGCCACCGGGTCAGATCCCCCGGGGGGGGAGTCCTCGACAAGGACTGTTACCTGCCTTGGCTGCTCCGTATCCCGTTGAAGCTTCACTGGATGATCCATCTCCGAGGATCCGAGCCAGCGCTAGGGGCTCCGCGACCAATCCCGGGCGGGATCTGGCCGTTCAGAGCCATCCAACGGCGCCGCCTTCGAGGATTTTTTCTTCCTTCAATGTTCCCGTGAGGGAGACCCCATCTCCAAGGAACCTCTATGATGATAAGGCTCGGAGTGTTCCCCCCAAGACGTAGAGGCATCAGATGAGGTCCAGGCCCGCGAAGGTACGGACTCAGCAAAAATCCTATCATGCTGCTGCTGGCGGCTTCTCAGGGCCTTTGGGGACATCTTCCTACATGGGTCACAGAACTTCGGGTCGTGGTCAGGCCTGAGGCACCGGAGACAGCAGTCATGTGTATCGGTGAGGGACATTAGTTTTGTACACCGATCACATTTTATAAACCCGCTGGTAGCCATCGTGGGAAAAAGGGCCCCTGCAAGGTTGAAGATCCTGGCTGCAAGTGAAGAAGAAAAAGAGCACGAATGCTAGTCACTAAGGACAAAAACAAAAAAAACTAACCGGACTAGATACCGGTGTACCGAGCTGAAGGCAGGAAGGGGAACCGGTGTCGATCCGGAAGGAAAGAAACAATTTTAACTATTTTTAAACACTTTTTTATGGCGACTATTGGACTATGTCCGAAGGGCTCCATGGAAAAAATGAGACTGAGCAAGATGGCACTCTTGGGTGGGAAAGGAAACGCGCATGCGAGATGCAATTCCCAAAGGCTTTCTCTGAAAGCTGGGGATTTGCTCCGCACAAAGGCTCCGTCGGCGCCGACGTCATCTATATGTAAGGACTGACTTCCTGCTTGTTCCCGGAGAAATATCGATACACCGGGAAGATGTATTGCAACTATTTGATAAATGAACAGTAGCAAATCATCTGGACTGGATGGTATACATCCAAGGGTGTTAAAAGAACTGAAATATGAGATTGCAGACCTACTATTAGTAATCTGTGAACTATCATTAAAATCATCTGTAATACCTGAAAATTGGAGGATGGCCAATGGAACACCAATTTTTAAAAAGGGTTACAGGGATGATCTGGGAAACTACAGACCAATGAGCCTGATGTCAGTTCCAGGAAAAATGGTAGAAACCATTATAAAGAACAAAATTACTGAACATGTAGTCATGAGTTGACTTAATGGGAGACAGCCAACATGGCTTTAGCCAAGGAAGGTCTTGTCTTACTAATCTGTTATGGTTTTTTTTGAAGGTGTGAATAAGCAGGCAGATAAAGGTGAGTTGGTAGATAAAGTGTATCTGGATTTTCAGAAAACCTTTGACAAGGTCCCTCATGAAAGACTCTTGGCAAAATTAAAAAGGTCATGGGATAGGAGGCAGTGTACTATTGTGGATCAGGAATTGGTTAAAAGACAGAAAGCAGAGGGTAGGGCTAAATGGCCAATTCTCCCAATGGAGAAAGCAGAGTAGTGGAGTACCCCAGGGATCTGTGCTGGGTCCGCTGCTTTTTAACATATTTGTAAATGACTTGGAAATGGGAATAACGAATGAAGTAATCAAATTTTCAGATGACACAAAATTATTCAAAGTTGCTAAAACCTATGAGGATAGTGAAAAATTGCAAGAGGACCTTGATAAACTGGAAGACTGGGCATCCAAATGGCAGATGAAATTTAATGTGGATAAGTGCAAAGTTATTCACCTAGGAAAGAACAACCCATACTATGGTTACACGATGCAAGGTTCCACATTAGGAGCCACCACCCAGGAAAAGGATTTAGGTGTCATCATGGATAACATGTTGAAACCTTCCACCCAGTGTGCAGTGGTGGCTAAGAAAGCAAATAGAATGCTAGGAATCATATGGAAAGGAATGGAGAATAAAACTAAGGATATTATAATGCCTCTGTATCATTCCATGGTGCGACCACACCTTGAATATTGTGTGCAATTCTGTTCACCGTATCTTATAAAGGATACAGCTGAATTAGAAAAGGTACAGAGAAAAGCCACCAAAATGGTAAAGGGGATGGAAGGATACCCCTATGAAGGAGACTAAAAAGCTTAGGGATCTACAACCTGGAAATGAGATGACTGAGGGGAGATATGATAGAGGTCTATAAATTAATGAATGGAGTGGAATGGGTAAACATAGATCGATTGTTTACGCCATCAAAATATGGAAAGACTAGGGGACATGTAAAGAAGCTACAAGGTAACCTACTTAAGACTAATAAGAGAAAATATTTGTTACTGGAGGATGTAGTAAAAGCTGTTGGTGTAGCTGCGGTTAAAAAAGGTTTGGACAAGTTTCTGGAAGAAAGGTCCATAAACCATTATTAAAGGGGATCCCCAATACAAGCATTGTGGAACCTGTGTCTTTTGAGGAAACTGCTAGGTACTTGTGACCTAGATTGGACACAGTTGGAAACAGGATACTGGGCTTGATGGAACTTGGTCTGACCCAGTATGGCATATCTTATGTTCTTATGACATACTGGCACTTACACATGTAAGTTGCCAGGTTTCCTCCATGGATACACATTTTAGAAACTGTTGCACGTTTAGTAGAGCCCTTTCTAAAATACTAGCATGACTGTAAATATGGTGACCTGGATGTTTCAAGTCTGATCTCCATGTCCTATCTAAAATAAACCTTTTAATGTTTACTTACAAAGGAAGTTAATAATTAGTATATGCTAATTCCATTTAGCATGTGCTAAATATTTTAAGGTATACTAACTATTGCACAGTCCTAGAAGACATATATACCAAAGTTAGCAGAAAAGGCACTAAGAAAGTGGTAAGCTTATGCCCTGCTGCTCCTGCTGAAGAATAAAGATTAGGCAGCCTAATGCTAGTGGTTTAGCTGCGTGTCAATGTACAACTTAATATGGAGTTTTGTTGGAAGCCTAAAATTTGAGGTCAGCCTTTGTATAAA
This sequence comes from Ichthyophis bannanicus, assembly GCA_033557465.1. Classification (NCBI taxonomy): domain Eukaryota; kingdom Metazoa; phylum Chordata; class Amphibia; order Gymnophiona; family Ichthyophiidae; genus Ichthyophis; species Ichthyophis bannanicus. Next base: position 221,866,364 of record CM066040.1, on the reverse strand, counting down.
CAACTGTTTTGCACAAATGGTCTGAAATGTAGCCACAGGGAATAAACTGTGCTCTAACTGAAGTAACACACCTAGAGAAAAAAATATACTATTTCAGCAAGATTTTCCTGACTGTGAATTTGTTTTAACATGTTCCAGTAGAGGTCTAGGTTTGACTTTGAGCGGCACCGCCTCTCACAGTAATAATGAAAAATAAACAAACTGCCCACTCATAACTCTAAAACAGTATAACATTATTGGTAAAAAAAAGTTATTTATTTTAGTTTCTGAATTCAACAAAGTATTATTCAAGCTTCTCAAATATTTCTTAATACACTTTTGTCTTCTTGCATCTGATAAATGGTTTACTTCATAATGGTGCTAACCTTTTGATATTAGATGGCTCTGTTTCTTTTGCTGTTTTTTTACCTTTTCTCTCCTTGGGTTTAGTAAAATGCAACAAACTTCTTGTCTTTGATTATCAAAACTGAAATCAGAAATCTCTTTCACGCTGTTTTTGTTATCCTCAATCTAGAAATAAAATATAGTCAGCATTTTAGTAATGTTTCCAAGTCACTTAGTAAAGTAAAAATACAGTTCTAATCTATATAGATATTTTACTCTTTAAAGTATCTTTCACATATGTCTCATTTTCACCCACTATTTAATAGTTCATTAAATATTTCACGTTTCTGCACAGAGATTATTACTAAAAGATACAAGAAACTGGTGAGATGAAATCAATTATTCATAGATAACTTGTCTAACTGTATTTTCAAAAACATGTCTATTTCCAAGAACAGTGAAATCAGCAGTCATATATGGGGGTTACTTCATTTGAAAGCGCTGACAGGGATCATCTATATAACCATGGTAAAAATGTTAATGTGATCACCCACTTTTTAAGGAGGAATTTGAACATTACCTTATATAGGGATTCGGATGAATGTACAATACCATCTACTATAATAAAACTTAGTATGAGATGAATAAGAGGCAGTGGTGTAAATTATAAGGAGTAAATATTCAAAGGCACTTATATAGATAACAGCACCTGCTATCTGGATAAGTACCACTGGCCAAGGATATCCAGTGATATTCAGCAGCACTATCTGGACAGAGCCACCAAATATCTGACAGATTGACTCAGCACTATCCAGAGGTTGTCAGGACAGACTATGGGCAGAGTAGTGAATTACCTAGATACAGCTGTGGTCAACATTATTGGCACTCTTGCAGTTCAACTCCTTAATGTCCAATATTTCCTAAAAAAAACAGTGGCCAGTGAAATTGCTTTGGACTATATATGCACACATCTTTATCACAAACAATCTAATAAAACAAGACCAATTAAAAAGGAAATAGTATAAAAACTGGAACATTGCCAGGACATGATTATTGGCACCCTTATGAACAATTCAAATCAGTTTGAGCAGAAGAACTACATTCCCATTGCAGTAAAATTAGACACACTTGTGATCAATTGTCACTACTCACATGACTTGAATCAAACAATGAATGATGGCTCTAATGTTTAAAATGGTCACATTCACTCCCTGTTTCAATTCACAACAGTGAAGACAAGAGAGCTGCTGAGACCATCAGAAAAGCCATTATCACCAAACATCAAACTTCAAAGGTGTACAAGGCCATCTCCAAAGACTTTGGGATTCATGTGTCTACAGTTTGCAATGTTATTTCTGCTCATGAAACTGTCAAGAACAAGGTGGGAAGAGGAAAATTAATCCAAGAAGTCTTCAAAGGTTATTGCGAACTGTTGGAAAAACAGCACGTACAACATCCAAAGAGCTTAAGACTGACCTGGAGAAATCTGGAGACAATAGCAGAGGTGGCAGTCTGATAGCAGTGGCAGGCTGATAGATAAGGGCAGCCCATGGATTCAGTATTAAAGGAAGGGAGAGAACTTGGTGCAGGACTAAATGGGACAGAAAGGGAAAAAAAGAACCTGACAGAAAACTGATGTTGGTAGAGGACAAAAAAATAAGAGTGAAAGACTGATGAGGGAGAGGGGAAAGAAAGAACCTGGTCTAGGACTCAATAGAGCTCAGAATGGAAAAATGATGATGATAGAGAGAGAAAAGAAAGAAAAGAAAGAAGCCTGGAGGAGAGAAACAGGTCGGGGTGGAGTGGAAAACATAAAGGGAAAGATGCCTAACTAGCCTGTGCAGAAAGAGAGAAAGCAAGCAGGCTAGAGAGAAGCCAGATCAGGCAAGCTCAGCTAGCCCAACCGAAAAAAACTGAGAGCAAGAAACTGCCAGGCAGCAGTGTTTTGGGTCTATGTATGTCTGGGTATGTTGCATCTTTGTATGTCCATGTCTTTGTCTTGGCATGGTATATTTTTCTCGTCTGTCTATGTGTCATTTCTGTATCTTCAGAAGGGATCCCTTCCTCCTACTCCCCAACTAAAAGTGTGATGATACCCCGCTCCCCCCTCCCAGCTATAGAGTCCTCTGCAAACTTTACTTTGGGACCCACAATTTGAATTACATTACTGATAAAGGAACATTTTCAAAGGATTTCCACAAGTAAGTGGGATTTTACCAGTGGAAAATACTTCTGAAAACTGCCCACCTCTCAGTATGCAAGCTGTTCACAGTGTACATACCTTTACCCATCCAAAAAAAGAAAGTGAAGATGGGGAGGAACAAGGTTAGGGGAGGCCGAATAATGCAGCTGGGCATCCTTGGCTTTCTCTATTTTTCCTTCCACTCCTCTCAATGTCCCCACCGGGTTCTCCGTTTCCCTTCCATTCAGTAGGTGCAAAGTTTATGCTGTAAATCATGCGTGGTGGTTTCAAAATGAAATCAGTGTGCATTCATTGCTGACCTTGCCCTTCTGTAGGGCAGATAAAAATGCTAACACTGTTACTTTCACCGCAAAGAGGAAGGGCAATTTTAAGCCCCTTATTTCAGCCAGGTAACTTATCTTGTGAAAATTGCCCTTCTCAAAAAGAAAGAGAAAGAAATTGCTTATGAATTCTGCATAACTTTCACAGCAAATATAATTACGGAATCTATAGTGGAAACATTATTTCCTTCCTTCCTGTGTTTATTTTTCAGTGTTCTTCATTATAATAAATTAAATTGCTTCAATGCATTTCACTATTATCCACTGATTTGCTTTATCTAGACTGTTCCCAACTGTTCATTCGTCAGCTTCTAGTCCTAGCATAATTAATAGCATATAGATAACACAAATCAATCTTCATTGTTTGTAACTGGAAGACATATTCCTTTGACATCTGAGATAATCAGATTCCAACTCTAGAGAACAATATGTACGCTCTCTTCTGAGCAGAAAATACTAGATAGGATATAAAGAGTAAATTAGACTTACCTGCTAATTGTAGTTCCTGGAGGAACTCCAGTCTAGTCCCAACTCTGGGTTCTGCACCTCTCACAGCAGCTTAGAGACTGAGAACAGGTCATCTTTTTTCTGATGACAACTGGTATACCCATCCTGGATCCGCCTCCTCACTCCAGTAACCTACTGACAAAGCAGACTCACCGGAGCAACCATTAAGTATCAAACTGTATCAACATATTCTGACTCTCTAATTATCTTCAACATAAAAACATATACGAGGGTGACCACCCTTCTTTATTATCTCCAGCAAGAAGTTTTGAAGTCCACCCACTACCCTTCAATGAGGATAAAAGAAAGCTCCCTGCATTTAGAGTAGTTACTCACCTGTAACAGGTGTTCTCCAGGAGCAGCAGGAATCAGTCCTCACATATGGGTGTCATCGACGCCGATGAAGCCCCAGCGGAGCATTTCCCCAGCTTTCTATGAAAGCCTTTGGGAATGCAGGCACGCATGCCCGGTTCCCTTCCCGCCTAAAGGTGCCATCTTACCTCAGTCAAATGACATAGCTAAGAACAGCATACAAAAATGAAAAATAAACTATGTACAACTGCAACTCCAAGGGGAGGAGGGAGGGTTGTGAGGACTGATTCCTGCTGCTCCTGGAGAACACCTGTTACAGGTGAGTAACTACTCTTTCTCCAGGACCAAGCAGGAAGTCAGTCCTCACATATGGGTGACTCCCATGCTCTGGGCTACCGAGGAACCCAGGCTGAACAAGAGAACTCCCTCTAGTCTCAGCAGCAAAGAAAGGCTTTTCAAGGACACAACCTCCGCCGGTAGCCCAACAGAGGGCAGGAGTTGCCTAAACCTCAAAGAGATTCCGGAGTACTGCTTGGCCAAAAGCACTGTCCCTACGGGACTCCCTCTCCAGACGGTAATGGGCCGCAAAAGTCTGGCTTGAAGACCAAGTTTCAGCCCTGCAGATGTCTACCAAGGGCACAGAGCGGAGATGAGCCACTGAGGCAGCCATTGCCCTGACACGGTGGGCCGTAACCCGACCCTACAAAGGAAGGTCAGCCGCCTTGTAAGCCCAGGTGATACAGTCAGCCACCCAGATGGACAAGGTACGCTTGGACACAGCCAACCCCAGCTTATTAGGGTCAAATGATACGAAGAGGTGAGTAGTCCTTCTATGCCCCTGCGTACGGTCAAGGTAGAAGGATAAGGCCCTCCTACAGTCAAGGGTATGCAGGACTGCTTCAGCCTGGCTTGCATGAGGCCTAGGGAAGAATGTTGGAAGAACCACCTCCTGATTGAGATGGAAAGAGGAGACAACCTTTGGGAGGAACTTTGGATGGGTCCTGAGGACTACCTTGTTCCTATAAATCCTGGTGTAAGGCCTATCACAGACCAGGGCCTGAAGCTCACTCACTCGCCTAGCCGAAGTAAGGGCTATCAGGAAGAGTGTCATCCAGGAGAGGAAGCGTAGTGGGCAAGTAGCCATCAGCTCAAAAGGTGGGTGAGTCAGTTGCTGCAAGACCACATTCAACTCCCACTCAGGGGCAGGAGGATGGATTGGAGGCTTGAGCAAACGCAAACCCCTGAGAAAGCGGGACACCAAGGGGTGAACTGACAGAGAATATCCTTCCACCAGTGAGTGGTGAGCTGCTAGAGCTGAGAGGTGGACCCGAACAGAATTGGACTTGAGTCCCTGATTGGACAAGTGCAGTAAGTACTGAAGCACCACTGGTACAGTATAGGAGAAAGGATCCTCTGTACGTAGCTGACACCACACAGAAAAGCTTTTCCACTTGAGAGCATATGTCTTTCTAGTGGACTGTTTCCTAGAGGCTAGGACAACCTCCTCAACTTCCTGAGGTAGGCCCCAGGGAGCCAAAACTACCCTTGCAGCCTCCAGGCCATCAAATTGAGAGCTTTGAGATTGGGGTGCAGAAGGGAACCCTGATCCTGAGAGAGAAGGTCGGGTTGCAACCCCAGAGGCAGTGGGGGATCCACTGCCAGCTGAAGCAGTAGTGGGAACAAAGGTTGCCTCGGCCACCTGGGAGCCACCAGCAGGACCGAGGCCTTGTCCTGAAGAATCTTGAAGAGAGTTCGGGCCACCAAGGGCATGGGAGGATACGCATACAGGAGGCCCTGAGACCATGGACTCAGAAAAGCATCTGAGCAAAACTTTGGCAGTTGCTTGTTTAGTGGACTGGGAAACAGGTCTATTGAAGGGAGACCCCATTTTAGGAAGATCTTCTGAACTACCAAGGGATGCAGCTGCCATTCGTGGGGCTGCAAAATTCTGCTCAACCTGTCGGCCAGGTAGTTTTCCTGGCCTGGAAGGTACACAGCCTTGAGGATCATGCTGTGCTTGAGGGCAAATGAACAAAGGTCCTGAGCCTCCCGACAAAGGAGTCTGGACCCCGTCCCGCCCTGTTTGTTCACATAAAACATGGCTACCTGGTTGTCTGTCTGAACCAGGACAGATTGATGAGCCAGGGCAGGAGAGAAAGCTTTGAGAGCTAGACGAATAGCCCTGAGTTCCAGGAGATTGATCTGCTGTGCCGCCTCACAGGGGACCACAGGCTCTGGGTGCACTTGCCTCGACAATGAGCTCCCCAGCCCTGCAGGGAGACGTCGGTGGTCAGTACCACTGTGTACCCAGGAATCTGAAAGGGTACGCATTTGAGTAGATTGGGTGGGTGCAGCCACCAGCTGAGGGAGTTCAGAAATTGTCTGGACACCCTTATCCTGTCTCTGAGGCTGCCTGTGGCCTGTGACCACTGAGTCCGAAGGCACCACTGTGCAGACCTCATATGGAGCCTGGCATTGGGGGTCACATGCACTGTCGAAGCCATGTGGCCAAGCAGCCTCAGGCAGAGCCTGGCGGAGACCAGTGATTTGCAGAGAAACTGGTTTGCTAAGTTTATCAGTCTTTGGGCTCTGTCTGCTGGCAAGAAAGCCTTTGCCAGCAGGGAGTCCAGCCTTGCTCCTATGAACTCCAAGTTCTGGGAGGGGAGCAAAGTGGACTTTGCGAAGTTTATTACAAACCCCAGGCTTTGAAGAAGAGCAATAGTTCTGAGGGTGGCTTGTCTGGCCTCCTGGCACGTCTGACCCCTGATGAGCCAGTCGTCCAGATAGGGGAAGACAAAGATACCCTGATTTCTCAGGTAGGCCTCTACCACTACCAGGCATTTGGTAAAGACCCTGGGAGCGGAGGTGAGGCCAAAAGGCAGTACTCTGTACTGATAATGGTTTCCTCCCACAAGGAACCTGAGGTACTTTCTGTGGTCTGGATAAATGAGGATGTGGGTATACGCATCCTTTAGATCAGGGGTCTCAAACTCAAATTTCTTTGAGGGCCAAATGAGGACTTGTAAAGTAACCCGGGGCCGCACAAGACGCGGGCCTCATTTGCATAAGGGACCTCATTTGCATAAATATTTGCATAATGTTACCATACACTAACTTTTAGTAAACATGCCTCTTAATGAGTGTATGGATAAAGAAAGACTAAAAGATTTCTACATTACTATAATCCAGTGCCAACCGCCAGGCACATTAGGAACTACTACAAACACTGCCCATTTAGAACCCATAGCAAACCCGCCATATCCTAACAGCGCTACCAGGACTCACAAAACACCAGACCCTACCTATCAAAAGGCAACACTGCAAATATTAAATCAATACATTTCAGAGAATAACAATACATGACCTACTGGGGAAAGAGAACAAGTGCAATGTCAAATAGGAATTACATAAACAGAATACCTCAGCTCATTTACACATGCAGAACATACACCATCACCAAACAAGGAATCACAATTTAGAAACAGGAAGACAATAATTAAACTGGGAACCCCAAAAGTCAAACTTGGAATGTACAACAACACTGTAGAAATAAAACTATAAATTAATTTCCTCTTGTATTAAACAAAATGCAGATGTTAATGATGCACATTTCCCAGAGCTGACATATTCCAGTTAATAAATTCAAAATAAAGAGATATTTTTCTACCTTTTGTGCATTTTTTTTTGTTGCAATTGTTCCAGCCACTTTCTTCTGGTTTCTTCGTGTCTTCTGCTAACTCTCCATCGTCTGCTGTCCATTTGTCCTTTCTTCTCTCTTCTAGTTTTTTTTCCATTCTCTCTCTACATCTGCTTTAACATACTAATCTTTCTCCTTTTGCTCTTTCCTCATTCCTATTTCATCCACTCAAATTTTACTCCTCCATCCTCAATCCACACTTACTCTCCCGATACCCGGTCAATTGTAGATTTTTCTTCCCTCCCACACAAAATATTTTTCCCCTCTCCATTTCACTCTCCCAGCTCCATCCCATTCTAATCCTCCCCCAACATCAGCTCCCTTCTAGTTCCAGCTCCACCCAGCATCCGCTCCCTTCTAGTCCCCCATCATCAGCCCATTTCCAGTCCTAGCTCCCTCCCCTCACAGCCCATTTCCTTTCCAAGCCCCCCTCCCCATCAGCCCATTTCCATTCCAAGCCCCCTTCCACTCAGCCCATTTCCATTCCAAAACCCCGTCCCCATTAGCTATTTGCAGTTCAAGCCCCCCTTCTACTCAGCCCATTTTCAGTCCTAGCAACCCCCAGTCCATTACCGGTTCTAGCTCCCCCATAGCCCATTACCAGTCCTAAGCCCCCCAACAGCCTACTTCCAGTCCTAACCCTTCCATCACCCCATTTTCATTCTTAGCCCCCATAACCCCATTTTCAGCCTTAGCCCCCCAATCAGACCACCTCCAGTCCTAACCCCATCTGCCCATTACCAGTCCTAGCCCCCACCATAGCCCATTACCAGTCCTAACCCCCCATCAGCCCATTTCCAGTCTTAGCCCCCCCAATACCAGTCCTAACCCCCTCCCCCCCATCAGTCCAAGTAAATTTAAAAATTAAAAACGAAACAAACCCCTGGCTTCTGCTGCTGCCGCTGCCGCCGTGGCAGCAGCAGAATCAACTCTCCCGCTGCCCCTTCCCATCTGCCCGGCAGAGCCCTCAGCTGTCAGCTCCATCAGCAGCGGGCTTTTCAAGCTGCGAAGAGAAGAGTGATTTCCCTTTCGCGGCTCTGTTAAGCCTGCCGGGGCTGATGGGAACCGCGATGGGAACCCATCAGCCCCGGCAGGCTTAACAGAGCCGCGAGAGGGAAATTCTACTCTCTTCGCGGCCCTGAAAGCTGCCGCTGATGGAGCTGACAGCTGAGGGCTCTGCCGGGCAGATGGGAAGGGGCCACGGGAGAGTTGATTCTGCCGCTGCCATGGCGGCAGCGGTAGCAGCAGAAGCCAGGGGTTTGTTTTGGGGTTTTTTTGTTTCCTCTCCGTTGCGGGCCGCACAAAGTTCTCTTGCGGGCCGCGTGTTTGAGACCCCGGCTTTAAAGCGAAGCTTTTGTTTGGGACAGATTTGGAGAAACCGGTTAAGGATTTGGGTGAGTCCAAATTTCATTGCCAAAAGCCAAGATAGACCAAAGCAGCCTGGGAGGTGTATAGCTGTGTCCGCCTCCTTAACGTACCCCCATTTTCCTCAAGCATACTACTCTTTCAAAAAATAAAAGGACTAGGGATCATGCCAAGAAGTTAAAGTAGTATAGTTAAAGCCAATAGGAGAAACTATTTTTTCTTTCAATGTATAATTAAGCTTAGAAACTCATTGCCAAGAGATGTGATTAAAGCAGCTGGTGTATCTAGGTTTAAAAAAGATAGACCAAGAGAAAACCACTGCTTATCCTTGGAGAAAATTTGCATGGTATATGCTACTTTTAGGGTAACTCAGATACTTGTGCCCAGGATTGGCCACTTTTGGAAACAGGACATTGGGCTTGATAGATCTTTGTTCTGACCTAGTATTGCACTTCTTATGTTCTTAGGGGAAATGGTTAAAACACACATGAGTGGTAAACAGGAGAATACGGAGATCAGGATCCAAGAGCAGCCTTGAAGAGGTGAGTTTTTAGCTTGGATTTGAATAGGATCAGAAATGGAGCCTAATGAACTGGGTCAGATAGTGTGTTCCAGAGATATGGTGCAGCAAAGTGGAATGAATGTAATCTGCAGTTGGCAGTGGAAGAGAGGGCACAGATAAAAACAATTTGCCTGATGAGTGGAGTTTGAGGAGGGGTGTAAGGAGAGATAAGAGTGGAGAAGAAATGAGGAGCAGAGGAATGAATGCAATTGTAAGTTAGTAGAAGTCTGACTGTATGCAGAAATGGATAGGAAGCCAATGATGTGACTTGAGGGGTTACATGAGCATAGTGACAGTGGTGGAAGATTAGCTGTATGGTTGAGTTTTGAATGGGAAAGAGATGATTCAGGGAGAGACTATTGAGAAACAGGCTGCAATGGTCTAAACAAGAGGCGAAGAGAGCATAGATAACGGTCTTGATAATATGTTCAGAAAGGAATAGATACAATTTGCTGATGTTATATAGAAAGAAATGACAGGTTTTCGCTATCTGTTGGATGTATGAGGAAATGACAGAGGAGAGTCAAAAATGGCCCCAAGATTGTGTGCTTTTTGGGTCAGATGTTTTAGGAGGGGCTGGCTTACTTGATGGTTTTGTTTCTTCTTTGCCGTTTCTGGCCTTTGCAGAGGCTCAACAGCATTTAGAGGCACCTATCTTCTTAGTGGAGGTAAAGTAGGCTATGAAGCAGCTATTGTCCAAAATGTCACAAGACCCAAGGCCCATTGGAGTTCTATAGGGTTTTAGTCCCAGGTTTGGGGCCACATCTGCTATTTCCATATGTTTATTTGGTTAAACATCTAGATGCCAAGGCACATTTTAATGAGGTCCTATGGTTCTTCATGAGAAGCCTGGAAGGTACTTACATGTGTAGAGAATTTTAGGCCCATTTCTTTACTTAAGGCTAATTATAAGATTTTCTCACACAACAAAGCTCAAAGGAATCGCCACATATGTATTCCAGAATTAAGGTGAAAATCCTATAAACCAATATGCACACCCTGCCTATCTAAATAAGATTAGTCTATCAATTGACAAAACATAAGCCAAACACTAACACGCCACACAGAAGACCAGAAAAGATAAATCAACCAACACTCCACAAAAAGATGGCCACTTCTACATGTAAATAGTTCATTCCCCTCACTTATCTCCAAGTTGCACTCCCGTTTAATGTAAAGCAGTTCCTCTGTAATTGTTATGTTGTTTGATGTAAACCGCCTTGGATAAAGGCGGTATAGAAAAACTGTTAAATAAATAAATTATTAGGGGTTTTTTTGTCGGATCACCTGCCTTGAGAGGTCACCCTCTCTCATAGTAGGCCCTCCTTTTAATCAATTTTTTTTAAAAAGGCTCAATTGCCTAAAAGGTACTCCAAGGAAAGACACCCACAAGTGCACCCCCTCAGTAATACTTAGCTGGAACAGTGCGTATCTTCCATCCCGCTACTCCAAGCTTGTCTCAGACTGCCACATAAACAAACAAATCTTGATGGTTTAAAGTCCCTCTTCATAAGCGGCTGAACTTTGCCATGTAGTAAGTGTTGCTAGAGTAGCCTCATTTTAAGGATCGCCACTTGAAATACATATATCGTCGTTTAATTCAAACTCCTTCAAAGGAGATAGCTTTGTCCATTAACACCGATCGGGTACTGAAACACAACGCCGTGTTTCAAGCTCTATGCTTTCTTGACTCTTCCTCAAGCAAAGTAACCCCATCGTGTATCCATTTCCAGTTTTATCTCTCTTCAAAGATTAAACAGCAGATGGTTTAAATTCATGAATCAAAGCATCTAATAAAGTAAAAACCAAACCATCTTTGAGGGCAATTTTAAAAAGAAGACCGCATCATGAAAGTAATCTGCAAGAGCATGAGGAGAGGGGGAGATATCAGAAGTGGATGGACTCTCTGCAGTAAATAGTATGGAAAGGGTGGACAGAACTGAGTATAATTGATGAGCAGAGTTCATGGGCGAGGAAATGAGGTTAGAATTATTTTATTTATTTAGCTGCATTTATATCCCGCTTTTCACCGGGTCAAAGCGGTTGGGGGTACATTTAACATGAGAGGATATGAGACACATACACTAATACTTACAGGGAACATGGGCAATGGAGGGTTAAGTGGCTTGCCCAAGACCACAAAGAGCACCTAGAAACCCCAGTCCTTCTGGCCCAAGGTTGCTGTCCTCTAGTGGGATTTGAACCACCAACCTTCCGGCATGTAGTACCTTGCCCCAACCACTAGGCCACTCCTCCCTATAGTAGTATAGAAAACACAGTTACTTACCTGTAACAGGTGATCTCTGGGAACAGCAGGAATAAGTCTTCACATATGGGGTACGTCGGTACTGACGGAGCCTGCGCGGGAACGCTCCCCAGCGTCTAATTAGAACGCTTTTGGGAGCATCCCATCACGCCTGCATGCTGCCTTCCCACCTTTCCCAACTGCCTCTCCTCAGTTAAGTTTTAAAGCTGAGACAAAGAGAGAAAGAGGGGAAAGATAGAGAAAGAGAGATACAACTCCTAGGGGAGGTGGGTGGGTTGTGAAGACTTATTCCTGCTGTTCCCAGAGATCACCTGTTACAGGTAAGTAACTGTGCTATCTCCAGGAACAAGCAGGAATGAGTCTTCACATATGGGGACTCCCAAGCTAAGATGCCTGGAGGAGTCCCAGCATGTTGCGAATCTGAGAAAGCCATGCTATTCGACAGAACCTCAGGCATCCAAGGGATGGAGGGTAGGAGTTGAACTAAAAAGATGTGCTGTGGAACAGCTGGACCAAACAGGACGCCTAGATAGGAGTCCCTGTGCAGATGATATCTAGTAGTAAATATTGAACTGCAATACACCAATATGGACCTCACCTGGTGGTATTGTAAAAGGTTTATGGAGTTTCATATGGATGTGCTAATATGAACCAGCAGAATATCCCCAAGGAGTACCTCAATGTAAGCAGAGGTAAATAAACTGTGCAAAAGACAGGTTGAGGTCAGAACCTTTAGGGCGAGAAGAAAAATCCCAGTGGAACTGGGGTAGTTCAATGAGGCAGGACTTTTGCGGGAAACACGGAAGTCCCTATTAGACAAGACTGAAGCTCTTTTGACCTTAAAGAGACATAGTTCTTATAGGAGAAGAGGGGCTTTAAAGATCCCTATATCCGATAACAAAGGACAGAAGTATGAGGCATTGGAGCCTCCTATTTTCTGAAGATTCAGAATGTCCTTCCTAACTGAAGTCACTTAGGAAAAAAGAGGGTATATGGAGGGCTTCAGATGTACCTAAACTGAAGGTCATGGTGCAAAAACCCTTTAACTATCACAGGGAAGTGGTTGTTTATGGAGAACCCTAAGCATGCTGGAACAGCATTGAACAGGATAGTGACTATCGGTCAGGGCTGTAAGGAAATATTTTATATATATATATATAAACCTAGGCAGACAGCTGGAAAAAGTATATAGATATATATCTACCTACTATCATATATTGCAATAGATAGATAGATAGATAGGTAAATACAGATATATCCATTTATATGAATATATATATATATATATATATATATATATATATATATATATATATATATATATATATATATCCATTTATATGAATATATATATATATATATATATAAATGAGCACAGACATGCATATGTCTATATACATGTATATATATATATATATATATATATATACCCATATCCCCACATAGGGGTATGTGGATAGAGAAAGATTCATCTAATAACAAGAAGTGAGATACCTGCTTGAGAAGATGTTTAGAGAATCCATTCTCCCTGGTTATGAGTGGGAGAGATAAGGGAGTGCTCTCACTGGCAAGGAGAAGTCTAGAGTCCTTTAAGAACTCTAGCCCTTGAATAACCAGGAATGGAGGCCTACATGGAAAAATGCAGAGGATGTTTTTAATCTGCAGAAAGTAAGTCTGAATCCTTCCATAACTCCAGCAAGGTAGCTGGAGAAGAAGATGCAATGAGATTAAATACCATATTTACCCTTCTAAGAGGGCAAAAATGAGTATGGTGCATTCTTGCGCTCAATATGAATTACGCCATGAAGAATTGAGGATGGAAGGAAAATACAAGACAAGGACTGGCCGTTACTGAAAGAAAATCATCCCTGGTGAAGTGGTCCACTGGAGATGTGAACCAACCCAGGGAATTGGATAATTCTTTAAGTCTTCACTTAATTAAAGGCCTGTGTCCTTTATTGAAGAAGACTTTAATGGAAAATGGTAAGGGCAGGGAAGAACCCAGTAGTCATAACTAGGTAAAGCCCTTCCTAACCATCTTGAATTATTTGCTCTCTAACAAGGGCCTATAGTGCAGAGCTGCTCTGTAGAGATTGTGATGTAGAAGCCCACACAGAGCCTATGCAAATAGATAAAAAGGAGAAATTTACCTTAGAATCTGTGAGGCAGCCAGCATATGCAGCTCAGGAGAAGCAAAGGAACAGAGGAGTAGAACTACCACACCCAAGCTATGACGTAACAGAAAGCTTAGGAACTGATTATGATCACCTGTCCAAGAAAGCACAGTCAGCATGCAGAGAACAGGGAGATAAAAGCTGCTGGGTAGATCCAGCAGAGGTTAGAGAAGTTAGAAGAATCAGAGAGCTCAGAGCAGGAGTCAGAGAGCTCAGAGCAGAAGGCAGAGGCCACAGAGAGGGAAGCCTGCTGAACAGAGGAAGCAGTGGGCGTGTCAATGGAACAAGAAGCAGCAGAGGCAAGGCTTCAGAGGAACGTGGCAAAAGAAGTGCTCAGACGGTCGGTTGCTGGAGGTCCTACCAGGAACCTGATTACAGCCCAGGGAGAGAAGCCAGTGCTCCAGGGAGAAGGAAGGCACAACCTGTGGCTAGGAGGCTGCCCAGACCGAGAGAGCAGGAAAGTCCCCAGTCCTCACTGCCAGAGGAAAGACCTCAGCATTTACACAGGTGGGAGCCTAGCATTGTGAGAGGGAAAGCTAGAAGCTCTGTGTGGAACGGAGGGTCAGAGCAGAGCACAAGACAAGAAATATCTGCAGGAGGCTATAAAGCAATCCCTAACAACCGGAGGGTGGAAAAGGACAGCTGGAGAGGAAATAGGCCATAGCCTATCACAATACCACACCTACAGGTACTTTTAAACCCACTTGCACAGAACTGTGTCCCTGTAAGTTATCTGAATCCTCAGAGAGGGGTTTTCACAAAGTCAGCTGTGAAGGTTTAAACCCACACTCAACGCACAGGGAATGTGAGGATATGCAATGGGAAAGTAACTCCAGTGTTTCAGAATATACTCCTATGGATTGTACCTTATGTCTTGCGGATGATATTGAGTCTTTGTGCTGAAGCCCTGTAAAACACCAAAGAAAAAAAAGATATTTTTCTTTGAGAGAAACTGTTTTGTTTTCCATGTTTTGTTGTGCACCTGATATCCTTGGGGGAAGAGGAATAAAGCCCTTGTTTTTGTTTTGCCTTAAACACTCGGTTTGAGACTATTTTTGTTACCAGACGATAGCAAGGCAACTGCAACCTCGGGGCCCTAGGCGAAGGTCTGCAGCCCCATGACAAATGGTGTAGTTTTGAGGATTTTTGTTTTGTGCATCTGGAATACAACGGGAAAACAGAAAAGCTGTGTTGCTGAGGAGCAGACTGAATGTCGCTGGCAGTATCGGCCAGAAGGTTCCAGAACCAGTGAAAAGACACCTTTTCAATGCTCGAGTCTACACCTCGCTCAGAGGAAAACCCGGAGATGGATCCCCACGAAGTCCTTCGCTGGATGAGTTCTCAGTTTGAGAAACAAAGGGAACTGGCACAGCTGACACAAGAACAAGCCATTGCAGCCATGCAGGCCCAGCAGAAGCCCATGCTGGATTTAATAGAGGCTTTGCTTGCAGGCCAGAAGGCAGCGGAGAAAAAGCCAAGAGAACATTCCTGTGTGGTAGGACCACAGAACTGTGGAGTTTTGTCTTTTGGACAATTGACTGTTGAGGACAATATTGATGATTTCATTGAGGCCTTTGAAAGGGTAGCCCTTAATGTGGAAAGGCCGCCCGAGCAATGGGCAATCCGGCTTGCTACCTCCCTAACGGGAGAGGCCTTAGCGGCCTACAAAGCCATGCCCGCTGCTCTGGCGACAGATTATGAGGAGCTTTAAAAAGCCATTCGTGATAGAATAGGCTTAACAACTATGGTGTACAGGAGGATGTTGAGAGCCACTAAGCTCAAACCAGGTGAAACACCTAAGGCGTTGTGCCAAAGGGTGCGCAGCTTGGCCTGGAAATGGCTCGCTCCTGAGGGAAAGACCCTTGAATCCATTGTTGATGCCATTGTCCTAGAGCAATTTACGGAGGCAGTTCCAGCTGAGATAAGGTCCTTTTTGACTTTACAAAATTGCCAAACCGCAACAGAAGCAGCCCACCTCACGGAGCGGTTTATGGAGGCTGAGTTGGCCGGTAAACCACAAGGAGGCACTCAGAGCATGTTTGGTGAGGCAAATTTTGAAAAAGCAATAAAGGAGCCTAGACCCGATGTGAAAGGTGTGACCAATTGTTTGCCTAAGGGAGATGTTAAAGAGGCAAATGTAAAATGTTTTAAATGCAGTAAAATGGGTCACATGCAGAGAAATTGTGTAGTGCGAACAGCACTGATAATTAATGATAACAAACGTATACAAGAAGGTTTCCTTCTAAGTGTAGAAGTGCAAGGTGTTTTGGCTAGGGTGTTGCTTGACTCGGGTGCTGACCAGAGTATGGTCTCGAAAAAACTCTGGCAGGCTATAAAAGCCCGCAAGGGGTCAGCACCGAGCCAACCAGAAGGAGTAGCGAAGATTCGATGTATACATGGAGCATCCACCTGTTACCCTCTGTATAGAGTTTTAGTAAAAGGGTTAGGTACACGGAGGGAGGTTTTAGTGGCCATAGTCCCCAAATTGCCCTATGATATTGTGCTAGGTAGGGACTGGCCCCCGTTTTGTAGAGGAATAGAGAAGGGCATACACGCAAAGGGAGGTATGGTCTCCACCAGGTCCCAGGCCCAAACCTCAGAGGTACAAGGTGAACCCCCAGAGGAGGAGTCCGACCCTCTAGCGGAGGAAGAGGAACCCCCAGAGGAGGAGGGTGGGTCTGCAGATGAGGCCCTAGAAGAGCTTCCCACGTGGGAGAAGATTAAGAAGGGGCTGGAACAGGAGAATAATCCAAGAGTGAAAGCCATGGTGACGGTGGTTCCGAAACCCCTATTTGCAAAACCTAGAAAGACAGGCTCAAGTTCAAAGGTGCCAGGGAAAGTAGAGCCATCAGCTAAATCGGGATTTGTACTGAAGCCCTGTAAAACACCAAAGAAAAAGAAGATATTTTTCTTTGAGAGAAACTGTTTTGTTTTCCATGTTTTGTTGTGCACCTGATATCCTTGGGGGAAGGGGAATAAAGCCCTTGTTTTTGTTTTGCCTTAAACACTCGGTTTGAGACTATTTTTGTTACCAGAAGGTAGCAAGGCAACTGCAACCTCGGGGCCCTAGGCGAAGGCCTGCAGCCCCGTGACAAGATGCAGAGAGCATGTAGCAGGTTGATTAGAAGAAAAAACTGGCTGTTTAAGAGCCAGTATGCAACCTGAACTACTCCGCCAAGCCCAAGGATTGGGGAAGGCTAAGGATAGGAGGTAAGGTGATGTGTCTGCAACAATGGCCAGAAAAAGTTCTTAACCTGTCTGGGACTTAGTAGTAAGGCCAGAAAAGATTGATATTGGAGATCAAGCCCTGGTTGCTTGTTCAGCAAGTCAGTGGTCTAACCACTAAGAGCCCCTGCAGTTCTAACTATTGTTAGGGCAGCAGAAGAAATCTTAGGTCCCAAGATTGGAAAAAAACATACAGACATAAGTAGGAGTGGTAAGACTCCGTCATTGTCTGAGAAGCTGCCAACAAAACAAGAATGCAAGGGGGAGACAACTCTGAAAAGAAAACTAGGGGCTTAGGGATAAGCCTTCAGTTAAGTGGTATCACTCTTACAGACCAAATGTCTTAGTAAGAGGGACAGAGTTGAAAAAGACTTACAATGGAGTAAATCTTTGAAAAAGTAATATGAGACATGTTGAAACAGGAGAAAAAGTCAAAGGTAAAGGTATAGCAACCTTATTGACAGCTGTTACTCCTCTGTGTACTTCAGAGGAAGAGGAGTAACTTTACTACCTGTAAAGCATAATCATGTTAAGAAGCTCTGAGCTAAAAGTCAGGATGTCTCTTTAAGAGAGACATGTGTAAATTTTAGGATGGAACCAATGTAGATGCTTGTAATGGTAAGAAGCAAACTACAGGTTCTAAACCTCAAACAGGAAGAAGGATTCAGTGAAGAGTCCATCAGCAACCCTGCGGCTGCTGGGTTTGCTGAAGCGGTTGAGGTTGTGCTTTCTTCAGCCTGGTTTGATGTTTCCCTTGTTTGGAAACAGCTGTATGATGGGTAGAGAATGAATAAAACTTTTTCCCCTTGGGGGAAGAAAGTTTGGTAGAAGATTTCCTACCACCTGGGATAGAGAAAGGTGTTAACAATCCTTTGAAAGCAACAGTGCCAGTGGTTAACTGAGCAGCTTGGCGTAAAGTCTCTTTGTTAAAGAGATGCTCCCCAGTACAAGGAGTATTACCCAGGCTTTCTTGTACCCATTTATCCAAGTCGGAAGCTTGGAGCCAGGCTATGCGTCGTGCCCCTATGGCTAAAGCAGAAGTTTTGCTAACAGACTCAAAACAGTGCAGGGTAGCACGAGTAAGAAACCTAGAGATATTTTGAACATGACTAACCAGTAAAGAGTAGTCTGGTCTTTTGTGATCTTGAAGAAAAGGAGTCAAAAACAGCAAACTGTTTGTGACCTCTTCAAGAGATAGTCCCATATAGAAAATATATGAGAGAATTCTTGTTGAAAACATGGATGCCTGGAAGCTCTAACGTCCAAAGGCATCTAAAGTTCTAGACTCACGACCTGGCAGATAAGAAGAGTGCCTTTTAGCACTTTTAACACGCCTCATTGCTGATTCCACAACAATAGAATGATGTGGAAGTTGAGTCTTTTGAAAAACTGGAGAAGGGGGCACCTTGTACAGAGAAGTCAGTGGCCTTTGAAGGTGGGGATACCTTTAAAGGAGTTTCCCACATTCTAAGTAAAAGATCCTGTAAGGTTTGATACAAAGGAAACATGATGATCTCCTTTGGGTTCTCAGGGATATACAGAAGCTCTGAATCCCCTGGTGCAGGATCTTGACAAGGTACAGAAATGGCAAGTAATCTTGCCATATCAAGCAGGAATGCTTGAAAAGAAATTTCCCCAGAAGGGGATCCTCTATCATGAGGAGTAAAGGTTAGATCTGTTGAAGATCTAGTCTTGGCACTAATGGATTGATCCACTGGAGTGCCAGACCCGAAAGGGTGGAGCATCGGATTGTCCTGAAAAGATAGTCGTCGGCAGGGGCGGCCCAAGGGGGGTGCGGGGCCATGTGCAGAGATTAATTGTGGGGCCTCATTTGCATAGGGAGCCTCATTTGCATAAATACTTGCATAATGTTAACATGCATTTTTAGTAAACATGCTTCTTAATGAGTGTCTGGATAAAGAAAGACTAACAGATTTCTATGTTACTATATTCCAGTGCCAACCGCCAGGCCCATTACGAAGTACTATAAACACTGACCATTTAGAACTCATAGCAAATCCACCATATCATAACAGCTCTGCCAGGACTCACAAAGCACCAAACCCTACCTATCAAAAGGCAACACTGCAAATATTAACCAATACATCTCAGAGAATACCAATGCATCTCCTACTGGGGAAAGAGAACAAGTGACATGGTCAAATAGAAACTACATGAACAGAATACCTCAGCTTGGTTAAAATGCAGAATATATACTGTCACCAAAGAACAAGGAATCACAATTTAGAAATAGGAAGACAATAATTAAACTGGGAACCCCAAAAGCCAAACTTGGGATGTACAACAACACTGGAGAAATAAAACTATAAATTAATTTCCTCTTGTACTAAACAAAACACAGAAGATGTTAACAATGCACATTTCCCAGAGCTGATATATTCCAGTTAATAAATTCAAAATAAAAAAGTATTTTTCTACCTTTTGTTGCTTGTGCATTTTCTTTTCAGTTGCAATTGCTCCAGTCATTTTCTTATGGTTTCTTTGTGTCTTCTGCGAGCTATCCATTTTCCTTTCTTCTCTTTTAGATTTTTTTCCAAATTTTTTCTCTATATCTGCTTTAACATACTGATCTTTCCCCTTTTGCTCTTTCCTCCATTTCTTTCCTTATTCCTTTATCATCCACTCAAATTTCACCCTTTCATTCTCAATCTCCACTTACTCTTCCAATACCCGGCCCATTGTAGACTTTTCTTCCCTCCCACACAAAATATCTTTTCCCCTCTCCATTCTCATTCCCCATCCCTTTCTAGTCCTCCCCCAAAAGCAGCTCCTTTATAGTTCTAGACCCACCCAGCATCTGTCCCCTTCTAGTCCCAGTCTCCCAAGCTTCCACATCAGCCCATTTCCAGTCCTAGCCTCCCATATGCTGTTTTCCAGTTCCATTCCAGCCCCCCATCAGCCCATTTCCACTCCAAGCTCCCCATCAGCCCATTTCCAGCCCTATTCCAACTCCCATCAGCCCACTTCCAGTCCTATTCCAGCCCCCATCAGCCCATTTCCAGTCCTATTCCAGCCCATCACCCATTTGCAGTCCACGTTCCCCCCATCAGCCCATTTCTAGTCCTATCCTAGCTCCTCATCAGCCCATTTCCAGTCCTAGCCCCCCATATGCTCTTTTCCAGTTCCATTCCAGTCCCCCATCAGCTAATTTCCAATCCTAGCTCCCTCGTCAGCCCACTTCGCCCTATTCCAGCCCCCATCAGCCCATTTCCAGTCCTAATCCAGCTCTTCATCAGCCCATTTCCAGTCCAAGGTCCCCCCCCCTCCATCACAGCCCATTTTGTCCATTCCCCCCCACCATCACAGCCCATTTGCAGTTCTCTCCCCCCCACCATCACAGCCCATTTGCAGTCGCCCTCCCATCACAGTCCAATTGTAGTCCGTTCCCCCCATCACAGCCCATTTCCAGTCCGTTCCCCCCCACCCCCCGCCATTACAGCCCACTTGCAGGCCTCTCCCCCACAGCCCAATTGCAGTCCATTCCTCCCCCCACATCACAGCCCATTTCCAGTCCGTTCCCCCCCCACCATCACAGCCCACTTGCAGTCCTCCCCCCCACACCCCAATTGCAGTCCGTTCCCCCCAACATCACAGCCCATTTCCAGTCCGTTTCCCCCCACCATCACAGCCCAATTGTAGTCTGTTCCCCCCCACCATCACAGCCCATTCCCCCCCTCAGCCCATTTCCAGTCCGTTTCCCCCCATCACAACCCATTTCCAGTCCGTTCCCCCCATCACGGCCCATTTCCAGTCCATTCCCCCCCACCATCACAGCCCATTTCCAGTCCGTTCCCCCCATCACAGCCCAATTGCAGTCCGTTCCCCCCTCCATCACAGCCCATTTCCCCCCATCACAGCCCATCCAGTCCTAGCCGCCCCCCCTCCGAAGAGCCCCGCGCTGTTTAAGGGGCTTCAGAGGGAGCCGGGGAAGCCCGCCGAAGCCCTGACTCCCTCTGCACAGCCCGCCAGCGTGAAGAACCTTTACCTTCCCGCTGGCGGCTGTTTCAATGAAGCCGTGAATGCCGGGAAGATACCGAGAGCGCTAGACTGCGATCATCGGTGTGGAATGTTTCATCCAACACCATTGCCGATGCCGGGGTACTGGCACCGCTCAAAGTGGATACCACCACCGAGCATGGCTCAGGTATGTTCGCCGAGGTAAAAACCCCGGGAACAACCTGAAACCCCGTTAATGCTTTGGAGGCCGAAGACTCCCGCCGGGGTTTTAAAGCCAATATGTCCTCGGGGGCAAGGCCAGAGGCATCTCGATGATGAACATGAGATCTACCACCCGAGGACTGGCTAGTCTTTACAGACTTTTGTTTGGTTACCTGATCCTGTGAAAAAGAAGTTGTAGCTGGTACCCTCAGGTCTGATGGGAACCCCGTATCGAGTTGAGCTCGATGCTGAAGACTTCTTCTAGAAATACTACTGCAGGAGGGACACTCCAGCGGATAGTGTTCAGGACCCAAACATGGAAGGCACCAGTTATGGGTGTCCAAAACTAATTTGGTACCGCCACAGTTGAAACACGTTTTAGGGACAGTGGCTGGCGTTTTCTTGAAGGAAAGTGGAGAGGCCTAGCAGGCTGAAAGCCATCAGGCATTAAACAGGGAAAAAATTCCCTACAAAAGAGAAAATTTGTAGGAGAAAAGAAGAAGAAAACACCGGCGGTACCGGTGCGTCAAGGGAAGGCAGACGCGACCACAAGAAAAAACAAAAATAAAGGAAGAATTTTCTGTGGTAACAGGAGTACGTCCTGCTGGCTCCACGGAAAAATGAAAACTGAGGAGAGGCAGTTGGGAAAGGCGGGAAGGCAGCACGCAGGCATGATGGGATGCTCCCAAAAGCGTTCTAATTGGACGCTGGGGAGTGTTCCCGCGCAGACTCCGGTACCGACGTACCCCATATGTGAAGACTGCTTGTTCCTGGAGATTAGTAGTTTCTCTTGGCTGAGTGAATCATGGTGCGGTACTAATGGTGAAGAAGCTTGAAATGTTGAAGAGAGACAAGAGAGGGATGTTTCAAAAGGATAAGAGCCTGTAGGACTGACCACAGAGAGTACTGCAGACCAAAACAGCCTCCAGAGGCAGGTCTTGGACTGGTCTAGCAGGAATCACAGAAAGGATGTTATCTGGTAAGTAAACTGTCACCTTATATACCATCCTGCTAGACCAGTTCAGACAATTGGGACATACCAAACCTACATCTTCACTGGGCAGGAAGAAGGCACAGCAGTTTTCAAAACCTCTAAGCCAAAGGCCGTGTCCACCTGAACATGAATATCCAAGTGGTAATGCTTGACAAAAGTGGAAAGTGATGCCCGATAAAGGCTTGAGGGGGCAACAGAGCTCTGCTCTGCCCTTGAGGATACCTGTGCCCAAGTGGCATGTGCATGCAAACCCTCCAGAACCATCTGATTCTGCAACAGATACGCTGAGACAATGGTCTCTTTGATCCAGCACCCTAGGGTAGACTTCACAGCTGCGTCACCTTTACACAGTCCCGCAAATAGCATAAATAGATGGTCTGACTTACGAAAGGAATTAGTGACCTTACGATACCGGAGAAACACTCTCCAGACATCCACAAGATAATACTTTAATAAAGAAGGGCAGACAGACCACCTGATCAATATGAAAGGATAGCACCATTTTGGTAAGAAGGGAGGGACAGGTCGAATGTACACGGCCTCCTCTGAGAATGACAAGTAAGGGTTCATGCAAGATAAGGCCTGCAGCTCAGAGACACGTCTCACAAAGCAGATTGCAACAAAGAAGATGTTCTTAAGGATCAAATCTTTAAGCGTGGCCCATTTCAAGGGCTCAAAGGGTTCCAACATTAGGGTCCCACAAGAGAACAATTGAATGCAAGAGAGGATACAGGTGCCATACCCCCCTCCTCTGAAGGAAACAAGATATTTCCAAGTGTGAGACTATAAACTGTACTGCCACCGGTCCCCTGAAGCATGATAAGGCTGCCACCCAAACGTTCAGGGAAATAAGGAAAAGGCCATCCTTAAAGGTAATCAAGGAAGGCAAGTCTGATGTATTAGTGCCACCCTGTTGCTCACAATACCAGTACTCAAAGAGTCACCAGATGCACGTGTAGGCAAGATTGGTAAAACCTCTCCTTGCCTTGAGGAGCATGGAAAACATGGCAGAAGAATAGCCCTTACATACTAAACAATGCCTCTCAAAAGCCAAGCTGTAAGTGAGAAGGGAGCTTGGTCATCCCCTGGTCTAGGGAAGGTCACAGAGGAGGAGCCACATCAAGTCCCTAAACAATGGCCTTCATGATCAATCTCGCATCACCAGGACAACAGAGCGTAGATGTTGCTCTATGTGGCAAAGCACATGCCCCACAAGCAGCAGATACTCCTTTGGCCAAGACTCAACTAGAGCATCAAAGCCCTTGGAGCCTGCTTTCCTGAGGCGACTGAAGAATCTGTACACTTTGGCAATGGATTGGGTCAACATCAGATCTATATCAGGATAACTGCAGAGGTGCAAAGTCTGCCAAAATGTCATCTGACTCAGTTCCCACTCTCCAGGATTGAGAGAATGGCGACTGAGGAAGTCTGCCTCTATGTTGTTGACTCCCGCAATGTGTTGCACTGAAAGAGCCAGGAAATTCCTTTCCACCCAGAACAGTAGGGTCCATCTCCAGGGCCACTCCAGCAATCTTCATGCCCCCTTGCCGGTTGATATATGTCATTACCCATGGCATTGTCCATTTTGTGTCCATACTGCCGCTACACACAGAAATTAACTGAAGGCTCTTGCTGTTTATCATTGCTGTTGTTGTTTAGTGCCACTGAAAAATTCCAAGCATGCCCAGAAATGCCTGGAAAGACTTTTCCAGAACTTGTATGATCAGATGTCATCCACTTGTATGAATAATCTACTACAAATGCAAAAGCTCTATCCCAGACTAGGGATCATAAGTGCAAAAGGGCCAAATGAATGACCCTTGTCTTGAGGTGATTGATGGGACATGCTGACTCTCGGCTGCTCCAATGGCCCTAGCTGTTTGGTTTAGTTTAGTTTATTTGGATTTGATACACCGCCCTTTATTACATCAGGGTGGTTCACAGTCACATTAACAATCAAAAGGTGGCACAAGGCCAGAAAAAAGAAAGGAACTACAAAATTAACAGAAAAGGGGAAATAATAGAGAGCATAGAGACAAGACATAGAGAAGAGATTATAGGCAAACATGAATAAACCAGGTCAGTTTTGAGAGGCGGGGAGGTTGAATGCAGTGGTAAACAGATTGGTTTTCAGCTGAGACTTAAAAGTAGCATAATTGGTTTCTAGTCTGAGTGACATGGGCAGAGAGTTCCAAAGGGCAGGACCATGAAATAAAAAGGCAGAGTAGCGGGTGGATTGAAGATGCGCACATGAAGGTGAGGGAAGATTAAGGCGGTTTAGGTGTATGGAGCGGAGACTACGTGTGGGAACATGAAACTGAAGGAGGTCAGTGAGATACCATGGGGTGTGTGTATAAATAGCTCGGTGCATCAAAATAAGAATCTTAAATTGAACACAAAAATCCATAGGAAGCCAATGTAAGTGAAACAAGAGTGGTGTAACATGGTCCCTATGAGAAGAGCAAGTGATAATCCTGGCTGCAGTGTTTTGTATTAGTTGTAAGCGACGTAACTGAGTGCGAGTGATACCTGTGAAAATAGAATTGCAATTATCAAGCCGAGAAATTACTGTGGCTAAAGTAAGGGTGGTCAAGGCAGAGGGAGAAAGGAAAGGATGAATAGAACGTATCTGGCGTAGGTAGAAATAGGATGTCTTTGCAAGATGGGAACTATGATCCTGAAAATTAAGATTGGAATCAAGCAGGACCTCGAGATATCGAAAAGAAGAAACCAGAGGGATCGTGAAGGTACCAATGGACAGTGCAGATGAAGGGCAGGGACTCCCAAAGGTGAACCAGGTACAGGAAGTTTTAGTCAGGTTAAGGTGAAGGCAGTTGGAGGACAGCCAGCTCGCTACAAGGGTGAGGCAGGAGTTTAGAGGCACGAGATCCGGATGAAGGGGGTTGGTGTGGTGTAAAATGATGATGTCATCAGCGTAGAAAAAAACCGAGAGACCTGATTGTTGAATACAGAGGGCAAGAGGTGCAAGGAAAAGATTAAACAAAAGAGGGGCCAGGACTGATCCCTGAGGGACATCACAAGGGAGAGGGGTAGGAGCAGAAGAGTGATATGAATCAGTAGGTGAGGCCACAGAGAACAAGAGGAAGGATAGGAAAGAATGAAACCAGCGATAGACAGTTCCCCTAAGACCAGCGTCCCGAAGACGTGAGAGGAGGAGGGAGTGATCAACTAGGTCAAAGGCAGCGGAGAGGTCAAGTGAAACCACCACTGAAATGTCACCTCTGTCATGTGAAGAGTGAAGATCATTGAGGAGTGCTACCAAGACTGTCTCAGTGCTATGGCCCCGACGAAAACCTGATTGTCGTGGATGCAAAAAGTTTATGGAATGAAGATATTGGGTGAGTTGGGAGAATACAGTTTTTTCTATTATCTTGGCGAGGAAGGGAAGGTTGGAGACGGGGCGATAATTAGCTGGGATGAGAGGATCAAGGGTGGGTTTTCTAAGAATAGGACGGACGAGTGCGTGTTTCCAAAGGGAAGGGAAGGATCCAGTAGAAAGACAGGAGTTGATCATAGTAAGAACATGGGGAATGAGAGTGAGAGAAGGTTCTAGAAACCAGGTGGAGGGGATAGGATCAAGAGGGCAAGTGGTCTTACATGCTGAAGAGATGAAGGCTAGGAGCTCTGAGGTGGAGTAGAAAGATGACCAGCAATGAGAGGGGGAGGGGGACGAGGACAGAGGAGATGGGCAAGAGGGGAGGGCGGCACGCAAATCAAGAATCTTGCTTGAAAAGTACGAAGCTAAGCTTGAGGAAGAGGGCATGGGATGAGAAGGACCAGGGGATGGATCAGAATGGAGTGAGGGGAGGGATTGGAGTACAGAAAAGAGTTTTTCTAGAGGGATTAGGGGCTGTAGTGATACAGTTTGAGAAAAAGTTTAATTTAGCCTGGTGAACAGAAGAACGGTAATGCCGATGATGCTCGTGAAACTTTGCCATGGAGTGAGTGGTGGGATGTTTTCGCCAGATGCATAAAAGATGCAAGCCAGTGTGAAACCAGGGTTGTCTAGCAGAGGGGCGTTTGAGCTGAGCTGGCTGAAGGGGCGCAAGCTGGTCAAGAGTGATAGACAGAGTGGAGGTCCAGATTGAGGCCTGAGTGTTAGGAGAGAGAGTCAAGAAGGTGTCTGGAAGAAGCTGATGTGCAGGAGGAAAACACTGGAGGGTAAGGGGGGTAATATGGCGACGAAGAGAAATAGCGGATGGGGAGGAAGAGGGGGGGTCTGAGACTGGGTCCGAATTTGGGGCTAGTTGGAGGGAAGGAAGGTCAAGCAGAAATGTCAAATAGTGATGATCGGTCCAGGGAAGAGGTTGTACCAAGAGTCAAAAGATTGAGAAAGGGGGGGATAATGGAATGATTAAGGGGTCAAGGGTATGACCAGCTAAGTGAGTTGGGCATAGGATAAGTTGCTGAAGGGAAAGGTCATGTAAGAGAGCAGTGAGAGATAGGTCTTTAGCAGAGGTGGGGCAATCAAATTGGATATTAAGGTCACCAACCACAATCAGATGAGGACAGTATAGGGAAATGTCGGTAATAGTGTGAAGGAGAGCATCCCAGAGGTAGGTTGAGAGGGAGGGAGGCGAGTAAAGGACAAGAATATGGATGGGGGGGAAGATTGGAGACAGAACAGAAGGGATTCTGGATATTGCAGGAGGGAAGAGGTAACCTGAATTATAGGTAGAGAGGAGTGATAAAGGGCAGCAACGCCGCCTCCAGTTCGGCCTACTCGGGGGACAGAGAAAGCAGAAAAACAAGGGGGTAAGCATCTGGCAAGAAGGGGATGTTCGCCATCTTTTATCCAGGTCTCAGAGAGACAGAGTATGTCAAGGGAGACTCGGAGAATAAGATCTTGTACTAGGAGAGACTTTGATCGTAGGGAACGACAGTTTACTGCGGCAAGCTTAAAGAAGGGTGAAAGCAGAGAAGGAGGAGCAGAGCAAGCAGAAGCGGTGTGTGTCAAACAGGGCTGCGGGTTCACCAAATTGTGACAAAGAGCACTATTAATCACTGGACAGAGATGAGAGGGAGTGGGACAATGCCCCCATATCATAGGGATGGTGGACATAGAGCACAGGAACTGGCTTGAGAGGTCAAGGAAATTAAAACGCACAGGTGAACAGGTATGCAGACCTACTTGGGGCAAGGTAGAGGAAGCAGGTATGAAGGAAGCGTAGAGCAGGAGTAGGAGGAACTGCAGAGTATCCTAGAAGAGTTTACAACAGAGAGCAGCACCCTTGGAGCAACCCCAGGGAGGACACCTAAGGAGCACATCATGCTCCTTAGGTGCACTCCTTCAACGCACGCCAAAGTTGCGCGCTGCTGCAGCGACAAGCACCGCTGGAGGCATTCTTAAATGAGTGCCGGTGGTCCAAGGATTACCTGGGGGTCCGCAGCGGCGTGCACGCAGCCACGTTACTTCCTGAATGGGCGGAGCAAGTGTTTGTGAGGCAATCGGTGACCTGGAGGAAACAAACAATAGCTTCAGTAGCAAGGGCAACCAATAAAGACACAAGTAAGGCAGCATAAGGAGGAGCAGCATAAGGAGGAGCAGAGGTTCTTGCAATGGGCGCCCCAGCCCAAACAAAATGGCATCCATTGACAGGAGGAGCCATGAATGATTGTCTAATGGCATGGCCTTCCAAAGCAATGCAGGCTGGACACCACCAT
The DNA here is from genome assembly GCA_033557465.1 of Ichthyophis bannanicus. Taxonomy (NCBI): domain Eukaryota; kingdom Metazoa; phylum Chordata; class Amphibia; order Gymnophiona; family Ichthyophiidae; genus Ichthyophis; species Ichthyophis bannanicus. Next base: position 221,838,551 of record CM066040.1, on the reverse strand, counting down.
CAGCTGAAGAGGAAGCTTGGCCTTGAAATCTCAAGAGCTTGGAGACTAATGAGACAGAGAGGACCTCTGCAGTGATGTCATATGGCCTCATGCCCAAGATCTATCTCACAACAAAAACCGCCAGAAGGGTAACGGTCAACCAATCACAAAGACAAAACCCCTTCAAAATCAACTCTACTCCTAACCTTATCAACAAAATACACAACTTTTATCCACAACCTATAAAACAGGTAGTATTAAAAGGCCTCAGTTACCGCTCATACCTACCATCGATGCACAGTGTCACCGTTGGTTTGAGCTGAAAATTGCTACATCATAGGCCAAGCCCTACCTACCCATACCTTATCTTTAATTATAAATAGAATTATTACAAATTGAAAATCTTAAAAAATTCTCCTAAAAAAGTACTTTTAAAGGATTCCTTCATTCAATCTCATATAAACATTAAATAAATTTACCACGAAATTTTAATTAATAATCTACACTAAATAAAGTGTCTCTATCTCGTAGAGGCACCACTTCACTAGACAAATTGCAGCCAATTTTAAGGATCAAACACCGATAGTCTCTCACACGGGGACTGACACCATCTGAAAAAGGAAAATAGAGGAGTACGCTGTATAAAATATAGTCAGTACTTGATGCAAAACAACCGTTCTACTTATCTTAATGCTCTCCTCTTGACGCTTCACGGTTTTTGGCTGACGGTTTCACAACTCGTAATCACACAAAACCATGAGCACACACGGGCAACGACTACGTTATGGATCCAACAAAAGCTTCTGTTTCACCCTGCCGGGCTTCCTCAGGGATCAAACGTTTGCCCAAAATCAATCTAACGCCATTCTACGATCGCCCGCGTAGAATGGCGTTAGGTTGATTTTGGGCAAACGTTTGATCCCTGAGGAAGCCCGGCAGGGTGAAACAGAAGCTTTTGTTGGATCCATAACGTAGTCGTTGCCCGTGTGTGCTCATGGTTTTGTGTGATTACGAGTTGTGAAACCGTCAGCCAAAAACCGTGAAGCGTCAAGAGGAGAGCATTAAGATAAGTAGAACGGTTGTTTTGCATCAAGTACTGACTATATTTTATACAGCGTACTCCTCTATTTTCCTTTTTCAGATGGTGTCAGTCCCCGTGTGAGAGACTATCGGTGTTTGATCCTTAAAATTGGCTGCAATTTGTCTAGTGAAGTGGTGCCTCTACGAGATAGAGACACTTTATTTAGTGTAGATTATTAATTAAAATTTCGTGGTAAATTTATTTAATGTTTATATGAGATTGAATGAAGGAATCCTTTAAAAGTACTTTTTTAGGAGAATTTTTTAAGATTTTCAATTTGTAATAATTCTATTTATAATTAAAGATAAGGTATGGGTAGGTAGGGCTTGGCCTATGATGTAGCAATTTTCAGCTCAAACCAACGGTGACACTGTGCATCGATGGTAGGTATGAGCGGTAACTGAGGCCTTTTAATACCTGTTTTATAGCTCATGCCCAAGATACCATTTTGATTGATGCCCCCATCAAGCTGAGAAGCTACAGATATTCCCAAATTCTGGGAGCCTGCTGAATCTAGAAGGCTGCCAGTAGGGACACCAACCTTTTCACCTGCTCCTCGGGAAAAAATATCCTACCAACCCGAGTGTCGAACCATGCTCCCAGGTATACCAGCAATTAGGAAAGCTCCAAGTGACTCTTCCCATGACTGATCACCTATCTGAGACTCTCTAGGAGAAACTTCTGACTGCATCCTAGCTTGCATGAGCCAATCGTCCAGATATGGGTGAACACAGATCCCTTGGTGCTTCAATTTTGTGGCTATCACCACTATGACTTCAAGAAAGTCCTTGGGGAAGTGGAGATGCCAAAGGGAAGAGTGGAAAATTTAAAATGAGAACCAAGCACACCAAAATAGAGAAATTGCTGTTGATCCTCGCAGAAAGGAATGTGAACATAGGCTTAAGGTAAATCCAGAGACCTAAGGAACTTCCCAAGCCGCAGAGTCTTCATACAGTTCGCAGGTAGGTGTGAAATTAAAAGATGAAAATTTTCTTCAATGAAAAGGGCCAGCCAAGGCCACAGCAAAAGCTACACTGAATTAAAAAACTATGATAACCCAGAAACATGATGAACAAAGATGTAAACAAATGTTAGAAAAGGCTACCTAAAGATATTACAAGGATAAAGGATTGACTAATGGAATAAACTATCAAAATCATGTTGTGTCCATACTACCACTACACACAGAAATTAACTGAGGGCTCTTACTGTTTATCATTTCTGTTTAGTGCCATTGAAAAATTCCAAGCATGCCCAGAAATGCCTGGAAAGACTTTTCCAGAACTTGCATGATCAGATGTCATCTACTTGCATGAAGTATCTACTATGAATGAAAAAACTGATTTTGCTTAAGTCTAACTTTGAAGTTCATTACAGAGTTTACATAGTCAGGTTTTACATATTTTCTGAAGAATAATTTATTTTACAACCATTCTTAGTTGGAACTTTTCTAAAATAGCATTTTGATAGAAGCTTTTTAGAACTTACTTTTTTCATCAATGAGGGCTTCATATCCTCCCCTTCCTGTTCAGTTTTGACAATATAATTCATTAATCTTCTGCCATCAAGCCAAATCATCCTTGGATTGTAAATCTGTTCCTTTGCATAATCAACCCATTTTTTCCATTTCTGCATTTTGTGTGGAGAAACTTTACTTTAAAATGCAAAGAAAGATTCTGTTACAAGAATTTAAAGTAGATAGGTAACAAAACTATTTAATTTTCAATAGAGATTTCTTAGTGAAGTGACAGAATGTAGAACCCCTTTTGCAAAGAGAATCAAAATGGTTAACACATGATAGGTTCACATTAAAATGAGGTGGATGCCATGTTATATACTGTAGAAAGAAAGATCAGCAAACAATTTGTACATGATACTTCTTATATTTGATTTAAAGATATATTTATGTAAGCTTTTGAGAACCATGGTCTGTTCATCAGGTAAATGAAAAATGACCTATAATAAACATCATCCATATTGACTTATTTGTACATACCAAAGGTTTCTGAAGATGTGGTTAATCTCTGTCAGCAGAGGTCATATCAGTTAGCCTTACTACTTGTTACACTGGATAATTTATAAAGCACGTTCTGCATGTAAAGCATGTTTTATACATGGAAAACACCCATTATCTGGGAGTAAAAAGTAGGGAAACAGTTGTTCTAACCACTAGGCTACTCCTCCACTCCTTCATTGCTCCCTCTATTTTCATAACTATAGTCCTTCATGCATATATATGATTCCAAAATAAAATGAAAATGGCTTTTTGGACACTTACAGATCAAGAACAAAGTCAAATATCTCTGAATCACCCTTGACCAGCTGCTAACCTTCAAACCACAAATCGCCAAGACAACAAAATCCGGACTCTACAATGCTTCCACCCTCTGCTAGAACCAACTGACTTAGTAACATAGTAACATAGTAAATGACGGCAGATAAAGATCAGCATGGTCCATCTAGTCTGCCCAGTAAGATGGCAAGAGTAGGTGCACCTGCCGCTCCGTGCAGGCCACCCTCCCCATGTCTTTGTTTTAGGGGTGAACCCACCGCTCCGTGTAGGACACCCCTACATGTTGAGAAATTATCTTTATCTTTATTAGCTCATTTAATATACCGCTCTTTACCGAGGGCACCAGAGCGGTTTACAATAACAAAAATATTTAGGCTGCTGAAAAGGAAAAGGAACGCCAAAAAAAATTAAGAGATAAGATAGAGTGGAGAGATAGGATAGAGCAGCAAGGTGAAAACAAAAATAAAGTGTGCAGCGACAAAGGGTTAAGAACATCCAGATTCAGCGGGGTGGAGGAGATATGGGAGCAGAGGGAGGAGGAAGATTAAAGGCAGTGCAGAAGAGGTGAGTCTTCAGCTTGGTCTTGAATATAGGAGGGTTCTAAGCGGAGAGTGGGGGGAAGCAAGTTCCAGAGTCGGGGGCCCAGAAAGAAAAAGGCAGAGGAGCGAGTGGATTCAAGGTGAGCTTGTGACGGAGAGGGAAGGGACATACGGTTCAGGTGGATCGACCTGAGGGAGCGGTGAGATGAATGAAGGTGAATTAAGTCGGCGAGGTAGAGGGGAATACTGGTGTGGATGGTTTTATGAACATAGATGAGTACTTTGAACTGTATACGATAGACAAGAGGGAGCCAGTGTAGGTGAATCAGGATAGGGGTGATGTGGTCAAAACATGAGGCATGCGTGAGGATACGTGCTGCTGTGTGGTGGACTAGTTGTAGTCTCCGTAATTGCGTTTGAGGAAGACCGGCCAGGACGATATTGCAGTAGTCTAAGCGAGATACCACCAAGGATAGTACTAGTGTGGTCATAGAGGGGACTGATACGAAAGGGCGAACTGCAGGAAGTTGTCTTAAGGTGTGAAAGTACCACTGTACGACAGAAGAAATATGTTCTTTGAAGGATAAGGCGGAGTCCAGGATGACCCCTAGGTAGTGTAAGGAGGAGACTACTGGTAGGGGAGAGGAGGACAAGAGAGGAGCGAGAGAGGGAACTGGGGCGCCAGAGGTAAACCAGATGGCAGATGTTTTTGAGGGGTTCACATGCAGAAAATTAGAGGAAAACCAGGTGGACACCGAAGCCAAGCAGGAGTTGAGGGGAGCAAGGTCTGGGGCAGTGGGGTCCGTGTGGTGAAGAAGGATAATGTCGTCAGCATAATAGTGGGCTGAAATGCTGTGCTGCTGAACTAGAAGGGCAAGGGGGGCCATGAAAACATTAAACAGGAGGGGGGCAAGGACGGAGCCCTGGGGAACACCACATGGGAGGGGGGTGGGAGGAGAAGAGGAAAGACCTGTGGAAACGGAAAAGGATCTATGGGAGAGAAATGAGTGAAACCAGGAGAGAACAGAGCCAGAGAGCCCAATGTCGTGTAGGCGAGCTAGAAGAGTATGGTGATCCACAAGGTCGAAAGCAGCAGATAAATCTAGGGAGACGGCAATGGAAATAAGACCTCGGTCATGAGCAGTACGCACATCGTTAAGAAAGGAGAGAAGAATAGATTCAGTGCTGTGATTGGGATGGAAGCTGGATTGACGGGGGTGAAGTGTCAGTGAGGCTTCAAGGTGGGTAGAAAGTTGTGCATAAACCAGTTTTTCAAGAATTTTTGAGAGAAAGGGGAGATTTGAGATAGGGCGCCAACTGATATCTCAAATTAGATAGTTAACTTTATTTTGATTTGACCCTGTTGCTGTTAAGGGATCCACTGTCTGTCCCATGCCATTTTGAATTCTGTCACTGTATTTGCCCTCACCACTTCCATTGGGAGGTCATTCCAAGCATCCACCACCCTTTCAGTGAAAAAGTATTTCCTGACATTGCCTTTCAATTTACCCCCTTGCAGCTTTATGTTATGCCCTCTAGTTTTACAGCTTCCCTGTCTTTGGAAGAAGTTTGTTTGTTCATTATTTCTCTTTAAGTATTTAAAGGTCTGAATCGTATCTCCCCTGTCCCTCCTCTCCTCCAGAGTGTACATATTTAGGTCTTCAAGTCTCTTCTCATAAGGCTTCTGACGCAGGCTCCAAATCATTTTGGTCACCTTCCTCTGAACAGTTTCCAGTCTTTTTATATCCTTTGCAAGATATGGTCTCCAAAACCGAACACAGTATTCCAAGTGAGGCCTCACCAGTGACTTACACAGTGGCATTAGTACCTCTTCCTTTCTGCTGGTAATTCCTCTTTGTATGCAATCCAACATCCTCCTGGCTTTTGCTACTGCCTTGTCGCACTGTTTTGCCACCTTGAGATCCTCAGAAATAATCACACCAAGGTCCTTCTCCTGGTCCATGCACACCAACCTCTCGCCCCCTATCGCATACATTTCCCCTGGATTTCTTCTTCCCAAGTGCATGACACTGCACTTCTTCACATTAAATCTTAACTGCCAAGCATTAGACCATTCTTCCAGCTTTTGTAGATCTTTCCTCATGTTATTCACTCTGTCAGGGGAGTCCACTCTGTTGCAAATTTTTATGTCATCTGCAAAAAGAAAGACTTTTCCATGCAGTCCTTCAGCAATATCACTCACAAATACATTGAACAGTGCTGGGCCCAGGACCGAACCCTGGGGCACCCCGCTAATCACCCTCATTTCATCCGAGTGAGCTCCATTTACCATCACCTTCTGTTGTCTGTCAGTCAACCAATTTCTGATCCAGTTCACCACCTTGGGACCCATCCCCAAACTACTGAGTTTATTGATAAGCCTCCTATAAGGAACAGTATCAAAGGCTTTGCTGAAATCCAGGTAGATGACATCCATCGCATGCCCCTGATCAAGTTCTCTGGTCACCCAGTCAAATAACTCAATCAATCAGATTTGTTTGGCAAGACCGTCCTTTGGTAAAACCATGTTGCCTCGGATCATGCAACCTGTTGGTTTTGAGAAAGAGCACTATTCGCTCTTTCAGAAGTGCCTCCATTACTTTTCCCGCCACCCAGGTAAGGCTCATGGACCTGTAGTTTGTCACTTCCTCCCTGTCATCACTTTTGTGAAGAGGTACCACATCCGCCCTTCTCCAGTCCTGAGGAACTACTCCTGTTTCCAAGGATCTGTTGAAAACATCCTTTAACGGCCCTGCAAGAACCTTTCTGAGCTCTTTCAGTATCCTGGGATGTATCCCATCCGGTCCCATGGCCTTGTCCACTTTCAGTTTTGCAAGTTGTTCTAACACATCAACTTCTGTGAATGGTGTGGTATCTACTTCATTCCCATTTTTATATTTGGGAATCACAGATGGTCCTTCTACGGGATTTTCTTTAGTAAAAACAAAGCAGAAGTATTTGTTTAGCAATTTTGCTTTTTCAATGTCACTTTCCACGAATCCGTTCCCAGCACTTCTGAGTCCTGCAATTCCATCTCTGATTTTCCTCCTCTCCCAAATATACCTGAAGAAAGTTTTGTCACCACACTTCACATCTTTAGCCATCTTTTCCTCTGCCTTTGATTTTGCTTTCCTTATTTCTCTTTTTGTCTCTTTTAGTTTGATCCTGTATTCCTTTCTGTGTTCTTCTGTTTGCAAGCTTTTGAATTTTGTGAAAGCTGTGTTTTTTGTCTTTACTTGAGCAGCCACTTCTTTGGAGAACCAAATATATATTTATTTATTTAACCAGTTTTGTATACCACCTTATCCTTCAATCAAAGTGGTTGACAAGACAACAAAGGCTTTCATACTGAGGGTATGAGAAAACAAGAATGATACATTACAATATAAATACAAAACAAAACAATGTGTTATAATACTTCTTTTCCCCATGCCCCCTGCATTGCAGTAGCTTTAATATTGCTTTTTACATACAAGGCTACTCCTCCTCCTTTTCCACTTTCTCTGTCTCTTCTGAATAGATTATAGCCAGCTATGGCTATATCCCATTCATGCAATTCATTAAATCATGGGTCTGTAATGGCCACAATGTCCAAGTCCATTTCCACCATTAGGGCTTCCAGGTCTGGAACTTTGTTGCCTAGGTTTCGAGCATTTGTGCTCATTGCTTTCCAGCATTTAACTGGTTTTCATGTATTTTACATTGATTTTGTTCTGGCCACGTCTTCCCACTTGTCGTTGATGTGTGGTTTAAAAGTGTGGCTGTTTCTGATGTTGTTCTGCTTTTGCCAGGAGTGACGTCCTGAACTTGTCCTTCCCCATCCGTCACCCCCTTTTTCTAGTTTAAATGCATATCCATATACTGCCTGAATTTTTCACTTAGGATACTTTTCCCTGCGACAGAGAGATGTAGTCCATCAGCACAGTATAGTCTCTTGTTAGTCCATCTGTTTCCCCAGTCGCCAATAAATCTGAATCCTTCTCGTTCGCACCAGGTCTGGAGCCATGTATTAAAGCTGTTTATGCGATGCAGCCTTTCTGCCCCCTTGCCATGAACAGGTAGAACTTCTAAGAATGCTACAGTGTTAACAATGGGCTTGAGTTTCTCTCCCAGATCAGCTCTACAAGCCTTCATCATCCCACACATAGACTACTGCAATGTCATATACCAAGGACTCCCACAATCCATGCTTCACCCTTTACAAATAGCTCTGCACAAAGCTGCCTTCACAATCTAAGGCACTTCCAAATCAGATCACATCTCACCCATCCTGAAACGCCTCTACTGGCTCCCACTACAAGCCAGAATCTTATACAAAACCATACTCCTCACATTTAAAACCATCACCAATCTATCATCCACACATCTTCAATAACTACTCCACCCCCACACCTCAACATGACCCACAAGAAAATCTACTTCAAACACCCTCACAATACCACCTGAAAAAAACAAAAAGCAATCAACAAGCCTGCCAAAGATCCTTCAAATTATATGCACCCTCCCTCTGGAACTCCCTCCCTGATGACCTCAGAAACTTCACAGACCTCACCGCATTCAGAAAGATGTTAAAAACCCACTTCTTTTCCAAGTACTTTGCTGATGTAACTTAACCAATTTGTAACTCAGCCTATCCACATTGCAAACCCCTCCATCCCCCTACTCCACCCTGTATCTACATGTCTGTAATCAAATTGTACATAGCAAAGCGCTCCAAATCCATTGTATAAAGTTAAATGGACTAGTAAGCCAAATTCAAATGTTCAAATTGTTCACATGTATATTGTTATGTATTCCTCCCACTGAACACAGTTAAATGTTCTCTGTAAACCAGTTCAAATTGTTACTCGCAAACCGCTTTGACCCAGTGAAACGTGGTATAAAAATCTTGCTAAATAAATAAATAAAATAAACTTACATATACAAAGCATAAGAAAATTTACAGACTACTAGAAGAACAGCAGAATAATTTTTTTACATTTTGACAGTCATCACCCAAGGAGTTTTGATATTGGATGAAATATGCCATTTTTTGAGATTGTGTCAAATTTGTTCTACTATAGAGGAATTTCAGATACAGTTCGTAGATCCAATGCAGAATTTATGCAATAGGGCAGTGATGGCTAACCTTTTTGAGCCCGAGTGCCCAAACTGCCGCACAAAACCAAAGAATTTCCTCAAAGTGCCAGCACGTCAATTAAACCTTAACAACAAGATTTTAGTATCTAAAAACTCTTTATAAAGTTGCCTGAACTATGTAACATCATTTGTAAAGATTGGAATCTTTGTATTGTCAGAGAATCAATTTGATTCACAATCCTTTGGTTTTCATTTCAATTTATTGGCAATTTATAATGTTTTAATGATTTCATTCAATTTAATGAATTTAGGAAGAATTTGATTCAGTTACACAATATATTTTAAATGTATTATTCACATAACATGTCAAATGTATCCTGAGTAAAAAAAAGATAAACTTCTTAAAACTGTTAACTGTGTCAGGACTCGGTGTGTATTCCCAAAGAATCTATACATGAAAAAAATTAATGTGATGTTTGTTGTTGCATGCATGCTGATAACTTGTCAAAGAGATATCTTTCTACCTTTTGTGCATTTTTTTTCAGTTGCAATTGCTCCAGCCACTTTCTTCTGGTTTCTTCATGTTTTCTGCTAACTCTCCATCATCTGCTGTCCATTTGTCCTTTCTTCTCTCTTCTAGTTTTTTTTTCCATTCTCTCTCTCTACATCCGCTTTAACATACTAATCTTTCTCCTTTTGCTCTTTCCTCATTCCTATTTCATCCACTCAAATTTTACCCCTCCATCCTCAATCCCCACTTACTCTCCCAATACCCGGCCAATTGTAGATTTTTTATCCCTCCCACACAAAATATTTTTCCCCTCTCCATTTTACTCTCCCAGCCCCATCCCATTCTAATCCTCCCCCAACATCAGCTCCCTTCTAGTTCCAGCCTCACCCAGCATCCATTCCCTTCTAGTCCCTGCATCAGCCCATTTCCAGTCCTAGCCCCCCATCAGCCCATTTCCAGTCCTAGCAACCCCCCAACCCAATACCAGTCCTAGCCCCCCCCATCAACCCACTTCCAGTCCTAACCCCATCAACCCATTTCCAGTCAGCCCCCATAGCCCATTGCCAGTCCTAACCCCCCCATCAGCCCACAGCCCATTACCAGTCCTAACCCCATCAGCCCACCTCAAGTCCTAACCCCTCCCTATCAGCCCATTTCATGTCCTAGCCCCCCCCATAGCCCATTATCAGTCCTAACCCCCCCATAGCCCATTACCAGACAGCCCCCATCAGCCAACAGCCCATTATCAGTCTTAACCCCCCCATAGTCCATTACCAGTTCTAACCCCCCCAACAGCCCACAGCCCATTACCAGTCCTAACTCCATCAACCCACCTCAAGTCCTAACCCCTCCCCATCAGCCCATTTCCTGTCCTAGCCCCCCCATAGCCCATCAGCACTCCTAACCCCCCCAGCCCCCCATAGCCCATCAGCACTCCTAACCCCCACCAGCCCCCCATAGCCCATCAGCACTCCTAACCCCCCCAGCCCATCAGCACTCCTAACCCCCCCAGCCCCCCCATAGCCCATCAGCACTCCTAACCCCCCCAGCCCATCAGCACTCCTAACCCCCCCCAGCCCCCCCAGTCCATCAGCAATCCTAACCCCCCCCCCCAGCCCAGCCCAGGGAATTTTTTTTTTTTTAAAGCTGTCTTCTCCCGCTGCCGGGGCCGCCGCGGCAGAATCGAGTGTGCCGCGGGGCCCCCCCTGCCCAGCACAGCCTGCCCTCCCCCTCTCTCCGCGCTCTCGTCGCAGCACACAGTGACACGTGCCGGCTTTCAGAGCGCGAAGGGATTAGTTTCCCTTTCGCGGCTCTGTTAAGCCCGCGGGGGCTGATGGGAACTTCCCATCAGCCCCCGCGGGCTTAACAGAGCAGCGTGTCACTGTGAGCTGCGACGAGAGAGCGGATAGAGGGGGAGGGCAGGCTGTGCTGGGCAGGGGGGGCCCCGCGGCACACTCGATTCTGCCGCGGCGGCCCCGGCAGCGGGAGAAGACAGCTTTTTTTTTTTTTTAATTTTACTTGCGGACCTTCCCGCGTGCCAGCTGCAAGGCCTTCGCGTGCCACAGCTGGCACGCGTGCCATAGGTTCGCCATCGCTGCAATAGGGAGTTACCCTTCAGCAAATTGCTGCCCTTACTTCTGAGTTCTTTTTACTAGTAGACAACTGTTATTGACTAATAAATATAGAGAAAGCATGGACAGACAAATTTCTCTCCTGGGCCTTTCAAATTTAGCACCCACTGTTGCGCAGATTATTAAACTGCATTGGCACATTTTGGTCATTCACTCTGGGGGTTATTTTAGACGCCCTATTCGTGCTTTGGAATCTGAAAATGGGCACAGAGATGTCCAAAGCACAATATTGTCCCTGTAGATGTCCATATCGTGCACATCCACATTTATAAAATCATGTCTGCACCTAGACATGTCTGCTTTATTTCCAGACGTTCTGGCCTTGATGTCACAAATTGCACTTGAACGTCCTTTCTAAAATGCCTCTCCATGTGTTTTCTCTGGGTCTTTATATTGGTTTATATAGGGAGAATTATTTGAGCACAAATTGTAAATATTTGCTTTCCTTAACAGATCACCATGATATAATTTTCCAGAGACATCATTCCATGTAGTTAATACAGATTTTGTTCACAGACCAAGAAATGCACATCCAATCACTAGTATAACTTGTAGTCATTTTTTGCTATTTATATGATTATGTATCCATGTCCTAAAGTTTATATTGGCAGGACAACTAAATCTGTTAAAAAGTGGTTAATGGAACATAAAGGTGACATTTTACTTATCAGATAAGTCTTTTCCTTGAGTCCTACTAGACCAATCCAGACTAGTGGGTTGTGTTCTCCTATCAGCAGATATGGACACACAGAAAGGTTCCCTTAACAGCCTGTACCTCTAGGGGCATAACCAATATTCCTACCCAAGCATTTCATCAGAAATCTATAACCTCACATAACCTCAGTGAAGAAAGCAAGGTTCAACCAAACAGAAAACATAACTTTGTACAGGATCAACTTCAACAGAAGGCTTGTCAGAAGGGTAGAAGCCCACAGGGCCAAATACTGAGAATATAGTGGACCAAAACAGGTTATAGATACAGGTCTAGACTGGTCTAGCAGGACTCAAGGAAAGGACATTATCTGGTTAGTAAACTTTACCTTCTATATCATCCTGCTAGACCAGTTCAGATAAGTCTGATGTACCAAAGCTATGACTCCACTGGACGAGAAAAAGCCATGGCAGCATTTAAGAGCTCTGAGTCAAAGGCCATATCTACCCCAGCATGAACATTCAAGTGATAGTGCTTGATTAAATTGAAAATGATGCCCATGTTGCCGCCCATCAAATGTTTGAGGGATCAACTGAGCTATGCTCCAACCATGAGGATGCTTTTGCCCAAGTGGAATGTGCATACAAACCCTCCAGAACCAGCCAGTTCCACAAAAGATATGCTAAGACAATGGCATCCTTGATCCAGCACCCCAAAGTAGACTTAGCTGCTGCGTCACCCTAACACAGACCCACAAATAGCACAAACAGATGGTCTGATTTGTGAAAGGAATTAGTAACCTTCAAGTACCAGAGCAGCACTCTCCTGATGTCCACCAGGTGAAGGTCCTTGTCCTTCCCTTGGCACTGCTTCTTAGAAAAGGAGGGCAGACTACCTGATTCAAATGGAAGGAAAACATTACCATGGGAAAGGAAGGAAGGAACAGGCCAAATGCACACGGACTCCTCCTAGAAGGATAAGTAAAGATCCCTGCATGATAGGTTTACAGCTCAAAGAAACATCTCGTTAAACAGATTGTGACCAGGAAGACAGTCTTGAGGGTCAGATCTTTAAGTGTAGTCTGCTTCATTGGCTCAAAGGCTTTGACATCAAGGCTGGGAGCACCAAGCAGAGATCACATGAGGAAGCAACCAAATGCAGTGTAGGATGTAGGTATCATACCCCTTGAAGAAAACAGGAACTGTCTGAGCGTGAGGCAATGGATCACCCTGCCACTGGTCCCCTAAAGCAGGATAAGACCACCACCTGAACCTTCAGGGAACTAAGGGCGAGATCTTTGTCCAGGCCATCCTGAGGAAAGGCAAGTAAGAATGTAAAGTCTGCTGTATCAAGTCTAGCCTGGATGTTTACAGCACCAATGCTCAAAAAGACACCAGATGCGCACATAGGCCAAGCTGTTATATTCTCTCCTAACCTTGAGGAGTGTGGAAATCACGGCAGAAGAATAGCCCTTATGTGCTAACGATGCCTCTTAAGAGACAAGCTGTAAGGGAGAAGGGATCTGGATCATCCAGAACTAGCCCTTGACTCAACAGTCTCCAGTCTGGGGGCAGTTGCAGAGGAGGTTCATGCAGGGGCCATATCATATCCCCAAACCATGGCCTCCATGGCCAATCTGGCATCACCAGGACAATCCTGCCCAGATGTCACTTTATGCATCAAAGCACCTATCTTACGAGTGGCCACAGAGGAATCGCATACAGCAGGCAATCCATTGGCCAGGATGAACTAGGGTGCACAATGCCCTCTAAGTCTGCCTCTGTGCTGCAACTAAGAATCTGTGTGCTTTCGTATTGGACCTAGTCACCATCAGATCCATCTCAGGATGACCCCAGTGGTGCAGAATTTGCTGAAATGCTGTCTAATTCAGCTTCCACTCCCTGGGATCAAGGGAGTAGTGATGAGGAAGTCTGCCTCCATGTTATTCCATTGGTGTGTTGCGCCAATAGAGCTAGGAGGTTCCTTTCCGCCCAGGAAAATAGGAGGGCAATCTCCAAGGCCACTCCAGCACTCTATGTGCCCCCTTACTGATTGACATATACCACTGCTGTGGCATTGTCAGAGTATAGAAGAAAGAAGACCAAAAAGCAGGTACTTTTGAATGAAAAACATTTTCATCTAAAAAAGACCACTTAGATATAGATGATAAGGTGCCTCTTTCCAATGACTGACTGCGTTGCACAATCGATTTAAAATATAGATATATGTGGGTTTCTGATTTCACCATTATGCTCATTTAAGATTTAACACTATAATGTAATGTATAGCATCTAAAGAATACAACACTATACACTATATCTTATCTGATGTTTTGTAGTTCTATGTAAACCGCGCTGATAATAAATAGTGCGGTATATAAAAATGTTAAATAAATAATAAATAAATAAATAAATAACAACTTTGACGGGTCCGTTGAAACATTTTTTCATTCAAAAGTATCGGTAGAAACTTTTACAGATTTTTATATCATCATCTGAAAGACACATTTTAAAAATTTTTTGATGTTCTCTGATTTTAATTATTTAGAACCTTTCGATATTATATTAAAGATGTGACACTGATTTTATTAGAAGTATAGGATTTGATTTTGAATAGTTGCCTTTACGAGCAATCTTTACTATAAGTTCCCAGTTTTACAATAATACACTTGATATAATATAGCCCTGATTTAATGAGTTATCCAGTAGTAATCACATCATCATTTTTTATCGCGGAGCAATAAGGTTGTTCCCCCTCCCCTCCCCTTTTTTTAGGTATGGGGTTTCCTCATAAAAATAGAGTTTTCTCATGGCAATGTTCGGTGTCTATTTGAATAATCCTCCATAGAAACGTTGAAAACATTCTATGGCAGTATCTGTTTTTTAATTGGAATGATTCCAAGCTCTGACATAATAACCATGGGAAGCAACAGTCAATGATAGATTTTATTCTATTTTATGCCTTTATCATTTTATCTTTTTAATAACATTGCGCATAATTATTTATTACTTACTATTATTTTTTATCGTTTTATCTTTTTTAGTGGTCTGTATATACCACAAGACATTAAAGATATTGTTAAGGACCTTCTTTTGCTTATTCTCCTCATCCCTGTTTTCTGTTACATTTATTTTATTTGTACTTTGGAATATAAGATACAATATTTTATGGAGTTTATTGATTTGTGCATTCTATGTGTGTTATGATTGTGGTCCATTTTCTGATTATTGTCTATTTGTACCTTTGCCAATCCTACTACAAATATTGCTCCATTCACTCACAATATCAAAAACACTGTTTTATTTAGGGAACAGGTCTCAGACTAGAGCGGGGAGGAATCTTATGAGGCAAAACCTCTGAACACCAATCCCCTTCTTTGAATCAAAGACCTGGAGTTTCCCTTTTTTTCTTTTTATTTCAAAAAATCTCTCTGCCGATGTCTTTCAATATTTCAAAATCAAACATTTCTTCTGCTGATTGCTTCTATTTCAAAATCAAACATTTCTTCTACTAATTGCTTCCAATATTTTGAAGTTTCTTTATCTTTCAATAACTAAAATGTTCATAACTCTTGCAGCAATTAAAATGATAGCAAGAAATGCTTATCTGAGAATCAAAACTTGGGTCCCAACGCAAATCATTAGCGCTTGTGCGTTTCACCGTCCAAGCGGTTTCTTCGGGGGAATACAATTTAATAAAGACATGCAGCTTAGCGTAGTTACTCACCTGTAACAGGTGTTCTCCAGGAGCAGCAGGAATCAGTCCTCACATATGGGTGACGTCGGCGCCGACGGCGCCCTCGCGGAGCAATTTTCCCCAGCTTTCAAAGAAAGCCTTTGGGAATTGCAGCGCGCATGCGCGGTCCTCTTCCCGCCCAAGGGTGCCATCTTGCCCAGTCAGATGACATAGCTAAAAGACAGCAAAAAATTAGCAAAAAAGAAAGCATAGAACTGCAACTCCAAGGGGAGGAGGGAGGGTTGTGAGGACTGATTCCTGCTGCTCCTGGAGAACACCTGTTACAGGTGAGTAACTACGCTTTCTCCAGGACCAAGCAGGAAGTCAGTCCTCACATATGGGACTCCCAAGCTTAAGGCTACCGAAGACCCTAAGCACAAAAAGGAGCTCCCTCAAGCTCAGTAGCCCAGAAGGAAGGAATCTTCTCTGAATACGTCTCCAACCGGTAGCCCAACATCCGGGATGGAGGGTAGGAGTTGCCTATACCTCGAAGAGGTTACGGAGGACTGCCTGTCCGAAAGCACTGTCCCTGCGGGACTCCCTCTCCAGGCAGTAATGGGCCGCAAAAGTCTGGCTTGAAGACCAAGTAGCGGCCCGGCAGATGTCTGCCAATGGAACAGAGCGGAGGTAAGCCACTGACGTAGCCTTCGCCCGAACACGATGGGCCGTGACCCGACTTTCCAACGAGAGGCCGGCTGCCTCGTAAGCCCAAGCGATACAGTCAGCAATCCAGATGGACAGAGTATGCTTGGAGACAGGGAGCCCCAACTTATTGGGGTCATAAGAGACGAAGAGCTGAACAGTCCTTCTGTGCTCCCGCGTACGGTCAAGGTAGAAGGTTAATGCCCTTCTACAGTCCAGGGTATGCAGGACCATTTCAGCTCGGCTGGAGTGTGGCCTGGGAAAGTAGGTCAGAAGCACCACCTCCTGGTTGATGTAAAAAGGGGAAACCACTTTGGGAAGAAACTTAGGGTGAGTCCGTAGGACTACCCGGTTCTTGTAGAACCTAGTGTAAGGAGGATCAGACACCAGGGCCTGCAGCTCACTAACGCGTCTAGCAGAAGTGAGGGCCACCAAAAACAATGTTTTCCAAGAAAGAAAACGAAGAGGACAGGTAGCCATAGGTTCAAAAGGCGGACAGGTAATCTGCTGTAAAACCACATTGAGATCCCAGTCCGGGGCTGGTGGGCGCAAAGGTGGTTTAAGGAGAAGAAGGCCTCTGAGAAAACGAGCCACTAGAGGGTGGCTAGAAAGAGGTCTGCCATCCACCGGCATGTGATGCGCAGAAAGAGCACTGAGGTGGACCTTGACCGAGTTGGACTTAAGTCCAAGATTGAAGAGTGAAAGCAAGTACTGCAAGACCACTGATGCTGAACAGGAGAAGGGATCTTGAGACTGCTGAGCACACCAGACGGAGAACCGACGCCACTTAAGAGCGTAGGACTTCCGGGTGGAGGGCCGCCGGGAGGCCAAGACGACCTCCTCCACATCTGGAGGCAGGCGGAAGGGAGCAAGGACTACCCTTTCAGCAGCCAGGCCATCAGATGAAGGGACCGGAGGTTGGGGTGCAGGAGAGTCCCCGGATCCTGTGACAGGAGGTCGGGCTGAAACCCCAGAGGAAGAGGGGTGTCCACCGCCAGCTGCATTAGAAGTGGGAACCAAGGTTGTCTCGGCCACCGGGGAGCCACTAGGATCATCGAGGCTTTGTCCCTGAGAACTTTGAAGAGTGTCCGAGACACCAGCGGCATGGAAGGAAAGGCATATAAGAGGCCTGTGGACCAAAGAATCAGAAAAGCATCCGCCGCTACTCTGAGAGGATGCGGTTGTCGAGAGCAGAATCTGGGAAGTTGCCGGTTCAGAGGACTGGCAAACAGATCCAGGGTGGGGAGGCCCCACTTGAGAAAGATCCGCTGAACCACCATCGGATCCAGCCTCCACTCGTGTGGCTGGAGGATCCTGCTGAGCTTGTTGGCCAGGTAATTTTCTTGACCTGGGAGATAGACAGCTTTGAGGATGATGCTGTGGTGGACGGCCCAAGAGCATAGTTTTTGCGCCTCCTGACAGAGAAGGGAGGAGCCTGTTCCGCCTTGTTTGTTCACGTAGAACATCGCAACCTGATTGTCTGTCTGTATCAGCACCGACTGGTGAGAAACCAGGTGAGAGAATGCTTTGAGCGCTAGGCGGATGGCTCTGAGCTCCAGGAAGTTTATCTGCTGAGCAGACTCCCAAGGAGTCCAGAGACCTTGAGTACATGTCCCTTGGCAATGTGCTCCCCAACCCAGGAGAGAAGCATCGGTCGTCAGGACCTGAGAATGCGGAGGGGGCTGAAAAGTCACTCCTAGTACTAGGTTTGGCAGATGAAGCCACCATTGTAGAGAAGAGACCAGCTGGTCGGAGATCTGTACGGAGTCCGCTAGGCTCCCAGTGGCCTGATGCCATTGTGTGCGAAGGCACCATTGAGCAGGTCGCATGTTCAGGCGGGCATTGGGGGTCACATGGACCGTGGAAGCCATATGGCCGAGCAGTCTCAGAAATTGCCTGGCCGAGACCAGGACATTGCTGTGAAAGTGGCTGGCGAGATCCATGAGCCGCTTGGCCCTGTCCAGAGGGAGGAAGGCCCGCGCCTGAAGAGTGTCCAACCTGGCGCCGATGAATTCGAGATTTTGAGAGGGGAGCAAAGTGGACTTTGCGAAGTTTATGACAAATCCCAAGTGCTGGAGTAGAGTCACAGTGCGATGAGTGGCCTGAGTGGCCTCTTGGGAAGATTGGGCTCTGATGAGCCAGTCGTCCAGGTATGGGAACACAAAAAGGCCTTGAAGTCTTAGATAGGATGCCACCACTGCCAGGCATTTGGTGAACACCGTGGGGGCGGAGGATAGGCCAAAGGGCAGTACTCTGTACTGGTAATGATTTCCTCCCACAACAAACCTGAGATATTGTCTGTGGTCTGGATGAATAAGGATATGAGTATACGCATCCTTTAGATCCAAGGAGCATAGCCAGTCGCCCTGCTGGAGGTAGGGCAGCAGGATTCCAAGGGTAAGCATCTTGAACTTTTCCTTTGCAAGGAACTTGTTTAGGTTTCGCAAGTCCAGGATGGGACTGAGGCCTCCTGTTCTTTTTGGTATCAGAAAGTACCTGGAGTAAAACCCTTGACCCTTCAGGTGGTGGGGCACCGGTTCCACAGCCTGTTCCTGAAGGAGACTTGCTAACTCCTGAAGGAGTAAGTCCTTGTGCAGAGGGAGTCTCGGAGGCTCCCCTGGAAAGTAGGAGGGAGGTACCTGGTGAAAGTGAAGAAGATAGCCCTTCCGAACTATGTGAAGTACCCAGGTATCTGTGGTGATGTTGGACCACCTTTGGGCAAAGTGGACCAGCCGGCCTCCTGTGCTGAGAGAAACCAGCTGAGGGGGAGAGGCTATGCTGATGAAGTCAAAAACCCCCACCCTGCTGAGCAGGGGCCGGTGGTGCAGGCTTGGGGGCTTGCTGCCTACGGGACCCATTACCCCGTCCCTTGGCCTGCTTACCCTGTGGGGGAGCTGCTGAGGCCTGATACTGAGGATAGTATTTATAGGCAGCCGCCTTCCTCGGGTAAAAGGGCTTTTTCCCCGAGCCCTTCTTCTTTTGAGAAGGGGCAGAGGTCTTCCTTGAGAGACGAGTCCTGGTGAGAGTCTCGGTCTCGATCTGTGCAGCCTTCTCATCCATGGGCTTGCCAAAGAGGTTTTCACCTCTGCAGGGGACATCGACCAACTTGTCCTGCACCCATGGCTCGAGGTCGGACGTCTGAAGCCAAGCCTGGCGGCGTCCACCGATGCCGGCTGCGGCTACTCGAGCCGATGCCTCAAAACCATCGTAGGCTGCACGAGAGATAAACTTTGAGCACTCCCGAATACCTGTTGACAAGGTTTGGAACCTCTGCAAAGGTTCGTCGGAGAGACCAGCAGAGAATCCGGCTATTTCTTTAGCCAGGTCCCGGAGATACATGCCCATGTAGAGCTGGTAGGTCTGGACTCGACAAGCAAGCATAGAGCCCTGGAAACACTTCCTACCGAGGGAATCCAGGCTTCGGGCCTCCCTACCGGGTGGCACCGAGGAGTGCATTTTTTGACTCTTAAGTCTATGCATGGCCGATTCCACTACCATGGAATGGTGCGGTAGTTGTGCCTTTTGGAAGCCGGGGCTCTTGCGGACTCGATAAATGGAATCGACCCGCTTGCTTAACACCGGCGACGACGCCGGGCTCTCCCACATGCGGAAGAGAAGTCGTTCCAGCATCGGAGGAACCGGTACAATAAAGGCCTCCTTCGGGGGAGAGTCATATTGGAGGGCATCGAGCTCTTCGACTCGAGGCTCCTCCTCGGGATCCGCGGGGAAGGCCAAGGCCTTGGCCATATCCCGCACGAAGTCCGAGAACCGGGTATCCTCCGGGGGGGACCGTCTCCGAGGTTCGGACTCGGGGGATTCCGATGGGACACACCGAGTCCGAAAGGAACCAGGTGACTCTTCGTCCTTGGATTCCCAGGCTGACTCCTCGGAGGAGGAGTCGAGCGGCTCCGGTCGGGCGGGTGTCGATGCCATCCGCCCCGACGCCGAGGGAGTCGGCGTCGACGACCTCGGTCCCAAACGGGAGGCCGAAGGAGACCGCGACTGAGGATCAACTCGAGCCCTCATGGACTCGAGGATCGGCTCGGTCTCCGGGGTCGACTTGGAGGTCGACGTCCCGGCGGTCAGGGCAGAAGCACCGGCGAGGCCAGCGATCAATGCCCGCTGCTGGTCCATGAAGGCAGTCAGACTGCTCTCCAAGGCCGTCAACCTGAGTCCGAGCTCAGGAGACCCAGCAGCCCCCGATTCGGGCCCCGACGGCGTCGGGCCCGACGTCGGCTCCTTCAGAGGTGAGTCTACGAGGACAGCAGTACTCACGTGAGCGGGCAAATCCATCTCGAGACGAGGATATTTGGAAGGCCTCTCCA
Organism: Ichthyophis bannanicus; assembly: GCA_033557465.1. Taxonomy (NCBI): domain Eukaryota; kingdom Metazoa; phylum Chordata; class Amphibia; order Gymnophiona; family Ichthyophiidae; genus Ichthyophis; species Ichthyophis bannanicus. The sequence continues at coordinate 221,818,084 of CM066040.1, read as the reverse complement.
CCTCCGAGGTCCCGGGACGGGAATCGGGGCTATGCGACCTGGCCCTCGAGGAACCAGGAGCGTCCACCAATCCCACCCTCGCGGGTTTCTTCTTCCGATGATGTTCCCGGGTAGGAGACCCCCTTTCAGAGGAACTTCGACGATGCTCAGGACCAGAGTCCCGAGACGTCGAAGCCTCTGACGAGGTCCGAGCCCGGCCGGAGTCAGAGAAGATACGTTCCCGCTGCTGATGCTGCCGACTCCTCAACGCTTTTGAGGACATTTTGCCACACGGACCACAGATCATTGGGTCATGATCGGGTCCAAGGCAGCGGAGGCAGAAGTCGTGTGTGTCGGTAAGAGACATGAGTTTCTTACAGAGGTCACACTTTTTAAACCCGCTGGCAGCCATCGGGGGAAAAAGGGCCCCTGCGAGGTCAAAAGACCGGGCTGCCAGTGAAAAAGTAAAAAGGCGCGAAATCTGTCACGAAGGACAAAAAAACAAAAAATAAAGAACGGACTCGCAACCGGCGTCGCGGGTCCGGGCGGGAAAAGAACCGGCGTCGAAACCTAGAGAAAAAAGAGAAATAAAATCAACTTTTCTGCGGGGATTCACAAACAACGTCTGTAGGGCTCCGCGGAAAAAAGAAGACTGGGCAAGATGGCACCCTTGGGCGGGAAGAGGACCGCGCATGCGTGCTGCAATTCCCAAAGGCTTTCTTTGAAAGCTGGGGAAAACTGCTCCGCGAGGGCTCTGTCGGCGCCGACGTCACCCATATGTGAGGACTTACTTCCTGCTTGGTCCTGGAGAACTTATCAACACTACATAAAAGTAAACACATACAGCATTTGTTATAAAAGTAATTTTCTCTGACTATAAGATACTTCAGAAGACAATCCCACCAATATCGCTGGAAAAGACATACCTCTCATTCCTTCAGAGTTGTCATTCTCAAAAAACGCCGCACATGCCTAATCTCAATCTTAAACCCGGCTTTTAAACCGGTTCCTGCCTTCCAGCCTTCCTGCCATTGGCTATTAACATGCTGCATACTGAAGAGCCTATCTTTACTCGTTCTTAATGTAGTCCATCACTGCAGCCTGTTTAAAGCTCTACTGTTCAATTGATCTTCAAAGTCAGCCACAAGCGGTGGCTTCCGAGCTTCATCCCCTACTCACTATTCCTCCACGCTGTTTCCTTCTTAAGCACACACTGCCCGATCTACTTGGGCATTTAAACCTCCTGGGTAAACAGACTGCAACGTGTATATCCAGCGTTGTTCACAGATTAAAAGGCTTCGTTCCCTCGTCTTACCCGCAAACCCTGCTGTGATTTGATCAATACAGAAGCAATGAAGTTGATCAAATTGATGATTAAAAGTTAAGCAATGGGTCACTATAGGTGCTTCGATCTTCTTGCATCGTAGTCGACTTTGATGTTCATTAATGCGGGTTCATAAAGAACGAATAGTCTTTCCAATATACAGTAGGTGGCATGGGCACTGTATATCATATACCACGTAAGTTGAACTACAAGTGGTTTGTTTGTTTTTTTAAATACTTTATTCCATGGTAATGAAATTCAGTTAATTCCGACGTTATACTACAGATGTTACAACTACCGCACACTAGGGTCAAATGGACAAGATATTGTGCGCTACAGGCAAGCACAGGGGAAGGTGTGTAAGAGGCATGGCAAAGCACGAGAAGTGCAATCACCATGCTCAGGTAGTTGGACAAGGGAAGAAAACACCGGCGCCGAACCAATGGATGCCCTGGATGAGGATGGGAGCCCCCACAAACAAGACAGACAGTCTTTATTGCCTACATCCAAAGCTTTTGACTGTGTGTAAACCATGAGAAACTCTAGGCCACATTACGAAGCATGGGTACACCAGAATGCCTGATCATTCTCTTTACATTGATCAAGAAGCAACAGTTCGAATGGAACAAGGAGAAATAGGATGGTTTAAAAGCAGCAAAGATGAACGACAAGGCTGCATACTTTCCCCCTACCTGTTTAATTTATATGCAGAACAAATAATCAGAGAATCAGAATTGTATGAAGACAACAGAGGTGTGAAGATTGGTGGAAGACTCATCAACAACCTTCACTAAGTTGATGATACCACATTATTGGCTGAAAGTGAAGATGATCTGAAACATTTGCTTCTCAAGATCAAGGAATATAGTCTTAAAATAGGCTTGCACCTTAATGTAAAGAAGACAAAAGTTATGGTAACTGGCAAAATCAATAAGCGCATCGTTGATGGAGAAGAAATTGAAATAGTGGACAACTATCACTAAAGAAGCAACAAGCATTCAAGAAATCCATCGGTGAATTGCTCTTGGCAGAATGGCTATGAAGAACCTAGACAAGATTCTCTAGAGCAGAGATGTCTCACTCCATACAAAGATTCGACTTATTCAAGCTATGGTATTTTCAATAACGTCATATGGATGCAAAAGTTGGACAGTGAAAAAAATAGGAAGAAAATTGATGCCTTTGAATTACGGTGCTGGCGATGAATACTGTGTAAACCATGGACTGCTCGAAGAATAAACCAGTCAGTACTAGATTAGATCAAACCTAAGCTTTCTTTAGAAGCTCAGATAAGACTTTGACTTTCATACTTTGAACACATCATGCGAAGAGAGAGATCATTAGAGGAAGACATCATGCTTGGCAAGGCAGAAGGTCAACACAAAAGAGGAAAGCCAGCAATGAGATGGACTGATACAATAACAGCAGCTATGGGTGCTATTCTGTCAGCAATGAGCCGCCTGACTGAAGACCGAACACAATTTAGGACAACTATCCAGAGGGTCGCCATGAGTTGACAATGACTACTCCATGACACTTAACAACAATAACAACAGCATTTACCCCCAGAGAGCCCTAAGGCAGGTAAAACCTCTGGGCTCAGCACTACTCCCCTGTTGCCAGACCTGCAGTCAAATACCTCTGAACAGTCTTCTTCAAATCTTCAGGGGAGGGCAGGAGGAAAGAGACGGGAGGGTATGAGGTATGAGGCTGAAGAATCCTTTCCAAACTCCTCCTTCCAATCTTCTGATAAGAACATGGAGCTGAACCAATTCCCTGCCTCCTTATGGCATCCGAAAAGACACCAGTTTTAAGGGTATCTCTAGTGGAGCCTCTCGTGTCACCCTCCAATGAGAAAGTCACAAGAAGGATGGTTGCTCACAAGTAAAATCAATCTTTCCTTCAATATTTTTTTGTATTTTCTAGATTTTAACAGATCTGAAAAACTTGCATCCACCATCCGCAGGAGACAGAGAAATACTGGTTGTGCTTCTAGAGGCACAGGCTGTTAATGGCATGGTGATGTCATGAGAAGCCTCTGGAACCTTTCTCTGTCTCTACATCTGCTGGTAGGGGAACACAGCCCACTTGTCTGGACCGGTCTAGCAGGATGATATGGAATGTCATATTTCTACTAGCAATGTTACTGTACCTATGTTTATCAGTTTAGTGACCTTCATTGCTTTATTTTAGATTATGTCCCTCAGTGAAATAAGGGAGGAGAGATCATGCAGCCAAATTAACATGCTATGAACAACATTAGATTTCTGAATGTAAATCTATAAAACCTCGTGTTTAAATGATGGTGTGGCATAGATAAATATGGAGCCTCACCAGTGATTTACATAGGTGTCTGCAAGTGTTACTATTGGTATCTTTTCGGTTTGTCAATAAAATGACTTTGATGATGTCACTATAGTTGTTGTTATAGGAGTGTCCTGCCAGAATAAGAGCGTCAAGATGGTGTGTGAAGTTCTGTAGCCAGAGCAAACGTATGTCTTCTAAAGTGTGTAGCTGCTACCATGGGGCTAATGCAGGATTAACATCCTGTGGTAACAGCTAACCTACAAAAAAAAATCAGATAGTGCAGAAAATTGCCTGCACTATTTGATTTTCATGTGGTAGTTGGCCCTTGGGGTGGGATCAAGGTGGACCAGGGTGAGGAGTGGGGGTGGCTATGGTTGGCGTTATCTGCCAGGAGACCCGATAATGTGGGCTTTGCCATGCAGGTGGTTGGGCCTCCCCCCTTCTACAATATTTTTGGTGCCATGGAACTATGATCCACAGCACCAACAATATCAAAAATAAAGGTGGCGGTCCCCCCTTTTGATCCCCATCAGGAGCTGCCCAGGAGAGGATCAGTACACTCCCCAATGTTACAAATTGCTCAGCTAGTCGATTAGACTAAGGCCCCTTCCTCCCCCAATGCACTATTGAAAGGGGGGGGGGGCCGCGGTCTCCCTCCCACCTCCCAAATCCAAAAACATCATCACGGCTAGTCAGCCTCTAAGTCATGTGACTGTTTCTGCTGACAGATGTTGATGAATTAATGGCAAAACTGATACCCTAATGCAGGAAATGAACCTTAACGTTCACTCAGGTCATCAACAGTGTAGGCATTTACGGCATGTCTGGATCGGGTGTGTTCCTTATGGAAAGCTAAGTACATTTATCTGTTTTACAGTGCTTTTCATTAAAACATATTGCATGAACTGGATTGCTTTCTACAGCAAGAATGGATAAATGAAGCCCTTTTAATTTTACATTAGGATCACATATATGCATGAAGAACTATAATTTTGAAAATATAAGAACCAATGAATGAAAATATCATCCCTATTATCAATGTCAAAATGCATGAAGGGATATTGATATTTCTGAATATCCAAAAAATGATGTTGTTGTTGTTAAGTGCCGTCGAGTCGGTGTTGACTCATGGCGACCCTCTGGATAGTTGTCCTAAATTGTGTTCGGTCTTCAGTCAGGCGGCTCATTGTTGACAGACTGGAACCCGTAGCTGCTAATATTGTATCGATCCATCTCTTTGCTGGCCTTCCTTTTTTGCGTTGACATTCTATCTTGCCAAGCATAATGTCTTTCTCTAATGATCTCTCTCTTCGCATGAAGTGTTCAAAGTATGAAAGTTGAAGTTTTGTCATTGAGCTTCCTCTACTACTGACTGGTTTGTTCTTTGGGCAGTCTATGGTATATGCAGTATTCACTGCCAGCACCATAATTCAAAGGCATCAATTTTCTTTCTGTCTATCTTTTTCATTGTCTAGCTTTCACATCTATAAGATGTTATTGAAAATACCATGGCTTGAACAAGTCAAATCTTTGTATGGAGAGAGACATCTCTACTCTTGAGAATCTTGTCTTTCATAGACATTCTGCCAAGAGCAATGCGTTGTTGGATTTCTTGACTGCTTGTTGCTTCTTTATTGATAGTTGTTCCAAGTAGGTTAAAGTTGTCCACGATTTCAATTTCTTCTCCTTCAACGATGAACTTGTTGATTTTGCCAGTTGTCATGATCTTTGTCTTCTTTACATTAAGGTGCAGTCCCTTTTTGAGACTATGTTCTTTGATCATGAGAAGCAAATGTTTCAGACAGTCTTCACTTTCAGCCAGTAATGTGGTATCATCAGCATAGCGAAGGTTGTTGAGTCTTCCACCAATCTTGACACCTCTGTTGTCTTCAAACAATCCTGCTTCTCTGATGATTTGTTCTGCATATAAATTAAACAGGTAGGGGCAAAGTATGCAGCCTTGTCTTACACCGTTGCTTATTTTAAACCATTCTGTTTCTCCTTGTTCCATTCGAACTGTTGCTTCTTGATCAATGTACAGATTGTGCAAGAGAACGATCACGATCAGGTGTTCTGGTATACCCATGCTTCTTAATGTGGCCCAGAGTTTCTCATGGTTTACACAGTCAAAAGCCTTGTTATAGTCGATAAAGCACAAATAGATAACCTTTTAGTATTCTTTAGTCTTTTCAAGGATCCATCTCACATCTGCGATGATGTCTCTCGTTCCTCGCCCTTTCCTGAACCCTGCTTGCACTTCAGGAAGTTCTTGTTCCAGGTGTGGCAATAGTCTCTGTTGAATAATCTTCAGTAGAACCTTGCTGGCATGTTGGATCAGAGCGATTGTGCGATAATTTCCCCCAGTCAGTTGGATCACCTTTCTTTAGTATTGGTATAAACACAGATCTTTTCCAGTCAGTTGGCCATGATGTTGTCTTCCAAATTTCCTGGCAGAGCCTTGTAAGTACGGTAACAGCTGCATGAGATTTCTGTAATACTTCTATGGGAATGCCATTAATGCCTGGTGCTTTGTTCTTTGATAAGGCTTTCAATGCTGCTTCAATTCTTCTTTCATCACCAATGGTTCCGGATCATAAATTACAGGATGAAATGGCTGTTGGTCCACTTGATCTTTATCATATAAAAACTCTGTATATTCTTTCCACCTTTTCTTGATCTTCTCAGCATCATTCAACAGAGAACCTTGAGCATCTGTAACACTCCATTTCTAGACTGGAATTTTTTCTTTAGCTCTCATAGCTTTAGGAAAGCCGATCTTTTTCTTCCTCTGATAGTTTCTGCTTCTATTTCCTTGCATGTGTCATTGTAGTACTTTTCCTTGTCCTGACTTGCTGCATGCTGGAAATCTCTGTTGAGTTCTGCGATTGTCTGTCTTTCTTTCTCCTCTGGCTTTAGCTTCTCTGTGTTTCTGGGCAATTTTCTGAGTTTCTTCCGTCATCCATTTTGGCCGCTTTTGCTTTTTCACCTTTTGTAGAGACTTCTCACTTTCTTACAACACAACCTTCCTGATGTCATTCCATAGCTCTTCTGGAGCTCTGTCATTGTATCTAAAGCAGCAAAATCGATTTTGCAGGCAGTCTTTAAATTCCAGTGGTATATTCTCAAGGTCATATTTTGCTGCATTCATTAGTGGTTTGCTCTTTTTCAACTTTAGCTTGAGTTTGCATTCTTTTTTTTTTTTAAACGTTTATTTTCATTTTGCAACAAACAAAAGTAACAACACACCAAAAAAAACAAATACACACATACAATAAAGAAAGCAACCCCAATTACCCCCCACCCCAATGCTTCTTCTCTAAGCTGATAGGAATCATCATATAAGCGCTTACATACAACAATTATTGTACATCAAACAAACAGAAGTAGAGTCTATGATACCGGATGAGCATGTGACAGAGATTAATACAGAATCAAACAGTCAACTGAGAGCATTGAATAGTTTGAACATAATCGTGGAGCGTCTTCTAGCAAGACCAATAGTGAGTGTTTGAACGGAAGAGGCTAACATATAAGGTATTTGCACATATTTACAATGAAGACAGATATGATTACCATTCATTAGAGCTCGAAAAAGAGCTATTTTCCCAATATTTCGTGAGTGAGGAAACAGGAAATAGCAAGGCCCAGCATAAAGGCTAAAAGGAAGTAAGCCAATTTAGGAAGAGAGGGGATCCCCGCAGCTGAGCGGAGCCCCACAATCTCCCCAAAGAGGGGTTCCGGAAAATATAAAATAGAATGAAGACGACCCCAGACCCGACTCCAGTAATACTGTAATGCGGGACAATCATACTTAACAGGAGTTTAGTAGACCAAAGGCCACATGGCATGTCCAGCATCAAGTGCTCTGGATGGCTTTCCAATTAGCTAACCTATCAGGAGTATATGTCCACTTGGAAGAGTAGTAGCAAAATCTTTCATCAGAGCTGGCAGGGTGTAGAGACTCTTGGGTGGACCACTCGTTCTAGGCAACAATCTATCTATCAAAGGATCAAATACTTGGTGAAAGTCACCACCGGGTAACAGTAACAGGGTCATCCACATTCGGAGCATAAATACAAATACACGGAAATTCACTATCTCCAACCTTAAAATATACACAGGCCCAACTACCCTCCCCATCAAAGCTAGTATCCATTACAGTGGGTGACAAAGATTTCTCAACCAAGATGGCTACCCCGCACCGCTTGGAAACAGCGGGAGAATAGGCAGCCACCATATAAGGTGTGGCAGTGAGTTTCAGTGGTTCAACGAAGGTGAAATGGGGTTCCGGAAGAAACACTACATCAGTATGGTCATGATTAAAATAACTCAGAACGGTCATTCTTTTGATTGGACTATTGATGCCTCTTCCGTTCAATGACAAGAGCTTACATAAGGCCATACAACAAAGTCAAACATTCTGAGAAAGAAACATGATGGCGCACCGAGTTGCGCAATGTCCCTCATATCAACTATAAATGACTGTACACACGATCTGATAAAAAATAAACCAATAAAAATCATGAAGCGCCCTATATAACAGGAGAAGCACAGAAGTGCCTTAGAGAAGAAGCAAAACCCCAGAAATTACTGGCGACCTGATGTCTGCGGGGTGAAACCCCAGAGAAGGCCTAATTGAAACAGATAAGCAGTATAGCTGGGCGTGCTCCGAATCCAACCGAGGTGCACATCATGGAGGAAAAGGAGACCGAGAAAGGTAGATATTAAAGAAAGAAAGGTCCAGGCAGTCTCTATTCCAGACAATGATCACCACGTCGGGTCATTCAAAATGGCGGGCAGTTCCAGCGGAGTCTATCCGAGTTATTGACTTAGCGCATCTGGTCTGCCTCTTTGGAATCCAAAAATGTTGCTAGCAGAGCAGGATCTTCGAAGGTGCTAGTTTGGTTATGGAGAGTCACTCTGAGCTTCGCCGGATATAAGAGGCCAAAGCGAGCCTGTAACTGTTGAAGTCTAGGTCGAAAAGCAAGGAGTCCCTTCCGCCGGTCAGCTGTGGTCTTTGCCAAGTCGGGGAAGAAAGAGACTTTATGATCTTCAAACTGCAGATGTTGAATCACCCGGGCAGCTTTGAAAATTTGCTCAACTTGCTGATACCTCAGTAATCAAAAGATAATGGGCCGGGGGGTCGTCCGATTAAGTGCGATGTTGGTGGGAGCACGATATGCGCGGTCGATTTCCAGAGCTCCGCAAAAGGTAATCTTCAGCAAGGAGGGGAGAGTTTTAACCAGAAATTCTCTGATATCTCCTGCTTCCGCACCCTCTGGTACTCCTATGAGCCTGACATTGTTGCGACGGGCTCGATTATTGCAATCCTCTAACTCTTTTTGAAGATTCTGTATCTGACGCTCAGCCTTGTCCAGGTTCACCAAGCGCACCGCGTGCGAATCGAGGACCCCCGCCATGTTGTCCAGCCGTAGTGAAAGACCTTCAAGCCGGTCCTGAAGCATACCGAAATCTTCTCGCATGGCTCGAAGCGCTTCTCCGTTAGACTGCACCAGTTCCTTCACACCACGTATTTCCTCCAAGATCTCCTGTTGCATTTCGGGGCTTACCCGAAGTGGAACCATCTTTGGTGGGGAAGACAACTCTGTTTTGGAGCGTTTGCCATGTGAAGAAGAGGGAGACCCAAAGTCCAAACGCACTGGCTTGTGGGCCGCCATTCCCCCCAAGGCACCCCGGTAAGTTCGGAGTAAAATATTAAGTTTATGTAGATATTAAGTCAGGATTCTGAGTAGGCCCCTCGGGAGCTTCAGCACGAAGCGTCTACCCCGCTGGACATCAGGCTCCGCCCCCTTGAGTTTGCATTCTAATAGTTGATGATCTGTACCACAGTCAGCTCCAGGTTTTGTCTTTGTTGATGTTATAGAGCTTTTCCATTGTTGACTTCCACAGATGTAGTCAATATGATTTTTGTACAATCCATTGGGTGAAGTCCATGTGTATAGTCACCGCTTGTGTTGCTGGAAGAAGGTGTTTGAGATGAATAGATCGCTGGTCTTGCAAAATTCTATCAGTCTTTCTCCAGCTTCATTTCTGTTGCCAAGTCCATATTTTCTAACCACTTTGCCTTCTTCTTTTTTGCCAACTTTTGCGTTCCAGTCATCCATGACTATCAGGCTATCCTGTTTGTATATTCTGTCAATTTCAGCTTGAACTTGTTCATAGAACTCTTCAATTTCATCCTCTTCTGCAGCTGTTGTTGGGGCATATACTTGAATTATAGTTGTGTTGACAGGCACTCCTCATAGACAAAAAAAGATTAAGCGTTCACTGACTGCACTGTATTTCATTACAGCTCTTGCAAGTTCTTCTTTATTATAAATGCAACACCATTTCTTCTTTGTCTTTCATTTCCAGCATCTTTATCTTTATTAACACATTTGATATACCACGCATACCACAAGGCACAGAGTGGTTCACATAGCAGACCATGTGATCATCTGATGCAAAGTGTCTGATGCCAGTCCATTTCAGTTCGCCGACACCCAACAGATCAAATTGTACACGTTCCATTTCATTCTTGACCACCTCCAACTTCCCTTGGTTCATGCTTCGTACGTTCGATGTTCCAATATGTAAGACATCTTTACAGCTTCTGACTCTCATTTCATGCGCAGCTACATCAACAGTCAGATGTCCAGAGGGCTTTGATCCAACCACGTCATAAATGCTGGCTTTACTCTGAAAAGTCTTCAGCTCTTCCCCAGTAGTTAGGTGAGTGCCTTCTGACCTGGGGTCTCATCTTCCAGCACCATAGTGCAATTTGTTTTGTTGTGACTATCCATTGGGTTTTCATGGCAAGATACAGAAGTAGATTGCCGGGCCTTTTCTCTGCACAGTTTAAGTTTAGTGTTGTTGCTGTTGTCACAGAAATGTGATCCTCCACTGCCAACATTGTCCCATTCTGCTGCTTCCCAGATGAGTTTTCATAGCAAGGTACAGAAGTAAATTGCCGGGCCTTTCCTCTGCGCAGTTTAAGTTTAGTGTTGTTGCTGTTGTCACAGAAACGTGATCCTCCGCCGTCAACACTGTTCCATTCTGCTGCTGCTGCCCAGATGGGTGGTTTGTCTTGGTCTGGCACCTCAGCTGATACCTGTCCATCTTGGGAGACCCTGCCAGTAGTTAAATTATCGATAGCTTAGCCCTCAGCATCACTGATGCACACAAGCCCTCACAGCACGACAAGCTGCAAACCAATGATAACATTTAGTAATCATGACAAATAGTGAGCCATCATCATATAACCTGTTTTTTTGGTATTTTTTGAGTTTTACCTCTACAAAACAGGTGTAAAATTTGTATAGGTATCCTGTTATAAACAGCGCCATGGTGGTGGAGTCAGCCATGCATTGTATTAATAGTCAGAAGACACACTCCTCAGTGTCCACTGGTAGAGAGCACCTCACCATGGATGGATTTGGCAGAAAGTGCTACCAGGGCTCAATGCTCGTGGCCCACATCCAGGCTTACCAGCTGTACATGGGCATGCACCTGAGGGATCTGGTGAAGGAGCTCACCAGGTTCTCAGCTGGGCTGGCAGGTGAATCTCTCTAGTGCTTCTGGACCCTCGTATCCTCAGTCAAGGAATGCTCCAAATTCCATAGTCGAGCAACTTATGATAGTTTCGAGTCCATGGCTTGTGTGGCTGGGGTGGGCATTAGTGCCCGCTGCCTGGCTTGTCTACAGTCCTCGGACTTGGAACAATGGCTGATGTCCCCTGCTGAGGAGAGAACCTCTTCAGCAAACCCATGACCGACAAGGCCACCAAGTTGGAGTCAGAATTTATAACCAGGACTAGGCTGCCTTGGAAGATTGCTGATCCTTCCCACCGGAAGGTTTTAGGGAAAAAGTCCTTCCACTCAAAGGCAAAAAAGGCTTATGGAAAAAACCTCCAATTTCCAGCCTATCAGGCTCCCCAACAGGGTCAGCAGGCCAAGGGCCATGGGCATGGCCCCCATAAGCAGAAAGTCCCCAAGCCACAAAGAGTGCCCCAGTCGCAGTCTGAGGGGGTATGAACCCTTGGGAATAGTCTTTCTTCCCCCCCCCCCCCCAAAGACCAGGGCCCAAGGCACACAGGAGGATGTCTGGTTTACATTGCACAACTCTGGCTGGGCATCACCCCCGATGTCTGGGTGCTGCAGGTGGTACGGGAAGGTTACCTTCTGCAGTTTGACCACACGCCTCCTCCCTTCTTTCCAGGGGAACATCCCATGACTTCCCTGCAGAGAGAGCTCCTACAGAAGGAACTTGAGTCCCTGCTCAAGGATCGGGTGGTAGAACCAGTCCCTCAGCTCTTCTGGGGCACGGGGTTCTACTCCTGGTACTTCCCTGTCCCACAAAAGATGGGCCCATCCTGGATCTGCGGGATCTAAACTGCTTTTTGGTCAAGGAGTTCAAGATGCTATCCCTTGGAACATTGTTGCCCTACCTGCAGTGGGGAGATTGGCTATGCTCCCTGTATCTCAAAGATGCCTATACCCACATCCTGATCCATCCCCGGTACCATCAATACTTCCGCTTTGTTATCAGAGGATGTCACTACCAGTACAGGGTGCTCCCCTTCGGCCTCACCTCAGCACCCCATGTGTTCACCAAGTGCCTGGCAGTAGACACTGCTCACCTCTGCTTGCTGGAAGTCCTCGTCTTCCCCTTTCTGGATTACTGGCTCCTAAAGGGCAATTCACCAAAGGAGGTCCATCACGTGGCCCACCACCCCATTGGGGTGCTGCAGCATCTAGGGTTCATGATCAATTTCCCCAAGTCACACCTGCAGTCGACCCAGCACCTGGAGTCCATAGGAGCCCTTCTGGACTCAGCCCAGGCCAGGGCCTTCCTCACTCCGGACCAGGCTCAGTATCTGGTGATTCTAGCAAAAGAGGTGCAGGGTCACTCAATAGCATCCGCCTGTCTCCTGCTGTGCCTATTGACATACATGGCCTCGATGGTTCACGTAACCAAGGAGGCCCGCCTACCCACATGACAGACCCAGTTAACCCTCAGCTCTCAGTGGACACAGGCCATGGGGCAATTGGAGAACTGGGTTCAGGTCACCCCAATCTTCTAGGACTCCCTCACCTGGTGGCAGAACCTGTGGAATCTCATAGCCAGCCTACTCTTCCAAGCCCCGATGGCCCAACTTGTTCTTATGACGGACACCTCCAAGCTTGGCTGGAAAGCCCACTGTGATGGTCTTCAGTCACAGGATGTCTGGACTCAGAAGGAAAGTGCCCTCCAAATCAACCTCCTGGAACTCTGAGCTGTGACGAATGCCCTTTGGGTGTTTCAGGCCCACTTGGCAAACCAGGTAGCCCTCGTTCAAATGGACAACCAAGTAGCGATGTTTTATGTTTTGTTTTGTTTTTTTATTTATAAGATTTCAAAAAACAAATTATACAAGCAATCATACTTGATACAGAAAAAAGACTTGAGCAAGTAATTACAAACCAAATAATATACATGCATAAACCAATTTTACACCCTACTAGTCCTCACACTGGAGAGACCCAATATGAATAAGGAAATACAAACAATTATAAACTCATTAGGAATAGCAGAACCCACAAAGGACCGGTATACATATATCCTACAAATAAACTCACCCACCTAAGGGCCAGCAGAAAGACGCGCACTAATAAAGGAGACTAATTTAGTAGGTTCATAAAAAATATAGGATACAGATTGCAGTTTAACCAAACATTTACAGGGAAACTTAAACATTCAAAACCTCTATCAGATATGACTTAAACATATCACGAGGGGTAACCATTGGAGAACGAGGAAAATTCAATAGCCTAATATTCATTGCCCTATTCTGATTTTCCAGCATTTCCATTTTAAATTTAACTCCTAGCATATCTTTACACACATCATTTAACTTATCCTCCAGCTGTATAACTTTATTGTCCATCAAAAAAGCTTGGGACTGTAAGAGAGTCAGAGTCCTGGCAATTCTGTACTTTCACTGTATTTTCTTGAATCAGCTTCAAGGTAGCATTAGTTTGGGATACTAGGCACTCACCAAATTTTGTCAGTGCCATCCAAATAGAATCCAAGGTAATACATTCAGAACGCTCCAAAGAGAAGGGCACCAAAAAAGGTAATTCAGACGAGGCCTCAAGAAGGTAGCGATGTTTTACATCAACAAGCAGGATGGAAGGGGCTCATAAATCCTCTGTTGGGAGGTGGTCCGCCTCTGTACCTTCACTGCGGAGAGGGGCATGGTCCTCTGGGTGGTCTACCTGCTGGGCCAGGACAATCTGCTCGCACACAGACTCAACAGAGTCCTTCAGCCCCACGAATGGCACCTCAACCTGGCAGTAGCCATCTCCATTTTTCGACATTGGGGGACCTCAACGTTGGACCTGTTCGCCAGCTCTGAGAATGCGTAGCTGCTGCACTTCTGCTCCAGAAAACTAACCCTGAACCGGGTGGCAGCCAACGCCTTTCTCGGTCTCAGAGCCTATTGTATATGTACCCGCCTACTCCCCTGATTCCCAAGACCTTACTCAAAGTGCAGTCGGACCAGGCTTCGGTAACTCTCATTGCTTCTTGGTGGACCTGGCAGCCATGGTTCCTCCTGCTCCTTCAGCTATCCTGGGTGGCCAGACACCCCTGGGCCATACTCTGGACAGGCCCATGCTCTCACAGAAGGATGGGGACCTCCATTCCAACCTCCAGTCCCTCTCTCTGATGGCATGGCTACTGAACAGTTAGCCCTGGCACACTTCTACCTCTCTCGGGACATGGAGGATATCCTATTGGCATTGTGCAAGGATTCAACATGGCATGCATATGTCTTCAAATGGCATAGAATTTTGGTCTGGTGTGCAACCCTTTCTCTTGCTCAGTGCAAGACATTCTCCAGTGTCTGTGGCCCTCTCCCAGGCTGGTCTAAAATGTAATTCCATCAGTGCCCTGGCTGTGCATCACCACCTCGTCGATGGCCAGCCTGTCTCTGCGCACCTCCTTGTGGGTCATTTTATGAAGGGGCTTCTCCTCTTGCAGCCCCTGTTTGCCCACCGCCAGTGGTATGGGACCTGAATATCATCCTCAGGAAGCTGATGTTCCCCCATTTGAGCCAATGGCTTCAGGCCATCTCAAGTTCCTATCATGAAAAGTAGTGTTCCTAGCACTCACTTCAGCCAGAAGGGTAAGTGAGCTACAGGCATTGGTGGCCCACACCCCCTACACCAGGTTCCATAAAAAAGTGTCATTCTCTGGACTCATCCAAAATTCCTGCTTAAGGTGGTGTCTGCCTTTCATATTAACCAAGGGGTGATTCTCCCCACCTTTTTCCCAAGGCCTCATGCATCCAGGGTGGACGCCTTGCTTCATACCTTGGATTGCAAAAGGGCACTGGCCTTCTACCTTGAGAGGACAAAAGCCCATCGCCTCTCGTCACAGCTGTTCATCTCCTATGACATCAACAGGCTTGGGGTTATGGTCTCTATGTGTACCCTGTCTACCTGAGTGGCAGAATGCATCTCCTTCACCTACAAGCAGGCTGGACTCTCTCTGGAGCATCATATCACTGCACATAATGTGCGCACTATGGCAGCCTCAGTGGCTCACCTGCACTGTGTCCCCCTGCAGGACATCTGCCGGGCTGCCACCTGGTCTTCAGTCCCTATCTTTACAGTGCATTACTGCTTGGAGGAGAGCTCACGGCACGATAGTGCCTTCGGCCAGACAGTACTTTGCCACCTCTTTGGGAAATAGTGCAACGCCTTCCTTCTGGCCCTTTGTATCCTGGCTACCGGAGAGAGAATTCCAACATCAATGTTGGGGCTGCATCACTGGACATCAAGTCATTAGGCACTCCTTGCTGCCCTTTACAGTTTGCCTCTTGTGTCGCCCATGGCTCCTACAGGTTTTTTCGGTAGCCTGTAGCTTGGGAGATCCATATGTGAGGACTGAATTCCTGCTTGTTCCTGGAGAAAGTGTAGTTACTCACCTGTAGAGGTGGTCTGCGGGGATAGCAGGAATCAGTCCTCCCAACCCTCCCACCTCTCCTTGGAGTTCTTTTTTCTTTTTTATGCTTGATTAAGCTATGTCATCATACTGAGGTAAGCTGGCCCCTTTGGGGGGTGACTGTTCATGCATGGCCTAACTCCCAAATACTTTCTTTGAAAGCTGGGGAGTGATTACCACGTGAGCGCCAAGATGCTGCGTCACCCATATGTGAGGACTGATTCCTGCTGTTCCTGGAGAACACCTATTACAGGTGAGTAACTATGCTATTTATCTCACGCATATTCATGGAGGAGATTCTGAAAAATCAACTAGCTATGGAGTCTTAAAGATAGTTTTGGAAAACTAATGTCAGCTTTCCATTACTACTAATGAATGTGACATTTTAGAGGTCATTTTAGAAGAGTTGTGCAGCATCTATATTTGCAAATAGAGGCATTTACACATGTAAGTATCCTATGGGTGTATTTTAGAAAGCTATCTTTTATGGGTCTGATATTGAGTTGTGATGGTTATGCGCATCTGAGGCACATAGCCATCACTGCAAAACATTCAAACAGGCCATATCCAGCCACCGGAATTGAATATCCAGGTCTGCTGCAACATGCCACATGGTGTGGAAGCTAACTGGGCAGCAGCGATATTGAGCCACTACTTGGTTAGCTCCCATGTGTAAAGATAGTTCAACTTTTCCCATGCTTATCTTTACCTGAGGATCGCTAACCAGGCAGTGGTTCAATATCACCACTGCCCAGTTAGCAAAGTGTGCCACTTCCGCTCCACCATGGAATGCCCATGACATGCTCCAATTCTACATGGATAGCATCAGGGTGCATAGCAGCGGAACTGGTGGATATTCGTCGGCACTATCATATTAGTGTCGATGAATATCCCTCTATAGCAGCATTCACATGGTTTACAGATTTTTAAACCGTGTAAATGCCTTTATCGGACCTTATATGTTCAAGACTTCACTTCAGATGTTCCTTTTGATCCCTGCTGGATCTTTATACCTGTCTGAAGCTAGCATAAAGATCCAGTGTTAAAAACCAATATAAGAAACTGCACTAAGTTTCAGCGAAATATTTTATACATTGGATGCAATTAAATATGCAGCACTTTTCATGCATTTTGCATGCTTACTGCATTGCAATTTAGTGTGTTAGTTTTTCTGGCTAAGGTTTTCTGCATCGGCCCTTATATTTATAACAAGTGCATCCAGGAAGGCTCAATTAAAGAGGTAAGCAAAAAAACCCCCTTTTTTAAATGTATGAGGTGTTTTAACAGCAAAGATATAAGCACAATTGCCCCACCCCCCAAATTACTTGTCTAGAACCTAGATTCCAATAAGCAGTTAGCTGACACTTAAGCCTGCCTTGGAGTAGGTGTAAATGGCAAATATCTGTTTCTTTTTTAAGTATATTTGTATTGCAGTTGTAAAATCGGAAACATAATACATACTTTTCTGGCCCACCAAAACCGGTTCACAGCATGCAGTTTCAAAAAGGGCATCTTGACACTTTACCTCAGATGATCCAGGTATCAGCACAATGTCGGGGGGGGGGGAGCAGTGCCCCCCAAGACATCGACCCCCTGACAGAAGTAAAATCACTGGTGGCCCGGTGGACACCGATCCCTCCTACCCCCCAAAACAAAAAAAAGAACCTGGTGGTCCAGTAGATCCTAACCCCCCACACCCTCCCCAGTACCTTAAAATGACATGGGGTGGCAGTGTTGCCCATATACTCCCACGCCATCATCTTGCAACATGGTAACACCAGGCCCCGTGCGATGCATCCTGGAAAGCATCAGGTGAGGTCACACTGACATATAAGGCTAAAAATCTCTTATATAGGAGTGTGACACCCCCCGTGCTCCCCTGGGTTGCATCCTGTGAAGAACAACATAGGGTCAGCTGTCCCAAGATGCAATCCAAGAGGGCGTCACTCTACATGGTAGCAGGTGTGAAAGTGTGCATATCCATGGTCAAGCTTCCAAAAGCTTCTAGAAGGAGCTGGAAAAGCTCCTGTGCAATGCTCCATCAAATGACATCACCCATATGTGAGGACTTTTTCCCTGCCTGTCCACTGAGAATATAGTATTGATTTGCAGCACAAATTCTTTTGGGTCGATATTCAAAAAGCCTGATATTAAAGAGTAGTTACTCACCTGTAACAGGTGCTCTCCAGGAGCAGCAGGAATCAGTCCTCACATATGGGTGACATCGACGTCGATGAAGCCCTGCGGAGCATTTCCCCAGCTTTCCATGAAAGCCTTTGGGAATGCAGGCATGCATGCGCGGTCCCCTTCCCGCCTAAAGGTGCCATCTTGCTCAGTCAAATGACATAGCTAAGAACAGCACACAAAAATGAAAAAATTAAACTATGTACAACTGCAACTCCCAGGGGAGGAGGGAGGGTTGTGAGGACTGATTCCTGCTGCTCCTGGAGAACACCTGTTACAGGTAAGTAACTACTCTTTCTCCAAGACCAAGCAGGAAGTCAGTCCTCACATATGGGTGACTCCCTAGCTCTGGGCTACCAGGAACCCAAGCTGAACAAGAGAACTCCCTCTAGTCCCAGCATCAAAGAAAGGCTTTTCACTGAAAGAACCTCCACCGGTAGCCCAACGGAGGGCTGGAGGGCAGGAGTTGCCTAAACCTCAAAGAGATTGCGGAGTACTGCCTGGCCAAAAGCACTGTCCCTACGGGACTCCCTCTCCAGACAGTAATGGGTCGCAAAGGTCTGGCTTGAAGACCAAGTTGCAGCCCAGCAGATGTCTACCAACGGTACAGAGCGGAGATGAGCCACTGAGGCAGCCATTGCCCTGACACGATGGGCCGTGACCCGACCCTGCAAAGGAAGGTCAGCCGCCCTGTAAGCCCAGGTGATACAGTCAGCCACCCAGATGGACAAGGTATGCTTGGACACAGCTAACCCCAAATTATTAGGGTCAAAAGATATGAAGAGCTGAGTAGCCCTTCTATGCCCCTGCGTACGGTCAAGGTAGAAGAATAAGGCCCACCTACAGTCCAGGGTATGCCGAACTGCTTCAGCCTGGCTTGCATGAGGCCTAGGGAAGAATGTCGGAAGAACCACCTCCTGGTTGAGGTGGAAAGAGGAGACAACCTTTGGAAGGAACTTTGGATGAGTCCTAAGGACTACCCGGTTCCTATAGAAGCGGGTGTAAGGCCTGTCACAGACCAGGGCCTGAAGCACACTCACTCTCCTGGCCGAGGTTAGGGCTACCAAGAAGAGTGTCTTCCAGGACAGGAAGCGGAGAGGACAAGTAGCCATCGGCTCAAAAGGTGGGTGAGTCAGTTGCTGCAAGACCACATTCAACTCCCACTCAGGAGCCGGAGGATGGATTGCAGGCTTTAGCAAGAGCAAGCCTCTAAGAAATCTGGACACCAAGGGGTGAACCGACAGAGAATGTCCCTCCACCAGTGAGTGGTGAGCTGCTAGAGCTGAGAGGTGGACCCGAACAGAATTGGACTTAAGTCCCTGATTGGATAAGTTCAGCAGGTACCAAAGCACTACTGGTACAGCACAGGAGAAAGGATCCTCTGTACGTAGCTGACACCACACAGAAAACCTTTTCCATTTCATGGCATAGGTTTTTCTAGTGGACTGCTTCCTAGAGGCTAGGACGGCCTCCTCAACTTCCTGAAGTAGGCCCCAGGGAGCCAAAACTACCCTTGCAGCCTCCATGCCATCAAATTGAGAGCTCTGAGATTTGGGTGCAGAAGGGACCCCTGATCCTGAGAAAGAAGGTCGGGCTGCAACCCCAGAGGCAGTGGGGGATCCACTGCCAGCTGAAGCAAAAGTGGAAACCAAGGCTGTCTCGGCCAACTGGGAGCTACCAGCAGGACCGAGGCCTTGTCCTGAAGAATTTTGAATAGGGTTCGGGCCACCAGGGGCGTGGGAAGAAACGCATACAGGAGGCCCTGGGATCAGGAAAAGTATCTGCTGCCAGTCGCAGAGGATGCGGTTGCCTGGAGCAGAACCTTGGCAGTTGTTTGTTCGATGGACTGGCAAACAGATCTATGGATGGAAGTCCCCATGTCAAGAAAATCTTCTGAACCACTAAGGGATGGAGCTGCCATTCATGGGGCTGCAGAATCCTGCTCAACCTGTCTGCCAGGTAGTTTTCCTGGCCAGGTAGATACACAGCCTTGAGGAGCATGTTGTGCCTGAGAGCAAACAAGCAAAGGTCCTGTGCCTCCTGACAAAGGAGCCTGGACCCAGTTCCGCCCTGCTTGTTCACATAAAACATGGCTACTTGGTTGTCTGTTTGAACTAGGACAGACTGATGAGCCAGTGTTTGAGAGAAAGTCTTGAGGGCTAAACGAATAGCCCTGAGTTCCAGTAGATTGATCTGCTGTGTGACCTCCCAGGGAGACCACAGGCCCTGGGTGCACTTGCCCAGACAATGAGCCCCCCAGCCTTGCAGGGAGGCATCCATGGTTAAAACCACTGTGAACCCAGGAATCTGAAAAGGCACCCCTTGCAGTAGATTGGGTGGGTGCAGCCACCAGCGGAGGGAGTTCAGGAATGGTCTGGACACACTTACTCTGTCTCTGAGGCTGCCTGAGGCCTGTGTCCACTGAGTTCGGAGGCACCACTGTGCAGGCCTCATATGGAGAAGGGCATGGGGGGTCACATGTACTGTCGAAGCCATGTGGCCAAGAAGCCTCAGGCAGAGTCTGGCAGAGACCAATGACCTGCTGAGAAACTGGTTTGCCAAGTTTATCAGTCTTTGGGCTCTGTCTTCTGGCAAGAATGCCTTTGCCAGGAGAGAGTCCAGCCTTGCCCCTATGAACTCCAAGTTCTGGGAGGGGAGCAAAGTGGACTTTGCGAAGTTTATGACAAAACCCAGGTTTTGAAGAAGAGCAATAGTTCGGAGGGTGGCTTGTCTGGCCTCCTGGCACGTCTGACCCCTGATGAGCCAGTCGTCCAGATAGGGGAAGACAAAGATACCCTGATTTCTCAGGTAGGCCGCCACCACTGCCAGGCATTTGGTAAAGACCCTGGGAGCGGAGGTGAGGCCAAAAGGCAGTACTCTGTACTGATAATGGTTTCCTCCCACAATGAACCTGAGGTACTTTCTGTGGTCTGGATGAATGAGGATGTGAGTGTACGCATCCTTTAAATCTAAGGAGCATAGCCAATCTCCCTGCTGGAGGTAGGGCAGCAGTGTTCCAAGAGTAAGCATCTTGAATTCTTCTTTCTCTAGGAACTTGTTGAGATTTCTGAGGTTGAGAATAGGCTGGAGGCCACCGGTTCTTTTTGGTACGAGAAAGTACCTGGAGTAGAACCCTCGACCTTGGAGGTGGGGAGGCACAGGCTCCACCGCCTTGTCTCGCAACAGACCTTGGATCTTCTTAAGGAGAAGATCTGTGTGCAGGGGAGGCCTTGGAGGCTCCCCTGGAAAGTATGGAGGAGGCAGCTGTTGGAAGTGTAGCATATAGCCCTTGTGGACGATGCTTAACACCCAACTGTCTCCAGTGATGAGTGGCCACCTGTGGGCAAACAGGGTAAGTCGACCTCCTGTGCAGCGTTGGGAGAGCAGGGACGGAGAGGCTATGCCTAAGGAGTCAAAAACCCTCACCCTGCTGAGTGGGAGCAGGGGCCGGAGGCTTGGGGGTCCTCTGCCTACGGGGCCCATTCCCCTGCCCCTTGGCCTGCTGACCCTGTGGGGGAGCTTGGGAGGCCTGGTACTGGGGGTACTGTTTGTAGGCAGTGCCCTTCCTCGGGTAAAAGGGCTTTTTACCCGAGCCCTTCTTCTTGTGAGAAGGGGCAGAAGTCTTTCTAGACAGCCTTGTCCTCGTGAGGTGCTCGGTTTCGAGCTGTGCGGCCTTCTCGGTCATGGGCTTGCCAAAAAGGTTCTCACCTCGGCAAGGGACATCGACCAACATGTCCTGAACCCATGGCTCGAGGTCCGATGACTGCAACCACGCCTGGCGTCGAGCCGCGATGCCGGCTGCTGCAACACGGGCCGAAGCCTCGAAGCCATCGTAGGTAGCGCGGGACATAAACTTGGAGCATTCCCGTATCCCCGAAGACAAGGACTTGAACCTCTGCAAGGGTTCCCCGGAGAGACCAGCAGAGAACCCGGCCAGCTCCTTGGCCAGGTCCCGCAAGTACATGCCCATGTACAGCTGGTAAGACTGGACACGGCAAGCAAGCATCGAGCCCTGGAAGCACTTTCTACCAAAACCATCCAGGTTCCGGACCTCCCTACCAGGGGGCACGGCGGAGTGCATCTTCTGACTTTTCAGACGATGCATGGTCGATTCCACCACCATGGAATGGTGTGGTAGCTGCGCCTTTTGAAACCCAGGGCTCTTTCGGAGTCGATAAATGGAATCGACCCGCTTGCTTAGAACCGGCGCCGAGGCCGGTGCCTCCCACATCCGGAAGAGGAGCCGTTCCAGCACCGGAGGAATCGGAACAGTAAAGGCCTCCTTCGGAGGAGAGTCATACTGGAGGGCCTCGAGCTCTTCGGCTCGAGGCTCCTCCTCGGGATCTGCAGGGATAGCCAACGCCGTGGCCATATCCCGAACGAACTCCGGGAACCAGGTATCCTCCGGAGGGGATCTACTCCGGGCTCAGACTGCGGTGAGTCCGACGGGATGCACCGAGTCCAGAAGGTGTCGGGGGACTCCTCGTCATCTGTCTCCCAGGCGGACTCGTCTGATAAGGAATCGGGGTCCGACCGCGCGGGGCCTGTGAGTACCCACCCCGACACCGAAGGCACCGGCGTCGACGCCCTCGGTCCCGAACGGGAGGTCGAGGGTGACCGCGACCGAGGTCGACCTCGAGCCTTCATGGTCTCGAGTATCGGCTCGGTCTCCGGGGTCGACTTCGACATCGATGTCCCGGTGGTCGGGGCAGATGCGCCAGACAGGCTGGCCATCAGCGCCCGCTGCTGTTCCATGAAGGCAGACAATCTGCACTCCAAGGCTGTCAGCCTGAGACCCAGCTCAGGAGACTCAGCAGCCACCAACTCAGGCCCCAGCAGCAC
The DNA here is from genome assembly GCA_033557465.1 of Ichthyophis bannanicus. Classification (NCBI taxonomy): domain Eukaryota; kingdom Metazoa; phylum Chordata; class Amphibia; order Gymnophiona; family Ichthyophiidae; genus Ichthyophis; species Ichthyophis bannanicus. The sequence continues at coordinate 221,795,460 of CM066040.1, read as the reverse complement.
CAGGCCCGACATCAGCTCTCTGGGAGGAGAGTCCACAAGGACTACAGGACTTATGTGTCCAGCAGACTCCGGCTCCACACAAGGTACTTTTGGCGGCTTCTCCTGTTCCACGGGCCTGGGACGGCGATCGGGGGTCCGAGACCTAGCTCTCGAGGAGCCAGGGACCTCCTCCGATGCCGCCCTCACGAGCCGCTTCTTCCTCTTCCGTTCCCGGTCGGGGGACCCCGTCCGAGGAGCCCCGACGGTGCTCGGGATCAGATGCCCGAGATGTCGAGGCTTCAGACGAGGTTCGGGCCCGGCCAGAGGCCGAGTCGGAGAAAAGCCTTTCCTTTTGGTGCTGACGACTTCGAAGCGCCTTGGTGGATATTTTTCCACATGGTCCACAGGTCTCAGGATTGTGGTCCGGACCTAGGCACCGAAGACAGCAGTCGTGTGTGTCGGTGAGAGACATTAGTTTCTTGCACCGATCACACTTCTTGAAACCACTGGAAGCCATCGGGGAAAAAAGAGTCCCCGCGAGGTCAAAGGACCGGGCTTCCAGGGAAAAAGAAAAAAAGGGCGCGAACGCCAGCCACAAAGGGCAAAAACCGAAAAAAGAATATTGGGCTCGATACAGGCATACCGAACCCAGCGGGAGGGGAACTGGCGTCGAACCGGAGAAAAAATAGCGAAGGAATCGCCAAAAAATCTAACTATTTTCCGGGAGGACTAGGACACACGTCCGACTGGCTTCACGGAAAAAGAGAGACTGAGCAAGATGGCACCTTTAGGCGGGAAGGGGACCGCGCATGCGTGCCTGCATTCCCAAAGGCTTTCATGGAAAGCTGGGGAAATGCTCCGCAGGGCTCCATCGACGTCGATGTCACCCATAGGTGAGGACTGACTTCCTGCTTGGTCCTGGAGAAAACGGCTGCGCACCAGCCATAGTGCTTAAAAAAATTATCTGGATATCTGGTATTTCAATAGTGGCTAGCACTGTATATCCAAATACAGCAGTCAGTGATAGTGGTGCCATTCAGTTGCTCTTCGGGCAGCCTATCTAGATAGCCTTAAGACAGACTACCCACATAAGGATTAAAATTATCCAAATAGCAATTGAATTTCGCTGTTATTTGGACAGTTGCCGGTACCGCCCTCTCTTCACCTATGGACTGCCCCTGCATGATCTGGATAGTACCAAGGCGGTCTATAGAGATATTCAGTGGCACTATCCAGATAGAGCCACAGAATCTCTCAGTGGCTTTATGTAGATATAAAGGCTTCTGAATACCAACTCCTTTATTTCTTCCCTACCTTTCATTTAATATTCTGCAGGACCTGTTCAATAGCTTTTGCTATCAGAAATATTCCCAATACAGCCCTACAGGAGGGCTGAAGTCTACTTGAAGCAGACAAAAGAAGCACCACAATTATGGATTAAAATACATTTTAAAGTTCTTTTCGCCCTAAGGTTTTATAATTTGTAGATCAAGAACATAATACACTGAAGTACTGTTTTAATATATTCTCTATTCATTGGCAGTGCAATAGTACATATTTTCGTACCAAAACTGTAACTCAGAAACTTCTTTTTTAATTTTATATTTCTGAATTTACCAAGTCATAAGTACATTACTTGAAAGAAAAGGAATAGCACAAATGATCAACAGCAAAATAAAACAATATGGCAAATTTCACATAAAGGAAACATACAAAACATTGTATTAAACTATTAGCCCACAAGACGACCAGGGAGGATATCTGGAAAGGAGGCTAGATAACACTATAAAATCATCAGTAACAAGAAACTATAGCCCTAGGTAAAAAGCAAACAGCATGGTCCAAGAAACCAAATACTTGCGTTCAAGAAAGAGACGATCTTAAGAGGGCCCTATTGTGACAACCACTGAATCAGGAGATTTCCTAGTGTCAAGAAACAGCCGTAATTGTTTAGGATCGTAAAAGATATATCTAGCAGAAGAAGATTTAATTATACATTTGCAGGGAAACCTAAGCACACAGGAAAAACCTATGGAGAGAACCTCAGGATTGAAGGAAAGAAATGAACTCCTTTTAACCTATTTACACCATTAAGATGGCTATTTGAAAACTGCATACCTGTGTATAGAAGGATTACCAAAAGTGGAGTTAGGGTTATATGTGCATTTATTTTAATTTTAAAAAAGTACCCATAAAAAAATGGAAAAGCAAGCTTCTGAGAATACTTTTTCCTTAAGAAATTTTCAATGTGAATGTACAGTGAACTTTCATGATGACACCTGGGGCAAAGTTTGTGGGGAAAAAAGTGCCCACGGACTTTGCAGCACTTTGGACAGCTTGAAAATGGTCCTCCTTCTCCTTATACCGCATAATCTTAAGACAAGATTTCATGTGTAGGATTGTGAATTTTAAAGCCATAGCTGTGATACATAGCTATAAAATTTTGTTTTACTTCTCCAGTCATCATCCCAACACAGAACATCATTAAAAAATATTATGTCCTAAAGATAATAGCAGTCTGCTGCTTAAATGTTTAAGCCAGATGGAGCTTCAGACAGAGTAAATTCAACAGCAAGTAATAGATCATTTCATCTAGGGAAAGATACAACACAGACTGCTAAATATCTGCAGATTCCTAATGACAGTCTGTGGGTTGCTTTTAATTCCTGAAAGTACTACATTACTTTACAGGATGCTGCCCTCAGACTGCCTATATAGTTCCACACAATTGTGCCTTTTCCCACAGGTCTCATTTCTATAAGTCCTGTATTATAATAAATAAACTATAGCAACAGTCCAATATGCACTTTAGCTCTGATCTTGCAAGCAAATTTTCAAAAGGAAAACTCTATAGTCTCGGTAACGCACAAGGTGCACTGTATAATTAGAGCATTTCCTGAGATCACTGTAGAGTTATAGAATATAGTTCAATTCATAGCTCATCAGAAATACAATTTTCAAAAATTCAAGAAATTAATGATGGCAGAAAAAGACCATATACGTAACTTATTCAGTCTACCCATCCATGCAAACTACTAAACTCTACAATTCCTTTCTCTCCCTCAGATATCTTCTGTACTTGTCCCATGCTTCTTCATTCAGATACAGTTCTCATATCCACCACCTTCACTGGGAGGCTGTTCCAAACATCCACTATCCTTTCCGTAAAGAAATATTTCCTCAGATTAATTCTGAGCCTATTCCTTTTCAACTTTTTCCAATGGACCTCATTTCAGAGCTTCCTTTCAACTGAAAGGGCCCACCCTCCGGTGCATTTTATACAACAGAGGTATTTAAATGTCTCTATCATATCTCCCTTCTCCCGTCTTTCCTCCAACGTATACCTATTGTGATCTTTAAGTCTATCCCCATCTGCCCTATGACAAAGAACACTGGTCATTTTAGTAGCTGCACTCTGGACAGACTCCATTCTGTTTACAGTTATTTATTTTTATTTATTTAGTATACATTTGTATACCGCTACTTCCAGCGATCAGCAGCGGTTTTTGATTACAGATTGGAAATTGTCAAATCATGACAGGAAATTTTTGAGGTATAAACACATTGATTAGACAGGAAAGCACAGCACACAGAGAACTATTTTACAGGGAACATGGGCTATGGAGGGTTAAGTGGCTTGCCCAAGACCACAAGGAGCACCTGTGGGACTAGAAACCCCAGTCCTTCCGGCCCAAGGTTGCTGTCCTCTAGTGGGATTTGAACCCCCGACCTTCCGGCCTGAAGTACCTTGCCCCAACCACTAGGCCACTCCTCCACTCCAGTTATAGGCAACATTATTGGCACCCTTGCATTTTATGTATGCTGTGTTCAATATCTTGAGAAATAATTGCAAATATTCCAACTGTATGTCGTCATAATATTTTAATAGTATGTTGAAAGGTATACAACAAAAAGAAAAAATGTCTATGCAACTTAAACGTAGTAATTTCTGATAAAAAAAAAGAAATATGACCTGGCCAAGAATAATGGCACCCTTCACTAATATTTGGTTATACAACCCTTGGCAGTGATGACAGCTTCCAAACATTTCTTGTAGCTATCTATAAGTTTTGTACATCTGTCTGGTGGTAGTTTCTCCTACTCTTCAACTGCGATTTGTTCCAACTCATGAATGATTCCAGGATTCCTTTTACCAATGGCAGATTTCAGCTCTTTCCAAAGGTTCTCAATTGGATTGAGATCAGGACTCATTGCTGACCAGTTTAAAACAGTCCATATGTTCTTTCTATCCATTCTTTTGTACTTTTGGATGTATGTTTTAGGTCATAGTCCTGCTGGAGGAACCATGACCTTTGACCCAGACCTAGCTTTCTGTCACACATCATCATAGATCCTCCACCATAGTTAACTGTAGGAAGGGTGCTTTTTTCCTTATAAGCTTAATTTCTTCCCCTATAAATTTATCACTGGTCTGCATTGCCAAAGAGCTCAAGTATGGTTTCATCTGTCCACAGAACATTTTCTAAGAAGGATTGTGATTTCTCAAGTTGAGTTTGGGCAAAAATCAGGCATGCCTTTTTAGGTCTGTCTTTGAGCAATGGGGTGCTTCTTGGCCTTTGCCCATGAAGTCCTTCTTTTTTTAGTGCACGGCATATGGTGTGGGTTGAAACCACCACTCTAGATTGCTCCAGATCAGTGTTAAGCTCTTTGAATGTTGTACATGGTGTTTTTCCAACAGCTCTCATTAACCTTCAAAGACTTCTTGGATTAATTTTCCTCTTCTCACCACATCCTGGGAGGTTCTTGACACTTCAGCAGAAAACTTCTTAATAACATTGCAAACTGTAGGCACAAGAATCCAAAGATCTTTGGAGATGGGCTTGTTCTCCTTTGAAGTGTGATATTTGGTGATAATGGCTTTTCTGATGGTCTCAGGCAGCTCTCTTGTCTTTACACTGTGAAAATGGAACAGGGAGTGAATGTGGCCATTTTAAATATTAGAACCATCAGTCATTGGTTGATTCAAGTCATATGAGTACTGACAATTGATCACAGGTGCATCTAATTTTACTGCAATAGGAATGTGGTTCTTCTGTTTGAGCTGATTTGAATTGTTTGTAAGAGTGTCAATAATCATGTCCTAGCAATCTGAAACAGTTTTTATACTATTTACTAATATTTCCTTTTTTAATTGGTCTTGTTTTATTTGATTATTTTATGTGTTAAATATGTGTGCATATATAGTTCAAAGCCATTTCACTGGCCACTTTTTTTTAGGAGATATTGGACATTAAGGGGTTGAATTGCAAGGGTGCCAATAATGTTGACCACAACTGTAAATCCTTTTGAAGGTGCATGCTCCAGAATTCTACACAGTACTGCAAATGAGATCTCATTAGAGACATCTACAAAGGGACCATCACTTTCTTTTTCCTGATGGCCATTCCTCTCCCTATGCTCCCAAGCATACTTCAGGCTTTTGTTGTCACCTTTTCTACCCATTTAGTCACCTTAAGATCATCAGATATGAATGCTTCTAGGTACTGCTCTTCATTCGTGCACTTAAGTACTTCACCCCCCTATTCCGTTGGTTTCTGCAGCCGAAATACTTGATCTGGTATTTTTTACTCTTAAATCTTAGTTGTCAAATTCTCAACAATTTTTCAAGCTCTGTTAGATCCCTCTTTATATTATACATACGTTCCAGGGTGCCTACCCCGTTGCAAATTTTGGTATCATCCGCAAAGAGGCAAACCTTTCCCAATAGACCTTCCATAATATCACTTAGAAATATGTTAAAAAGAACAGGACCAAGGACTGATCCTTGTGGCACTGGCAACACCCATATCAATAAAGTGAATCACACTTACAACTACCCTCTGTCACCTCCCACTCAACCAGTTGCTAATTTAGTCAGTCATTTTTAGGGCCCATAACAACATGGCACCTTTTCCTGCTGATAGGGCCTGAGAAGAAGAATACTACCTCTTAAAACTTCTCCCAACCCCCACACAGGCTAAGGAGGCTGAGGTCCTACAGGCCCTGAGCAGTGAATACTCCCTGGCAGACTCTCTTGGAGAGCTTATGCCTCTCACAGGCCAGGGCATAAGCGAGAAGGGATGGGTCCTCCATTATTAGGGGCCCTTCTCCTGCAGGAACCGGTGAACCGGTGAGGAGACCCCACTAACAACTCCATAAGATCCATGTGCCATGATCTACACAGTCTGGGGCTACCAGGATCACCAAAACTTGGCGAGATTGAATCCTATGTAAGAACTGGCTCACCAAGGGCAATGGAGGGAAGACAAAGAATTTCTCCTGAGGCCACTTCCATAGCAGGGTATCCAGGCCCACCGCTTCTGGATCCCTTTGGAAGTTGCTTACCTTGGAACTGTTCCATATGGCCATCAGATCAAACACTGGGAGATTCCACCATCACACCATGAGACTGAATGCATGGGGGCTTAATTCCTATTCCCGCGCGATATACTGTGTTTCAATTCAAAAAGTTGACCTGAATGTTGACGACACCCACTGTATGGGCTTCTTACAGAGCCACTAGGTGCACTATCACCCAGATGCATAATTTGACCACCTCAAGTGCCACCCAGCAGTTCATGTCCCTCTTTGTTGACAGTATGCCACCGCCGTAGCATTGTACAAGATCACCTGGACCAATCTGCCTGCTAGTAAAGTTTGAAACTTCTCTAGTGCCAGCTGGATCACTCTGGCCTCCAGTCGATTCATTAGCCAGGAGGCCTTCTGAGAGGGACCAAACCCCCAGAGTCATCTGGCCTAAATAGTGAGCCCCCCAGTCTTTCAGGCTAGCATCACTGGTGAGGTCTCGAGAGGCATACTGATCATCAAATAGCTGAATTGAAGCCAACATACCAACTGTTCCCTGAGCTCCAAAGGGAGAGAGGGTCTGGTCAAAGATTTAAGAGCATAGAGACCAGAGCGACAACAGGTGTCTCTGAAGTGGCCATGTATCTGAGTTGATGCCATGGACCCCAGGATCTGAAGACAGTCCAAGGTCCAGGGGCAAGTTGCGGGCACATCTCCATGAGTTGTTTCTGCACCTTGAGCATCCTATCTGTCATGAGGAAAATTCAATCCTGAAGAGTGTTGAAATGTGCTCTCAAATACTCCAACTCCTGAGAAGCTGAGCGAGCATCTTTGCACATGTCTTTCAGCAACCTCTGAGGATAGGATTCACTTAGATCTTTCACTATCTTTTCAAGCCCCTCCTCAAAAAATGGCATGACCCTAAAAAGGAGCTTGCTGAGATGCATTTTAGAGGCAGCATTCACAGTCTGAAGCCTCAGAGCTGTCCAGCAGATGTTAAACACAGCACAAAAGTGCTATGACAACTAAGCATGCACAAAGGGCTACTTGGGAGCCCAAAGACGATGCTGTGAATGCATTCTTTAGGAGAGTCTCTATTTTACTTTAATGAACCTGTTTAAGTGCAGCATCTCCTTTTACAGGTATAGTCATCCGCTTAGCAACTGCTGGGACTTGAGGGAGCCCGAAGAGCTAGTCCAGCTTGCCTTGAAGCAGGGGATATAGCCATATTAGAACCTTCAGACCATGGAGGCCCAACATTGAATTCTTCCATTGAGATTGATTTCTTTGACTGGGTGACCAGGGAGTTGAACCAAGGGAGAGCCCTCGATGTGGTGTACTTAGATTTCAGTAAAGCCTTTGACACCATTCCAAACAGGTGACTTATTAATAAACTGAGCACCCTAGGGATGGATCCTAAAGTGACTGACTGGGATATAAATTAGTTGAGTGGGAGGCGGCAAAGGGTACAGGTAAATGGAGCTCACTTTGAAGAGAAGGAAGTTACCAGTGGTGTGCCACAGGGATCTGTGCTTGGTCCGATTCTTTTTAACATCTTTGTAAGTGAAATTGCAGAAGGGCTGTTGGGTAAGGTTTACCTGTTTGCAGATGATACAAAAATCTGCAATAGAGTAGACCCCCAGGAAGGAGTAGATAATATGAGGAGAGATCTAGCTAAACTTGAGGAATGGCCAAGAAATTTGCAGCTGAGATTAAATACTAACAAAAGCAGGGTTATGCACCTTGGCTGCAAAAATCCAGTGTAGGGGGGCGAAGCACTTCTGTCCATGAAAGAAGAGTGGGACCTGGGCGTGATTGTTTCTGATGATATTAAAGCAGCTAAACAGGTAGAAAAGGTGACAGCAAAAGCCAGAAGGATGCTTGGGTGTATAGGGAGAGTAATGGCCAGTAGAAAAACGGAGGTGATAGTGCCTCTGTATAGGCCTCTGGTGTGACAATATTTTGAGCATTGTGAACAATTCTGGACACTGCACCTTCAAAAGGATATAAACAGGATAGAGTCAGTGCAGAGAGTGGCTACTAAAATCATTAGAGGTCTTCGCTATAAAGTATATGAGGACAGACTTAAAGATCTAAATATGTATATGCTAGAGGAAAGTTGGGATAGAGAAGATATGATAGAGACGTTTCAATACCTCTGTGGCATAAATGAACAAGAGGAGAGCATCTTTCAACTGAAAGCAAGCTCTGCTACAAGGGGACATAGGATAAAGGTGAAAGGAGATAGACTCAGCAGTAATACGCAAAACTATTTCTTTACGGAAAAAGTGGTAGATGCGTAGAATAGTCTCCCAGTGGAGGTAGTACAGACGAGGACAGTATCTGAATTCAAAAAAGCATGGGACCAACACAGATCTCTAAAGGAAAAAAGGGGACTGTTGTAGTTGATATGGAAGGGCAGACTAGACAGGCCGTGTAGTCTTTTTTGGCAGTCATGTTTCTATGAGATACCATGCTTTCCTCCGTGAGCTCTGGTAAAGGGAAAAAAACCTGAAGGACATCTGATATCTTCCAAACTGAAGTCCATCTGAGACAGTGATACAGATGTGGACCCCTCAATTCTCATGGCTGTGATAGTGTCTTGAATCAACACTGGGAGGTCCTCCCAGTGATAAAGGAAAATCACAGAAGAATTCTCACCCTTCATAAGGGGAATTTCCCCTTCCTTCTAAAACTCATCTTCAGAGTGGAAACTATATCAGCATCCAAACCAACCCTCATAGGGGATAAGGCAGAAGAATGACCAGGCAAATGGGCAAAAAATTGGAACATTTAGCCTCTTGTGCAACCATGGTAGAGCCACCAGAGGGTCTGCAATCCCACAAAGGCAAGGTCAGGGCCCCAGACCCCTGCAAAGGGAGTTGCCAAACAGCTAAAAAGGACTCAAAACAACCTGAAAGTCAACCAACAGGGTTCTCTAAGGCCCCCTGACCCTCCATGAGGCACTGCTGACATCCTTAGTGAGATTTGACTGCCCCACAGATGAGGCAGTCATGGAGGAAGAAGAGGAGGCCCCAGAATCAGCACTGGGCCCCAAACCCCTCCAGGAGGGAGGAGTGGTCTAGTGGTTAGGACAAGGTACTTCAGGCCGGAGGGCCGGGGGTTCAAGTCCCACCTGGGGACAGCAATCTCAGGCCGGAGGGACTGGGATTTCTAGTCCTATAGGCACTCCTTGTGGTCTTGGGCAAGCCACTTAACCCTCCATTGCCCATGTTCCCTGTAAGTATTAACGTATGTGTGTCATATCCCCTCGTGTTAAAATGTATCCCCCAATTGACCGCTTTGACCCGGTGAAAAGCGGAATATAAATACAGCTAAATAAATAATGCCAAAGAAATCTAGGTTTCTTACATCCTCATTACAATGGGTGCAAAAGGAATGCACTGCGGAGCTGATCCTGCACATGCCATATGAGGCACACCAGCAGGCACATGAAAAGCTTGCTCTCTTCCATGCGGCTACTAATTCTGGTTACATGCCAAGAAAACACAGAAGCTGCTGGGTCACAAGGAGTCAGCACTGACTCAAAGGCACGCATTGCACTGCATTTTACCAGAAAAAAAAAACATGAAAAAGGCCCGCAGAAAAAAGAAAACTGCGCAAACGACCAATTAAGACAGGATCAACAAGACAGGAACACATCACACCCATTCTGAAAGACCTACACTGGCTCCCAATCAGTTCACGCATCAAATACAAAACAATCATAAACATATTTAAGATCAAACACACTTCAGCCAACAGCCTACACACCCTCATACAACCAGACACCAGCACACGCCCAAGAAGAAAAGGCACCTCCAACCGTGTTAACACCCCTAAGGACTTCAGAAAAACACACAAGGACACCACAGAACGAGCACTCTCCCTGGCTGCCCCAACAATCTGGAACACCCTCCCAGACGGTCTGAGAACAACGACGGACGTTAAAGACTTTCGCAAACAGCTGAAGACAATGCTATTCACAGAGCACTATGGACATGTCACATGATCTACTAACTAGCAAGAACAACTAACATACCCCCCCTCCTGACCCCCGTATAGAAGAATGTATAACAGCACACGATGTATCATAACACACAATGTATAGAAGAATGTATAATAGCACACGATGTATTATAGCGCACAAAGTACATAGCTCCACCTAATCAAACACGATATACCCTTCACTGCATGATAACACATGATCACCCCTTTGATTGTTTGCTGTGAAACCGCTTTGATTGTAAGAGAAGGCGGTTTAGAAATACTGTTAAATAAATAAATAAATAAAAGACTACCCAAAAAAGCAAGGAGCACCACTACGAATTTGCGAATCACAGCACCTGAAAGGGTGATTAAGGAAACCCAATATGGGCTTCCTGAAACACCTATACAGGTCCAGGATGCCCCGCTGCCAGAGAAGGACTGATATATATATATTTTTTTTTAATATGCTTTATCAAGCAGACAAAAGAGCCAAATAGAACCCAATGTTAACTAATGGGCAAACATGAAAAGGAAAAAAAGGCTGAAAAATACTTTCATGAAGTTAATAGACAGCAAGAGAGGAGGCCCCACTCAAGAGCCTTGTGAGGTCCTCCTGCTCCATTTTGGCCCACTAAGTGCTAGTTGTTGTTGTTGTTAAGTGTCGTCAAGTCGGTGCCGACTCATGGCGACCCTCTGGATAATTATCCTAAACTGTGTTTGGTCTTCAGTCAGGCGGCTCATTGTTCATAGAGTGTCACCCATAGCTGCTGTTATTGTATTGATCCATCCCATTACTGGCCTTCCTCTTTTGTTTTGGCCTTCAAACTCACCAAGCACGATGTCTTTCTCTAACGATTTCTTTCTTCGCATGATGTGTCCAAATATGAAAGTCGAAGTCTTTCCTTCTGAGCTTCTAAAGAAAGCTTAGATTTGATCTCCTCTTGTACTGACTGGTTTGTTCTTTGGGCAGTCCATGATATACACAGTATTCGTCGCCAGCACCATAATTCAAAGGCATCAATTTTCTTCCTGTCTATCTTTTTAACTGTCCAACTTTCGCATCCATATGACATTATTGAAAATACTATGGCTTGAACGAGTTGAATCTTTGTATGGAGATAGATATCTCTGCTCTTGAGAATCTTGTCTAGGTCCATCATAGCCATTCTGCCAAGAGCAACACATCGTCAGATTTCTTTACTGTTTGTCATTTCTTTATTGATAGTTGATCCAATTAGGTTAAAGTTGTCAACTATTTCAATTTCTTCTCCATCATTGATGAACTTATTGATTTAGGCAATTGTCAGGATCTTTGTCTTCTTTATATTAAACAGCAGGCTCATTTGAAGACTATGCTCCTTGATCTTGAGAAGCAAATGTTTCAGATAGTCTTCACTTTCAACCAGTAATGTGGTATCATCAGCATAGCGAAGGTTGTTGAGTGTTCCATCAATCTTCACACCTCAGTTGTCTTCATACAGTCCTGCTTCTCTGATGATTTGTTCTACATATAAATTAAACAGGTACGGAGAACGTATGTAGCCTTGTCGTACACCTTTGTTGATTTTAAACCATTCTGTTTCTCCTTGTTCTGTTCAAACTGTTGCTTCTTGATCAATGTAAAGGTTGTGCAAGAGAACTATCAGGTGTTCTGGTATACCCATGCTTCGTAATGTGGCCCAGAATTTCTCATGGTTTACACAGTCAAAAGCAAATATAGATATCCTTTTAGTATTCTTTTATCTTTTCAAGGATCCATTTCACATCCATGATGATGTCTCTTGTTCCTCGCCTTTTCCTGAACTCTGCTTGCATTTCAGACAGTTCTCGTTCTAAGTATGGCTGCAGTCTCTGGTGAATACCTTGAGTAGAATCTTGCTGGCATGTGGGATAGGAGTGATTGTGCAATAATTTCCACAGTCAGTTGGATCAACTTTCTTTGGTATTGGTATAAAAACAAATCTTTTCCAGTCAGTTGGTCATGATGTTGTCTTCCAAATTTCCTGATTGAGATTTGTTGGTATGGTAACAGCTGCATCCGACTGCTGTAATGCTTCAATGGGAATACTATCAATGCCTGGTGCTTTGTTCTTTGATAAAGCTTTCAATGCTGCCTTGACTTCTTCTTTCATCACCAATGGTTCCTGATCATAAGGTAAAAGTTGAAACAGTTGTTGGTCCACTTGATCTTTATCATATAATGACTCTGTATATTCTTTCATTCAGCATGGATCCTTGAGCATCTTGTAGCATTCGAATTTGAGGCTGGAATTTCTTCTTTAACTCTTGTAGCTTTAGGAAAGCTGATCTTCTTCCTTTAATAGTTTCTGATTCTGTTTCCTTGCATGCATCATTATAGTAATTCTCCTTGTCTTGTCTTGCTGCACATTGGAAATCTCTGAGTTCTGTGATTGCCTCTCTTTCTCCTCTGGCTTTAGCTTCTCTGTGTTTCTGGGCAATTTTCAGAGTTTCTTCGGCCATTTATTTTGGCTGTTTTTGCTTTTTCGCCCTTTACAGAGACTTCTCACTTTCTTCCAACATAACATTCTTGATGTCATCCCATAACTCTTCTGGAGCCCTGCCATTTGGGAGGAGTGACCTAGTGGTTAGGACACAGTACCTCAGGCTAGAGGGCCAGGGGTTCAAGTCCCAGCTGGGGACAGCAATCTCAGTCCCAGAGGGACTGGGGTTTCTAGTCCTATAGGCACTCCTTGTGGCCTTGGGTAAGCCACTTAACTCTCCATTGCCTCAGGAATACATAGATTATGAGCCCTTTGGGGACAAGGGAATGTATTCAGTACCTGTTTGTAGTAATTATATAATGTAAACCACTTTGATTGAAGGATAAGGCGGTATAGAAAAACTGGTTAAAAAAATAAAGCAGCAAATCGATTTTGCAGGCAGTCTTTAAATTCCTGTGATATATTCTCAAGGTCATATTTTGCTATATTCATGAGTAGCTTGCTCTTTTTCAACTTTAGCTTGAGTTTGCATAGAAACATGATGACAGAAAAAGACCAAATGGCCTATCTAGTCTGTCCTTCCATATCAACCACTACGAGTCCTTTAGAGATCCTCTGTGTTTGTCCCATACTTCTTTGAATTTAGATACCGTCCTCATCTCTACCACCTCCACTGGGAGACTATTCCATGGATCCACCACTCTTTCTGTAAAGAAATATTTCCGCATATCACTCCTGAATCTATCCTCTTTCACCCTCATCCCATGTCCCCTCGTAGCAGAGCTCGCTTTCAATCGAAAGAGGTTCTTGACCTGTGCATTTATGCCACAGAGGTATTTAAACGTCTCAATCAAATCACCTCTATCCCGCCTTTCCTCTAAGGTGTACATATTAAAATCCTTAAGTCTGTCCTCATATGCTTTACAATGAAGACCACTAACCATTTTAATAGCCACCCTCTGTACTGACTCCAGCCTGTTTATATCCTTTTGAAGGTGCGATCTCCAGAATTGCACACAATACTCCAAATGAGGTCGCACCAAAGACTTATACAGAGGCACTATCACCTCCTTTTTTCTGCTGGCCATTCCTCTCCCTATGTACACAAGCATCCTTCTAGTTTTTGCTGTCACCTTTTCTACCTGTTTAGCTACTTTAAGATCATCAGAAACAATGTTTTGTCTTTGTTGATGTTATAGAGCTTTTCCGTCATTACCTGTAACAGTAGTTATCCTTGGACAACATGATAAACCAGCCATACAGATGAGCGGTGATGTCATCCCTGATGGCACCATATCAGACTTGCTCTCCCAGAGCCCAGAAGAATCTTGAAAACTCTTCTTGGCATGTGTGAGTGGCCCCTCCTGTAAGTCTGCCTCTCCTCCCCCTCAGTTTCTCCCAAAGCATGGTAAAGCTAGGAGCTTCAACCTTTAGGGAGGTGGGAGAAATGTTGTGGGTGATTTATCCTGCTGTCCAAGGAGAACAAACATTATAGGTAAGCAATCTCTCTTTCTACTTGTACAAGCAGGATATAATCAGCCACACAGATGGGCGACTTCTGAGGTGAGGGTACAAGGGTCATTATGGTTGGTTGGCTAGTGGGCCCCTTGCATCCGTGGGTTAAGCTATGGTTAAAGTTGGACAGCTGAATGAGGAGTGGTATAGTGAGATGACATGCCAAAGCTAAAGAACTGTCCAGATGGGTGGACATTGAAGTTTAATCCAATGATCGGTGCTCAATGTGATCCAAGGAGCAAGCAGGCATGGAAAATAAAACAAAAGATATTATAATGCCTCTATATCGTTCCATGGTGAGACCGCACCTTGAATATTGTGTGCAATTCTGGTCACCGTATCTTAAAAAGGATATAGCGATTTTAGAAAAGGTTCAGAGAAGAGACACCAAAATGGTAAAAAGGATGGAAGGATACTCCTATGAAGAAAGGCTAAAAAGGTTAGGGCTCTTTAACCTGGAAAAGAGACGGCTGAGGGGAGATATGATAGAAGTCTATAAATTAATGAACGGAGTGGAACGGGTAAACGTAGATCGATTGTTTACCTTATCAGAATATAGAAAGACTAGGGGACATGCAATGAAGCTACAGGGTAAACTATTTAAGACTAATAAAAGAAAATATTTTTTCACTCAACGTGTAATCAAACTCTGGAATTTGTTACCAGAGGATGTAGTAAAGGCTGTTAGTATAGCTGGGTTTAAAAAAGGTTTGGACAAGTTCCTGGAGGAAAGGTCCATAAACCATTATTAAGAAGGGACCCAGGATATCAATGCTTGACCCAGTACAAGCATTGTGGAACCTGTGTCTTTTGGGGAAACTGCTAGGTACATGTGACCTGGATTGGCCACTGTTGGAAACAGGATACTGGGCTTGATGGACCTTGGTCTGACCCAGTATGGCATATCTTATGTTCTTATGTTCTTATGCTGATCGTAAGACTCATACCATTGTGAACTAAGTGCAAATTGAGAGAAGTTTTACCAGTACTAAAATTGCAGTGTGCTTTATGGAGATGATATAGGCACTGAGGCTGCACCTGCATGTTTTTCCTTTTTTTTTTGAGATAGTACAGATAGCGGGGTTGCCACCTGATCATGGAACAGAGGTGACTGTATGGGTGCAGGGTGGCTTCATTAAATGATCATCTTTTCTTCTTCCTTTCCAATTTTTTTTAAGTTATCAGTTGTAGGTTGAACTGGAATGGAGCAAGGGCCCCTGGAATAATTGTGGTTCAAGCTAGGATGGAGCATGAGACACCCACGGGGACTAAGTGACTGAAGTTCCTATACTGTACATGGGAACAGTCACAAATCAATCCAACAGAACATTATCTTAAAAGTAGATTTACATCATAATATAGTTCTTTTATATTTTTTTGTCGGACCATTCGTGGTGAGAATATTTCCTCAATTTACCAATTGGTCCATTTACTCTTTACAATCATTCATTGTAAAGAGTAAATGAATCCCCTACTTTTTCTTTTTTAGAATATACAAGCTTTTTTACGTTTCATTGCGATAAGTAACCTTATCTGAGTGAGTATTCGGCCCTTATAGTATTTGTTTACAATTTGAAGTTCCACCTCAGGCTTTAACGACTGGTCAGCCTCTTCTCTCATGGATTTACACATGCTTTTGGATGAGTTACTGCTGTTGAACCATCCTTTCAATGTAAAAGGTCTAATTTGTGTTTATATAGATTAATTTAGTATTTTGGAGTCCATGTTCATATTATATATCTCCTTAGATGTCTTTCACATTATTTTATTCTTTTTTATATATGTTTACAGGAATTATATATATAAGCATTTTAATTTATTTATATATAATTTATGTTTTTATCTTTATAAGGTCTCATATACCCCTGACGAAGGCACCTACCAGTCGAAATGCATCTCGTATATGGTGGGATTTCTGGACTCATCAATAAAGATCTATTTACAGGCCATTCCACAGTGTGAATCTTCATCTTGCTCCTTGTACTTTATGTTTGGTTATTACAGGTGTGGTCACTTTTCTTTTGCTTTGGACTATGCTCCTGAGGAACCAGTCAAAAGCCTGACTCCGGCTTTGGCTGGAATAGGCTGGGCATTCTGAGGCTTATTCTGTCTCTGCTGGCACAGGGCCTGCTCCTTCAGCAGAGCACTTTGAGGGCTCTGGTAGTATCGGCGCTCATGTTGGTAGAAGGTCTTCTTCCCCTGGTAATTCTTATGTGAGGGGGTCAGTGGTCTTTCTTGAGAGCCTTGAGATAGTCACATGCTCCTTCTCAATTTCACCTGCTCTCTCCTCCACCAATTTCCCGAAGAGGATTTCACCAGCTTGTCCTAGACCCACTGTTCAAGGTCTGAAGACTGGAGCCAAGCGAGACAGCATGCCCCGATGCCCACAGCCACAACCCTGCTGGCTGACGTTAAGGCATCATAGGTTGCATGAACCATATACTTCAAGCAATCTTTGCCATAGCCCACCAGGGTGCAGAAGGAGTCAAGGCACTCTGAGGGGATGAGAGAGCTGAACTCAGACAGGTCCGTCATGATGTCCTTCAGGAACATGCTCATGTAAAGTTGGTAGGAAAGTATCCGGGTTCTCAGCATTAAGCCCTGGAAGCATCTCCTCCAGAAGGAATCAAGGGTCCTGGATTCTCTGCCTGGTGGAACCGAGTAATGGGATTTGGTTTGCTTAATCTGCTTCATGGTGAACTCCACCACCAAGAGGTTATGGGGCAGCTGAGACTTTGTGAAGCCCAGGGCCTTCTGGATCTGATACATGAAGTCAAGCAGCCTGCTGATGGCCAGCACTGTGAAGGGGTTCTCCCACATCCTCAACAGCTGCTACTGCTGCAAGATCCAGTTCACGGGCACCTTGATAGCCTCCTTGGGGGCTGAAGGGTATTGGAGGATCATCATCTCCTCCGCCTTCGGCTCGTCCTCCGCCTCCAATGAGAAGGGGATGGCCTTGACCATGTCCTGGATGAAGTCCTGGAAGGACATTTTTATTTATTTTATTTATTTATTTACATTCTCTTATATACCGTGCTATTCTGCATCAGTTCGGTTTACATTGAACAAACTGAAATTACATTGAACAGGGCATTATAACTTGGAGATAACTATTTTACAGGGAACATGTCCTCTGGGGGCAACTTCTGTTGCTTGTACAGAGGGAAAAGGTCCGAGGCAGGTCTGGTGACCCACGCTCGGATACCAATGACTCTTCCTCAGTCTCCTATCCCTTGGAGTCTGACTCCAAGAGGAAGTCAAATTAGCGCCGGGTCTCCTCTCAACACCATCTCCGATCGGGCAGAAAACTCAGGTGTTGATGGGATTGATGGTGTACCAAGCGAAGGTGCTGGTGCACTGGGGCATCGGAACCTGACACGCTAGACAAAAAGATGGCTGTGGGAAGCAGCGTTGATTCCGACGGCTGACACAATGCACCTGCCACAGCAGGGAGTGCATGGGTTTCCAGGATGGGCTGGATGGAGTGCAGTGATGATGCTGGAAGCATCAGAGTGCCAGCTTGCCGCATGACCAGGAAAGCCACCATGTGTGCCTTAAAGGCTCAAAAGTGTTCATCCAGCACTGCCCTCTCCAAGGGCATTGGGGCAGGGCTGACAATTTCAGCCACTGACTCCGGCACCCACAAAAGGGGACTCCACAATGGTAGGTTCATCAGGAGACTACTGGCAGCTCTCAGGGCCTTGGGAGTCCATTCCTCCTGCTGGGGTAGCAGAGCAGGCTGCTCCCAGCCATCGCTCTCGACATCATATCGTGAAGGACTCCGGTGTCGATGCCCCCTTCGACATCAACAGAGTTGATGACAACTCTTTCCTTGGTTCCAACTGGAGGTTGATGGAGAGTCTCCGCTCCATGACATCATGCCCCCTCAGCTCTGAGTGCACATAAGCATTGTGCGATGATGATGCCTCAGCAGAGCACTGCGAGGGTGTCGATGCCAAAACTGGGGCCAAGGATGCTGAATCTGATGCTGGAAGAGAGACTCCCTCTGTTTCTCCCGGCCCTTCCTCATCATCTGTATGCACAGATTGCACAAGGCCGGCTAGTGGTCGGGTCCAAGGCACTGCATGCACCAGTTAGGCCCATCAGTGACTGAGATGATGCATGCACACTTAGTGCACTTTTTAAAGCCGCTGGCTGGCTTGGACATGTCAGGGAACATGGCTCTAACAAGGTCAAATGGCTCAATGTCACCAGCCATGGAAAAACCGCAAAGAGAGAGAAAACCCCAAAAGGCGAAAAACACCATAAAAGAGACATCAGCTCTGAAACAGACAACCAATGACAGGCACCGAAATAAGCAATGTGGAATCTGTGTGCCTTTTTGGGAACGTAACAGGTAAATGTGACCTGGATTGGCTGCTGTTGTAAACTGGATACTGGGCTTGATGGACCCTTGGTCTGACCCAGTGTGGCATATCTTATGTTCTAATGCCATTTCACTTATTTGATCATTTATAAGCAGAACTAAATCAACAACATACTATGAGAAATATCATAACCACCTCAAAAAGTATAAAGAAGCTACAGATAGTGCTAAGAAAAACTTCCACTCAGCCATTCTAACTAAATCTATAAACAGACCAAGAGAACTATTTACCATTGTCCAAAACTTAACTAATAACACATATAACCCTAGCAATGACATCACAGATATAACTGCCCAGACTTTAGCTAATCACTATATAAATAAAACAAAACTTAATGCATTATCACCAATACCACTTATCAATACCAGCCTTCATCAAACTGATGTCTGGGCTGATTTCTACCCTATTACCAATGACATTCTCAAGAATATTATATCAAATCTAAATACTACAACCTCCCACCTAGATCCATGTCCTGTAATCTGGATAAAGATTACTCTCACAACTCAAGATGTAAACCAAAGTGGAATCACGAAGCTGATCTGTATAAATGTAATTATTGTATAACTGTAAATATGTAAATATGTAAACCTAACCTTGAACTGCCTAATCCTGCGTGGTGTGACAGACCCCAAACCTATGTATATATTATCCCAATTTTTCTGTCCTGATTTGACATCTCCCAAATTTGTAATCAAACCGCTACTGATCGCTGGAAGCAGCGGTATATAAGTGTAAACTAAATAAATAAAAATAAATAACTCTATCCCCCTTCATCCTCCCTATTATCAATCTATCACTACGCCAAGGGTATCTACCACCCACACTAAAACACGCACAAATCCGCCCCATACTCAAAAACGGAAACATTGACAAAACATCACCGAACTCATATAGACCCATTTCAAGTATACCTTTTATGGCTAAACTCATCGAAAAGGTTGTTCAAATTCAAACACAAGAATATATGGACACCTCCGCCCCCCTCGATGATCAACAATACGGCTTTCGCCCCTGTCATAGAGTAGAAACGCTCTTAACAGTACTTATCGACACACTTGTAAGAGGAATCGATAATCCCAAACAAGCGTTCATCCTTCTCTTCCTGGATATCAGTGCAGCCTTTGATAGCGTCCACCATACTATAATGCTTAATAGGCTCAATCAAATAGGAGTAAGTTCAACAGTACACAATTGGTTCACATCTTATCTGAGCAACAGAACACAAACAGTTTGAATCGGCTCCCAAACCTCTAACACATACAATCAAGTACTCGGCCTCCCTCAAGGCTCCGCCCTATCAGCCCTCCTCTTTAATATTTATATCCAACCAGTCTGTAACATTTTTAAAAAATTTAAAGTATTCTACCATATATACGCTGACGATATAATGATGTACATTCCATTCACAATCCCTATATTCCCACTTCAATTATTAACTGATTGTTTCAACGAATTAGCTATATGGCTAAAAGATCACAATCTCCATATCAACCACTCTAAAACTGACATACTAATCGTAACGAAAAACCAATTATTCATTCCCCCAACTCACATTACACTTCAAAATCATGATATCAATATAAAAAATGAAGTGAAATGCCTAGGAGTGATCCTTGATACACACTTCAGCATGAATACCCATACCAGAAACATAACAAAAAAAAGTCTATTTTAAGCTCAAAATCCTAAAACAATTACGCCCACTTGTACATTTACGTGACTTTATAAGTATAATACAGGCCATAACTACACCTCACTTTGATTTTGCCAATCTAACTCTTATAGGTGAAACAAAACAAAACATAACATAAAAAAACTCCAACTTGCTCAAAATGCAGCAGCCAGAACTATAATGAAGGTGCACCCTTTTGAGCATATAACACCTATATTAGCAAACTTACACTGGTTTCCAATCCAATGCAGAATTAACTATAAAATGATAACTACATTCAAGGCACTAAATAATATGGCACCTGCCTCCTTAAACAAACTTATCTCTAAAGACTCAAATAAAATTGTTCAAAGGAGAGGCCACGCAAATAAAATAAGGATATCAAAAGATTTCACAAAGGCCAAAAAGATAACTAACAAAAAAGCTTTCTCTCATGCAGCCCCCATTCTCTGGAACTCCCTCCCTGAAGCAATAAGAACATTAACTGAACTTAAAGAGCTCCGTAAGAATTTAAAGACCCATCTGTTCAGTCTACATTATGGACCAATCATAAACTCTTTATCTCAGACAGAAAATGGATAACAGATGGCTAGATGGCTATAAGTTATATCGACCTTAGACCAACACGAATTCAATATTTCCACTAAGCTCGCCACATTGATCTAAGCCCAAATGAATAGCTCTTATCTACTGTTCAATCTAACAGTAACACTACTTACTCTACACACTCACAAATATCTTCCCTTCTTTTCTTTCATCATTCAGTCTCAACTACCTCGTTTTAGTCGCTACTCCAACTTACGTTAAGGGAGTTGCCTATATGACCCATACCATTGTATATAGTTGCCTATATGATCCATACCTTTGTATATAGTTTTATAATGTTACTTAATATTACCAAATGTTAATATGTATTTAACAGACTATTGTAAATAGTTCACAGAAGTTTCATGTAAAAAACAGTACTGTTACACTGTTTCTTAACTTGTTCATTGTAAACCGCACCTGATCTTTGGAAGGTCACGGTATATAAGTGATTGTTAAATAAATAAATAAATTTATGAATTAGTATTCTTTCTTATGTTTTAATTCTTCTCCCTTTTTAGTCCCCTTGATTGGGAAGCTCATCATGCATTCCATATCATGGGGAAAGGGCAGCCGAAGTGGAAAGTAGAGACATTTTTAATGTCCTCAGGAATCTTGTTGAAAATCAGGTAGAGAGACTGTGTTCTCCTCGAGTGGAAATGTGGGAGAGAAAAATCTTGATCCTCACACTGATGCACTTGAGATAGGACTACTGCAATCTGCTGTGTGGGATATACCCCACCAAGGGTAGAGGGCAAGGGTAGAGGCAAGACTACTTGCTAAAAGCGATAGGGAGGCTTCCTGTCTTATTGCTTTTCTTCCTTTTTATTTTTTTCTTTCTGCTGCCAAGGCCAGCCCCAGAGTTGGTTGAAGGTATTGGCATCCTAGGCAAACCTTAAAGCTTATACCCCCCTTGATAGTCAATATGTATTGTTTAGCTCTGAATGCCCTGCTCTTTGCTGTCCCCCAGTAGTTGTCATCCTAGGTGATTGTCTAGTTTTCCTAGGTGATTGTCTAGTTTGCCTGGTCCTGCCTAGCCCCTGGTGGTAGCAAAGGGGTTCACCATTCTGCACCAGGGCATCATGGAGGACAATTACATCACTATAAGTGCAGCAGGGAAGCACTTTGCTCCATGAGCATGGGGCTACAGACACTATAACAGGAGTCTAGGTCGTGGCCTTGACCATTCCCTGTCATGTATGTGGGAAAGAGTCTGTTTTCTCTTTCTTCTTTCTTTTTTTTTCAAGGAAAAGGCATGCATTGGCTGACTGTCTAGATTAGAACAAGTTGTTGATGAGGGAGGGTGATATTAGAGATTAGGGGGTGTGATGGTGATCTGGTGAGTACGCAGCCCTCTCACGCCACATGGATCTGTCCTGCCTGGTTCAAGAGTACCAGTAGTTAATAGGGGCTGGCGGCTGACCTGATGCACCACACCCGAATATCCTGTGTGTGAATACTACTCTGAGAGGGGCCCCCAGAGAGGGTCGACTGAGAAATCCAGACATGCAGGTAACAGGGATTTCAAAGACCTATTTTTCCTTCCCCTCTTTGTCAGATTTTTTTTATTGGTATTGTGAGTCATTGACTAAGGCCATTGAGAATACCACCAGTCTTGCGAGGACTACCTGTATAGGACCAGACAGTCCTTGGAGAAAACACTCCATGTAGAAGTGTATAGGGTTAACTCCAGAGTTGGTTCAAAGTGTTGGAGCCCTAGGCAAACCTTGAACCTAAGTGCTCCCCTGGCCAGCAGAATCTATGTTTGCTTTGAATGCCTTGCTCTTTGCTGTCCGCCCAGAAGCTGCCGCACTAGGGTACTGCCTAGCTGGCCTAATGACTGGGCCGGCTTTGGGAGAATGCCACTTTGATCTGAAGACTTGAGCCTAAGTGCTCCCCTCCCAGCAGAATCTATGTTTGCTTTGAATGCCTTGCTCTTTACTGTCTGCCCAGAAGCTGCCACTCTAGGCTACTGCCTAGCTGACTAATGACTGGGCCAGCCCTGGGAGAATGCCACTTTGATCTGAAAACTAAGGGAAGGCTGAGGAGAGGCTGCTGGGCAATCTGCACTGCAAAGTAGGGGTCACACTTGATTGGGGAAACTCCTGTCAAGGGTGATGGATTGAAAAGGCTTTGTAGCAAGGGCCATGCATGTGTATTTAACTATCTATACATAGGCACCATTAATGTACATAAGGGTGTGCATGTACATATACCCCTGAAGCATGGATGCCCAAGATGGATTCCCACAAGCAGGCATGGGGGTACACACAGACATGTATTTAAATATGGACACACAAACACACACACACACATTATATATATATTACACATATCGTTAAAAAGATTTTTTTTTTTTAAGAAAACAGCTGTATTGGCACGGACCCAGGAGGGAATGTACTCTGGCCCCTGACTATCTGTTAGAGCAAGGAAGCTTATTTGGGCATCTGTTTTCTTACTGCATAAGGTTTCTGAGTGAGGCAGCTTCAGAAGGCCAGGCCAGGCAAAACTGGCATACAACATGTGCACACACACCAGTGGCCCCTGCACCAGTGGGAGGGGCGGAGGGGGTATGGCAGGTATGACTCTTCAACCCTTCTTTGTGATTTCCCACATCAGCAACACAGAGTCTTGGTGGACCCCTTGGGCCGCACTGGGGAAATTGTGTCACACCGTGGCAGGAGCTTGTATGAAGCTGAAGCCCTCATGGACACGTAGGAACTTTGAGAGAGAAGCTGGAATCCCCATTACGTGCTCACATGGATTTCCCACATCTCCTCCTGCCCCAGAACAGAGGGACCAGGGTGGCTTCTCAGCCACAGCTACAGACAGTCTAGGACATGCGAGGGGGGGGGGGGCATGGCTCAAATGGCCGCTATGCAAAAAAACATGTAAACTGTATAGAGGAGGTACAAGGAATGGGCAGCTGTCGAGAAAGATTTGTCAGGGCCAGTTGCATGATCAGGTCCCTCTTCTAAGCTGCATCGCTGAGAGAACACCTGGCACCAAAAGCCTCACGGTGATTAAGGTAATCTGTGCTGGCTGGCTGCCAAAATTCACTTTCACAGAGAGTAGGTGTGGGGGGCACCATACTTGTGTTCAGAAGGAGTCAGTGCAGTGTCTATCCCATCACCGCCGAAGTGAGCAGACCGGGAGAGTTGAGCAGGGGAAGGCTGTTATCAGAGGAAAGTCATGATAGATTCAGCCTCTACTCGATCGAGGCGCAGGTTGGCTAATCTGGGTCTTGTCACCCCCTATATCCCAGCGAAGCCGAGGCGTAGGCAGTAGGCTAGGTTAATAGGGGTGCATGAATCTTTCACTAAGGAATAATTGTAGTTGTGAGTCCAAAGTGGTTAAAGTTCAAATAAGGGTTTTATTTCCCCTCCCGGGGTTTTAGGATTTTCAAATAGTACAGCAACTCAAAGAAAAACTCAGGATACAAACTGACAAAGTAAAGTATAGCAACTTGCTTCCAAACACATTTACTTTTCACTGCAGCTAATCGCTTCCTCTTAGCTTCAAACAGTGTTATGAAATCAATTGCTCAGAACTTTATAATAAAGAGATTGGCTCTTCTTCCAACATTAGAGAACAATCCATCTGTTCATACTGTGGAGACAAAGTATTATCCTCTGTGCACATGGGTTCTATGTCATTGTCTTTTGCACAGCCCGATTGTATGCTTCTCAACCCTGTTTCTTCTCCAGAGTTTATTAAGCCCTCTTCATAAGAGCATGGCCAGAAATTATCATCAATGTTATAACAGGAGGGTAGAAAGACAGGCTTCCTAGTATGCTTTGTTCTCGGGCTATCTTTAAACCCTCTGTTTCCCTTAATGGCTGCTAGCTCAAACTGCTGGTTTTCATGGCAAACAGACTTCCCTTTAGTTAATCGGTGTCTGGACTTTTCATGCATACAATCCTCTATATCCCTCATACACACATCTTCCACAATAGGATTTCTTTCAAAGTAAGGCAACTGTGTCTTAACACCTTGTTTCTCATTTACATAAGGCTTCCTGCTTATGTCACGTTCCACACTCTCAAAGAGCTGGGGAAATTCTCCCTGCGTCAGAGGTTTGGTTAACTTCTTACTGACCTCTGGTTTTGCAGCTTTCCTCACTCCACTCCTGGGGTTACTGTGAGCTTCTCCTGGGGGAATCCTCAGCGGTTCACAGCGTGTGCCTGAAAATTCAGTGCCTTCGGAATCAATCAGCTCTCTCTCACTCTGGCTTCTGTCTCTGCCAGCATGTCTAGTGTAACCCCTCCTCCAACTCTCTCTAGAGCTTCCTGGGTCACAATCAGGGCAGCTTCCTCTCCAACCCCCTTGGCAATTACCTCTGTAAGCTGCCTTAGGCTTTGGAAACCAGCCTGGATTCTGACGTGAAGTAAAACCTGCTTTCCTTCTGCAAGGTAAGTTGAAATTGAATTCTTCTGAGTCCCAACCTGAGCCTAGTCTGGGACTGGAATCATAACCTGAATCACCACAAGAACAAGCACCCAAGCTTGAACTGCAACTGCAACTCCACCCCTTTGCTCCTCTGCCTGAGCAGGTATTATAGTGCCTTGAAGGCGTGGCTTCCCTCACGTGCAAATCATTCTCTTTTCTCTGTCAGAATTGCTTGTCAGGGAGGCAAGGCTGCAAACCTCGTGTTTGCCTAGGTTGCTCAGGGCAACAGGGAAGCTTCTGATTAGACTGCCTGACAGAATCTGACCTGTTTCTCTCAGAATTCTGCACTTCTATAGCATAGGACAGATCTGCTGTGTCACATATCCCCCTCCTTAAGTTATTACACGCTGCTGACGTCCTCGTCTGACAGCGTGTAATCCTACTTAAGGCATCAGCATTCCCATGCAGCTTCCCGGCTCGGTGTTGCACCTCAAAACTAAAGGCTTGTAAGGCCAAGTGCCATCTTGTAAGACGGGCATTATTGTTGCGCATTTGGCTGAGCCATTTTAATGGCGCATGGTCTGTAACCAACTTAAATTTTCGCCCCGTTAGGTAAAACCTTAAGGTCTCTATTGCCCACTTGATGGCCAAGCATTCCCGCTCCACCGTTGAATACTTCCGCTCTGCGCTGGATAGCTTTCTGCTTAAGTACATTACCGGGTGTTCCACCCCTTCAAACTTCTGGGACATGACGGCTCCGAGTCCTGTCTCAGAGGCGTCCGTTTGGACAATAAAAGGCAGCCTGAAATCGACTCCCCTTAATACGGGAGCCCTACACAACTTCTCCTTCAGGGAGACGAATGCCTCTTCTGCCTCCGGAGTCCAGCACACCCTATTAGGGGCGTTCTTTTTTATCATCCCCGTAAAAATGCTAGTTTCTTCAGCGAATCTGGGGAGAAACCTCCGATAGTAGCCTATCAGGCCTAAGAAGCTACGAACCTGCTTCTTGTCTACCGGTTGCGGAAAATTCCGTACACTTTCCAGTTTATCTGCTAGGGGCTTGACTACCCCGTTCCCTACGACATGTCCTAAATATTTGGCCTCCCTAGCTGCAAAAAGGCACTTTTTGGGATTTAGGGTAAGGCCTGCCTTTCGCATGGCCCGTAATACGGCCTCAATTCGGGATAGGTGCTCTAGCCATGTGCTACTATGGATGATTACGTCGTCCATGTAGGCGATAGCATATTCTTGGTGCGGCCTCAGGACTTGATCGATCAGTCGCTGACAAGTAGCCGCCGCACCCTGTAGCCCGAAGGGCATACGCCTAAACTGGAAAAGGCCTATGGGAGTTGAAAAGGCTGACTTTGGCTTTGAATCCCTCGTCAGCGGGATTTGCCAGTATCCTTTTGTGAGGTCGAGGGTTGTAAGGAACTTGGCCTGTCCCAGACGATCTAATAGGTCGTCAATCCTTGGCATAGGATACGCATCGAATTGGGATATTGCATTAATTTTTCTAAAATCGATGCAAAAACGAAGTGTACCATCGGGCTTGGGCACTAGGACTATGGGGCTAGACCACGGGCTATGGGACTCCTCGATCACCCCCATCTCCACCATTTCCTTAACTTGGGCGATAACCTCTTTTTTCTTAGCTTCGGGCAACCGGTATGGGCGCTGTCTGATTATTTTCCCCGGGATTGTGGTGACCTCATGTGCCACCAGGCGCGTTTCGCCGGGCACAGCAGTAAGGACATCTGAAAACTTTTTCAGTACACGGGTTAGCTCTACTTGCTGATGCTCAGACAGTTCTGCCCCCGTCCGCAACTCTGGTTGTTCCCTCCAATCGGAAGGTTGTGGACCTAAGTCCTCTTCCTTCCTCTCCTCTGCTATAGCCGCTAAGCTTTTTATATCCTTTTCCCCTGTGGACCCAAACCCTCCTGACCCTCGATCGGTGGGGGTTAAGGAAGGTACTTCTTCTAACATGGGGAACCCTACACGCTCACATATAAGTTGAGCTATCCTTTCCCCTTTCTTCACTGTAAAATCCTCTTTCCCGAAATTAAAAAGAAGGACTTTAACTACACCCCGGTAGTCGGGGTCTATTACCCCTGCCCCCACGTCGATAAAGTGCTGGGCTGCCAGGCCCGACCGGGGTGCTATGCGGCCATAGCATCCCTCGGGTGTTTGAATTTGTATCCCGGTGTTCACAAGGCTCTTTCCTCCTCTGGGAATTATTATATCCTCATTGCTATATAGGTCGTAACCCGCCGAGGCCTCAGTAGCTCTCTGTGGGCTCTTTGCCTGTGGGGCTGTTTTCACGAATTTCAACACAAATTTTGTTTAAACCGGGGGGACTGTCTCTATTCGGGGTTTTCCAAATAGAGGCTTTGGTATCTTTTGGGCAATGGCTTCTATCTTGGGGTTCTGGGGTGGCGCTTCACCCTCACCTAGGGACTTCTCTTGGCCTAGGCCTGACTTCCTTTCAAGGTCCCTACCCATTTCCTCTTCAAATGGGGGCCAGTCTCGCCCTAAAACTACCCCAAAGGGAAGTTGAGGGACAACAGCCACTAATACCCTCCCTATGGTATTTAACCCCCTCACACACATCTCATACAAGGGGTAGAAGGAGGAAGCTCCGTGAACGCACCTTACTCTCACACGTCCATTCACACCATTCAATATAGAAGGATTTTGTGCCTGAATGGCTTCCCACATTTCGCGAGAGATCATGCTCTGGTCCGCTCCAGTGTCCAGGAGCGCGGCGGCTTTTACACCTTCCACCAGAACATCTATCACGAACCCTTCCCCCGTGTGTTTCTCCCCCCCCAGATATCAGGGCGACATGTTCAGTACAGTATTTGCGAATGTGCCCTCTTTCTCCACATTGGAAACATCTCATTACTTCAGCATTCTTTTCATTTTTCTTAGGCCCTCTTTGGGAGTAAGTTCTTCCTGTCCCTGGCATTCTTTCCTTGCCTGTAACCTTTAACATTTGGCCTTGAGAAGCACCAGCTAATTCTGCCTCAAAATAGCAGTCGGTTAGCTGCACTGCTTCCTTTGTGGACTTACATTTTTGCAAAAAGAGAAAGGCTTTTACTTCTGGGGGTATGGCTTCAAAATATTGCTCCAGTATTACAGCATCTAGCAGGGAGGCTACTGTAGCTGTTTCGGGAGCAAGCCATTTTGATGCCAGGCCTGTTAACCTTTGCATCAAGGCCTTTGGTGTTTCTTTTGGCAGGATCCTGGCCTGCCTAAAGAGACAGCGGTAATGGGTCTGCGTCAGCCCTAGCCTATCCCTGACTGCGAGTTTTACCTCATGGTACTGGGACGCTAGATCAGCGGGCATCGCCTTATACGCAGCTAGTGCCTCTCCTGTTAGAGACACGGCGAATCGTACTGCCCACTGATCTAGTGGCCACCGGGCCGCTACAGCGATCCGCTCAAAAGCTTCTGCATAATCGTCGAAACTGTCAGAATGCTGCAAAGGCCCTAGTGCCAATGCATTACAACTATTTAGTCCTACCACAGGGGTCACTTGAACAATGTCCTCCTCTGTGGGGCTCAGTCTCTTCACCAGCGCAGTGAGAATCTCAAGAAGGGGCTTCTGCTGCGCTGCCATTGCAGCCATCGTCTTCTCTTGTGCCTGCCGTGCGAGTTCTCCCTGGGCCTTCCACTGGGCCTCCATCCAGCTGCGCATTTCAGCGGGGTCCATCTCAGCGTCGATATCTGAAAGAAAAGAAAAACAAGCCCACCAAGTGCGGAACACACTTTTTTCTGTCCCTTCGCTGCTACTTGGTTTTTAACTTTTCTTTTTTCCCCCTTTTTCTCACTCAATCCTTGCTACCCGTGCCCAGTCACTTGTACCTGATCACGGTGTAGGATCTTGCCTTGAGAAAAAGGTCTTGGCCAGCTCTGGATGTGGAGATCCTCTCCCGACACTCCGGTGCAGGTTTTTCTTTTTTCAGGATTTTCAATTCCACACACTTTTTTTTTTTCCAATCAGCCGTACCTTCCTTGTAGAGCTTGTTAGTAGTATCGAGTGCTGTGGTTTTTTTTTCAAAAATCCTGCCAACTACGCCATTTTGTCACCCCCTATATCCCAGCGAAGCCGAGGCGTAGGCAGTAGGCTAGGTTAATAGGGGTGCATGAATCTTTCACTAAGGAATAATTGTAGTTGTGAGTCCAAAGTGGTTAAAGTTCAAATAAGGGTTTTATTTCCCCTCCCGGGGTTTTAGGATTTTCAAATAGTACAGCAACTCAAAGAAAAACTCAGGATACAAACTGACAAAGTAAAGTATAGCAACTTGCTTCCAAACACATTTACTTTTCACTGCAGCTAATCGCTTCCTCTTAGCTTCAAACAGTGTTATGAAATCAATTGCTCAGAACTTTATAATAAAGAGATTGGCTCTTCTTCCAACATTAGAGAACAATCCATCTGTTCATACTGTGGAGACAAAGTATTATCCTCTGTGCACATGGGTTCTATGTCATTGTCTTTTGCACAGCCCGATTGTATGCTTCTCAACCCTGTTTCTTCTCCAGAGTTTATTAAGCCCTCTTCATAAGAGCATGGCCAGAAATTATCATCAACGTTATAACAGGAGGGTAGAAAGACAGGCTTCCTAGTATGCTTTGTTCTCGGGCTATCTTTAAACCCTCTGTTTCCCTTAATGGCTGCTAGCTCAAACTGCTGGTTTTCATGGCAAACAGACTTCCCTTTAGTTAATCGGTGTCTGGACTTTTCATGCATACAATCCTCTATATCCCTCATACACACATCTTCCACAATAGGATTTCTTTCAAAGTAAGGCAACTGTGTCTTAACACCTTGTTTCTCATTTACATAAGGCTTCCTGCTTATGTCACGTTCCAC
Source organism: Ichthyophis bannanicus (assembly GCA_033557465.1). Taxonomy (NCBI): domain Eukaryota; kingdom Metazoa; phylum Chordata; class Amphibia; order Gymnophiona; family Ichthyophiidae; genus Ichthyophis; species Ichthyophis bannanicus. Next base: position 221,765,295 of record CM066040.1, on the reverse strand, counting down.
ACTCTCAAAGAGCTGGGGAAATTCTCCCTGCGTCAGAGGTTTGGTTAACTTCTTACTGACCTCTGGTTTTGCAGCTTTCCTCACTCCACTCCTGGGGTTACTGTGAGCTTCTCCTGGGGGAATCCTCAGCGGTTCACAGCGTGTGCCTGAAAATTCAGTGCCTTCGGAATCAATCAGCTCTCTCTCACTCTGGCTTCTGTCTCTGCCAGCATGTCTAGTGTAACCCCTCCTCCAACTCTCTCTAGAGCTTCCTGGGTCACAATCAGGGCAGCTTCCTCTCCAACCCCCTTGGCAATTACCTCTGTAAGCTGCCTTAGGCTTTGGAAACCAGCCTGGATTCTGACGTGAAGTAAAACCTGCTTTCCTTCTGCAAGGTAAGTTGAAATTGAATTCTTCTGAGTCCCAACCTGAGCCTAGTCTGGGACTGGAATCATAACCTGAATCACCACAAGAACAAGCACCCAAGCTTGAACTGCAACTGCAACTCCACCCCTTTGCTCCTCTGCCTGAGCAGGTATTATAGTGCCTTGAAGGCGTGGCTTCCCTCACGTGCAAATCATTCTCTTTTCTCTGTCAGAATTGCTTGTCAGGGAGGCAAGGCTGCAAATCTCGTGTTTGCCTAGGTTGCTCAGGGCAACAGGGAAGCTTCTGATTAGACTGCCTGACAGAATCTGACCTGTTTCTCTCAGAATTCTGCACTTCTATAGCATAGGACAGATCTGCTGTGTCACAGTCTACATGTACAAAGCCTTGTCAGTGGCGCTGCCATAAATTCATTTATCCTGTATTATGTATGAATCTGTGTTGACCCAGACAACAGTGGTGCTTGGAGCATACTCTGTTTTATACCAATGCAGTCCCTGTTGGTATGGGATGCAGTGAAGCCATCCTTCTTTTTTTCCTTCTACTGCTGCCCCCACTGTCAGAGAGGTCTGCTCTGGTTGGGGATGACAGGAATTGCTCAAATAGTAATGACAGCTCGATGGAAGAAATAGATTGCTTCTGAGGCAGAGAACAAAGGGAATTTTCTTAAAAGAATGTTCAAAAATAAAAATGAGGAGGCAAGATGGCGGCGTGATCAGCTGCGTGACTGAATGCATTGTGATTTGCTGGAGCCTGGGTGACCCAAATGCCTTGCAAGAGGAAAATGAAAGCCCTGGTACCTACCTCTACACCAAAGGTCATGGTCCAGACTCAGCTTTCGTTCGCATCAGCTGCCCCGGCAAAACAAACCTCTTCGGCCATGTCTGCAATGTTCTCGACAGCCGCTATTGAGAGTGGGATTTCGCTGAGCCCCGAGCAATGGACAGCCCCACCTCTGCTGCAACTGGATGCAGCACCTGTGAGGAAGATGCTGATTCTCGGGGTGCATTCTCCGGGCTCTTCTTCGTCGGTGGAGTTTCCCCTGGTGCAAGAGTCCTCTGTGGAGGGCTTATTGAAGGCTCCAGGTTGAGGAATTCTTTAAGCAGGAGCTGTGAGACCAGCTGTCGACACACTGGATGTGTTATGGGATGCTATTAAAGCAGTTGATTTCTCTTTGGCAAGTTTTGCTAGCAGCTTCAAGTCCCAGTTGGATCATGTTGTGGCCAAGACAGCGGGACAAAACCTGGCTCTGGCACAAGAAACAACAAGGTTGGAAAGAGTGGAAGCTGCTGTGGATAGTCTCAAATCTATGAATAATGCCCAGGTGAGGGAAAAAGAAGTCTTAAATAGGAAACTTATTCCTGGAAAATTGTGTTCACGTGCCACATAGACAAGGTCTTAGATAGTGCTGGGGAGGAGTCAGCTGATTTAGTACGTCAGTACCAATGACCTAGGAGAGTGTGGTAGGGAGAATCTGGAGGCCAAATTTAAGCTTTTAGGAAGGAAGTTGAAATCCAGAACTTTCAGGGTAGCATTCTCCAAAATGTTTCCCGCTCCATGCAGAGGACACAAAAGTCAGGCAGAGCTCCAGAATCTCAATGCGTGGATGAGACGATGGTGCAAGGAAGACGGATTGGGATTTGTTAGGAACTGGGGAACATTCTGGGGAAAGGAGGGACTTTCCAAAGGGATGGGTTGCACCTTAACTGGGATGGAACCAGGCTGCTGGCATCAACCTTTAAAAAGGAGATAGAACAGCTTTTAAGCGAGATAAAAGGGGAAAGCTGACAGTCGCCCAAGAGCACGTGGTTCGGAACAATGCATCCTTGAAGGATACTAGCAAAAGATTGAAGTTAAGGCATATCAACAGAAAGGTTCCAATAAAGACAAAAGTAACCCAAATGTCCAGAGCAGATAGAGCTTAAAGATTCCAAATTATCCCTGCCTACCAATAGCCAGATTAATACGAATAAAATACAGCCTCTAAAATGCTTGTATGCAAATGCTAGAAATCTAAAAAATAATACGGAAGAGTTAGAATATACAGCACTAAATGAGAGGTTAGATATGATTGGTATCTCAGAGACATGGTGGAAGGACAACCAGTGGGACACTGTGATACCTAGGAACAAACTATATCATAATGGTAGAGCAGATCAAATTGGTGGAAGGGTTGCACTCTATGTTAGAGAGAGCATTGAGTCGAAAAGGATTAAAGTATTGCAGGAAACAAAATTCACTGTAGAATCTCTATGCATTGAAATTCCATATAAAAAGGGGAAGGGGAAGGCGATGACAGTGGGGGTGTACTATTGACCGCCTGGCCAAAATGAACAAATGGATGATGAAATGCTCAAAGAAATCAGGGCAGCTAACAAAATTGCAGCACAGTAATAATAATGGATGATTGCAATTACCACGCTATCGACTGGATCAGTGTCACAGCAGGACAAGCAAGGGAGATAACGTTTCTCAATGAAATAAATGACTGCTTCCTGGAGCAGCTGGTTCATGAACTGACCAGAGAGGAAGCCATTTTGGACCTAATCCTTAGTAGAACACAAGATCTGGTGCAAGAGATAAGGGTGTTGGGGCCACTTGGCAATAGTGATCATAGCATGATCATGTTTGATTTAATAAATAGAGGAAGGATGGCAAGGAAATCCACAGTATTACCGTTTGACTTTCAAAAGGGAGACTATGATAAAATTAGGAAAATAGTTAAGAAAAAAATAAAAGGAGCGATTGCAAAAGTTAAAGATTTACATCAATCATGGGTGTTGTTTAAAAATGCTATCTTGGAAGCCCAGTCCAGCTGTATTCCACGCTTTAAGAAAAGTGGAAGGAAGTCTAAAAAACTGCCAGCATGGTTTGAAGGTGAGGTCAGAGAGTATGTTGTTGTCAAAAAAGCATCTTTCAGGAAATGGAAAAAGGAGCCAAATGACAAAAACTGGAAACAACATAAGCACTGGCAAGTTAGATGCAAGGCATTGATAAGGCAGTGTCACAAGCACAACGCCAAAACCACTAGTCTTCTAGTTGTTGAAGGCGTGGTGGTTGAGAACCTTCTTCTATCAGCTGTTATATTTATGCTTTAAGTAGAAGGATTGTAGTCGTGTTAAACCAAGGGTAAGGCTTATGACAGAAAAATAATTTATTTTGAACACAATAGAACAGATCAGGTTCCTGGTACCATTTACAGAATTTTAAATCATAGGATTTTTGCTTAAGGTTCAGCAAGTTGGTGGCAAAACAAACAGAACTCAACATTGGTTTTTAAAGTCCTCTTCACTGCAGAAGCTTAGCCGTTTCACATATAACAAGATGCCACTTTTCTTATTGTCCTTTGTCAATCAGAGCAATAGAAAAACAAACTTTAATTCTTCTATGGCAAAATTATCTTCACTCAGCCATAATTCTCTCTAGGCTGCACTTCCAGGTGAAGAACCAAACTTAGGTTATGAAATAAGCATTCACAGTGTCCTCAAGACTCTTACAGCAGGCTTTTCTTATAAACAGGAGCAAAGCACAAACTCTTATAGCAGGCTTTTTCATATAAGACAGGAGCAAAGCACAAACACTTCTAGCAGCCAATTAACTTTCTCTCCGTTGTAGAGTTTCAACACAGCTGACACAGAAGCATGAATCACAGCCTTACTTCACTAGCTTATGCTGCAGTAAATTCCTCCTTTCAAAACACACAGGAATTTACTTTCTCACTGCTTAGCTCTGAGGTTACTTCAGCAAGAGGAACAGTTCTTTCAAGGCTGGCTCTTTTCAACCCTTCAAGTCTAGAGCTTGACATAAAGAACAATCCATCAACATATCTTCTTCTGCCCCTAGCTCTGACATTGCTTCTCCCAATTGCATAGGTTCTGATTCACCCACTTGATCAGAGTGCCCTGCTGACAACCTCTCCGGTGGTCTGAAAGCTTCTCTCCTTCCAGGCTCCCACCTTTGTTGCAAACGTGATTCAGGGAAATCACCTTTCTCAGCAATGGGTAGCACAACCTGTCTCCAGAAGTTAGCACCTGCTCTGGCTTCTCCAGCATTCCATCGTCCTTGCTGCTCTGAAGACTGTCCTCTGCTGCTTCCTCTGCTCCTTCTCCAATCACTCCTCCCACTCCTACCCCTTCTTCTGCTCTCTCCATAGTTTAACCAAGGTTTATACTCACTGGGATCCAACCCCACCTCTTTCTCTCCCAGGTGTTTGTAATCCCCCTGCCTTCTGACATCAGAATAATCAGTGCAGTTGTTAGAGTGAGGGTTTTTGTCCTTGTGCTTGCAATCTATCCCTCTTACACGGTCAAGCATTTCCTGGAACTTATTCCAGCTGGGTTTTTTCTGCCTTTGAACTGTGGCTCTGGCCTTTTGACCCTGCACACCTAACAGAGGCCCCTTGATTAAGGTGAATTCCTTATGCTGTTCACCTCCCCCATGCTCAAAATGGTTGACTTTGCCACAGTAGGTAAAGAGAGAATTTGAGAAGAAACTTGCTATGGAAGCAAAAACACGTAATAAAGACTTTTTCAGGTACATTCGTAGCAAAAAAAAAAAATGTGAGAGAGTCAGTTGAACCATTAGATGATGGAGGGGTAAAAGGGGCACTAAAAGGGAACAAGGCCATAGCGGAGAGACGGAATGAATTCTTTGCTTCAGTCTTTACTGAGGAAGGTGTAGGAATGTTGCCCATGACTGAAATAGTATTTAAAGGTGATGCCGCAGAAGAATTGAAAGAAATATTGATATACTGGGATAATGCATTACAACTATTTGATAAACTGAAGAGTAGCAAATTACTTGGACCAGATGGTATATATCGAAGGCTGTTGAAAGAAGTGAAATATGAGATTGAAGACCTACTATTAGTAATTTGTGAGCTATCATTAAAATCATCTATAATACCTGAAGATTGGAGGATGGTCAATGTAACGTCAATTTTTTAAAAGGGTTCCAGAGGTGATGCGGGAAACTACAGACCGATGAGCTGATGTCAATACCAGGCAAAATGGTAGAAACCATCATAAAGAACAAAATTACTGAACATGTAGATAGTTATTGCTTAATGGGAGATAGCCAACATGGCTTTAGCCAAGGAAGGTCTTATTTTACTAATCTGTTATGTTTTTTTGAAGGTGTGAATAAAAAGGTAGACAAAGATGAGTCGGTTGATATAGTCCATCTGGATTTTCAGAAAGCTTTGACAAGGTCCCTCATGACAGACTCTTGGCAAAATTAAAAAATCATGGGATAGGAGGCGGTGTACTATTGTGGATCAGGAACTGGTTACAAGATAGAAAGCAGAGGGTAGGGCTTAATGGCCAATTTTCACAATGGAGAAAGGTAAATAGTGGAGTACCCCAGGGATCTCTGCTGGGTCCACTGCTTTTTAACGTATTCGTAAACGACCTAGCTGAAAATAACGAGTGAGATAATCAAATTTGCAGATGACATGAAATTATTCAAAGCTGTTAAAACCCATGAGGATTGTGAAAAATTGCAAAAGGACCTTGATAAATTGGAAGACTGGGCATCCAAATGGCAGATGAAATTTAATGTAGACAAGTGCAAAGTTAAGTACCTAGGAAATAACAACTCAAACTATGGTTACATGACGCAAGGTTCCACATTAGGAACCACCACCCAGGAAAAAGATTTAGGCATCATCATGGATAACATGTTGAAACCCTCCACCCTGTATGCAGCGGCAGCCAAGAAAGCAAATAGAATGCTAGGAATCATAAGGAAAGGAATGGATAATAAAACAATGGATATTATAATGCCTTTGTACCATTCCATGGTGTGACCGCACCTTAAATATTGTGTGTAATTCTGGTCGACGTGTCTTAAAAAGGATATAGCATTATTAGAAAAGGTACAGAGAAGAGCCACCAAAATGGTAAAAAGGATGGAAGGATACCCCTATGAAGAGAAATAAGAAATGTTAAATAAATAAATAAGAGAGGCTAAAAAGATTAGGGCTCTTCAACCTGGAAAAGAGATGGCTGAGGGGAGATATGATTAGGTCTATAAATTAATGAATGGAATGGAACAGGTAAATGTAGATCGATTGTTTACACCACCAAAATATAGAAAGACTAGGGGACATGCAATGAAGCTACAGTGTAACCTAAGACTAATCAAACTCTGGAATTTGTTACCGAAGGATTTAGTAAAAGCTGTTAGTGTAGCTGCATTTAAAAAAGGTTTGGACAAGTTCCTGGAGGAAAGTTCCATAAAATATTATTAAAGGGAACCTGGGAAATCCACCACTTGTCCCAATACAAGCACTGTGGAAGCTGTGTCTTTTGGGAAACTGCTAGGTACTTGTGACCTAGATTGGCCACTATTGGAAACCGGATACTCGCCTTGATAGTCCTTGGTCTGACCCAGTATGGCATATATTATGTTCTTAAGAACAACTTAAGATTTCTCAATTTCCCGAAATGTCCACTGATTTTCACCTGTGGACATGCTAAGAAAATATCTTGGAGAAACTTTGAAAATTCTCGAGGAAGTAGTTCTGCCAATTGGTTGAACCGTATCTATCGCTCAATCCCCGATCTGGGACTTTGGTTGGTGGTCCTGAGCCTATTCATATTCCTGATGTTGGGAATTTGACTGTCTTTCTTGAATGATCACTGGAAGTCATCACAGAAAGGACTATCTAGATTGCCTGTTTTGCTTTTGAATCAGACAGAAACACTGTCCTAGGCTTATTTTTTCATAACATGTCAGCATTATTCTTAGGATCTAAGATATATGCATTTCCTTTGGTATCTAGGGATACACAAAGGAAGCACCGGGAGTATTTGGTTCTGAAAACCAGGGTCATTAAACTCGGTGCTTCTATGAAGTTAATGCTTCTTTGTAAATGTTTGATTTCTTGGCAGGCAAAGCAATTTGTTTTCATTGATCCTGTACAATTACTTCAATTTCTCATGCCTGGGGAAGGTTCTTCTGCTCAGGTGGCTGACGCTGTAGAAGTCGCTAGTTAAGGTCGGCCGAGGTTGTACCTCTTGGGTGGCAACTGCTAAGGGGGGGGGTCTTTATTTTGATGCAGTAGCACCTTTAAAAAATTATTTCCTGTTCTTGCCTTGCTTGTGGTAAAGTTTGTAAGTCTATCAAATAATGATGATTTGCATGCTCGGTGAGTTACCTGATTATTTTCTTCTTGTTATTGCATGATCATTCAAATTTGTTGGATGAAAAATTGTCAAATTGCATAAATATTTTTTTTTTAAATGAGGGTAATAGCAAATAAGAGTGAAACACAAAATGTGAGAGGTGTGTCTGCTCTAGGCCTCAGATGAAGAAGACTGAGGGGGAAGAACAACAGATTCACAGGAGGGGCCACTCAACCTGTCCAGAAGAGTTTTCCAGATTCTTCTGGGCTCTAGGAGTGCAAGTCCAACCTGGTACCATCTGGGATGACATCACCTCCCATCTGTGTGACTGCTTGTCTATAGTGGCCTCCTTTTCTTTTTACCTTTAGTTGCCTTCCTATCACAAAGGTTTGTTGCCCTTAAACTATCTCCTTTCGATTTTAACCAATGTGTTTCTACTTCCCCCATTGTTCCCATTCAGTTAATGGCCCCTTAAGGTATTTACCCATCTTGACAAAGTTAGTTTTCCAGAAATCTAGTAAACTCATATTTGAATAAACCATCGCCACCTGTGCCCTAATACTGAACCACAGCATCCAGTGATTACTAGAAGCCAGATGGTTACCCACTACAATATAAGAAACATTTTCCCCATTTGTAAGCATCAGGATCAGTATGGCCCCCTCTCACATGAGTTTCATTACATGTTGCCAAAACAGTCTCCCTGCAGAGAATCTAGGATCTTACAACTTCTAGAGGACACTACAGTGCCTCCCCCTTACCTTGTAAGTCCTACAGGGATGGTGCTATATATTAAAGAGCGCATTGAGTCAAATAGAATAAAAGTTCTGCAGAAAATAAAATGCATCATAGAAATTCCATGGGGAAGAAAATAGTGAGGCATATAACCATCAACAAGGATAGAATGAGCATAATGCTGCTGAAAAGAGAGGGGGGAAAAGCACCAAACATCTAGATGTATTTTAAATATAGAAGTGGTAGTTTTCAAACATTACAATACAACTGCTGATTCTTGCAAAGAATCAGAAAATGCTATCATAATCATAATAGTCTTTGCATGAATTAACTCATAAGCATGATTTATTTTTGAAAGCTTATTGATTTTCCTTAAACTATATTTTCACCATGGTCCCAAAACCCACGATAAAAGTTAAATAATTTTCTTGAAATCCTTTGCCATTTTCTTGAATTAAGGCCCTTGGGGGCAGGTTTCACGCTTCCCACATAGTTGCAAAGTCTACAGGTACTTTTAACATGTAGATTTTGCATCACTTTTCAAAGAGAAATCAATCATATAATTTCACTTTCAAATTGCACTATGGAAAAAAGTGCTCACAAACATTTCCACTTCCTTTTTCTGCAGGTAGTTTTATAACCAAAATAATGCATGTCCTTTTGAAAATACAGAAGTATACATGGAGGTATGTCTGCTAAGCAGGGCTAATGGTTATCCCAGGCTATCTGCAACTAGGTCCCACATGGGACCTACTTGCAGATAGCCCAGATGACTTATTAGCCCAGTTTAGTAAGCATACTCCCCATGATGTTTCAAGCTGCACCCTAATCTCACGTACAGGAACACCACTGCTGTTTCTGTGTTTCAATGTTTCTATTTTAATGCAGGTAAAAAGACACATGTTCATAATTTTACTGCAAATAGCATGAGCAATTTTCAAAATAACTTATTTAGAAACCTGCAGGAATTGCTTTAAAAATTGCTTGATGTTGTACCTTTTAGAAAATAGATTATTACGTACCCTAATCGTTTTCTGGTTAAATATCCTCGTATTCTGCTTTGGATTATCAACACTGGTGAATGATGAGCTAAGATTTGATGGATCTTGGAAATAATATCTCTGACCATGTTGATTTCATCCTGATATGAAGTCTCCTATGTAAAAGTAAAAATATGGATCAAACCTTCACTTAATCTGCTCTTTTTCTACTAAAGTGACATACTTAAAAAATAAAAAATACTTTCTTTGGTCTAAAAGCGATGGAGCATTTTTGCTAAACCATGGTAAGAATTGGCATCTAAGTGCGTATTTAGTGCCAAAAATTAACATAAGAGATGTAGCCAACCTGCGCTAACTGCTGGGGGAATACCCGACAAACCCCCATGCAGTTAGTACAGTGAGAAAAGGGGTTATTTCAGAAGCCCTATTCGTGTTTTAAATGTGGATGCAATAGCAGAAAAATGTATAAGTCATCCCATGTTTAAAATGTGATTTTAGAAAGTCTACCCCCCTCCCCCCCACTCGATCCATGTTTTTGCAACAGGCACGTTGATCTTTGCATGTTTCCATCTTGGGTGTAACGGAGACGTTTCTAGGTGCAGCCTAGTTGGCACATGCGCCTGCACATCCATGCATATTTCACACAGGCCCAGGGTCGGCACCAGAGTTGGTTCAAGGTGGTGACACCCTAGGCAAACCTTAAGTTCTATGCCCCTCCTGGCTGTCAGAATCTATCATGTAGCTTTGAATACCCTGCTCTTTGTCGCCCCCCAGAAGCTGCCACTCTAGGTGGCCACTAGTCTGCCTGGTGGTTGGGCCAGCCCTGCATAGGCCATAGACATGCAGGATGGATTTTCTAAACATGCCAATTTACAGCCGCTAAAATCACAAATAAGGATGGGATTTTGCTGTCTTTGGGGACTGCTTGTGGTGGTGGGGACTGGAGGAGCTTGATTGGCAAGTTATTGGCTTGAATGGTGCCTCTATCTACATGGGTATCATATACCATTCATTCCCTGCAGTTTATCCCATGAGCTTCTCCAATCTATCCCCTTCACCCTTTCCAAGACCCCTTTAGAATCCCACCTCTTCATCCCCTCTTCCTCCCAGCTGTGCCAATCCCAAATCCCCTTGTGGCATACTCCTTGACCTGTGGTGTACTGTATATGTCTCCCTTCTGCCCAGCTCCCTGCTGCCTATCTGTGTGTGTGGGCCAGTATTCCCTGTGGCCCCTGTGTGGTTCCCTGCCATCTGTCTGTGTGTGCCCTAGTGTTCTTTGTAGCCTTTTTCCTTTTGAATGTTCCCCTGATGTGTGTGTGTGTGTGTGCGCGCGTGGAGGTGCATGTGCAGCATACAATGGGTGTTGGTGGTAGGAGTCACAGGCTGTTGTTGGAAGGAGGCAAGAGCCATGAATGAGATGACCTTATTGCTTGCACTGGCACTGCTACATGAGGCCCACAAGAAGCATAGGAGAGCCACTAGGACCACCCAGTACCTGGACCTCATGGGTGCACAATGCCTCACCAGGTTCAGTTTTGACAAGGCAATAATCCACTATGTATTCAAGAGCTAGAACTGCTTTTCTGCTTCACCATACAGAGGGACATGCCCATGCCTGTCCACCTCAAAGTCACCATGGCCCTCGCCTTCCTAGCCATCTGCAGTTTCCAGTTTATGTTAGCTGCCACTGCAGGTCTCAGCCATCTCACTGTGCACCTCACAATTTATGAGAGCCTTTTTACGCACAATGCAGAATATGTAGTCTTCCCACAAACCATGCAGCAGAGGCAGCAAACTATAACCAAACTCCATGAGATGGCCTGCTTCCCATCAGTACTGGGAGTCATTGATTGCATCCATGTGGCTCTCGAGCCCCCAAGAGGGAGGAAGGCATTCTAGTCACTCAAAATGCAGGTGGTCTTCAATGCACAGGGGAAGATAAACTGATATCTTCCCCAGATTTCTGGGTTCCTGCCATGACTCTAACATCCTCGCCTACACTGGCATCTATGAGAGGTTTGAGAGCAGAGATATCACTGATGGATGACTATTAGGTAAGCCCCACTCCATCTCCTATCCACATACTCCTTGTTTACTCCCCTCCCAGCCTCCGTTCAGATCTCTGGGACTCTCTTCTCTTATCCATCTCTGACTTATCATTGCTTTTCCCCCACCTACTCATTACAGGAGATTTTAATCTCCATTTAGACTCTCCAGCTTCCTCTAGGGCCCTTTCCTTTGTTTCACTCATGAACGATCTGTCTCTTCATCAGCACGTCTCTTTCCCCACCCACTCAGCAGGTCATACCTTAGACCTTGTTCTTTCTTCACTTCCTCTCTCCTCACACATACAGTCTTTGCAGGCCATCTCCTTACCCTGGACCGATCACTTCTGTTTGACTTTCAATTGCTCCTTGCCCTCACCCACTGCACCTTCCCAGGCTCTTCTCTCACCCTCTCCTTCCACACAGTGCTTGTCTCGCCGTATTACCCCCCTCACCCTTCAGAGCTTTCCACCCGCTCCAGATCTCCTGCCTTCAGACTTCCCATCCCTTTCTCCAACCTCACAGGCTTCCACTTGGTTCTCTTGCCTCTCTACTGCTCTTGATCACCTAGCTCCTCTTCAGCCACATCCCCCGTCCCATCGCTCTTCTCAACCATGGTTCCATGCTGGCCTCCGTCTTCTCCGAACTCACCTTCGTCACTCAGAGCGCCTTTGGCGGAAATCACCCTCCCCACCTTCCCTGCTTAATTTGAAAACTCACTATGCCCATTACCGTACACAAGTCCATGCAGCCAAACAATCTTACTTCTCCACTGCTATCTCCTCCGCACCTAATCAGACCCGTCACTTATACACCGTCCTCCGGTATCTCACGTCCTTACAATCCCGCTCTGCCCCCACTTTACCTCCGCCGTTTCCTCCTCCTTCTCAACTTGCATCCTTCTTTAATAACAAAGTCCTGGACTTACGAAAGTCTTTGTCTCACTGTCCCCCGCCCATCTCTTCTCCCCCTCCTATCTCCCCCCCCCCCCTCAACATCCCAGCTCTCTCATACCTGGACATCTTTTCATCCCATCTCTACCTCCGAACTTCTAGGACTAATATCCTCCTCCAACAAAACATTCTGCTCCCTTGACCCAATTCCTTCCACCTGGCTTCTTGCTCCTTCCCTCGCCCTTGTCCCCCCCATCCTCACCATGGTCAACACTAGTCTTTCCACGGGTGTCTTTCCCCAACCCTGGAAACACGCTCTTATCCGTCCTATCCTAAAAAAGCCCTCTCTTGATCCTCAGACTCCCGCTCACTATCGCCCCGTTTCCAACCTTCCCTTCCTCTCCAAGATACTTGAGAAAACAGTTTTCACGCAACTTTCACAACACCTCGACTCAATTCACTTCCTTCACCCCCGTCAGTCCGGCTTCAGACAAGGTCACAGTGTAGAGACTGTCTTTGGGTTTCCTTAACGAACTCCACATAGCTCACGATCGTGGTGACCTCTCGGTGGCGGTGTCCCTAGACCTCTCAGCAGCCTTTGATTTAGTGGATCACTCCCTTCTTCTGTCTCGTTTACGCGAAGCTGGTCTCCATGGCACAGTCTACCACTGGTTTCACTCCTTTCTCTCCTCCCGTTCATGCACAGTAGTCTCATCCGCCCCACCCACTCCCTCCGACTCTTTCCCTCTGCCCTGTGGTGTCCCTTAAGGGTCTGTTTTAGCACCTCTTCTTTTCAACTTATTCCTAGCACCACTGGCACTTCTAGTTCAGCAGTTTACGATCTCTGCATTCTATTATGCTGATGATCTGCTCCTTCTACATCACACCTCTCCCCTTCACCCGGATCTTAGCCCACTGAACTCTTGTCTTTCAGCTGTCGCAAGCTGGCTCACTCTAAACTGCCTGCACCTCAATCTTGCGAAAACAGTAGCTATCTGGTTCACTCATGGCAGCCCTTCTCCTTTGATTACTCCCTCTTTCTCAGGTTCACCAATCCCCCTTGTTACAAGCTTTCGTTACTTGGGTGTAGTTTTTGATTCCGACCTTTCCTTCCATGCCCACATTTCCCACATTACAAAGACTTCCTTCTTCTTTCTTCGACAGATACGGTCCATTCGCCCCTTTCTCACCTCTGAAGCCCTCACCACCCTTCTCCTGTCTCTAGTAATGTCATGTATTGACTTTTGCAACTCCGTTCTAGCCGGGCTTCCTCTCTCACACCTTCACTGCCTTCAACGAATTCAGAATACCGCTGCACGCCTTGTCTTTCACGCCTCCCTCCGCGATCATGTTACTCCTCTTTTCCTTCACCTACATTGGCTCCCCTTGCAATTTCGCATCCGTTATAAAATCCTCACACTGGTCCATCAAGTCTTATATAACCGCACTCCTTTATATTTGGCAGACCTGCTTCAATTCCACACCCCCACTCGCTCACTTCGCTCCATTCACATTAACCGGCTCCACCTTCCATCTCCATCACGTGCCCATCTACAATCCACACGTTCCTCTGCCTTTTTCTTTATTGGCCCTGCCTATTGGAACTCCCTCCCCCTTTCCCTCAGACTTGAGCAACACTATCCCACCTTCAAGAAAGACCTCAAGACACATCTCTTCTCCACCGCCTTTGACCTCCCCTCCCCTTTTATGTGACTCCTCTCCCTTCCTTTCCCTTGACTTTCCTCCTTTTTGTCCATGTCTAGTTTAATGTCTTGAGTGCTCTCCTGTCATCCATTGTAATTTCTTTTCCTTTCCAGGCCAGTTGGCCCCTCTGTGTATTATTTGATTTTTTGTAAACCGCAGTGCTCTATTTGGAACCGCGGTATATCAAGCCTAATAAACATAAACATAAACACTCCAGCCTTCTCTATCACCAAGACATGCAGATGCATGGAGGTTGCACCGTTATCCTGGGAGATGCAGCACTCAGCCCAAAGAGCCCAGGGCTACAGTGCCCACCCAGCATATGAAATACCCTGGTGCAATACCCTCATATGCGTCCTCTCTCCTCCTTCATATGGAAGTGATAGAGGTTACCAACTGAGGTTTGGCTATTGGCCTCTATTGTGGTGCTGAACATAGAGGCATTCCATCATTGAAAGGCCATCTGACCAGCCCAAGAGCCACTTCCAGTGCCTTGACTTATGGAAGGGTGAACTTCTATACAGCCAGGCAAGGCATGTCAGATCTTCACAGAAACATAGAAACAGAAAAAGACCACATGGCCTATCTAGTCTGTCCTTCCATATCAACCACTACAACAGTCCCTTTTTTTCCTTTAGAGATCCTCTGTGTTTGTCCCATGGTTCTTTGAATTCAGATACTGTCCTCAGCTCTACCACCTCCACTGGGAGACTATTCCACGGATCCACCACTCTTTCCGTAAAGAAATATTTCCACATATCACTCCTGAATCTATCCCCTTTCACCCTCATCCCATGTCCCCTTATAGCAGAGCTTGCTTTCAATCATAATCTGCTGCATGCTCTACAACTTTTTATCAAGGCAATGTAGCAGTTCAAGGTGAGTTACATTCAGATACAATAATTATGTTTCTGTCCCTGGAGGGCTTATAATCTAAGTTTGTATCTGAGGCACTGGGGGGATAAGTAACTTGCACAAGGCCAGAAGGAGTGCCATTGGGATTTGAAACCTGGTTTTCTGGTTCCATGTTACTGCCTTAATCAGTAGGCTACTCCTCCACTCAATCTGGCAAGGCGGCACCAACAACCCCACCCTACACATCAGGATACAGTAGACCCTGACCATGATGCAAATGGCAAAGGCATGAGGATTCTGTACCAATGAGACACTAGCAAGGGATGACCTCATACGTAGGTACTTCATATGAAGGTAGATGTCTATTTTTAGATATACAAAATGTATATTCAACTGTTCAGCCTCAACCATTCCCTTGCCCATCCCATACCCCCATCTCCACCTCCAGTTCTGTGCACCCCTTCCAGAACTCCTACCCCCACCCTCTAGCATCAAACCAGTGGCAGCAAAATCCAACCACCCATCAAGCAGACCACCCTTACTGGCCCACCAAGAGGCAGCCCCTCCCCTCCCCTGCATCCCCCACCCAACAGACCTCTATCACACCCAAAATGGTGCCAATAGGAAGGGAGGGTTATTTTTTCCTGTGTCTTCTTCCATGGCCCCTGTCTCTCTTGCACATTGCCCTGCCACAACTTCCTGACTCTGAGGAGCTAATTTTTCCAAATGGATTAGTTTACATATACCATGTCAACAATGAATCTCACTCCTACACCAGAGAATGTGTCAAAGAGAACCTCCGTCTGGAGTTCATAAGATGTGATGTGTAATTTCTCAATGTATGCTGTGAAATTCCTCTTAATCAAGCTTGTGGCACCCAACATGATAGAAAATATCTCTAAAATTTAACCCATTAAATTTCTCTAAATATCACTAAAACCTAACCCACCTCTAAAACCTAACTTTCACTGTATCACCACTACAAATACTTCACCCCAATTCCGTTCCCTACCCTTATTACCTGATCTCTCCCTAACACCCCTCACTGTATATAGTTCTATAACTTTAAGAAATGTTGTAATGTAACTGGCTATTTTCTTAAACCTTACATTCTATTTAAAGTTCTGTTCTTGTTCCTTGTAAACCTCCTCAGCTATAAGATGAAGCGGTATAAAAGAACTGTTAAATAAATAATATATCGGTATCTTTCTGCATTTCTTGACTCACAGAATAGTCATTTGGAACCGATACCTCCTATAATCAATAGCATTCTGGTCTTTTTCTCCTTTATCTCTATGTCCAGCTTCTTTGCACAATCAATCAGAATGAGAATATCCCAGTAGGGTTTGTCAATTTTGGAGATGTCATAATTTTAAAAAGCACTAGTGAAAAAATGGTACAATTTCATATAGCAAATCGACAACTAGCTTTAAATTTTGTGTAATATGCTATTTACCTACCGGCAATTTCTAGAATCAACAAATAGGCATGCCCCATACGAAAAAGGCTCCATTCTGCTACTGAACTGGAAAAAAATCCTGATTTTTCTAAGATCTCTGTTGTACCTGAACTTCTTCAGCTCAGCGATGAAGTGTTCAAAGACTTAAGCACAGATCAAAGCTATGGCTATAGAATTGTAACTGCCATTAGAACAGGTGTCTTGCCAAAGGATCTGGCTCTGTTGGAAATAGGACCTGTGTCACATAGCTGATGGCTTACAACAGCTCTAAGGTTCATGAGAATATGGATTTCCTAGCATGATCTGAAAGGAAAAAATCTGAAGAACTTAAGAATGATTGTAGAGTTCTGTGTTGAGGCTTATATGATGAACTGGTTCAATATAAAAATAAAGGTGAAATTAGACTTACCTGCTAATTGTTGTTCCTTGCGGAACTCTAGTCTAGTCCCGGATATCTGGGTATAAGCACCTCCTCCCGCAGCCTTGGAGACTGAGCCCGTCACTTTTTTTGACGACACCAGTATAAGTAGATGTAGGACCGCCTCCTTACTCCAGTAACCTATTGACAAAGAAGACTCACCAGAGGAATAAGTAAACGGATACAACAGTATGAAAAGTTAACAGCAAATACATTTACAGAATAATCAAGTTTGGTCGTGCACCACCCAAGGCTCAAGCCAGCATGCGCTCAGCCTTGTGTGGCCCTCTGTCCAGGACCGCCCGAGAGGTACTGTAATCACTGCACCCCACATACCTATCCCCCCTCTCAGGATCGCCGGCCATACAGGTGCTACTGCAGCCCAGAGCTACCTACCGTTAAAATTCTTCAGGCCACAGATCCACGTTAACAGAAGAGAGGGTCACGGGACTAGACTAGAGTTCCGCAAGGAACAACAATTAGCAGGTAAGTCTAATTTCACCTTCCTTGTCGTCCCTCTAGTCTAGTCCCGGACATCTGGGGATGTAACAGAGCAGTAACATTTCAACGGGAGGGACCCGCCAGACCAGCCTGAAGAACCGCCGATCCAAAACGAGCATCCCTGTCTGAATGTAAATCGATCCTGTAATGCTTAACAAAGGAATGTAACGACGACCAAGTCGCCGCCCTACAAATTTCTGCCGCAGGAACCAAATTGTACTCCTCCCAGGAAGCCGCCTGTGCCCTAGTCGAATGGGCTCGCAACCCAGTCGGCACGGCCCTGCCTCTGAGAATATACGCCGACGAAATGGCCTCCTTAATCCATCTAGCAATCGATGCCTTGGACGCAGACTCTCCCTGCCTGGGACCTCCAAACAGAACAAACAATCTATCCGTTTTACGGAAAACCGCCGTTCTCTGCAAATAGATCCTTAAAACGCGACTGACATCCAACCGATGCAACTTCTTCCCCTCACCGGCTGACGCTTTATTCTCAAAGGTCGGCAAAGAAATGGTTTGATTCACATGAAAAACCGAGACCACCTTTGGCAAAAAGGAGGGCACTGTGCGCAAAACCACCTTTTTGTCATGGAAGATCAAAAATGGCTCTCTGCACGACAACGCTTGCAACTCCGAAATCCTGCGTGCTGATGCAATGGCCACCAAGAACACTGCCTTCAATGTGAGATCCTTTAAAGTCGACTTAGACAAAGGTGCATAGGGTCTACGCACCAACGTTTCCAGCACCAAGTTGAGATCCCAAGTCGGCACCTGAGTCCGGTAGGGGGGACGCAATAGGGAAGTCGCTCTCAAAAAACACTTTACGTCCGGGTTAGCTGCGAGTGTAACACCTTGCACCTTTCCCCGATAATAAGAAAGAGCTGCCAACTGAACCTTCAAGGACGCAGCCGCTAACCTCTTGTCAAAACTGTCCTGCAAAAAATCAAGAATCTGCGGGATAGAGGCCCACAGTGCCCCCACCTGCCGCAGGTCGCACCAAGACTCAAAAATTTGCCAAACCCGAATATAAGCCAATGAAGTAGATCGACGCCGGGAGCTCAGTAAAGTGGCAATCACCGGAGCCGAATAATCCCTGGCCATCAACCGTGCCCTTTCAATAGCCAAGCCATAAGAGAGAACCGATCCACCTGAGGCATTAATAAGGGACCTTGTCCCAACAGATCCTCCCTGCACGGCAGCCGCCACGGTGCCTCCACTAGAAGCCGCACCAGGTCAGCATACCACGGTCGTCTTGGCCAATCCGGCGCCACGAGAATCACGAGCCCTTTGTGCTTCTCTATCCTCTGAACTAAGCGACCTATCAAGGCCCACGGAGGGAACACGTAGAGGAGCTGCTCCGTCGGCCACTCCTGCAAAAGTGCATCTAAGCCTTCGGACATTCTCTCTCGCCGTCTGCTGAAAAACCTCTCCACCTTCGCGGAAGCAAAGGTGGCCATAAGATCCATCACCGGAAGACCCCAGCGCTCCACGATCAGCTGGAAGACCTCCTGATTGAGGACCCACTCCCCCTGGGTCCACTGCATGTCGACTCAAATAATTGGCGGTCACGTTGTCCACCCCGGCTACATGCCCTGCCGATAACGCTTCGAGATGTCCTTCGGCCCATGTGAGAAGCTCCTCTGCCTCTGCCTCCAGCGCTGCACTGCTGGTGCCCCCTTGCCGATTGACATATGCCACAGCTGTGGCATTGTCCGACAGGACTCGAATCACCCTGCCCTGCACCTGGGGCTAGAAGGCCCGTAACGTCAGATAAACTGCCCGGAGCTCCAACCGGTTGATTGACCATTGCCTTTCCTGATCCGACCACTGACCTTGGGCAAACTGCCGCTCGAAGTGCGCCCCCCAGCCGTAAAGACTGGCATCCGTCATCAGGGGCTTGCAGTCCGGTGACTCTAATGGCATCCCCTTCTCTAGATTCCTGGGATCCAGCCACCACTGAAGAGAGAGCTTCACCGGCCCCGGACAATTCAACCGTCGAGATAAAGGATCGGACTGATTGGACCACCTCCAGAGCAGAGCCGCCTGCAACGGTCGCATGTGAGCCCTGGCCCAGGGCACGAGGTCCAACGTGGCTGCCATGGTCCCCAAAAGCTGTAGGTAATGCCACGCGGAAGGCGCCTGTCTCTGGAGGAATTCCCGAACGAGCTGGCGCAGACCCTGGGCTTTGGCTAGTGGAAGAAACACCTTGCCTGAGGCTGTGTCGAAGCGAGCTTCTAGATACTCCAGCTCCTGGTTCGGAGTCAACTTGCTCTTTGCCACGTTGACCACCCATCCCAAGCTTTGTAGAAAGAGCACCACTCGACGCGTGGCCTGTTCGCTCTCGTCCCGCGACTTCGCTCGAATTAACCAATCGTCGAGGTACGGGTGAACCAACACCCCTTCTCTGCGCAACGCCGCCGCTACCACCACCATCACCTTGGTAAAAATCCGCGGGGCCGTCGCTAAGCTGAACGGTAACGCCTGGAACTGAAAGTGCCCCATCGGAACCGCAAACTGCAGGTACTGCTGATGCTCCAAGGGAATGGGAATGTGCAGATACGCTTCGGAGAGGTCCAGAGAGGTGAGAAACTCCCCCTGGCGTACGGCCACAATGACTGACCGCAGGGTTTCCATGCGAAAATGACTCAGAGGCACCGATTGACTCCCTTGAGGTCTAGAATTGGCCTCCAAGACCCTTCTTTTTTGGGCACTACAAAATAAATCGAGTACCGACCGCAGCCGTACTGGGCGGGAGGAACTGGCACCACCGCTTTTAAAACTTGCAACCTTTGTAAAGTCTCCCGCACCGCCCGCCGCTTGGGCTCCATTCTGCAAGGAGACTGGACAAAGGACTCCGTAACGGGTCGATGAAGCTCTAAGGCATACCCTTCCCTTATTACCTCCAGAACCCATCGATCTGATGTGATTTGGACCCAGGCAGGATAAAACTGCCGCAGCCGTCCTCCTACGGCCACTTCCCCTGCCCAGGTCCCCCTCGTTTCATTGCGGCTTTTTGAGGGCCGAGGACGAGGAGGCTCCAAAACCTCTTCCCGCTCCCCGAAAACCTCAAAAAGTCTGGGACCAATACTGAAAACGTCCTCTCTGAAACTGACCGAACCGAGGTGCTCGAAATCTTCTAAACTCTCTCTGCTGACTCCTGGAAGGCGCAAGCGGCCGATTAGGCTTCTGCTTATCCTCCGGCAGTTGACCCCCTTTAGACTCCCCGAGGTCTTTTACCAACTTGTCTAAATCCTCTCCAAAAAGAAGCTTGCCTCGAAAGGGAAGTTTTCCCAGCCTAGCCTTGGAGGCTCCGTCCGCCGCCCAATTTCGCAACCAGAGATACCTCCGCGCCGCCACCACAGACGCCATACTCTTCGCCAGACCGCGAATAAGGTCATACTGCCCATCTGCTAAATAGGCCGCTCCCGACTCCAGCTGGGACGCCTCTTCTGCCATCTCGTCTTCCCGACCCCGTGAAATTCGCTGAGCCCACCGGAGACATCCTCTAGCTACCCAGGCCCCACAAAGAGCAGCTTGCAAGGATATGGCGTTGACCTCAAACACCTACTTTAACAGCGTAACTAGCCGACGGTCCTGTGCATCCTTAAGGGCTGCACTGCCTTCCACTGGGATCGTGGTCTTCTTGGTAACCGCCGAAACCGCTGCATCCACCCTAGGTGATTTGAAAAGTTCCCTATCTTGCTCTTGCAAGGGATACAACTGAGCCATCACTCTGGAACCCTTGAGACCAGCCTCCAGCGAGTCCCATTGCTCCTGAATCATTTCCTTAAAAATCCTATGCAGCGGAAACACCTTTTGGGACTGCCGCGTTGCCTGAAGCAACGGGTCCTCCAAGGACGAATCCGCCAAACTCTTCGCCACTGGCATATTAAGAGCCTTCAGAGTCTCAGAAATAAGAGCTGCCAGTTCCTCCTGGCGGAAGACTTTAACCACCCTAGCCTTGTCTTCCTGCTCTGCAATCTCACCTTCCTCCAGCTCCAGATCCACCTCCGAATCCGGACTGTCTGAGACCTCCTCTGAAACCACCGCAGCTAATTTAGCCCTCTTATAAGGGGTGCCTTCCTTGCCCCCGACCAGGGAAGCTCCTGGCCTTTTTAGGCTACTCCCCAACTCTGCAGCTCCCTGCTTTCCCCCTAGGGCCTGTTGCAGTAAGGAGAGAAAATGCTGGGAGAAAATGTGTGCCAGACCCCCCTGCAAACCTGGAAGGGACATGGAGGGCTCCGCTGACAAGGGAGGCCCCTGGGAGGTTCCTGACGAAGGTCCTGCTGGAGAGAGCGGCTCAGGAGAGCCCGACATCCCCTCCCCCGGTCCCGCTCCCTCCATCTCTACGTCCTTGGACTCCACTTCCAACGCGCAGCCCTTACAGACCCCAGTATCTGAAAGAGAACTCCATTTGGCCCCACACATGACACACTGGGGCCTGGACAGCATACCGGCAAGCCCTCCCACAGCGTACTCTGCTATAGCACAAAGAGGACTGCCCTTCCTAGTATAATTCCTCCTTCCTATATTTTATACTTTTATCTATGTACTTATTTAGTTCTTTTGATTAGTCTACCTGAGTGCTAACACTGTCCATGCAGGCTAAGAAGAGGGGGGGTCCAGACAGCGCTGCAAGCCCGCCAACAAACTGCACCAGGTCCCTCAGCGCTTCCTGCCGAAAAAAACAGCGTGCGTACGGCCTGAGCGCTGCCCAAGCCAGCCGTAGAAGCTTGCAGCGCTTTCCTCCCACTAGGCCTGCCACGCTCCGAGG
This sequence comes from Ichthyophis bannanicus, assembly GCA_033557465.1. NCBI lineage: Eukaryota > Metazoa > Chordata > Amphibia > Gymnophiona > Ichthyophiidae > Ichthyophis > Ichthyophis bannanicus. The sequence goes on along the minus strand of CM066040.1, from coordinate 221,743,420 downwards.
CCTCGAAAAAAAATGCCAGATCTCTGCCAGTCACTCACCGCACTTCAAGCAGCCTGGCGCCTCTCTGACAGTGCCGTAGACCAGCGATCCTCCGGCTCTGGAATTGCCGCCGCGGCAGCGAAATCAGCCAACGTCGCGGCGAGCTCTCTCTCAACACCTCCTCACCCGCTCTACGGGTTCGGGAGACGGAGGCCCCAACAGCCACTCCCACACTCCCCACTGAATACAGTACCTCCAGGGAGGGGGGGAAAGAGGGGGAGCAAGTTTTGGGTGACCGCAGCCGTCCTCCAGCCGGCACCAAGCTCTGGCCGGGAAATTAAAGCTGCAGGTCCACTTTGTAGCTGCTTTCCTTTTGCTTCTGCCTCTAATCTTATTTAGTCTTCTATGCCAAATTTAATCCTTTTTGTTTTTTTTTTGTTTTTTTGTCAACGAATAAGCAAGACTACCAAAAATTCCCTGATTCCTCTAGTGAGCCCCCTGTGGCTCACACCTCCTTCAGCTGCCTTGGAGACTGAGCTTACTGGAGTAAGGAGGCGGTCCTACATCTACTTATACTGGTGTCATCAAAAAAAGTGATGGGCTCAGTCTCCAAGGCTGCGGGAGGAGGTGCTTATACCCAGATGTCCGGGACTAGACTAGAGGGACGACAAGGAATAGCAATTGGACACAAGGTCCCAGGCATCTCCTTTTCCAGCCGTAACTATTGAAAGAACAGTGTGAGAGGTAAGGAAGATAGTCATGCCTACAGTAAGGTCAGCTTGGTATGGTTACAGTGAGTCTGTTCTGCAAGCTATGTTGTGCAATGAAGAGAAACAGGAAAAAGGAGATGCAGTGGAGAAGATATTGAAGATCAGAGATGAAAGATGACAAGACTCAGCTTGGAAACAGCAGTATGAGACCCAGGAAAACACCATCCATCAACATTGAGGCAATTACACCCACCCAATTACTTGACTGGAGTTCCGGAGTTTCTGAGCCTCCTCTTAACTGTACAGCAGAAATCAAGGCATTTATGAGCAAGCCCATGGTGGTTCCAGATTGGCCATCACACATCCAGTCCACAGAAAGGTGTGTAAAAATGACAATTGAAGCTGCTGGTCATGTGTACAATCAGGAGAGGAGGGAACATTATATTAGGGGTCAGATGGTTAGCAGGGAGCTCATAAGCAGAAACAGAAGCCAAATATGGCTTCTTTGCTGGATTTCGTTAAATAACATTAAATTAACTGCATAAATGACATTTTAAAGATTATTACAATTATGTGGCTAAAGGTGATGTTCAGACTAATGTTCAAATAAATATGACTTAATTTCCAAATATTTCAACTGTGATTTGATGTCAAGCAGTTTCTGAAGATAGCTTTAGATATTGTGATGATGAAGGCAGTTCAGAGGAAATGGAATGGCAGAAAAGTGAACCCTGTTCCTTTAAAAATGCTAGCATTCAGGGTTTCCATGGCAACCAAGAACCTCTGAGTCAGAGTGCAGCCAGCATCAAGCCACGCCCATGTCAGCACGTCAGAGCTAGGTTGAATCCTAGCAGCTCCCACGTGTGCTGGGAGAAGGGTGTGGTCCCTAAGAAAGATCAGTTTAAAACTGCTGTGTTTGAACAGTCAGTTAGAAGAACAGAAAGAGCCGGCACGAGAACAGGCACGAGTGCAAGGAAAGGAGTCTCGAGAGGAGCTCCAGGAAGCAGCAGAGGAGCCTTGGGAGGCTCGAGCAGAGCTGGAACTAAGAGCAGAGATGAGCTGTGGGATCTAGGAGCAACAGGTCCAAGGCAGACGCAGCTAACAGGGAAATTGCCACAAGGGAGACAAGCGTCTGAAGAGAGAAGGCAGCATGGCTTTGAGCAGGAAGGAGTGGAACAACTAAGAGGCCCAGAGTTCAGGCAAGTGTATGTTCCAGAGTCCCTGCATAAGAGAAAGTTGAAGGAGTTAGTTCCTACTGGAGGAAGTAACTCAGCTAGCCAGCTAAGCTGTAAAATAGAGAGAATAGCTTGTCTGCATTCCCTAATCTAAGTCTCTCTGAAGAAATAGAGCAGAAGAAACTATTGCTAGAAAAATTAAATGAACTGTTGCAGAAGCAGAGTAGTAAGCTCTACGACCAGGTACCCTCTGAGAACTGCTGCAATGAATCTGTAGAGGAGATGGAAGTAGAATCTTATGATAATGAGCCTGAAGAAATACAATGCTCATTTTGTAGGGCAAACAAGCCGGAGGTGTGCTGAAGCTTAAGCACATGTGAATGAATGAATGTTTAAAGTAATGAAGACTGTTTGAATGAGAGATACAGCAAAGGAAAATAACTGGAGGTTTTAAGCCAAGCTGTTTCTCCTATATGCCTGGAAGTGAAATGAAACTTAATGGACATTTTGAAGCTGTTTGTATGTGAGGAAGCTGTGAGTAAAACAGTCTTCCTGTGAAAGTAACTTGCTTTAAAGAAAGTTTACAGCCTGAGCTTTGGAAGCCAATTCCGGTGTCAAAGTTAACTGCTTAAACTGACCTACCTGTGAATACAACTTGTGAGCTTTATTCTTTGTTTTTGGAGAAGAATCCATTTTTGAGTTCAGCACTGTTAAATTTGATGCAAGGGGAAAAATCCCAAGAAAATAAAATATTCTCTGTTTTCGCCTAACCACTTGTGGTCACACTACTTTGCCTGATAGAATAAGTAAACTACAGTACCCAGCAGCCCTAGCTGGCGGCCATATTGGTGAAACTTATTCCAAGGGCAACAAGGCGACACTCTCCTGCTGCCCGGCTATACGCCCGGCCAGGAGGTGGCGACAGAGTGGCGTAGTTGCTATGGATGCAGCGCTGAAACACGCATGCGCAAAGAAGAAGCTACACAGCGTATCCAGAGGTCTGCAGGAGGATGCCGGGTGGAAGTGCGAACAGCTGAGACTGGGAGAGAGAGTCTACGGAGTTCGGCTGGTCCGGAGAGTCGGAGGTCCTGCGGAGGCCCTACGCTGCTGCTAAACGTGACGCACCACCAGTACCAGGTACTGGGTGGGGCAGTTGGAGCAGGTGACAAGGAACAATACCAGGTGTTTGTGCCGCACTTGGGTGGTGTGTTTTCTTTTTGTCATTGCTACAGGTGTAAAGATGACCATGGAGGTAAAAGAAGTCCTTACGTGGATGGCGTCCCAATCTGACCGCCAGAAGGAGTTGTCCTTGGAGCTCCAGGAGAGAGCTGCAGTCAGATTGGAGGCCCAGCAGAAACCGTTGGTGGAATTAATGGAGGCGTGGTTGAAAGAAACCAAGAAGACGCCAGAGCCTGACCCAGCCACTTCAGGTTTTGCAGGACTGGGGTTAGCCCGCACATTTGGACCGTGGTCCAAAGAGACACTTAACTTTGGACAGTTAAAAGAGGGAGATAATATTGACGACTTCTTAGAAGCATTTGAGAGGGTCGCTCAGATAGCCAATTGGCCAAAAGAACAATGGGCGGTAAGGCTGGCCATTTCACTGACCGGTGAGGCTTTAGCCGCCTACCAAGCCGTACCAGCACCTTTGGTCAATGACTATCAAGAAGTAAAAAGAACGATAAAGGATAGACTAGGCTTAACCCCCTTGGTCTATCACCGCCAGTTACGGAACGCCAGATTGCGTTCAGGTGAAACACCGAGAGCATTTTATCACCGCTTGAAGTGGCTGGTATCCAAGTGGTTGGAGCCAGAGGGTAAAACATTGGAGACAGTCTTGGATAATATCATTCTTGAGCAGTTTTTGACAGCTATTCCAGAAAAGATGCAGACCTTCCTTATATTACAAGGATGCAAAAGTACACAGGAAGCTATAGCGCTCTCTGAGCGGTTTTTAGAGGCAGAGGCTGTAGCCAAAGATAAAAGTGTTGCTTTTGCTAAAATGTCAGGTGCTGTGTCAGATAGGGAAGGAAAGAATGTTAAGAATGAATGTGTGCCTACAGATAAAAGAAAGTATGTGAAAAGAGCTTGTTATAAGTGTGGTAGTGAACACCATTTACAGAGAGACTGTAAAATGAAGACAGCATTTGTGACGAGTGAGCCAAGTAAGACTGGAGAAGGGTTCTTACTAGCCATTACTGTGCAAGGTATACCAGCGCAAGCATTATTAGATTCAGGCTCTGATCAATCCATGCTTTCCAAGAGCTTGTGGCGCAAGATAAGGGCCCAAGATAAAGAGACACCCAGTACACCCACGGGCACAGTAAAGATCAGGTGTGTGCATGGAACCGCGTCCACATATCCAATTTTCCAGGTCCGAGTGAAAGGGTTAGGGATTGAAAGAGAGGTCCCTATAGTGATAGTCCCTCGATTACCACAGGAGGTAGTGCTTGGGAGGGATTGGCCCCAATTTCAGAGAGGTGTGCAACAAGGTCTGGGTGCAAAAGAAGGAATGGTTTTCACGCGAACCCAATCCAAGGCCCTAGAGGCAGAAGAAGAGGTTTCAGAGGGGGAGACGGAGGATCTTCCCTCTCATGAGGATTTAGTTACTGTCCCAGTGGCTAAAGTGAAAAAGCCTAAGAGTGAGAAGCATCGGGAATGACAGACTCGTTCCCAGAGTAGAGATGAGGTCAGGGATGGGATGGAATTGCCCTGGGTTCCAGAGGAATTAATGGCTAAATTTCCTTCCTTAGCGAAAGAGCAACAGGCTGACCCCGCTCTTTCCCAAGCTTTCAAATATGCTAAGGAGGGGAGGGATACTTTGCCCAAATTTCAAATAGACCAAGGAGTTTTGTATCGGGAAAGCCTGGACCCAGTTACAGGGGATACGCGTAGGCAGTTAGTAGTCCCGAATACATTTAGAACCTTAGTACTAAGACTAGCCCATGACCATCCTTGTAGGGGCGCACAAGGGTATCCAAGGTACCTTGGATCAGGTGTTGGCCCGGTTCTACTGGCCAGGAGTTTACAAAGAGACAACTAGGTTTTGTGAGGCTTGCCCTGCCTGCCAGAGAGTCACCGCAGTTAGGCCAGTGGAAGTCCCCATGATCCCAGTTCCGGTGGTCTCAGTGCCTATACATAGGATAGCCGTAGATATTGTGGGCCCCATGATTAAAACACCGCAGGGATTCCAATATATTTTAGTAATGGTTGACCATGCGACAAGATTCCTCTGGGCGGTGCCCCTGCGTAGTATTTCTGCCCGCACAGTGGCGGCAGAATTAATAAAACTATTTTGCGAGGTCGGATTCCCAAGGGAAGTCCTGACGGACCGCGGCAGCAATTTTATGTCGCGTTATTTAGCCCAAGTCTGGGATGCCTTTGGCATCAAGCATGTTAAGACTGCGGCTTATCACCCACAAACAAATGGATTAGTGGAGAGAACTAATCAGACTCTGAAGAATTTGCTAAGAAGGGGGTTGGACGGGAAGATGGCCGAATGGGACACGATGCTTCCCTTCGCCTTGTATGCATGCTGAGAGAGGAAGCAGGCATCCCTAGGTACTTCCCCGTACGAGCTGATGTACGGTCGGAGCCCCAGAGGTATTCTGGATATTCTCAGAGAGCAATGGGTGGAGCCAGGGGTGGAGGAAATGGAGGTTCCCCAATTCCTTAAGGATTTGAGAGGTCGTTTGACACGTACCTCACAAATGGCCGAAAGCAATTTGAAAGAGAGCCAACAGCGTCAGAAGTCATATTATGATCGCAATACCAAGCCGCGCCAGCTTGCTATTGGCGAAAAAGTAATAGTCACGGAGGCGGGAGCAGTCCCGAAATTTGAGGGTCAATGGAGAGGTCCATTCCGGGTAATTGAACAAGTGGGCCCAGTAACCTATTTATTACAGAACAGGAGGGGATGCAAACAGGTATATCATGTCAACTTGCTAAGACCCTGGCATGAAAGGGTGGCACTAGCCCAGCTAGCCATTAATACTCAGGGTAAACATGAAGGACAGGATAGCAATGGTTCTTTTACGAGAATTACGTGCTGTGATGAAAAAAACACCCAAGCCCGTAATATCTTAAGGAGGGGAATGTGCGATGACGAAGGCAGTTCAGAGGAAATGGAATGGCAGAAAAGTGAACCCTGTTCCTTTAAAAATGCTAGCATTCAGGGTTTCCATGGCAACCAAGAACCTCTGAGTCAGAGTGCAGCCAGCATCAAGCCACGCCCATGTCAGCACGTCAGAGCTAGGTTGAATCCTAGCAGCTCCCACGTGTGCTGGGAGAAGGGTGTGGTCCCTAAGAAAGATCAGTTTAAAACTGCTGTGTTTGAACAGTCAGTTAGAAGAACAGAAAGAGCCGGCACGAGAACAGGCACGAGTGCAAGGAAAGGAGTCTCGAGAGGAGCTCCAGGAAGCAGCAGAGGAGCCTTGGGAGGCTCGAGCAGAGCTGGAACTAAGAGCAGAGATGAGCTGTGGGATCTAGGAGCAACAGGTCCAAGGCAGACGCAGCTAACAGGGAAATTGCCACAAGGGAGACAAGCGTCTGAAGAGAGAAGGCAGCATGGCTTTGAGCAGGAAGGAGTGGAACAACTAAGAGGCCCAGAGTTCAGGCAAGTGTATGTTCCAGAGTCCCTGCATAAGAGAAAGTTGAAGGAGTTAGTTCCTACTGGAGGAAGTAACTCAGCTAGCCAGCTAAGCTGTAAAAATAGAGAGAATAGCTTGTCTGCATTCCCTAATCTAAGTCTCTCTGAAGAAATAGAGCAGAAGAAACTATTGCTAGAAAAATTAAATGAACTGTTGCAGAAGCAGAGTAGTAAGCTCTACGACCAGGTACCCTCTGAGAACTGCTGCAATGAATCTGTAGAGAAGATGGAAGTAGAATCTTATGATAATGAGCCTGAAGAAATACAATGCTCATTTTGTAGGGCAAAAAAGCCGGAGGTGTGCTGAAGCTTAAGCACATGTGAATGAATGAATGTTTAAAGTAATGAAGCTTGTTTGAATGAGAGATACAGCAAAGGAAAATAACTGGAGGTTTTAAGCCAAGCTATGTGCTATGGTTGCAGCCATATAATAGCTCATGGCATGCATCTTCACTCTAGCCACTCTAGGTAGGAGGGGGTAGGTTGGAGAGTAGTGCAGCGCCATTTGCTATCTGATTATAAATATATGCACATGACCCTGTTGGTCCTTGAAATAAATGGGATTGTTCTTGGTAATATTTTTTTTTATCAATTATATCCATCTTACAAAGTACCCATAAGAAAAGGCAACCATAGAACAGAAACATCATAGGTATTTCAATTCCTTAGAGCCCTAGAACAAATAAAATAAAGGACATATGCAACATTCAAGCCTACTTTAATGAAGTACCGATTTGCCTCAAGCTAACTGACAGGTCTATAAACTAAACTTAGTACCCAATATACAAGCCATCACAAAGAGAAAAAATAAAGATACAAAGCAAATGATCTACCATGGAGCAAGGTTTCCAACTGAGATGTTCAGAAAAAAACATATTGATTACCTTGATATGAAATCATACACTTATATGGAAATTTGAGGAAAAATGTATGTGGCATGAGATGGAATATCATCAATAGAATTTTCTAAAAAGGCAGACAAATCTAAGCTGTCAACTGTGGAAAGCTGGTCTAAGCCTTCCCCATCTTTATCCAGTGTTTTCTTTCCCTTTGGAGATGGTAAATACTAGAGACTTTTAAAGCTTCCATGTCTGAATAAGAAAGTATTTTCTTTAAATAGTTCTGAAACAGAAGCATAGGAGAAAGATAATAAGTGCGTAAAAAGTTTAAAAATCTCAAATCTTTTGCCCAGGATGCATTTTCCATTCACTCTAACCTTCAATGAATTACCAAATTATCCTTAATAAAAGAAGTACAAGAAGAGTGCAAAAGAGTCATTTGGAAGTCCGTCTTAAGAAGATGTGAATCCACAGCTGAAAACTTGGCATCTTGCTCAGTCAATGTTGCCACAGTATCAACAGTAAAATCAGAAACATCTTTTAATGAAGAGCCAAGGGAAACTTCTAAATGGGTAACAGCTTCCCAAATATCTTTCAAAGTGATTCCTTATCAGATTCCTTATGATGCCTCAACTTGTAAAGAGGAAAAACATACTTCTTTAGGCATAGAAAGAAGTGGTTCCCATACTTGAATTTAACTCTACTAAGAAGTCCTCTTGATTTCAGGGTAGCAGCGCAGAGGCCAGCTGTGAACTCACTCCGTTCTTGGGGGGGGGGGGGGGCACTGCCTGCATTTCTCAAAGCTAAACTTAGATGGCAGGTTGGGGTAACACCTGATTTATCGGAAGTATCCAGAGTGGAACCAGAACTTGCCACAGGAGATAAATGCAGAATCTTGACATGGAGATTCATGAGTCCAGTTGCAGTAATCACCATTTTATCAGGTTCAACAAGGCTCTTTTCTTCCTCTTAATCTTGAGAAAGTTTTTACCACCGCTGTGGCTCTGATAGTGTGCCGAAGGGGCTTCAAAGAGGGGTAATCTGCCCCTTTAGAATGCTCCTTCGGACACACTCCTGCAGGCATGCGCCTCTGGCCACATCCCATGGTGGGGCCGAGATTTAAAGGCCCTGCACTAACATCATCAGTGACTGCCCAGCACTAATGCCGGCACTGATCCTGCTGCAAGACAAGCACCCAGTCTTCTGTTCTTGGTAATATCTGTCCAGAGTTGTGTTTTCCTATGTACCTAACCATCTCTGTAGTTTTTCACCATCCCATACCTACAGCATATGCCTTATGGCACCACACGGAGACACTCAACCAACTGTATTCCTAGCATGGAGGCCCAGCCTGCTATCTCATCCCCAGCTACCTTATGGAACTATAGAGATACCTGGCCTGGCACATGACCAGTGCAAGGGTCTTGGACACCATTCCTAACATCCCTCCCTCATACAAAGCTATGTAGCCTTCACCCACCCTCCAAAGACACAAGCCATATGCTCCCACCCCTGCCCAGGGCACCCCTCCCTGTGGCACACAGTCACTGCCACTATCCACAGCAGGGTACAGGAGAAGAGGCGGTCAATGGGAAATGACACAGGTATGCATACACAGGTCTGTTGGGGCCCCATGTACATCTATTTTAGCATGCACACAATGTCCCCACACCTGATCACTGTACCTGCCCATGCCAGGACAGGGATATAGTGCCAGGGATTGTCCATGCCCAACAATGGCTGACAGTGGCTCGAGTCGGTGGCCTCAAGATCTACATGTCACCATATCCATGAACTGCCATTTACTATGCACCAATCCACCCTGTAACATGCCAGCTCTCATGCACCCACATTGGGCAATCATTGTGCCCACATCATGTTGAGGCCATGTCATATTATGGATGCATGGTGTTGCTATGCAACTCCTGGCCTTGCACATTGCAGATGGTGATCAGAGATCCCCTCGCTACATGTGACATCTATACCATATGTACCATGACTTATCTTACTACTGCTGTGGCTCCTGCCAGAGAGGCTGCAGCAATCAAGTCCTCTCACATGGCCCTAAATCTGGCCTTCAAGGACTCTAGATCGCAGAGCATGTGGAAGCATCTGTTGGGGATAAGTGGATATGTTATGCTTAGCCATACACTCATTTCAGCAGTTCTTTCCCTGTCATCCACCTGAATGCTGCCTTTGGGTAGAGGGTCAGCCCTGTACAAGTATGCAAAAACTGTGGCATGTGATCTTTGGGGCACCATGGTAAACATGGTACAGGTCACATCTTCCACACCTTCATTCTGGTTCCCAGCACAACCCATGTGCATTGTTGATGGCTGTGATCTGTGGTTGTACACCATCTGGACACAGTATGGCTGCTTTCCTTTTGTTGTTGCTCTGTGTGCCAGCACTGCCTGAAAACATGTGCAATTTGTGCTCTGCATGTGCCCTGACCTGGAGGGGGATGGAGCCTTGCAAGGCCTCATGCATGCCTGTGAACATGAACTTGCCTCTTGGTGGCCATGGACATTTACTGACATGCCCATGTACCAACACCCACAGTTTCTAGTGCTCTAACCATGTGTCAGCTGTATCCTGTCAGTCTCGTGCCATGTTCTCTTGCCACTGCTCTGCTTGTATGTACGTGCCTACTCTCCCTATCAAATTTCGATTGTGCCTCTGTAACATACATGTCTGCATGTTACAGAGGCACAATCTGCATGTCTATGGCTACACTGAACCTTTTTGATTGCTCTGACTGGTACTGCTCCATCAGGACCATCAGAAGCTGTCGCCCACCAGGATTGGTCTGTCTTAGCTACCTTTTCACCCAGCCCTGTCTACCTTACTTCCTTGCCTGCCCACTGGTTGTCAGCTGCAGCCAGGTGTCCCACTGTGAGCTGTTTTTCTTGGGTGTCTCACCTAGCCAGAGCCCTGGAGATCCTTCCCTTCTTGCTGTGCTGTTGTGGTGGGTACAGCAGTTCCTTCTTCTCCTCCAACACAGGGTGGTACAGCATTAAGATCTCAAACCTTGAGAAATTTGGTTGCATGGTAGCTATCCTGATGTTCTCTGTGTACAGAGTATAGGCACATGCGCACGTTCTGCAGGTGGGGAGCACATATGACCACATATGGGTCACAACATGCATCCACCACAACATCCATATCCATGCATAATGTAGCCAATATCATGGGTCTTCAGATGCTATAGGACCCCACTCTCACTGGATATGATGATATCACAACCTGCTTCTCGGTGACTGAAGCAGCCACTGGGCTCCCACAACAGAAAGCAAAGACCTTAAGGGGACCTTGTCCCCTCTGAACATTGCTGCACCAAAAGCACCCCTTAATTTATAGTGTAAAGACAGTAGCCAGTTTCTCCATATCCCTTTAAATAACAGTTGGACCCCACTAAGGACAGTGCTGATATTGTGTGTCTTTTTTTTATATTCAACAGCATTTAAGTGAGGCGTTTCCCAGCCTGGCAGCTCTGGTGGAACATCATTCGGGTCCAGAGAGTGGCCTCTTTGACTGCCTGGACCTGGGCCGTATACATCACTGTTATGAGGAGCAGGACCTGAGGCCATACAAGACTGTGTGCCACCAGAGCCCAACGTCGCAGATAACGCAAGAACCAGACCCTCCCACTGAACTCACGGCATAGGCATTTCCTATGGAGCAGTCGCTGCAAACTCTGCTTCTCCTGCTGCCTGAAGATCTGTGTGTAGCAGTTGCATAGCCCATGTCTTTCAGACTCGCCTGCTCTAGGGGCACCACAACTGGGCAAGAGATTCAGAGGATTTCCAGAAGTCTTTCTCAGAAAAAGAGTTATGGTGGTGGTGGTGGTCTCCAGGTTTAGTGGATGAATGCCTTGACTTTATTAACGAGTTTACCCAGGCTCTGCGCCTTACTGCTGCCACATTCATTTCACTTAGAACTTGCTTATTATGTTTCTAAGTGGGTTATATATAGTGGACAATGGATTATATTTTATGTAATACAGGGTCTAGGGCTATGTTTATTGCTCTGCACCTGACAATGGACTGAGAGTGTGTTCCAGTTGAATACTGCAAGAATTTAGTGAGGAGCTTGGTACAAGTTTTACTGTCATTTTCTGACCTCCTGTTCAAGTATTCTGTGCGGAGCTTGTCTTTGTCCACCATATGTTCCCCGTGTAAGTGTGTTTCTGGGTTTAGCTGCCTCTTGATTGTGGTTGCGAAATCATTGTTCACTTGTTCCCAATCTGTGAGCTTTAGATGACAGATTCTAAAGAAACACCCCTTCCTTACTTCCCAGTCCATGAAGTCAGAACATGCTTACAATGTTGCCCCTTTGTTTCACCACAGGAACGCCGCTTTCAGATTTCTGTGCTTTTTAAGACAGAAATAAGATATTGTGGCGCCTCACCCTCTCTAGGCGGCTGCCTAGTGGGGGCGGCGGGCCATAATACTCATGTTCATGCTTCAGCCTGGTAGCTGAGGCCCTTATTGTGTAGTTGTGGGGCAATTAAAGCAGTCCGAGTGGAATAGGCCGACACAGGAAAATTTGTTATACATTTTATTTTCTTCTAGTCATCAAGTTTGCAATTAGACCTTGGTGGAAGGCTCCAAAACATCAACAGAAAAAGAGGATTTTTTTCTCCAACAAAAAGCTTTTCCAACATGTACTTCAACAAAGCAGTTTCTTCACTCTTTGCCATTAAACAAGTTTCCTTTTCATTCAAACAAAGACAGTTTAGTTTCACTGTTTGCAAGTAAAGTCCAGCTACCCTTGTTAGCTTCTCCCAGCTGTTTCAAGCAAGCTTGAGATTACACTCTGCTTCTCAGCATAGAAATTAAACGGCTGTTTAAAACACTCTCATAGCATCAGCAGAATTGCAGCTTTTAAAAATAAGGCTTTCTCTTTACCAGCACTTCTCAATAGCATTTACTTGGCAGAAATACTTCTTAGGCTTTCTTCACAGTATTCAATAAATGCTTTCTAAGTACTTTTCATACACAAAGCACATTCCATTGATACTTCTGTGGAATCTGAATCTCCCTTGTAAAACTCAACCTCCATTTCCTCTTCTGTGCTGCAAGGCTCAGGGACTGGGACATGTTCAGGGATTTCTAGCTTCACCTTCTTTAAAAGCTTGAAAAGTTTCTCCCACTGAACATTCCTTCTTCCCCTTGGAATTATATCAGAACTATCAGACTTCCTTCCCCTTATTGAATCATATAAAGGTACTGTCTGGTTTACCTTTCTTGTAGAAACCTTTCCTTTTCCAGGCTTTCTAAAAGGGTTTGTTTCTTGCTCAGAGTCTGAGCTGCTTGCCTCTGAGTTAGAACTGTAGTTCTGGAACTCTCTCAAGCTTCTTCCTGTTCCTCTCTGGCCCTGCCACTCGCCTTGGCAGTTCTGTACACTTCTCCTGGATTCCCCAGCTCTTTCAGCTCTGCAGTGCTGTTTCCTCTCCTCTCTCTCCTTTCTTTCCTTACTGAGTGATGGAGTTTAAATGTTTGGCAGCGTGCTTCCTTTTCTGGCCCCACCCTCTCTCTCCCTTCAGTTGCCTTGGAGACTGGGTGTGGCTTCAGGCTAGCTCTGCAAGTGTGTGTTTCAGAGTTACTTTCACTTTGGGACCTGTGTTTAGGTGAGCCCATCCCCCTTTTATGAGAAAAACCTTCCTTTTTTCCTCTTTCCCAGGGCTGTGCTGCAGCCGCATCACCACAATATCTAATACTTCATTTTACACTAAACATGCCTCTTATCCTATGTCCTAACTAGTACATAGCATTCCAGTTTAATGATTTGAGAACATGACAATAGAAAAAAAACATACAGCCCATCCACCCCAACTGCTTATCTCTACAATCTCTTCTGCTCCCTCAGATCTTCTGTGCTTGTCCCATGCTTTCTTGAATTCAGATATTGTCCTTGTCTTTACCATCTCCACTAGGAAGCTGTTCCATGAATCCACCTCCCTTTCTGTAAACATATAAAGTGGCACTTTACAAATGACATCCAGGTACAATTTGGGACGTACAAACAAGAATGTCTGGGACAAAAACCAGGCACATCCAAGTTCAGGCATGATTTCATAAACATGGTCATGCCTATTATGGACATTTGCAGGGGCGTCTATATAATCTAACCCAAATCCCCCATGCAAAAGAGTGGAAAAATTTATATTCTCTGGGAACAAGCAGGAAGTTAGTCCTCATATATGGGTGACGATGCCGTCTGAGCCTGCGCAAATCCACTCCCCAGCTTTCAAAAAAGCCTTTGGAAGTTACACCACGCAGGCGTGGTCACCTTCCCCCCAAAGGGTGCCATCTTACCTCAATTTTCTTTTTTCGGCGGAGCCCTGCAGACATTTTGTCGTCTCCCCCCCCCCTCCCCCCGGTTAAAGTTGATTTTTCTCACCTAGTTCTTCAAGTTTGACTTCGTGGTTTTGCAGGGATCAATTCTGATCACCTTCCCGCTGCCCAAATCTGCCACCTCGGCGTCATGTGTTTTCTTTCTTGGGTATACTTTTTTTACTTTTCTTATTTTCGATGTGTGGATTTTTGTTCGCAGCCTGGCTGTCCGAGACATCTGTTCATTGTAAATAATAATCATAATTTTCATTATTATTATCATTTTGTTATCTGTAAACGGCCCCTGATCTCTGGAAAGGGGCGGTATAGAAATAAATAAATAAAAAATAAATCAGAGTTTGATCTTGCGGGGCTGTTTTTCCCGCTATAGCCTCGGTCAGCAGTGTGTCCCGCAAAGACCTCCACAATACCTGAATTAAGTGCCTTGGGGCAGCCCACGACGTGTCTACCTGCCCGCTCTGCTAACAGATGTCAGCAAAGATCCGCAAGGAGCATGAAAGGCGTCAGGGGGAGCTGTTTGGCAAGTCTGCCTCGGGATCAGCATCGGGGGTGGAATCCCTGCCCTTGACACTGGTGTCCAGCGACTCATCATTGTGTGCCCAGGCTTGGTACGGAGTGGAGTCATGGAGCCTTGGACCGGGGATTGTCCTCAGAGGGCTTTCTCTATGGGTCCATGACATCGTCGAGCTGAAGGTGAGGTCCAACCCTGAATCGGCAGGTAAGACCAGCTCCAGGGCACGGAGTCCTTGACCCAACTGTGACGGCAGGGAGCGGCCCTCCAAGCTGCCTCTGCAGATGGAGATTCCCATGGCATCAGGGATCGGATCAGGTTCTTCGACACTATCACCATCAGTGATTCTCCTTTGAGGGATATTGCTCCAGGCTCGATGATCTTGAGACCAGACTCAGCTGCTGTGGAGCCAACTGGCATGAAGGCCACAAAGGCAGCCCTGGTATGCAGCTTCTCTGTGTTCCTCATGGCGCAGTGGGACACAATGACTGGTACCTCTGGATCATTGGCGCTTGCCACGGGGCCGTCCTCAGCGAGGACATCCTCGGAGAATATTCAACCAATCCTCGAGAAGTTAGCTCGATCGGCACCATCTCTGTTGGAATCCAACTCGAGGCACAACTCGTCGTTGGGTGCCACTGCAGTGGGGTCCCTATACCAGGAGTTGTCGATGCCAAGTCAGTCTGGAGGGCACTTGGCACTCGAAGATTCTTCTGACTCTGCATCTGCCTGGGAGACAAATGAGCAGTCCCCCAATACCATCCTTCACTGGGACAATCCCTCCGACCTGTCCCCACCACAACATCATTGGTGGTCTCCTCTGGAGGATCTTGCCTTCCTGAAGTTTGTGAGGGAAATGCCCAGGCCCTCGCCTTCGTGGTGGTACCAGAGGATGAGCCTTGGACCGAGGATCTCGAGATCCTCCAGTAAAAATCTCCCCTGAGGGAGGTGCTGATGTTGTCCATACCCTCCATCCTGGAATGGCTGCTGTTCCGGATGTGGGAGAGCCCATTGACAGTGCCGATTGTGAACCATCGACTCAATTTCCAAAAAGCACAGCTGCCTCTTAACTCCATGATGGTGGAGTCAGCCATGTGTCACATAAAGAGCCAGGAGATGCACTCCTTGGTGCCCCCCGGCAGGGAGGCCTGCACCATGGATGCATTTGGCAGGAAGTGTTTCCAGAGCTCCATGCTCACAGCTTGGATCCAGGCATACCAGCTGTACACGGGAATGTGTCTGAGAAACCTGGCGAAGGAGCTTGCCAGGTTCTCTGCTAGACTATTGGCTTCGCTCTTAGGTAACAATACCCTTTGCACATTTGCTTGAAGCGGAGGGGTTGCACTTGGCTTTGGACAGGAGTCCGAGCGGCTCAGGGCTCCGGATAGCTCTTGGTCCGACTCAGATGCCTGGCATTTCACCGAGGCTGCTTCAGGGAGCTAGGCCCGCATGACACTGTACACTGTGTCACACTAACAGGCATTCGGATTCTCATCAGAGCGGGCAATGGTGTGGCAGAGTGCCTGAGCCAGAGGCATGCTTCGGCATGCTCCTATTCACCACAGTTGAAGGCGGTGGTGAGTGGCAGCATGTTGAGGTATGTTTCTGGCTCGGGCGCTCTGCTGTGCATATTGCTTGCTCTCACAGGGATTTGAATGCTTTGACAGTGCATTGCGGTGTTGAGCGGGTTTGGCTCCTTGAAGCAGCCTTAGTGAAGTGCCTGGCTTTGGAGTTGGACTGGGAGCTGTTTGGAGTTTTGAGCTGTTCGGACTTTTGTCTGGGGCTGGGTGCAATTCCTCTGTTTCGGGCAAGTGTGTAAAGGGTATTGTTAGGGGTGTCCTACATGGAGCGATGGGGGGAGAAGCGGTGGGTTCACCCCTAAACAAACAAAGAAACAAAGATATGGGGAGGGGTGAAGACGGCATGGGGAGGGGTGCACCTGCTCCTGGTGGTTGCACCACTAAGCAAAGACATGGGTAGGGGTGCACCTACTCCCTAAAAGACATGGGAAGGGGTGCACCTACTCCTGCCATATTGCTGGGCAGACTGGATGGACCGTACTGGTCTTTATCTGCCATCATTTACTATGTTACTATGTTATTATATTTTGCATCATATTTAAAAGTCTCTGCAGCTACTGCTCTCTATGGGAACTCTCCGTATGCACGGTACTTCATTTATCCACCCCACAGACCTGCAAACTCTAGGACTTGGGACATGTTTATATTTGCAAATAGGGAAGTTGCGATTTCATAAGGTCCATGCAAGTACATGGCATCCTTTCTACAATGAATATTATGTCCCAAGTATTTTGATTAGTAGGTCCATGCCATTGTCTGAATGGCCTTTCTAAAATGTGCCTGGAAATCACAATTAACATGGGTACACTTATCACCACTCACTGAGGAGCAGTAAGTGTACCTGTGCTACCTACATTGACGATTAACGTGCGTGATACCTTAGCTAATTGCAATGTGCAGGCAACACCCATTTTCTGCCTCTAACATTCCCAGTCCCTGACTCATCACACACTAAGTGGTTAGCATAGGATTTTTACTACACTGGCATTTTTAATGTGTGGTAAGGGTTACCACAGTCCCACAGTAACCATTTACTGCATGCTATACCCCTCACTAACCATTAGCATACATTAGTCAACATGCACTTATATTAGGGACAGAAAAGGTGGAATTGTGCAATAAAATTTCAGTAAATAAAATGCATAGATTGTAGAGCATTGGGGCAAGATGGTGGCTAAAAGTCTCACGGCGTGCAAGCTCTCCTCCTGAAGCTTTCTGTTGTAGCTGTGCAGCATTTCCTGACTGGCTGAGATGGGTCGGAGGAAGCGCAAACAGGCATACCTACCTTCGGGCAATGCTAGTGAGAGCGGCATGGCCCAATGAATGCTGGAGGCATGCAGGTTTGGGCTGGGAGCTGGAGCGGCATCTTCAGCAGGTCTGATGGGTGTGGAACCAGAGACTGAGCATTTCGGGAGTGTGGCTGTCTCCTGAGTTGCGGCCCCCCGCTGTGCCCCAGAAGTGGTGCTGTCTGGTGGAATGCTTCCTCTCAGCCGGGCGGTGAGCACGCCAGCAAGGGGGAGTGAAGAGGGCTCACCGGCAATGCATCCTCCATCTCCAGAGGCTGGAGGGTCGGCGGATTTAACATTGATGATGGAAGTGCTGACAACAGCACTGGGGAAAGAGAGGACTCTAGGTGCTGGAGTATTGGTAAGACCTACACAGATAACTTTGCTATGAATACCTCCATGAGCGTAATAGCAGGAACTGTGAGTACTGATTTTTTGGGGTTTCAAAATCAATTACTTGAAGTTTCCCGAGTTCAGGAGGGTGAAGCAGGCAAAGCTAGAAGAAGAGCTTCAACGGCTTTGTGGGCTGGAGGAGGCCAGGATTAAAAACAGGACTGTGTGCTCCAAAAAGATTGAATATTTGGAGAATTAAGTTCAGAAAAATAATCTGAGACTGTTAAATTTCCCTTTTTCTGCGGTTCAGTCACCTTTGGAGATGGTGCACAGATATTTTTAGGTGTTACAAATCCCCCTGGATGATCTGCACCCCCCTTGACAAGAGTCCAGTATCTGTTCCTGGGCTCTAATGCCCTGGTAGCTGCATCAGGTCCATCCAATGTTGCCAGGGACCTTACGGGGTTTCTAGAGAGTTCATTGGAAGTTATTACTGGCCGCTCTATTCTTCTTATTACACTGGCTTTGGAATCTGATAAATCTATAAATCTGTGGAAATCCACAGTACTACCTTTTAACTTTCGAAAGGGAGACTATGATAAAATGAGGAAAACAGTCAAGAAAAAACTAAAAGGAGAAGTTGCAAAGGTTAAAGACGTACATCAGGCTTGGCTGTTGTTGAAAAATACTATCTTGGAAGCCCAGACCAGCTGTATTCCACGCTTTAAGAAAAGTGGAAAGAAGTCCAAAAAACTGCCAGCATGGTTTAAAGTTGAGGTCAGAGAGGCTGTTGTTGCCAAAAAAGCATCTTTCAGGAAATGGAAAAAAGAGCCAAATGACGAAACCTGGAAACAGCACAAGCACTGGCAAGTCAAATGCAAGGCATTGATAAGGCAGGCAAAGGGAGAATTTGAGAAGAAGCTTGCTGCAGAAGCAAAAACGCGAAGTAAAGACCTTTTCAAGTACATTCGTAGCAAAAAACCTGTGAGAGAGTCAGTTGGTCCATTAGATGATAAAGGGGTTAAAGGAGCACTAAGAGGCGACAAGGCGATAACAGAGAGACTGAACGAATTCTTTGCTTCAGTCTTTACTGAGGAAGATGTAGGGATGTTACCCATGACTGAAGTGGTATTGAAAGGTGCAGAAGAATTGAAGGAAATATCGATACATCGAGAAGATGTATTACAACTATTAGATAAGCTGAAGAGTAGCAAATCACCTGGGCCGGATGGTATACATCCAAGGGTATTGAAAGAACTGAAATATGAGATTGCAGACCTGCTATTAGTAATCTGTGAACTATCATTAAAATCATCTCTAATACCTGAAGATTGGAGGATCGCCAATGTAACACCAATTTTTAAAAAGGGTTCCAGGGGTGATCCGGGAAACTACAGACCGGTGAGCCTGACGTCAATAGCAGGAAAAATGATAGAAACCATCATAAAGAATAAAATTACTCAGCATGTAGATAGTCATGAACTAATGAGAGACAGCCAACATGGCTTTAGACAAGGAAGATCTTGTCTTACTAATCTGTTATGTTTTTTTGAAGGAGTGAATAATCAGGTGGACAAAGGTGAGTCGGTTGATATTGTGTATCTGGACTTTCAGAAAGCCTTTGACAAGGTCCCTCATGAGAGACTTTTGGCAAAACTAAAGAGTCATGGGATAGGAGGCAGTGTACTATTGTGGATCAGGAACTGGTTAAAAGATAGAAAGCAGAGGGTAGGGCTAAATGGCCAATTTTCCCAATGGAGAAAGGTGAATAGTGGTGTACCCCAGGGATCTGTGCTGGGTCCGCTGCTTTTTGACATATTCATAAATGACCTGGAAAGTGGAATAACGAGTGAGGTTATCAAATTTGCAGATGACACAAAACTATTTAAAGTTGTTAAAACCCAAGAGGATTGTGGAAAATTGCAAGAGGATCTTGATAAATTGGAAGACTGGGCATCAAAATGGCAGATGAAATTTAATGTGGACAAGTGCAAGGTTATGCACCTAGGGAAGAACAACCCAAACTATGGTTACACGATGCAAGGTTCCACATTAGGAACCACCACCCAGGAAAAAGATTTAGGCGTCATTGTGGATACCATGTTAAAACCCTCGGCCCAGTGTGCAGCGGCAGCCAAGAGAGCAAATAGAATGCTAGGTATGATAAGGAAAGGAATGGAAAATAAAACAAAGGATATTATAATGCCTCTATATCGTTCCATGGTGAGACCACACCTTGAATATTGTGTGCAATTCTGGTCGCCGTATCTTAAAAAGGATATAGAGTTATTAGAAAAGGTTCAGAGAAGAGCCACCAAAATGGTAAAGGGGATGGAAGGATACTCCTATGAAGAAAGGCTAAAAAGGTTAGGGCTCTTTAACCTGGAAAAGAGACGGCTGAGGGGAGATATGATAGAAGTCTATAAATTAATGAGCGGAGTGGAACGGGTAAACGTAGATCGATTGTTTACCATATCAGAATATTGAAAGACTAGGGGACATGCAATGAAGCTACAGGGTAAACTATTTAAGACTAATAAGAGAAAATATTTTTTCACTCAACGTGTAATCAAACTCTGGAATTTGTTACCGGAGGATGTAGTAAAGGCTGTTAGTGTAGCTGGGTTTAAAAAAGGTTTGGACAAGTTCCTGGAGGAAAGGTCCATAAGCCATTATTAAGAAGGGACCCAGGATATCAATGCTTGAACCAATACAAGCATTGTGGATCCTGTGTCCCAGGATTCTTCCCTAGGTGGGTCTTTTTTACTAAAATTTCCTTCTAGATGTCATGTTATCTATCAAGGGAATAATTATCTGATTTTTGAGCCAAGGCAGCTTCTGGAATTTATAGTTGCTAGGGAGAATGTCACAGTAGTGGTAAGGTCTCATACGGTTGATGTATAAATCTCCAGTCAGCATCAGAGGAGGCAGAAACAAACAGCCCCACAGTGTCAAAGTTTTAAGGTAAGCGCTGCGGGGCTGTTTGCTGCCACTGCAAGTCCCAGAGAGGGGTGGCAGCGGGAACCAGAGAGGGAGAGGGGCGCAAGGAATGAGGTTCTTCTAGGGCACCTCATCTCCTTGCTCCGGCCCTGTCCATAACAGTTCATCAGTCACACACGAGAGAGACGTCATTCAATGATTCCAGCACAGAACATTTTCCCTTAGCTTTCTTGGAAATTCTTGAAGACCAAAGAAGGCTCAGCACTTCCCACTCTCACATTGCATATCTCAGTTCTATAAATTAAGCTAATAACACCAAAAGGAGAGAAGGGAAGGTTTATATGACTAGTGAAATGCTGTCTTTAGGGAACATCATTTATAGGTAAGCAACTTCACTTTTTCTAAAGGCAAGCAATTCACTACAGTCACACACATAGGTCTCCCTAGTTAAGGTCTGTCTTTTAATGAAAAGGGTAAAACCAAAATCTGTCTTGCCAATAGGGCAAAACAACTCTTTTTGGCAGGTTAAAACATCTTCATTTATTTTTGTTCATTTTCTACCTAATGGTTAGAGCACTGGATTGAGAATCAGGGATGCCAGGTTCAAATCCCACTGCCACTCTTTGTGATCTCAGGCAGGTCACTTAACTCTCCATTGCCTCAGGTAGAAACTTAGATTGTAAATCCTCTGAGGGGACAGGAAAATACCTACTATACCTGAATGTAACTTTCCTTGAGCTACTACTGCAAAAGTGCGAGCTAAATCCAAAATCGTTTCCCCTCCCTAAAAGATCAGACTTAGAGGCTGAAACTGGGTTTTACTCCTGTCAAAACCTGTTGTCATATTCGGTATCTAAATAATAATGAGATGTAAATGTATGGACTGAACTCCATATAGCAGCTTTGCACATCTCTTTAGTAGAGATTGACTATACATGAACCATTAGTTTTGGGTTCTCCAAGAGAATGGCTCTGGTATATCCAGATAAGATAGGATTATCAGTGCTATGAAGCAAGACTTACATGCACAATGTCAGTCGCTGTGGAGGGCTGCCTTAAGGTTAATCAGATATCTTTACTCAGATACATTTATCTGAGTATATACAGCTGCACTTTAATCAGAAAGCTGCCACTGAATATGCTGATGAATACTGGCCCCAAGTTCTTCCCATGGATTCCTTCTGTGGTAGTGTAGCATGTGATGGGAAGGGGTTTTCTTTAAAAGACAAGCCAGACAGCAGTTCAGGGAAAACAAAAGCAGTTTTTATTTTGTCCCAGCTTGTTAAATCTCCACAAAGCAAAACCCAGAACAGACAGCAGTTCAGGGAAAACTAAATCAGCTTACTTCTGTCCCAGATTGTTAAACCTTCACAAACTGGTTCTCCCAGCCCTTCCTCCAGCCCCAAAGTTCCCACCTCAGAACTCCTTTGCATAGCTTTCCTTGGAAGGACTTCTAGCTCCACAGGCCTCTCTCCCTCCTGCAACCTGCTGGGTCCCTAACCTCTCCGTGTGAGCCACGCCCTCCCAGCCCTGAACACGCTCCTTATGTGCTCCTTCGGTGCTCCCGAGGTTTCGTTGAGCACCGTTTGAAGTTGACTGTACCGATGGGGAAGCGTAAAGCGAAAGAGGAGAACAAGGCTGTCGCTAAGGAGAGCCAGCGAGGTAAGCTGAGCGGCCCCATGGACAGGCACCTTCTACCCCTGCCGCCCGCTAATCTGTCTTCGGAAGGGGCCTCTCTTAGCCCTGAACTCCGGACGCCACCCCCCTTCCCTCAGCCTCTGCAGTCTTCTACATTATTGGACTCTCCCCCTCCAGTGGTTGTCTCGACTCTCCTCCCTATGGACCCAGCTGATACCGGAGAGTGTTCATCTCCCTTAACTCGGGAAGTGACTCTCTCTGACATTTGGGTAGCTCTGCAGCAGATTGACTCCCGATTATCTAAGACAGTCTCTTCTCTTTGCACATTCACTCACTCTGTTGTAGACAAAGTTCAAGTTATAGATTCACAGTTGGCTACTTTTTCTCAGTCTCTTGCCCGAGTTGATACAATGCTCCAGTCTGGTAGGGACGTCAATGTCTCTCTTATTAAAGATGTTGCTTCATTATCATGTCGACTGGAGACACTTGAAAATCAGCAACGGGCAAGAAACTTACGTTTCCTAAATTTTCCCCATACCCACCTGCTTTCCTTTGATATTTTATTAAAGAAATATTTTTCTGAAGTCTTGCATTTAAGTGAGACAGTGGATGTGGTTCAGATCTATTGCATTCCTGTACACGCTCCTGCTCTGCCGGCAAAGGAAGGGGTTTCTCCTCTGACCGATGTCTCCGTAGAGCAGGACCTTACTGCTTTTTTGGAGGATTCATTGGATCTCATCACCAAACGTTGCACTTTGGTGGTGACTTTTGGCACTGAAACTCTTAAATTACGTATTCTTCGTGCTTATTTTAAATGCAAAGATGTTTTGTTCTGTGGTTTCAAAATGCAGGTTTTCCCAGATGTGGGCCGGACCACTCAGGCCCGGCGTAAGCAGTTTTTGGAGTTAAGATCACGGGTGGTTGCGTTGGGAGCCTCTTTTTTCCTTAAATTCCCATGTCGTTGTTTAATCACACTTGAGGGTCAGAATTATGTTTATACTGAAGTGGCTCAGCTATGTCAGTTGCTGACTGAGAAGGAGGCTAGAGGGGAGGAGACAGGGGGGGTTTGATTTAATTGTAAAGCTCCTTTATATGGAGTGGTTTCACTCCTTATTTGCTTTGTTTTGTTTGTTTATTGATGAAGTTTCTTTCCCCATGATGGGTTTCTTTATGATGAGTGGTATATTGTTCTCTTGAATATTCACTGTTTGATGAAGTATATTTCTTATTTTATTTGTATGCTCAAGAAAAGCTTAAATAAAAGTTTAAAAAAAAAAATCTCCACAAAGCAAAACCAAGAACAGACAGCAGTTCAGGGAAAACTAAATCAGCTTACTTCTGTCCCAGCTTGTTAAACCTTCACAAACTGATTCTCCCAGCCCTTCCTCCAGCCCCAAAGTTCCCACCTCAGAACTCCTTTGCATAGCTTTCCTTGGAAGGACTTCTAGCTCCACAGGCCTCTCTCCCTCCTGCAACCTGCTGGGTCCCTAACCTCTCCGTGTGAGCCACGCCCTCCCAGCCCTGAACTCTGGGTTGCAGGCTCTCTTAAAGGGGACTGTTGATAATCCCTTTGGAGACGGATGGATAACATTCTATAGACCCCATCACATACTCTCCCCTTCAGCATGCCCCATTGAGCACCTGCCTCACCTGGGACCCCCCCCCCCAATCCAGGAAAGTAAGTCTTTGTTCAGGTGAGTCCAACAAGTCCTATGGTGGACCCAAAACTGGTAAGGTCAAACTCAAAAACCACTGCATAATACAGCTGTTGGACGCCTTATGTTGAGCCAGCTACTTGAGGGGTTGGTGGTCCATTACCAGCGTAAACAGACAGCCAAGCAGGCAATATTTGAAGGTCTCAAATGCCCATTTGACAGCCAGGACTTCCTTCTTGATCACCGCATAATGCTTTTCCCGAGGAAACATCTTCCTGCTGATTAATGCTACAGTATGTTCTTCACCCCTGACTTCCTGGGCCAGAAAGGCTCCTAGGCCCACCTCTGAGGCATCAGTTTGCACAATAATTGGAGAAATCAGGGATAATCAAGATGGGTTGAGCAAAGGGCCTTCTTCAGGCACTGGAAGGCCAGTTCCAGGTACGGTGACCACTGAATCCATTCGGGAGCTCTCTTCTGGAGGAGATTGGCTAACAACTCTGCCACATCTGCAAAATTAGGGATGAACCAGCGGTAATAGGCAATCAATGCAAGGAAGGTATAAAGCTCTTTTTTCGACTTTGGTGTGGGGACCTGGGCAATGGCACCCATTTTTTTTAGTTGAGGTTGTATCTGCCCATTCTTGATTAAACCCCAGGTATTGAATGTCTCGACCTCTCAGATAACATTTCTTGGAGTTGGCCGTCAACCTGGCCTTCCACAGACTGGTCAGCACAGCTTGTACTTGGTTTAGATGGGTGGTCCAGTCTCTGCTGTAAATGACGATGTCATCAAGATATGCAGCCGCATACTCCTTGTACAGTCTCAGTAGACGGTCGACTAGGCACTGAAATGTGGCAGGAGCCCCGTGTAATCCAAAGGGCAAAACTGTAAACTGGAACAGACCTTGCGGTGTCAAAAAATCAGTCTTCTCTTTGGCAGCTGGAGTTAAGGGCACCTGCCTATATCAACCTTGGAGCTGACCAAGGGATACTAAGTGTGCTCCACCAAGTCGCTCAATTAGCATATCTACTTAGTTATGGGATATGCTTCCAGTTTAGAAGCTACATTAGCCCTCCAGAAGTCAATGCAGAATCTGATGCTTCTGTTGGGTTTAGGAACCAAGATGATAGGTGATGACCAGTCATTCAGACTTTTCTATAACGCCCAGGTTAAGCATCTCTTCCAGCTCCTTGGCAATGGTCTGTTGCCAGGCCTCCAGAATCTGACAGGATCATTGTCAGATAACCACCCAAGGGTCAGTAATGATATCATGACAAACGAGGTGGGTTTGAACCAGATGCGCAGAGAATATCTTTAGGTTCCAGTGGATCAAACCTTCTAGATCTCTTCTCTAGGCAGCAGAGAGTTGGCCTCCAATCAGGACTTGAGCTGAATCCGAAGGGGCTGAAACTTCTGGCCCAAAATCATCTCCCTGTACCACCAGAGTCATCACTGGAGTCCACTTTTTCAATAGGTTAATAGGGTAAATTTTGGCTTTCTTCGTTTATCTGGCTGGGTAATAGGCCCCATTTTCTCTTCCACTTCATAGCACCCTTGCCATTTACAGCGTAACTTGCTCTTAGATGTTTAATGTTTAATTACATTTGATATACCGCTCAGGCCGAAGCATCCTGAATATTTGGCAAGTCCTTGCAATACTCCTTAACAAAAACTCATTGCACAGCCTTTACAGAAACAAATTAGGTTCTGGAAAGGACAGATTTGACTGCTGCCATCATGAAGACTGGAATTGATGACATTAGAAGCTGAGCAGCCAGTCACTATGCAGCAAAGGAAAGAAAACTGGTGAGCCAGAAATGTTCTGGCCCCATACAGGTCTTGCATTGAATCAGTCTGCTGCAGACAGTCTATGCTATGCCTGCAATGCATGGACTGCACTAACGGGGTCAAAACATGCCAGCCACAGTGACCTGATGCAGATGTTTTGATGGACTGGACTACACTAGACAACTGCACAGGTTTGTGCTTGAGGGATACCCCTTAATGAACTTCAGTGCTGAGTTGTCTCCACTGCTCACCTGCTTTGGAAGGGGTCAAGGATGATGCTTTCACTTTAAGACTACATAAGCATTCTGATAACAGCAGTGCTTTGATCCTGGCAACCTCCAAGGAACACATGCAAGCTGATTGATACTTGGTGCTGGGTCATTAGTGGCTGGACGTCTGAAGTTACAGAGCAGGTATGCTGAAGGAACACATCCTGTACAGAGGAAGCACTTTTCTGGGGAAACAAAAGCTTCTTTTCTGCTTCATAGTGATTTCAAAGTCAATTTAGTGGCCCTCTTGGGCTCATGGAGACATGCAATCACAATGCTCCATTCAACTTGGTTGTGGTCGGAGCCCAAGCAGATTAAACACTTCAACTGGATATCAAAGTTCTGGAGTTTTCTGCCACACTTTGGGGAAGGACGAAACCCTGTCTTCAATTGAAACATGGCACAGAATTCAGTTGAGTAAAAAAAATAATTAAATTAATTTTGTTCTTTAAGAAAGAAAAGTAAAAATGACAAAGAACAACGTTGAATAAGACACAGAGATTACACCTCTTACAGAATTAGGAGAGGTTTTTTTTTTGCATCCGATTAGCAAAGCAGAAAAAAACAAAAACTGAAGTGCTATGGAGACTACTGTATGAGGGAAAGGCCACGCATACTTAGTTCTGAGCTCTGGGAGAGCTATTCCGTCCCAACAATGTGTGATGACGCACCCAATCCTGTTTGTCAACAGAAAATATATAGTACAGACTTTTGGACACACTGATATGGAAAGTACCACCATACTGATATCATTGAAAAAACAAATAGGGTAGCATTAGGTAGCTTGCATTATTTTCCCTGTTCTAAATTTGGCTCCATCAAAGTCAGGGAATAGCTACAGTGAAGAACTGCAGAAATGAAAAAACTTCAAGAAATCCTTCAAATATTTAAGACTTTAATTTTAACGCTAAATGGCATAAAGAAGTAGAATATTTACTAAAACTGCATATCTGTGGATGAAATAGTATTGGTTATGATGAACTGCTTTAAAATATTTTAAAATAATTCCTATAGAAGATTGCAAAAGTGTATAATCGCTTTGTAACTTATGAAAGAAATATGTAGGTGCTTACCTTTATAACAGGTAAAAAATTAAGAAACAGGAAAGGACTAAGAGTTTTAAATTTTCCATTCAGAGACCAACCCTCGATAATTTCCTCATCCGATATCACATAGTTGTCCAGGACTTTCAGTGATGAAATGCTGTTAACAATAATATGTCTATAATTTTTATTCAAGCTTAATGGAGTGTCAAACAGGGTGAGGCCTATCAGATTGGAGCAAACAGATAAAGACTGCACATTTGTCAGTTTGCCAATACCATTGTTGTGAAGATAAAGTAATCTCAGGTCACTCATTTCAGACCAAAATTCTTTGCCTGGAAGAAGTTGTATCTGAAAAAAAAAAGTGGAAGGTTTCAGTTAAAAAAAATGCAAAATATTACCAGAAACTCTTGGCAGGGCAGTTTTCAGAAATCATTTTGGATAAATACCAATATAGAAAAATACTACCTACTGTGTGGCTAAAAATTGGTGGATTGATTTTATAAGGGACGTGTGGACAGTTGCATGCTAGTTATACAGACAAGTCCCTATTTTAAAGGAATTACGCACAGGAATGAGCACTTATGTGCACACTTTAGACAGACACTAGTCTGTAAGCATGCACATACTATTGCATTTACTTTCGGTTTGGGTGTGCACAAGGACAGGGATTGGGTGGAGTGTAGGTGAATCCTAAATGGATGTGCATAAATTATAAAACATCATGCCCCTGTTTTATATAATAAACTACTCGTGTACTTCATTTTAGAAAACAGGCTCCAATACACACATAGAAATGCCCTCTTTTACCATACTGTGTGAAGGCATTCCTGAAGATGGGAATAGGAGGCAAGCCTTGAGCACCCTACAGATGGCACAGAACACTGTTGCATGCACCATAATGAAGGCAGCCAGGTCAGAACACAACTCCCATCCTACACAATCTACATTGGCTGCCAGTAACACAGAGAATCAAATACAAGACACTAATGACCACTTTCAAAACAATAGAGAACATAGCGCCAACGTACCTCAATTCACTAATACAGATACGACCAGAAACAAGACAAAGAAAGGAATATATGCAAAACTTACTAACAATTCCTAAGCAATTCAGGAAAGCTAACCATTCAACAGCCGAAAGAGTATTCACCTTCTACTCCCAGTCCTCTGGAACGCACTCCCAGACAGCCTAAGGGAAATAAATGAACTAACCTTGTTCAGAAAAAGACTCAAGATATATCTATTTACAGAATATTATAAAAACAGAATCGAAAATCAGAACCTATACCCCACATAAATCCTGAATCTGCCACATTCATTCATATACTTCCCCTCACTGGTTTAACCTACATATTACATGTATTGACCATAAGGATATAACACAGACCTGCTCAATGCACATAGTTAACTGTAACAAGTTTAGCCTAACCTTTCTGTATCCTAAAGGCACGCATGCAATGTTTAAAATATTGAATTTGATGATGTTCACTGTAGTAGTCCATTGAGCTCCTTGTAAATCGCCTTGAGCGGTGATATTTAATTGAGTTTCTTGTAAACCACCATGATTACATGGATAAAGCAGTACATAAAACCCATAAATAAATAAAAACAGCATGCAAATTATTTTGGATAGAAACACTACCTGCAGAGAAAAGAGTTCAGATCTCTGTATGTACTTTTCCCTGGGACAGTCTTCAAAGGGAAAGTATGCTAGTACTTTCCTTTTGAGAATTATGCGAAATCTATGCACAAAAGGACTTTGCAATGATGCAGGAAAAAAAAATCACCACACATAGTGAAAATATCGGAGTTCTATTCAGCAGTTACTTTTATAAACCAAACTCATTAGTATGGATACTGTCGCTGATAACATTTGGAGTGACTATCCTCAGAGAATTTAGGGGGTAATATTGATAGCTTTGAGGAATGCTGATAGCTTTCTTTGTAATATATGCAGACATGTGTCAGTGGTGTACCAAGGGCAGGGCGGTGGATGCCAGCCAGGAGGGGGGTGCACCCCCTCCAGGCCCACACGCTGAGGCAGCACAGCAAACAATTTAAAGCCCCGCGTGGCTTGCGAGACTTCAGCCCGGGAGAGAAAACAGGCCTGGCATGGAGGCAGTGCGGCAAGCCACCCAGGGTTTAAAGTTAAGTTTGTCAACTGCATCCACATGTGGGCCCGGCAGGGAGGGGGATGCATCGTATTGCGCTGCATGGGAAAGGATGTCCACCCCAGGTGCCGAGAGGGCTGGGAATGCCACTGGCATATGTAGCTTATGTATACTGCAGCAAGATTTTCAAAAGGGAAACCACTATTGTGCCACATACTTTGCAGCTGGTAATTGTGAGGGCAGCCATGGGAGTGGGTAAATACATTCAAAAACTCACTGTAGAGTATCCCTTTGAAAATTCAGGACCAGAAAACACTACAGGTACAAAAAAAAAGTACAAATTTTACTGCAAGTACAAAGTACACACAGGAATTTCAAAACAAACTCATGGTGCTTACTTTCCCTGTACCAGCATATCAAGCCCCATCTCTTTCTCTGACTCACCCTTTAAATATGCATGCTGGGGGCGCTCATGAGCCCAATGAAGATGGCCACACATTAGAGAAGCTCTCCCTACCTCTAACCCAAATGCCAATACACGGGCTTCAATGCTGTCCACTTGGCCTCTTTTGGTGGTTCTGAGTGTCTGTCAATGGTACTGCGGTCCGAGGCAGTGAGCTTTTGCCTGTCCTGTGCATTTCTTTTTGGCTATGCCTGACATTGCTTGCCGTGATGCTCCTGCCCCTGACTGCTCAAGCGAAAGGAAAGAGCTACTCTAAAACCACAGACCGCCAGCTTTAGCCCCTTAGATCCTGCGCATGTCGGTGTATGTGTCCGGCCTGTTGCCCAGCGACGATCAAGCCGGAAGCACTTTTCTTTCTTCAGCTGACTTTGTCTCCCCTCTTGTCGTCGGGCCAAGAAGGGCTGTAATATCCGCACACATGTATTGTCTGCTGTAATTGGCTCCTGATAGCTCTACACCAATGGATTTCTGGAGATCACCGATGATCCTTTGATAGTGTGTGCTCTTGTCTCTTGCAGTTGTTTTCCTTCTCCACCTCAAAGCTGTCTTTTTGCTGAACCTGCAGTCTCCTGACATCTGCCTTGTTGGTTCCCAGCCACAGTAGCCTGTTGGCTCCTTCCTGCATGCACCTCCCTCTTCGTATTTATTTATTTATTTAACAAGCTTTTATATACCGCCCCTTCCTGAGATCAAGGAAGGTTTACATGAAACATCACAGCAACTTTTACATTAAACTTTGAAACTATGTACATTTAACTTGTTAAAACTATATACAATAAACTTTTTATATCCATATACGATAGTCTGTGTGTGGTATGGTTGCATACATTGGTATCATGAGGTGTGTTGTGTAATTATGTTACGAATTTTGCATTACCGCTTGGTT
Organism: Ichthyophis bannanicus; assembly: GCA_033557465.1. Lineage (NCBI taxonomy): Eukaryota > Metazoa > Chordata > Amphibia > Gymnophiona > Ichthyophiidae > Ichthyophis > Ichthyophis bannanicus. Next base: position 221,713,201 of record CM066040.1, on the reverse strand, counting down.
GTTTTTATAACGTTTTAGATGTCTTGGGATTTATTGATACTATTTGTATCACTAAAATAACACAGGTACACTACCAAAAAACTGCCTCCAGTTTTGCAACTGATTCCTATAGATTTTGGGGTGCTGAATCCAGGAAAAATAGCCAAAATGTTCCATCACGTCACGTTTTCTTGCAAAATTAGATTTCTTACCCATATAAGGAATGTTCACATAATTTCTTTTTAGCCGACTGCAGTTTATTTTCTTGGCCCAAAATAGAGGTTGTAATGGTTAACTAACTAGAAACACTACCTCATGATATTTTAGAGTGTTTTGTATTCATTTTATACATTAACAGGACAATTGGGAGGCGGGGGGCTAAATCCAGTACTCGCGCTGGCGCATGTTCTTTCCTGTTCGCCTCGCCTCGTTCGCTCGCTCAAACACGGTGGTTGCGACATGAACGTTCCTGTCAAATTTCAGTTTCTTGCAAGTTCATTATTACCTTTTGTTTGCTCAGTCGTAATCCAGCTTTATTCCGAAGTGGTTCACTACAGTTGTAGTTTGCAGTGCTGTGTATTTGTGATGGCTCACAGAGCCAGAGGTTGCGTCAACTCTCCGGACAGTTTTTGTTTTATTTGTGGGGAATATACCGTGAAAAAGCGGCAGAGGAACATTTATTAAAAAAGTATATTTCGCCTATTTCGGTTTGAAGTTAGGCGATCAAGACAAACCGTGGGCTCCTCACAAAGTGTGCAAGACATGTGAGGAAGATCTACGCTTATGGATGAAAGGTAAAAAACAAGCATTTCGTTTCGGAATACCTATGATGTGGCGTGAACAAAGAGACCACAGCAGTGACTGCTATTTTTGCTCTTGCATTGTGAAGGGATACAACTTAAAAAATAAGAACGTAATAAGTTACCCCAACCTTCCCTCAGCAATTAGGCCTATGCCTCATAGCAACGAAGTACCTGTGCCTGAACCACCAAAATCTTTGGATCATATTTGTGTGGACGGTTCTGATCATGATGAGACTCATCAGATGGCTTTTCCCGATGAGTCCAGTACTTCCGAGTTTGAAACTGAACCAGATCCGAAACCTGAACTTTTCTCTCAAGCTGAATTGAATGATTTAGTCCGGGATTTAGGACTCCCAAAAGATGCTGCCCAACTGCTAGGTTCTCGGCTTAAACAGAAAAATCTATTGTCACCAGGAACAACTTTTTATTGGTACCGCAACCGCGAGACACAATTTTTGAAGTATTTCAGCAAAGAGGAAGATTTGGTATTTTGCAACGATATATACGGAGTGATGGAAAAGTTTAAACTCAAGTATGATCCTGCTGAATGGCGGCTGTTCATTGATTCGTCAAAAGACAGCATAAAAGGTGTTCTTCTTCATAATGGCAACACATTCGCTTCAGTTCCTATTGCTCACTCTGTTATTCTCCAAGAAAAATACGAGAATTTGGCCCTGATTCTTCAGAAGATTCGTTATGATGAGCATAAGTGGATGATTTGTGGAGACTTTAAAATTCTATCCATGCTATTAGGGCAGCAATCTGGTTTCACCAAATATCCCTGCTTCCTTTGCTTGTGGGATAGCCGGGCCCGCGACCTACACTGGGGGAAAAAAGACTGGCCAATTCGGGAGTATTTGAGACCCGGTGAGAAAAATGTTCTTCATGAGAGCTTGGTACCTCGTGATAAAATTCTATTACCACCTCTCCACATTAAGTTGGGTCTCATTAAGCAATTCATCAAGTCCCTTCCAAAAGATGGTGAGTGCTTTCGGTACCTTTGCTCAAAGTTCCCCCGACTTTCTGAAGCAAAGCTAAAGGAAGGAGTGTTTGTTGGCCCTGATATAAGGAAACTCATTTCAGATGGAGCATTCGCTGAAACGATGTCTGAGAAGGAAAAAGAAGCCTGGGATTCCTTCAAGGATGTTGTTCTCAAATTCTTGGGGAACAGGCGGGATGAGAACTATAAGGATATTGTTGCCAGGATGCTCAATGCCTTCAAAGAACAAGGCTGTAACATGAGCCTGATAGTCATTTCTTGCACTCCCATGTGAACTACTTTCCCGAAAACTTGGGGGCGTACAGTGAAGAACAAGGTGAAAGGTTTCACCAGGACATCAAGGACGCAGAGAGAAGGTACCAAGGAAGATGGAACACCACTATGATGGCTGATTTCTGCTGGTTGCTGCTGCGGGAAACCCCAGATGAAAAATACGCCAAGCAGCGCACCAAGAGAAGCATTCGGGGGAAGAAGAAACGGGCCCACCAGGAGATTGATTGACCCAAGAATGACTTTAAAATCTAAACTGTGTTGACAAATATCGTGTTTTTACTAAACTTTGAAATAAAAATTTGCTAGTTATTACCACAGTGTCGGATCTCATTTATTAGAATTTTATTTTCACACCATCGGGTGTTTGTCTTCATGTATTGCAATGGTGCGGTTTGCGTTTTCTATTCTTACATACATACCTGTACAACATTTTTTGCACATTTCTTTGCTTTGCTTTGTGTCTAACCTCGCTCTTATATGCTCAATGTTTGTGCACATGTATGTGGCTGTTTTAAGTGCAGACAATTTTGCTACCATCACAGTGTGTTTTGTTGACATTACTCTATTCTTATGTGCTGCCTTGTTACAATTTTCTTTATTCTTATTTGAATAACTACTAAACAATTAGTATAAAGAATTCATCCAAGAAACTTTTATCTCGATCGCACTCAATCTGAAACGTTCACCTCAAACTGCTAACCCAATGTAGCAAAAAATCTGTACGTGATGGAGCAAATTGGTTACCAGATTTGGATTCAGCGCACCAAAAAACGTAAAAATCAATCGAAACATTAGAGGCAGTTTAAAAAAATTTTTTTTAGTGTACCTGTGTAATCAATGAAAAGAAATGTTTTTAAGTTCTTACGGAATTGCAGGAGGTCCTTTGTTGCTCTTAAGTCATTGGGAAGTGAGTTCCACAATATTGGAGCAATGTAAGAGAAGGCTCGAGAACTAGTACATTGGTTTGTGTTGCGGATATGGGAGGAGATTTTGTGGGTGTTTTGGGAACAGTTTCTTCGTTCCCTTGAAGAGTTAGGTGTTGTGAGAAGGGCTGATAGTGTGGTTGTGGCAATGTTATTATGGTGCTTAAATATGATCATTAGGTATATTTTATTATAGAGGTGATTGGTAACCAATGGAGGTCATAGAGTATGGGGGTGATGTGTTCAACTCAACTTGTTTTTGTTGTTATGCATGCACCAAGGTTTTGTGCTAGTTGGAGCTGGTGGGTAGTTTTTTTGGGAAGTCCTTGTAAGATACTATTACAGTAATCTATGTATCTCTTCCTGGATACATGTTCTCCAGTGTCAGAAGCATCACTGGGTGGTTTTTGTGTCATCATGTCTGGCAAGAACTCTTATGCAGCGGCCTTGTCCAAATTCTCCAGAACATCTGAGTCCTCCTCATCGGCAGCTTCCTCTCCAGATTCAGCGAAACTACTTGCTTCATCATAGGATGAAGGCAGTGCCTCATCATCACCAGTGACTGATCACATGGAAATCCTTCAGGAGCTTCAACTCTTTAGAATGAATTTTTCCAAAGCGATGAGTGATCTATGAATGGATATCAAATCACTGGATGATAGAGTCATGCAAAATGAAAAATATTGGTGAGTAGAATGACGCCACTACTCATTTCAGTCTAAGTTACACAAACTAGATCAGCTTACTAAAGTGGCGCAACAACATTTGAGGTTTAGGGTTGCTAGAGTGGAAGGAGGGAAACGAGAATGCCATGGAACTGATCCAGGAATTAGATTCTTTCTGAATGCCTGGAGCGCAGGGTCTTATCAAGTTGGAGAGCGCACATCGCAGCTTGGAGCCAAAACCAGGGTCTGCAGCTAGACCTTGGCCCATAATTGCTTGCTTCAGTTTTTTTGAAGACAAGGTTCCCTTACTCCTAAGTCTCTGGCAAATGATCCATCCTCTTCCACGAACATGGGATCCAGATTTTTCAGGACTTATCTCAATATAATTTGGAGTGGTGGAAAAGTTTCAAACCATTGACACAGCTCTTGCAGAAGAAATCTGTTAAATATGGGTGGGGCTTTCTGTTCACGCTGATATTTGAATGGAACAATGCTTCACACAAGATTTCTGAATTGTCTGACTGTATGGACCTTTTGAACGTGATCCAACATGATGGTGGTCCTCCCCCCTCTCTCTCCTCCCCTTTCCACCCTCCCCTTTCCCTTTCCTTCCCCCCTCCCTCCTCTCTCCCCCTCCCTCTCCCTCCCTCCCCTCCCCCTTTCCCCCTCCCTTCCCCTTCTCCTCCTCCCATCCATCCCCCTTCCCTCCCCATCTCTCCCTCTTCCCCCTTCCCCCTCCCCCTCTCTCTTCTCCCGTTCATTTATCTTCATTTACAATTAGGTCTACTGTATTCTTTATTTATGATATACATCAGGCATGTCCAACTTCAAACAGGTCATGATCTACTTTTTCCGGCCAAAAGTGCCGGTGATCTACCACCATGAAAATTAAGTTTCAAATTAGTTTCAAATTAAATTTCAACCCAAAAAAGTTTGAGGATTCCCCCCCCCCCCCATTTTTAATGAACCTTCTTTCATTTACTTGGATGTGATCAGCTGTTAAGCAAATTAAGCAAAAACAACTGCGAGGGGAAATGGAAAGTACATTTTTTCTTAAAGTTTTATTAAGTAATAACTTTCTTTAACTTTCTTTAACTTTTATTGAGTAATTTGTGTTAAATTTAGGTCGAGTATTGATCCAGGCTGATTTTGCACAATCTTTAATATTTCGCTCTTGCTCATTAGTGAGACGTCTGAGCCTGCATTTCATCCACCAGCTTTTTGAAGTTGGGTGAATATTGCGTGAGGGCCAGTCTCAAGGAATCTTGGAGATGTTCCTCTGTCATGTTGGAACGTTGTGTACTCTTTGTCATTTTCAGATGGGAAAACGCAGATTCACACAAATAAGTTGAACCGAAACAGGAGTGTACAGCTTCACTGCATCTTCTCAGGTTGGGAAATTTGTCTCTAGGCACTAGCTTCCAAAATGATTCTTGCTCAGCACGGGTCTTGAGAAAAATGTCATTTTAAGGGTTAATATTTTGTTTTCAAGAGATGGCTTGTTCAATGAGTAATTTTTACGGATAGCAGCTGCAGTTTCTTTAATGTCCACATCTACTTTGAATGGGTATGACAAGTACTCCACAACGGTTCCAATTTTTTGGAAGTCACAGAATCTATTTTTGAATTCCTGGATAACAGAACAGATTTCTGTCACATACTTCTCGTTCTGAAAAACAAAATTTGGATATTGTCCCAGATGGTCCTGCGTATTAGGAAAATGATCAAAAGTGTTGTTTGCAAGGTCAGTCATCATTAGCTCAAATTTTCTCTTGTAGGATGAAATTGAACTCATCATCTCGCCAATGAATTCGTTTTTACCTTGTAGTTCAAGGTTCATATCACTTAATTTGCCTATAAAGTCAGCGAGAAATGCCAGATCACATAACCACTCCTCATCTTCCAACTCTGCTTGGTCATCTCCCCTCTCCTTCAAAAAATGTCTTATTTCATTTAGCAAATCACGAAATCTTTGCAGAAATTTGTGCCTACTTAACCATCTTATTTATTTATTTATTTATTTATTACATCAAATCTTACATCAAAATGATTTCCGCTGCCCCTTCATCAAGAGTAAGATTGAAAAGCCGTCTTTGAAGTGATCTTCCACGAACTGAATTTACAATTTTGAAAGTGATGTCCATGACAGTCTTTGTATTGAGTCTCTTGCTTGCCAAAACTTGCTGGTGAATGATGCAGTGGTAAGAAAGGAAATCTGGGAAGTCGTCATGCTGTCTACAGAGGGCTATGAAACCATTACCCTCACCTGTCATTGCTCTTGCTCCATCAGTAGTGATGGAAACAAGTCTATGCAATGGAAGATTACACTTTGTCACAAAAGAATGGAAAGAACTGAATATTTCCTGACCGGTAGTTCTCCCTTTTAAAGAAATCATTCCAAGTAGTTCTTCTTGAACACTGAAGTCTTCAAAAAACATCCGGATAAAGACTAGTAACTGGGCTATGTCTCTTCTGTCTGTAGATTCATCCAGTTGGAGTGAGAAAGCAACACAATTTGAAACATCCTCCAACAATTGTTCAGTTGTGTCTCCACACATCTTCTATTCGCCGCATGACGGTGTTTCTTGACAATTGTACATCTTGAATAGCAGATAGTAATTAGATCTTACCTGCTAATTGCTGTTCCTGAAGGAACGACAGTCCAGTCCCTTCACTTCTGGGTTGTGCAACCCTTCCAGCAGCTTGGAGGCTGAGCCCAACCTTTTTGGGGGATGGAGCGGTATAAATACCACTGGGACCACCCACCCACTCCAGTATTCGACTGAAAAAGCAGAACTAACTAACTTCTACTGGACACTCCATAACGTAACCTAACACTAAAAACTCAAACCTATGCAACAGGCATATAAATTGAAATCTTTTTTTTTTTTTTTCTATATTAAGGGAAAAAAAGGGAGAGGAGGCCTGGGAATAGTCTGAGGAGATGTCTGCTTCTACCCGAGCCGACTTCCTCCCGGTCTTCTTCCTGCCGTAGCGGACCTACGGCCGAAACAATGCCTTGCCATGAACCCGAGGTCTGAAACGGTTGCCGGAAGCGGGTGGGATCAGGGACTGGACTGTCGTTCCTTCAGGAACAGCAATTAGCAGGTAAGATCTAATTACTATTTCCTTATCGTCACTCCAGTCCAGTCCCTTCACTTCTGGGAAGTACCAGAGCAGTTCACCCCTGGGTGGGTTCCGGCATACCGGACTGAAGAACCGCTAGCCCAAACCGGGCGTCCGCTGCACTCTGCACGTCCAGCCTATAGTGCTTCGAGAAGGTATGCAGCGATGACCAAGTCGCTGCCCTACAGATGTCCAGCGGAGGTACCAGGGAAAATTCCGCCCAAGAGGTCGCCTGAGCCCTAGTGGAGTGGGCCCGCAGCCCCGCCGGAACCTGCTTCCCCTTCAGGATGTAAGCGGAGGCAATCGCCTCTCTGATCCACCTGGAGATGGAAGCCTTGGCCGCCGCCTCCCCCTTGTGCGGCCCTCCAAACTGGATGAATAGCCGGTCGGACTTTCGGAATGGCGCTGTGCGAGAGAGGTAATGTTTCAAGATTCTCTGGACGTCTAGTAGACGCAGCCTGTCGTCTTTACCTACCTGCCCCTTGGACGCTAAGACTGGTAGGGTAACTGTCTGGTTCACATGAAAAGGAGAGATAACCTTGGGTAAAAAGGACGGCACTGTACGCAGAACCACTTTGTCCTTGAGGAAGGACAGGAAGGGGGGCTGGGAAGATAGCGCCTGCAATTCCGAGACCCTTCTGGCCGAGCAGATGGCGACCAGGAAGACCGTCTTTAGAGTTAAATCCTTTAAGGAGGCTCTCTTCACTGGTTCGAAGGGTTCCCCGATCAAGGCACTTAGCACTAAGTTAAGATCCCAAGGAGGGATGACCGATCTCCGTTGCGGACGTAGCCGACTAACCGCTCTTAGGAACCTGGAGACGTCCGGGTGTGCCCCTAAGGGTTTACCCCGGACCTTTCCTCTATAACAAGAGATAGCCGCCAACTGAACCCGCAAGGAGCTATGCGCCAGACCTTTTTCGAAACCTGCTTGCAAGAAGTCCAGAATTTCCGGAACCGAGGCCGAAAGAGATTTCCGACGATGCTCCGCACACCAAGCTTCGAAGATGCGCCAAACCCTTACATAAGAAAGACAGGTCGAGCGCTTTTTGGCCTTCAACAAAGTCGAGATTACTGCTCCTGAGTAGTCACGTTTTAGTAGCCGCGCCCTCTCAATAGCCAGGCCGTAAGCGAGAACCGATCCACGTGAGGCATCCGGACCGGACCCTGCCTCAGCAGGTCCGTTTTGTAAGGGAGCCGCCAGGGACGGTCAGCGAGCAGCCTGATCAGATCGGCATACCATGGGCGGCGAGGCCAATCCGGAGCTATGAGGATTACCAAGCCCTGGTGAGACTCTACCCATTGGAGAACTTTCCCGATCATAGCCCAAGGGGGAAACACATAGAGAAGACCCTCCGAAGGCCACTTTTGAGACAGGGCATCTAACCCTTCGGACATCCTTTCCTTCCTTCGGCTGAAGAATCTGTCCACCTTGGCTGTAGAGAACCGTGCCATGAGGTCCATGACTGGGTGACCCCAAAGGGCTACTATCTGGTTGAAGGTCTCTTGTTCTAGCTCCCACTCTCCGTGGTCTATCTTGCACCTGCTGAGGAAGTCGGCAGTGACGTTGTCCTCTCCCGCCCCATGCTGTGCTGAGAGAGCCAGTAGTCGGGACTCCGCCCACTGGAAGAGAGAGTCCGCCTCCTTCTCTAAGGCGCGACTGCTGGTGCCTCCCTGGTGGTTGATGTAGGCCACCGCGGTGACATTGTCGGAGAGAACGCGAATTGCCTTTCCCTGCACTAATCTCCAGAATGCCTTGAGAGCCAGAGTGACGGCCCGCAATTCCAGTCTGTTGATGGGCCACTGTGATTCCAACTGTGACCAGCGACCCTGGACGAACTGGTCCTCGCAGTGCGCTCCCCAGCCTGACAGGCTGGCATCTGTCGTTAACAGCAACCACTGATGGGGATCGAGGGGCATTCCGCGGTCCAGGTTCTTCGGGCACCTCCACCATTGGAGGGACTGTTTGGTCCGTGGAGCGCAAGGTAACTGGATAGAGAGGGGCTGATGCTGGGGAGACCAACGACGCAATAGTGCCTGTTGCAGCGGTCGCATGTGGGCCCTGGCCCATGGCACCACCTCTATTGATGCCGCCATAGTTCCCAGAACTTGGAGATAATGCCAGGCTGAGGGATTTCGTCTGCCCAGAAACTGCGTGACTAGAACCCTTAGATCCCTTGATCTTGACCGTGACAGGAATACCCTGCCCCTGAGAGTGTCGAATCTTGCTCCGAGGTACTCGAGTTCCTGAGAGGGAGTCAACCTGCTCTTTGTCCGGTTGATGACCCACCCCAACTCCTCTAGGACCTGAATCACTCTGGACGTTGCCGAATAGCTTTCCTGTGCCGACTTTGCGCGGATCAGCCAGTCGTCCAAGTAGGGGTGTACTAATATGCCCTCCTTCCTTAGGAAGGCCGCCACTACGATCATTACCTTGGTGAACGTTCTGGGAGCCGTGGCTAGGCCAAAGGGCAGGGCCTGGAACTGAAAGTGGCCTCTTGGTACCGCGAATCTCAGGAATTGTTGATGGGACTTCCTGACCGGGATGTGTAAGTAGGCTTCCGTCAAGTCGAGGGAAGTGAGGAACTCCCCTCCTCTCACGGCCGCTATGACTGAACGTAGGGTCTCCATCCGAAAGTGAGGAACCCTGAGGCAGCGGTTGACTTGTTTTAGATCTAGGATTGGCCGAAAGGAATCCTCCTTTTTTGGTACCACAAAGTAAATCGAGTACCGACCGGAACCGCACTGGTCTGGAGGTACTGGAATTACTGCCCCTAAGGCTATTAGACGGGCAAGAGTAGACTCGATTGCTGCCCTTTTTGCTGGGGCGCCACAGGGCGACTGAACAAATGCTGGTGGGATTTGCTTCGCGAATTCTAGTGCATAACCTTCTCTGATCACCTCTAGGACCCATTGATCGGACGTGACCCGGGTCCAGGCGGGGAGAAACAGCCTCAGGCGGCCGCCTACCGGCCGTTCTTCCCCCTGGACCCCCGACACCTCATTGTTGTTTCCTAGGGCCCGAGAAGGAGGAGGAGGAGGAGGAGGAGGCCCCAAATCCCCGACCTGCCCCTCGAAAACTTCTGAAGCCTTGTCCCTTAGAGGGAAACCGGCCCCTGGAAAAGGGATTCGATCTGGCTGTTTGAAATCTCCGCGCCTCTCTAGGCTGTGTGCGCACTGGGGCTTGGGAGCGGCCTAGTCTTGGTCTATCTTCTGGGAGTCTACCCCCCTTAGACTCGCCCAGATCTTTGACCAGCTTCTCCAGGTCCTCCCCAAATAAGAGTTTCCCTTTAAAAGGGAGCCGACTTAGCCGAGCCTTCGAGGAAGCATCAGCTGCCCAATTACGTAGCCACAGATAACGTCTAGCCACCACCACTGAGGCCATGTTTTTGGCTAGGCTTCTGATGAGGTCATACTGACTATCCGCCAAGTAGGCTGCGCCGGATTCCACTCTTGCCGAGTTTGCCTGGATCTCGGCCGAAGAGTCCTCTGACTGAAGCTGCTGAGCCCATCTTAAGCAGGCTCGAGCTACCCAAGCTCCTGACACGGAGGCCTGTGATGCAAGGGCGCTTACATCAAAGGCTTGTTTCAGGAGTGTATCCAGCTTCCTGTCTTGTGCGTCCTTTAAGGCTGAACTGCCCTCAACTGGGATAGTCGTCTTCTTAGTAACTGCAGATACCGCTGCATCCACCCTGGGCGATTTTAGCAGTTCCTTATCTGACTCTGGGAGAGGGTATAGGCGAGACATGGTTTGGACTCCCCTCAAACTGGATTCCGGTTGGTCCCATTCTTCCTGGATCATCTGGCGTACTACTCTGTGGACCGGAAAGACCTTCTGGGATCTCCTAATGGCCTGTATTAAGGGGTCCTCCAATGCCTCTTCCTGCGATGGTACATCTGAGGCCACATTGAGTACTTTTAAGGATTCATTAATTAACGCCGGAAGCTCCTCTCGCCTAAAGACCCTAACTATCCGAGATTGATCTTCTTCCGGGATCTCTCCTTCTTCGAGCTCCTCCTCATCCTCGTCCAAATCCTTCACCGAGTCAACCTCCTCCGGAGCTCCCTGGGAAAAGGACGGTAGGAGGTCTTCCCCATCTAGATGCTGACGCTTAGAAGGGATGATAGCTTCTGAATTGATAGCCCCTAGGGGTCTGGATGATCTCTCTTCCACTGGTGTGGTAACTTCCTCTGCCCCTAGGCCCTGCTTGCGCAGGCAGTAGGCCTTATGGAGTAAAAGGATGAAGTCAGGGGAGAAAAATTCTCCGTCCCCTCCTGCACTCGAGGGTGGGGGCGGAGGAAGCAGAGGAGGCATGGGTAGCTCCGAGGGGATAGAGATTGACCCCTAGGACCCCCCCTCCCCTACTAGAGGGTCTGATGATCCCTGGGAAGGCTGCAATATCTCCTGTTCTACTGATGCCGCCACTGCGGCGCAGCTCCTGCAGATTCCTGCCTCTGCGGAGGTGCCCCTGCGCGTACCACATGAAGGACAGCGTGGCTTAGAAGCCATGGGGAAAGGATGGGACTTATCCTTGTAGGCCCTTGCAACCAAAGCCCAATTTCCCTTAGGAAACAAATAGTTGAAATACCCCTAGGAGATTCTTAAAGGGATTACCTTAACTAAACCCAATGTTGATAACGCTTAAAATTGACATTAAATAAAATAAAATAGAAATCGAGCATAAAACAACAAAACATTAAAATTAAATCGAAATGAATTTAAAATTAAATCGAAATTAAATAAAATTAGAGGCTAGCACTCCTTTGTCCCCTAAGGGAGGTACTTGCTGTTTGTAGTTTGAAGATCCTGGGCCCGATGCTGTGGATACCACCCGAGGGCTCTACACGTGGTAGGCCTCACCACGTGGAGCCTGCTCGGGGAAAAAGACTCTCCGCGGTCAGCAGCGTCGGGCCGGGATGGATGGTTTCCCTCCGGATGTCGTTGCAGCCTCTAGCGCTCAGCCACCTTCAGGGCTTCGGCGCGAGGCTGTTTCCCCCCTAAGACGGCAAAGCTAGAAGTGCAGGAAGCCGGGTAGAGCAGAGCACCTCCTCGCTGCTACAGACCCGAGGCTTTGCTCTGCAAGCCGCGTCGGAGCCGGGGGGGGGGGGGGGGTGGGAAAGAGAGGCAAATCTTAAAGGAGCAGAGCTTCTAAAAACGCTAAGAAATTAAACACAAATTAAATAACTGAAATAAGTAAAAGTAAGCAACAATTAAGCTAAAAAATTAAGGAAATTAAGGAAATTCAAGGTAGGACTCCAGTAAGCCCAAGGCTTACGGAACCCTCCAGCTGCTTGGAGGCTGAGAATACTGGAGTGGGTGGGTGGTCCCAGTGGTATTTATACCGCTCCATCCTCCAAAAAGGTTGGGCTCAGCCTCCAAGCTGCTGGAAGGGTTGCGCAACCCAGAAGTGAAGGGACTGGACTGGAGTGACGATAAGGAACTATGATCTCTTTCTTATTTTTAAATCCTTCAAAAAGATGGTCAGCTGCTTCAAGAAAACAATCTTTTACAAATTCCCCTTCAGTAAAAGGTTTGCATTTCTTTGCGATCAGGTTGCTGACCTTGAAGGATGCTATGGTTGCATTGACCGAATGTGGCCTTGGCTTTGCCATCAACTGTTGCTGAATAGCCAATTTCGATTTAAGTTCTTTAAGCTTCAGTTTACAAATTTCACTTTTGGGTGGAAAATCAGCATCAAACCTATTGCTATGCAGAGCCTTATAATGGCGTTCCAGATTACCCTTTTTGGGCAAGGATACTGGGGCATTACAAATTAGACAACAACACTTGTCTTTCACCATGATGAAGAAGTATCCATTTCCCATTCATCATGAAAGTGGTAGGTTTTGCTCTTCTTTGGAACACTCATCTTTGTTATACTGGAGTGGCTGGATATAAGAAGGCCAAATCTGCTAAGTTACTATAAACACTGGCTGAATCTAGTCCAAAACTGTCACTGTCCCAAAGTATTAAAGATCAACAGGAACTGAAGGCCTCTGGATGATGTGCAATACAAGGACTGGAGATGCCAAAACCACACATGCAGTTCTAAAAGTGAAAATAAGAATTCATCATACTGGCACCAATAATCAAATACCACCAAACAATCATCAAAAAAACTCAAACACCTGTCCAGCAAACCAGATAAAATCAAATACCACCAAACAAGTTCAAATACCACCACAAGCGATTTAATAAATTCTGCACACAGTGTAGAATCAACGCAAAGGCAAGGCAAAATAAAATTGCAGAGGCAAGCAAACGTCACAGTGGTTTGAACCAATTCGAAGGCAAGGCATAGGCAAGCTAGAACAAAATTAGAAAAGCCCACCAAAATCACCAAATTCTTGACACTTTGTTGTGTCTGCCCGAAAACGTTTAATGAAAGCGAACTATAAAGCAACCAACGACCAGCACACGACACTACTAATACTAATACCAGCACACGACACTACTACTAAGTGTATTCAGGTAAAGCCCGGGTGAATGGATACCGCCCGGTATATAACACACTTCTAAGGGGTGTTGGGGCGGGGGCAGGAATAGGTGATTCTGAGAGGCAGGAGACCAGGTATGACGTCGGGCCTCTGGCATCTCATCATGGGGCATTGGCGGTGGCCCCCTGGGGTACCCACAAACTATTGGCATGAAAACAACAAGCGCCCCCAATGCACCCGCAGGCAAGATTCCCACAGGCAGGGAAAAAAAGGCAAAGGTTCAGCAGCAGCGGCAAGCCCTCGGCAGACGACCTGCCGGCACGAGCTCTCTCCTAGCGACGGGGTGAGCTGCTGGAGAGATGGAGCCAAGTGGGGCTGGCGATCTACCTCTGACCCCTCCGCGATCTACAGGTAGATCGTGATCTACCTGTTGGACATGCCTGATATACATTATTATATGGCCTCTTCAGGTATTTAATACGTTATCCCTCCCCTTATTATAATTCTTTAAATTCTATTAGATTACGATGCTGTCTTTATCTGTCAATCCCACAATGTGATTTTAAAAAAAAATAATTAAATAACATTTTTATTCAATGATCTCTTTATGTTTTCAATATTATATCATAATGGAGATCTCCTTTTTATATTCTTTATTTTGTGTGGTTAAAAAAAAGTTTCAACCTTTCACCTTTTTCGTGGCGGGAAACTGCCCTTATAACGGCGATAGTCAGCACACTGACTTTCTCGTTCGTAGACGCAGTAATCTGCTACTAAGAAAACAGTGGTGAGTCCTTATCTTTGCAATTCACAGTGTTCTATTTATTCTCTAAGCGATCGCGATCAAACTATTTCATGTGTATGCTTGGAAGTCCTGATGAAAAGATACCGGGTTTTAAGAATCCTTATTTTAGTCGGACGCGAAATCAGCGGTGGAGGGAGGAGAGGGAAGGAGGGAGTGGGAAGGGGGGCTGGTGGGTAGGGATGTGGGGCTGGGTTTTGGGTTGGGGTGAGGTGAGGTGAGGTGTTGGGTAGAGCATCACATTTCTTCTGCTGTGACTCAAGTGATTGTGCCTTTTTCCTTCTTGTTGTATAGGATTTGTTCTCCTTACTGGTGGCATTTGGCTATTTCATTGCTATTATCGCCTGATGATGTTGTATGGTCTGTCATTACGCTTTTATCCAATAAAAATGTATACACAAAAAAAAATGCATGCTGAGAGAAAAGATGAACAATTCTGCTTGCTGAGGAAAGGGCAACTATTGTCTGTGGGGCTTTGCCCAGGTATATCTTTTTAAAAATTGTCCTCAATAACAATTTTCAAAGCTATTTATGTAGGTAAAAAGCTATTGACCAGGGTAAATTGGCCAGTCTGAAAATTTCCCTCTTCCAAACAATTAGAAAGGGCTCACAATAGCCTATTTAAAGCTGCATTAAAAAGGGATATTGCTTTGGGTTTGTTTAGGTCAGGAAAATAAAATAGTGCACATACTAAGAATTTTCCCCATCTACCCATATAAATAGCAGGTTTAAATTGCACCAGTACTTTTAGCACACCTACTTTATGCTGTTTTCCCTTTGCATGAGGTTTCTCTTTGAAAATTTGGGGCTGGCAGAACAAGAACCCATGGACTTTGCATGTGCTTTACTGCAGGTACAAAACGTGCACAGTAAAATACATAACAATATACTACTATTACCACTTATCATTTATATCATTTTATAAGAAAGATGAAAAACAAAAATATGTATATAGTTTACTTCTGTTCAACTGTACATAGTTCTCTAATTGTTAATTGTTACTTGTTAACTGTAATTACCTAACTACAAATTGTTATATGTAAAAACAGATCACCCTGTTTATTGTTGTTATATGGAAACCGCACCTGATCAATGGAAGGAGCGGTATATAAATAATCATTAAATTAAATTAAATTAAATTAAAAAATATAGCACTACAAGGCATATGCAGCGCTGTACAGACACATGTAAAAGATGGTCCCAGCTCATAACAGCTTAAAATCTAGTCAAGACAGACAACACAACAGTTGAGGACAAGGATACATCTAGGGAATGGTAAGGAGATAGAAAGGAGACTAAGCGGAACAGAATCCAAAGGCAGCCTCACAGAGGTGAATCTTCAGCATGAATTTGAAAAGAGTCAGAGATGAAGCCTGATGTACCTACTTTGGTAGTTTGTTCCAGGCATAAGGAGCAGCAAGGTGAAAGGATCAAAGTCTGGAGTTGGCAGTGGAAGAAAAGGGCACAGATAGAAGGGGAGTAGGGAGAGATAAGAGAGGAGAGGAAAGGTAGTTAGGAGCAGCAGATTAAGTGCATTTACAGGTCAGTAGGAGAAGTTTGAACTGGATATGGAAATAAATAAGGAGCCAATAAAAGGACTTGAGAAGAGGGGTTATATGAGCACATTGGGGCTGGCAGAAGTTAAGCCACGCAGCTGAGTTTTGAACAGATTGAAGGGTAGAGAGATGATTCAGAGGGAGACCAGCAAGGAGGAAATTGCAATAGTCTAGACGGTAGGTGACTAAAGAGTGGATAAGTGTCTTAATAGGTTGTTCAAAAAGGAAGGGGCAAAGAAAGAAATGACAGGTTTTAGCTATCATTTGAATGTGTGTGGAGTAGGAGAGGGAGGAGTCACAGATGACCCCAAGGTTGCGAGCCAAGGAGACAGGGAGTAGTAGGGTGTTATCAACAGAGATTGAGAAAGGAGGAAGGGGTGAAGTGGGTTTAGGAGGAAAAATAAGAAGCTCAGTTTTGGTCATGTTCAGTTTCAAATGGCGGTGAGACATTCCAGCAGCGATGTCAGATAGGCAGGCAGAGATCCGGGCCTGGATTGCCGGAGAGATATGATGTACAGAGAGGTAGATCTGAGAGTCATCGGCATAAAGATGGTACTGAAAATCATGGGAGGAGATGAAAGGACCAAGGGACTGAGTATAGAGAGAGAAAAGGCGTGGACCCAAGATATTCCCCCGGGGTACACCAATTGAGAGGGAGGGATAGCAGTAGAGGAGGATCCACCAGAACAAACACTGAAAATGCAATGAAAGAGATAAGAGGAGAACCAGGATAACAACAGAGCCCTTAAAACCAAGCGAGGACAAGGTGTCAAGGAGAAGGATGTGGTCAACAGTGTCAAAAGCAGCAGAAAGTTCAAAAAAGATGAAGATCAAGTAAAGGCCCTTGGATTTAGCCCAGAACAGGTTGCTGGAGACTTTGGGGAGAGTAGTTTCAGTAGAATGAAAGGGATGAAAGCCAGATTGCAATGGATCTAGAAGGGCATAAGAGTAGAGAAAGTCAAGGCAATGGCAGTAAACCGCACATTCAAATAGTTTACTAATGAAGGGGAGGAGGGAGATGGGTTGATAATTTGAAGGGCAGGTAGGGTCAAGTGAGGGTTTCTTGAAAAAAGGTGTGACCACAGCATGCTTGAAAAAACTGTAGGAGCAGTTGGAGAGCGAAAGGTGAGAATGTGAAAGATGGAAAGGATGACAATGGAGGAAATGGAGCTTTATTCTTTATTTGCTTAGGAGTTTAGGAGATGGGTGGGAATAGGATTAGAGGAACAGGTTCACTGTGCACTGGGCCCACTTTAAGCCTAATCTTTAAGCAGAAGTATTTTATTGTGATAAACTACATGTTCTGCTGTTAAATACAACTAAAAATCCAAAATACACCATGGTGGGTGCCCCCTCAGCACAAGCAATCTCTAGTAGGCCATGCCCTGCCCCCTCCCCCCTCACATTTCAGTATGAAAGCACAGAAGGCCTGAAGACACCATATCTAACAAGCAACTAACACTTTGCCTAGCATACTGCTCACTATCCACCCCAACCAACGACCTCTCCAACATACTCCAACTCATCCTAGAAAACAACAAGAACAACAAAGACCTCATCTTCTTGGGAGACTCAACCTCCATTCCGCCCCAGCAAAACAAGCAACAGCGTTCATGGAAGCCATGGATGAGATGGACCTCACACAAATCATAAAAACACCAACTCGCAACAAAAGCAACATCCTGGACCTCATTTCATAAACAAAAACCCGATCCATTATCAACCCGATCCATTATCAACCCTTCCCCCTCCCCCCCACAGTACAGATCCTCCCAATACCTTGGTCAGACCACAGCCTAATAAGTTTTCATCTGCCACTCAACAAACCAACAAAAAAGCCACCTCCCAATTATCACATAAGACATTTCAAACAATTTGACGAGTAATCCTTCACAGCCAAATCTCCCCCCCCCCTTATCAATGCAGAACTAAGTATAACTGCATATTTATGTTTATTAAAAAAAAACTTTCTATACCGCTCTGCACAGGATAGCATCAGAATGGTTTACATCAACTAAAATTGCAAAAATAGGAAGGAACATTGGGTTTAAAATAGGAAAGTCTCAAGCATTAAAAGGCAAAGAACAAACAGCTGCAACCTCCACCCTAGACCGAGCAGCTACAGAAAGCTTCTTCAAAAAAGTGGGGTTTCAAGAGCATTCCAAAACATTCTGCATCTCTCTATAAAACTACTACTACTACTACTACTAATAATAATAATCATCATTTATATAGCACTACAAGGCATATGCAGCGCTGCACATCAGAGCTTACAATCTAATCAAGACAGACAATACAATAGATGAGGATGAGGGTACAAAAACAGAAGGTGAGGAGTCACAAAGAAAACAGGAGATTAGGATCCAAAGGCAGCCTCAAAGAGGTGAGTTTTTAACATAGATTTGAAAAAGGGAAGAGAGGAAGCCTGGCATACCGATGTAGGTAGTTTGTTCCAGGCATAAGGAGCAGCAAGGTGAAAGGAACAGAGCCTAGAGTTGGCAGTAGAAGAAAAGGACATACAGAGAAGCAGGCCAGTAGAGGAGTGGAGTTCATGAGGAGGGGTGTAGGGAGAGAGGAAAGAGAAAAGGTAGTGAGGAGCAATAGAATGAATGCATTTATAATAGGTCAGAAGGAGAAGTCTGGACTGGATATGGAAACGGAAAGGGATCCAATGAAGTGACTTGAGAAGAGGGGTTATATGAGTATAACGGGACTGGGGAAAGATTAGTTGAGCAGCTGAGTTCTGAAAGATTGAAGAGAAGAGAGATGAGACAGATGGAGACCAGCAAGGAAGAGGTTGCAATAATCTAGACGGGAGGTGACTAAAGAGTGGACCAGTGTCTTAGTGTGTTCAGAAAGGAAGGGGCGAATTTTGCTAATGTTGTAGAGAAAGAAATGACATGTTTAGCTATCTGTTGGATATGTGCGGAGCAATAGAGGGAGGAGTCAAAAGTCACAGGAAGCTGTATATATTCTTCAAGTTTATTATAGTCCACATATGGATACTCTCCAAAAAAGGAAATAAATATGTAACTAACATTACTTTAATTCATCATTGCCTAATTCAAAATTATGGATATTGGCATGCCTATATGAGTTAAAGTGAAGACCTAAGGAAATTTTCATGTTTCTTTTCAGCTCTCAGAAAGAATATAACACCATCAGATCCAAAGTTGACGGCAACATTATCTGTGACCAGATCAAACAAAGTGCAAGGATTTATATAACAATACTGTATTATTAGTGTTCAAATGTGATCTTTTTTAAAAAGTAGATGTACTAACCAATGTTAAATGACATAGTAATATGAACTATGTGTTAGTTTTAATGCCAGCATTATATCAATATACAATAAGTGAAAAACAATAAGAATATGGCAGCATTACACATTACTATGGATGTGTTGTTGTTGTTAAGTGCCATCGAGTCGGAGTCGACTCATGGCGACCCTCTGGATAGCTATCCTAAATTGTGTTCGGTCTTGAGTCAGGCCGCTCATTGTTGACAGACTGGTACCCGTAGCTGCTGTTATTGTATCGATCCATCTCATAAGAACATATAAGAACATAAGATATGCCATACTGGGTCAGACCAAGGTCCATCAAGCCCAGTATTCTGTTTCCAACAGTGGCCAATCTAGTTCATATGTACCTAGCAGTTTCCCCAAGAGACACAAGTTCCACAATGCTTGTACTCATTGCTGGCCTTCCTCTTTTGTGTTGACCTTCTATCTTGCCAAGCATGATATCTTTCTCTAATGATCTCTCTCTTCGAATGATGTGTCCAAATTATAAAAGTCGAAGTCTTGTCATCTGAGCTTCTAAAGAAAGCTTAGGTTTGATCTCCTCTAGTACCGACTGGTTTGTTCTTCGGGCAGTCCATGGTATATACAGTATTTGCCGCCAGCACCATAATTCAAAGGCATCAATTTTCTTCCTGTCTATCTTTTTCACTGTCCATCTTTCACAACCATATGATGTTATTGAAAATATCATGGCTTGAACAAGTTGAATCTTTGAATGGAGAAAGACATCTCTGCTCTTGAGAATCTTATCTAGGTCTTTCATAGCCATTCAGCCAAGAGCAATGCATCGTCTGATTTCTTGACTGCTTGTTGCTTCTTTATTGATAGTTGATCCAAGTAGGTTAAAGTTGTTCATGATTTCAATTTCTTCTCCTTCAATGATGAACCTGTTGATTATGCCAGTTGTCATGATCTTTGTCTTCTTTACATTAAGGTGCAGGCCCATTTTGAGACAACGTTCTTTGATTGTGAGAAGCAAATGTTTCAGATCATCTTCACTTACAGCCAGTAATGTGGTATCATCAGCATAGCGAAGGTTGTTGATGAGTCTTCCACCAATCACACCTCTGTTGTCTTTATACAACCCTGCTTCTCTGATGATTTGTTCTGCATATAAATTAAACAGGTGGGGGGAAAGTATGCAGCCTTGTCTTACACCTTTGCTTATTTTAAACTATTCTGTTTCTCCTTGTTCCGTTCGAATTGTTGCTTCTTGATAAATGTACAGATTGTGCAAGAGTACGATCAGGTGTTCTGGTATACCCATGCTTCTTAATGTGGCCCAGAGTTTCTCATGGTTACACAGTCAAAAGCCTTGCTATAGTCGATAAAGTACAAATAGATATCCTTTTGGTATTCTTTAGTCTTTTCAAGGATCCATCTCACATCTGCAATGATGTCTCTCGTTCCTCACCCTTTCCTGAACCCTGCTTGCACTTCAGGTAGTTCTTGTTCCAGGTATGGTTGTAGTCTCTTTTGAATAATCTTCAGTAGAATCTTGCTGGCATGTGGGATCAGAGCGATTGTGCGATAATTTCCACAGTCAGCTGGATCACCTTTCTTTAGTATTGGTATAAACACAGATCTTTTCCAGTCAGTTGGCCATGATGTTGTTTTCCATATTTCTTGGCAGAGCCTTGTAAGTACGGTAACAGCTGCATCAGATTGCTGTAATACTTCTATGGCAATGCTATCAATGCCTGGTGCTTTGTTCTTTGATAAGGCTTTCAATGCTGCTTCAACTTCTTCTTTCATCACCAATGGTTCCCGATCATAAGGTACAGGTTGAAACGGCTGTTGGTCCACTTGATCTTTATCATATAAAAACTCGGTATATTCCTTCCACCTTTTCTTGATCTTCTCAGCATCATTCAACATAGAACCTTGAGCATCTTGTAACATTCCAATTCGAGGCTGGAACTTCTTCTTTAACTCTCATAGCTTTAGGAAAGCCGATCTTGTTCTTCCTCTAATAGTTTCTGCTTAACATAAGAACATAAGATATGCCATACTGGGTCAGACCAAGGTCCATCAAGCCCAGTATTCTGTTTCCAACAGTGGCCAATCTGGGTCATATGTACCTAGCAGTTTCCCCAAGGGACACAGGTTCCACAATGCTTGTATTGGTTCAAGCATTGATATCCTGGGTCCCTTCTTAATAATGGTTTATGGACCTTTCCTCCAGGAACTTGTCCAAACCTTTTTTAAACCCAGCTACACTAACAGCCTTTACTACATCCTCCGGTAACAAATTCCAGAGTTTGATTACACGTTGAGTGAAAAAATATTTTCTTTTATTAGTCTTAAATAGTTTTCCCTTTAGCTTCATTGCATGTCCCCTAGTCTTTCTATATTCTGATAAGGTAAACAATCGATCTACGTTTACCCGTTCCACTCCGTTCATTAATTTATAGACTTCTATCATATCTCCCCTCAGCCGTCTCTTTTCCAGGTTAAAGAGCCCTAACCTTTTTAGCCTTTCTTCATAGGAGTATCCTTCCATCCCCTTTACCATTTTGGTGGCTCTTCTCTGAACCTTTTCTAAAATCGCTATATCCTTTTTAAGATACGGCGACCAGAATTGCACACAATATTCAAGGTGCGGTCTCACAATGGAACGATATAGAGGCATTATAATATCTTTTGTTTTATTTTCCATTCCTTTCCTTATCATACCTAGCATTCTATTTGCTCTCTTGGCCGCCGCTGCACACTGGGCCGAGGGTTTTAACATGGTATCCACAATGACGCCTAAATCGTTTTCCTGGGTGGTGGTTCCTAATGTGGAACCTTGCATCGTGTAACCATAATTTGGGTTGTTCTTCCCTAGGTGCATAACTTTGCACTTGTCCACATTAAATTTCATCTGCCATTTTGATGCCCAGTCTTCCAATTTATCAAGATCCTCTTGGAATTTTCCACAATCCTCTTGGGTTTTAACAACTTTAAATAGTTTTGTGTCATCTGCAAATTTGATAACCTCACTCGTTATTCCACTTTCCAGGTCATTTATGCTTCTATTTCCTTGCATGCGTTGTTGTAGTACTTTTCCTTGTCCTGTCTTGCTGCACGTTGGAAATCTCTCTTGAGTTCTGTTATTGTCTTTCTTTCTCCTCTGACTTTAGCTTCTCTGCGTTTCTGGGCAATTTTCAGAGTTTCTTCCGTCATCCATTTTGGCCGTTTTTGCTTTTTCACCTTTTGTAGAGACTTCTCGCTTTCTTCCAACACAACCTTCTTGATGTCATTCCATAACTCTTCTGGAGCTCTGTCTAAAGTAGCAAATCGATTTTGCAGGCTATCTTTAAATTTCAGTGGTATATTCTCAAGGTCATATTTTGCTGCATTCATGAGTGGTTTGCTCTTTTTCAACTTTAGCTTGAGTTTGCATACTAGTAGTTGGTGATCTGTACCACAGTCAGCTCCAGGTTTTGTCTTTGTTGATGTTATAGAACTTTTCCATCGTTGACTTCCACAGATGTAGTCAATTTAATTTTTATACAATCCATTGGGTGAAGTCCGTGTGTACAGTCGCCGCTTGTGTTGATGGAAGATTGAGAATTCTATCAGTCTTTCTCCAGCTTCATTTCTGTTGTCAAGTCCATATTTTCCAACTACTTTGCCTTCTTCTTTGTTGCCAACTTTTGCGTTCCAGTCACCCATGATTATCAGGATATCCTGTTTGCATGTTCTGTCAATTTCAGCTTGTACTTGTTCAGAGAACTCTTCAATTTCATTCTCTTCTGCAGCTGTTGTTGGGGCATATACTTGAATTATAGTTGTGTTGATTGGCATTCCTCGTAGACGAATAGAGATTAAGCATTCGCTGACTGCAGTGTATTTCATTACAGTTCTTGCAAGTTTCTTCTTTATTATAAATGCAACACCATTTCTTCTTTGTCTTTCATTTCCAGCATACTAGACCAAGTGATCATCTGATGCAAAGTGCCCGATGCCAGTCCATTTCAGTTCGCTGACACCCAAAAGATCAAGTTGTACATGTTCCATTTCATTCTTGACCACCTCCATCTTCCCTTGGTTCAACACATGGATGTGTTAAAGAAAGCATAAGCATAGTAATGCAGACCAGCTTCTGCATATTAGATTTCCCTGCACTAAGTGGCCCAAAGTGAGAACTGGTTAGTGCAGGGGAATCTTCCCTTCCAATGCAAGTCCAAAACGGTGCTACTGATACTCTGATCCATGTTCATTAGTTTTTAAATGTGCATCTTTGGAAGTCCATCTTCACTCTGGGAGTTGAAAGTTTGGAGGTCCATCTTCAGGCTAGAGTGGTAGTGGATTTGGATTTGAGATTCAATTACTCACCTTTTCACAACCAAGTTCAAAATGAGTGCCAGACAGGTACACAAATTATTCCCAACAGCCCATCTTCATTCTGGGTGTCTTGTTTTGTTTTTTTAGTGCCATCAAGTCAGTGCTGACTCCTAGTGACTCAGCTGTCTCTGGGTTTTCCTGGCAATGTATCACCAGAAGCAGATTGCCAGGCCTTTTCTTCCGAGGCAATGGAGGGTAAAGTGCCTTGCCCAAGGTCACAAGGAGTGCCAGTGAGAACTGAAACCTTGATTTTCTGAGTACTAGGCAGTTGGGTTAGAGAACCTAAAAGACCTAGGAGTATTGTCTATGTTTTAGGGACCCGTTCGATTAGAAAAGAAAAAGTCTTCTGTGTTGATTTCCACAAATGCTTCACAACCCCATAAATTATTTCAAATATTTTCAGCCACCACTAAATAACAAAACTCACCAACTGATGTTGTTAAGTCCAATCTTTCTGCTGATTCATTGGTAACTGTGTTTCTTTCCAAAATGAATTATTTGAATTCCTCTCATTCTATATTGACTCCATCTGATCCTCCGTCAATTTTCTTGGACTACTCATACTTTCTCATCTTGTTTCCAATTTTTCACTGTTAAAGATCGTATCTTCTATGAAGACTACCTATACTGCTGCCGACCACTTTCCGCCTTCCTTGATCAAAAAAGAAGAATTGGTTCTTATTCTGCTGCTTTTATGTTTGATTAATTATAGCCTGGAATAGCTGGAAACATGCTAGTATTTGTCCTCTTCTAAAACAACTATCGTTGGACCCTTCGGTACCTACTAATTATAGGCCCATTTTGCATCTTCATTTTGGAGAAGATTATTTCTTCTCATTTTGTTTCTTTCTTGGATAAAATAATACCCTAAATCCCTTTCAGTCTGGTTTTCTGGCAGGGCATTTTACAGAGACTTTGCTTTTTTGTATGCTAAATGATATCAAATGTAGGATTGACTATAAACAAGCTTCTCTGATTATCTCTTTGGATCTTAGCACAGTTTGACTTAGTTGATCATTCTCTTCTGATTAGTCGTTTGGCAGACATTGGTTTATCAGGTACTGCCTTGTGTGGTGGCGAGACAGGTATAGAGCCCAAAGAAAGTATAGAAAAACAGCCTTTTACCTCTGGGCAGAAGAAAGGTAGTTTAAGGGTTAAAAGGGAGTTTAAGGGTTAAAACTCTAACCAAAGAAAAAAACTCTGTGCACAGAGATGTAGAGAGTGAGCCACGCCCTAGCTCCATGGTGACCAGGGGAGGTGACGAGGGAAGCCTGGAGGTGGAGTCTGAGGCTATAGGGCAGCCCCAATCATATAAGCAGAGAGAGTCTTCCAGAGAAGGAGGAACGAAAGGGGTAACGAAAGGAGGAGGAGGAGTGAAAGGAGAAAGACCAGGAAGAAGGAAAGCAGGAGGAGATTGTGTCCGTGGGCGGAGTCCAGGAGGGAAATCCTCTGAGAAGGAGACGTTCCCTAGCAGGCTGGACACTAGCAGAGAATCTCTTGAAACTACAGGAAGTAAGGAGATTAGGAGGATACGTGTAAGAGAAAAGTGCTCTATCAGAAGCCTCAAAGGAGATCCTTATTGCATGCAGCATACAGACAACTCAAGCCCTGAAGGAAGCCTAGCTGGTAGGAAGGGTACAGCTGGCTTGGAACGCAGGAGAGTTGATTCTGGGGGAAATGCTGGTGGAAGGCAAGGAACGGGAATCTCTGTGAGAGAGTCTGTGGAGAAGGTTCTACCTGTGGCACAGCCTGAGAGAAGTACCAACAAACAAGCACAGCCTGAGAGAAGACAGGGTGCTGGGAACAAGGTGAGCCCCTTGCAAGTTTTAAAAGGTTTATTAAAAAATAAAGATCTCCTATGTCCTTCCCCTGCAACTCAGCGTAGTGAGGATTCCCAATGGGAACAGGTTTTGAAATTGTTGGAGCAGTTGAAATCTGCCGTTAGAGACGCTGAGGCCAGCAAGGTGCTAATTGAACCAAATGAGGAAAGTATGGAAGTAGAAGAATGACTTTCAGAAAGTGTATGTTATGATGTTGAAATGGATTGCTCTTACTGTGTGAGTCAGAAGAAGTAAAAGCTGTATGGTTTTTAAAAGTAGTGAAAAAGCCAGAAGCTTTGGAAAGTTTATGACCTGCTGGAAATTTGGTTAATTAAAGCACTAATGTTGAGCTAGTCAGACAGGCTCAAAGAAGGCTATGAATGCTGGAAGTTAAAAGCCATCCGCTCCACGGCTCCTTGCTCCCCGATCGGGGTAGAGCTCACCTGAGCGGGTGCCACCATCCGTTCCCGCTCAGGAGCCTCCAGCCCAATCGGGACTGTGGGAGGCGGAACCCAACGCTACAAAAAAGAACCGCCGGCAGGCAGTCAGCCTTTCCATCTGCTCCACGGCTCCTTGCTCCCCGATCGGGGTAGAGCTCACCTGAGCGGGTGCCACCATCCGTTCCCGCTCAGGAGCCTCCAGCCCAATCGGGACTGTGGGAGGCGGAGCCCAACGCTACAAAAAAGAACCGCCGGCAGGCAGTCAGCCTTTCCATCCGCTCCACGGCTCCTTGCTCCCCGATCGGGGTAGAGCTCACCTGAGCGGGTGCCACCATCCGTTCCCGCTCAGGAGCCTCCAGCCCAATCGGGACTGTGGGAGGCGGAGCCCAACGCTACAAAAAAGAACCGCCGGCAGGCAGTCAGCCTTTCCATCCGCTCCACGGCTCCTTGCTCCCCGATCGGGGTAGAGCTCACCTGAGCGGGTGCCACCATCCGTTCCCGCTCAGGAGCCTCCAGCCCAATCGGGACTGTGGGAGGCGGAGCCCAACGCTACAAAAAAGAACCGCCGGCAGGCGGGCCCGCGCCTTAGGCAGTGGCACTCCGGCAGCACCACAAGCAAAAACAGAGGTCTCCCCTGCAGCAGAGCCATGTCTGGAAATCCCCTGCTATCTACAGCAAGTATAATTTCACTATATAGCCACTACATATTATGACTATTTTAAATGTATCCATTTTACCATACTGTCATCAATACATCTAACTGTACCACTAGCCACTGTTCAGTGTATTTACCATACTGTTGTCAGTAACCTTTAAAAGCTCTACTGTATTGTTACCAGTAATCCTCCTTGTCAATCAATCTTTATACTGTTGTCAGTAGCACTATCAGTTCCAATAGCCACAGTACTGCTATCAATAATCCACCAATGCTAATAATTTATACTACTGTGGTTAATAACCTCACCAGTTCCAGTCATCAGTACACTTCTTAATAGTTATCTATCTCTAACCACTGCCTGTGACTGAAGTGTTGGATGTGACCCAGCATACTGCTCTAAGTATCAGGAATCTAACATTATCATCCTGGTATTCTAAATTGACTGTCCCACCTCCAATTACATAGCGCTCTTCCAAGATGGGCTCCCCCATTACTGCCATAATAGGATGCTATATAATCATGTCAAGTTGGTTCTCCAACTCTCTCGCCTTAACTCCAGCATCCAACCAGATTCCTATTTTACGGAACCATGGGAGAAGGTGGTCCAGTGCATTCCACGACAACATAACCTGGGACACCCGCCCACACCATCCCCATCTGTTACACATTGCACTTCAACATAGTACGAAACCCAAAAACTTTGAAACCCCCCACCCTCCTAGCCTAAAATGTGCCCTCATCAACGCCCGTTCGATCAGAAAGAAGTGGCCAGCCGTCATCGACATCATCACCAGCCATAGTCTTGATATACTCATGGTCACTGAGACGTGGTTATCCGCTGAAGACAACGTCATACTCAACCAGCTCCTCCCCCAGAATTTCACCGCACATTCAAGTCATAGACAAGACAAAAGAGGAGGTGGCGTGCTCATCCTCACAAGATCAGACCTCCATTTTCGAACAGTAGACGCCACCAGTACAAACCATATGGAGAACGTCACCATCTCTAATAAACACTGCTCAATCAACCTGCTTTATAGAGCACCTTCAGCTTCTCCAGACGACCTTTCGGCTATCATCGATCTTGCAGCTAACACTCAGAACCCAAGCATCCCAACTTGGATCCTTGGTGACTTTAACTTGCCTACATTACAAGATAATCAAGCTTCAGCCTTCCTCGACGCCCTCAACAATCTGGGTTTCAAGCAATTAATTAATGATCCTACACATATTAAGGGTAATACCCTAGATCTAGTATTTGCCCCGCAAACCTCTCTTAACCCAGACCTGGATCCTATAACCTCCATAACTCCTGTTCCTTGGTCGGATCACAAACTGATCACCATCCAGATTCCTTTGTACAAAGCCTACACAAAAATCAATAAAATACAAAGCATCTCCACAAGACCGCCCTCTCGATGTTTCAAGCCTTACAACAGAGATCTTATCCTCGCTGAAACACAACAACTCTTCTCTGAAACCACCCAGAACCTTGATGACCACCAGAACCTTGATGGCCTAATTTCTCACTGGAACAATTGCCTCAGCTCAATAGCCCAACGTACACCAACCAACAGGCCCTCAGGTAGAAAGAGGAGTGCCCCCTGGTACTCAGCCGATCTTAAAGCATCGCTTAACCAATTACGGAAACTTGAGAAACGCTGGCGCCGATCTCATTCTTTAAATGACCAGATAACATACAACCGTCATCTGGCTGCGCATCGCAACACAATCACCAACTCGATGAAGCAGCAGTACTACTCCGATACCTTAAAGAGATCGCTTAATAAGCCACATGACCTTTTCGACATGGTTAAGACCTTATCAAAGGAACCATCTTCTGGACCCCCATTCGAGATACACCCACAAGATTTTGCAACCTATCTCCAATCCAAGATATGCCAGACCAACAGAACCTCTAATACAACCTCCGCAACAGAGCAAGTCTGCCAAACAACACTAACCATGTTTTCCACCCCCACCAAGAGAGGTCTGGAAGACACTATTGCGGCCATTAATACCACTACTGCCCAGTCCGATCCATGCCCAGCCTTCTGGATCAAGGAGCTTCGCAGTCACTTCAGCCCAATACTGTCCAAAATAATTAACCTCTCCTTCTCCTCCGGCTCTTTCCCTTCAGTCCTGAAACACACCTCTATTAGACCTCTGCTAAAAAACTGCAAGCTCGATCCCCAACAGGTAGAATCCTACAGACCCATATCCAGCATTCCATTACTTGCGAAGATCATCGAAAAGGAAGCTCAACGTCAACTGCAGGAGCACATCGACGTCGCTGCACCGTTAGACACATGCCAACATGGTTTTAGGGAAGGCCATGGCGTTGAAACCCTCCTTACCACTCTATTTTGCAAAATACTCACTGGCATTGATGACATCCGGCAAGGATTTGCTCTCATCTTTCTGGACATAGCTGCAGCCTTTGACTCAGTAAATCATGAGCTTCTATTAGGACGACTGTTTGACAAGGGCATTAATGGACTAGCGCTCGAATGGTGCAGATCCTACCTGTCTGAAAGATGGCAACATGTTCGTTCTGGAGGGATAAATTCTGAACCTTTCCACCAAAGTCAAGGAGTCCCACAAGGATCCTCCCTCTCGGCGCTCTTGTTCAACATTTACATGCAGCCAATCTGTAATATTATCCGGTCCTTCAATGTCGACTGTATGTTATACGCAGACGATGTCCTGCTCTACATACCCTTCTCTACCGAGCATCTGGACCTCTCCCCACTGACGAGTTGTTTCAATGCAATATCTGACTGGCTTCTCTCTCAAAACCTCAGAATACAACATAAGAAAACGGAAGTACTCTTCATTACGAGGAACCCCAACTTTACCCCACCGCAATATCTTAAAGTAAAAGAAGCTGAGCTGCAATCTAAATCCTCAATACGATACCTGGGAGTCACCTTAGATCAACGCCTGGATATGAAGGCCCACATAGGGAACATAGTCAAATCAGTCTACCACAAGATCCGCTCACTAAGGTATCTACGTTCCATCCTCGAACCAACTGATTTTCGGACGATTTTCCAGGCATTGGTCATACCTCATTTTGACTATGCCAATGCAATATTACAAGGTCTTCCCCAATCTACGTTAAACCCGCTGCAGCTAGCTATGAACGCGGCAGCAAGAGTCCTCCATGGAGCTTCCAGGAGCGACCACGTGACACCTCTGCTAATACAGCTACATTGGCTACCAATTCGTGCAAGAACTATCTTCAAGACCTTGATAATCACTTTTAAAGCTGTTCACAATCTCTCACCTGCATCCGTAACTGCCCTCATCCATTCCACATCCCCAAATAGAATAAGAAGAACCACGGCTATAAACTCCCTAAAAGTCCCAAAGGCACTTACTGCCTGCACCAAATCAACAGCCAACAGGGCCTTCAGTCTCAGTGCACCAAGATTCTGGAATGCATTACCCCATGACATCCGGGCTATTAAGAACCTACCACAGTTTAGGAAAGCCCTCAAAACTCACCTCTTCAACAAGTACCTGATAGACCATGACTGCACCCCCTAGAACCTCAGGACATCACCGATACCATTCTCAGTCAAATTTACAGTACCACAAGCAACTCACCATGTGGATACTCAAACCTATAAAGTGAACTGTGTTTTCTATGCAACTGCTTTGATTATGACTCCATGTAATAAGTCTGTAAATAGTTACCCCTGTTAGCCAAGTTTCTGTCCCCTGTTATATGTAAACTCATACATGTTAACTGTAATGAGCATTTGTTCCATGTGAACCGTGCTGATGCTGAATAGTGCGGTATATAAGAGACTGTAAATAAATAAATAAAATAAATAAATATTTGCAACTTGAAAGTGAAGAATGCCAATGTTTTTAAAAAGGAATGATACACGGGTTTAGCAGCTTGTAACCAAGAAGCCAAGGTGCTGTGCAGAGCCCTGAGTGATACAGATTTGTGCTATACCAAGCCTGGGACCTAAGAATGTAAGCTTGACTAAAGGCAAGGTTTATTGCTTCGTTTAAAACAAGCTGTTTGAAACGGCTAATGCCTGGACGGTGCTGTAAAGTTTGTTTTTCCTTTTTGAATGGAGAAGTATCCCATTTTTGTTCTGGTTATATCTGAACTGCTGACAAAGAAGTTCAATGGTTAAGTAGAAAATAAAATTCCTGTTACCTTTGAAACCCTCGGCTGTTTTGGTTCTTCCCACACAACTACATTATTGAGAAGCCTCAGCATTGGGAATTCAGGTGATAAGGGACATAAAGAGGTACGCCCACTACATATAGGCAACCGCCTAACACGTAGAGGGCACTACACTTGGCATGGTTCATTTCTTATCTTCAACATCACACCTTTTCAGTTTCTTGGCATAATTCTCGTTCCACATCCTATACGTTTCCTTGTAGTGTTCCCCAAGGAACTATTCTGGCCCCTACTCTAATGTATTTCTTGCCCTATTGGCTACGCTCATGCAAACATTCTGGCTTGCATTGTTATATATTTGCCAACAATATCCAGTTAGTTTTCTATACTGCTTCATCTTCACTTAATCTTTCACTGTTGACTTCTGGCTTCTCTTTAATTGACGATTGGCTTAATATTCATCAAATGAAATTAAATCTTTCAAAGTCTAAAGCGATGGAAATTTCTCAATATTCTTCTTCTAACTTGACAGCAATCCATTCCTCTAGTGGACCATTTTACAATACTTGGGATATAAAAAAAATCCTTCTCTTATGTTTCAGATTCATATTACACATCGTTGTATTTCTTCATGAGGAAAATTTGTTCTGTGAAATCTAATTTGAGTTTGAACTCTGGTCTTAGTTCTTATCCTCAATCATATTGACTATTGCAATTCTCTCTATTTTGGCTTCTCAGTCCACTTTAAATTGTTTACAACTTCTACATAATGCTGCTGCTAAACTGTTAGCTGATACTGGAAAAGTTGAATAGATTTCTCCCATATTAAAGGATCTAATTTGGCTTCCCATATAATACCATATTTGATTTAAGATTTGTTTTTTTAATTCATAAAGTTTTGCATACTAATGTCCCGCTGTACTTTTCATCAGTTTATACTCCATATGCCTCTACACGACCATTTCGGGCAAATAGGATTAACTAGTTTGTGCTTCCAAATGCTTACAATAGTTTCTTGGATACAACTACTGAAACTGATTTTTCTTGTTATGAGCCTGATCTTTGGAATTCTCTTCCCCTTCATTTGAGAGGAGAAGTGAATTGTTCCAAATTTATTTATTAGTATTTAGCTTATGCCTTTCCAGGAGTAGTTCAAGGCGAGTTACAATTTAAGCACGCTGGGGACAGGAAATGCCTGCTGTACCTGAATGTAAGGTACAAACAAACTGAGGAAGTGGAGGTTAAGTGACTTGCTCAAGGCCATAAAGAGTACAGTGGAATATGAACCCTGGTCTTTCTGGTCCCAGGCTGTTACCCTACCCACTAGGCTACTACTCAGATTCAAATTCAAATCTGCCTTGAAAACATTTTTTTTTAAATTATGGCTTTTGGTTTCCACCCCTTCCCCCCCCCCCTTTCCCGGTGAACATACTTGAATAAGATGGCTGATTATGTCTGCTTCTAAAAGTACGATGGATTTTTCTCTTCCCTTTTTTATGATATTGTAACTTTGTTTATTTTTTGTTGTTTTGTATTGTGAACCATTTTGTATTATCCCTTTAGGTTAAAAATGGCATATCAAATATTGAATAAAACTAAATTTTAAAAAAATCAGATGGGTGCATGGGCCAGACGGCCCAATTTAAATCTGGAAGATTAGCTGCAAGAAAACATAATTGTGTTTCATGAAGAAAGGGTCTACTGCCTCAAATAATAATAGCCATTAACAATAAAGCGTAGTTACTCACCTGTAACAGGTGTTCTCCAGGGACAGCAAAAATCAGTCTTCACATATGGGTGACATCGACGCCAACAGAGCCCTGCACTGAAGCCTCTCCCCAGCTTTCAAAGAAAGTCTTTGGGAGATGCCACCATGCATGCACCACGCAGTCAGATGACATAGCTAGAGCTGACAAAGAAGTTGGACAAAAAACTGCAACTCCAAGGGGAGGAGCGAGGGCTGTGAGGACTGATT
Organism: Ichthyophis bannanicus; assembly: GCA_033557465.1. Classification (NCBI taxonomy): domain Eukaryota; kingdom Metazoa; phylum Chordata; class Amphibia; order Gymnophiona; family Ichthyophiidae; genus Ichthyophis; species Ichthyophis bannanicus. The sequence goes on along the minus strand of CM066040.1, from coordinate 221,680,960 downwards.
CCTGCTGTCCCTGGAGAACACCTGTTACAGGTGAGTAACTACGCTTTCTCCAGGAACAAGCAGAAAGTTAGTCCTCATATATGGGACTCCCTAGCTACAGGCTACCGAGAACCTGTAGAGAAAAAACACGGCCCACCAGTGAGCAGCCACAAGTGAATCTGAGGACCCCTATTTCCAGGGAGACCCCTTGGCTCTGGTAACCTGAACAAGAAGGGCCAAAGAGCAGGAGTTGCCTAAACCCCGAAAAGATTACAAAGTATGGGCTAGTCAAAGGCCCTGTCCCATCGAGACTCCCTCTCCAGGCAGAAATGAGCTGCAAAAGTGTGGATGTTGGACCAGGTGAGGGCCCAGCAGGAGTCTCCCATAGGCACAGAAGGTAGGCTTGCAACTGAAGTTGCCATAGCCCTGAAATTGTGCGCTGTGACCCGGCGCTCCAACAGTAGCCTGGCCTGGTTGTGGGCGAAGGCAATGCAATCCGCCAACCAGATCGACAGACTGAGGTCGTATGAAACTAAAAGCTGCAAGGCTTTGAGATGGCCCTGGGTGCAATGTGGGTAGAAGAACAAAGCCATTTTGCAGTCCAGGGGTCCAGGGAGTGGAGAATGGCCGATACCTTGTTGGCATGGGGCCGAGGGAAGAAGATGGGAAGTACCATCTCCTGGTTGAGGTGGAAATCAGATACCACCTTCGGCAGAAATTTCGGGTGAGTGCGGAGTGTACTTGTACAACCTGGTGTAGAGTGGCTCTGCCACCAAGGCCTGAAGCTCACTGACTTTGTGGGCGGAAGTGAGTGCCATCAGGAAGGACACCTTTCAGGACAGGTAGCGCAAGGGGCAGGTAGCCAAGGGCTCGAAGGGCAGCTTGATGAGTTGCGCTAGGACCACATTGAGATCCTTTTACACCAGGGGAGGATGGATGGGTGGCTTGGAAAGCAGTAAGACTCACAAGAACAGAGTAACTAGGGGCTGCACAGAAAGAGGTTTGCGCTCTATGGAGTGATGGTTTGCGGAGAGTGCACTCAGGTGGACGGAGCTGGACTTAAGCCCGGACTGCGAGAGGTGGAGCAAGTATTGCAGAACCATGTGTACCAGGCAGAATGGGATCACCCATTAATCCGTGCACCATAAGGAAAATCTGTGCCCCTTGAAGGAGCCAGGAGGACTTTCTCTACCTCCCTGGGAAGGTTGAGGGGGGCTAAAGCGACTCATTCAGCAGCCATGCTGTGAGCAACAAGGATCCCAGGTTGAGGTGGAGGATCGAGCCCTTTTCCTGGGTCAAGAGCCCTTAGGAGCTCCTGAGAGGGACTGGGGATTCTGTCGAGCAACGAGGCAGTAGAGGAAACCAAGGCTGCCTGGGCCACCTCAGGGCTACCAGAATCATGGAAGCCTTGTCTCGCTGGACCTTGAAGAGGGTCCACGCTCTCAGTGGTGTGGGAGGGAAGGTATACAGCAGGCCCCCTGACTACGAGATGAGGAAGGCATCTGCCACCACCTGGCCCAGGTGTGGGTGCAGGCAGCAGAAATGTGGTAGCTGAGCATTGACTGGGCTGGCAAAGAGGTTGAGGTTCAACCTGAACAGCCGTTGCACCACCCCTGGGTCTAGGTGCCACTCGTGTGGCTGGAGGACCCTACTCAGCTTGTCCATCAGGGTGTTGCCCTGGCCCATGAGGTATGCCGCCCGGATGAGCATAGCCTGACTGATCACTTACGAGAAGAGGCTACTAACTCCTGGCACAGGTGGTAGGAGCCTATGCCCCCTTGCTTGTTCAGGTGAAACATCGTGACCTGACTGGTGCTGTAGGCGGTGCTGGAAAGAACTTAGTGCCAGGAAGACGGCCCTGAGTTCCAGCTGGTTGATCTGCTGTTCACTTTCCTCAGGTGACCATACTCCCTAAGTGCCCAGCTCCTCGCAGTGGGAACCCCAGTCCCGTAGGGAAGCATCCATTGTGAGGACCCCTCTGGGGGCTCGGGAATTGGAAGGGTATGCCCTGGTGCAGGTTCTGTGTAACCTGCCATCAACTGAGTGACTCTGCCAGTTGACAGGAGACCATGAATCTGTCTTGGAGCCGGCCCGTGCTCGAGTCCACTGTAAGCGGAGGCACCACTGAGCTGTCCGAATGTGGAGGCGGGCATTGGGGACCATGGAAAACATGGACCGTGGAAGCCATGTGACCGAGAAGGCGGAGCATGAACCATGGCTGACACCATGTGGCAGTGCTGTACTTCAGCAGCCATGGCCAAGAGGCGATCTACCCTGTCCAGGGGGAGGAAAGCCTTGGCTTGAAGGATGTCCAAGTGAGCCTCTATGAACTCCAAGTCTTGTGTTGGAGTGAGATGAGATTTTGGGTGATTTATCACAAATCACAGATGCCGTAAGAACTTGATGGTGAAGCCTGTGGCATGCAGCGTCTCTGCAGCTGTGTCCCCTCTTACTAGCCAGTCATCTAGGTAAGGGAAGACGAAGGCCCCTTGGAGACGAAGATAGGCAGCCACCACTGCTAGGCATTTGGTGAAGCCCTTGGCGCCGAGGTGAGGCCGAAGGGAAGTACCCTGTACTGGTAGTGGTCACCCCAACCATGAATCTAAAATACTGCCTGTGACTGGGATGGATGAAGATGTGGGTATAGGCATCCTTCAGGTCCAAGGAGCATAGTCAATCTCGCTGCTGGAGGTAGGGCAGCAACATTCCAAGGAAGAGCATCTTGAATTTCTCCCGTACCAGGAATTTGTTCCGGTATCTCAGGTCCAGGATGGGCCTTAGTCCTCCTATTCTTTTTGGGACCAGAAAGTACCTGGAGTAAAACCTTTTTCCTCTCAGGTGGTGTGGTATGGGCCCCACGGCCCTATCCCTGAGAAGGTCTGCAAGTTCCTGCATTAGCAGAGCCTGGTGCAGGGGAGACTGAGGGGCTCCCCAGGAAAGAAGGGTAGAGGTGGCTGGTCCAAGTGGAGGAGATAACCCTCCCTAACCACCTGAAGTACCCATGAGTCGGAAGCCTATTTGTGGGCAAAATGAACCAGGCGCCCCCATGTCGGGAGCTGACCCTCCAGTGGAAGAGAGGCTATGCTGAGGGCGTCAAAACCCCGACCCAGGCTGGGATGGGGCTAGTGTCTGGGGCTTGGGCCCTTTGGGCTTGCAAGGAACATGGTCTGTTCCCTTGCCTTGGTGACCCTGCTGAGGAATCTGGGCGGCTGGGTATGGAGGATAGTCTCAATAGGATTGGCCCTTTCTGAGGAAAGGAGGCTTCTTTCCCTGTGGCTTTTTCCTCTGGAGAATGGAGGCTTTCCTCGAGAGCTGAGTCCGGGTAACAAACTCTGTCTCGATTTCGGCCATCATGGGCTTGCCGAAGAGCTGTTCCGAGCAAGGGACATCGAGGAGTTTCTCCTGTACCCATTGCTCAAGGTCCGGAGCCAAGCTTGGCGTCGAGTGCCGATGCCAGTGGCAGCGACCCTCGCACTGGACTCAAAGCCATCGTAAGCGGCTCAGGACAGGTATTCAGAGCACTCTCTGATAGACTTCAAAAGAGTATGGAAACGCCTGAGGTGATCTCCACTGAGGCCCACCGTGAAGCTTCCGAGTTCCTTGGCCAGGTCTCGGAGGAACATGCCAATGTAAAGTTGGTAAGTTTGGATACGGCAGGCCAACATCGAGGCATTTGGCATTTTCACCCAAGGGCATCGAGGGCATGGGTCTCCCTGTTTGGGGGCACCAAAGAGTGCGTCTTCGGGCTCTTCTGCTGGTGCATAGCCGACCACCATGGAAGTGTGGAGGAGTTGTGCCTTCCGGAAGCCTTGCCACTGTTGAACCCGGTACATTGTATCCAGGCGTCGGCTGACGAACAGCACCAAAGTCGGGGTTTCCCACATCCTGAGAAGGAGCCGGCTGAGAATGGAGGGGATGGGAACCGTCTCCTTTGGCGGTGCCTTGTATTGGAGGATGTCAAGCTCCTCTGTACGCGGGTCCTCCTCCGATTCAGTAGTGAGGAAGAGAGCCCAAACAATGTCCCTGACAAACTTGAGGAATGAGGTATCCTCGGGTGGGGATCAGCGTCTCGTGGCCGGTGGAGATGGATTCGAGGGAAGGTCCCGGTGGGTTCGAGTCTCCGGAGATGTCTTGACATCGGACTCCCAGTAAGAGTAATCCGAGGAAGACCTGAGGCCTGATGGCTCCAAGGGTGAGGTTGGCTCTGATCTTCGTTGCCTCGAGGCTTGGGCATGGCCGGAGCTAGAGGACCTCGCCCCCGAGGATTGGGAATGAGACCCTTGCCGAGGATCGGCCTGAGGCATCTGGCTCTCAGGGATGGCTTTGATGGCCCAGAGAGTGTTCAACATCGAGGTCCCTAGGGTCTTGGGGTGAGTGCCGGCGGTGCCGGCAATCGATGTTTGCTGGGAGATAATGATCGCAGAAATGCTGCGTTCCAGTGCCAGTATTCGAGCTTCCCACTCGGGGCTGGCAGTTATTGACACTGATGCCGGGGTGACCGGGTCGGGTGTCGAAAAAGAGAGGGTCCTCAGCAGGATAGCCTTCGGGAGACCGGGGTCCGTCGCTGGAGGTCTTTATGTCCTGGGTACCTTTCAGGGGTGCTCCTGCTCAGACTCCTCGGATGCTCGTTGGGAACTGAGGGACCTTGCATGGGATTTCCCATGCATGTCCGCCTCCCAGGACGAGGTCCTCGAGGTCTTCTTCTTATTATTATGCTCTCACTCCAGGGACCCTTGTTTGGAGTGTCTGCAAGCCCGTTCTGGAACCGTGGGGGCTTTACACGACTCTGAGGATCCATGCAGGGCCTTTGAGCGTGAGGCAACCAGGGAAACCAGAGTTGAGTCTGCCTTATGGAAGATGTCGTCTTGCTTTAGCTCAAAATATGGTCATTTTAGAGAGGGTCTAATCATATGCGAAAATAAACAGGCAAAAACCCTCAAAATCAAAATCTCAGGCAATGACTTACTTCATTTGTAGTAACCTAGGTTGATATGATGCTGTTGAAAAATCTCAAAAAATTGTTTAAATTTTGAAAAACGGGTCTCAGACTCGCGGTTAGCTCACTCCTGCAGTCTATGTCAAAGGATGTGTGCTACAATTGCATCAACGACCCGTGATGTTAATTCAGGCTAAATCAGTGATCAACAAATTGACATTCCAAATAAAAGGTAGCAGAACACTTATTTGCTTATCTTATGCATCCCCGACGCCTTCATCCGGCTGCCGTTCTGCGTTTCACATAACGGATTCGTTTTATCAGGGGGGTGGTTCAAAATGTCTGCTGGAACTTGATGAATCCTGCCATACAATGGTTATAAATGTCTCGAACCTTACTGTTGAAATTATTAAACTTGATGTTTGGCGCGTTGAATTGGAACTTATCAGTTTCTCCAAAAAGACGCCTTTTATTTGGAATGTCAATTTGTTGATCACTGATTTAGCATGAATTAACATCACGGGTCGTTGATGCAATTGTAGCACACATCCTTTGACATAGACTGCAGGAGTGAGCTAACCGCGAGTCTGAGACCCGTTTTTCAAAATTTAAACAATTTTTTGAGATTTTTCAACAGTATCATATCAACCTAGGTTACTACAAATGAAGTAAGTCATTGCCTGAGATTTTGATTTTGAGGGTTTTTGCCTGTTTAGTCTTGCTTTAGCTGGCAGTTCTGGATGGCCTTTGCAGACATTTTCTTACATAAGGAACATTCCTCCAGGTCATGATCGAAACCCAGACACCGGAGGCAACAATCATGAGTGTCGATGAGGGACATATTCCTGGAACACAGATCACATTTCTTAAAACCGGTGGCCATTGGGGCAAAAGGTACCTGAGCAAGGTTGAAGACCTTCAACGCACTCAGCAGCTGAAAAGGGGCAAAAGCACTTGAATGGAAAGAACTTAAGAAAAGAGTCTCGAGACCCGATACTGGAGTAGCGGGGCCCAAGAGGCAGGAAAAGAACCGGTGTAAGCCGGAAGAGGTATGAAAAGTACAAGAAAAATGGTGAAATTAGACTTACCTGCTAACTGTGGTTCCTTAAGGAACTCCGGTCTGGTCCTGAATCTTTGGGGTCTTGCTCCTCCTCCAGCAGCTTGGAGACTGAGAAACGTCATCCTTTTGATGACACCGGTATAAATAAACAGGATCCGCCTCCTGACTCCAGTAACCTATTGACAAAGCAGACTCACCGGAGCAACAATTAAGTAGTAAATGCTACTAACATTTTTCACATAACTTAACGGATAACTTTATAAATTAGCAGAACACATTTGAAAATATTTGTGTTCCACCCAAACCTTACTTAACGTCTTTGACATGCTGAGATCCCTATTTCCTGTCATGAAGGATATAGACTGAATCTAAAAACTCCCCTGAAATGAATCCCTCCCCTTATGGGCTATAACCTTTACTGTCACTCGTCCAGTTTACCTGTAACACATCAGTTGCTTCAGGCTCTAGTCCACGTAAGAACTAGGGAGGGATACAGGACTAGACTGGAGTTCCTTAAGGAACAACAATTAGCAGGTAAGTCTAATTTCACCTTCCTTAGCGTCCCTCCAGTCTAATCCTGAACCTTTGGGGATGTAACAGAGCAGTGCAAAAAGTCAACGGGAGGGACCTGCTAGACCAGCCTGAAGCACTGCTGATCCAAAACAGGCACCCTTCTCTGCCTGCAAATCCAGACGATAATATCTGACAAAGGAATGCAAAGACGGCCAAGTAGCCGCCTTACAAATCTCCACCGCGGGCACCAAACTACACTCTGCCCATGAAGTTGCTTGCGCCCTAGTCAAATTTATTTATTTATTTATTTACAGTCTCTTATATACCGCACTATTCAGCATCAGCGCGGTTCACATGGAACAAAAAATGCTCAGTACAATTAACATGTAAGAGTTTACAGATAACCGGGCAAGTAAATTGGATAACAGGGGTAAACTATTTACAGCATTTGCTACATAAACTTGTATAACAGTGGCAAACTATTTACAAATATTGTTACATAAAGTCGTATGATCCTGAATACCATAGAAACAAATGCACCACTAAGGGTTAGGGAATCTTTCTTGGCATGTTGTTGGGGAACCATATAATTGCTTAGCGGGTTGCATCTCTGTCTCAGTGGGTGAGGATGGGTTCTATGAGATACTTATTGAAAAGATGGTATTTAAGGGCTTTCCTAAACTGTGTGATGCTCTTAATAGCCCGGATATCTGGAGGTAATGCGTTCCAGCATCTTGGCGCACTGATACTAAACGCCCTATTGGCTGTAGATGTTGTGCACGCTGTTAATGCTTTCGGGACTTTTAAGGTGTTTGTAGCTGTGGATCTCCTTGCTCTATTAGGAGATGTGATATGGATGAGGGCCGTTATTGATTCAGGGGAGAGCTTGTTAATAGCTTTAAAAGTGATTAACAGTGTCTTGAAGACAATTCTAGCCTGGATAGGTAGCCAATGTAATTGTATCAGCAGAGGTGTCACGTGGTCACTTCTGGAGGCTCCATGGATGACCCTTGCTGCAGTGTTCATGGCGAGCTGTAGTGGATGTAAGGTGGATAGGGGCAGGCCTTGAAGGATGGCGTTGGCGTAGTCAAAATGAGGTATGATCAACGCCTGGTATATAGTCCTGAAGTCATTTGGTTCTAGCATGGATCGTAAATGCCTAAGTGAGCGGATCTTATAGTATATTGCTCTGACAGTGTTCGCTATGTGGGCTTTCATGTCCAGGCGTTGATCCAGAGTGACTCCTAGGTAGCGTATTGAAGGTTTAGAATGTAACTCTGCTCCTTTTACCTTAAGGAATGGTGGTGGGGTGAAGTTAGGGTTCCTCGTAATGAAGAGTACTTCCGTTTTCTTATGTTGTATTCTGAGGTTTTGGGAGGAAAGCCAGTCAGATATTGCGTTGAAACAGCTCGTCAATGAGGAGAGGTCCTGATGTTCAGTAGAGAAGGGTATGTACAACAGGACATCGTCAGCGTATAGCATGCAGTCGACATTGAAGGATCGGATGATCTTGCAAATTGGCTGCATGTAAATGTTAAACAGGAGGGCTGAAAGGGAGGAACCTTGTGGGACTCCCTGGCTTTGGTGGAAAGGTTCCGATGTCATGCCTCCAGAACGCACATGTTGCCATCTTCCGGACAGGTAAGATCTGCACCATTCAAGAGCTCTACCAGTAATGCCTTTTTCAATTAGTCGACCTAAGAGAAGCTCATGACTTACTGAATCGAAAGCTGCAGCGATGTCCAGAAAGATGAGAGCAAAGCCTTGACGGATGTCGTCGATGCCAGTGATTATCTTGCAGAAAAGGGTGGTAAGAAGAGTTTCCACTCCGTGGGATTCCCTAAAACCATGCTGGCAGGGGTCTAATGGTGCGGCAGTGTCGACGTGATCTTGTAGTTGTCGTTGTACCTCTTTTTCGATGATCTTCGCAAGCAGAGGTATACTGGATATAGGTCTGTATGAATCTACTTTTTGGGGGTCGAGTTTGCAGTTTTTCAAAAGAGGTCTGATAGAGGTGTGCTTAAGCGCTGAGGGGAAGGAACCTGTTGTGAAGGAGAGGTTCATTATATTGGATAGTATTGGGCTGAAGTGGCTGCGGAGCTCCTTAATCCAGAAGGCTGGGCAAGGATCGGACTGAGATGTGGTGGTGTTAAGGGCCATAATAGAGTCTTCAATTCCTTTCTTGGTAGGGGTAGAGAATACGGTTAGGGTTGCAGGGCAGTCTCGTTCTGGGGTGGTGGTTGTAGTCAAGATATTGATAGTCCGGCATGTCTTGGATTGTGCATAGTTAGCAAAATCTTGTGGGTGAATCTCAAATTGAGGTCCGGAGGTTGGTTCCTTTGATAGCGTCTTGACTAGGTCAAAAAGATCGTGGGGTTTATTAAGTGATCTTTTTAAGGTCTCTGAGTAGTGTTGTTTCATTGCATCAGTGATTGCCTTGCGGTGTGCAGCCAGATGACAATTGTATGCTGTCTGGTCAACTGTAGAGTGGGATCGGCGCCAGCGCTTCTCGAGTTTCCGTAATTGGGTAAGAGAAACTCTAAGATCTGCTGTGTACCATGGAGCGCTCGTTCTTTTCCCTAGGGGCTTGTCGGTTGGTGTGCGTAGGGCGATTGTACTGAGGCAATTGTTCCAGTGAGTAACCAGGTCGTCAAGGTTCGAGGTGGTTTCGCTAATGAGTTGTTGCGTTTCGGTGAGGATAAGGTCTCTGTTGAAAGGCTTGAAACATCTAGAGTGAGGTCTTGTAGTGTTGTTTGGTATCTTATTGAGCTTTGAATCGCTTTTGTGCAAAGGAATGTGGAGGATGATCAGTTTGTGATCTGACCATGGCACAGGAGTTACGGACATTATGGGGTCATGTGATGGGTTAAGGTATAACTGAGGGGCGAATACTAAGTCCAGAATATTTCCCTTAGTATGGGTCGGTTCTATTACTAGTTGTTTGAAGCCGAGATTTGTGAGGGCCTCAAGGAAGGATAACACTTGATTGTCCTGCAGTGTTGGCAGGTTGAAATCGCCTAGGATCCAGTTTGGGACGTTTGGGTTTTGCGTGTTGGAGGCGAGATCAATTATTGCAGCAAGATCATCCGGGGAAGCTGAGGGTGCTCTGTAAAGCAGGTTGATTGAGCATCGTTTATTTGAGATGATGACGGATTCAAGGAGATTAGTGTTGGTGGCGTCAACCGTCTGGAAATGAAGGTCTGTCCTGGTGAGGATGAGCACCCCTCCTCCTCTTTTGTCTCTTCTATGACTTGTATGAGCTGTGAAGTTCGGTGGTAGGAGCTGGTTGAGTATGACGTTGTCTTCGTCGGATAGCCATGTCTCAGTGACCAAGAGTATATCAAGGTCGTGGAGGGAAATCATATCGGTGACAACTGGCCACTTCTTCCGGATAGAACGGGCATTAATGAGGGCACATTTTAGGTTATGAGGATAGGAGTTTTCCACTTTCTTGGAATTCACAGAGTGCTGAAGCGCAATGTGTAGCAGATGTGGGTGATGTGCGCGGGTATCCCAATTTACATTGTTATGGGATGCACCAGACCATCTCCTTCCATGAGCCCTTAGCCCTACCGGAACTGCTTTACCTTTCAAAATATATGTGGACGCAATTGCTTTTTTAAGCCATCTGGCAATGGAAGCTTTCGATGCTGCTTGCCCTTTCTTTGGACCTCCAAATAAAACAAACAAACAATCTATCCGAACTACGGAAAGAAGCTGTACCTTTTAAATACCACTTCAATGCCCTTCAAACATCCAACCTATGTAACTGCTTCCCGCACTGCCTTCCTCAAATACCAGCAGCAATACCACCTGATTCACATGAAAAGGTGATACCACTTTGGGAAAAAAGTATGGCACTGTCCTCAACACCACTTTTGTATCATTAAAAACCAGAAAGGGTTCTCTACAGGACAACGCTTGTAACTCAGATATTCTCCTGGCTGAAGAAATAGCCACCAGAAACACCACCTTTAAAGTAAGATCTTTCAGCGACGCTCTCAACAAAGGTTCGAAAGGCACTCGCACCAAGGCTTCCAGAACTAAATGTAAGTCCCGCGACAGAACCACTTGCCTATGCGGTGGTCGCAACAGCGAAACCGCCCTCAAAAACGTTTGACATCTGGATGTCCCCCTAGTGCCTCACCTTTTATCTTACCTCTGTAACAGGATAGAGCTGCCAACTGCACCCTTAGGGATGCAGCCACCAAGCCCTTCTCTTATCCTTCCTGCAAAAATGCCAGTACCTGAGGTATTGTAGCTTTTAAGGCTGTAACGTTCTGGTCTACACCCCAAGCTTCGAACACCCGCCAAATACGAATATACGCTAAGGAAGTTGATCTCTTCAGAGCTTTCAACAAAGTGGCCACCACTGCCGCCGAATAACCTCTCGCTATCAACCTTGCCCTTTCAATAGCCAAGCCGTTAGCGAAAACCAATCCACCTGAGGCATAAGCAGAGGTCACTGAAATAACAGGTCCCTCCGAACCGGCAGCTTCCATGGCTTGTCTACCAGGAGCCTCATCAGGTCCACATACCAAGGACATCTTGGCCAATCCGGCGCAATTAGAATCACCTGTCCTCTGTGACGTTCTATGCGCTGCAGCACCCGACCAATTAACACCCACGATGAAAACACGTAGACTAGTCGGTCCACCGGCCAGGGCTGAATTAATGCATCCAGGGCTTCTGACATCCTTTCCCGTCTTCTGCTGAAGAATCGATGGCCTTTGCAGATTGAAAAGTCGCCATGAGATCCATTACCAGCGGGCCCCATCGACGCACCACCATTTCGAACACCTGCGGATGGAGAACCCACTCTCCCGGGTCTACTCTTACCCAACTCAGAAAATCGGCCTCTACATTTTCTATCCCGGCGACATGCGCTGCTGACACTGCTAGCAGATGTAACGCGGCCCACTCGAACAACTGACCGGCCTCAGATTCCAGCAGTACACCGCTGGTGCCCCCTGCCAGTTGATATAGGCCACTGTCGTCGCATTGTTGGAAAATATCTGAACGGCTTTCCCGTGAAGACACCCCCGAAAAGCTCTTAGTGCCAGGACTACCGTTCGCATTTCCAACCTGTTGATTGACCAGGCCTTTTCCTGATCGGTCCACAAACCTTGAGCGAACCTTCCTTGGACATGAGCGCCCCAACCTGAGAGGCTGGCATCCGTCATTAGGGGAATCCAATCCGGTGCCTCTAAGGGCATTCCCTTCTCCAGATTTTCCGGCCTCAACCACCATAGGAGAGAGCGACGCGTCTCCTGCAGACAGGGTAATATGTGAGACAGACTGTCATCCTGGTGCGACCATCGTCTGAGCAATGCTCTTTGCAAAGGTATCATGTGGGCTCTCGCCCACGGCACTAACTCGAGCATCGCTGCCATGGTACCTAACAACTGCAGATAGTGCCAGGCCATGGGGTGTCTGTTGCGTAGAAATCTGCGGACCAACTTTCTCAAACCTTGTGCCCGCTTCTGCGGCAGAAACACTTTTCCAACACTTGTATCGAACCGAGCCCCCAGGTATTCCAGCATCTGCGATGGGCTCAAGCTGCTCTTGGATACACTGACTACCTAACCGAGCCTCTCCAAGAACACCACCACTCTGACTGTGGTCGCCTCGCTCTCCGCTTTGGACTTTGCTCAGATCAATCATCTAGATAAGGATGTACTAGAACCCCGTCCTTCCTTAACGCTGCTGCCACTACCACCATCACCTTGGTGAAGGTTCGTGGAGCCGTAGCTAGACCGAAAGGTAACGCTTGGAATTGAAAATGTCCCATCGGAACCGCAAATCTTAAAAACCTCTGATGTTCCTGCCGAATGGGAATGTGCAGATAAGCTTCCGACAAATCGAGGGACGTAAGAAACTCGTCCTTTCGCACCGCTACTATAACCGACTGTAACGTCTCCATCCGAAAATGAGACACTTTTAGACAGCAATTTAGCTGTTTGAGATCCAAAATTGGCCGATAGGTTCATTCTTTCTTTGGCACCATGAAATAAATGGAGTACTGACCGCAGCCACATTGGTCTGGAGGCACCGGTACCACCGCCTTGAGGGAGAGCAGACGTTCCAAAGTCTCCTGCACTACTGCGTATTTGGACTGTGCCTTGCACGGGGATTGTACGAAGGAATCAGTCACTGGCCGCTGAAGCTTGTCAGACGGCTGCCTGGGTGAGAATCTTCACAGTCTTGTCAAGTGCATATATCTATATGATTTGCAAGGTATTGTGGGCAATGTAGTTCATTCACACCAGACACAGCTGCTGACAATAATTTAGTTGTGCTCTTGGGTAAAGCCAATAAGATATTTATTTATGGGGTTATTTCTCCCAACACAGATATGCTTGGTAGCACATAAATTAGGTTACTTGCTTTCAGTGTTAACTTGGAAAAACAAAGTCAAAATCAGGAAAACAACAAATGAAAAGCTACAAAGCAAGAAACAAACTGTTCTTTTCAGGTTAACTTCTGATTACTTCCCACATAAATTCAGAAGTGATTCTCTCCTAGCTCACAAGCAATTAGGTAAGGCTTAATTGCTAGCAGTCACCAGCTGAAACCCCTTAGCTGGCTTGCCTTCCACTGTGTGGGTCAAATCCTGCTTCAGGAGCTTTTCTGAGTAGATTAAAGAACAAATTTGTATTTCTTTGTGATGGTTGCTGTACTTTATAACAGAAAGTTACCAACGGAGTTTAGATAGAGAACAGTCCATATAAACAGGATCCTCATCTGCTATTATTCCCCCTTGTTCAACAAGCATGGGTTCAATATCATGGATTGGCACAGATGAATCTCTCAATGGAGCATTTTCAGGAGAATACTTGTTTCCCTGCTGTCTTTCAAGGTTATAGCTAGGGCATAGATCAGTGTTCATACCTGAGCTTCCATTGCTGCTAGAGTTCCTCTCTATATAGCCTGGCCAGTATGTAGTCCAGTTCTTATGTCCAGCCTTCCAATCCAGATCCCTGGACACTGGATCTCTCTTCACATACCTTCTGGCACAGGTCTTAGGGTCCCTTCCACGTGCAGCCGTCTCCCTCACAGGTAGCCTCTGGTGATTCCTAGCTCTGCAGCACCATTCCTCTGGCTTTCCCCAGTCCAATGGTGTATGCTGGCCCTTGGAATACCTCCCAGTATACGTACTGCTTTGGACTCTTCTAGACCTCTCAAAGGCTTTTCTCTTCCTTCTTCCAAAGGGTCTCTTTCCCTCTCTGTCCGTCCGGTTTGGCTTCTGCTTCTGATGATCCTTCAGATGAAACTGATGATCAAACTCAAGCTGATTCTCAGGATACTGAGGACAATTCTCTGGATATCCAAGGTGATCATGAAGATGGTCATCTGTAGAATAAACTCTACTCTTATTCTGCTTAGATGAGTGCTCCTCCCTAACACAGCGCAGCTGTGCTGAATCAGGCCCTGCCCTTTGAGATGAGTGCTTAGGGATTACCTCATAGCCCTCCTGATTGAACACACGTTTCCCCACTTCAGCTCCTCTAATGGCTGCTGGAAACCTGGTGCATTCTGGGACTGGTAGTCTTTTATGGGAAAATTCTGTTTTCTTATTTCTACCAGAACTGACAGGTTGCTTGTTCAGAGTCACTTCACCTTTCCTATAGCTCCTTCCTGAGCTATGATAAGCTTCCTTATCACAAGCTCCAAGGCATAACCTTTGCGGATAACTTCCAGGACCCACTGATCGGACGTGATCTGGGCCCAGGCAGGATAAAAGTTCCGCAGGCAACCTCCTAACGGCACCTGTCCCTCCTGGGCCTCCCTGGCTTCATTGCGACTTTCAAAGATTGGAGGAAGAGGGGGCAGCAAATCCTTTGCCCGCTCCTCTGAAACCTCAAAATCCCTGGCTACGATAGGGGAATCGTCCTCTTTGCACTTGACCAAACCTTGGGGGATGAAACCGACGAAAATCTCTCTGTTGGCCCTTACTTGTCGGGACCTACCGACTCTGCTTCTGCCTGTCCTCCGGCAGCCTACCGCCCTTGGATTCTCCTAAAACCTTCACGAGCTTATCCAGATCTTCTCCAAAAAGTAGCTTCCCTCTGAACGGAAGTTTACTTAACCTTGACATGGAAGAGCCATCAGCCGCCCAATTGCGTAACCAAAGATACCGCCTGGCCGCTATTGCGGATGCCATACTATTAGACAACCCGCGAATCAGATCATAATGAATGTCAGCCAAATAAGCCGCCCCCGTCTCTATCCTGGCCGTCTCCGCGGCCGTATCCACTGTCTGTTCTGCCTGAAGGTGCTGAGCCCAACGCAGGCAAGCTCTGGCTACCCAAGCTCCACAAATGGACCCTTGCAGGGACAGCGCATTAACATCAAACACCTGTTTCAACAAGGTATCCAATTTTCTGTCCTGCGCATCCTTCAGACCTTCACTCCCCTCTACGGGAATGGTAGTTTTCTTGGTAACTGCCGAAACCATGGCATCCACCTTAGGGGACCTAAACAACTCACTATCCTGTTCCACTAATGGGTAGAGCCGAGACATAACTCTGGACTCCTTCAGCCAAGCCTCCGGCATATCCCATTCTCCTTGTATCATTTCCCTAATCTCTCTGTGCACAGGAAAAGCCTTCTGAGACTTACGAAAAAGCCTGCAACAATGGGTCCTCCAACGTGGCATCTTCCGCCGGCCCCATTGCTGGCATATTAAGCGCCTTAAGTGTTTCAGATATCAGTGCTGGTAGCTCATCTCTCCTAAAAATTCGAACTACTCGTGCCTGATCTTCCTGTTCTGGAATCTCTCCTTCCTCTAAGTCCTCCAACTCCAAATCTTGCTCTAGATCCTCTGAATGAACACCCTCTGAAGCAACGGACTGCTCCAACCGCTCCTTCTTGGTCCTCACTCTCTTTGCTGGGATTCCTATCCTTCCCGTGCTCAGAAGTGTCCCCGGTCGCTTTTCCCCCCGTTCCCCCTCTGTGGAACCTAATGTGCCCTTCAGTTGCGTTCCCCCGAATGCCTGTTGTATCAAAGATACAAATTGTGGCGAAAAAAATCGCCACCAAGCCCCCCGGGACTTGAACTTGTGAAGCAGGGCCACCCAGTGTGGACGACAGCCCCGCCACCGGTTCCAGGGGAGGTTCAACGGGAGACTTCGGCTCCGGGAGGTCCGCAGTGACCCCCTTGGCTTCCTCAACCCCCTCTTCAAGCCCCTGCTCCTTGGATACCGATTCCCGAAAACAGCCTCTACAAACCCCTGTTTCGGAGACTGCTCCCCTTCTGGAACCACAGAGTAAACAGAGTGGTCTAGAAGGCATACTGCCTGAAAGGGCACTACTCTTGCTTTGCCTCCTGAGTAACCTCCCTCAGTCCCGGCTATGCTCTGCATGCCCTTTTCTTCCCAGAACTTGAGAACTAGCAAACAGCGGGGGGGTTTTTCCAGTACCGTGAGGATACTCCTAGTACAATCCGCACCCTTCACCAATACCCAAATTTCCAAAACGAGGCTTCCCCACTAAAACGTAGCCGTTAAAGAAGTGCTTCTGAGGAGCAATGGAGTTTCCCGCACATGCCTGCCATGCGGCGCGGCCTACCCCAACCTCCACATGCTGCTCAATACCCCTGACTGTCAGCAGAGAGGTCTCGACAAACCGGGCCCTCTTACCTTGCTGCAGAGCCTTGGTGATGGGGAAGCTCACCCTCCCCACGCTCAGCCGGGATCGCGGCTTCAGCGCTAGGGGAGAGATCGGGATTGCAGATCAAAGACTGTCGCAATCCGCCGGAATCACACTTCAGCGTTAGAACGGCCAAACATGAACAACAGGTATTACTTCTGCTGCTATTCTGCCAGTTCCTCACCCATAACAGTGGGTTCGGGAACTGGACTTCACCTCTCCCCCACAAATTAGCTAGTCCTTAGCAGGAATTATGACTTCAGAGAGAGAGAGGAGGAGTAGGGGGGTATGGGGGGGGGGGAATAAGTAGCTCAGCACAGCTTTCCTTACAGATTCAACTCCTCTAGCACTAACCTGACTTCTATCCGAAAAACAAAACTTTCAACTATATCTAACTCTTCTGCTTAATTGATCCTCTAGTGAGCCCCTATCTCTGGGCTCACCAGCCCTCCAGCTGCTTGGAGACTGAGATAACTGGAGTCAGGAGGCGAATCCTGTGTATTTATACTGGTGTCATCAGAAGGATGGCGTTTCTCAGTCTCCAAGCTGCTGGAGGAGGAGCGAGACCCCAAAGGTTCAGGACTAAACTGGCGGGATGCTAAGGAAATTTTTTCCGGGGGGGGGGGGGGGGAAGACGAACATCTGTAGGGCTCCGTGGAAAAAGGGAGACTGAGCAAGATGGCACCCTTAAGCAGGAGGGGGACCATGCATGTGTGGTGGCATCTCCCAAAGGCTTTTTTTGAAAGCTGGGGAGATGCTTCCATGCAGGGCTCCGTCAGCGTCGACGTTACCCATATGTGAGGACTGACTTCCTGCTTGTTCCTGGAGAAAATTAGTTACACTGTCTGAGATACACAGTAGTTAGTTTCTTGCCTTAAGTGTCCCACATCAATTTTATCATATAGTTATGCTAATGTATATACAAACAATGCATACTGTATTTGGGTGTTAGGTAACATTCACAGTCAGTCACTTTAACTTGCATTACACAGGTATTAATACTAACACCCTTCATTACACAGGCCCTAAAACTCCATACCTGAGATGAAATATCGATTCATAGGTTCTCTGCAGTAAAAAGTAAACCTTAAGGGGGTAATTCTATAAATCTTCAACTGCGGATAACACATATTTTACATGTGAACACAAGCTCTTATAAAATTGTATGTCAGTTTACATGCATAAAAAGTAAGTGCAAACCAAAGTAACTCCTGCTTTTGCACAATCTGCACACAGGTGTTCTGAGGGGCAGAGGCTGGGTGGCACTGTGATATACATGTATATTTTATGAAGAGGTGTACATGCAACCACTACATGCAGACATTTACACCTTCCGATCAAGTATAAATTTGCGCAAGAACATTTGTGTATTATTGGGGACCATTGTACAAATCTATTTGATACAGGCACACAGATGCTTATCTTGCCTGAAAAAATAGGCATAAAAAAATGCATCTTTTTTAAACTTTTCAAAGAGGCACTACTGTGTTATAAAATTTGCCCCTGCGTGCATACAAATTTTGGGACTCGGCTTATTGATATTACTGTAATTTTGCTCTGTGGATCTCAGAATTAACGACAGCCTATAGGTAATACTGGAATTTACAAACTTGCTTACACAGATACCAAGGCTCTTCACTTTTTCTAAATTTAAAGCTATTTCATTTGTATATGTTACTCTTTCAGAGCATCTCAATGACTTCCACCAGGTTCAACTGTTTTGTGTAAAACACACAATGTGTGTTACCCCACAGAAATACCTTCTAAAGACTACTGTTTACCTGATTGCCATGCAGATCCAATTTAACCAAGCGAGAACAACTTTTCAGAGGATTAATGTTTACAATGCAATTATTAGATAATATGCAGATTTTCAGTGAGAGGCAATATTGCAGGTATTCCACATCCTTTAAAAGCGATTTATTTAACCGTAGTAGAACAAGATCTTGTAGATTTTTTATAGTGCTTTGATTGGCATTTTGTCCATGCTCAAGTAGTAACTTTTCAGAAGAAGGTACGAAATAAATGCTTTCAATTAATTCTTTCATGGCTGATCATCTATTGCGTGGCTCTTCTTTGAAATATCTAAGACAGAAACAAGATTTATGTTTATATTTATGTTTATTAAAAACTTTATAAGCTGCCTTTCTATGTAAAGGCAAGAAAGTTAACATACTACAAAACTCAACAAGGGTAAGACAAGAATGCCATAAAATGACAGAGAAAGAAGAAAAGTTCTTAAAAGAGGATTTCCTTAAGTTGATGATTCTATATGTACACACAGTTTTTACTAGTGTGTTGCAAAGGGTTCATTATATCATTTTAGAAAAGAGCTTTAATGTATACCAAAATAAGCCAAGACATTAAAAAAAAACCTGTATGATCTTCATGGGGGAAATCCTCCAGCTGACCGAACTCGGACAAAAATCATTCACAAACTACCCTGAGGCTTTACGCCAATATTCAAAGCAAAATTACAAGTATGCATTCACTTTGAAACTTAATGCAAGCATACAGTATGCACATGGGATTATTTCAGTAGCATCCATATGTATAAACATCAGTATTTAAACATATACATCACCTTCACATGCAAATATCAATTTTAAAAAGCTGCTATTTACATGTGGTCATCCACACCACTCAGAGGCTGCAAGGAAGTGTAGGGCATGGAGGGGGAGTGGTTTGGGTAGGCCTAAAATATCAATATGAAACACCCATTTTACAAGGGGGAATGCACAGGGATTTTAAAAAAATTTCTACGTTGGATTTACACTTGCCCCAAGATATGCATGCACAAGTACTTCTTGAAGGGGCAGGTACCATGCAGAGGCCAGCATCCTCCCCAAATTCTCCCTGATATCAATCCGCTACTCCCCCCCCCCCCAAGCATCAGTATCCCCTCTCTCTGATCTCCTTGACATTAATTCCCTCCCCCAACAGCAAATCACCCCTATAGACTCCCAAAAGATGTTGCACCCCTATTTGGCATCTTCATTCCAAGTAGTAGTACTGTAAGATGAAATAAATGACTGCTTCTTGGAGCAGCTAGTTCATGAACCAATAAGAGGGAAAGCTAATTTGGACCTAGTCCTTAGTGGAACACAGGATCTGGTGCAAGAGATAACAGTGTTAGGACTACTTGGCAATAGCGATCATAGCATGATCACATTTGTTTTAATAAATCGAAGGAGGGCGGCAAGGAAAGCCACAGTGCTACCTTTTAATTTTCAAAAGTGAAACTATGATAAAATGAGGAAAATAGTTACGAAAAAATTAAAAGGAGCAGCTGCAAAGGTTAAAGGTTTATATCAAGCATAGGCATTGTTTAAAAATACTATCTTGGAAGCCCAGACTGCTTGTATTCCGTGCTTTAAGAGAGGTAGAAGGACGGCAAAAAAAACCCTGTTGTTGTAGCCAAACAAGCATTTTCAGGAAATGGAAGAAGGAGCCAAATGACGAAAACAGGAAATATCATAAGCACTGGCAAATTAGATGCAAGGCATTAATAAGGCAGGCAAAGAAAGAATTTGAAAAAAAGCTTGCCATAGAAGCAAAAACGCACAATAAAATGTTTTCAAGTACATTCGTAGCAAAAAAACTTGTGAGAGAGTCAGCTGGACCATTAGAAGATGAGGGGTAAAAGGGGCGCTAAGGGAAGACAAGGCCACAGCGGAGAGACTGAATTAATTTTTTGCTTTGGTCTTTACTGAAGATGATGTAGGGCAGTTACCCATGAAATGGTATTTAAATGGTGTTGTATCAGAAGAATTGAAAAAAAATTTGATAAACTGGGAAGATGTATCACAACTATTTGATACACTAAAGAGTAGCAAATTACCTGGACCAGACTGCATACATCAGAAGGTGCTGAAAGAACTGAAATATGAGATTTCAGATCTACTATTAGTAATCTGTGAACTATCATTAAAATCATCTGTAGTCCCTGAAGATTGCAGAATAGCCAATGCAACACTAATTTTTAAGAAGGGCTCCGGGGTGATTCAGGGAAACTACAGATCGGTGAGCCTGACATCAGTACCAGACAAAATGGTAAAAACCACTATAAAGAATAAAATGTAGATAGTCATGTTTAATGGGAGAAAGCCAATATGGATTAAGCCAAGGAAAATCTTGTTTTACTAATCTGTTGTATATTCTTTTAAGGTGCAAATAGATACATTATATTAACCAGCTCACCATTATCTATCTAGATTTTCAGAAAGTCTTTGGCAAGGTCTCTCATGAGATACGAGGCAGTGTACTATCGTGGATTAATAACTGGCTAAAAGATTGAAAACAGAAAATAGGGTTAAATGGCCAATTTACTCAGTAGAGCAGATGACACAAAACTATATAAAGTTGTTAAAAACCCAAGAGGATTGTGGAAAATTGCAAGAGGATCTTGATAAATTAGAAGACTGGGCATCAAAATGGCAGATGAAATTTAATGTGGACAAGTGCAAGGTTATGCTCCTAGGGCAGAACAACCCAAACTATGGTTACACGATGCAAGGTTCCACATTAGGAACCACCACCCAGGAAAAAGATTTAGGCGTCATTGTGGATACCATGTTAAAACCCTCGGCCCAGTGTGCAGCAGTGGCCAAGAGAGCAAATAGAATGCTAGGTATGATAAGGAAAGGAATGGAAAATAAAAGATATTATAATGCCTCTATATCGTTCCATGGTGAGACCACACCTTGAATATTGTGTGCAATTCTGGTCGCCGTATCTTAAAAAGGATATAGCGATTTTAGAAAAGGTTCAGAGAAGAGCCACCAAAATGGTAAAGGGGATGGAAGGATACTCCTGTGAAGGAAGGCTAAAAAGGTTAGGGCTCTTTAACCTGGAAAAGAGACGGCTGAGGGGAAATATGATAGAAGTCTATAAATTAACGAACGGAGTGGAACGGGTAAACGTAGATCGATTGTTTACCTTATCAGAATATAGAAAGACTAGGGGACATGCAATGAAGCAACAGGGTAAACTAATTAAGACTAATAAAAGAAAATATTTTTTCACTCAACGTGTAATCAAACTCTGGAATTTGTTACCGGAGGATGTAGTAAAGGCTGTTAGTGTAGCTGGGTTTAAAAAAGGTTTGGACAAGTTCCTGGAGGAAAGGTCCATAAACCATTATTAAGAAGGGACCCAGGATATCAATGCTTGAACCAATACAAGCACTGTGGAACCTGTGTCCCTTGTGGAAACTGCTAGGTACTGTGATGCAGCAAGGGGTACACAGCTCATGGAAGGGCAGGTAAAAGAAAGACTTACCCCAGATTCAGCATTGGAAAAGAGCACTAGGCACTCTGATTCAGTTGAGCAAAGGAAATTGTTACTGCGTAACAGACAGAAAACTCATCAGGAACACCTGATTGAAAATCCCCATGTCACGTGCAGGGCTAGGGATTACTTAAGACAGGGTTCCAGTCAGTGGAAGGCAGACGCAGCAAGAGACACAGCAGACGCAGCAAGAGAAGCAGCAGATGCAGATGCAGATGAAGGCAGAGAGAGAGAAAGGCACGTTACAACTCTCGAGCAAGGCAGAGGCCGGGGAGAGAGTAGCAGGAGGTGTGGCTCTCATCAGCTGAGCAGAAACCCCAGGGGAGTGCTGGGAGGAAACTCTTCTCACGGAGAACCAGGAAGTGAATCTGGCTCCAGCACTCAGGAAGAGAGGTTTAAGGCAAGCTGTGCTAGGAGAAGACCTGCTACAAGAATTAGCCTTGAAGAGAAGCCAGGAGTGTCCCACTACACAAGAGACCGGTATGTGCCAGCTTTAAGCACAGGTCAGTTTAAAAAGAAAGTGTCGGGGGATGGGAACTCCAAGCATATCTGCAGCATAAGAGATAGTTGTAAAACTAGGACCAAGTATACTTTTGCACAACCAGCCTGGGAGGCTGGGGTTAAAAGATACAGGGAGCCAAGTGCCAAAGCAGTCCCTACAGACAGAGAGAAACCTCCATACGCCTACAGGGAGAGGTTTAAAACCTATAAGTGCCAAGGGCGTGGTCCTGAATATAACCGCCCAAAGCAAGGTGTTTCAAAGCTGTTGTTCTGGGAGGAAAGCCCAGGTAAAAGTTATTACAAGCCAGGGAGGTATCAACCCAAAGGGAGAAGAGCCTCCATTGATTGCCAAAGCGAGCTATCACAGGACGCTGTGTCTGAACACTGTTCACAAGAGGAGTCTGACACAGGCAGTTTGGGAAGTGCTGGAGAAAGCATGATATGGGAAGACGGTAGCAGTCTTCAAGAACCCACTCCCATGGATTGCAGCATCTGTTTTAAATGCAGCCCTGCAGTTTGAGTAAAGGATAAAGAGAACTGTGTGCATGTAACAGAAGAATATATGTTTGCCACTATTTTGTTGCTACGTTTACCTTTGAAGTTTCTGTTCTTCTTTGACAAGTCCGAGCGGGACGGGGAATAAATACCCACTTTATTTTCATTCAAATTGCTCTGAAAGACTCTTTTATTTATACAGCCAGAGCAGTTACTTGTTTATAGACCCTAGGCAACCGCCTATACAGGGCTAAAAGGGCTCTAACCATGGGCCCCATCACAGTACATATGACCTAGATTGGCCACTGTTGGAAACAGAATACTGGGCTTGATGGACCTTGGTCTGACCCAGTATGGCATATCTTATGTTCTTATGAATACTGGAGTACCCCAGGAATCTGTGCTGGGCCCTGCTGCTTTTTAACATATTCATAAATGACCTGTAATAGGAGAAACATGGCAATCCTCACACAACCTCAACTGTGGGCAACCATGAGTGATCAACAGTACAGAACAATGTATAGGAAAGCATAAATATAAGGCTGCCAGAAGATGATGAACCTGCAGAACCAAGTATAAAAATCAGAGAGGATGCAAGAGTACTGCAGCAGAAGAAGACAGCAATCCATTTCCAGGGGCGGGCCCTGGACTGATCTAGCAGGACAAGGAAAGGACATCAACTGGTAAATAAAATGTCACCTTCCATAGTGTCCTGCCTGACCAGTCCAGGTAAATGGGATGTTCCAAATCTACAACTCCACTGCGCAGGAAGACACTGCAGCTAGCAAAACCCTTGAGCCAAAGGCCATGTTCGCCCTCGCATGGACATTCAAGTGATAATGCTTGACAAAAATAGAAACTGATGCCCATGCTGCTGCCCAAAAAATGTCTGCAGGAGCTACTGAGCTCTGCTGCACCCATGAGGATGCTAGCTCTCGGGTAGAATGGGCACACAAATTCTCCAGAACCAGCAGCTTCCGTAACAGATATGACGAAGCAAGAGTCTCCTTAATCTAGTGCTCCAAAGTCGACTTAACCATGAGTCAGCCTTGTGCGGGCCAGCAAACAGCACAAAAAAATGGTCAAACTTACGAATGCTATTCGTAACCTCCAAGTGCTGGAAAAATCACCCTCCAGACAACCACAAGGTGAAGATCCTTATCCTTTCCCTGACATTACTCCTTAGAGAAGGAAGGCAGGCATACCACCTGGTTCACGTGAAAGGCAGAAGCACCTTAGGCAAGAAGGAAGGCACAGGCTGAATGGAAATGGCCTCCTTAAAAAAAGATAGATAAGGATATCGGTAAGACAGAGCCTGCAGCTTGGAAATCCACCTTGCAGAACAAAACACGACCAAGAAGACTGTCTTGAGCATCAAGCCTTTAAAGTGCGCTTCAACGACTCAAAGGGTGCCGCTATCAGGCATGGAGCACCAGACACAGATCCCAGGAAGGGATCACTGACCAGCAAGGAGGAAGCAGATGCTGAACCCCCTGGACAAAGCGTGAGAGGTCCGGGTGCAAGGCTAGAGACTTACCAGTCACCGGACCTCAGAAACAGGCCAAATCTGCAACCTGAACTTTCAGAGAGCTAAGGGAAAAACTCTTCTCTGGTCCATCCTTTAGAAAGACCAATAGAAATGGCAGCTTGGCCACCTTAGGAACCAACTGCCAAGCATTGCACCATCGCTCAAAAAGAGACATGAGATCCACATGCATGCTAGCTTGATAAACCTCCTCTGGGCTCCGACTAGAGTGGAGACCACCACTGGAAAGAAACCCTTATGTGCTTAGCCATCTCCTTTAAAGAGCCAACCTGTAAGTGTGAAGGGAACTGGGTCCTCCAAAATGATCAATCCCTGCCACAACAGGCCCCAAGATGGAGGCAGCCAAAAAGGAGGCACCTGCAGGAACCACATCAGATCTCCGAACCACGCTTTCTTCAGCCAATCCAGAGCCACCAGAACAATCCTTCCTGGGTGGCATTCTATATGCCGAATCACACGCCCCAACAGGTGCCATGGTGGAAACATGCCCAGACAGTGCTGACATGGCCAAGGCTGGGTTAGGGCAATGACGCCCTCTGACCCCATCTCCATGTGGAGACTGAAAAAGCAGCAAGCTTCGGCATTGGAGCAGATCACCATCAGATCCATTTTGGGGCAACCTCTGTGGCACAGAATCAACTGAAATGCCTCCTGACTCAACTCCCACTCTTCAGGATCCAGTCAGTGCCGGCTGAGGAAGTCCACTTCCATATTGCCCGCCCCGGCAATGTGCTGAGCCGATAAAGCTAGGAGGCTCTTCTCCGCCCAGGCAAATAGGAGAGCCATCTCCAGAGCTACCCCAGCATTCCTTGTGCCGCCTTGAAGATTGACATAAGCCACTGTTGTGGTGTTGTCTGAGAACACTCGAATCGCTCGGCCCTCGATCAGAGGCTGGATATACAGAACAGCCAATCTGATGGCTCTTGCCTCGAGGCGGTTGATGAACCACACCGCTTCCCTGCGGTTCCAACACCCCTAGGCCGTATAGTCTTGGCAACGGGCTCCCTAGCCCAAGAGACTGGCATCCATCATCAGGAGGCTCCAGGAGAAATCGTCCAGTGACATGCCCTTCCACAGATGACAGGGCTGTTGCCACCACTGCAGGTTGGACTTCACCATCAATGGGAGCCTGCGCTCAAACTCCTGAGAACTCGGGGACCATAGAGTCAATAAGTATCGCTGGAGCAGTCTTATGTGAGCCGCCATCCATCTGAAGAGCTAAAGAGAATCCAAGACTCTGGGAGCCTGCTGTGCACAGAAAGTGCCAGGCAATCAAACAGACTGATGTTCTCCTCAGGCAGGAAAGCTCTGTTCACTTTGGAGTCGAAACATGCTCCCAGAAACTCCAGGAACTGGGAAGGCCACAGCTGACTCTTCTCCGATCAATCACCCAGCCGAGGTTTTCTAAGAAGGGCTCAGATCCCTTGTCATCAAAGTTGCCACCACCATAACCAAGAGAACATCTTTAGGGTGGTAGAAAGCCTGAAAGGGAGGGTGGCGAACTGACAGTGAGAGCCAAGCATGGCAACACACATATACCTTTGCTGATCCATCCAGATTGGGATGTTAATATACACCTTGGCCAGATCCAGAGAGGCCAAGAACCCCTTTTGGCGCACTAATTGAATCACGAAGTGCAAGGTTTCCATCCAGAAGCGCAGAACATGCAAGTACTTGTCGACCCCCTTGATGTCCAGAATGGGCTGGAAGGAACCATCCTTTTGGGCACCATGAAATAGATGGAGTATCTTCCTTAGCCCCATTCATCTGGTGAGAAGGGCATTACCACATTTAGGTGCAGCAACTTTTTCAAGGTGATCCACACAGCAGCACTTTTGATTGTAGACCCACAAGGAGAGATAATGAAGGCATCCAAAAGTGGCTCTTTGCATTCCAGAGTCCAGAATTCAGAGATGAGGCTCCTCACTTGCCACAAATCAAAGCAATGTTTCCTGGAAGAAGACATAGAGAGTTAAAGTAAGTATCACAACAGCATGTGCTAAGGTTGTGGCAGCCCAGTGGTGTGTTTCAACTGTGCTTTTACTGTGGAGCGCATTGACTGTGATTTAATTGTGATGCGTGTTACTGCACTTTTACTGCAATGTGCTTTACAGGTGCTAGGGTAGGTATGCACATTGGAGCCTCTTAGGCAGAACGCTCGTAAAGACCTCATGACCACCTGGTACTACTAACGCATGCAGAAATTGGCAGGAAACATCTGCACTGCACCAACAGTTGTCAGTAGTCTACCCTGAATTATGTCCCACACAGACGGAATCGGGATCCCTCAACAAGGACAATGACGAGGTCAAGCCTTGGTACTCATCCCTGAGAGCCCCAGGCAAAATATCCATGCCGAGCTCAGCTCTACTCCATGATAACTTGTATTTTTTCACTGGCTTCTGCATCACTGCATTTTAGATGGCTGGCAGGCAGATCCTTCTGAGAGCCTTCAGCAATCTTCGGGAGAGAACAGGGGGGAAGAGAGGAGGAGGGAGGGGGGTTGAGGTTGTGTGAGGCTGCTGCACTCTTCTCAGTCCTTCCAGTTTTGTGGCTGCTCAACAGGCTTTTATCATGATAAGAGCATGGAGCTGAACCAATGTTCTCTCCTCGTATGGCTACCAAAAAAAATCCAGTCTAGTGGAGCCTCCCACTTTGCACTCAAATGACAGAGTCACCCTCAAGGTGGTCGTTCATGAGCATTTAATCAATCTTTTCCTTTCAATCTTCAGATTTTCTTCAGAGGACAAAATCCATCTACCATCTGCTGGAGACAAAGAAATACTGAAGGGACCTCTGGTTGCATAGGTGAATAGAAGCATGGGAGTTATGTCACTGAAACCTTGGCTTTTCATTGGTTCTTTGTCTCCATCAATCTGCTGGTAAGAAAACACAACCCACTTATCTGGACTAGTCTAGCAGAATGATATGGAACTAGAGTTGCACGATTCAAAGTTCCACATTAGGAATCACCATCCAGGAAAATGATTTAAGCATCATCGTGGACAATAAGTTGAAATCCTCTGCCTAGTGTGTAGCGGTTGCCAAGAAAGCAAATAGAATGCTAGGAAACATAAGGAACGGAATGGAAAATAAAACCAAGGATATTATAATGTCTCTGTACTGTTCCATGATGCGACCACACCTTGAATATTGAGTGCAATTCTGGTCACCATATCTTAAAAAGGCTATAGCAGAATTATAAAAGGTACAGAGAAGAGCCACCAAAATGGTAAAGGGAATGGAAGAATACCCCTATGAGGAGAGGCTAAAAAGGTTAGGGCTCTTCAACCTGGAAAAGAGAGGGCTGAGGGGAGATATCCTAAAGGTCTATATGAGGTCTAAGTTAATGAATGGAGTAGAACTGGTAAACATACATTGGTTGTTTACTCCATCAAAAAGTAGAAAGACTAGGGGACACATAATGAAGCTATAATTTAACCCGTTTAAGACTAATAAGAGAAACAAAAATTCACTCAAAGTATAATCAGACTCTGGAATTCATTACTGGAGAATGTAGTAAAAGCTGTTAGTGTAGCTGGGTTTAAAAAAAAAGTTTGGACAAGTTCCTGGAGGAAAGGTCCATAAAGCATTATTAAAGAGGTCCTGGGAAATCCTCTGCTTACCCTGGATAAGCACTATAGAAACTATATACCTTTTTGGGAACCTGCCAGGTACTTGTGACTTGGATTGACCACTGTTGGAAACAGGATATTGGTCTTGATGGACCTTGCTCTGACCCAGTATGGCATTTCTTATGCTCTTATGTTCACTAAGGGTCAGGGGGATGCCAATTTTGAACCCAGAGTCACCATGAACAAGAGTGGCTGAGGATTGCTCCTGCTTGCACTAGACTACCAACGACCCCAACAAGGGATGGGGATGGAATGGGGGGGATGCAATTGGGGGGGGGGGGGGCAGTGGAGGTCTGTCAGAGGAGCCACTGAGGGGGATTGCTGTCAAGGGGGGCATAGGGGAGAGGGAAGATTGATATCAAGGGGGGGGGGGGAATAGAATAAGGATGCCATTGGGAGCAGCAATTTTAAAAATCTGCTCATGTGTACATTTGGGGGAAAACTGGATGCTTTTTCCCCTACATGCAGCTTTGTAAAATCACTGCTCCTGCTGTATATGGGTGAGACATCCACGTGCAGTCCTGTATGTTCTTACACGTACTTTAAAAGACTGCGTTTGGAAGAACCTTTGAAAAATTCAAAGAGAAATTTCCATATCCCAACTTAGTCGTCTTAATTCCCCTCTCCACAGTCTGTCTATCTAAAATTGACTTTACAGTCACCTGCACCTGTTTTTTTTCTCAAGGTGCTTATGCTATGTACTGTAAAATGCACACAAAGTTGAAAATACAATGTATGTGGTTTATCCCCCCCCAAAGGCCCAAAGAAACCCTCTTCTTAATATGGCTGACAATATGTCTGTTAAAGAACCACATGCAGACTTTTAGCTACATTAATGAAGGATACGACAGCTGATTAACATGGCAAAAACACTCTTCACTTGTGTAAACTGTTCTAAAAATTATCTTTACTATACATGCCCTGTGTAATACAATATGTAGGGAAGTGATGCATGGAGTTATGTTAAGAAAACATTGCTGTACACTGGAAAGTATTGTGAAACACACTTGAACATATAATAATAATATATATTTTTACTTAGCTATGTGTGGCATTATTAAAGTACTGCTTCATTTTCATTCTTTAAAGAAATAAAATAACAGTTCCTAATAATGCATGAACCAAGGCAAGTTGGAGGAGGTCAAGAATGAAATGGAACATGTACAACTTGATCTGTTGGGTGTCAGTGAATTGAAATGGACTGGCATCCGGCGCTTTGCATCTGATGATCACATGGTCTACTATGCTGGAAATGAATGACAAAGAAGAAATAGTGTTGTATTTATAATTACGAAATTTGCAAGAACTGTTAAGAAGTACAAACAATCAGTGAATGCTAAATTTATATTTGTCTATGAGGAATGCCCATCAACACAACTATAATTTAAGTATATGCTCCAGCAACAGCTGCAGAAGAGAATGATGAGATCTATGAACAAGTACAAGTTGAAATTGACATAACATGCAAACAGGATATCCTGATGGTCATGGGTGACTGGAACGCAAACGTTGGCAACAAAAAAGGCGGCAAAGTGGTAGGAAAATATGAACCTGGCAACAGAAATGAAGTTGGAGAAAGACTGATAGAACTGTGTAAGACCAACGACCTCAAACACGTTCTTCCAGTAACACAAGCGACGACTGTACACATGGACTTCTCCCAATGGACTGTACAAAAATCACATTGACTACATTTGTGAAGTCAACGATGGAAAAGCTCAATAACATCAACAAAGAGAAAACTTGGAGCTAACTGTGGTACAGATCACCAGCTACTAGTATGCAAACTCAAGATAAAGTTGAAAAAGAGCAAGCCACTCATGAATGTAACAAAATTTGACTCTGAGAATACACCACCGGAATTTAAAGACTCCGGCAAATCGATCTGCTGCTTTAGGTACAAATGACAGAGCTCCAGAAGAGTTATAGGATGACATCAAGAAGGCTGCCTTGAAAGAAAGTAAGAAGTCTCTACAAAAGTTGAAAAAGTGAAAATGGCCAAAATGGATGACTGACGAAACTCTAAAAATTGTCCAGAAACGCAGACAAGCTAAAGCCAGAGGAGAAAGAGAGGCAATCGCAGGATTCCACATTGATTTCCAACATGCATCAAGACAAGACAAGAAGTACTCCAATGACGCATGCAAGGAAATAGAAACAAAATCTATTAGAGGAAGAACAAGATTGTCTTTCCTAAAACTACAAGTTAATGAAGAAATTCCAGCCTCAAATTGGAATGTTACAAGCTGCTCAAGGATCTATGTTGAATGATGCTGAGAAGATCAAGTAAAGGTGGAAAGACTCTACAGAGTCATTATATGATAAAGATCAAGTGCAGCAACAGCCATGTCAACCTGTACCTTAAGATCAGGAACCATTGGTGATGAAAGAAAAAGTTGAAGCAACATTGAAAGTCTTATCAAAGAACAAAGCACCAGTCATCAATGGCATTCCCACTGAAGTATTATAGCAATCGGATGAAGCTGTTACCATACTTAAAAGGCTCTGCCAGGAAGTTTGGAAGAGAAATTCATGGCCAACTGACTGGAAAAGATCTGTGTTTATACTAATACTAAAGAAAGGTGATCCAACTGACTGTGTAAATTATCGCACAATCACTCTGATCACACATGCCAGCAAGATTCTACTCAAGATTATTCAACAGAGACTACTATCATACCTGGAACGAGAACTGCCTGAAGTGCAAGCAGGGTTCAGAAAAGGGCGAGGAATGAGAGACATCATCATGGATGTGAGATGGATCCTTGAAAAGACAATACCAAAAGGATATCTATATGTGCTTTATCGACTACAGCAAGGCTTTTGACTGTGTAAACCATGAGAAAATCTGGGCCACATTAAGAAGTATGGGTATACCAAAACACCTGATCATTCTCTTGAACAACCTTTACATTGATCAAGAAGCAAGAGTTCAAATGGAACAAGGAGAAACAGAATGGTATAAAATCAGCAAAGATATACAACAAGGCTACATACTTTCCCCCTACCTGTTTAATTTATATGCAGAATAAATCATCAAAGAAGCAAGACTGTATGAAGGCAACCAAGGTGTGAAGACTGGTGTAAGACTCATCAA
The DNA here is from genome assembly GCA_033557465.1 of Ichthyophis bannanicus. Classification (NCBI taxonomy): domain Eukaryota; kingdom Metazoa; phylum Chordata; class Amphibia; order Gymnophiona; family Ichthyophiidae; genus Ichthyophis; species Ichthyophis bannanicus. Next base: position 221,650,258 of record CM066040.1, on the reverse strand, counting down.
CAACCTTCGCTATGCTGATTATACTACATTATTGACTAACAGTGAAGACAACCTGAAACATTTGTTTCTCAAGATCAAGGAACACAGTCTTAAAATGGGCCTGCATCTTAATGTAAAGAAGACAAAGATCCTGGCAACTGGCAAAAATCAATAAATTCATTGTTGATGGAGAAGAAATTGAAATCGTGGACAACTTTAACCTACTTGGATCAACTATCAATAAAGAAACAACAAACAGTCAAGAAATTCAATGATGCATTGCTCTTGGCAGAATGGCTATGAAGGACCTAGACAAGATTCTTAAAAGCAGAGATGTCTCTCTCCATACAAAGTTTTGACTTTCAAACCATGATATTTTCAATAACGTCATATGGATGTGAAAGTTGGATAGTGAAAATTTTAGGAAGAAAATTGATGCCTTTGAATTATGGTGCTGGCGACAAATACTTTGTATACCATGGACTGCTCGAAGAACAAACCAGTCAGTACTAGAGGAGATCAAACCTAAGCTTTCTTTAGAAGCTCAGATGACAAGACTTTGACTTTCATATATTGTATATATCATGCGAAGAGAGAGACATTATGTTTGGCAAGGTAGAAGGTCAATGCAAAAAAGGAAGGCCAGCAATGAGATCGATTGATACAATAACAGCAGGTGTGGTGCCACTCTGTCAACAATGAGCCACCTGACTGAAGACCGAACACAGTTTAGGACAACTATTCGGAGGGTCACCATAAGTCGACACCGACTCAACGGCACTTAACAACAATAATAATACAGTAACAAAATTAAAACTTCACTTCTATATCGTTCTGCTAGATCAGTCCAGAAAAATGGGTTGTGTTCTGCTACCAGCAGATTGGTGGAGACAGAAAACTGATGAAAAGCCCAGGTTTCAATGACATCACTCCCATGCCCCCATCAGCTTGAGCCACTTCAGGGCAACTCAATATTCTTTTGTCTCCTATTTGGAGAAGATGGTGAAAGACTTGGGTGAGACCAAACCTTACCACCTACTAGAGAACAGGCCAAAAGAGTCTAGGAAGAGGGCAGGAGGCCCCATTTCCTTGGCTCCCATCCACCCCTCACAATCAGACTCATCGGACTTCTGGGGGTCTCGGGACTCTCATCATTCTTATCCTGTAAATCTCTTCTTCCCCTCTTTTTGCAGATTTCAGGCTCCCTCTCAGTTCTTTTGGGGAGCCCTCCCAATCTACAGAAAGAAGGTTTGGGGGCCCATTCCCAGTTACCTCTGGTTGGAAGCACGCTTCACCTTTTCTTTTGGAAGTGGGCCCAAATCACCAAGGATTGCTGAATACTAGGCACCATTCAGTATGGCTATGTCCTGGAATGCAAGGAGCTGATCACAGAGGCCTTTGTCATCTCCCCCTGTGGTTCAGCATACAAAAGAGTCGCCGTTCAGGTAATTTTAGACAGGTTGCTACAACGGATGGCATTGGTGCCCATCTCCCCAGCCAATCGGGGCAAGGGCAGATACTGCATTTATTATGTGATGCCAAAGAATGATGGCTCCTTCTGTTCAATTCTCGACCTCAAGGGGATCAATGTCATTTGTATGTCCTGCGCTTCTGGTGGGAAACTCTGAAATCAGTGATTCAGGCAGTGCATCGAGGGGAGTTCCTTGTGTCTCTAGATTTGGCCAAAGTGTACTTCCATATCCTGATTCAAGAGGATGAGCAAAGACGTCTGCATTTTGCTGTGCTTGGCTCTCACTTTCAGTTCACCGCTCTTCTATTCAGTCTCTCCGCTGCCCTGAGGACATTCTCCAAGGTCATGGTGGTGGTGGCGGTGGTGCTGCGATGCCAAGGGATTTGCATGCACCCATATCTGGATAATTGCCTCATCCGAGCTCATTCTCGGTCGGAGGCATCTCAGGTTTTGGCCCAAGAGGTGTTCTTCCTGGAAAACATCATCTGAGTGATCAACTGAGGAAAAGTCAGTTGGTACCTTCCCAATCCATGGAGTTCCTGGGAGCATGGTTCCATACTCGGTGGGTAGTCTTTCTTCCAGAGGAGAAAGTGAAAAGATTGTTGGATTGCCTTGCAATTTTCTGTTTGCAACAGGCTTATAGAGTGGGGGATTACCTTCAGCTCCTTGGATTAATGGCAGCAGCAATCAAGATGGTGTCATGGGCATGTGCTCATATGCTGCCACTCCAGTGGTCTTTGCTGACTCGGTGATCCCTAAATTCTCAGGAGATCGAGCTCAGACTTCCTCTCCAACTGATTGTAAGGGCCAGTCTGCGGGGTGGCAGCAGCCACATCATCTGCAGAAGGGCATGCCACTGGACAATTATTTGTGGATCCTTCTGATGATGGATACAGTTTTCGAGCTGGGGAACCCGTTGCCTGGATCAAATGGCTCAGGATCATTGGAACCACAGGAAGACGGTATGGTTCATCAACCGCTTCAAGGCCAGGGCCATCAGTTTGGCCCTTTTGTGCTTCTGGCCTTTGGTCAAGGTCGGGCAGTGTGAGTGTTCTCAGACAATGCCATAGCGGTCACGTATGTCAATTGACAAGGCTGCAGGAGGAGCCCAGAATGGTCCTGGAGATGACTCTCCTGTTCACCTGGGCGGAGAAAAACTTCCTAGCTCTGTCGGCCCAGCACAAGGCCAGGATGGACAAAGTGGAGGTGGGCTTCTTCAGCCATCAACTCTTAGAGTGGGAGTTGAGTCAGGAGGCATTCTAGTTGATTCTTCGCCATTGTGGTCACCCCGAAATGGATTTGATGGCAACCCGCTCCAATGCCAAAACGCACTCACTTCTTCAGTTGCTGCACAGAAATAGAGTCCGAGGGCATCGACGCCCTCATTCAGCTCTGGCCCAGGTAATGCCTGCTGTATGTGTTTTCTTCTTTGCCACTGTTAGGGACGTGTGATTCAATGCACACAGCACCATCCAGGTCAGATTGTTTTGGTAACACTGGATTGGCTGAGGAGAGCATAGTTTAGAAACTTGATGTGGCTTCTGCAGGAGCCTCCTCTTAGTCAATCCGTTCCGGGGCCTGTTGCTTCAGGGGCTGATTACCCTGGACAACCCGGCTCCCTTCTCATTTATGGCTTGGCTCTTGAAAGGAGTTAGCTAGCACATAAGGTTTATTCTCCTGCAGTGGTTTCCACTCTGCTCAGAGCCCAGCAGGGTTCTACCAGCCTGGCCAATGTATGAGTCTGGTATCTTTTTGAGTGATGCTGCAGCGCTCAAAAGCTAGTTCCTTTCTGCAGGACGGTCTGGAGAAGAGCATTTCTCTTAACTCATTGAGAGTTCAGGTGGCAACCTTGTTTTTTTTCCACGTTCCAGTGGCTTGGAAGTCTCTGACCTTGCACCTGGATGTTTCACGCTTTCTTCAGGGGGTTTGGTGTCTGCATTCTTCCCTCTGGTCAGATGTCCATCCTGAGATATATGTCTGGTGCTCAGTGCCCTAATGTCGGAGCCCTTTGAGCCTTTAAAGTGAGCTACTCTGAAGGATTTGATGCTCAAGACCATTTTCTTGGTTGTCATTTTTTTTGGTGAGATGGATTTCCGAACTGAAAGCATGGTCTTGCTGGAATCCTTATCTTTTCTTTTTCGTCGGAGGCCATCTCCATTTGGCTTGTGCCTTCCTTTTTGCCCAAGATCATTTCTCCCTTTCATGTGAACCACGTGGTTTGCCTGCCCTTCTTCTCCAAGAAGATGTTCAGAGGATGCTTCTGCGGTACATGGAGGTTATGAAATCCTTTCGTAAAACAGATCATTTTTTTGTGCTGTTTGCTGGCCCCCGCAAGGGTGACGTGGCAGCTAAGTCTGTGTTGGGGTGCTGGATCAAGGAGGTATCTGCTACAGAACTGACTGGTTCTGGAGGGTTTGCGTGCCCATTCTAGTCAAGTACAAGCATCCTCATGGGAGTAGCGTAGCTCGGTAGCCCCTTCAGAATTTGTCAGATGGCACTGCAGACATCACTTTCCACGTTTGCCTAGCATTAGTGCTTGGATGTCCACGCTCGGGTGGACACGGCCTTTGGCTTCAAGATTTTGCGAGCTGCTGTGTCTTGTTCCCAGCCAGTGAAGGTGTAGCTTTGCTATGTCCCACTTGTCTAGACTGGTCTAATAGGATGATATGGAAGGTGACATTTTCCTTACCAAACAATGTCCTTTCATGAGTCCTGCTAGACCAGTCCAAGACCCGACCCTGAAACTGTGATTGCTCTGTTTTGCAGCAGTACCTTGGCCTGCTATGATTTTTCTGCTTGGCCCTACAATTTCATATCTTTCTGGTCAACTTCTCATGTACACAGTTTCTCTATGTAGTTTCTCGACTGTTTGATTCATCACTGTTGCCTACGCTGAGATTGTGTCAGGTTTGCCATGTTTCCCATATGCTTTGGGATGTTGCCCTCTAGTGGCTCAGGCTGCTAGGGGCATGTGAGTGATGTCATTGAAACCTGGGCTTTTCATTGGTTCTCTGTCTCCATCAATCTGCTGGTAAGGGAACACAACCCACTTGTTTGGACTTTTCTAGCAGGACTCAAGGAAAGGACATTATCTGGTAAGTAAAATGTCACCTAATTGCTCAGATAGCAGATTGCTTTTCTTCTATGTTCTGATCGTTTTATAGGAACAGAAGTATGCAAATGCGTGTAAATTACACAGGTACACTACCAAAAAACTGCCTCCAGTTTTGCAACTGATTCCTATAGATTTTGGGGTGCTGAATCCAGGAAAAATAGCCAAAATGTTCCATCACGTCACGTTTTCTTGCAAAATTAGATTTCTTACCATATAAGGAATGTTCACATAATTTCTTTTTAGCCGACTGCAGTTTATTTTCTTGGCCCAAAATAGAGGTTGTAATGGTTAACTAACTAGAAACACTCCCTCATGATATTTTAGAGTGTTTTGTATTCATTTTATACATTAACAGGACAATTGGGAGGCGGGGGGCTAAATCCAGTACTCGCGCTGGCGCATGTTCTTTCCTGTTCGCCTCGCCTCGTTCGCTCGCTCGCTCAAACACGGTGGTTGCGACATGAACGTTCCTGTCAAATTTCAGTTTCTTGCAAGTTCATTATTACCTTTTGTTTGCTCAGTCGTAATCCAGCTTTATTCCGAAGTGGTTCACTACAGTTGTAGTTTGCAGTGCTGTGTATTTGTGATGGCTCACAGAGCCAGAGGTTGCGTCAACTCTCCGGACAGTTTTTGTTTTATTTGTGGGGAATATACCGTGAAAAAGCGGCAGAGGAACATTTCTGCATTTATTAAAAAAGTATATTTCGCCTATTTCGGTTTGAAGTTAGGCGATCAAGACAAACCGTGGGCTCCTCACAAAGTGTGCAAGACATGTGAGGAAGATCTACGCTTATGGATGAAAGGTAAAAAACAAGCATTTCGTTTCGGAATACCTATGATGTGGCGTGAACAAAGAGACCACAGCAGTGACTGCTATTTTTGCTCTTGCATTGTGAAGGGATACAACTTAAAAAATAAGAACGTAATAAGTTACCCCAACCTTCCCTCAGCAATTAGGCCTATGCCTCATAGCAACGAAGTACCTGTGCCTGAACCACCAAAATCTTTGGATCATATTTGTGTGGACGGTTCTGATCATGATGAGACTCATCAGATGGCTTTTCCCGATGAGTCCAGTACTTCCGAGTTTGAAACTGAACCAGATCCGAAACCTGAACTTTTCTCTCAAGCTGAATTGAATGATTTAGTCTGGGATTTAGGACTCCCAAAAGATGCTGCCCAACTGCTAGGTTCTCGGCTTAAACAGAAAAATCTATTGTCACCAGGAACAACTTTTTATTGGTACCGCAACCGCGAGACACAATTTTTGAAGTATTTCAGCAAAGAGGAAGATTTGGTATTTTGCAACGATATATACGGAGTGATGGAAAAGTTTAAACTCAAGTATGATCCTGCTGAATGGCGGCTGTTCATTGATTCGTCAAAAGACAGCATAAAAGGTGTTCTTCTTCATAATGGCAACACATTCGCTTCAGTTCCTATTGCTCACTCTGTTATTCTCCAAGAAAAATACGAGAATTTGGCCCTGATTCTTCAGAAGATTCGTTATGATGAGCATAAGTGGATGATTTGTGGAGACTTTAAAATTCTATCCATGCTATTAGGGCAGCAATCCGGTTTCACCAAATATCCCTGCTTCCTTTGCTTGTGGGATAGCCGGGCCCGCGACCTACACTGGGGGAAAAAAGACTGGCCAATTCGGGAGTATTTGAGACCCGGTGAGAAAAATGTTCTTCATGAGAGCTTGGTACCTCGTGATAAAATTATATTACCACCTCTCCACATTAAGTTGGGTCTCATTAAGCAATTCATCAAGTCCCTTCCAAAAGATGGTGAGTGCTTTCGGTACCTTTGCTCAAAGTTCCCCCGACTTTCTGAAGCAAAGCTAAAGGAAGGAGTGTTTGTTGGCCCTGATATAAGGAAACTCATTTCAGATGGAGCATTCGCTGAAACGATGTCTGAGAAGGAAAAAGAAGCCTGGGATTCCTTCAAGGATGTTGTTCTCAAATTCTTGGGGAACAGGCGGGATGAGAACTATAAGGATATTGTTGCCAGGATGCTCAATGCCTTCAAAGAACAAGGCTGTAACATGAGCCTGAAAGTCCATTTCTTGCACTCCCATGTGAACTACTTTCCCGAAAACTTGGGGGCGTACAGTGAAGAACAAGGTGAAAGGTTTCACCAGGACATCAAGGACGCAGAGAGAAGGTACCAAGGAAGATGGAACACCACTATGATGGCTGATTTCTGCTGGTTGCTGCTGCGGGAAACCCCAGATGAAAAATACGCCAAGCAGCGCACCAAGAGAAGCATTCGGGGGAAGAAGAAACGGGCCCACCAGGAGATTGATTGACCCAAGAATGACTTTAAAATCTAAACTGTGTTGACAAATATCGTGTTTTTACTAAACTTTGAAATAAAAATTTGCTAGTTATTACCACAGTGTTGGATCTCATTTATTAGAATTTTATTTTCACACCATCGGGTGTTTGTCTTCATGTATTGCAATGGTGTGGTTTGCGTTTTCTATTCTTACATACATACCTGTACAACATTTTTTGCACATTTCTTTGCTTTGCTTTGTGTCTAACCTCGCTCTTATATGCTCAATGTTTGTGCACATATATGTGGCTGTTTTAAGTGCAGACAATTTTGCTACCATCACAGTGTGTTTTGTTGACATTACTCTATTCTTATGTGCTGCCTTGTTACAATTTTCTTTATTCTTATTTGAATAACTACTAAACAATTAGTATAAAGAATTCATCCAAGAAACTTTTATCTCGATCGCACTCAATCTGAAACGTTCACCTCAAACTGCTAACCCAATGTAGCAAAAAATCTGTACGTGATGGAGCAAATTGGTTAACAGATTTGGATTCAGCGCACCAAAAAACGTAAAAATCAATCGAAACATTAGAGGCAGTTTTAAAAAAAAAATTTTTAGTGTACCTGTGTTATCAGTTGCAACATCAGTTAAACCAAAGATGCCTCTTCAAAGTATCATTTTTTGTGGTACCGGAGTCAACTGGTGCCATTTTGATCTCAGGCATTCAGCAGCGCAAGAATGACTAGGGATCATTACTGCCTATCTATTAGACACCAGGGAAAGCCTTGGTAGGTTCTGAAGAGAGGGAATAGGTAGATTAGGGATAAGTGCAAATGTTGGGGCTGTCAGGGTGGGAGAGAGGGGAGAGAGGGGAGATTAGGGAATTCCAAATTATGGATGGCCCGTCAGTAGTTTTTTTCCCCACAGCCCCTTTAAGACAAAGTGGGCCTGACTTGGGATCCACTATCTTCATGACTACAGGCAAGAACATCCAATGTTTCTGGCTGCAGCAACACAAATTTTAATTTACTGTGGTAACCTGCAGTACTGAGGCACCATAGGTTAGTGACTCCCATGGTTAAACATAAAGAAATTAGATGTTACCTGCTAATTGTCTTTCCTTGAGTTCTCTCCGGGCCAGTCCAGTTATGTTAGGGTAGTCAACCTCCTTCAGCAGCTGAGGACTGAATACTGAAAGTTTTGCTGACAGCCAATCCAACTCCCCCTGGTGTCAGAGCCTCAGTCTTCTATTGTCAAAGCAGCTAAACTCTACTATAACTCTGACATAGTACAAACCCAGACATCTAAAAACTAGTCCTAAATGGTTAAAATCATTCTTTCCTTAAGAACTCTTTTTTTTTAACTCGGAGGAAACCCTCTTAACCCTAGAGGAACCCCCAAAATTCACTTCGACTCCATCTACAAACCGCCTCCAGCTCCAGCCACTAGGGCACGAAACCCTACTCTAAATTCTGAACCAATGGCCAAGCCGCTAGACCTGCCTAACACTCGCAGACGAACTGGGTGGGACCTGGACTGGCCCGGAGAGAACTCAAGGAAAGACAATTAGCAGGTAAGGTCTAATTTCTTCTTCCTATTCATCTCTCCGGGCCAGTCCAGGTACGTTAGGGCAGTACCAAAGCAGTACCTAAATTCGGGAGGGTCCTGTGAGCCCCGCCACAATGCCAAGGCCCCCACCTTAGCATCCCCCCTCACCTGAACATCCAACCTATAATGCCTTACGAACATATGAATCGAGGACCACGTTGCCACTCGACAGATATCCACCGGCGGAACCAACGCAAACTCCACCCAAGACATTGCCTGGCCTCGTCTAATGCGCTCTGAGTCCTTCCGGAGGCGACCTTCCCTGTGCCTCATAAGCCACTCCTATAGCTCGCTTTACCCAATGGGCAATCGATGCCTTACAAGCCGCTGGACTTGGTGCTTACCAATGGAGAAAGTGTTTCTGGTGTTGTAGTGGGAGATCATTTTGCATCCAGTGATCACCAGATGGTGTGGTTCAGTATTAGGACTAGGGCTGTTAGAATCCATTCCAAGGTGAAGATCTTAGACTTTAGGAAGACTAACTTTGCAAAGATGGGCCAATACCTCAGGGAGTCGTTAGTGGGATGGGAACAGCTGGGGGATGTAGAAAAACAGTGGGCAAAACTGAAAGGGGGTATTTTAAAGGCAACCAACCTTTTTGTTAAAAAGGTAAATAAAGGCAAAAGGAACAGGAGACCACTATGGTTTTCGAAGGAAGTAGCTGAAAAAGTGAAGAAAAAGAGGGAGGCCTTCATGAAATACAAGAGATCACAGAGAGAGGAAGACAGACATCGGTATTTGGAAAAACTTAGAGAAGCTAGCAAAGTAGTCAAGAAGGCAAAGATTCAAAAGGAGGAGGAAATAGCCAATGCAATAAAATGGGGGGATAAGACATTTTTCAGATATATTAGTGAGAAGAGGAAGGGCAAAAGTGGTATTGTCAGACTCAAGGGTGCAGGGGGGGAATATGTAGAAGCTGATAAGGATAAAGCGGAATTGCTTAACAAATATTTTTGTTCTCTGTTCACAGATGAAGAACCAGGAGCAGGACCTCAGAAAACACCCACAAATAAGAACAGAAGCGAGGGACATCTTGAACAATTTTCAGAAGACTGTGTTCGTGAGAAACTAGTTCAACTTAAAATAGACAAAGCGATGGGACCGGATGGGATACACCCTAGAATACTGAGGGAACTTGGGGACGTTCTAGCAATTCCACTGACTGACCTTTTCAATGCCTCGTTGGAGTCGGGAGTGGTGCCAAAGGACTGGAAAGAGGCTCATGTGGTGCCTTTACACAAAAGCGGTAGTAAGGATGTGGTTGAAAACTACAGGCCGGTTAGTTTAACTTCAGTGGTGAGTAAATTAATGGAAACACTGTTGAAAGAGAAAATAGTGATGTTTCTGGAGTCCAGCGGATTACAGGATCCGAGGCAGCATGGATTCACCAGAGGCAGGTCTTGTCAGACAAATCTGATTGATTTCTTTGACTGGGTGACCAGGGAGTTGGACCGAGGGAGAGCTCTAGATGTGGTGTATTTAGATTTCAGTAAAGCCTTTGACACTGTTCCTCACAGGCGACTTATAAACAAACTGAGCACCCTAGGGATGGACCCTAAAGTTACTGCTTGGGTTAGAAATTGGTTGGGTGGGAGGCGACAAAGAGTACAAGTAAATGGAGCTCACTCTGAGGAGAAGGATGTTACCAGTGGTGTGCCCCAGGGATCTGTCCTTGGTCCGATTCTTTTTAACATCTTTGTTAGTGATATAGCGGAAGGGCTGTCGGGTAAGGTTTGCCTCTTTGCGGATGATACCAAAATCTGCAATAGAGTAGACACCCAGGAAGGTGTAGATAACATGAGGAGGGATCTAGCTAAGCTTGAAGAATGGTCTAGAATTTGGCAACTGGGATTTAATGTTAAAAAATGTAAGGTCATGCATTTGGGCTGCAGCAATCCAAGGGAGCAATACAGTATAGGAGGTGAAGTACTTTTGTCCACTAAAGAAGAGCGGGACCTAGGCGTAGTTGTGTCCGATGATCTTAAAGTAGCTAAACAGGTAGAAAAGGCGACGGCAAAAGCTAGAAGGATGCTTGGGTGCATACGGAGAGGAATGGCTAGCAGAAAAAAGGAGGTGATAATGCCTCTGTATAAGTCTTTGGTGCGACCTCATTTGGAGTATGGTGTGCAATTCTGGAGACCGCACCTTCAAAAGGATGTGAACAGGATGGAGTCGGTGCAGAGGGTTGCTACTAAGATGATTAGTGGTCTTCATTATAAAGCATATGAGGACAGACTTAAGGATCTTAATATGTACACCTTAGAGGAAAGGCGGGATAGAGGTGATATGATTGAGATGTTTAAATACCTCCGTGGCATAAATGTTCAGGGAGAGAGCCTCTTTCAATTGAAAGCAAGTTCTGCGACGAGGGGACATGGGATGAGGGTGAAGGGAGATAGATTCAGGAGTGATATGCGGAAATATTTCTTTACGGAAAGAGTAGTGGATCCGTGGAATAGTCTCCCAGTGGAGGTGGTAGAGATGAGGACAGTAACTGAATTCAAAAAAGCATGGGACCAACACAGAGGATCTCTAAAGGTAACAAGTGGACTGTTGTAGTTGTTGTTATGGAAGGACAGACTAGATGGGCCTTGTGGTCTTTTTCTGTCATCATGTTTCTATGTTTCTTTGTCTTTATGAACTCCACCAAAAAGTACGAACAACCTATCTGACTTACGAAACGTCTCCGTTACCTGGAGGTACCTTCGCAGCACTCGACCGAGATCCAACTTTCTAAGCGCTCGATCCATCTTACTCCCTTCCTGTCTAGGAAAGGTCAGAAGTAAGACCGATTGATTCATGTGAAACCCGGACACCACCTTCGGCAAAAAGGACGGCACCGGCCGCAACACCACCTTTTCCATCGTAAACTGGAGGTATGGCTCCCTACATGAGAGAGCTTGCAAATCAGAAACCCGCCTCGCAGAACACAACGCGAAGAAGGCGGTCTTCCACAATAGTTCTCTGAGATTCACTGCCGCTGTCGACTCATATGGAGGTCTCGTCAACGCCTCCAAAACTAAATTCAAATCCCAAGCGGGTACCACCTGCCTAACCGGAGGTCTAATGTTCCTAGCTGCTCTAAGAAACCATAGAACATCTGGGTGCAACGAGAGCGTGCTTCCCTGCACTCGTCCTCTATAACACGCTAGAGCAGCCAGGTGAACTTTGAGAGTGCTGAGGGCTATCCCCTTCTCCAGCCCCCCTTGTAGGAATGACAGGATATCTGGCAAACCCGCAGAACAACGTTTAATGGTCCGTTCCTCACACCACACTTCAAATATGTGCCAAACCCGCACATACGCTAGGGATGTCGATCTTTTCCTGGACCTTAACATGGTGGCTATAACCAACCCCGAGTACCCCCGTTGTCGTAACCGGTTCCTTTCAAGAGCCAGGCCGTAAGCAAGAACTGATCCATCTGCGGCATCAGAACCGGACCCTGGCTCAAAAGGTTGTTTCGAGTGGGCAGCCTCCATGGAGGTTACACTAGAAGCCGCACCAGATCCACGTATGAAGCATGCCTGGGCCAATCCGGAGCAATGAGAATCACCTTCCCATTATATCCCACTATTCTCCGAATGACCCGCCCTATCAGCGGCCACGGAGGAAACACGTAAAGTAGATTGCCCGCCAGCCAAGGCTGCACCAGGCCGTCAAGACCCTCTGACATGTGCTCTCTGCGCCTGCTGTAAAACCAGGCCACCTTGGTATTGGGAAGGGTAGCCATGAGATTCATGACTGGGTGACCCCAGTACCGTGATGTTGTGAAACGCTGCCATGTTCAGTTCCCTCTCTCCGGGATCCAGAACATTCCGACTGAGGTAGTCGGCTTGGACGTTGCCCTTCCCCGCTATAAGCGCCACCGAGAGCGCCTCAAGATGAACCTTCGCCCACTGAAACAATTGCTGACTCTCCTCCAGCAGAGACACACTGCTTGTGCCTCCTTGCCTGTTGATGTAGGAAACTGTTACCAAATTGTCAGAGAACACTCGAACCGCTCTCCCTACGAGGAGACGAAATCTCACAGCGCGAAGCACACCGCTCTCAGTTCCAACCGACTGATCGACCAAGAGCCTTCTTGCTCCGACCAGGTCCCCTGAGTCACCTGAGCTAGACAATGAGCCCCCCAGCCGGAAAGACTGGCGTCCGTTGTGACCAATACCCATTCTGGGTGTTCTAGTGGCACTCCCTTCTGCAGATGTCCTGGAACCAACCACCACTGCAGACTGTCGCGCACTTCTGGAGGGCACACCAGCCTCCGTGACAGTGGATGCTTATGCGGGGACGATCTGGAAAGCAACGCTTGTTGTAGAGGACACATATGAGTCCTGGCCCACTGACCAGGTCCAACGCCACCGCCATGGAACCCAACAACTGCAAGTACCTCCACGCTGTTGGCGCTTTCATATGCAAGAACGCCTCCACTTGAGCTAAAATCTTCCGAACCCTGTCTTCGGGTAGGAACACCGGCCCTAATTTTGTGTTGAACAAGGCTCCGAGATACGTCAGTCTCTGCACGGGATCCAAGTAACTCTTTGCTCGGTTGATGACCCAACCGAGCCGTTCCAAGAACTCTACCACTCGTGCTATTGCTGCTACCGAATCCGCTTGAGACCCTGCTCGTATCAACCAATCGTCCAGGTAGGGATATACCTGAATACCCTCTTTTTGCAGGGCACCGCCACTACTACCATCACCTTCGTGAATGTCCGCGGTGCCATGGCCAGCCTGAACGGCGATGCCCGAAACTGAAAATGGCCCATGGGCACCGCAAAATGCAAAAACCTTTGATGATCCCCTCTGATCGGGATGTGCAGATAAGCCTCTGTTAGGTCTATGGAAGAGAACCTCTCCAGGCTTTAGCACCCGAATAACTGACCTCAGGGTTTCCATTCGAAAATGAGGCACCCTCAAACAGCGGTTGACATGCTTGAGGTCCAGAATTGGCCAAAAAGAACCTTCTTTCTTGGGCAGTACAAAATAAATCGGAGTATCGACCTAAGCCGTACTGGTCTCAGGGCACTGGCACTACCGCCTGAAGCCGCTACAAATGCTGCAGTGTGTCGTTTACCGCTGCCCTCTTTTCTTGAGGACCACACGGAGACATCACAAAGGCTTCTGGCACCGCTTGGGCGAACTCTAACGCATACCCTTCTCGGATAATCTCCAGAACCCACCAGTCCGTAGTTATGGCGGCCCAGACGGAGAAAATCTCCCATAAAATATCCTCCTACAGGAATCTCCGCCTGGACCCGCAAGCTTTCATTGTGGTTTCCTAGAGGAGTTCTGCTGAGTGGGCAAATAGCCTCTGCCGAACCCCCTGGCTCCTCGAAAGGACTGTCCCCTGGCCACAAAACGACCCCTTTGATAAGGCGTAAACCGAGACCCTCGGAATCTGCGAAAATCTCTACCCTGCCCTCGCAGCATCGGACCCAGTTTCGCAGCTCTAGGTCGCTCCTCTGGAAGCCGACCCCCTTTTGAATCTCCCAGGTCCTTCACAATTTTCTCCAAAGCCTCCCCAAAGAGCAATTTGCCCTTATAGGGAAGCTTACTGAGACGTGACTTAGAGGAGGCATCTGCCACCCAATTCCTTATCCAGAGAAACCTTCTAGCGGCAATCACTGATGCCATGGCCTTTGCCGATATCCTCACCAAATCATAGAAGGTTTCCGCCAAATAAGCTGCCGCTGACTCCAGCTTTGCCCCTTCTGAGGAGGATTCCTCCACCCTATCCGGGCCTGGTTCCCCCTGTAGCCAACGGATAGAGGCTCTGGAAACATATGCACCACAAATAGAGGCCTGCAGAGCTAGCGCACTGGAGTCAAAAGCCTGCTTTAAAAGCGCTTCTAACCTGCGATCCTGAAGATCTTTGAGCGCTGTACCCCCTTCCACCGGGATCGTCGTCTTTTTGGTGACTGCCAAAACCACAGCATCCACTTTCGGCATTCGCAACAACTCCTTCTCCTCCTGTGGCACCGGGTAAAGACGCCCAATGGTGCGTCTCCCTCTTAGGGTAGCCTCCGGGCATTCCCATTCAGAATCTATCATTTGCTTAATCACCCTGTGAACTGGGAAAGAGCGCTGTTCTGCCTTAAAGCTCTGTAACAAGGGATCCTCCAGGGGCTCCTGCTGCACCGCAGGAATAACAATGTTCAACGTTGTGAGGGACTGCGAGATAAGAGCACCTAGCTCCTCCTTGCGAAACACCCTGAACACATTCAGGTCTTTGCCTGGCACAAGCTCACCTTCCTCTAACTCCACTGACCAAGAATCCAACCCTGCTTCTGACAGGATATCTCCCTCTTCCGCTCCCTGCGGAACAGAGACTTGCGCTCTGAACCTATCGAAGCCTGTCTCCGCAGTCTTGTCCTTCTGAGAGACCCCTTCTCCTGGGTCTGACTCCTGTAATGCCCCTTTCTGTGTATCCACCACACCGGGAGCAGACTGCCCGCCTGAAGCCTGAGACATCTTCAAGGAATAAGCCTTATGCATCGCTAAAATAAAGTCCGGAGGGAACAAAGACTATAAGTTTCCCTGCACTTCAGGCAACTGCTGCTGGCCACGTATGTCCGAAGAAGGAGCCCTGACTGATTTTTCTTTCTTTTTTCCTGATTTGGCCGGCCACATGAGAGAAACGGCAGGCTCCTTCAAAATGGCTGCCTTTCCCACCTTTTCAACTGAGTCCTGAGGGCCCTCCTTTACAACCCCTGAAGCTAGCCTGCTCTCCATTAGGTGTGCCTCTCGCACACAAAACTCACGAAAACTGCAGGACCTGCTCCTGATCAGCGCGGCAGCTTAAGCACCTGAAAACCGACGCCGACACCGTTACCCGATTGCCGAGCAACCCGCTGACACAAGCCCCCATGCTGATCTAAATCCCACAGCGCACTAAAACTCTCCGTCTGCACACATACCTTCTCCAGCTCCTTGTCCCTTTGGCTGTGCGCCCAGAAGGTATCAAACCTTCCGACCTCCTGTTCCCCGCTGCTAGCGGAACTCGGAGCCGAAGCCGATCGCAGGTGGGGAAGTGAATTCTGGAGCTCCCAGGTCCTTCCCCAGTCTCCGGAGCAAAGAAACCCCTAACTGAGGCAGGCTCTGCCTCTTGTGCTGCTAGAAACCACTGTTAGGCAGCTAGGGAATCATTCTTTTTTTTTTTTTTTTTTACTTTAAATAGACCTCCTCTGTCAGACTGCCCTGCTAGGACAACAGAGAAAATATGTCTTCAATTCATCAGTTCCCTCTTTAGCTCTGATCTCCACTTCTAAGGCCCTACTGCCTATTCCTTTCTCCTGGGAGCCTGTCAGCCACACATCCTATTCAGCTGCTGAGTACTGAAAGACTGAGGCTCTGACACCAGGGGAAGTTGGATTGGCTGTCAGCAAAACTTTCAGTATTCAGTCCTCAGCTGCTGAAGGAGGTTGACTACCCTAATGTACCTGGACTGGCACAGAGAGACAAATAGGAATGCTGTGTTATTTTACTGCAACTTAGTAACTACCCATCTGAAAATTATCCTGCATTGGGAGGAGGCACACGGGAGGCAGGCCATATAGGATGGGAAGGAAAAGTACAAAGATAGATGGTACTTATGCTGTGTACAATATCCAGCTGTATGTCATCATAATATTTTAATAGTATGTTCAAACGTATACAAACAAAAAAAGGATGTCTGTCAAACTTAGAGGTAGTAATTTCTGAGAAAAACAAACTATGGCCTGGACAAGATTAATGGTATCCTTCACCCAATATTTTGTTGCACAACCCTTGGCAATGATGACAGCCTCCAAACATTTCTTGTATCCATCTATAGATTTCGTACATCTATCTTCTGGTAGTTTCTCCCACTCTTCAACTGCAATTTGTTCCAACTCACAAATGTTTCCAGGATTCATTTTAACAATGGCAGATTTCAGCTCTTTCCAATACTTCTTAATTCAACAGTCCATTCATTCCTTTTTAACCAGTCTTTTGTACTTCTGGATGTATGTTTTGGGTCACTGTCTTGCTAGTGGACCCATGACCTTCGACCCAGACCTAGCTTTCTGACACTTGGTAGCACATTTCGCTTCAAAATACCTTGGCAGTCCTCTGACTTAATGATTCCTTTAATATGTTCCAGGCCTTCAGTTCCTGAGGCAGCAAAGAGCCCTACAACATTATGGAACTGCCACCATATTTAACTGTAGGAAGGTTGTTTTTTTCTTTATAAGCTTCATTTCTTCCCCTATCACTGGTCTGCTCTGACAAAGAGCTCAAGTTTGGTTTCATCTGTCCACAGAACATTTTCTCAGCAGAATTGTGGTTTCTCAAGGGGGTTTGGGCAAAGATCAGGCGTGCCTTTTTATGTTTATCTTTGAGCAGTGGGGTCGTCCTCCTTGACCTTCACCCATGAAGTCCTTCTTTGGATTGTACGCAGCGTATGGTGCGGGTTGAAATCACCACTCCAGATTACTCCAGGTCAGCCTTGAGCTCTCTGGATGTTGTACATGGTGCTTTTCCAAATAGTTTGCCCTAACCTTTTAAGGTTTCTTGGATTAATTTTCCTCTTCCAAGCACATCCTGGGAGGTTACTGACAGTTCCATGAGCAGATAACCTCTTAATAACATTGCACACTGTAAGACACAGGAATCCCATGGTCTTCGGAGATGGCTTGTATCCCTTTGACATTTCATCATAATGGCATTTTTGATGGCCTCAGGCTGCTCTCTTATCTTCACCATTGTGAAAATGGAACAGGGAATGAATATGGCCACTTTCAAGAGCCATCATTCAATGGCTGAGTCAAGTCATGTGGGTACTGACAATTGATCACAGGTGCTCTAATTTTATTGCAATGGGAATGCGGTTCTTCTGGTCAAACTGATTTGAATTGTTGATAAGGATGCAAATAATCATGTCCTTAAACACTCTAACATAGTAACATAGTAAATGACAGCAGATAAAGATCAGTATGGTCCATCTAGTCTGCCCAGTAAGATGGCAAGAATAGGTGCACCTGCCGCTCCGTGCAGGCCACCCCTCCCCATGTCTTTGTTTAGGGGTGAACCCACCACTCCGTGTAGGACACCCCTGTTTGTTGAGAAATTAGATAGTTAAGTTTATTTTGATTTTATCCTATTGCTGTAAAGGGATCCACTGTGTCTGTCCCATGCCATTCTGAATTCTGTCACTGTATTTGCCCCCACCACTTCCATCGGGAGGGCATTCCAAGGATCCACCACCCTTTCAGTGAAAAAGTATTTCCTGACATTGCCTTTCAATTTATCCCCTTGCAGCTTCATGTTATGCCCTCTAGTTTTACAACAAATTTAAACAATTTTTGTTGGATTGTTTGCCATGAAAGGATCAACTCTCTTGTGACAAAATCTTCTGTTCTTATCTTATTTTTAAGGCCACCAAGCCCATAAAAGTAATCAAAGGGACACCACAATTAGTGGACCCTCAGATATATTTAGCTATCTGTTGAGCTTCTGTAGCTATAAACATCTGGACACCTCCACTTTAATAGTCCATACGATTCCACTGTCAAAACAGCATCCACCATATGAAGACTTACCTTTGAAGATGGCTAAGCGCAGCTCTTATTTGCCTCAGACATTCTCCTGGGCAAAAATTGTCCACGGAGCTAACCAAGCACTGCCTCCTTCAGTCACAGGTATTGTCCTTGGCAAGAATCGCAGGGTCCTCCCTTCATTAAAGGCTTTTATAACTCCTCATATAAATCTTCTCCAAAATCGACGCTGTTGACAGTTCTCTCAGGATTGTTCCTGGAGAAATTTTGAATAGAGTTTATCGCAGCGTGTATCGCAGTATTCTTGAGAGAACTGTCAACAGCATCGATTTTGGAGAAGATTTATATGTAGAACGTAAAAAAGGCAACTATTTGGCTTTGTAAAATAGATATCCAGACCAGTCTCAGTAGTTCACAAATTCTCTCACACAGATTTATACCTTCTCCATATGTTGATCACAACCTTACCTATTTTATGTCCTTGGGAATATCTACACATGGCATGCCTACATTTATACGCTTGTATTTGGTCACACTATTTTATAAGAGTCCTTTTCTGCAGTACTCTACATGTGGCAAAAACTATATAAAATGACTCTTATAATGGATAACATTGGTAGGAAAGCTAAGTGTTTAACATGCTTGCTGTTTACATTAGGAGAAACGTTCTAAGTATCTTTCACTTGTCCCAGGTTCATAATCCTCATCTGACGTTTTTGATCAGTAAGAATTTGTAAGGTTGCCAGCACTGTTCCCTCTAAACTGTGCATGTGTGTGCGCCACACACCTCGCCGAGCGAGCGCACATACTTTATAAGAGCGCACAAAAATTACAGTTCTGATTCTGATAGAAAACAACACAGACGTCTTAAAATTTAAAAGTTGTGATTGTAATTAATGTAAATTTTCCGCTTCATTTAGTAATCATCTATTTTCATTTAATTTGATTAAAATCAATGTGATGTACATACTGTATTCTGACGTGCAGTCAAATTTTAAAGTATATAACTCCGAGTGTCATTATGTTGCGCACAAAAATTTAACCTTCCTTCAAAAGCTGCACAGCTGATATTTTATGCGCACACAGCCTACAGAAAATTAGAGAGAACATTGATTGCCAGGCGTTAAAGTATTAAAAGAAGCTAGGATAGCTCTCGTCAAGCCCCCATTCTTTCTCCTGCTTTATCATGCTCCCATTCCCCACTCATATCATCTATCTTTCACCTTTTTCCGTCCATCACATATTCAGTTCTATCCATTCTCTATATTTTGTCTCTTCTCTCTATCTTTATCTTGCCCCCTTCTCCCCAGCCTCTTTTACCATATTTCCACTCCATCTTGCCTCCCCCCCCAATCCCTTCTATGCTGGATACAGGTATAGGTACATACCTAGGCAACAAAATTCTGAAGGCCTCCCTCTTCATCTCTTTGCTGTCTAGTCTTAAAGATGGATCTCCTGTCTCTACCTATGGACACCATACTCCTAAATCCTACCCTCTATGTTCACCTGTTCTTTGTTCCATCTTCCCCACCCATCTTACCCCCTCTTTATTCATGTTTTCTCACACTTGCTATTATTACCAAATCCCAGGGGGGACAAATGTTAACGGTCCTGGCTTTGAACCTACATATCAATGCAGTTTGGCATTTATAGTCCTGGATACCCATTGAAATCAATGTTCCAGGTTTTATAATACAGTAGGGGAGGGTTGTCAGAAATCCAGGACTGACCTAAAATCACCCCCTGGAACAGAATAATTTGGAAACTGTGTTGTTGGGCAACTGCTATCTCTCCCCCAACCCCCTCATCCTGCCAAAGTGCTCCCTGCAATTCCAGAAGCAGTTCTATTGCTCTCTTTCCACCACTCCCATCCGCACCACAAAAAGAGAGAAAGACCAACAGTGTCACTGCACAATTAAGCACATTGCACCAAGAAGGGTGGGGGATAAGAAGCAGGGGAAGCAATGAAAGGAAGGAAAGAATTAGAGAATCAAAGGTGAGGCAAAGGTCATGACACCAGTACAGTGGAAGAAGGAAGAGCGTGAAAATATTGTGGGGGGGAGGGAGGGGGCAGGAGGGTATCAATGTAATAAGCTGTGCATTAGAACATGCACAAAGCTTAAGCACAAAATGTTCTAACACTGAAAACATGCTTTCATTGCAAATGGCATGTATGTTACTGCATTGTTAAATGTGTGCTAGCAGAAAAACATGCACACCGTCAAGGTAATATGCCATTAGAGCATTTGACATAAAGAAACATAGTTACAAATGGCCCATGCTAACCATTAGCCCAGCTTAGTAAACATGCTCCAGTGTCTCCTTCCTTTTAGTTTGTCAGCAAGCGAGCAGGAATTGGCTCATGCACTGACAGGAGACATTGTTTATTAAAACGTGATATACTATTTTAAAAAAAGAACCCAGAAAATGAATCCCTTATGGCCAGAGAGTGTTGACCCCTAAACACAGAAAACCATCACTTGTGGCCCAGTAGGCCCAAGAACTCTTGACCACTGGTTCAAGTGAGACCCCTGACTGCACAAAATCATTCCTGCTTCTGGACCCTCTTACCCCTACCCTTCACCACCTCTGGGTCAGGAGTTAAGAGTGATAGCCACTCACTCCTGCTTCTGGTGCAACCATCCTCCAATATGGAAGCACCTGATCCTTAGTGGTGTGTCAAGTTGCAGCATTAGGGGTCAGTCTGCAAAATAAGGAACTGCTTCCCAATTAGGGGGTACCTGGGCTTGTGATGCTCTTGACCAAATAACTTTGAAAATGAATGACTACTGGCAAGGCTGGCCATGCCCCCCCCCCCCCTTGCATCTCTCTCCCCCCATGCTGAGCCGTGACACTGTCCCCAGCTGCTGTTGATTCTGACAGTGGGGCCGGCAGGCAGCTCGGCAGCAGCAGCAGGCCATGTGCTTCGGAACACATGGCCTGACATTACTGACCTCTCCAACACAACTTCGGGGGGGTCATAAGTGGCAGACTATGTGTGCCAAAGCACATGGCCTACCGCGCGCCACTGCAGCCAAGCCTATCACTGAAATCAGCGGCAGCAGGGGGGACATTTGCACAGGGGTGGCAGGCCATGTGTGGTATTTAAAGATGATGCTGCAGAAGAATTGAAAGAAATATTGATAAACCAGGATGACGTATTGCAAATATTTGATAAACTGTAGAGTAGCAAATCACCTGGACCTGATGGTATACATCCAAGGGCGTTGAAAGAACTGAAATATGAGATTGCAGACCTACTATTAGTAATCTGCAAACTATCATTAAAATCATCTGTAATACCTGAAGATTGGAGGGTGGCCAATGTAATGCCAATTTTTAAAAAGGGTTACAGCGGTGATCCGGGAAACTACAGACTGGTAAGGCAGTATGGGAAAAATGGTAGAAACCATTATAAAGAACAAAATTACTGAACATGTAGATAGTCATGGCTTAATGGGAGATAGCCAACATGGCTTTAGCCAAGGAAGGTTTTGTCTTACTTATCTGTTATGTTTTTTTGAAGGTGTGAATAAACAGCTAGAAAAAGGCAAGTCAGTTAATATAGTGTATCTGAATTTTCAGAAAGCCTTTGACAAGGTCCCTCATGAGAGACTCTTGGAGAAATTAAAAAATCATGGGATAGGAGGCAGGAACTGGTTAAAAGACAAAAAGCAGAGGGCAGGGCTAAATGGCCAATTTTTTGGTGAGTGCCCCACGGATCTGTGCTGAGTCAACTACTATTTAACATATTTGTAAATGACATGGAAATGGGAATAACGAGTGAGGTAATCAAATTTGCAGATGACATGAAACTATTCAAAGTTCTTAAAACCCATGAGGATTGTGAAAAATTGAAAGAGGACCTTGATAAATTAGAAGACTGGGCATCCAAATGGCAGATAAAATTTAATGTGGACAAGTGTAAAGTTATGCACCTAGGAAAGAACAACCCAAACTATGGTTACACGATGCAAAGTTCCACATTAAGAACCACCACCCAGGAAAAAGATTTAGGCGTCATTGAGGGTTTCAACTCTGCCCAGTGTGCAGCGGCGGCCAAGAAAGCAAATAGAATGCTAGGAATCATAAGGAAAGGAATAGAGAATAAAACAAAGGATACTATAATGAATCTGTATCGTTCCATGGTGCGACCGCACCTTGAATAATGTGTGCAAGTCTGGTCGCTGTATCTTAAAAAGGATATAGCATTATTAGAAAAGGTACAGAGAAGAGCCACCAAAATGGTAAAGGGGATGGAAGGATACACCTATGAAGAGAGGCTAAAAAGGTTAGGGCTCTTCAACCTGGAAAAGAGACGGCTGAGGGAAGATATGATAGAGGTCTATAAATTAATGAATGAAGTGGAACGGGTAAATGTAGATCAATTGTTTATGCCATCAAAATATAGAAAGACTAGAGGACATACAATGAAGCCTCAGTGTAACCTATTTAAAACTAATAAGAGAAAATATTTTTTCATGCAATGTGTAATCAAACTCTGGAATTCATTACCGGAGGATGTAGTAAAAGTGTTAGTGTAGATGGGTTTTAAAAAGGTTTGAACAAGTTCCTGGAGGAAAGGTCCATAAACCATTATTAAAGGGGACTCAGGAAATCCACTGCTTGCCCTAATACAAGCATTGTGGAACCTGTGTCTTTTGGGGAAACTGCTAGGTACTTGTGTCCTAGATTGGCCACTGTTGGAAACAGGATACCGGGCTTGATGGACCTTGGTCTGCCCTAGCATGACATATCTTATGCTCTTATGGAGGTCTACCACCCTAGGTGACTGCTTAGCCCACTTAGTGGACGGACTGGCCCTTGCTACCAGAGGTGAGGTACTTCATTTCACCTCAGATGATCCTGCTGATCCCACATAGGACCCTTACTTCACCCCCAAGCTACAGTAAAGATTTCGTACAAATGAGAAATAAACAAAATTGACAAAGTATAGCATATGTTTTATATATTAGAAGCAATTCCCTGTTCAGTGGATTTACATTTGATTTGCATGCCAAAGTAATATGATTTTGCTGTGGAATTTGCTATTCTAAAACCAGGTTTGGATTTAGGCATAGGCAGGACAGTACCAAGCTAGAAATGCACTTTGTGCTACTTGAAAACCCTGGCACTTGCCTCTACCACCCAGCCATGTGGAAGCCTACTAATGATATCAGTGTCTCTTTTGTACTTGCACCCTGTGTGGCCACTATGCTCTCACAGCCCTTGGTACAGCCTTGCTCATAGGCAACTGCCTCCAGGGCCAACTTCTGATAGGCACTAGAGCATTGCCATCACCAACTGATCTCGGAGCAGAGCAGCAAATACTCTGTAAAGCTTCAGCATGGCACAGGCAAGCCCAAATGCTCTATATAGGATCTGCAGCACTTTTTCCCCTCTTCCCACATGTTTGAAAGGAAGGAATGGAGCCCTGTAGGGCCTGTCAGGAGCATGATGGTTTGCCTGTACCACGCTAAAGTTTTATGACATACCTGATGCTCCAAGTAGAAAGCGAGGGGGGCAGAATTGGAGAAAGCAAGGGGGCCAGGATTAGAGGGTGCAGGGCACCCCCCCCCCCCCCCACTGCAAAGGGCATGTTTGCAAGGGAGTAACCTCCCCCCCATTGCCTATGAGAACTTAGGAAAACAATCTGGCCCTAAAACCCTTAGTGTGTTAGGAGTATGGTTAGTGTGGGTAAATCGCCATGCTAAAGGACAGCCCAAACCAGTCAGTACTAGAGGAGATCAAACCTAAGCTTTCGTTAGAAGTTCAGCTGACAAGACTTTGACTTTCATACTTTAGACACATCATGTGAAGAGAGAGATCATTAGAGAAAGACATCATGCTTGGCAAGGTAGAAGGTCAACGCAAAAGAGGAAGGTCAGCAATGAGATGCATCGATACAATAACAGCAGCTACATGGCCAGTCCCTCACTTGGTTTGAAGTTTGTCATGCTGTGAGGGCTTGTGTGCATCAGTGATGCTGAGGCTAAGCTATCGGTAGCTTAACTACTGGCAGAATCTCCCAAGATGGACAGGTCTCCGCTAAGGTACCAGACCAAGACAAATCACCCATCTGGGCAGCAGCAGAATGGGACGGTGTTGGCGGCAGAGAATCACATTTCTGTGACAACGGCAACAACACCAAACTTAAACTGCACAGAGGAAAGGCCTGGCAATTTACTTCAGTATCTTGACATGAAAACCCAATGGATAGTCACAACAAAACAAATTGTACTATAGTGCTGGCAGATGAGACCCCCAGGTCGGAAGGCACTCAACTAGCTACAGGGAAGTTGCTGAAGACTTTTCAGAGTAAAGCCAGCATTTATGATGTGGTTGGATCAAAGCCCTCGGGAAGTCTGACTGCTGATGTAGCTGCGCATGAAATGAGAGTCAGAAGCTGTAAAGATGTCTTACATATTGGGACATGGAACGTATGAAGCATGAATCAAGGGAAGTTGGAGGTGGTCAAGAATGAAATGGAACGTGTACAACTTGATCTGTTGTGTGTCAGTGAACTGAAATGGACTGACATGGGGCACTTTGCATCAGATGATCATATGGTCTACTATGCTGGAAATAAAAGACAAAGAAGGAATGGCGTTGCATTTATAATAAAGAAGAAATTTACAAGAACAGTAATGAAATACAATGCAATCAGTGAACGCATAATCTCTATTCATCTACTAGGAATGCCTATCAACATAACTACAATTCAAGTATATGCCCCAACAACAGCTGCAGAAGAGGATGAAATTGATGAGTTCTATGAACAAGTACAAGCTGAAATTCACAGAACATTCAAACAGGATATCCTGATAGTCATGTGTGACTGTAACGCAAAGGTTGGCAACAAAGAAGGCAAAGCGGTTGGAAAATATGGACTTTGAAACAGAAATGAAGCTGGAGAAATGAAGACTGAGAGAATTCTGCAAGACCAGCGATCTATTCATCTCAAACACCTTCTTCCAGCAACACAAGCGGCAACTATACACATGGACTTCACCCAATGGACTGTACAAAAATCAAACTGACTACATCTATGGAAGTCAACAGTGGAAAAGCTCTATAACATCAACAAAGACAAAATTTGGAGCTGACTGTGGTAAAGATCACCAACTACTAGTATGCAAACTCAAGCTAAAGTTGAAAAAGAGCAAACTACTCATGATTTTACCAAAATATGACCTTGAGAACATACCACTGGAATTTAAAGAATGCCTGCAAAATTGATTTGCTGCTTTAGATACAAATGACAAAGCTCCAGAAGAGTTATGGAATGACATCAAGAAGGTTGGGTTGGAAGAAAGCGAGAAGTCTCTACAAAAGTTGAAAAAGCAAAAACGGCCAAAATGGATGACGGAAGAAACTCTGAAAATTGCACAGAAACACAGAGAAGCTAAAGCCAAACACAGAACTCAACAGTGATTTCCAACATACAGCAAGACAGGACAAGGAAAAGTACTACAATGACGCATAAAAGGAAATAGAAGCAGAAACTATTAGAGGAAGAACAAGGTTGGCTTTCCTAAAGCTACGAGAGTTCAAGAAAAAAATTCCAGCCTCAAATTGGAATGTTACAAATGCTCAAGGTTCTATGTTGAATGATGCTGAGAAGATCAAGAAAAAGTGGAAGGAATATACAGAGTTTTTATATGAGAAAGATCAAGTGGACCAACAGCCATTTCAACCTGTAAATTATGATCCGGAACCATTGGTGGTGAAAGAAGAAGTCAAAGCAGCATTGAAAGCCACAAAGAACAAAGCACCAGGCATAGATGGCATTCCCACAGAAATATTACAGCAATCTGATGCAGTTGTTACCATACTTACAAGCTCTGCCAAGAAATTTGGAAGACATCATGGCCAACTGACTGGAAAATATCTGTGTTTATACCAATACTAAAGAAAGGTGATCCAACTGACTGTGGAAATTATCGCACAATCGCTCTGATCCCACATACCAGCAAGATTCTACTCAAGATTATTCGATAGAGACTACAACCATACCCGGAACAAGAACTAACTGAACTGCAAGCAGGGTTCAGGAAAGGGCGAGGAACGAGAGACATCATCGTGGATGTGAGATGGATCCATGAAAAGGCTAAAGAATACCCAAAAGATATCTATTTGTGCTTTATAGACTATAGCAAGGTTTTAGACTGTGTAAACCATGAGAAACTCTGGGCCACATTAAGAAGCATGGGTATACCTGAACACCTGATCGAACTGTTGCTTCTTGATCAATGTACAGACTGTGCAAGAGAACAAATGGAACAAGGAGAACCAGAATAGTTTAAAATAAGCAAACGTGTATGTCAAGGCTGCATACTTTCCCCCTACCTGTTTAATTTATATGCAGAACAAATCATCACAGAAGCAGGATTGTATGAAGACAGAGGTGTGAAGATTGTTGGAAGACTCATCAACAACCTTCACTATACCACGTTAGTGACTGAAAGCGAAGATGATCTCAAACATTTGCTTCTCAAGATCAAGGAACATAGTCTTAAAATGGGCCTGCACCTTAATGTAAAGAAGACAAAGATCATAACAACTGGCAAAATCAATAAGCTCATCTTTGAAGGAGAAGAAATTGAAATCGTGGACAAATTTAACCTACTTGGATCAATAAATTGAAAATACCATGGCTTGAACAAGTGGAATCTTTGTATGGACAGAGACATCTCTGCTCTTGAGAATCTTGTCTAGATCTTTTAGCCATTCTGCCAAGAGCAATGCGTTGTCGGATTTCTTGACTGCTTGTTGCTTCATTATTGATAGTTGATCCAAGTAGGTTAAATTTGCCCACGATTTCAATTTCTTCTCCTTCAGCGATGAATTTATTGATTTTGCCAGTTGTCATGATCTTTGTCTTCTTTACATTAAGGTGCACCCCGTTTTAAGATCGTGAGAAGCTAGCTTATTACATCGGAATCTGAATAAATAAGAAAAGAAAAGAAATAAATTATATGAAAGCACCTCCAGGGGTGAGCGAGGAGAGCCAGCCGGAGGAAGTCGAAAAAAAAAAAGCACGAAATGAGGTGAGGAGGGGTAAAAAAGAACATCGCCGGTTTGGGTAAGAGAACATGGCCACACCGAGAGGAAATAAGAGAAAGTGGGGAAGAGACCTTGCTGACTCGGACTTTTTAATGACTGTCCGCTTCAGCTTTCGAGTCGGAAAGAACAGCGAGTCTCCTCATTCGAGGCCGAAAAACTAAATTACCTGTGTAGAGTGTAGCCGCAGCCTGCTCTCCACAGGAAGTGCGTGTCAGCGTCTCCATGGAAACCGGCAAGGCCGAAAAGGGGAAAGAAAGTGACTCTAGCAGCTTCGGTTCAAGATTTGGCGTCTATCACAGAAGAGCAAAAAAAAAATAAAAATTAAAAAAATCGACGAACGCCAACAAACAGTTTTCAGATGTGGATTCTAAAGGAGAAAGGTTTCTGATTCCCAGTTTCTGCCCGACACAAATATGGCGCCACTGGATGTTACAACATCACTAAACAAAGTGAAGTAAAGTGTCATGAATGACGTGCTCGAGGTCACAACCTAGCCTGTGAGTGCCGGACTGAACTTGGGGGAAGGGTCGCTCTGTAATAATGTCCTCTAGGGTAGACGCAGCGCTCCAGACAGCCACCCAGCGCAAGCTGGCACAGTTCGACAGAATGAGAGGTACTTTCAGTTCACGCTCCCACCTATCCGTCTATTATGCGTGTCCTCCTCGTACACAGTCACGGAACTACAGATCTCTGGCCGACGTTTCCGAGTTTGGGGGTTAAGAATGCTGTGGGAAGGCTTAACGAGACCCTTTTGATGTAGCTATTGTTGAAGTATCACATTCTTGCATAGCGGTAGTCCGTCTTTTTGTGCCCGTGGCCCATTGTGTTTATTGAACCAAAACTAACAAATGTCAACTCGCTTGCACACCAGTCAGTTGGTATTTTGATGGTGACATTACTACAACTGTGTACTTAAGTACATTTTATTGCGTTATTTTGCTTTTTTATGAAACCTTTCAGTATATTATCATTATTCTAGCAGCGCTTTCAGAAAAAGCATATTCTTTGATTAAAGAAAGTCTGTAAAAAAGGAAGCTTAAATGTAAGATTTTTCATTGTTACATGACTTTACTTATTTCTTTTTTTTTCTTTTTTCTCTTATTCTTATTTCTAAATTTCTTTTCTCCATTATGTTTTGTTTAGCTTTTCATGCATATTATTAAGACTATATTGTCAAATAATGTGTATTACATAATAATGATATGCATAGCATGCAAATATGTGCAAACATCCATTATTATGCAAATCATTCCTAGAAAAATAACACCTGCTTTGAGCGGGCTTTTATTTTTTTCTATCTAAAGGGGACGGTGCATAAAGCAATCATCCTCCCCTTCCAGGACTTACCTGGGGTCGTCTTGGTCTCCATTGGATGAGACAGGAGCAATTCCCAGTGGCTCTTGCCCCATCCAGTGTCTAGGGAATCTTGTGGTACTATTGCTAGACGGTTGGATTCCTTACTTGACAAGAACTTTTAATAATGTAAACATTAATATTTCTGCAAGTATTGTATAAAACTTAGTACATAGAGATGAACTGCCAACTAAATTATCAAACAAAAGAGGAAAACACTTTCCAATATAGATTTTAAAGGGGGAAGGTGGGCTTTTTACTTTATATATGAAGTGCATACCATGCTTCAGGATGTTTTTTTCTACTTGTAATATGTTCCCTCTCCATAGAGGAATGGAGAACAGTTTTGAAAGTTCCTTTGTATGTATATATGTCTGTCTGTGGCCTTAGGTAGCACTGTGGTGCTTATGGGATTCAGTCAGAGGCAGAGCATTCCAAAATCCTCATCCCCGCCCCCCTTCCCAGCATCATCTTAGTCCTGAGCATAACTGAAGCAATACCCTACTTTACTCAGTTACCAAAAACAATTCTGATGTGTATTCACACCTTAGAAAGCAAGCAAAGAAAAATGTGCTATGCTATGATTTTTTTTCATATGGGGAAGTCCATATCGTCCTGCTAGACCAGTCCAGACAAGTGGGTTGTGTTCTTCTACCAGCAGATTGGTGGAGACAAAGAACCAATAAAGAGCCCGGGTTTCCATGACATCACTCCCATGCCTCTATCCTCAGCCACCAGAAGTCTCTTCAGTATTTCTTTGTCTCCAACAGATGGTGGATAGATTTTTTTCCTCTGTAGAAAATCTGAAGATTGAGAGGAAAAGATTGATTAAACACTCGTGAATCCTTGAGGGTGACTCTTTCACTTGAGGGCAACGTGGGAGGCTCCACTAGACTATGGTATTTTGGGTAGCCATAGGAGGATGGAAAACTGGTTCAGCTCCACGCACTTATCATGAGCCTGTTGAGCAGCCAGAAATTGGAAGGATCTGAAAGAATGCAGCGGCCTCACACAACCTCAACGCCCACTCCCTCCTTCTCTGTCCCCCCTGCTCTCTCCTGAAGATTGCAGAAGGGGACAGAGAAGGAGGGAGTGGGCATTGAGGTTGTGTGAGGCCGCTGCATTCTTTCAGATCCTTTCAGATGACGGGGTGGGAGGAGATAAAGGAAGTGGAATTGCAATGGGCTAAACTAAAGGAGGCAATAAAAGGGGCAACAGATAAATATGTAAGAAAAGTAAATAAAAGCAAGAGGAGAAGGAAACCTATTTGGCTGCTCATATAAAGGCAAAAACCACAACTTTTGTAAAATTCAAAAGCTTGCAAACAGAAGAACACAGAAATGAATACAGGATCCAACTCAAAGAGTCTAAAAGAGTAATAAGGATAGCAAAATCAAAGGCAGAGGAAAAGATGGCTAAAGATGTTAAGGGTGGCAACAAAAATTTCTTCAGGTATATTCAGGAAAGGAAAAAGATCAGAGTTGGAATTGCAGGACTCAGAAGTGCTGTGGAAGGACTCGTGGAAAGTGACACTGAAAAAGCGAAATTGCTAAACAATTACTTCTGCTCTGTGTTTACTAAAGAAGATCCTGGAGATGGACCAGCTGTGACTCCCAAATATAAAAATGGGAATGAAGTAGATACCACACCATTTACAGAAGAAGAGTTGTTAGAACAACTTGCTAAACTGAAAGTGGACAAAGCCATGGGACCGGATGGGATACATCCCAGGATACTGAAAGAGCTCAGAGAGGTTCTAGCAGACTGGAGAATGGCTGATGTCGTACCTCTACACAAAAGTGGTGACAGGGAAGAAGTGTCAAACTACAGGCCCGTGAGCCTTACCTCAGTGGCGGGAAAAGTAATGGAGGTGCTCCTGAAAGAGCGAATAGTGAACTTTCTCAAAACCAACAGGTTGCAAGACCCGAGGCAACATGGTTTTACCGAAGGACGATCTGATTGAATTCTTTGACTGGGTGACCAGGGAACTAGATCAGGGGCATGCGATGGATGTCATCTACCTAGATTTCAGCAAAGCCTTTGATACTGTTCCTCATCGGAGGCTTGTCAACAAACTCAGTAGCTTGGGGATGGGTCCCAAGATAGTAAACTGGATTAGAAATTGGTTGACTGACAGACGACAGAAGGTGATTGTACATGGAGCTCACTCGGATGAGAGGAAGGTGATTAGCGGGGTGCCCCAGGGTTCGGTCCTGGGCCCGGCACTGTTCAATGTATTTGTGAGTGATATTGCTGAAGGACTGAATGGAAAAGTCTGTCTTTTTGCAGATGACACGAAAATTTGCAACAGAGTGGACTCCCCCGAGGGAGTGGTTAACATGAAGAAAGATCTACAAAAGCTGGAAGACTGGTCTAATGCTTGGCAACTACGATTTAATGCAAAAAAGTGTAGTGCCATGCACTTGGGTAGCAGAAATCCAAGAGAAATGTACACGATAGGGGGCGAAAGGTTGGTATGCACGGTTCAGGAGAAAGACCTTGGTGTGATTATCTCTGATGATCTCAAGGTGGCAAAACAGTGCGACAAGGCGGTGGCAAAAGCCAGGAGGATTTTGGGTTGCATACAAAGAGGGATTACCAGCAGAAAAGAAGAGGTACTTATGCCACTGTATAGGTCACTGGTGAGGCCTCATTTGGAATACTGTGTTCAGTTTTGGAGACCATATCTTGCAAAGGATGTAAAAAGACTGGAGACTGTTCAGAGGAAGGCGACCAAAATGATGCGTCAGAAGCCTTATGAGAAGAGACTTGAAGACCTAAATATGTACACTTTGGAGGAAAGGAGGGACAGGGGATATATGATTCAGACCTTTAAATACTTAAAGAGAAATGATGAACAAACAAACCTCTTCCAAAGACGGGGAACCTGTAAAACTAGAGGGCATAACATGAAGCTGCAAGGGGGTAAATTGAAAGGCAATATCGGGAAATATTTTTTCACTGAAAGGGTGGTGGATGCTTGGAATGCCCTCCCAATGGAAGTGGTAGGGGTGAACACGGTGACGGAATTCAAAAAGGCATGGGACAAACACAGAGGATCCCTTTACAGCAATAGGATAAAAACAAAATAAACAGTACCATCTAACTTCTGAACCATATAACGTCTCAACAAATAGGGGTGTCCTACATGGAGTGGTAGGTTTACCCCTGAACAAGGATATAGGGAGGGGTGGCCTGCGCGGAGCAACAGGTGCACCTGCTCTTGCCATCTTGCTGGGCAGACTGGATGGACCATGCTGGTCTTTATCTGCCGTCAACTACTATGTTACTATGTTACTATGCTCTCAGAGGGATCTGCCTGCCAGCCACTGTTCCCTCTAAGCTGTGCGCGTGCGCGCGCACACACACCTCGCCGAGCGAGCGCACATAATTTACAACAGAGCGCACAAAAATTACGGCTCTGATTCTGATAGAAAACAACACAGACGTCTTAAAATTTAAAAGTTATGATTGTAATTACTAGAAATTTCCCGCTTCATTTAGTAATCGTCTATTTTCATTTAATTTGATTAAAATCAATGTGGTGTACATACTGTATTCTGACGTGTAGTCAAATGTTAAAGTATATAACTCCTAGTGTCGTTATGTGGCGCACAAAAATTTAACCTTCCTTCAAAAGCTGCACACAGCTGATATTTTATGCGCACACAGCCCACAGAAAATTAGAGGGAACATTGCTGCCAGCCACTTTAAACACAGTGCTGCAAAGCCAGTGAAACAGTTTCAGGAGGGGTAGAGCTGAGTCCGGAATGAATTCTCTCCCTGAGGCACTTGGGGTGAATACCAAGGCTTGACCCCGTCATTGTCCTTGTTGGGGGCTCCTGATTCTGTCTGCCTGAGACTCAATTCGGGTTGGACCACTGGCAACCATTGCTGTGTTATGGGGGTTTCCCATTGTTTTCTGCACGCATTTAGTAGCATTTTTGACAACTGTTCACCTGGTGGTTGCGCGGTCCTAGCATGCAATCCTCCCAAAAGACTCCAACATGTGTTCCTACCCTAGTGCCTGTAGCATGCATTGCAGTAAAAGCATAGTTAACACACGCCCCTTCATGCCGCTGTGATACTTTCTTACTCTCCATGCCTTCTTCCAGAAGATGTTTTTTGGCCTGTGTCAAGTGAGGTGCCTCATCTCTGGATTCTGGTCTCTGCTAAGAATTTCTTGCATGGCAGCTTCTGAGTTGTCCCTGGAGGGCCTGCTCCCCCTCTGTCAGTCGGGGGATGCTGTTAGTCTATTTTTGCCTGCCTCAGGGCAGGAGATGATGGATGGTGCTATTTGTAAGGTTATCCAGCTGGCCGGAGTGTCTGGCAACTGTGCTGTTCCTCATCCTCTAGAGGGTCTACGGTGGCTATGCCTTCTGATGTTGGGGAGTTATTTCCAAGGAGAGCTTCCAGACTCCGGATTGTTCTCCCTGGAATTCTTTTCCTTTTTGCAGCAGGCCTGATCCTTCTGGCATGGAAATTCAGACCCCTGCAGTATCTGGGTGCCCCCAGGTGCAGTCTTAGAAGGGGCAGGCTGAGAGTGGAAGCCCTGTTCGATTGCCTTTGGCCAAGTACCTCCAGCGAGGAGTGTCCCCTGGAGATGGGGAACAGCTGGGAGCTTTCCGAGACGTGACTGTGATTTGGATTCAGATGGCTTGGTACTGTGCTTTGATGTGGATGAAGGAGTACTCTCGTCTTCAGACAAATGTGTTGAAATAGGATGGGCCCTGGCTCACCAAAATTTTGCCTGCCAGCTGCAGAGAGCAGATGTGATCGCGGCAGACTCCTTTTGCCTGCCTGCTGACGATCGGATCCCCACGAGCAGACAGAAGTCTTTGACATAAGCGCAGCAGCCTTACACTCCTGCCTACAGGGATCCGATCTTCCATGGGCAGGCAGAAGGAGTCTGTCGCGATCGCAGCCATTCTCTTCTGTTCAGCCTGCAGATCAGATCTCCGTAGGTAGAACAGGAAGGGAAGGCTGCAATGGCTAGGGGTGGCGTTAGCGGCAGAGTCAAGGTGGAGCTTGCCCCGCCCCCCATTCAAGGAGGTGTTCCATGGCCCCTGCCTTCAGAGAATTGTGATGAGGCCGGTGTGATCTGCCTATTCTCGAAGGCGTTGATTGCCAGGGTCTCATCCACCTTGAACTTGACGGATGCTCCTGGTATGGAGCAGGATCCGAAGATGCACCTGTTCTTTCAAGAGGTGCGGAAATCAACTACTGACTTCTCGTTCCTAGATGTGATCAAGGATATGATCTGGTCAGAGTGGGACTCTCCCAATTCCCCACCTAATTGGGTAAAGGTTGTGTAAGAAGATCTAGGCTCTCTCAGAGAAGGAGTGTGTTGGGTGGTTTGATATTTCCAAGGTGGATGTACAGGTCACAGCAATTACCAGATGGACCACCATTCCTGTGGATTTTCTGGACCAAAAGGTGAATGCGTTGTTGAAGAACCAGTTTGCCATGGAGCTATGTGCCAGCCTGATGTCTCGAACCCTGCTGCAGTGGGTTCAGTCTTTTCCGCTGCATGATTCTACCCCTCTTTTGAAGTCAGCTACGGCCTTCCTTTCTGATGCCATATATCTAGTACATTTGGCAGCCGGGGATAGTACCCCAATGATGGTGTCATGGCATTGCATTTGGCTCTGGCACGGGGCAGAAGACACATCTTCCAAAACCTGGTTGGCCCAACTGGCTTTTAAGGGGAAGTATATTTTTGCAGCTGATTTTGGAGAAGCTGCTGAAGGACCTGGGTGAGACAAAATCTTACCATCTTTCGTAAAACAAATCCATGGGGCCTGTGAAGCAGACTGGTGCCTCTTTCTTGACAGCTTCCACCCATCCACTGAGGGTTCACTGGCCGGAATCCTAAGGGTCTCGGAACTCTCATCACCGACCTTGAAAACCTTTCTTCCCCTCTGCTTTTGGGCTTCAGGCTCGTTCTCAGTCCTTTTGTGGAGCGCAGGGACTTGGTCCCCTCCAGAGGAGGATCCTCTCAAGCTGTATATTGAAGGTTTGATGGCCCTTTCCCTGGTTCCCCCTGTTGGAGGCAGGCTTCAACTTTTCTTTCAGGAATGGGCCCGGGTTACCAAGGATCACTGGGTTCTAGACACCATTCAGTTTGGCTATGTCCTGGAATGCAAAGAGCCACTTCCGGATGCCTTCATCATCTCTCCTTGTGGTTCTGTAATCCAGAGTTCCGCTGTGCAGGTCACTTTGGACAGGTTGCTGTTCCTAAAGGTGGTGGTGCCAGTCCCACCAGACAAGCGGGACAAGGGCAGCTACTCCATCTATTTCATGGTACCAAAAAAGGATGTTTCCTTTCAGCACATTCTGGACCTCAAGGATGTCAATAAGCACTTGTGTTCCTGCGCTTCTGGATGGAAACCGTGCACTCTGTAATTCAAGCAATGCGCCGAGGGGAGTTCTTGGCTTCTCTGGATCTGGCTAAGGCGTATTTTCATATCCTGAACCAGGTGGATCAGCAAAAGTATCTGTATTTTGCCATGCTTGGCTCTCACTATCAGTTTGTTGCCCTCCCTTTCAGGCTGTCCACTGTCCTGAGGATGTTCCCTCAAGATCATGGTGGTGGCGGCTGCTGTGCCAAGGGATCTGTGTGCATCCATATCTGGACGACTGGCTCATCTGGGCCAGTTTCCTTTCAGAAGCATCTCTGGTAGAATTCCGAGTAGTTCCCTTTTTGGAAAGC
Organism: Ichthyophis bannanicus; assembly: GCA_033557465.1. NCBI lineage: Eukaryota > Metazoa > Chordata > Amphibia > Gymnophiona > Ichthyophiidae > Ichthyophis > Ichthyophis bannanicus. Next base: position 221,615,149 of record CM066040.1, on the reverse strand, counting down.
CTCGGCTGGGTGATCAATCAGGGAAAGAGCCAGCTATTGCCCTCCCAGCCCCTGGAGTTCCTGGGAGCATATTTTGATACTCGAGTGGGCAGAGATTTCCTGCCAGAAGAGAAAGTCAAAAGACTGTTAAATTGGCCGGTACTATTCTGTGCGCGGAAGGCTCCTAGAGTCTGGGATCATCTTCAGCTCCTCGGATTGATGGTGGTCACCATAAACATGGTGCTATGGGCGTGTGCTCACATGTGACCGCTCTAATGGTGGTCCTTGACTCTGTGGTCCCCGAGTTCTTAGGACTTCAAGTACTGGCTCCTGTTCCCAGTGTTGGTGAAGGCCAGCCTGCGGTGATGGCAGCAATCCTGTCATCTGAGGAAGGGTGTGCCGCTGGACAATTTCTCCTGGATCCTTCTGATGGCGGATGCTAGTTTCTCAGGCTGGGGAGTCCATTGCCAAGACTGTATGGCCCAGGGCCGTTGGAACCACAGGGAAGTGGTGTGGTCCATCAACTGCTTCAACACGAGGGCCATGAGGTTGGCTCTTTTGTGTTTCCGGCCTCTGATCGAGGGCCGGACAGTTCAAGTGTTTTCAGACAACACCACAGTAGTGGTTTATGTCAGTCGGCAAGGCAGCACAAGGAGTGCCAGGGTAGCTCTGGAGATGGGTCCTGTTTGCCTGGGCAGAAAAGAACCACTTAGCCTTGTTGTCTTAGCACACTGCCAGGGTGAACAGCTGGCACTCTGGATTCTGGAGAGTGGGAGTTGAGTCAAGAGGCATTTCATTTGATTCTATCCCACTGAGGTAACCCCAAAATGGATCTGATGGCGATCAGCTTCAATGCCAAAGTGTGCCGCTTCTTCAGTTGCTACACAGAGATGGATTCCAAGGATGTCAACACTCTGGCCGAGTCTTGGTCAAGTCAGCACCCGCTGTATGTGTTTCCTCCATGGCCCCTAGTGGGGCATGTGATTTGGCATATACCTGTAGAATGCCACCCGGGCAGGATAATTCTGGTGGCACCGGATTGGCCGAGAAGAGCATCATTCGGAGATCTGATGCATCCTCCCCTCCAGTCTGTGGTCCCTTCCTCGGATCTGTGTCTGATGTTGACATGCTTTGAGCTGTTGAAGAGCGCTACCTTAAAGGATTTGATGCTCAAGATAGTTTTCTTGGTCACAATTTGTTCCGCAAAGCAGATTTCAGAGCTGCAGGCTCTGTCTTGCAGAGATCCTTATCTGTCTTTTTCAAAAGAGACCGTTTCCATTCAGCCTGTGTCTTCCTTGGTCAGGCATGTAGATAGCTGGGTGGCTGGTGGACGTGAGGATCGCCTGGTAACATGCCTGCCTGGTGCGAAGGTAGCGGACCTCACGCGCCATCTAGATAAGGTCTTAGATAGTGCTGGGGAGGAGTCTGCTGTCTTGGTACATGTCGGTACCAATGACATAGGAAAATGTGGTAGGGAGGTTCTGGAGGCTAAATTTAGGCTTTTAGGTAGGAAGTTGAAATCCAGAACTTCCAGGGTAGCGTTCTCCAAAATGCTTCCCGTTCCACGTGCAGGGCCCAAAAGGCAGGCAGAGCTCCGGAGTCTCAATGCGTGGATGAGACAATGGTGCAGAGATGAGGGGTTTGGATTTGTTAGGAACTGCGGAACATTCTGGGGAAAGGAAGGGCTCTTCCGAAGGGATGGGCTTCACCTTAACCGGGATGGAACCAGGCTGCTGGCATTAACCTTTAAAAAGGAGATAGAGCAACTTTTAAACTAGATAATAGGGGAAAGCCGACAGTCGCCCAAGAGCGGATGGTTCGGAAGAATGTATCCTTGAACAGTATAATGCCTCTATACCGTTCCATGGTGAGACCGCACCTTGAATATTGTGTGCAATTCTGGTCGCCATATCTTAAAAAGGATATAGCTTTATTAGAAAAGGTTCAGAGAAGAGCCACCAAAATGGTAAAGGGGATGGAAGGATACTCCTATGAAGAAAGGCTAAAAAGGTTAGGGCTCTTTAGCCTGGAAAAGAGACGGCTGAGGGGAGATATGACAGAAGTCTATAAATTAATGAACGGAGTGGAACGGGTAAACGTAGATTGATTGTTTATGTTATCAGAATATAGAAAGACTAGGGGACATACAATGAAGCTACAGGGTAAACTATCTAAGACTAATAAAAGAAAATGTTTTTTCACTCAACGTGTAATCAAACTCTGGAATTTGATACCGGAGGATGTAGTAAAGGCTGTTGGTGTAGCTGGGTTTAAAAAAGGTTTGGACAAGTTCCTGGAGGAAAGGTCCATAAACCATTATTAAGAAGGGACCCAGGATATCAATGCTTGACCCAGTACAAGCATTGCGGAACGTGTGTCTTTTGGGGAAACTGCTAGGTACGTATGACCTAGATTGGCCACTGTTGGAAACAGGATACTGGGCTTGATGGACCTTGGTCTGACCCAGTATGGCATATCTTATGTTCTTATGAGATGTTTAAATACCTCCGTGGCATAAATGTTCAGGGAGAGAGCCTCTTTCAATTGAAAGCAAGTTCTGCTACGAGGGGACATGGGATGAGGTTGAAGGGAGATAGATTCAGGAGTGATATGCGGTAATATTTCTTTACAGAAAGAGTAGTGGATCCATGGAATAGTCTCCCAGTGGAGGTGGTAGAGATGAGGACAGTAACTGAATTCAAAAAAGCATGGGACCAACACAGAGGATCTCTAAAGGTAAAAAGTGGACTGTTGTAGTTGTTGTTATGGAAGGACAGACTAGATAGGCCATGTGGTCTTTTTCTGTCGTCATGTTTCTATGTTTCTATGTTATGTTGGTACCTAAGGTGATTTTTCTCCCTTTCATGTGAACCAGGTGGTCTGCCTGCCCTCCTTCTCTAAGAAGCAGTGTCGGGGGAGAGATAAGGATCTTCACCTTGTGGATGTCCGGAGGGTGCTTTTTTGGTATTTGGAGGTTACAAATTCCTTTTTTAAATCTGACCATCTTTTTGTGTTATTTGCTGGCCTGTGCAAGGCTGACGTGGTGGCTAAGTCGACTTTGGAGCACTTGATTAAGGATGCCATTGCCTCAGCATATCTGTTGCAGAACCAGCCGATTCCGGAAGGTTTGCACACCCATTCTACCTGAGCATAAGCATTCTCGTGAGGTTGTATGAGGCTTGCCATGTTCTCCCATATGCTTTGGGATGAATACTGAAGAGACCTCTGGTGGCTGAGGCGGATAGAGGCATAGGAGTGATGTCATTGAAACCTGGGCTTTTCATTGGTTCTTTGTCTCCACTAACCTGCTGGTAGGGGAACACAACCTACTTGTCTGGACTGGTCTAGCAGTACTCAAGGAAAGGACATTAGTAAGCAAAATGTCACCTTAGCCATATGAATGGCAACAATGAAAAAAATAAGCAGCAAGACTTACATGTAAAACAGACTAATATCTGGAGACTAGAAACAGATCCAACTAGACTCATATGTATTTACTTATTTATTTAAAGGATTTGTTATACCTCCATTTGAATTTTACATCATGGCACTTTACATCTTGTAAAAACAGAGCAGTCTTAGCAGTACCAAAACACAGACTTAATACAATTTCTGGCCAATGTAGAAAACTAGCGTGCCTTTAAGCACAGATAATGTCACTTTTAAGCACAATTACCGCCACAGCCAAATGCAGAAAAGAGACAGATGCGCGTGTAAACAGCAAAGGAAAAACTAGCCCACAATTAATGCAAAGAGTATTTAAAGTTAGGCAAATGAGTTGGCCGTAATAAAATGCAGGCTAATGTTTTCTGCACCCGATGCAGAGAAATGCGTAGAGGATTTTGTAACCAGCCTTAGTGCCAGTAGTTCTATGTGTGATCTTCAGGTGGCTTAAATGTTTTATGCGTGCCCCCAACAGTATTTTGATGGCATCGGGGGCTTTTCCCAATGCCTGGATCTTCTGAGGAGAAGTGTCTACCTTGTCTTCTAAATCTGTTGATGAGGCTATAACTTCCTAGAATACTGCATTCTCCTCTGCTCTGGATGCTCTTGCTCTGCCCATCCCATGTCCTGTGAGGCACACTATACCTCGACCCTGGCTGTCTTCGATTACCCTTTAACTATGCTCCTGTGCGTGCTCAGCTGAAATCCTGCACCCTTTCTGACTTTCTTCACTTCAAATTCATGCTTGCCTCCTTCCAATCAGCCGTACTCTTGCCAAACAAAACCTAGTATGTCCATCTGACTAATTCTGTTGCCTCTGACCCTCTCCATCTCTTTTCAATTCTCAACTCTACTCAAGGTGCCTCCGCCTCTTACCCCTCCTCTTTCTGCCCAAACCTTAGCCAACTATTTCCATGATAAAGTCCACAAGATTACACTCCAATTCCCCACAAGATCAGCTTCATCCCCTCTTCCCCCTCTTCAATACCAACTTTTCCCCTCAATCTCTGCTACCCTTTCTTTCTTTTCTAAGATCTCTGAAGAGGAAACCACTCATCTTCTTTTTCATCTCTCCAGGCCAGTCCAGAACATCTGGATAGTCAGCCTCCTCCAGCAGCTGAGGACTGAAAAACCATAGAGTCTTGACACTCCTCTATATGACTCCCCCTAATGCTCCCGGCTCAGTCTTTCAGTCCTCAGCAGCTAGGACGGACCATAGATGGTTAGGCTCCAGGGAAAGAGTTAAATAAATAAATTGGATACAGAGTGGAAGATAAAAAGTGCTCTTACCTGATTGAAATAACTGCGAATCGGCAAGGGGCTAGATTACCCTAGCAGGGTAAATTGCCCAGATCAGAGCTATTTTGCCTTCAGGAATAAGGCTGATTCGAAGGGACAGCAGAGGCAGAGCCTGCCTTGTGGAAGGAGCGCAGCTGGCTCCGCTGTCACGGGAGAGTGTGTCTGGGAGCCCCAGAACACATCTCCAGGCAGTCCGATCAGCGCTGCTAGCAGCAGACAGCTGATTGAAGCCACCGGCAAAGCCCCGCGGTAAGGAATCCTCTTAGGCCGCTTCCGTTGGTCGCATTGGCAGCGGGGGAGCTGGTTGGCAGAGGGGGTCTGTCTTGCGTCAGCGGGAAAGCTCGCCGACACAGATACAGCGTGGTGGCTGCCGGGGACTGTTTTTCGCCGGGGGGTGCCGGTCCGGTGTGAGGCACTGTGGGAGTAGCGAGTGGTGCAATTAATGGAAGGGAAATCTACCTCCGGGGATGGCGCAGGTTTGGAGAGTGCGAAAAAGGCGGGAACAGCAGCCATCTTGCAGGCGCCATCCGCTCCGCCCACGCATAGCAAAAAGCAGGCTAAGACAAAAAAATAAGGCCAAGAAACTGGCGGCAAAGCAGTCTGCGCTGCAGCCGGAATCTGGCGAACAGCTGCCAAATTTAGAAATGCTATTTTCTGCTGAATTTATATTGGCTATGCATAAAGCATACTGCATAAAGAAGGGGCAGGGCCGGAGTCAGGGTCCATCTCCGGACCTTCCGATGGTTTCGGAGCGAGGAGAAAAAGCACGGGAGGATTCCGGAGAAGGGGGTTCTCGCAAGGGAGCAGGACTTGAGGCCGGGTCCAACTGGTTCACTCTACAAGCGCAGCAGGCCCCGGAGTTCAGTAGGGCAGAAGAGGGAGAGCTTCTGTCAGATTTCGGTAAGGATTGATGGACAGTGGAGCTGGAGGAAGGAGAGAATCCTTCTGGGGAGGATCCTAATATGTTTAGAGTCTTCCGTAGGGAGGAATTGGGAGCGCTTTTCGCTCACTCGCTAGCAGCACTGAACATTCCCTTAGCGGCCTCTCAGGAGGAACTGCTGGAAGATCCTCTGCTCCAGGGGTTTAAGGCGGAGCAAGCCTGTTTTCCGGTCCATAGGGTCATCAAGCAGATGATAGATTCCGAATGGGAATGTCCGGAGGCTACCCTGCGCGGCGGACGCTCTATGGGGCGACTCTATCCAATTTCGCAGGAGGAGAAGGAGCTGATGAAAATGCCTAAGGTAGATGCGCTAGTCTCGGCGGTGACGAAAAAGACCACTATCCCGGTGGAGGGGAGTGCGGCCTTGAAAGACGTGCAGGACCGGAAGCTGGAGACTATTTTAAGACAAGCATTTGAAGCTATGGTTTTGGCCTTACAGGCTTCTATTTGCGGGTCTTATGTGTCTAGGGCCACAATACGATGGCTCCAGGAGGAGGAATCTCCCGGGGGGGTCGATTCTCCCATAGCGGAAAGGGCGAAACTGGAGTCAGCGTCGGCTTACCTGGCCGATTCATTCTATGTCTTGGTCCGGATTTCCGCAAAGTCCATGGCCTCCCTGATAGGGCCAGGAGGTTTCTTTGGCTGCAAAATTGGGCAGCGGACGTGTCATCTAAGGCTCGGTTGAGCAAGCTCCCATACAAAGGTAAACTGCTCTTTGGGGAGGCACTGGAGAAAATTGTTAAGGACCTGGGGGATTCAAAGGGAGGCAGGCTCCCGGAAGATAGACCCAAGGGTCCGAAGTTGAGCGGGCTGCAAAGAGGGCAGCAGAGAGATTTTCGTAGGTTTAGAGCTCCTCGTTATGGTCCATATCAGCGAGGTAGAGCGATGGCTAGAGGACAGCCTTTTCGGGGGTTTGGTAGGGGTTACTTCAATTCCCTACAAACTCTGCCAAAAAAGTCGCAATGAAGTCAAGTCAGTCCAGGCGGAGATTCTGGTAGGGGGTCGACTACGGGAGTTCTTCTCCGCCTCGACTGCCATAACTACAGACCAGTGGGTGCTGGAGGTGGTCCGCGAGGGTTATGCGCTGGAGTTTTGCAGACCTCTAGTGGAGGCTTTCGTGGCGTCGCCTTGCAATGCACTGGGGAAAAGAAAGGCCATGGAGGAGACTCTGCAGCGGTTGCTGGCCTTGCAAGCAGTGGTGCCCGTGCCACTCGACCAGTGCGGATTAGGTCGATACTCCATATATTTTGTGGTCCCAAAAAAGGAGGGATCCTTCCGGCCCATTCTCGATCTCAAACATGTGAACGGCAGTTTGAGGGTACCGCATTTTCGGATGGAGACCTTGCGGTCTGTAATTTTGGCAGTGCAGCCAGGGGAGCTCCTGTCTTCAATAGATCTTACCGAAGCGTACTTGCACATCCCTATCAGGCCGGAGCACCAAAGGTTCCTGCGTTTTGTGGTTCCCATGGGGCATTTCCAATTCCAGGCAATGCCGTTTGGGCTGGCAACAGCACCTCGCACCTTCACAAAGGTGATGGTAGTGGTCGCGGCGGCTTTGAGGCGAGAAAGAATTCAGGTGCATCCATATCTGGACGACTGGCAGAGTCCGAGGAGGAGTTGGTCAGAGCAACCAATCGAGTGGTGGCGTTCCTGGAAGAGCTTGGTTAGGTAATCAACCGAACCAAGAGCTAGCTGTACCCGCAGTGGCAATTGGTGTTTCTCGGGGCATTGTTCGACACGCAGGCTGCGGTGGTCTCCCTTCCCAAGGTCAGGGTGCGCAAGATTCAGGATCAAGTCAAGCGGTTCTTACGTCTCAGGGAACCGACAGCATGGCGTTACATGCAGCTTCTAGGTCACATGGCGGCGTCCTTGGACTTAGTTCCATGGGCCAGAGCCCATATGCGACCATTGCAATGAGCGTTGCTATTGCGCTGGGCGGCCCAGGACCAACCGCTGTCGCAGAAGCTAGTGTATTCAGAGGAGGTGAAGGACAGTCCGGCATGGTGGCTGGAGGGCGATCATCTTCGGGTCGGTATGCCACTGGCACAGCCGGACTGGGTGTTGGTCACCACAGATGCAAGTCTCCTTGGCTGGGGCGCGCATTGCCTGTCCCAGGTGGTGCAGGGTAGCTGGTCGGAGAGCAAGGGACAGTGGTCCATCAACCGTCTGGAAATGATAGCGGTCATTTGGCGTTGCACAGTTTCAAGGGACTAGTGCAAGGGCAGGCGGTTCGAGTTTTCTCCGACAACGCCGTGACCGTGGCCTATATCAACCGTCAAGGGGGCACGGGGAGTGCGTCCTTGGCGGCGGAAAGTCAGGAATTGTTGGACTGGGCAGAGACTCATCTGCTAGCCTTGTCGTCCGTTGTGGGCAACCAGTCATGGATCTGATGGCTACTCTCGCCAACTCCAAGGCCGACAGGTTCTTCAGCAGGCGCAGGGAACATATGTCAGAGGGCCTGGATGCTCTGGCGCAGCCGTGGCCGGCGGAGTAGCCGCTTTGTTTTCCCTCCGTGGCCAATGATAGGCCGAGTGCTACATCGGATAGCAGGTCACGATGGCCTAGTGATCCTGGTGGCACCGGACTGGCCGCGCAGATCGTGGTATGCAGATCTGATGAGGTTGCTGGTGGATCGTCCGTGGAGATTGCCCAGTCGGCGCAACCAGGGGCCGATTTGGATGCCTCAGGTGGATCGGTTCTCGCTTACGGCCTGGCTATTGAGAGGCGCCGTTTGCAGCGGTACTCGGAGGCGGTCATTTCTACTTTGTTGATAGCTCGGAAATGGTCTACGTCCTTGTCGTATGTTCGTATTTGGCGGGTATTCGAAGCTTGGTGTGCGCAGCGAGCTCTGCAGCTGCTGAGGTGTTCCTTACCCGACATTTTGCAGTTCCTGCAGGCGGGCTTGGAGAAGGGGCTGGCGCTGAATACCTTGAAGGTGCAGGTGGCAGCGCTATCTTGCTACAGGGGGCGGCTGCAAGGCCGTTCCCTGGCAGCGCACCACGACGTCATGCGGTTTCTGCGGGCGGTTAAGCTGGTGCGGCCGGCCCTTAGACAGATGGTGCCTGCTTGGGATCTAAATTTGGTCTTAGAGGCCTTAATGGGACCGCCCTTTGAGCCGGCGGTGTCTGTGAGCCTCAGGGAGGTTTCCTGGAAGACGGTGTTTCTGGTGGCATTGTGTTCAGCGAGGCGTATTTCGGATTTACAGGCGTTATCTTGCAGGGAGCCATTTATTCCGTTTTCAGCAGAGAAGGTGGTATTACGGCCGGTGCCTTCCTTTCTGCCGAAGGTGGTGTCGCTGTTTCATTTAAACCAGTCGGTTTCCCTGCCTACCTTTCCGGTTTGGGAGAGTGGTTCAATGGCCTCTAGACTACGAAGTCTGGATCTCAGAAGGGTGCTGCGAAAGTGTATTAAGAGAACGGAATCTTTCCGTAGAACGGATCAGCTATTTGTGTTTGCGGGTCCTCGCAAAGGGGAGGCAGCTTCCAAGGCGTCGATAGCAAGATGGGTTAAGCAGGCAATTGCTGCAGCTTATGTAGCTCAGGGGAAGTTGGCTCCAAGGGGCTTGCGAGCCCACTCTACCAGGGGGCAGGTGGCATCCTGGGCGGAGTCCGCCTTGATTCCTCCAGGGGACATTTGTCGGGCAGCTACATGGTCCTCTCTCCATACTTTTTCTAGGCATTATCGTCTAGATATGCAAGCGAGAGGTGATGCCAAAGTGGGAGCGGCAGCTATTGTAGCCGGGCTTGCGGGTCCCTCCCATAATTAGGTATTGCTCTGGTACGTCCCTGATGTTCTGGACTGGCCTGGAGAGATGAAAAGGAAGGAGAAATTAGACCTTACCTGCTAATTGTCTTTCCTTGAATTCTCTCCAGGCCAGTCCAGGGCCCACCCAGTGGTTTGGTAGTCTGGAGTGTTGAGCGCAAGTTGGAATCCTCATGATCTGAGGGTAGCCCAAGTCGATGCGTGTGGCTGGCCTAGCAGCGAATTCTTCAAGACAGGTCTGTTTCTCTGCTCCCTTCGTGTGTGGGGGGGTGGAGGGGCAGAGGATAGGCTGGTTCACAGTATCACGTAACAGCTATTGTAGGCTTTAGAAATAAAGTTAATGGGTTCGATAGTTACCTTTCTTGGTTTTCATAAAGAATTAATAAGGTTGCAGGTTTGTAAGTTGTGGGGCTCCTAGTTGCTTTATCAAAGGAAGACTGAGCCGGAAGCGTTGGGGGGAGTCATATAGAGGAGTGTCAAGACTCTATGGTTTTTCAGTCCTCAGCTGCTGGAGGAGGCTGACTACCCAGATGTTCTGGACTGGCCTGGAGAGAATTCAAGGAAAGACAATTAGCAGGTAAGGTCTAATTTCTCTTTCTTTTCTCTGATCCTTCCCCACCCATCTCCTTAACTCCATATCCTCCTCTGTCATCCATCTCTCATATTCTCAACCATTTGCTCTTCACTGCAACTGTCCCAGCATCCTTCAAGCATGCTGTGGTCACACCTCTCTTTAAGAAACCTTCCCTTGACCCTACTTATCCTTCTAATTATATACCCATCTCCCTTCTCCCTTCATTTCCAAACTTCTTGAATGTGCAGTTCTCCACCGTTGCCATGAATTTCTCTTCTGTCAAGCACTTCTGGATCCACTACAATCTGGCTTTCATCCCTTGCATTCTACTGAGATGGCTCTTGCCTAAGTCTCCAGCGACTTATTCCTGGCTAAATCCAAGTGCCTTTAATCAGTCCTCATTTTTCTTGACTTTTGAGTTGCTTTTGACACTATTGATCACCACCTTCTCCTCGACACTTTGTCCTCACTTGGTTTTAGGGGTTCTGTGCTGTCTCTTCTTATCTCTCGTATCACTCTTTCAGTGTTTGTTCTGAGGTTCCTCTTCGACTGCTATCTCATTCTGTGGTGTACCCAAGGGTCTGCTCTGGGCCTTCTCCTTTTCTCTCTCTTTACGCAGTCCCTTGGTGTTATCATCTCATTGTATGGCTTTCAGTACCATTTTTATGCTGATGACTCTCGGATCTATCTCTACACCTGATATTTCTCTGACACTCCAGGCCCAAATCTCTGTTTGCCTATCTGACATCACTGCCATTTGAAATTGAACATGGCCAAAACTGAACTTCTTATTTTTCCCCCTTGAGGGCCACAAACAGGCTAGATTTTCAGGAATGAATATGCATAGTGCTGGCCCAACCACCAGGCAAGATTAGGCAGTCATCTAGGGCAGCAGCTTTTGAGGGGTGGCAAAGAGCAGCAGCAGTCGAAGCAAAACAATAGATCCTCACAAACTCATAGGCTGCTATAGCAAACTGCACTATGCTCTAGTATAGTATTTTGCTCAAGATTTTCTTGTGCTAGTCTGTCTTCGTGATGCAGAAAGCAAGCTAGCACAGGAAAATCTGAAGCAAAACCACTGCGCTAAAGTATAGCACAGAGGGCATGCTAATCGCATGAAAAGGAGAGAATGCCTAATTGCTTCTCATGTAAAAAAAAAAGAAAATAAATAAAAACTGCACTGAAACAGCACAGTTTTGGTTTTTTACTGTTCTCTTTACACCAACTCAGGGCTGGTTTAAAGATGCAACTGGGAACAAAAGGATCATTTGAGGTGACGTCACACGTCACCTCATATGACCCAAGCACTCCCAGACTCTTGATCCTCCATAGGCGGCCCAAGTAGCTGTTCACCCCCCTACCCCCAATAAAGGGTAAGGGGCCCAATACCCCCCTAGACCCCTCTCCAATTGGCCCAAAAATCATTGGTGGCCCTAATGGCCGCTAGACCCCCTCCCCATGCCTCTAAAAATAAACATTCCCCCCCCCCCCATGCCCAATCACTGCTTACCCCTGGGAAAAGCAGCATGGAATCTATATATCTTTTGGAAACTTGACAGATATTTGTGACCTGGATTGGCCACTGTTGGGAATAGGATACTGGGCTTGGAAGACCCTTGGTCTGACCCAGTATGGCATGCCTTATGTTATGATGTTAATAAACATTTCTGGCCCTAGTGGCTGCTAGACCCTACCCCACCAACCCCTCCAATAAAAAAGGGGTTTCCAGCAGGCTCCCTGTACCATCCCACAGATATTTCATACTCTCCTTCACCTCAGTACCTCAAATGATGAGAGGCAAGGACTACTGCCCACACACTCCTTCCTCTGAGCCGCCGTCTTGTGAAATGGTGTTGTCTGACCCCATGCAGTGTATCCCAGGATGCACCATGTGGGGCGATATGCCAAATAAAGCAAAAATTGCCTTATTTGGCAGACTTAATCCCCCCATGGTCATCCTCAGACACACAGTGCAGGGTCAGGTGTTGCCATTTTACAAGATTTTATTTATTTTATTTATTTTTATTTACATTCTCTTATATACCACGCTATTCTGCATCGGTGCGGTTTACATTGAACAGGGCATTATAACTTGGAGATAACTATTTTACAGGGAACATGGGCTATGGAGGGTTAAGTGGCTTGCCCAAGACCACAAGGAGCACCTTGTGGGACTAGAAACCCCAGTCCTTCCGGCCCAAGGTTGCTATCCTCTAGTGGGATTTGAACCCCCGACCTTCCGGCCTGATGTACCTTGCCCCAACCACTAGGCCACTCCTCCACTCCAAGATGGCAGCTTGGAGGCAGGAGTGTTTGGACCGTACGCCTGCCTCCCATCATTTGAAGTACTAGGGGGAAACATAGAAACATAGAAACATGATGACAGAAAAAGACCACAAGGCCCATCTAGTCTGTCCTTCCATAACAACTACAACAGTCCACTTTTTACCTTTAGAGATCCTCTGTGTTGGTCCCATGCTTTTTTGAATTCAGTCACTGTCCTCATCTCTACCACCTCCACTGGGAGACTATTCCACGGATCCACTACTCTTTCCGTAAAGAAATATTTCCGCATATCACTCCTGAATCTATCTCCCTTCACCCTCATCCCATGTCCCCGCTCTCTCCCTGAACATTTATGCCACGGAGGTATTTAAACATCTCAATCATATCACCTCTATCCCGCCTTTCCTCTAAGGTGTACATATTAAGATCCTTAAGTCTGTCCTCATATGCTTTATAATGAAGACCACTAATCATCTTAGTAGCAACCCTCTGCACCGACAACATCCTGTTCACATCCTTTTGAAGGTGCGGTCTCCAGAATTGCACACCATACTCCAAATGAGGTCGCACCAAAGACTTATACAGAGGCATTATCACCTCCTTTTTACTGCTAGCCATTCCTCTCCGTATGCACCCAAGCATCCTTCTAGCTTTTGCCGTCGCCTTTTCTACCTGTTTAGCTACTTTAAGATCATCGGACACAACTATGCCTAGGTCCCGCTCTTCTTTAGTGGACAAAAGTACTTCACCTCCTATACTGTATTGCTCCCTTGGATTGCTGCAGCCCAAATGCATGACCTTACATTTTTTAACATTAAATCCCAGTTGCCAAATTCTAGACCATTCTTCAAGCTTAGCCAGTTCCCTCCTCATGTTATCTACACCTTCCTGGGTGTCTACTTTATTGCAGATTTTGGTATCATCCGCAAAGAGGCAAACCTTACCCGACAGCCCTTCCGCTATATCACTAACAAAGATGTTAAAAAGAATCGGACCAAGGACAGATCCCTGGGCACACCACTGGTAACATCCTTCTCCTCAGAGTGAGCTCCATTTACTTGTACTCTTTGTCGCCTCCCACCCAACCAATTTCTAACCCAAGCAGTAACTTTAGGGTCCATCCCTAGGGTGCTCAGTTTGTTTATAAGTCGCCTGTGAGGAACAGTGTCAAAGGCTTTACTGAAATCTAAATACACCACATCTAGAGCTCTCCCTCGGTCCAACTCCCTGGTCACCCAGTCAAAGAAATCAATCAGATTTGTCTGACAAGACCTGCCTCTGGTGAATCCATGCTGCCTCGGATCCTGTAATCCGCTGGACTCCAGAAACCTCACTATTTTCTCTTTCAAAAACGTTTCCATTAATTTACTCACCACTGAAGTTAAACTAACCGGCCTGTAGTTTTCAGCCACATCCTTACTTCCGCTTTTGTGTAAAGGTACCACATGAGCCTCTCTCCAGTCCTTTGGCACCACTCCCGACTCCAACGAGGCATTGAGGGAGGGAGGGAACCTCAGATATCCATGGGGGATATGGATAGCCAACTGGGAACCCTATTTTATATTGGGGATGTTGAGGTGGGGAATCCTAATGGCCACTAGAATCACCAATGTTTTTTTTTGTTTGTTTGTTTTGGGGGGGGGGGTTGAGATGGGATGTTCTAGTACCTGCAAGATACACCGATTGTGTATTTTTAGGAGATTGGGGTGTTTGGAGACCACCTATGATTTTTGTAATGATCGCAGGGGTAGGAGGGAGTTCAGAGTAGGTCATAAGAACATATTGCCATACCGGGTCAGACCAAGGTCCATCAAGCCCAGTATCCTGTTTCCAACAGTGGCCAATCTAGATCATAAGTATCTAGCAGTCTCCCCAAAAGACACAGGTTCCTCAATGCTTGTATTGTGTCAAGTAGTGATATCCTGGGTCCCTTTTAAAAATGGTTTATGGACCTTTTCCTCCAGGAACTTGTCCAAACCTTTTTTAAACCTGGCTACACTAACAGCTTTTACTGCATCCTCCGGTAACAAATTCCAGAGTTTGATTACACGTTGAGTGAAAATATATTTTCTCTTATTAGTCTTAAATAGGTTACCTTGTAGCTTAATTGCATGACCCCTAGTCTTTTTATATTCTGATGATGTAAACAATCGATCTACATTTACCCGTTTCACTCCGTTCATTAATTTATAGATCTCTCATCTCTCCCCTCTGCTGTCTCTTTTCCAGGTTGAAGAGCCCTAACCTTTTTAGCCTCTCTTCATAGGGATATCCTTCCATCCCCTTTACCATTTTGGTGGCTCTTCTCTGTGCCTTTTCTAATAACGCTATATCCTTTTTAAGATACGGCGACCAGAATTGCACACAGTATTCAAGGTGCGGTCACACCGTGGCATGATACAGAGGCATTATAATATCCTTTGTTTTATTTTCTATTCCTTTCCTTATAATACCTAGCATTCGATTTGCTCTCTTGGCCACCACTGCACACTGGGTGGAGAGTTTTAACATGTTATCCACGATGATGCCTAAATCTTTTTTCCTGAGTCGTGGTTCCTAAGGTGGAACCTTGCATCTTGTAGCCATAATTTGGGTTGTTCTTTCCTAGGTGCATAACTTTTTGCATTTGTCCACATTAAATTTCATCTGCCATTTGGATGCCCAGACTTCCAATTTATCAAGATCCTCTTGCAATTTTCCACAATCCTCTTGGGTTTTAACAACTTTAAATAGTTTTGTGTCATCTGCAAATTTGATAATCTCACTTGTTGTTCCCTTTTTCCAGGTCATTTATGAATATGGCAAAAAGCAGTTGACCCAGCAACAGTTCCCTGGGGTACTCCACTATTTACCTTTCTCCATTGGGAAAATTGGCCATTTAAATGCCCTACTCTCTGCTTTCTATCTTTTAACCAGTTCCTGATCCACAATAATACACTGCCTCCTATCCCATGACTTTTTAGTTTTGCCAAAGGCTTTCTGAAAGTCCAGATACACTATATCAACCGACTCACCTTTGTCTACCTGTTTATTCATAACGGATTAGTAAGACAAGATCTTCCTTGTCTAAAGCCATGTTGGCTGTCTCCCATTAAGCCATGACTATCTACACGTTCAGTAATTTTGTTCTTTATGATGGTTTCTACCATTTTATCCGGTACTGATGTCAGGCTCGCCGGTCTGTAGTTTCCCGGATCACCCCTGGAACCCTTTTTAAAAATTGGCGTTACATTGGCCATCCTCCAGTCTTCAGGTATTATAAATGATTTTAATCATAGTTAAAGATTACTAATAGCTGGTTTGCAATCTCATATTTCAGTTCTTTCAACACCCTTGGATGTATACCATCTGGTCCAGGTTATTTGCTACTCTTCAGTTTATCAAATAGTTGTAATACATCTTCCCGGTGGATCGATATTTCTTTCAATTCTTCCACAGTATTACCTTTAAATAGCACGTCAATCAGGGTCCCTACATCTTTCTCAGTAAAGACTGAAGCAAAGAATTCATTCAGTCTCTCCACTATCGCCTTGTCCCCTCTTAGTGCCCTTTTACCCCTCTATCATCTAATGGTCCAACTGATGCTCTCACAGGTTTTCTTGCTACGAATGTACTTGAAAAAGTCTTTATTATGCATTTTTGCTTCCACAGCAAGCTTCTTCTCAAATTCTCTCTTTGCCTGCCTTATGAATGCCTTGCATTTAACTTGCCAATGCTTGTGCTGTTTCCAGTTTTCGTCATTTGGCTCTTTTTTTCCATTTCCTGAAAGATGCTTTTTTTGCAACAACAGCCTCTCTGACCTCACTTTTAAAACATGCTGACAGTTTTTTGGACTTCCTTCCACTTTTCTTAAAGCGTGGAATACAGCTGGTCTGAGCTTCCAAGATAGTATTTTTAAACAACACCCAATCTTGAAGTAAGCCTTCAACCTTTGCAACTGCTCCTTTTAGTTTTTTCTTAACTATTTTCCTCATTTTATCATAGTCTCCCTTTCGAAAGTTAAAGGTAGTACTGTGGATTTCCTTACCATCCCTCCTCCATTAATTAAATCAAATGCAGTCATACTATGATCACTGTTGCCAAGTGGCCCCAACACTCTTATCTCTTGCACCAGATCTGGTGTTCCACTAAGGCAGTGGTTCTCAACCTTTTTTGTACCGTGACCCCTTTTACCGTTGGTCAACTTGTGGTGACCCCCAATGATAAAATCAAATGCGTCTCTCTTCCTTTACCATTAACGCATTGTCGTTGTAATCATTTGTTGAATTATTAATATATTATAGGCCTTTGCAATACGTTTTTATTTATAAAATACTTATTTAAACCACAACAATTAATCACAACAACAAGTAACAATATTTGATTTCAAAATTATGATGATTTTGTAGTCAAATCACTAATATGAAATAAAAAATTTTTTTCTACCTTTGTTGTCTGACCAATTTATTCTCTGATCATGCTGGTCCCAATCTGAGGTTTCTGCTTTCCTGTCTTCTCTTAGCTCTCTTTCTGTGGTCTATGGTCCATCTGCCATTTCTTATCTCTTTTGTTTTCTTCACTTCTTTCCATCAGCCTATTTCCAGTCCCAGTAACCCTCCCCAGTATCAGCCCCTTTCCAGTCCTCACTCCCAGTACCTTCCAATGTCAACTTGCATTCCCATGACTGCCACTGGTGTCCATTCCCTTCCAGTCCCCCTCCTTCCCCACTGACCAGTCCCTTCTAGTACAAATACCATGGCAGCCCCTCTCAGATCCACTCCCTTCCAGTTCCATTCTCCCATCCCCTCGCATCAGCCCATTTATAGCCGTAGCCCCCAGTTTTCTTCCAGGGCCAGCAGCTCTATCCTCCCCTCCCTGCAATCAGGCCATTCCCAGTCAAAGCCCCCCAATCAGCTCACTTCTAGTGCTAATCCTCCCTCAACCCCATTACCAGTGCTAGCCTCCCCTAATCAGCCCAATACCAGTCCTACCCCCATCAGCTCATTACCAGTCCTAGCCTCCACTAATCAGCTCATTTCCAGTCATAGCCCCCCCCTCCGATCAGCTCATTTCCAATGCTAGCCTCCCATCAGTCCATTACCAGTCCTACCCCACCCCATCAGCCCATTACCAGTCCTAGCCTCCCCTAATCAGCTCATTTCCAGTGCTAGTCCCCCCCCCCCTTCAACCCCATTACCAGTGCTAGGCTCCCCTAATCAGCCCATTTCCAGTCCTAACCTCACCAATCAGCTCATTTCCAATGCTAGATCCCCATCAGTCCATTACCAGTCCTTCCCCCCCCCCCCCCCCCCCCATGAAAAGTCCATTCCCAGTCCTAGCCTTCCCTAATCAACCCATTACCATTATTGGTGCTAGCTCCACCATCAGCCCATTATAATCCTAACCTGCACTGTCTCTCGCCTCTGTCCAGCATTCATCCCGTCTGTCCAGTATGTCCCCCTGTCTCTCCCCTTTGTCCATGCCAGCCCCCTCCCTCCCTCCATGTCAGCCCCTATCCTTCCATCTGTCCATGTCAGCCCCCTCCCTCCCTCCATGTCAGCCCCCATCCATCCATCTGTCCATGTCAGCCCCCACCCTCCATCCATATCAGCCCTTTTCCTCCCTCTCTCCTCTCTCCCTCCCTCCCTGTCCGCCCCCATACTTCCATCTGTCCATGTAAGCCCTCCTCCCTCCATCCATCCATCCATATCAGCCCCCTCCCTCCCTCCATGTCAGCCCCATCCTTCCATCTGTCCATATCAGCTCCCTACCTCCATGTCAGCCCCCATCCGTCCATCTGTCCATTGCAGCCCCCTCCCTCCCCCCATTTCAGCCCCCATCCTTCCATCTGTCCATGTCAGCCCCCTCCTTCCATCCATATCAGCCCCTTCCCTCCCTCCCTCCCTCCATGTCAGCCCCCATTCTTCCATCTGTCCATGTCAGCCCCCTCCCTCCCTCCATGTCAGCCCCCATCCTTCCAGCTGTCCATATCAGCCCCCTCCCTCCATCCATATCAGCCCCCTTCCTCCCTCCCTCCCTCTCTGTCAGCCCCCATCCTTCCATCTGTCCATGTCAGCCCCCTCCCTCCATGTCAGCCCCCATCCTTCCATCTGTACATGTCAGCCCCCTCCCTCCCTCCATGTCAGCCCCCATCCTTCCATCTGTCCATGTCAGCCCCCTCCTTCCATCCATATCAGCCCCCTTCCTCCCTCCCTCCCTCCATGTCAGCCCCCATCCTTCCATCTGTCCATGTCAGCCCCCTCCCTCCCTCCATGTCAGCCCCCATCCTTCCATCTGTCCATGTCAGCCCCCTCCCTCCATCCATATCAGCCCCCTTCCTCCCTCCCTCCCTCCAGGTCAGCCCCCATCCTTCCATCTGTCCATATCAGTTACCTCCCTCCATGTCAGCATCCCCCATCCCTCCATGTCAGTCCCCCTCTGTGGATGTCAGCCGTGTTGCAGGTTCCCTGCCCCTTCATCCCCTCTCCCCATGTCTGCCTCCCTTCTAATGCAGCCGCGGCTCCCTGCCTCTTAGGGAACCACGGCTGTACCTGTAAAATAGTTGCTGAGCCCTTCCTGTCTCGACGGGCTCCGTGCAGCATTGTCCCACCTCCAAAGGAACAACTTCCTTTGGAGGTGGGACAATGCTGCATGGAGCCCGTCGAGACAGGAAGGGCTCCGCAATGATTTTACAGGTACAGCCACGGTTCCCTAAGAGGCAGGGAGCCGCGGCTGCAGAAGAAGGCGTTGAGTTTGCCGCTGCTGAGAAGCGGACTCGGCAGCGGCAGCAACTTGTGTGTGTCTTAATTTTTTTTTTAACTTGGTGGAGGCTAAGCGACCCCCGCTAAATCCTGTGGCGACCCCCATTGGGGTCGCGACCCACAGGTTGAGAACCGCTGCACTAAGGACTAGGTCGAAAATGGCTTCCTCTCTGGTTGGTTTATGAATCGGCTGCTCCAAGAAGCAGTCATTTATTTCATCTAGAAACTTTATCTCCCTAGCATGTCCTGTCATGACACTGACCCAGTCAATACCGGGGTAATTGAATCACCCATTACACAGGTACACTAAAAAAATTTTGTTTTAAACTGCCTCTAATGTTTCGATTGATTTTTACGTTTTTTGGTGCGCTGAATCCAAATCTGGTAACCAATTTGCTCCATCACGTACAGATTTTTTGCTACATTGGGTTAGCAGTTTGAGGTGAACGTTTCAGATTGAGTGCGATCGAGATAAAAGTTTCTTGGATGAATTCTTTATACTAATTGTTTAGTAGTTATTCAAATAAGAATAAAGAAAATTGTAACAAGGCAGCACATAAGAATAGAGTAATGTCAACAAAACACACTGTGATGGTAGCAAAATTGTCTGCACTTAAAACAGCCACATACATGTGCACAAACATTGAGCATATAAGAGCGAGGTTAGACACAAAGCAAAGCAAAGAAATGTGCAAAAAATGTTGTACAGGTATGTATGTAAGAATAGAAAACGCAAACCGCACCATTGCAATACATGAAGACAAACACCCGATGGTGTGAAAATAAAATTCTAATAAATGAGATCCGACACTGTGGTAATAACTAGCAAATTTTTATTTCAAAGTTTAGTAAAAACACGATATTTGTCAACACAGTTTAGATTTTAAAGTCATTCTTGGGTCAATCAATCTCCTGGTGGGCCCGTTTCTTCTTCTTCCCCCGAATGCTTCTCTTGGTGCGCTGCTTGGCGTATTTTTCATCTGGGGTTTCCCGCAGCAGCAACCAGCAGAAATCAGCCATCATAGTGGTGTTCCATCTTCCTTGGTACCTTCTCTCTGCGTCCTTGATGTCCTGGTGAAACCTTTCACCTTGTTCTTCACTGTACGCCCCCAAGTTTTCGGGAAAGTAGTTCACATGGGAGTGCAAGAAATGGACTTTCAGGCTCATGTTACAGCCTTGTTCTTTGAAGGCATTGAGCATCCTGGCAACAATATCCTTATAGTTCTCATCCCGCCTGTACCCCAAGAATTTGAGAACAACATCCTTGAAGGAATCCCAGGCTTCTTTTTCCTTCTCAGACATCGTTTCAGCAAATGCTCCATCTGAAATGAGTTTCCTTATATCAGGGCCAACAAACACTCCTTCCTTTAGCTTTGCTTCAGAAAGTCGGGGGAACTTTGAGCAAAGGTACCGAAAGCACTCACCATCTTTTGGAAGGGACTAGATGAATTGCTTAATGAGACCCAACTTAATGTGGAGAGGTGGTAATAGAATTTTATCACGAGGTACCAAGCTCTCATGAAGAACATTTTTCTCACCGGGTCTCAAATACTCCCGAATTGGCCAGTCTTTTTTTCCCCCAGTGTAGGTCGCTGGCCCGGCTATCCCACAAGCAAAGGAAGCAGGGATATTTGGTGAAACCGGATTGCTGCCCTAATAGCATGGATAGAATTTTAAAGTCTCCACAAATCATCCACTTATGCTCATCATAACGAATCTTCTGAAGAATCAGGGCCAAATTCTCGTATTTTTCTTGGAGAATAACAGAGTGAGCAATAGGAACTGAAGCGAATGTGTTGCCATTATGAAGAAGAACACCTTTTATGCTGTCTTTTGACGAATCAATGAACAGCCGCCATTCAGCAGGATCATACTTGAGTTTAAACTTTTCCATCACTCCGTATATATCGTTGCAAAATACCAAATCTTCCTCTTTGCTGAAATACTTCAAAAATTGTGTCTCGCGGTTGCGGTACCAATAAAAAGTTGTTCCTGGTGACAATAGATTTTTCTGTTTAAGCCGAGAACCTAGCAGTTGGGCAGCATCTTTTGGGAGTCCTAAATCCCGGACTAAATCATTCAATTCAGCTTGAGAGAAAAGTTCAGGTTTCGGATCTGGTTCAGTTTCAAACTCGGAAGTACTGGACTCATCGGGAAAAGCCATCTGATGAGTCTCATCATGATCAGAACCGTCCACACAAATATGATCCAAAGATTTTGGTGGTTCAGGCACAGGTACTTTGTTGCTATGAGGCATAGGCCTAATTGCTGAGGGAAGGTTGGGGTAACTTATTACGTTCTTATTTTTTAAGTTGTATCCCTTCACGATGCAAGAGCAAAAATAGCAGTCACTGCTGTGGTCTCTTTGTTCACGCCACATCATAGGTATTCTGAAACGAAATGCTTGTTTTTTACCTTTCATCCATAAGCGTAGATCTTCCTCACATGTCTTGCACACTTTGTGAGGAGCCCACGGTTTGTCTTGATCGCCTAACTTCAAACCGAAATAGGCGAAATATACTTTTTAAATAAATGCAGAAATGTTCCTCTGCCGCTTTTTCACGGTATATTCCCCACAAATAAAACAAAAACTGTCCGGAGAGTTGACGCAACCTCTGGCTCTGTGAGCCATCACAAATACACAGCACTGCAAACTACAACTGTAGTGAACCACTTCGGAATAAAGCTGGATTACGACTGAGCAAACAAAAGGTAATAATGAACTTGCAAGAAACTGAAATTTGACAGGAACGTTCATGTCGCAACCACCGTGTTTGAGCGAGCGAACGAGGCGAGGCGAACAGGAAAGAACATGCGCCAGCGCGAGTACTGGATTTAGCCCCCCGCCTCCCAATTGTCCTGTTAATGTATAAAATGAATACAAAACACTCTAAAATATCATGAGGGAGTGTTTCTAGTTAGTTAACCATTTACAACCTCTATTTTGGGCCAAGAAATTAAACTGCAGTCGGCTAAAAAGAAATTATGTGAACATTCCTTATATGGGTAAGAAATCTAATTTTGCAAGAAAACATGATGTGATGGAACATTTTGGCTATTTTTCCTGGATTCTGCACCCCAAAATCTATAGGAATCAGTTGCAAAACTGGAGGCAGTTTTTTGGTAGTGTACCTGTGTTATTAATAATGTGCTGTAACTTTTGTTAGCTTCCTTGATTTCTTTGAGCATTTCATAATCCATTTGTTCATTCTGGCCAGGCTGTCAATAGTACACCCCCACTGCCATCGACTTCCCCTTTTACATGGAATTTCAATCCATAGAGATTCTACAGCAAATTTTTTGTTTCCTGCAAAACTTTAATCCTTTGTGACTCAATGCCCTCTCTAACATAGACCGCAACCCCTCCACCAATTTGATCAGCTCTATCATTACAATATAGTTTGTACCCAGGTATCACAGTGTTCCACTTGTGGTCCTACTTCCACTATCTCTCTGAGATATGAATCATATCTAACCTCTCATTTAGTGCTATATATTCTAACTCTCCCATCTTATTTGTCAGACTTCTAGCATTTGCATACAAGCATTTTAGAGACTGTATTTTATTCATATTAATCTGGCTATTGGTAGGCAGGGGCAATTTTGGAATCTTTAAGCTCTGTCTGCTCTGCACTCAAGGGCATTTGGGCTACTTTTGTCTTTATTGGAACCTCTCTGCTGAAATGGCCTAACTTCATTCTTTTGGTAGTATACTTCAAGAATACATTGTTTCGAACCATGCACTCTTGGGCGACTGTTGGCTCCCCCCTATTATCTACTTTAAAAGCTGCTCTGTCTCCTTTTTAAATGTTAATGCCAGCAGCCTGGTTCCATCCCATTTAACGTGAAGCCCATCCCTTCGGAAGAGCCCCTCATTTCCCCAGAATGTTCCCCAGTTCCTAACAAATCCAAAATCTTCATCGTTGCACCATTGTCTCATCCACACATTGAGACTCGAGCTCTGCCTGCCTTTTGGGTCCTGCGCATGGATCGGCAAGCATTTCGGAGAACGCTACCCTGGAAATTCTGGATTTCAACTTCCTACCTAAAAGCCTAAATTTTAGCCTCCAGAACCTCCTTACCATATTTTCCTATGTCATTGGTACCGACATGTACCAAGACAGCAGACTCCTCCACAGCACTATCTAAGACCTTGTCTAGGTGGCGCGTGAGGTCCCCTACCTTCGCACCAGGCAGGCATGTTACCAGGCAATCCTCATGTCCATCAGCCACCCAGCTATCTACATGCCTAATGATCGAATCACCAACTATAACGGCTGTCCTAACCCTTCCCTCATGGGCACATAGCCCTGGAGAAACTTTCTCAGTGCGAGAGGGTTTTACATCACCTGGAGGACAGGTCCTAGCTACAGGATCACTTCCTGCCACACCAGAGTGATGCTGTCCTGTCACATGATCTCTCTCCTCCATGACAACAGGGATGCTGCCAGACTGGAGGTGGGGCTTCAGGACTTTATCCCTGGAGGTCTTGACTATGTACCACTCTGTCTTCCTTATGTCCTCCAAGTTTTCTACTCTAGCCTCCAGAGATCAGACTCGTTCCCTGAGAGTAAAGAGCTCCTTGCACCTAGTGCACACATAAAGACCCCTCACCAATTGGGAGAAAATCATACATGTGACCCTCACTTGGTTTGCAGCTTGTCGTGCTGTGAGGGCTTGTGTGCATCAGTGATGCTGAGAGCTAAACTATCAGTAGTTTAACTACTGGCAGGGTCTCCCAAGATAGACAGGTCTCAGCTGAGGTGCCAGACAAAGACAAACCACCCATCTTGGCAGCAGCAGAATGGGATAGTGTTGACGGCGGAGGATCACATTTCTGTGACAACGGCAACAACACCAAACTTAAACTGCGTGGAAGAAAGGCCCGGCAATCTACTTCTGTATCTTGCCATGAAAACGCAATGGATAGTTACAACAAAACAAATTGTGCTATAGTGCTGGAAGATGAGACCCCCTGGTCGGAAGGCACTCAACTAGCTACTGGGGAAGAGCTGAAGACTTTTCAGAGTAAAGCCAGCATTTATGATGTGGTTGGATCCAAGCCCTTGGGACGTCTGACGTAGCTGCGCATGAAATGTGAGTCAGAAGCTGTAAAGATGTCTTACACATTGGAACATGGAACGTACGAAGCATGAACCAAGGGAAGTTGGAGATGGTCAAGAATGAAATGGAACATGTACAACTTGATCTGTTGGGTGTCAGCGAACTGAAATGGACTGGCATCGGGCACTTTGCATCAGATGATCACATGGTCTACTATGCTGGAAATGAAAGACAAAGAAGAAATGGTGTTGCATTTATAATAAAGAAGAAACTTGCAAGAACTGTAATGAAATACAATGCAGTCAGCAAACGCTTAATCTCTATTCGTCTATGAGGAATGCCTATCAACACAACTATAATTCAAGTATATGCCCCAACAACAGCTGCAGAAGAGAATGAAATTGAAGAGTTCTATGAACAAGTACAAGCTGAAATTGACAGAACATGCAAATAGGATATCCTGATAGTCATGGGTGACTGGAACGCAAAAGTTGGCAACAAAGAAGAAGGCAAAGTAGTTAGAAAATATGGATTTTGCAACAGAAATGAAGCTGGAGAAAGACTCATAGAATTCTGCAAGACGAACTATCTCTATTTATCTTAAACACCTTCTTCCAGCAGCACAAGTGGTGACTGTACACATGGACTTCACCCAATGGATTGTATAAAAATCAAATTGACTACATCTGTGGAAGTCAACGATGGAAAAGCTCTATAACATCAATAAAGACAAAACCTGGAGCTGACTGTGGTACAGATCATCAGCTACTAGTATACAAACTCAAGCTAAAGTTGAAAAAGAGCAAATCACTCATGAATGCAGCAAAATATGACCTTGAGAATATACCACTGGAATTTAAAGACTGCCTGCAAAATCAATTTGCTGCTTTAGATACAAATGACAGAGCTCCAGAAGAGTTATGGAATGACATCAAGAAGGTTGTGTTGGAAGAAAGCGAGAAGTCTCTACAAAAGGTGAAAAGAAAAAACGGCCAAAATGGATGGCGGAGGAAACTATGAAAATTGCCCAGAAATGCAGAGAAGCTAAAGCCAGAGGAGAAAGAAAGACAATCACAGAACTCAACAGAGATTTCCAACGTGCAGAAAGACAGGACAAGGAAAACTACTACAACGATGCATAGGAAATAGAAGCAGAAACTATTAGAGGAAGAATAAGATTGGCTTTCCTAAAGCTACGAAAGTTAAAGAAAAAGTTCCAGCCTCAAATTGGAATGTTACAAGATGCTCAAGGTTCTATGTTGAATGATGCTGAGAAGATCAAGAAAAGGTGGAAGGAATATACAGAGCTTTTATATAATAAAGATCAAGTGGACCAACAGCCGTTTCAACCTGTACCTTATGATCAGGAACCATTGGTGATGAAAGAAGAAGTTGAAGCAGCATTGAAAGCCTTATCAAAGAACAAAGCACCAGGCATTGATAGCATTGCCATAGAAGTATTACAGCAATCTGATGCAGCTGTTACCATACTTACAAGGCTCTGTCAAGAAATATGGAAGACAACATCATGGCCAACTGACTGGAAAAGATCTGTGTTTATACCAATACTAAAGAAAGGTGATACAACTGACTGTGGAAATTATTGCACAATCGCTCTAATCCCACATGCCATCAAGATTCTACTGAAGATTATTCAAAAGAGACTACAACCATATCTGGAACAAGAACTACCTGAAGTGCAAGCAGGGTTCAGGAAAGGGCGAGGAACGGGAGACATCATTGCAGATGTGAGATGGATCCTTGAAAAGACTAAAAAATACCAAAAGGATATCTATTTGTGTTTTATCGACTATAGCAAGGCTTTTGACTGTGTAAACCATGAGAAACTCTGGGCCACATTAAGAAGCATGGGTATACCAGAACACCTGATCGTACTCTTGCACAATCTGTACATTGATCAAGAAGCAATAGTTCGAACAGAGCAAGGAGAAACAGAATGGTTTAAAATAAGCAAAGATGTAAGACAAGGCTGCATACTTTCCCCCTACCTGTTTAATTTATATGCAGGACAAATCATCAAAGAAGCAGGATTGTATGAAGACAACAGAGGTGTGAAGATTGGTGGAAGACTCATCAACAACCTTCGCTATGCTGATGATACCACATTACTGGCTGAAAGTGAAGATGATCTGAAACATTTGCTTCTCACAATCAAAGAACATAGTCTCAAAATGGGCCTGCACTTTAATGTAAAGAAGACAGAGATCATGACAACTGGCATAATCAACAGGTTCATCGTTGAAGGAGAAGAAATTGAAATTGTGAACAACTTTAACCTACTTGGATCAACTATCAATAAAGAAGCAACAAGCAGTCAAGAAATCAGACGACATATTGCTCTTGGCAGAATGGCTATGAAAGATCTAGATAAGATTCTCAAGAGCAGAGATGTCTCTCTCCATACAAAGATGTGACTTGTTCAAGCCATGGTATTTTCAATCACAAAAGAATAAATCCCAATGTGAGAGATTAAATACCCCACCAAAAAATCTCCCCCAGACTCCGTAATGAAATGGAGTCTGGGGGAGATGGTATTTTCAATAACATCATATGGCTGTGAAAGCTGGACATTGAAAAAGATAGACAGGAAGAAAATTGATGCCTTTGAATTATGGTGCTTGCGTCGAATACTGTGTATACCATGGACTGCCCAAAGAACAAACTAGTCGGTACTAGAGGAGATCAAACCTAAGCTTTCTTTAGAAGCTCGGATGACAAGATTTCGACTTTCATACTTTGGACACATCATGCGAAGAGAGAGATCATTAGAGAAAGACATCATGCTAGGCAAGATAGAAGGTCAACGCAAAAGAGGAAGGCCAGCAATGAGATGGATTGATACAATAACAGCAGCTACGGCTACCAGTCTGTCAAGAATGAGCCGCCTGACTGAAGACCGAACACAATTTAGGATAACTATCCAGAGGGTCGCCATGAGTCGACTCCGACTCGACAGCACTTAACAACAACATACATGTGACACTCAATGCAAAAGACTGGAAAGCCCCTTTCTCGCTGCTGGACTGCTGTCTGCATCTTAGTTTTAATGTTGTGTCTAGATATTTAAGTTCTTTACTTACTAAGAGTTGCTGGGGATACTTATACTAATAAAACTGTACCTAATACTTTTAACACTAGAAGCCCCAAAGTGTGTCAATTGACGTACTCAATTGTCTTGGATGCGTCAATTGACGTACTTTGGGGCTTCTAGGTATAAATTCATGTTCACACTAGCTGGCGCATCTCAATCACTGTTTAGTTTTACTCAGACATTACAAACAATAAACGCACGATGACATCATGTAATGATGTCACATACTGCACATATTTAACAAATAAGTAACTTCACATTAATTCACATCTGCATTTCATGCTAAACACAGTCATCGTGATAATGCGTCAGTTGACGCACTTTGGGGTTTCTAGGTAAAATTCCTTTTGGGGCTTCTAGTGTTAATGTACTTTGTTCACCTGAAGCTTAATTAATTTCAGGTCCTTAATGTATGCCTGATGAGGATAAACAGCTTCACCTGAGAGTGAATATGGCACCTCCTTTCCTTTAAGAGGTTTAAGCACCTATAAAGCTATGATTATCCAAGGGGTGGGTGGGTGTTATGGAGGGAGTGAAAGAAGACTTATTAAAAGCTGGCTGTGCTTCTAAGGTAATCTGCGACCTTTTTCCAGGGGGCATCCCACAGCCCTTGCTTGGATAGAGGGAGTCTTGAGTTCTAAATTTAACTAGAAAGCTCTCTTCTGTGTTTTAAATTTAAACTGAAAGCTCTTTGCTGCTACTAGGCCCTGACTGATTTAACAAATACACTGGGTTCACAGATTAATCAGCTTTAATCTAAAGAATTCCTTTTTCCCCAAGATTTAGAAAAATTCCTAGAAGGCAGATCTCTCTCCAGAAGTAGCAGTCCTCTTTTGTAGTCCTTCAAGGTCGGTGGGGGTTGGGATCTGGGTCTCCTTGGATCATCCGAGTTGAAGTGTCTAACCTCATCTCGGATGCCCTTTTTTAATCAAAGATACAGCATAAATCTATGTAGGCATGCTCCTTGCCTTTATTTGCACAAATTATTGCAAACAACTGATTTGCATATTTTTTCTGCATTTGTGAGCAAAAATATTGCATTTTCCTTGCATTAGAAAACCACATGCTGAGCTATATAGCATACAGCTCTAACACAAGGTTTCTGCATTGGCCTCCCAAAGAGGTATCGGCACTTTCTTTTACCTTCAGGAGATTGGGCCATACACATATATACAAAGCAGAGTTTAATATTTAAAAGTAGGATCTCTAATTATACATTTCTGCAGGATTGTTGTGGGAAGGTAGTGTTTCATGATCATGATCATTGAGTTTAATTATCAAAAATCTTGGAGAGCAGGGGGGTGCTAAGGCTGAAGATTCACCTGGAGCATGCAGTACTTTTGCACTGGCCCTGTATATGCATGAGAGAGATTTGCACTAAATGTAAATATATCTCATAGATATTCATTAAGATAATTTGTAAATCTGGCCTTCTTGTAGCCCGCTAAGGACTGAACTTTGGCAAGCCTGTCTTAAATCTCTTCAGCAGTATGTCTTATCATTCATGGGTCACATTGTATGCACTTTGGACAGTCTCTGTAACTTTCAATCCCGGATCTGTTGTGACTTTGCAAGATGTGTCTCCAATAGTTTTGATAGAGCAAAAGTGGCCTTGTAGTAGCTGCACACACACTGGGGATGTAGAAAGTTCTCAGCATTTTAAGCAGATATATTGTCTTTTGCTGTATTTCAGCACTGTGGAGTCATCCATCTTTTTTGACATGTTAGCACAAGTTATCAGCCTGTAAAATTGTACTAAACAAAATAAATAATTTGCAGAATCAAACTGACTGCCACATATATGTTTGTGTATGTGACCTATGCTTGCTTGTCCTTAGCCTCTTAACAGCCTTCCATAGTAAAGCAGTGGGAATTTTCACTGACCCAGTTTTTCCGGCTATCAAATGTGGTGACTTTTTTTTTTTCTTCTTTAGAGAGGATTTTGCCAACATCTGGACAGATCTGGACCCTTTTTCCATGATTCTTTCCCATGTTCCTTATGTTGGCAAGCAACAAAATAGTGCTGTTAATGAAGGCATTTTGCATCACTTCATAACATACAGCTTAATAAACTATTTTGTCAAGTAGACGACTAAAACACATAACTGTTTTAAATTCCAACCAGGTTATAAAGTTGAAGGACAACATGAAGTTATCTGTCATAAAAAAAGAATGTCTGTCTATAATTGATTCCTCTGGCTCTCTATTACACAGATTGTAAACTTCTCAGATGTTATGTACCCTAGCAATATAAAAATCTTACAAATAAAGTGAATTATTAACATTCACAGCTAATATTTTAATATAGCAGCATTAGAAAAGGTACAGAGAAGGGCAATCAAAATAATCAAGGGAATGGAATGACTCTCCTTTTGAGGAAAGGCTAAAGAAGTGAGGGCTGTTCAGCTTGGAGAAGAGACGACTGAGGGGAGATTATGATAGAGGTCTAGAAAATGGTAATTACACTTACCTGGTAATTGTAGTTCCTTGAGTGACGACAGTTCAGTCCTCTACCTCTGGGTTGTCAACCTCCTCCTGCAGCTTTGGAGACTGGTACGTCAGAATGATGACATCACTGGATATAGACTGCTGCTCACTCCTCTTAGCCCCAGTGTGAACTATTAACAAAGCAGACTCAAAGGAGCAACAAATAAGTAGCAAAAACCAATCAATGGAAACTAATTCAACTACTGTTAACACCTTGAAACACCCATTAAGGCTTTCTTGCGCCCTGGACATCCAAATAATGTAGTAAATAACAGAGAAAACCTACCTGTAACATCCCTCTCTTTGTCCTCATCGCTGGATTCTGCATGCAAAACTCTGGGCGGGACGGAGGACTGAACTGTCGTCACTCAAGGAACTACAATTACCAGGTAAGTATAATTACCATTTCCTTATCGTTCCTCCAGTTCAGTCCTCTACCTCTGGGAAGTACCAAAGCAGTAATCATCGGGAGGGAACCCTGCATTCCGGCCTGCAACACCGCCGAACCGAAACGAGCATCCGTAGCCGCCGCCACATCCAGACGATAATGCTAACTAAACGTATGTAGGGACGACCAAGTCGCCGCTCTACAAATATCCCCCGGCGGAACTAGACCGTACTCCGCCCAGGAACAGGCTTGCGCTCTTGTGGAATGCGCCCGCAGCCCCACGGGCACTGACCGACCCTGGAGCAGATAGGCGGAAGCAATGGCCTCTCGAATCCACCAAGCAATCGAAGCCTTCGCCACCGCTTCCCCTTTGCGCACTCCACCAAACAAGACAAATAGCCTATCAGATTTGCGAAATGACTCCGTCACCTTCAAATACCTACGCAAAGCCCTTTTCACGTCCAAACGTTGCAAACTGGAATCCCTTTCTCCGTCGCCCCGAGACCCGAGAACTGGCAGGCAAACTGCTTGATTCAAATGGAAAGGGGACACCACCTTGGGTAACAAGGACGGCACTGGCCGCAGCACTACCTTCTCCCTTGAAAAGGCTAAGAACGGTTCCCTACACGACAACGCCTGCAACTCCGAAATGCGTCTAGCTGAACAAATCGCCACCAGGAACACCGTTTTCAAAGTGAGATCCTTCACCGAAGCTGAAAGCAAGGTCTCAAAGGGCGGTTTGGACAACGCCGCCAACACCAAATTCAGGTCCCAAGGCGGAACCAACACTCTGCGTGACGGTCTTAACCGAGAAACCGTCTTCAGAAAGTGTACCGCATCAGGATGAGTACCAATCGACACTCCCTTAACCTTACAGCGATAACACGAAAGAGCCGCCAACTGCACACGCAAAGAACTGGCTGCAAGACCCTTATCAAATCCATCCTGCAGGAACCCCAAAATTGAGGGAATGTGGACCGTGGATGCACGAATCTGCGGTCTCGAACACCAATCCTCAAAGACACGCCAAACACGCACATAAGCCACAGACGTGGACGGCTTACGCGCTCTAAGCAGTGTAGCCACAACCGCAGCTGAATAACCCTTTTTTCTCAGACGCCCCCCTCTCAATGGCCAAACCATAAGCGAGAATCGATCCACTTGGGGCATAAAGAGAGGACCTTGAAGCAACAAGTCTGCCTGTATCGGCAACCGCCACGGCTGACCATCGAGGAGACGCACGAGATCTGCATACCACGGCCGCCTCGGCCAATCGGGCGCCACGAGGAGGACTCTGCCCAGATGTGCTTCGATTCTTTGTACCACCCGGCCTATCAACGCCCACGGAGGAAATACGTATAGGAGTCCCTCGCTTGGCCACCGCTGCAGCAGCGCATCGATGCCCTCCGACATTCTTTCCCGTCTTCTGCTGAAGAATCGGCTGGCCTTTGCCAACTGGAAGGTCGCCATCAGATCCATTATGGGCCACCCCCAGTGGTCCACTAACTGCGCAAAGACGTCGGGATTTAGCTCCCACTCCCCCGTGTCTACCCGTACTCTGCTGAGATAGTCCGCCTGAACGTTTTCTTTTCCTGCGATGTGCGCCGCTGAAATCTCGGTCAACTGCGTCTCTACCCAAGCAAACAACACGTCCGCTTCGTCCTCCATCGCCGCACTCCCCGTGCCGCCTTGACGGTTGATGTAGGCGACTGTCGCCGAGTTGTCGGACATCACGTGAACTGCGCGACCCAACACCAGCTCCTCGAACGCCACCAGCGCCCGAGCCACTGCTCGCAGTACCAGACGATTGATCGACCAGGACGCCTCGAAGGGAGACCACTGCCCCTGTGCGAATTTGTTCCCACAGTGAGCTCCCAAACCCACCAGACTTGCGTCCGTTAACAGGGGAAGCCAAATTGGCTGCTCCAGCGGCATGCCTGCCGCCAGGGATGACCAGAGGAGCCACCACCGAAGCGATGCCCGGGCTCGGGGTGGACACGGCAGACGCTTGCTCAAAGGATCGGACTGATGCGACCAGCGGTGAAGAAGGGCCCTTTGGAGGGGACGCATATGTACCTTGGCCCACGGCACCACTTCCAACGTCACCGCCATCATTCCCAACACTTGAAGATAGGACCATGCTGACGGCACTGGGACCGACCTGAACTTCCGAACCAGCTTCCGAAGAGCGAGAGCTCTGCCGTGCGGCAAAAACACCTGACCTCTCTTCGTGTTGAACCGGACTCCTAAGTATTCCAGATCCTGTGATGGCGTGAGACGGCTCTTGGCCGGATTCACCACCCAACCAAGGCTCTGCAAAAATTCCACAACTCTGCTTGTCACGTGAATGCTCTCTGCCGCGGACTTGGCCCGAATCAACCAATCGTCGAGATAGGGGTGCACCAGAATCCCCTCCTTGCGCAAAGCCGCCGTCACCACCACCATAATTTTGGTGAAGGTTTGTGGCGCGGTTGCCAGACCGAAAGGCAAGGCTTGGAACTGGTAGTGACCCCATGGAAGAGCGAACCGTAGAAATCTTTGATGCGCCGCTCGGATAGGGATGTGCAAATACGCCTCCGTGAGATCCAGCGATGTCAAATACTCCCCTTGACGCACTGCCACTATGACTGAGCGTAAGGTCTCCATACCGAAATGCGGCACCCGTAGACAACGATTCACGGCCTTCAGATCCAAGATAGATCTTAACGTACCGCCCCACGCCGCACCACGAAATAAATGGAATACCTCCCCACGCACGCCCTTCGGTACCTCTACCACGGCTCCCAGCTGAAGGAGCCGTTCTAAGGTTCCAAGGACCGCTAAGACCCTCTTGGACCCCCTGCATGGAGACATGACGAAAGAGTCCCTTACCGGCCGCACCAACTCCAGCGCATACCCGTGCTGAATAATCTCCAACACCTACTGGTCGGAGGTGATGTGGGTCCAAGCAGAAAGATACTCCTGCAGCCGCCCTCCTATAGGAGGCCCTTCCGCCGGGACCCACCTCACTTCATTGGGACTTGCGAGGCGTGGAAATGGGGTTTGAGGAAAAACCTCTATTGGCTCCTCTAAAGCCGCGGAATCCCTGGGCCCGGAATGGAAAACGACCGCATTGGAAACTACCAAACCTCATCGCCCGAAACCTGCGGACCTCACGAAACTGACCCCGATATCCCAGACCGGTCCTACTTTGTTTTGGCTTATCCTCCGGGAGCCAACCTGCTTTGGACTCCCCCAGGTCTTTGATCAACTTATCCAAGTCTTCTCCAAAAAGCAATCCGCCTTTAAACGGCAACTTACTAAGGCGCGACTTAGAAGAACCATCAGCTGCCCAATTTCGCAACCACACCGATCTGCGCGCGGCAACCACTGATGCTGTGCTGTTGGCCAGCGCTCTGATCAAGTCATAATGCATGTCCGCCAAATACGCCGCTCCTGATCCCAAGCGACCCAATTCCTTGAGCTCCTCAAGATCCATATGCGGAGACTGCCGCAGCCACTGGACCCAGCGTAAGCAGGCCCTAGCAACCCAAGCGCCACAGATGGATGCCTGCAAGGACAGCGAATCCGCCTCGAACACCTGCTTCAGCAACCCATCCACCTTCCAGTCCTGAGCGTCTTTCAAGGCCGCGCTGCCCTCCACCAGGATAGTGGTCTTCTTTGTAACAGCCGACACCACCGCGTCCACTCTGGGCACATTTAACCTGTCCTTATCTTTCTCTGATAAAGGATAGAGCCTATTCAGGGCCCGAATACCCTGAAGCCCCGTCTCCGGACGATCCCATTCGTCCTGGATCATTCTGTCCACCACCCTGTGAACAGGGAACACCACCTGCGTCTGACGGACCACCTGAATGACCGGATCCTCCACTTCCTCCTCCACCGGAGGCTGAGTAGAGAGATTCAGTATCTGCAGTAATTCCGTGATCAATGCCGAAAGTTCTTCCCTACGGAAGACCCGAATGATTTTAGCCTGATCCTCGGGCTCAGGAATCTCTCCCTCCTCGAGATCTGGCACCACTTCCTCCTGGTCACAATCAATCTCATCACCGTCCAGCAAGTCGGAATCTGCGGATGCGGAAAGATGCGTCCGAGGCCTTTTAGGGACTGGCGACTCCTCGCCTACCTCCCCAATCACCTCCACCAGCTGAGGTTGCTCGGAAGGTTTCCTTGCCCCCGGAAGTCTACCCTGACGCCGGAGACAATACGCCTGATGCATGAGCAAAATAAAGTCAGGGCTGAACCCCCCAAGGTCCGAGGACTGAGTTTGCAGTGCCCCTGACGGCCCCGCTAAGTCCTCTACTGCCGGCTCCTGCGCAGGGGAATGAGGAGAAGCCACATTTGCCGCCAACAAGCCCCCCTGCGCGTCAGGCATCTCTTTCATATCCATTTGCTGTTCCATCACTGAGGAAAGGGCTGTACACCCCCGGCACACCCCTGTAGCAGCAACCATACCCCTTCGGGTCCCACAGACTGTGGGCGCCCTGACATAGCCAAAAAAAAAAAAAATTGAAGCAGAGGCTATGCAGATCTATAAATCGCACACTGCTTTTGTTTCCGTCTGGTTTTTTTTGTTTGTTTGTTTTTTTACACCTGAAGGTTTCTACAACTCAAATAGAAGCCCAGTCAACCCAGAGCGCCCTGAAACTATCACTCAAACTACCCCCGACGCAAGAAGAGAGAACCCTCAAATCCTCCCCACCCCCCTGCGGAGGCTCGAACGCTGAAGCAAAGAAACCAAAAGGAAACAAAATAAAACAAAGAAGCTAACTAAATTAAGGAACCGCTACAGAGAAAGGCAGACGAAAACAAGATTACCTCCCGATGCTGCTTCTCTGGAGCTGACCGGCGCCTGTCAGCCACGCGGCTCACCGCGCAGCCTAAAATGGCCGCCATGACAGCCGGAGCTGATCAAAAAAAGAGCGCCAAAAGCTGCTGAACCCCAGCGCGCTCAGAGCTGGGGCTCCCTGCCTCAATCGCAGCCTGTAACCGGACTTCCTCACTGGCCAGGTCCACGCCGGCTGCCTGCCGCTGCAAACCTGTGCTGTCTTAAGGAAACGCCAGCTGTTTGCACCGCTGAGAATTCCCGTCGAAGCCGTGATCCAGCCAGCCATGCGGTCCGGGCAGGCAGCCGCTGATAAGCAGGTGCTCACCCCCGAAAGGTCCTGGGGGAGAGAGCCTGAGGATTAAAAGGGAAGATAAGCCCCTCTGTCCTGCTGTCTGCTATCGGTTGTATTTTTTTTTTTTGGCAGAGGCAGGGAACAAGAAAGCCTAAAGTCTTTCTGAATTTTCTCAATTTTACTCCTTTTCTGTGTTTTGTTTTGTTTTTTTAACAAACACCCCAGCTCACAAATCAAACTAATCCCACTATAGTACCTCTAAGCTCCTTATCTATTCCTCCAGAGAGCCTCTACCAGGCTCACCAACATCCTCCTGCTGCACGGAGACTGGTCACACTGGGGCTAAGAGGAGTGAGCAGCAGGCTATATCCAGTGATGTCATCATTCTGACGTACCAGTCTCCAAAGCTGCAGGAGGAGGTTGACAACCCAGAGGTAGAGGACTGAACTGGAGGAACGATAAGGAAATCCTGAGTGGAGTGGAATGGGTAAACGCAAATCAATTGTATACTCGTATGTGTATACAATGTATGTGTAGCCGCACTGAGCTAGCCCGCCCCCAGCAACACTCCTGCCCAATCGGGGCAGTGGGAGACCCGACCAGGCAGCTCCAGCCAGCCTCAAAAGCGGCGTCCCTGCTCCGAGGGAGCCACACTGAGCTAGCCCTCCCCCAGCAACACTCCTGCCCAATCGGGGCAGTGGGAGACCCGACCAGGCAGCTCCAGCCAGCCTCAAAAGCGGCGTCCCTGCTCCGAGGGAGCCGCGCTGAGCTAGCCCGCCCCCAGCAACACTCCTGCCCAATCGGGGCAGTGGGAGACCCGACCAGGCAGCTCCAGCCAGCCTCAAAAGCGGCGTCCCTGCAGGGCGTGCCCGCGCCTGGCGGGCCCGCGCATGAGGGCCTCGCCAGAGGGCCCTTTGGCGTGGCACTGAGGCGCAAACATCTCCACTAATCTAGCAGCAACACCGGAGCAACAACAGCGAAACAAACAACAGGAAATCCACCACAGCGGCATCCCACAACAGCAGTGATTCACTACAGCACCGAAGACACAGCAACGGCTACCAACGACCTCACCGCTCCACTCAAACAACACCACAGCCCAGCCTGGCCCCAAACACCAGGTACCCTCACTGATCATGCCACCTTTCCTAGCCCCCATCTACCTTCTCACCCCCTCTTAACCCTCTACCCTCCCCCCCCCCCAATGCACTCAACAACCCACCCTGGCCCATTCAATCCACTCAACCCACACTCGCACACAAACCGAATCACACTCACTCACAGGCTCAGCACACATCCACCACACCACCAACCCCCCACCACATCTCCACATCACCATCTCCTTAATCAATGCACGCTCTGTTAGAAACAAATACCACATGCTCCGTGACCTAATCACAACTAAGCACATAGACATCCTATGCATAACAGGAACCTGGCTGACCAACTCCGACACAGTACTAATGAACCAACTAGCCCCAGAAGGATACACCCTCCATCAATGCTCCCGGGAGCACGCCAAAGGAGGAGGTGTCGCCATCATAGCAAGAACCGACCTTCACCTCAGGACCCATTCCTCGGAAACCACCACTGAAGCTGATCTCCTCACCCTCACCAACAAACACCTCTCAATATGTCTAATCTACCGTGCACCCACCGCAACCACTGACCTACCAAGATTACTACAACACATATCTGAAAGCTCCAGCTCGACTAAAGAACAAATCATCCTAGGAGACTTCAACCTCCCATCACTTCAAGAAGAACATACAGCAACCTTCCACACCGCTATGACTGCAATGGATCTGTCACAGATCATACAAGAACCCACCCATGAAAAAGGCAACACACTTGACCTCATCTTTCTCAACTCCACCACCACCGCCTCAGCAAAGAACCTACGGATCTCACCAGTACCTTGGTCTGACCACCACCTCATCACCTTATCCTACACATACCAACATAAAACCAATAAGGATGATAGACACCACATAAGACGATTTAAACCATTCAACAAAAAGGATTTCTTAGAACAAATTCTACCCAAACTACAAACGAACTCCAATGACATCAATGACCTCATAGACAACTGGAATACTACGATCTCCACGGCGTCTGAAGCCTCAACAAACATAACCAGCACCAGACCCCCTTCCAAAAGGGCCAGATGGTATACTCCCAGTCTCCGAAAGCTAAAAACAAAACTCAGGAAAACTGAGAGAAAATGGAGGAAAACCAACAACGAAAATGACAAAATAAAATACCTTTACGAACTCAACGCGTATCACTATGAGACTGACAAAGCCAAGAAAATCTACCACATGAAAATCATCAATACCTCCATAAACAAACCTCGAGAGCTCTTTCAAATAATCAAAAAGCTGACAAAAGCACCACACAGCTCTGACCAATTACCACAGATCCCACCAGAACTACTGGCCCGTCAATATAAACAGCTACAACAACCACAAAACCCGCACCTAACCGCACAGCCAACTAAGGAGAACCTTCACCCCAACCTGCACAGTGACTGGATTACCTTCAAAGAAACATCAACAGAAGAGATCTCAGTCACTATCTCCTGCCTCCACACCACCACCTCACCGCTGGACCCATGCCCCACTGACTGGATAAAGAAATCGAAAAACGAACTGAGCACACCACTAACCCGTATCGTCAAAGAATCCTTCTCCAGAGGACACATGCCAGACGCACTTAAAACCACGATCATCCGACCTTCCTTGAAAAAGCAAAACCTGGATCCTCTTGACCCTGCATCCTACAGACCCATAGCAAGTCTACCTTTCACAACCAAAATAATCGAGAAGATCGTTCAGCAGCAGCTTCAGGAACACCTGGACGTTAACAACATACTGGACCCTCAACAACATGGCTTCCGCCCGCTACATGGAGTCGAGACCCTCATGACCACGCTGATGAACACCCTCCTCACAGGAACACAAGGGAGACAATCTGGATACGCCATGATCTTCCTCGATATATCTGCAGCCTTTGACACCATCTCCCACAACATCCTCATACACCGACTACAGACTATTGGGATCAAGGACACCGTGTTGAAGTGGTTCCAATCCTACCTGACAAACAGACAACAACTCATTCGCACCAGCACCTCAACTTCCTCCCCATTCCAACAACACCAGGGAGTACCCCAAGGATCCACACTATCAGCCATGCACTTCAATATTTACCTCCAGCCACTCTGCACCGTCATACGCACCCACAACGTCAGCTTCCACATCTATGCTGACGATATCATGCTCTACGCTCCCATTACAACCACAAACCCTACAAATAACCACCTATCAGCATGCTTCACTGCAGTCTCCGACTGGTTACAGACAAACAACCTATCCATCAACATAAAGAAAACCGAAGCCCTCATAGTGACAAGGGACCCTGACTTTACACCACCCACACACCTCATCATTGGAACTACAAGCATCCGAATTCAACCACAGATAAGATACCTGGGCATTATCATCGACCAAGCCCTCACCTTAAAGCAACAGATCATTAAAACCTCCGGAACTATATTTCATAAAGCACGAACAGTGCAACGTCTCAGACCCCTCCTGGAACATCAAGACTTCCGAACAGTGATGCAAGCCATGACACTCCCACATCTGGACTACTGCAGCATAATCTACCATGGCCTTCCAACCACCCACACCAACCCCCTCAGAACTGCATTAAACACCACCGCAAGAATCATTCAGAGGGCAAAGAAAACCGACCATATCACCCCAATTCTGAAAGAACTACACATTCTCCCCCTCGAAGCACGGACAAAATACAAAGCCATCCTACTCACCCACAAAGCTATCCATCAAACACAAGACACCCAGCTTCGCACCCTACTGGCTTGTCCAGCCCACGGCAGATCTACTAGACAAACCTCCAGCTTTTTCCTCACCGTCCCTCACAAAAGAACCAAATGCTCACAACGGACCTGCAATCGAGCCTTCGAACTTTATGCTCCGTCCTTATGGAACTCTCTACCAAGCTATCTCAGATGCAATACCGACCTTCTAACTTTCAGAAAACAGCTAAAATCCATCCTTTTTCAAGAATACTTCAACTTGAGACCCACCGTAAAACCCACAAACCCCCGATCTCATCCACAATGAACTTCTAACCCAAAGCTACCCTAACCTGTCTATGTCCAACGTTTGTCCTGTGTCCAAAGTCCTTCCTATGTCAAAATCATCAATGTTGCCTCCCCGGTGATGGCCCCACCCTTGTAGTTAATTCCCCCACCCCCATGTAACACCGCTTTGACCCGGTGAAAGGCGGTATATAAATACAGCTAAATAAATAAATACTCTTTCAGAAAGTACAAAGACCAAGGCTCACACCATGAAGCTACAAAGTAGTACATTTAAAACAAATTGGAGAAAATATATTTTTTCTCTCAATGCATAATTAAACTTTGGAACTTGTTGCCGGAAGATGTGCTTAAAACAGTTAGTGTAGCTGGGTTTAAAAAAGGGTTAGACAAATTCCTGGATGAATACTCCATAAACTGTATTAAAGTAGACTGAGGGGAAAACCACTGCTTATCTCTGGGGGATTAGTAACATGGAACTGGCTTCTTTTGTGATATGCCAGGTACTTGTGATGTTGACTGGTCATTGTTGGAAACAGGATACTGGGCTTGATGGACCTTTGTTCTGACCCAGTATGACAGTTCCTATGTAAGATCTCATTGACTGAGGTTAGTTTGTTTCTCTTTGTCATTGTGTTTGATAGCAATCTATAAGCAGCCCTGTGCAAATGCCCAGATAAATGTAAACGCTTGAAACAAAAAAGTGTTTCAAAACACAGCACTGTGACTGATCTATGGATTCAAAACAAGCATATGGAACAACAAAAACAAACTACTTGAAGTGATATGATTATAACTGAAGGGCCTTGGCAATATATAGACACAGAAAATAATGACCCATCCATACCAACTACTAAACTCTGTGCTTATCCCATGCTCTCTTGAATTCCACCACCTCTCCTGGGAGGCTGTTCCAGGCATCCACCACCTTTTCCGTCAAGAAGTATTTTCTTAGATTACTGTTGAGTATACCCCTTCATCCTATGACCCTCATTCTGAGATTTTTCTTTCAACTGAAGGAGGCCCATCTCCTGTGCATTTTATACATGGAGGCATTTAAATAGCTTTATCATATCTCCCCTCTTGTGACTTTCTTTCAAAGTATACATATTTAGATCTTTAAGTCTCTTCCCATATACCCTGCCTTGCCTTAGTAGCAACATGACTGCAGGGCAATCATTTGGTGCTTAACCAAGTCACCTGCAGTCTAAATCTTGGGAAGAACATCTCACCCTCAGATTGCTCTATCCATCATAACTATATTGGACTCCTTTTAAATTTTAGGAGTCATCATAGACTAGCAACTTTCCTTTGAATATCATGCTTCTGCTACAGTAAGATCAACATTCTTTACCTTTCGGAAAATTCAGACATCAAAGCCTTACCTTGACCCTGCGGCATTACATTCCCTTATTTATGACTTTTGCTGTTTTTTGCTTGGATTGCTGTTTCTCTGTTTACAGTGGATTAGAATGGCTGATCTTAAATGATTCCAGCCAAAATGCTGCCATTAGGCTACTCCATGGCTCCTGTAAATTTGATGATGTAAAATCACTCTTTATTTTAGGATTCATTTGAAAATTTTTATCTAGACAGGCATTCAGTTATATCTGCCTTCCCTACCGGTTCCATATTCTCAATGCGTCCGCTGGATTTCAGGAACGACACTATTCTCTGTTTTAGCAGCATTTCCATTCATATAGTCATCACTGAGGTCAGACTAACCAGCCTATAGTTCTCAGCCTTTCCCTTATTTCCACTTTTGTGCAGAGGAACCACATCCGCCCATCTTCAGTCCTCCAGGATCACTCCCAACTCTAAAGAAGCACTGAAAAGGTCAGACAGTGGAATCACCAGAACTTCCCTAAGTTTCTTCAGTACCTTCAGATGCACCCCATCTGGCACCTTCGTTTTATCTACTTTTAGTTTAGCTAGCTCTTCACATACACAGTCTTCTGAAAATCATTTGAGTTTGTTTTCTGATGTCGAACTCCTGACCCTTTATCTGTGAATACAGAACAGAAATAATTGTTAAGCAATTCTACTTTATCTTAATCAGCTTATACATATTCTTCCTTTTCACCCATGAATCTTATTGTGCCATGTTTGCATTTCCTCCTGTTACTAATGTATCTAAAAACAAAGTCCTCCATTTTACCATGTTGGCTATTTTTACTTTAATTTTCACCTTTGCTTTCCTGATTACTTTACTAATTTCTCTTAGCTGCCATGGACAGAGTTTTCCTCTGTGTCACCTGCTGAGGTGCACTAGTGGTTGGTTACTGTGCATCTGACTACTAGTAGGTCAGGTCCCTGGCTTGGGTGCAAGTCAGTGGTGAGGAATTAGTCTTGGCTCTGTCAGATCGTTAATGCTGTCCTCCAGGAGGGCATTTTTCCTATGGTTTTGAAACAGACTTTTGTCATCCCAATGCCTAA
The DNA here is from genome assembly GCA_033557465.1 of Ichthyophis bannanicus. Classification (NCBI taxonomy): domain Eukaryota; kingdom Metazoa; phylum Chordata; class Amphibia; order Gymnophiona; family Ichthyophiidae; genus Ichthyophis; species Ichthyophis bannanicus. The sequence continues at coordinate 221,573,389 of CM066040.1, read as the reverse complement.
AGGCTCCTCTGTGGATTTGGACAGGCCAGAGAATCATAGGCCTATTTCTAAACTTCCTTTTATGGATTAGGTTATTGAGAAGGCTGTGACATGTCAGTTATACTCATTTTTGAAGGCTCGTTGGGTTCTGGATGATAAGCAGGCGGGTGTTTAGCAGTATAATAGTACAAAACTCTCGGTGGCTATGGCAGATGATGTGCATAGCCTTCTGGATAAGGGCCAGTGTGGTCTTTTGTTGCTGTTGGATGTTTCTGCTGCCTTTGACAGCGTTTGCCATGATTTACTTTGGGGCTGTTTGTTGAAGTTTTAGACAGTTTTTTGTATACCACCTTATCCTTCAATCAAAGTGGTCACAACACAATTGGGGGATACATTTAACACGAGGGGATATGAGACACATACACTAATACTTACAGGGAACATGGGCAGTGGAGGGTTAAGTGGCTTGCCCAAGACCACAAGGAGCACCTGTGGGACTAGAAACCCCAGTCCTTCCGGCCCAAGATTGCTGTCCTCTAGTGGGATTTGAACCACCGACCTTCCGGCCTGTGGTACCTTGCCCCAACCACTAGGCCACTTCTCCCCCCTGTGTCAGGAGCCCTCCGGTCATCGCAGAGCCCGAGGAAGTGATGTCATGGGGGCGGGCTCCTCACAGGCTGTCTTTCCTTTTCAAATTAACTTTATTGCAGCTAAAGTTAATTTGAAAAGGAAAGACAGCCTGTGAGGAGCCCGCCCCCATGACATCACTTCCTCGGGCTCTGCATGATCGGAGGGCTCCTGACACAGTTTCTCTTTACTTTTCAATGTAAGTGTAGTGCAGCCGCTGCTCTGTACAAAGCAGAACCAGCGGCTGCACTGCTATAGGGAATCGCGTTTGCGCCGTGGACATCGGCACAAAAGCCGGTTTTTTGCTCTGGCCGCTCCCGATCTTGCGGCCAGAGCAAAAAACCGGCTTTTCAATGGCTGGTTTTACAACTGTGCTGGCAGCCGGCCTGGCCATGGAAAAACCGGCCAGGCCGGCTGAAAACCGGCCGGTTGGCAACCCTAATTTGTGAGCCGAGGCCACATGTTACGGATGAAATTGGAAGCACACCAGACAATATCTCACGGCACACTAGTGTGCCGCGGCACAGTGGTTGAAAAACGCTGTGTTAGATGATCTCCACAGGTTTCAAAAGACTGTTAAGACTTTTCTTTTTAGTCAAACTTTTGATACTACTGTTGGGGTTTAAAATTCTGGTTGGATTGGGTATTGGGGTGGTCTGGCTCTTATGTATATTTTGTACTTATTTTGTGATGTTTGTTGTTGTGTTATACACCATGCTGGGCAGTTTTCTGTTGTGCAGTATAAAAATGTGCTTGCTTGATTAAATAAATAAATAGCTTCTTCAGATATTGTTCCTTCTCTTTCTGCAATCTCATGAAATTTATGAGTAGCTACCTTCTTTTTCCTTACTTTTATTGGCCGCTACTTTTGAAAACCATAATAACATTTTTCTTCTTAGTTTTATTTATTTTTTTAACAAATTTAATCGGTTGCCTTTAAATATCCCCTTTCAGCTTTTGCCCACTGCTTTTCTTCTTTTCCTATATGGTTCTAGCAAGCTAATGACTCCTTGAGAGTACATAGTAACATAGTACATGACGGCAGATAAAGACCAGCATGGTCCATCTAGTCTTCCCAGCAAGTTGGCAAGAGTATGGGTGCCCGCCGCTCCATGCAGATCACCCTTCTCCATGCCTTTGTTTTGGGGTGTACCCACTGCTCCATGTAGGTCACCTTTACTTGTTGAGATATCAGAGGCAGTTAAGTTTATTTTGATTTTATCCTGTTACCATAAAGGGATCCACTATGTCTGTCCCATGCCATTTTGAATTCTGTCACTGTATTTGCCTCTACCACTTCCATTGAGAGAGCATTCCAAGCATCCCACCACCCTTTCAGTGAAAAAGTATTTCCTGACATTGCCTTTCAGCTTCATGTTATGTCCTCTAGTATTACAGCTTCCCCATCTTTGAAAAAGTTTGGTTTGTTCATTAATACTTTTTAAGTATTTAAAGGTCTGTATCGCATCTCCCCTGTCCCTCCTCTCCTCTAGAGTATACATATTTAGGTCATGGAGTCTCGTTTCCTACGTCTTCTGGCATAGGCTCCAAATCATTTTGTTTGTCTTCCTCTGAACTGTTTCCAGTCTTTTTATATCCTTTGTGAGATATGGTCTCCAGTACTGAACACAATATTCCAAGTGAGGCCTCACCAGCGACTTGTGCAGTGGCATTAGTACCTCCTCCTTTCTGCTGGTAATTCCTCTTTGTATGCAACCCAGCATCCTTCTGACTTTGGCCACCATCTTGGCACACTGTTTCTCCACTTTGAGATCCTCAGAAACAATCACTCTGAGATCTTTCTCCTGGTCCATTCACACCAACCTATTGCCCCCTATGTCATACAGTTCCCTTGGATTTCTGCATCCGAAGTGCCTGACACTGCACTTCTTCACATTGGTCTAATGCTTGGCAGTTACGATTTATTCTTCCAACTTTTGCAGATCTTTCCTCATGTTATTCATTCCTTCAGGGGAGTCCACTTTGTTGTAAATTTTCATGTCATCTGCAAAAAGACAGACTTTTCCATTCAGTCCTTCAGCATATCATTCACAAATACATTGAACAGTACTGGCCCCAGGACTGATCACTGGGGCATGCCACTAATCACCTAACCTTCCTTTCATCTGACTAAGTTCCGTTTACCATCACCTTCTGTCGTCTGTCAGTCAACCAATTTCTAATCCAGGTCACTACCTTGGGACCTATTTCCAGGCTGGTCAGCTTATTGATAAACCTTCTATGAGGAACAGTATCAAAGGCTTTGCTGAAATCTAGGTAGATTTCATCCATTGCATACCCTTGATCTAGTTCTCTGGTCACTCAGTCAAAGAATTCAATCAGATTTGTTTGGCATGATTGTCCTTTGGTAAAACCATGTTGCTTCGGATCATGCAACTAACTGGTTTTGAGAAAGTCCACTGTTCTCTCTTTCAGGAACGCCTCCATCACTTTTGCCGCATCAAGGTGAGGCTTGCTGGACTTTAGTGTGCCACTTCTTCTCTATTACCACTTTTGTGAAGAGGTACCACATCGGCTCTTTTCCAGTTCTGTGGAACTTCTCCTGTCTCCAAGGATCTATTAAAAACATCCTTTAAAGGCCCAGCAAGAACCTCTCTGAGCTCTTTCAGTGTGATGTATCCCATCCGGTCCCATGGCTTTGTCCACTCTCAGTTTTGCAAGCTGTTCAAACACACCATCTTCTGAGAATGGTGTAGTATCTACTCCATTTCCATTTGTATATTTGTCAATCACAGGTGGTCCTTCTCCAGGATTTTCTTTAGTAAAAACAGAACAGAAGTATTTGTTTATCATTTTCGCTTTTTCAACACCACTTCCCATGAATCTGTTCTCAGCACTTTTGAGTCTTGCAGTTTCACCTCTGATCTTCCTCTTCTTCCAAAAACGTTTTTATCACCATATTTTAGATCTCTAGCCATCTTTTCCTCTGCCTTTGATTTTGCTATCCTTATTTTTCTTTTTGTCTCTTTTAGCTTTATCCTGAATTCTTTTCGGTATTCTTCTGTTTGCGAACTTCTGAATTTTGTGAAAGCTGTGTTTTTTGCCTTTATTTATGCAGCCACTTCTTTAGAAAACCAAATAGGTTTCCTTTTCCTCTTGTTTTATTTACTTTCCTTACCTATGTATCTGTTGCCCCTTTTACCGTCTCCTTTAGTTTAGTCCACTGCAATTCCACTTCCCTTACCTCCTTCCACCCTGCCAACTCCTCCTTCAGGCACTTGGCCATCTTCCTGAAGTCAGTGTTTTTGAAGTCTAGGACTGAGCTTGCTGTGATGGGACTCTGCCTTGGCTTTTATCTGAAACCACACTGTGTGATGATCGCTGCTGCTCACATGGGCACCCACCCGGACATTTGACAAACTTTCTCTGTTGGTGAGTACTAAATCCAGCATCAAACTTTCCCTGGTCGGTTCCATCACCATTTCTCTAAGCAGTGCATCTTGGTAGGCATCCACAATTTTTTTTTTTTATTTTTTTGCTTCTTTCCAGATTTACAGAAGGAATACTCCAATCCACATCGGGTAGATTAAAGTCACCCAATATGATCATCTCCCCCTTCATGTCTACCTTTGCAATATCAGTAATCAAGTCTCTATCCATTTCTTTTTTTTGAGTTGGAGGCCTGTAGACTACACCAGCATGGAGTTTAGTGCCATCTTCTCTTTCTAATACAATCCACAGCACTTCTTCTTTTCCCCACGTCCCCTGCATTTCTGCAGCTTTAATATTGCTTTTGACATATAGGGCTACTCCTCCTCCTCCTTTTCTGCCTTCGCTATCTCTCCTAAATAAATTATAGCCAGCTATATCCCATTCAAGTGACTCATTAAATCATGTTTCTGTAATGGCCACAATGTCCAAGTCCATTTCCACCATTAAGGCTTCCAGGTCAAGAACTTTGTGTCTAAGCTTCGTGCATTTGTGCTCATTACTTTCCAGCATTTGTTGACTGGCTTGCCTATATTTTGTATGGATTTTGTTCTACATGCCTCTTCCCACTTGCCATTGATGTGTGATTTTTAAAAGTGTGGCTGTTTCCAATGTTGTTATGCCTTTGCTAGGAGTGACATCCTGAACTTGCTCTTCTTTATCCATTATCCCCTTTCCCTAGTTTAAATGCCTGTCCACATACTGCCTGAATTTTTCACTTAAGGTCCTTTTCCCTGCGATAGAGAGATGTAGCAAATCACCACAGTATAGTTTCTTGTTCCATCTGTTTCCCCAGTTGCCAGGTGTGACAAAAAAAAATGAGACTGTGGCAGCCACGCCCATGACTCGATGCCAGTTGGCTAACCGCTTATGTCACTGTGTTGTGCAACATCTCGCCACTATTCTGCTGTAATATTTTTCATCTCTCTCACTCTGTTTTTCTTTTTCAGGTTTTTTTGTAGCACACTGCTCCATCGCTTTGTCATGCAACTGGAGATGGCAGAAATATGGATCAAAGAATCAACTTGAAATTTCTGGTTAAGTTGGAGAAGGGCCCAACTGAATGTCTCCAACTTCTCCAAAAGGCTTATGGAGATGATGCAATGTCAAGGCTGCGAGTCTTTGAGTGGCACAAATGCTTCAAGACTGGCCGCGAGGAAGTGGAGGATGCCCCCAAGTCAAGACAGCTTTCCACGACAAAGACAGCTGAGAACATTGACAGAGTGAACCAGCTGCTGCGGCGTGATCACAGCTGGTGTGGAGTGAACCAGTTGGTGCGGATAATAGCTGAGGAGCTCAGCCTTAACAGGGAGTCAGTGCAGACCATCTTGGTGCAGGAGCTGGGGATGCGGAAGATGTGTGCCAAGATGGTGCCCAAACTTTTATCAGACAACCAGAAGGAGCACCGGGTCAATGTTTGTCAAGACTTGCTAGAGAAGATTGGAGAAGATCCAGAGTTCGTTGGCCGAGTCATCACAGTAGACAAGACTTGGGTCTTCCAGTACGACCCTAAAAGCAAGAGACAGAGCCTGCAGTGGAAGACTCGACTGTCACCCAGACCCAAGAAGGCGTGCATGTCCAAATCAAGGATCAAGGTCATGCTGATTGCATTCTTCGACCAGAAGGGAGTGGTCCATCATGAGTTTGTGCCTGAGGGTCAGCCAGCACTTCTACCAGCAGGTCCTCAATCGCCTCCATGACTGGGTCGGCACAGCAGGCGGGCTCTGTTGAGAGACAAGTTGTGGCTGCTCCACCATAACAATGTGCCCGCACACACCGCACTCAGTGTGAGGCAGTTCTTGGCCAACAAATGTATCACAGCTCTCGACCACCCTCCTTATTCCCCAGATCTCACACCGTGTGACTTCTAGCTCTTCCCCAGGCTGAATACTGTGCTCAAAGGAACTCATTTCGCCTCAGTAGAAGAGATCAAGGCCACTGTGATGAGGGAGCTGAGGGACCTCAAGGAGGAGGACTTTAGCAAGTGCTTCCATACATGGCAGAAGCGAATGCAGAAGTGCATTAACTCTGGGGGGATTACTTTGAAGAGGACAATGTATAATTTCTCTGTAGATTTTGTAATAAAACATTTATGGGACAGTCTCGTTTCTTTTTTGTCGCATCTCATATATCTATATCCTTCTTGTTTGCACCAGGTTTGGAGCTATGTATTGAAGTTGTTTATGCAATGTAGCCTTTCTGCCCCCTTACCAAGAACAGGCAAAACATCTGAGAATGCTATAGTGTTAACAATGGGTTTGAGTTTCTCCCTAAAGTCTGGAAGTCCCTTTGAACTGCAGAGGCACTGTTTCTAGCCAGGTTATTTGTACCCAAGTGGATGACAACATCAATTTTGGAGTGCTCACTTTCTGCACTAACTATACCAACAATTTGATTCATATTTCTGCTGGCTGAAGAGCCTGGGAGGCATTTGAACATCTTCTCTCCTTTGAACTGGGTTCCCAAGTTGGTGCCTCTGATGATGGAATCTCCAAGTAGTAGTAGTTTTCTATTTTGTGATTTTTTTTTCTTCTTATTTGGTGCATTGTAAGTAGATTGGGCATTAACTTTCTCATTTAAGGGCATTTCAGTTTTCAATGATTGGGCAACCTCATTTTCCAAGGCAGAGAAGGCATTATGCAGGGATATCTCTTGATATATGGTGTCTCCATGTTACAGGTCGCAACCTACCAGAGCCCACTGTGATCCATTTGTTCCTGGGCTGTTTGATTCTTTGTGAGAGCAGTGGTGGATTTTGTTCAGCTTGAACCCTAGAGGAGGTGTGTTAAATTGCAGCTAATTCTTCCCTTACTGAGTCCATTCTTTATGCATAGCAGATAACTTGAGGCATATAGGGAAAGCTCTTAGGCCCCAAATGATTCTTCTTAGAATGAAAGCGCCACGGTTATTACATTGAATACACAACATGCTGATTAAGACTGTTATAAAGTGGTCCTAGAAGATGGAGAAAAGGTGGGTGTAACACCTAATTAAAGGACAGATGATGTCAATGTATATGATAGCTATATAGGCAATGCAACCCTAGGTCGGGTGGGGTGCGAGGTAGGGTGGATGAGAAGCTAAGTGTCCCTGGCCAGTAGACCTTGTATGAACTGAGGGCACACTCAGATATCTGATTTAAAGGCTATGCAAGGAATGTAGGCAATCTAAATATTCCTAAAGTTATAGCCAAAAGTTAGGCTGTTTGCCAATAGACTGTAGATGAAGGTGGCTGAGAACAGATAGAAATGGGATGGAGACAGAAAGAAAGGAAGAGCAAGATCTTTTTTGGGGGGGAGGTGGGGTTGATGTTTGTCCACTCCCTTGGTGCAGTTACCCTAACACACTACAGTGCCTAAGTTAAGAGAATATCTCCCCCATCTTGACTAAGATAGTTTTCCTGGTGTCTAGGATCCTCATTTTTACCACATTCACCGGCAGGGAGTTCCAAAGCTTAATTTTGTGTTCAGAGAAAATATGATTTCTCCTATTTGTTTTAAATGTAATACTTTATAACTTCATGTTCCTAGTCTTTGTCCTTTTTGAAAGAGTAAACCATTGATTCGCATCTACCTGTTTCTCTCCACTCAGGATTTTATAAACCTCTATTATATTTCCCCTCTGCCATTTCTCCAAGCTGAAGAGCCCTGACCCCGTTTAGTCTTTCCTCATAGGGTTTTCGATCCACCCCTTTTATTATCTTGGTTGCCCTTCTCTGTAGCTGTTCTAATTACGACATATCACAAGGTGTGGTCGCGCCATGCAGCGATACAGAGGCATTAGGCTATTTTCCGTTTTATTCACCATGCCTTTCCTTATAATTCCTAGCATTCCATTTGCTTTCTTATGTACAAGAGTATGAAGATTTTTGTGTTGGTATTGTTCAGCTACGTTGTAGGATGACGTACCCTATAATGGACTCTTTGGGGGTCATTTTGTGAACTTTTGTTTCGCATGTATGTGGCCACATACACACAGAAAAGGTGTTTTATAAAATACCAACTGCTTTAAATGTAGACACCTTCTCATAAGGGCTCATATTTAAAGGCACATTTTAGAAAGGCCATGTAGACAAGTCAAAATATCTGAAAATCAGTGGGAGGGGCAGCAGAGAAGGTGGGCACCTGTAAGTGCCATGTAGATTCGACAACCCCCTCCCCCATGACAAATATGCATGTGCATGAAATAAATGGGAAAACAATGACATGCAGAATAATGGGTCATATATGTCTAGGTTTTCTCTTGATTTTGGAAATCTGCATGTGTGAGATATGGACATTTGCAATTCCAGGAGCACAGATGTTCCCATGGCCCTTTTTCAGAGTGCATCCATATACTCTCAAAGCATATACATCTTAGCCTGTCATCTTTCAAAAAGAGGGCATGCAGCAATTGCGGAAACTAGGACAAATGCTTTTTTACTTACTGCCACATTTTTTTGAAGGAGTGAAAAATATTAGGGGAGTAAGGGGCATTCCTCTCTTCTCCTTACAGTTCTTGGTTTGCCAAAGCAAGCATTTTTCAAAGTCCTATATCCATGAATATCTCCAAAAGTGAATTGAGACACAGAGCTTCAGTCTAAAATCAGGTTAACACGTGTATCTTTTTTGGCTTGCTCCAACCAGTAGGAGTGGTACCTTGCAGCCTGATCAGAACCAAAAGCCTGAACAAAGCAAAATGGATTCTTGCTACAGAAGCCTCTGACGTATTCCAATCCTCAGACCTGCTGACACCACCTAACTGCTGCCTGACAAGTGTTTACATCTTGCCAAGCTTCTTGCAAGAAAACTTGCTTCCTAGACCTTTCTCATCTACAGACTGCTTCTATTGACCTTGGAAATTTGCAACAATGTATGAGACTGCATACCATCTTCTACTCTACTCTACTGCATTTCATCTCTCATCATGGACCCTATTGTGGATGAGACTACCACATGTTTGACTGCCTCCTGATTTGTACAAATGCCCTGCAGTATCTCATGGGAACATAGCAAAGGTAAAGTACTCAAAAGATAATTTCTTCAAACCAGGTAGTTGCAAGTGGAACCACAAACACCACTAGACCCTACATGAGCCTTGTTTTGGTAAAACCTTCTTCAGGGGTCAATCAATACTATAAAAATATACATTGACAAAAAATTAACAATAAAAGCAATCATATCATAAAAATAACTCATACATGGTAGATCCATAAAATAAAAAGCAAAACATGTAAAGATAAAGGAGGAAAAACATGTAGATTCAGGGCTTTCTAAAATAGCTCTAGGGATATCCATGTGATTTCCACATCTGAATGGGCATTTTCAAATGTGGCAATCATGAATAGGGCTTCTAAAATGACCCCATATGCTAGTAGTTCCTTATCGGTCCTCCAGTTTAGTCCTCCACCTCTGGGTAGTGCACCACCTCCTGCAGCATGGAGACTGGACCAATCAGAATCTTGTCCTCACTGGATGTATCCTGCTGGAGATCCCATCAGCCCCAGTGTGTCCAGTCTCCATGCAGCAGGAGGATGTTGTGAGCCTATGGCTGGGCTCACTTAAGGACTAGATAGGCAGCACTGTACTTAGTTTTTGACAAGTTATTTTCTCCCTTTAACTTTCATTGGTTTCTTTCCTTTTTTTAGGGTGATGTCCCTTTAAAAAAAAAAAAAAAGAAACAGGAAGCATATGCAGAGGAGCCGGTATTGCTGCTGCACTTCTGTCCCTCTCCCACTCTGCTGTTTTTCATTTTCACAGGCAGGCAGCATCAGATCTCTCCTCCTAGACTGTACAGGGGAGAGATCTGTCAGCAGCACTCTCTGGCACGAGGCTCCTTGATTACCGGCGCCGAGCAGCTTAGAGCAGAGAGCAGCTCACAGAGACCGGCTGAACAGCACACGCCACCGACGTCGCTCGCGGAAGAGCTGAGCGACGTTGCAGCTTGTAGATCTGCCCCCTGGGGTAAGTCAGCCAGTTTATGAAGGCCTGCAGTGCAGTCGGGGAACACGGGGCGCTTCGGTTTTTGCCGGTGTGTTTCGCGTGGTTTTAATTAGTGGCGGCCATTTTGTGCTTCTCTTCCTGCGCTGCGGAGGCTGTGTGGTTGGCCACAGAACGGCGTTGTGCCCGGGTGGCTGATGGCACGGGTGGGAGACACAGTTAGGATCCATCATTTGCTGAGAATTTTGATTTGTTTTAGTTCTTTTATTTACAAAAAAAAAAAGGTGTTCCTGTCCCTAAAGGAGATCTGCTTAGTGTTTCCACACCCAGCGACTGCCAACCCAGTTTGCACTTGTTTGCACTGGTTTGCAGTTGATTGGATTTTTCAGCGCTTCAGCACCATTCTCCTCCTGAGGACGTTGCCTTCCATGACTTCATCAGGGATATGGCCAGGGCCCTCACGGTGCAGACCGAGACGGAAGAGGACCCTCACACTGAGGAGTTGGAGAGCCTCCAGTATGAGGCTCCACCCAAAGAAACCCTCACAGTGCCCATATAGCCAATCCTCGAGAGGCTGTTACTTCGAAAGTGGGAGACGCTGGCATCGGTGCCGATAGTTAGCCATTGGCTTGACATGATGTACCGCATCCGGAAGGGACCAGGGTTCCTCAAACCTCAGCTCCCACACAGCTCCATGGTCATCAAGTCAACCATGCAAAAGCTCAACAGCCAGAAGACCAACTGTTCTGTCCCCTCCAGTAGGGAGGCCCAAGCCCTCGGGCTCAAGTCTTTTTAAGGCTTGATGCTGGGTTGTCCGATGAAGCCTATGAACTCTACATAGGCAGGTACCTAAATGCACTGGCCAAGAGTTGGAGGGCCTCGTCGGGGGACCCCTCCAACTGTTCCAGACCCTGATTCGGGAGTGTGAGACTGCTCTAAATTTCTCTCCTGGGCCACCTACGACGGCTTCAAGTCAACGGCTCGAGTGGCAGCGGCCGGCATCCGGGGCCTGGCACCAGGCCTGTCTCCAATCCTCTGATCTCGAGCAGTGGGTCCAGGACAAACTGCTTGATGTCCCCTGTACCGATGAGAAACTCTTCGACAAACCTATGGCCAACAAGGCTGCCAAGATTGACGCTGACTTTGTGACCCGACAGTGGCTCTCCAAGAAGACCTCACATCCTTGCAAGAAACAGCCGGGGAAAAGGGCCCTTTTCCCAAGGAAAAAGGGTGCCTTTGCACAGGGTCATCAGTACTAGCCCTACTCTGGCCATCAGCAGGGTTCTCACTCCAAGAGGCAAAGGCACTTAAGCCCCAGACTCCAGCTCTCACCCAGCCTGGGTTGAGCTTTTGACGCCTAGGGCAGGGCCCTCCCCTCCCCCAGGAGACCTTCACCAGTCCACAGGGGGGTGCCTGGCACTCTTCACCCAAAGATGGGCCTCAATCACCTCAGACCTGTGGGTACTGGAGGTGGTCAGGGAGGGATATCTCCTCCACCTATAGCAGATTCCACTCCGGTTCTTTCCCAGAGAGCCAGTATGACCCTCTCCTTCACCAGACCCTGCTGCTCATGGAGCTCGCAGGTCTTCTTAAGGACAACACAGCAGAACTTGTACCCAGACATCTGTGGGGCAAAGACCTACTCCAGGTACTTCCTTGTCCCAAAACGTTCTGGGGGCCTCAGACCCATTCTAGACCTGCGAAACTTAAACAAGTTTCTGATGAGGGAGAAGTTCAAGATGCTATCTCTTTGAACACTGCTGCCCTACCTCCACCAGGGAAATTAGCTGTGCTCTTTGGATCTAAAAGATGCTTACACACACATCCTGATCCACCCCTCCCACAGGCAGTACCTAAGGTTTGTGGTAGGAGGAGGAGGGCACTATCAGTACAGAGTGCTACCCTTTGACCTGGCCTCCTTACCAAGAGTCTTCACAAAATGCCTAGCAGTGGTCACTGCCCACCTGCGTCTGCAAGGGGCCTTCATCTTCCCCTACCTGGATGGCTGTCTTATCAGGGGCAGCACAGCCGCAGAGGCCCAACAGGCCACTGGGTGCACAACTCTCCTGCTGTAGCACCTGGGCTTTATCATCAACTACCCCAAGTCCCATCTCACTCCAGCCTAGAGCCTGGCGTTGTAGGTGCTCAGCTGGACACCCTGAAGGCCAAGGCCTTCCTGCCCAGAGAAAGGGCAGAGCTCCTCGGGGAGTTAATCGTGAAGGTACAGCACAGTCGCTCAGTGCCAACCCGTCTCCTCCACCTTCTGGGCCACATGGCCTCCACGGTCCATGTGACCCCATTAGCCCACTTGCATATGCGAACAGTCCAGTGGTGCCTCCGCGTCCAGTGGGCGCAAGCCATGAGTGGATTGCGAGTCTGGATCAGGATAACCCACCAGCTGGCGGAATCCCTTGACTGGTGACAACTTCCTTGCCACCTCTGGGCCAGAATGACTTTCCAGGCACCCCCGCCCCAGAGGGTCCTGACCATGGATCAATCTTCTGGAACTCAGGGCAATCTTTCTGGCCCTATGGGCATTCTGCCATCATCTGCGACACCACTCAGTACTGGTACACATGGACAATCAAGTTGCCATGTTCTATGTAAACAAGCAAGGGGACATGGGGTTGTACCCCTCTGTCAAGAGGCAATGGCCCGCCTGTCCTTTGAGGCTTGCAATGACATGCTCCTGCAGACGGTCCACCTCCTAGGCCAGGACAACATCCTCGCGGACAGACTCGGCAGGGTGCTCCAGCCGCACGAATGGTACCTGAACCACCAGGGTGGCCTCATGGCTCTTCCACCTCTGGGGAATGACCATGATGGACCTTTTTGCCACCCCAGACAATGTGCAGCTGCCTCGCTTCTGTTTGCGGCAGCCACACCCGGCAAGGGTAGTGGCAGATGCCTTCCTGATCCCGTGGATGGATGGCCTTCTTTTCACTGACCCCTCTGGTCACCTGGACCCTCTTCAAGGTCTAGCGCGAGGAGGCAGTGCTGATACTAATTGCCCCTGGGTGGCCCAGACAGCCATAGTTTCCACTGCTGCTGTCCTCTGTCGGCGGCACTTTGGGTCCCGCTGGGCCGGGCCCCAGACCTCCTGACTCAGGAAGGGTGTTCCCTCCTGCACCCCATTCTGGGGTCTCTAATGCTAACAGCGTGGCTACTAAAAGGGTAGCCTTGACCCGTTTCAACCTCCCATGAGAGGTTGAGGAGGTCCTACTGGCTTCCTGCAAGCCCTCCATGAGGCGAGCATATACCTTTAAGTGGCGCAGATTCTCAGTATAGTGTGCAGAGAAATGAGAGAACCCATTCTCCTGCCCAGTAGAACTGGTGCTCCAATACCTACTGCATCTCCTTTCCACCTCAACCAAGAGGTGGTCCTTCCCACCTTTTTCCTGCAGCCTCATGCCAATTGGGAGGAAACAATACTCCAAACGGGCCCTGTCCTTCTACCTACAGCGGACCCAGGGCCATAGCAAAGCTCCTTAGCTTTTCATTTCCTATGACCCCAGCAGACTGGGGCTCCCACTGACTAAGCAAATCCTGTCTACTTGGGTGGCGGACTGTATTAACCTTGCCTATGAGCGAGCTGGGCTCCCCCTCGACTACTGGATCACATGCACAAGGAAAGAGCACTACACGTCAAACACCTATAGACTCCGACAACCTGTAAATATGTACATACTTGTGTAATCAATGTCTTGCAATCAAGTGTAAACCTGTAATCTGAATGTTTGTGTCCTGTACTGAATCATTATGTATGTTTTAATCCATGGCCTGTACAACCATACTGTTATGTATAGCAAACCGCTGCTGATCGCTGGAAGTAGCGGGATATAAGTGTACACTAAATAAATAAAATAAATCGTGTGAGAGTAATGACCACATCTGTGGCAAAAATGTGCTAAGTACCGGTGATGGAGATTTGCAAAGCTGACACTTGGTTTTCAGTCCATACATTCGCAGCTCACTACTGCCTGGAAAGCGAGTCCCATTGGGGACAGTGCCTTTAGCCAGGCGGTACTCCGTAATCTTTTTTGGGGGGTAGGCAACTCCTGCCCTCCAGTCCTTCTGTGTTCAGGCTACCGAAGTGATACTGTCGCTGGGTGCTAGGGTCTTGCTGAGTCTCTCAGCTGGGGACTTATCTTCTGCAACTCATGGCTACCCGATTTGGGTACCGTTGGTGCTGTCATGGTTCGGTCCTTGGCAGCCTGGAGCTAGGGAGTCCCATATGTGAGGACTGACTTCCTGCTTGTTCCTGGAGAAAGCGTTGTTACTCACCTGTAACAGGTGTTCTCCAAGGACAGCAGGAATCAGTTCTCACAACATTTCCTCCTCCCTTAGGAATTTGCCTCCTTTACCTTGCTTATTTTTACTAGCATCCTAGCTATGTCATCTGACTGATCACCCTTGGGCGGAAAGGGGACCATGCATGCTTGGTGGCACCTCCCAAAGGCTTTTTTTGAAAGCTGGGGAGATGCTTCCGTGTGGGCTCCGGCAGCGCTGATGTCACCCATATATGAAGACTAATTCTTGCTGTCTCTGGAGAACATGCTTTCTTCTACGTGTGCCATTTTTAAACTCTTTTCAAAATGTGAAAATTCTTCTGTGCAGTCCTCTCCCTAGAAGTATCATGCCTAAATTAGTATTTTATTATTGGTTTTGTTATGTCTGAATGAGAATGTCAATGTTGCAATCTATATATTTTCAACAAACAACCATGATGCCACTATTCTATCGAAAGGCGGTATAGAAAATAACCCTAAATAAATAAATACTTCCCTCCCTCTGCGTCCTCTTGCTGTCTTGGGAGGTCTTTTTATATGCTGCAAAGGAATCGAAAGTCATGAGTTCTCGCAATAATAGTTAGCATATAGGCCCCATTGAGAATAATGGGGCTTGCATGATTTAATGCATGTTAATGTGCATTAACACAGGTTAGTAAATGAGGCTATTAGATTGTAAGGCCTCTAAAGACACTAACGTACCTCTCCTTGAGGTACCAGTGAAAAGGCATATCTAAATCAAATACAAAAAAAAATGTAGGTATAAATATAATCAATCTGGTTGTATAAATTGTAGTCATTATAATCAAGTGGAGCCGCATTCTCGGAGGGGGGCGTCCGTATGTCCCTACTGAAGACAGGGCCGTTAAGACCTGATTCTGGTCCATGGGAACAAAATGTTCTCGTGGGAGCCAGAATCAGGCCTGAGGATGGCCCAGCATGCCTCACCTGCCTGCAGAAATGTCCTCCCCGCAGGCGCCCCAGACTGCCGCAGCTTCGGCCCCCAATATCCCTGCCGCCTGACCCACAGCTGGCCTCCTGCGGCCTGGATCAGGCATCAGGGACCCCCACACCCGGCCCCATTGGTGACTCCCTTGCCCCAATTTCCCCCAAAAAACAATTATACCATATCCAAAGTACGGCCCAGCAGCACATACAGGATCGTGTCCTGATTCGGCCCTGTACGTGCTGCTGGGCGTCCCGCTCACACTTCGCCGCCCCCCGCCCCCCCCCCCCAGCTCTCCCTGTCCTGAAACACAGAACGTATGGGGATAGCTGGTGGGGGAATAGTGTTTAGGCGGATTGTGGGGCTGCATGTCCCCGCAACCCGCTTTGTAGAATGAGGACCATAGTCTATTTAGAGTTTTTTCTGGTCTCCAAGTCTTATTATGATAAACTTGTAAATCTTATTGCTTATTTTATCATTGTTGCCATTCATACGGCTAATTCCCCACACAGAAACCTCATAGCAGCTATACTATACCCTGGCATCTTCTTGCCGCCTTCAGGGATTGGGATCTTTTTATATGCTGCAAAGGAATCAGAAGTCATTTTGGTGAGAACTCATGACTTCTGATTCCTTTGTAGCATATTAAATAAAAATAAAAACGGAGAAGGCAAGAGGATGCCGGGGTATACAAGTTGCATAAATATGACCAAGATTTTAGTACTACTACTACTGAACATTTGTATAGTGTTACAAGAAATATGCAGCGCTGCACAGACACATGTAAAAGAAGGTCCCTGCTCAATGGAGCTTACAATCTAGTCGAGACAGACAACACAGTAGCTGTAGACATGGGATACAGCTAGGGGGAATGGTAGGAAAACACAAAGGACATCAGGTGAGTCAAAATCCAAAAGCGGCAGCGAAGAGATGGGTTTTCAGCCTGGATTTGAAAAGGGTCAGAGAAGGCACCTGATGTACAGACTCAGGTAGTTTGTGCCAAGCATAAGGAGCAGCAAGGTGAAAGGAGCGAAGTCTTGGAATTGGCAATAAAAGAGAAGGGCATGGATAGAAGTGATTTGCCAGAAGAGCAGAGTTCCCGATCTTGTCGCACCATTGCACAGGAAACAGAAAGTCTGTCTATTGAACTAAGTATTTTTGAGTAATTTAACAACCATTTATGCTCTCGCAGAGTGAGTTTGTTCTAAGTTGTCTGGAAAGAAGATTGTAATGTTCCTTCAAAACATCTTTCGATGTTGATAAGTTGTTTTTATTTGGAAAGTGGGATCCCTTCTGGGAAGGATGAGTCGCATATTCACATACATAAAAAGCAAAATATTTTGAAGAAACAAGAGCTCATGGACCATAAACAGAGTATTGGTAGCCATAATTTGAGCTAAGAAAAAACTTTTGAATCTCGTCATTTATTGATACTAAAAAAGCTGTATACAAAATTTTGGGGGTAAATTTATGGATTTTTGATGAAATCATAGAAGTGAATCCATACCAAAATAAGGGGCCCTTTTACCAAAGTGCAGTAATGGTTACTGCAGGCTTTAGTTAGAAACTGACAACCTGCAGTAACCTCCACCACATGTTAAAAGCAGCCAGCACAGAGGGGCAGTGTCATGGTAGAGAGTGGACATGGTGGCTGAGCACAACTAGCATGCAGGTCAGCTCCACATGCTTCTGTCATGAATACTGATGACATGGCTGCACTTAATGCTACTTCAAGATGTGCCCCTGCAATGTACCCCCACTCCGATCTCCCCTACCATGAAACTGCCCCCCCCCCCCCCCGCATATATCCCTCTTCAACACCACAAAGGGTAGAAAGCAAATCCAAGACCTCACCCAAGGATCCAACCCCCAAACACTTACCGCACTTACCCTAAGTGTTTGATGCATTTAAAAATAGTTTGTAGTTTGTCCAGATGAGAGGTTTATGTTTTAATTAATCTATGTAGTTTAAGCATTATTGGATTTTCCTGACTGTATATAGATAAGTTATATCTGAAGCTGATTTAAGCCTACTTTTGGTTCTCTTTCTATAAAATAGGTAGAGAAGTTAAACCTGGAGAATTCTGGGATGTTGTAGTAATTACTGCTGCTGATAAGCAACAGGAACTCGCTTACCAGCAACAGATATCCGAAAAAGTCAAGAGAAAGGAATTGCCCCTTGGGGTTCATTATGATGTTTTTGCTGATCCTGCTGGAGCAAAAATTGGTGGGTATAGAGTGTTACTTTATTTTACTTTATCATCAAAGACAGCGCTCTTGTCATCATTTTTTCCACAGCTACAAGAAACCCAGTTTGTAGGTCCATTGCCCCTCTTCACAGGCATTTCGTGAAAGATGGCTTTAATTGGTTTGTGATCTATCTTTGTGTTCCACAGTTTAGCTAATTTGTGGCTAGAAGAATGTATGTGTGTCCTTTATAATCAGATATCTTTGGAAAACTAAATTAAAAAATACCGTGACTGGGAAAGCCATCATTTATAGATGGAAATAGATCTGTGTCTGATGCAACTTGCCTTGAGAGACCCCTGAATAGCATGAGCTAGATCAGTGGCTCTCAACCTTTTTTTCTGTTGTGACACACCTGAGAGACAGTATTCATGTTTGTGACTGACTGCAGCTGAACAAGAGCCCAAATATCATTTTATTGTAATAAAAAGCAATGCCTGGTCTGGTGATAACAGTGATCATTGGAGGGCGGGGCAGAATTAGGAAGTAATTATAGAGATTTCAAGTACCTAGCTCCTTGCTCTACACGCTCCCCAGCCTGCAGACACACATCCACGCTAAGGAATGCATGGCTTGTTGTCTGCCAAGTTTTTAGGGACACACCTCCCAACTGTTGGTGACACACCAGTGTGTCCCAAAACACTGGTTGAGAACTACTGAGCTAGATCTAAATTGTGGAACTTGTCTGACATTCAGCAAGGCGTACCTAATGTTCTTCTGGTTTTCTAGGAAACGGAGGCTCTACACTTCATGCTCTGCAGCGCTTGGAAGCACTGTATGGCGATAGATGGACTCAATTTACCATTATTCTGATTCATGCTGGTAATTGTATATTTTTGATAATTTGTGCATTCCTTGAAAATGTACGCTATTGTTTTTTAACCAGGAAAACTATTTAATAGGGATATTCACAGATCAAAACCTCAGTCAGATCGGTATCCAATGTGTGTAGATATGGGGCTCTCAGATATGGGTGCATATACAAAGGGGAATTAGGAAATAAGGTGAATTTTTACTGTTCTTAGATTCACCTTATTAATTGATTCTCTGTCATATAAACCAGCTTAGGCAAAAGCAATTAACAACTAGTGCAGACACCAGAATGACTCCAAGCCTTCTCGTGTTGCAGTACCTGAACTAAATAATATACAGTGTTCACAAGAAGGAAATTCAATATAGAAATTAACAGGTGGAAATTACATGGCTTCAGTATAATAAATTTGCATACATACATATTACTTACCCATCTACTTAAACATATGCTAATAACATGAATATCTATCTTGGGGGAGGATCAGTGCAGGTATAAAGGTATGTGACTGCGTTCTAGCTACAATTTCATCAGCTTTCATGAAGCTATTTTATAAAGGCACATAGACACTTATGTGTCTTTATAACATAACCTCAAACTAAGTGCCTATTTGGCCTTCCATTCTAAGAAGCATGTTCACTAAAAATTTTAATATGCATTAACTTAATTTTCCATGTTAAGTGCCCATGGTTCTTTTATTTCTATGGTGCAGTTGCACTTAGCGCATGCTAACTTCATTGACATGCGTTAGCCTTAAGTAAACATACCCCTAAATGAGTTATTATAAAATTACTGTCCATGTTAGTAAATAGGCCCCATCAACAATAATGGGGTTTACTTTAAATAACGTGTTAAATTGCTTTGACATTTGTTAATGTACATTCCTTGTCGGTGCTACATTTCAGTCCTCTACCTCTGGGTAGTGCATCTCCTCCTGCAGTATGGAGACTGGACAAGGCAAATTCGTGACATCACCGGGTATATCTTGCTGATCTTCTCCATCATCCCCCAGTGTGTGTCCAGTCTCCATGCAGCAGGAGGACTTAGTGAGCCTAGGTGCTGGGCTCCCTTGAGGACTGATAAGGAGCAGTTAGGACAGGGTTAATTGTAACTTTCTCTTAGTTAATCTTTAAAGTAAAAGTACCAACAAGAAAGAAAAAATAATTAAAAAAAAAAAAAAAAGAAAAAGATCCACAGCCTCCGGTGCCTCTCTTGTTTTCCCCTCTTTGCTTCTGCAGTTATAATTAGTGGGACGGCTCTTCCCTCCCGGACCATACGGAGGGGAGCCCGGAAGAGCACAAGGCAAATGGCGCGAGCACTGCCCCAGGTTCCTTGGGGCGGCAGGG
The DNA here is from genome assembly GCA_033557465.1 of Ichthyophis bannanicus. NCBI lineage: Eukaryota > Metazoa > Chordata > Amphibia > Gymnophiona > Ichthyophiidae > Ichthyophis > Ichthyophis bannanicus. Next base: position 221,553,776 of record CM066040.1, on the reverse strand, counting down.
AAAAGCCGTTCCCCCCGGAAGAGCAAAAGGCAAACGGCGTGAGTACTGCCCCAGAGCCCTCAGGGCAGTGAGGAGAGCCGGCGAGCCAGTTTGATCGGCCCTCACCGCGCATGCTGCTCGCAGCAGGAACGAGCAGCATAGCGGTTTGCAGGGCGACGCTGAGCTCCATTCTCAGAAGGGAGCAGTGAGTCAGGCGAAACCTGAGGTGAGCGCCGCTGCGGCGCAGTGTTGTTTTCGGCGAAGCTGTGAAGGGGAGATACTTTTTGGTGCGAAGCAGAGCCGGTTGGCCCTGAGCCTGTTTTCCTCGCTCCGTGGCCATGTGGCAGCTTCGGTGCTGATCGGTTCGCTAGCAGCAAATTAAACAAGTTAAGCTAGGAACGGAGGTGCTAGCATTAGCGAAGAGTGCTCCAATGGGCCGCTAGTTCTGGGGGAAAAACGTGCAGGCCTTAGTCACATGCGTAGGAGCGGGAGAGCAGATCCTACTAAATCGCGGGCCGTTTTTTTCCCGCGCTTTAAAGAGCGCGAGACAGATTCCAACTTTTTCCTTTAAGTTGCCTCAAGTGCTGCTAACTAGAAGGTTTTCTGCAATTTATTTTCTGTAATTTCTTCTAGGTGTTCCTTTGGGAGTTTGTTTATTTGTTTGCATTTCTTTTTGTGGGGTTCTTGTGCCCTACAATATTGAAAAAAAAAATGGGGGTTGTCTCTTTTTGGCTGGCAGATATTGTTTTTATCTTGAGTTTCTGGTGAATATTAGTGCAGTCACTGAAATTCATCGCTCCATTGATATTCATGTAACTAACTTCACTTAGTTAATTTATTTACTTTATTTAATTTCTTTAATTTCTTTATTGTTCTTTATGGTAAGGTAATTGGAGGTAGCTAATTTACTTAAGGCTCTAATTCTGACGTGTTGGTTCTGGAGCCCTTAGGGAGTTTAAAAAAAAACATGCCTTTATTTTATTTAGCTTGAAAGTTATTGATTTTAATGTATATGGCTAATGATTTTACGCCCACAGTGTTCCTCTGTGGCGCGCATGCAGGCTCAATGGTGGACGAAGACATCTGTAGACCCTGCGCGTTGGCTTCCCTGTCTGTGGAACAAGAAATTCAAGGGAAAGCGTGTGGAGAGACTCAGACCCCATCTACGAGAGGAGCTGGGGAGTCCCTGGTGGCAGTCCCGGCTGTACCTCGTCTAAAAGGCCAAGAAGGGACATCTTGTTCTGGTGGCCCTATAGGATCTGGAACAGACCTTCGTAGTTTCTCGCCAGCTGATGTTCCCATACTACATCATGCGCACTGCGGACGGCGTGCAGGGTACGTTGGCGGAGCTGCTGACTCTGGGGGCAACGGTGCAGCAGTCAGTTTCAGAAGAAGTTGACAGCAATCGTGTGAGACCTCTTGAGGGACTGACTCTCTTGAGGATCAGCCCTTGGTCGCGGTTTGGACAGAGATTGAAGATGTGGTTTTGGAACCACAGTTGGAAGATAGTGACGAAAACCTGAGGAGCCTGAGGATCAGACAAGGACCAGGCGAATTCTTCACAAGGAAGTCCTGACTCACCATTGCAGAGCCCCTTCAGCCGTTTAGCCTCGCTTTGGGCCCGCAGGATCTCTTCATTCCGGCAGGGGGATGAATGGCTGGTTCATCGTGTGGTAGATCGGGCGATTCAAGACGCATGGGATGTGCCCGAAGTAGGGTTTCGAGATGTAAGAGCTCTGTATGGGCCATACCGCTTAGCGGACAGGAGACTGTGTGTCCATTCTCCCAGTATAGATGCAGCGAGGTCTCAGTCCCAAGTCACAGTTCCAGGTCCCTACTTTGGCCCTAGTTGATATACCTGTTCATTGTAAGTACAGTGCAGATTCTGCCTGCATTGTACAACTCTGAGTTAACTGTACACTGCACTGGATTTAGAGAGAGCAGTATCTAGAGAAATAAATAAATATTTTATTTATTTTATTTTATTTATTTATTTACATTCTCTTATATACCGCGCTATTCTGCATCAGTGCGGTTTACATTGAACAAACTGAAATTACATTGAATAGGGTATTATAACTTGGAGATAACTAATTTACAGGGAACATGGGCTATGGAGGGTGAAGTGACTTGCCCAAGACCACAAGGAGCACCTGTGGGACTAGAAACCCTAGTCCTTCCGGCCCAAGGTTGCTGTCCTCTAGTGGGATTCAAACCCCCGACCTTCCGGCCTGAAGTACCTTGCCCCAACCACTAGGCTACTCCTCCACTCCATAAATAAATAGATAAATAGATTAATAGGTCATGGAAATGAAGATTATTCCGGGGATAGGCGGTGCAACATTGAAGGATGCGCATGGCCGGAAGGTGGACAGCTTGTGGTAACAGGCCTTTGAGGTTTATGCTTTCTCTTGGCGAGTTCCTATTGGCGGAGCTTAGGGGACAGCAGCTACCTCAGCTGCCATATCAGCAGGTGCGGGAGCGTTTATTGTAGGTGTCGCAGTCTTGATCAGGTGCGGCTTATTTAGAGGACATCCATGGTGATTGGGTTAGGCCGCTGACGAATCGTAGGGTTTCCTTCATAGCCCTGCGCCGGTACCTGTGGTTAAGAAATAGAGGAGTGGACGCTTCTTCTATGACGTAGCTTAGTAAGCTTCCTGGTAGGCCTGGTCCGACGACAGTCGTTGCTATGTTTCTCTGGGAGTACCGGGGAGGGCGGGTCTCCCCGTCCTATTCTGGAGTTCAGGGGAGTGACTTCCTGTCTAAACATCCCTCAAACTTTCAGGAGCGTATTGGCGCATTCCCATCAGACAACTTCAGACAAAAATTTTTAAGGTTCGCACTTCCATGGGGGCATTTTCAGTTTCCAGCTCTGGCCTTCGGTCGGGCAGCGGCGCCATGAACCTTCACCTAGGTTATGGTGGGGGTGGCGACGGAGCCGCAAAAGGAAGGAATCTTGGTTCACCCGTGCCCTGACGATGGTTGATGTCGGGGTGGAAAAAAAAATTAAAAAACCCAAGGCAGGGAGCTGGCAGGTTTCAAGTAGAGTAGTCAAGTTACTTCTGAGCCTCGGCGGGGTGGTCAAGGCGACCAATAGCCGGCTAGTCCAGGCTCAGGCCCTAGAATACTTAGAGTACAGTTCAACACTCGTTTGGGAGCAGTGGGTCTGACGGATCAGCGAGGTCAGGCTTTTCGGCTCCTAACTCGCGAGTGGATGTCGACACCGGCTCTGTCAGCGTGGAGTTGCCTTCGCGTGCTACGGGCAAGGGCGGCGACCCTGAAGTTAGTACCATGGGCCAGATCTCACATGCATCCTCGGCAAGAGGTCCTCACTCCACCGTTCTTCGCATCAGGACGATTCTGTGTACAAGCATTTTCCCTGTCCCTGGCGGGTCAGGTAGTCCCTTCAGTGGTGGTTTCTGTCTGTGAAATCTGGCAGCAGGATTGCCTCTGGAGAAACCACAGTGGATCCCGAGGTGGCCAGAGGTAAGTTTTTTTTGCAGACTGGGGAGCCCATTGCAGGGATCTCTTCACACAAGGAACTTGGAACGGGCAGGAAGCCCAGTGGTCGGTCAACTGTTTGGAACGGCGAGCAGTGTTTCTAACACTTCAAACGTTTGGAACCGCGGTGAGAGATCGAACAATGAGGTTATTGTCGGGCAACTCCATGACTGGGGCTTTCCTCAGTCGTCACAGGTATGCAGGAAGCGCTACCATGAAGGAAGAAGCGAGAGTCCGTTTGGAGGGGGTGGAGCCGTGACTACAGACAATCTCGGCAGAGCACCTTGCAGAACGGATGATGGGATGGCGGATGTTTCAGCAGAGTCCGGGTGGCTGCCAGAGAATGGAAGCTTCATTCGAAAGTGTTGGCACAGGTAGTCATCAGGTGGGGTCATCCGATTAGGGACCTCATGTCAACTTTTCAGCCAGCCAAGGTAAATAGCTTCTACAGCAAGAAAGGGGTTTTCACCCAGTTTCCTCTGTCTTTTCCCCGTGGGCGCTCATAGGATGAGTGGTTCAACGCATTGGGGCGCATCGGAGGGAGTATTGTTAGTGGCATCAGATTGGCCGGGGCATCGGTGGTAGGCTGAGTTAGTTGGGCTTCTCGACGGGGACCCTGGCGATGGCCAGAAACAGCAAATATTTTGTTCCTGGGCCCTCCTCGATTACCTCTGGTGGATCGGTTTGTGCGTATGGCTTGGCCATGGACTGGGCGAGGGTAGGAGGAAAGGCTGTTCTGGAGCCGTACGTTCATCCTTACTTCGAGTCGGAAAGGCCAGTTCGTTAAGGTTGCAGCTAGCAAGGCTGGCGTATTACAGAGAAAGTCCAAGGAGTATTCTTGGGGCTATCATGTCTACGTGGTGCATTCTTGTGTTTCTATCTGCAGTTCTAGGCTACACCTTCACGCTGTGTGAGGTGGCGTCCGTGGGGTCCCATTATGGGTTTCAGAGTTCTATCTATGGAGCCCTTTGAATCCTCGCAGCAAGCTTTGGACAGCAATTTTGCCTTAGACGATGAGTTTAAGGGCCATCGGTTCGGCACAACGTCTTGCGGAGCTGCAAGCCTTGTCCTGTCAAGAGTCATGTTCTTTTCTGGGGAAAAGGTAGCATTGAGGCCTGTACCGTCGGTTGGTCAGAACTAGCTTGTCATTCATATGTATCAAACAGTAGCGTGGCCGGTATTAGGAACTGCAGGTAGGAGCGTCTCAGACCGTAGTTTACATTGCTCGGCCATTAAGAGTTCCGTGTTACTTTTTAATGTTGTTAGGGGGTTTGTTTCTTCCCTTTGGAGGTCTCCCTAAAGTGGCAATTTCCAGCTGGGCCTGGGCAGCCGTAGGGGTTGCGGGCTTGCCCTTCTGGTGCATTAGCGTCGCCTGGTGCAGGGCACGGTGTAGTTTCGTCAATGAAGAGGGTCAGAGTGGCCTCTTGGTCGTTTCTTCATACTTTCAGTAACATCTATTGTCTGGAAGTGCAGGCAGTGATCGGTGCCTGTTCGGTTCGGCGGTGTGGCGAGCCGGTTGGAAAGGTCCCTCCCAATGATTATTGCTCTGTTAAATCCCAGAGGTGGAGGACTGAACTGTAGGACCGATAAGGAAATGGAAATTACACTTACTTGGTAATTGTTCCTTGAGGGAATACAGTTCAGTCCTCATTCCCGCCCGGGGATGAAACTCAGACGTGAGGCGTCGGTTTGTAGGGGGTTGCCGGTCTATAAGGGGGCAACGTGTTCTGTCAGGCCGGTGATCTCGAGAGTATCTTTCTTTATATGATCTCTTTTAGTCCTCCTTCCTTCCCTCTATCTGTCTTTCTCTGATCTGCGGGTAAGAGGATAGGGTCAAGGAGGAGGGTGTCCTATGGCCTTTTATTTCGGGGCACTATAGTTTAAAAGTTGAAGGTTAAGCATAGAAATGTAATTAATTCCTTAACTGCTCATTTGTTGCTCCTTTGAGTCTACTTTGTCAGTAGGTCACTGGGGGATGATGGAGAAGATCAGCAAGATATACCCAGTTATGTCACGAATTTGTCTTGTCCAGTCTCCATGCTGCAGGAGGAGGTGCACTACCCAGAGGTGGAGGACTGAACTGTATTCCCTCAAGTAACAACAATTACCAGGTAAGTGTAATTTCTATTTAATGCACATTAGTAAATCTAACCCTTAGATTATAAGCTCTCTTATGACGGGGCAATACCTCGTTTACCTGTTCGTAAGTCACTTTCAGCTACCAATGAAAAAATGGGAGGTAAATATACATTTAAGAACCTATGTTGGCTATTTATTCTGATATTCAAATAAAGTTGAGCAGCTGATCTAGGTGCCTCAATTTTTAACTTAAAATATTCCTACATTTTGGAAACCTAAAATTAGCAGGTCAGTCTTTAAGCTCCATGGTCAGTTTAAAAAAAACACACCAGTTACAGCATTTATATAAAATCCAGATATTCAGCATTGGTATCCAGATAGTAACTGGTGCTGAATATCGCAATGCAGTGCTGACCACCAGCTACGGCTGCCACAAAGAGATGAGATGCCCTAGGCAAACCCCTTGTGTCCCCCCCTCCAGCACCCATTGCCACCACTGGCATCTCTCTCCGGGCCGTGCAGCAGCAGCAATGGGCACAAACAGCTCCTCGGCACTTACCTTTAAACTTCAGTGCCATGGGACTGTTGACGTCCGATGCCTGATGCTGTCTTCCTATTTGCAGAAAAAACAGGTACTACCCCAATCAATACGACCCAAAAACAAACAAAATCAAAACAATCAATATGCACAAAAAATCTAAGCTCAAAAAATATATATCTAAACAAAACAAGCTCAGGGCTAGCCAATTACTGATGTAGGAGGAAAAAAGACCTCAGTGTCCCCCCGCACTAAAGTGACAGGAGTCAAGTCTGTCGACAGACGCCAAAAACGTCTAAGAAGACTGAACAGACTGAAAATTACATCAACGGTCATAAAAAAACCTCCAACCAGCAGGCTTCCGAGCACAGCAATACTAATATCACATAACATCAAACAAAAAGCTCCGGACACTTATCTTTGGATGATTACAGTCACTTAAGAATGATGATGATGAAAAAAAGCAATTGTGAGGATGTTGAATCCAACCACGATGAACTGAAGACCACGTCGAAGTAAGCGTATACGATGGTGTACTTCAGGTGATCAGGAACTCCGACATCAGATGTTTCGCTTCAATGGCTTCTTCAGGGAGCAAAAATCACTCGTCACCGTGCCATCATGTGACTCTATGCAACAAAGCACCGGAGCAAGAAAAGCCTGTATGCTGGTTTTGAGAAAAAAAGCATAAAAATGCAAAAGATAGCAGCCAAACAGACGCAAGTAAGAAAACCGGCTGCTGGCTCACCTTCCCAGACACTTCGACGTGGTCTTCAGTTCATCGTGGTTGGATTCAACATCCTCACAATTGCTTTTTTTCATCATCATCATTCTTAAGTGACTGTAATCATCCAAAGATAAGTGTCCGGAGCTTTTTGTTTGATGTTATGTGATATTAGTATTGCTGTGCTCGGAAGCCTGCTGGTTGGAGGTTTTTTTATGACCGTTGATGTAATTTTCAGTCTGTTCAGTCTTCTTAGACGTTTTTGGCGTCTGTCGACAGACTTGACTCCTGTCACTTTAGTGCGGGGGGACACTGAGGTCTTTTTTCCTCCTACATCAGTAATTGGCTAGCCCTGAGCTTGTTTTGTTTAGATATATATTTTTTGAGCTTAGATTTTTTGTGCATATTGATTGTTTTGATTTTGTTTGTTTTTGGGTCGTATTGATTGGGGTAGTACCTGTTTTTTCTGCATAGTTTTTTTGCCCCTTGAGAGGATTTTTGTTTAATTGTCTTCCTATTTGCAGCAGGAAGTCTGCTTTGGGCGTCTGAGGGGGGCAGAAGCAAACAGCCCCACAGCGCCGAAGTTTAAAGATAAGCGCCACAGGGCTGTTTACTGCCATTGCCACTACTGTTCTGAGAGGAGCGACAGTGGAGGCAATGGGTGCCCTGGAGGGCCAGCACTCTAGGCGTCCACCTAATTTGCCTAATGCTAGCACTGGCCCTGCCACCAGCACTATCTGGATATTAGTGATTTTTAGCCTCGGATAATCTATTCTGATAGCTCAGAACAGCGTTTTTATTCTTTCCAACCCAAGAGAAGTTGAAAAGAATTATACAAAGGGGTCAAGAATATCTGTTGATCCATTTGTCTCTCAGGACAAAGTAAGTCTCTGAAAAGTTAATGGAATGGGATGAAACTCAGTATATGGAAGAAATGGGTAAAAAGACACATCGGGTTGAAAAATGGGCCAAATTAGACTAGGGATACAAGAGAAATAAACCCCCTCTCCAAAATAGATGTGGCCCAATGTGTTTCCATGGGAGACAGTGTTTCAGCTTCTTTAGCATAGAAACTTATGCACAGCGAAACATAGCAATTACAAAATTCCTCCTTCAAAATTCCTCTCCCTATTATCCAGTCTCTTCTCTCCGAATACCCAAACTGCCCTCACCCCTCATAAAATGCCTCGAATAGAGGTCATGTGATGTGATCAGAAAGCAACATGCATTTGTATGGCTCCCAGGACTGCCCCTGCACCTTGCTTCACCCTATGACTAATTGGGCCTGAAATGGGGTCCCCAGCCCTAATATTGCAAATGTAATTGTTTATGGACAAGTACCTTTGATGATTAGGTGCACTAATGGCCATAAAGTCATCTAAAAAGATCAAGAAAACATATAGGCACTAGATGACAAGATGGCAGACAGCTCACGCTTTTCAGCAGTGCAGCGCTTGGACAAGGCCCTGATTGCACAGCTTACAGAATCCAGGGTGAACACTCTCGATCATAAGTATGAGAAAATTTCAGTCCAATTGGATTCTGTGTCAGGAATCCTCAGTAAACTTAGTAAACATATGATGGAAGTGGAAATCCACATTTCTAGTGCAGAGAATAATTTATGTGGGAACTTAACCAAGGTTACGAAGAATTAAAAAGTGGTGTTGGAGGAAGTTTTTTTAAGGGGAGAAAGTCTAACCAAAGTGGTTTGGAGAGGAAGTCTTAATTCAGAAACTAAAAATCAAAATCCTCCAATATTTATTTATTTACATTCTCTTATATACCACGCTATTCTGCATCAGTGCGGTTTACATTGAACAAATTGAAATTACATTGAACAGGGCATTATAACTTGGAGATAACTATTTTACAGGGAACATGGGCTATGGAGGGTGAAGTGGCTTGCCCAAGACCACAAGGAGCACCTGTGGGACTAGAAACCCCAGTCCTTCCAGCCCAAAGTTGCTGTCCTCTAGTGGGATTTGAATCCCCGACCTTCCGGCCCAAAGTACCTTGCCCCAACCACTAGGCCACTCCTCCACTCCATGCACTATGCACTAATAGTGCATAGTTTACAAGTTTGGAATCAAAATAGAAAATGAATAATACAAAATAAAAGGTACACACAGGGTATGCCCCTAGAAGCCTGTTTCAAAAGGGGACAGGGACCAGAGATGTGTAATTTGCATAAATAGGAAAAGGCGGGGCTAAAATATATCTCACAAATAGTAAGGACGGCATTTTTGAATTTAAAAATATTAAGGATCTATATAGATTAGGAGATAGAGATTATTATGCTTATCTACAAGTGTGCCACTTTTTGAAACAACCGAAGGTGTGGCATGATCTCTGGGAAAACAGGGGGTGGTTTGAAGCGTTGCGTATAGGAAATTTGGGGCAAAAAGGAATTTTATCCAAAATTTTAAAGGCATAATGGAGGGGGGATAACAAATTGAGATATATGATAAAATGGGAAGAAAATTTGGAGATAAATTGGTCTGAGGAGGAATGGGACAAGATAATGCAGACAGTGGCAACTATATCCAGCTGCCAGAAGTGAAATAGCACAGCACTGACAGGATTTGTGAGAAGAGTGGCAGAGATGGGTTTGATGCATAGATTGACGGAGATGCGGCGGGGGACAGGCGGGAAAGCTGAGGAACAATGGAAGAGTGTGTGTAAGTGGTTGGAAAAATGGAAGGAAGAAAGAGAGGGAGTGATAGAGTAAAATATGAGAGGGATTTTAAATAAAATTAAACTAAACTTTAACAGGAAGGATAAATGTGATTGGGTGAAAGGAGAGAGTATATTAATTCAGTAATGGATGAGATTAGATGAGCGGGGGAGGGATGGGGAGAGGGAGGTGAGAAAGGGAATGATATAAAGAGTGTTTAGAGAAATATATGAATAAATAAATAGAATATGTAATTGTTAATTTATGTAAATGTTAAGTGATGTTTGCTACATGTAAAGTGAAGTTTGCAATGATAGTAGTGATTGCAGTGTAAATGATCTACTAAATACTTAATAAAATGATCAAAAGGAAAAAAAAAGTGGTGTTGGCCCAAAAAAACTTGACAACCTCAAGAGCCAATCTTGATGTAGTAACCTCAGGTTTATGGGAATTCTAGAGGCCTTACCTGACAGTGAGTTGATTGCTGGGCTGGAACACTGGCTGACAGAGCAGCTGCCTTAGGAAGTGAGTTGGGGAAAGCTGTGTATAGAATGTGCCCATCAACTCTGCCCAAAGAAGGCCAACAATGTGCAACCTAAAGTGGTCATAGTAAAAGTCCTCAGTTATGTGCATAAGGTTGCCATACTCCAGGCAAGCAAGCTATCTCCAGGTTAAAATGTGAGAATACTGATATGCTCATCTTTCAGAACTACTTTATTATGACTGCAACATTGCGGTGAGAATTCGGTAAAGTATGCTCTGACTTGCATGAGTGTAAAGTTCATTTTTTTTCTGAACTACACTTTTACATTTCTTATCATTTCATAATCAGAAGACCTACCACCCATGACTCTGTGCTTGAGGCCTGAGCGTTTTTTTGAGTCCTTGGGTAGAGTTTCTGAAACAATCTCTTCCATATTGCCCTGCCAGACCAGTCCAGACAAGTGGATTGTGTTCCCCTATCAGCAGATGAGTGAAGACGGAACCAATGAAATGTTAAGGTTTCAATGACTCTATCAGCCTGAACCACTGGGGTAGATCAGTATTTTTCTGTCTCCAGCAGATGGTGGTTGGATTTTTTTCAGCCTGATAGAATCTGAACAAATAAGGATCTGATTGAGAGGAAAAAGATTGATTTTGCTCGTGAACAGCCACCTTCATGTGACTCTTTCCTTTGAGTGCGACTTAGGAGGCTCCACTAGACTGTGGTCTGTTTGGCAGCCATAGGAGGAGGGAAAATTGGTTCAGCTCTTATCCTGTTAAGGGCCTGTTGAGCAGCAAGAAAATTGGAAGGATTGGATTTAAGCTGCCTCACACAATATCAACGCCCCCTTCCTCCTCCTCTGTACCCCCTGCTCTTCCCCGAAGATTGAAGAAGGCTCTCAGAGGTATATGAGTGCAAGTCAGTGTAAAAAAAAAAAAAAAAAGACAGAGAGAGAAGGAGAAAACAGTATCAGGGGAGTAGCATTGAACCTGGCATGGTTTCCTGCCTGGTGCTCCCAGGAGATGAGTACCAAGGCTTGACCTCATCATTATCCTCATTGGGGGGAGTCCTGATATTTTATTTATTTTACTTATTACACATTTCTATAACGCCCCTTCCAGAGATCAGGGGCAGTTTACAAGGAACCAACATGTTACATATAACAGGGTTTGAACTTTTTACATTATAACAATATTAGTCATAGACTTAATTAAACCAGAGAAACTATATAAATATAACTATAAATACATGTTAACCGGGCTTTGAGAGTGGGATACAGTGTGTCGGGAGGGGGGGTTAGGTGCATAGGTGTTGTCATTACATGCGTGACTAAGTTAGTTGTGAGTTTAGGCAGGTATTGGTATTGATATCTTCCATCTTGGGGCACAAGTCGGGGTGGATCATGAGAAACCGCTGGCACAGTGTTGAGGATTCCTGCCCTTTTCCAACATGCGCTTTTAGTGCTATCTGTCTTGCGTGCCTTGTGGTCGAGCACTCCTAGCACATGTTCTGACTGAGTGGCTCCAATATGTGTTCCTGCTCAAGCACCCAGTACACACGCTAGTGTACACGCTCTGTTAACGTGAGCTATGTGCCTTTGTGGCCTTAGCGCGCACAAGTGTTTGCCTTGCCTTAATTTTCTATGTCATTTTCCAGGAAGCATTGTTTGGCCTGTGGCAAGCAAAGTACCTTGACTCTGGATTCCAGAATCTGCTCTTCTTGCATGGCTGACTCATCTCTGGAGAGCCTGTCTCCTTTCTCCCACCAAGGGGATTCAGTTGGCCCAGCTGTGCCCACCTCAATGCTTGAGGCTACAGCTGGCACTCTGGGTAAGAATGGTAAGCCGGATGGGAGTTCCAGTAATTGTGCTTCAGGCCACTCCCCTTCTTCGAAAAATTCAGCTGTGGCTATGTCCCCTGTGGTGAGGAGTCATTTTCAGAGAGGGGAGCTCCCAGAATCCAGGTTATCTTCCCCATAATTCTTTTCCTTTCTGAGCAAACCTGATCATTTTGGTGTGGAAATTTAGACCCTGCAGCCTCTGGATTCCCTTGAGCTCAGTCATGTGAGGGATAGGCTGAGTATAGAAGCCTGGTTTGAGTGCCTCCTTCTAAGCATCCCCGGTGAAGTTTGCATTCTGGGGATGTGGATCAGCTGGGGTCTGTCCGAGACTTGGTCTTGGATTTTGGTTCTGACATTTTGCCTGTGGAATCTGATGTGAAGGAAGACATGCTTCCACCTTCAGAGGATCATGAGAAGGCTGGTATTATCCACTAGTTTCAGAAGGAAGAGCTGGCAGCATTGATTGCTTGAGTTTCATCCACCTTGAACTTGGCTGATGCTCCAGCGGCGGAGCAGGGCCACAAGTCGATCCATACCTGCAGGGAGTGTGGAAATTCACTACAGTCTTCCCATTTCTGGAGTTCATCAGAAACACGATCTGGTCAGAATGGGACCTTCCTGATTCCCCGCCTAAGGATTAAAGGTGTGTAAAAGTGTGTACGCTCTCCCAGAGGAGGAGTTCGTCACGTGGTCCAGCACATCTAAGTGGATCATTATTCCTGTTTAAGGCAGATCGGCCTTAAAGGATACTTTGGATTGAAAGGTGGACTCTGAAGAACCAGTTTGCAGCAATGGCTACTATTCTTCAGTTGGCAGCAAGTGCAGGCCTGACGTTTCAAGCCCTTCTCCAATGGATTCAGTCTCTCTTGCCGGATAATACTGCTTCTCTTTTTAAGTCTGCTACTGCCTTCCTTTCTGATGCCATGTATGATCTCATCAGCTTGGTGGCTAGAGATATTGCCCTATTGATGATGATGCAACATTGAATGTGGCTTTGCCACTAGACAGCGGACACGTCTCCAAAGCCTGGCTAACTCAACTGGCCTTTAAAGAGAAGTTCCTTTTTGGGGCCAATTTCGAAAAGTTGATGAAGGACTTGAGCAAGGCTAAGCCTTATTGCCTTCCAGAAGATAGGCTGAAAGGGCCTGGGAAGCATACAGGACCATTCCTCTCTTCAGCCTCTGCCTGTCTGTCACAGGCAAGCTGGATGGACTTCTGGTGGTCTTGAGACACTCCTCGTTATCATCCTAGAAAGCCTTTCTTCTCTTCTTCTGGGTTTCAGACCTATCGGTCCTTTAGGGGGAGCTCGTGAGCCCAGGGACCCTGTCCTATCCAGAGGGGCGCTCTCCTATTCAACGCAATGAAGGTTTGGGGGCCCATTCCCAGGTGCCTCCAAATGGAGTCAGGCTTCGCCTTTTCTTTCAAGAGTGGGCCTGTATCACCAAGGATCGCTGGGTGCTACAAACCATTCAAAATGGCTATGTCCTGGAATGCAAACAGCCGATTTCAGAGGTGTTTATTTATTTATTTCATTTTATTTATTTGTGTGCTTTTCTATACTGCCCCTTCCAGAGATCAGGAGCGGTTTACAGAGAACATGGTAAACATCAATTACATAGAACATTTTTGAGTCATCTCCCCCTGTGGTTCAGCAGACAAAAGAGCTGCCATATGGGTCACATTGGACAAGTGCTGTGCCTGAAGGTGGTGGTGCCAGTTCTCCTGGCCAAACAGGGAAAGGGCAGATATTCCATCTAGTTTATGGTGCCATAGAAAGATGGCTCCTTTTCGGCCAATTCTTGACCTAAAGGGGGTCAATTCTCATTTGTGCATGTTGTACTTCCGAATGGAAATTCTGAGATCTGTGATTCAGGCGATGTACCAAAGGGAGTTCCTAGCATCTCTTGATTTTGCTGAAGCTTATTTTCATATCCTGATTCAAGAGGATCAGCAAAAATATTGCGTTTTGCCTTGCTGGGCTTGCACTTTCAGTTCTCCGCCCTTCCCTTTGGCCTCTCCACTACCTCAAGGGCATTCTCCAAGGTCATGGTGGTGGTGGCTGCTGCACTGCGGTACCAAGGAATATATGTGCACCCATATCTGGACAACTCGCTCATCTGAGCCCATTCTCGGTCAGAGGCATCTCCAGTGTCTGCCTGAGTGGTGTCCTTTCTAGAAAGCCTCGGCTGGAGGAAGAGTCAGTTGGAGCCTTCCCAATCCCTGGAATTCCTGGGAATGCGGTTCGATACTCAAGTGGACAGAGTCTTCCTGCTGGAGGAAAGAGTGTGGAGATTGTTGGAACACCTTACCATGTTCTGTTCTCAACACATTCCCAGGGTTTGGGATTACTACAGCTTCTCAGCTTGATGGCGGTGGTGATCAAGCTGGTGCCATGGGCTTGTACTCATATGAGGCCACTCCAGTTGTCTTTACTGACTCAGTGGTCCCCAAATTCTCAGGAATTCAAGCTCAGGTTTCCTCTCCAGCTGGAGATGGTGGCAACAGCCATGATATATGAAGAGGGGCATGTTGCTGGACAATCACTTGTGGATTCTTCTGGTGACAACACTAGGTTTACAGGCTGGGGAGCTCATTATCAAGACCGAACGACTCAAGGACGTTGAAGCTACAGGAGCTGTTGAAGCTTCAAGGGCTATCCGGTTGGCCCTCTTGCATTTTCACCCCTTGGTCAAGGGCAGGGCAGTGCAAGTATTCACGGACAATACCACAACAGTAGCATAGGTCAATCGCCAAGGCAGCACGAGGAATGCAGGAGTGGCCCTAGAGATGACTCTCTCTTGTTCGTCTGAGTGGAAAAGAACCTCCTAGCTCTGTTGACTCAGCACATTTCCGGGTTGGACAATGTGGTGGCGACAGTCAGAAGACGTTTCAAATGATTCTCTGCCATTGGGATTGCCCCACAATGGATTTGATGGTGACCCGATCCATTGCCAAAGTGTGCCTTTTCTTTGATTGCCGCATGGAAACAGGGTCTGAGGGCATCAAAGCCCTAGTTCAGTACTGACCAAGGCAGTGACTGCTATATGTGTTTCTTCAATAGCTGCTGTTGGGACATGTGCTTCAGTGCATAGAGTACCATCTGGGCTGGATTATTCTGGTGGCACCGGATTGGTTGAGAAGAGCTTGGTTCAGGGACCTGATGTGACTCCTGCAGGAATCTCCTCTTCGTCTGCCCCTTTTTCAGGGCCTGTTGCATCAGGATTCGATTGTCCTGGGTGATCTGGCTCCCTTCTTGCTTACGGCTTGACTTGGCTCTTGAAAGGAGTCGGCTGATGCATAAGGACTATTCTCCTGTGGTACTTTCCACTCTGTTCAAAGCCTGGAGAGGTTCTACCAGCCTGGCATACGTGTGGGTCTGGTGCCTCTTTGAGCATTGGTACAGTGCACAAAAGCTTGTTCCTGAGGTGGCAAAGGTGCCGGCTTTATTGACCTTTCTGCAGGATGGTCTGGCCAATGGCCTTTCCTTTACCTTCCTGAAAGTCCAGGTGGAAACTTTGTCCTAGTCTTCAAGAGATTCGGTTTCTGCATCCCCCCTTCCTAGGATCTCTGTCTAGTGCTCAGGGCCCTTATGTCAGAGCCCTCTGAACCTTTGAAGTGTGCTATTCTGAAGGAATTAACTCTCAAAACTGTTTTCTAGGTCATGATTTGTTCAGCTAGACGGATTTCTGCGCTTCAGGATCTTTCTTGCCAGGATCCATATTTGTCTTTTTCGGATGAGACCATTTTCATTAGGCCTGTGCCTTCCTTTTTACCCAAGATGATATCTCCCTTTCATGTGAACCAAGTGGTTTGTCTGCCCTCCTTTTCTAAGGAGCAGTGTCTTTCCCTTTTGGATATCCGGAGGTGCTTCTCCTGTACTTGAAGGTTACGAATTCCTTTTGTTAAGTTGGATCAACATTTTGTGCTGTTTGCTGGGCCACGCAAGGGTGATACGGCCACCAAGTCTACATTGGGATGCTGGATCAAGGAAGCTATTGCCTCAGCATACTAGTTATGTAACCGACTGGTTCCAGAGGGTTTGCGTGCACATTCTACTCAAACACAAGCTTCCTTGTGGGCGGAATGTAGCTTGGTAGCCCCCTTAGATATTTGTTGGGTGGCAATGTGGGCATCGCTTTCCACTTTTGTCAAGCATTACCACTTGTATGTCCATGCTCGGGTGGACACAACCTTTGGCTCAAGGGTTTTACAAGCTGCTGTGTCTTCTTCCCGTCTATTGGAGATGTAGCTTTGGTACATTCCACTTTTCTGGACTGGTCTAGCAGGACAATATGGAAGATAACATTTTACTTATTTATTTATTTAGCTGCATTTATATACCGCTTTTCACCAGGTCAAAACGGATACTTACCAAATAATGCTCTTTCCTTGAGTCCTGCAAGATCAGTCCAGTACCCGCCCCTAGAACAATGTTGGTGTGTTTTAATGCAGTGATACCTTTTGGTCCACTATACTCTTAAGAGATTGGATGTGTGAGCTCCTAACCTTCTGACAAGCCTTCTGTTCAATCTAATCCTGAAGATTGTTTCCTGCTGTTTGGTTGAACATTATTTCTCTTGTTGAGGTTGTATGAGGTTTGCTATTCCTTCCCATATGCTTGGGTACAAATACTGATTTGCCCCTAGTGGCATAGGATGATAGAGGCATGGGAGTGATGTCATCGAAACATGAACATTTCACTGGCTGTGTCTCCACTCATCTACTGGGTAGGGGAACACAACCCACTTGTTTGGGCTGGTCTAGCAGGACTCAAAGAAAGGATATTATCTGGTAAGATTTCTTAAAATGCTGGTTATAAATGTATAAATAAATATTTTTTTAAAAATGTCAATGTCAGCATTTATACCTATAATAAGGCATGCATTAAGTGTCAGCTAATTTGTTGGGTTTGGAGGAGTGACGAGGGCAACTGGATTTACTTCGCTGGTGTACAAAACCACCTCAAAAATTCAGTTATCTAGCTTCATTCCTTAATTAGCTCCCTTTGAATGTTCAGTTCTATAAAATCCAGATTTTACATTGTAAGTGGTAGCACTTACGCACATAGGTTGCAAAATTGCCACTTACCCATGTAAGTACCGGCATTTACATATTCAAAGTCCTAAGTAATGCTGCTTGGTTTTTAACAGTGTATTTTGTAAGATGGCTGTTCCCATTGGACATGCTGTAAAATACATATGTGTTTCTCACAGCCTTAGAGGTATTTTACAAAAACCTCTACATTTAATGGTCAATGCCAAAAATGCCAGTGGTGCCCTTTGTGGTGTCAGGCATCTTTGACTGCTGCACATAAGGGAATATAGCCTTCAAGCATATAAGAGAAGGGTTGTTATTTGACATTGGGGGCTTGCTGTTTTAGAAATAAGACAGCCTGATGACATATTAGCAAAATGAAACTAGTTTTTTAAATGAGCAGTGTTTTCTATTCACAAGAGATATTTATGATAAAAATATTTGAATACAGGAAGCAGATAGTTATAAAGTTGTCTGGAATCAAAAGTGGACCCAAGTAGATGTTCTCTTGAAATATCAACTCATGTTAATTAACATTTTTCTATGATATTTCTATATCATATGTTCAATCCTCAGTTGTGTTGTCTGTCATGTTGTCTGGACTACAAATGATAAGTAGAGGTAGTTTGTTGTATGGTATAGACAGAAATGCAGATCCTCTTTTGGTGAAATTATAGATTTGAGTGACCTAAAGTGCTCCTCAGTTGAAATCTATTAAATTAAATTAAATCGCATCTAAAGATCTGTGCAATTGCCAATTTATGTAAAAGCAGTGTGTAGGGCTATGGGGAAAAAAGGGGCAGTGGCCCCAGGCCCTGCATAATAGGGGGCCCATAGGTAAAAGCATGACTATTCTCTTTGGCCAACCGTTCTCCAACTCGCCAATTAGAACGGTGCAGTACTTCAGAAGTTTTTTATCAGGATAGGGTTATCGCGGTGGCAAGGGCCCTTCTTGAAGCACTTTTAATTCCCTCTGTGCCAAAAAGAACAGCGCTGCTCTGCTTACTCGCGGATTCCATGGAGCTGTGAAAGCAGCACAGGAGAGTGGTCTCTGACTATGCGCACTTGCGCTTCACTGCCTCTTGTGACCGTTTCTTCTCTCAGTCTTGGTTCTTTCTGCTCAGAGGTGCATGAGGGAAGAAGTCTCTGAACACATGCAGACAGCACACTGCCTTTCTCTGCAGCCGTTTCCTCCCTCAATCCTGGATTTCTATTTAGAGGCAGCTACAGATCCTCTGACCTGCAGAGAGTGCTGCCTTTCTCTGTGACTGCTTCCTTCATTGAGCCCGTCTCCCTCTTCAGAGGTGGGCCACAGACTCCCTGACCATGTGCAGGCAGTGCTGCCTTTCCCCGCAGTCATTTCCTTCCTCAATCAAGGTGCACTTCCTGATCAGATGCAGGTCACAGTGAAAAGAGCCAGGATCAAAGGAGGAAGTGGATGCGGGGAGAGGCAGTACTTTCGGCACATTGTCAGAGGGCCCTGCGCTATCTTCAAGGAAGGAAAGAAAAGGGGCAAGAGAAGTAAGGGTTTGGAAAGAGATGCATAATTTGGGAGAGGGACAATTAGAAAAAATTAAAAGGGGGCCTCTCCACAAAGTTTATTTATTCTGCTGTCCCAAACTGAACTGGTTAAAGTGGCCATGTATGTTGGTACTCCTTTTGTGAATGCCTGTCGAAAGAATTTTGAGTGTTGTGTATACAATGTTCAATGCATCTTTTGGTTTGTGTTTTAGGTGGCTATAGTCAGCGTCTACCAAGTGCAAGTGCGCTGGGAAAGATTTTCACAGCTTTGCCTCTTGGCGACCCCATTTATCAGATGTTGGAGCTCAAATTAGCAATATACATTGATTTCCCCACACATATGGTGCCAGGTATTCTGGTTACCTGTGCAGATGATATTGAACTCTATAACACCAGCCCAGAGCACCTCAGATTTGATAAGCCTGGCTTTACTGCTTTAGCTCATCCTTCCTCCTTAAGTATAGGCACCACTCATGGGGTGTTTGTGTTAGAACCATCATTGTCATCAAAATATCAAGAACTTGAATACAGGTCTTGTCGTCGTTTCCTACATAAACCAAATATTGAAAAGATGCATCAATCCGGGGCTATTTGTGCACAAAGAAATTATTTTTCTGCTGGAGATTGTGGCCACACAAGAAGACTAGACACTGAGATTGTGTATACAGATAGCTTATTTTACATGGATCATAACACTGCCAAACTCTTGCTCTCATTTTTCAAACAGGCAGGCCCTCTTTGTTGTGAAATTGATGCCTATGGTGATTTTCTGCAGGCTCTTGGAAGTGAAGCAACCCAGGAGTATACAACAGATACAGCTAATGTCACTAAAGAGGACGCCCAGTTAGTTGAAGTCAGAAAAAATATATTTATTCTTTTGAAAGGAACTCCTTTTAATGTTATTGTTTTAAACAACTCCAAGTTTTATCACGTTGGAACCACTCAAGAATACTTATATCATTTGACATCTGACACAAAGCTGAAATCGGAACTTAACTTACAGTCTAAAACGTTTAGTATATTTCCAACTAAAGCTGAAAATAGTGATAAAAGAGCCTGCATCATTCATAGCATATTGAATGCAGACTGTTCAGTCGCACCAGGCTCCGTTGTTGAATATTCCAGACTGGGGCCTTGTGTTTCAGTGGGAGAAAACAGCATCATTAGCAACTCTTCTATAGCTGCCAGAACACACCTCCCACCCAATTCTTTTGTCAGTTCCTTAAGTTTGAATATTCAGGGAAGAAAAATGCATGCCACTATAGTGTGTGGCATCAATGACAACTTGAAAAAGAACGTAAAGTTGCCATCTGAGTTACATCACCTTGAATTTTTTGGAGTCAATTTTTTGGAATGCTTAAATCTATGGGGCTTAAGAATTTCAGAGCACCTGTTCTCTGGAAGTGGAATGAGTATGGGTTTGTGGAATGCACGGATTTTCCCAGTTTGTTGTACCATGAGTGAGTCTGTTGCATTGTCTTTAAAGATGCTAAATGCTGTGCAGAGCAAGTCAGCTCTTGAGGCCTACAATGGGAAGCGCTTTTCTATTGAAGAAATGCTTTCCTACAAAAATGTGGAAGACATGCTGAAATTTAGGCAGCAGCTTTACGAAGAAATAAACCTCCACCAACAGACAGAAAAATCTGGTTTGTAAAAGTGAACTGATCTGAAAGGGGTCCTTTTGAGAAAGGTGGTTTCCCAGGGTTCTGACTGCAGAAAATAGTGACTTGGGGATCTAAAGTAGAATGCACAACATCGTCTTTATACAGTTTTAGTAACCCAGAGGACAAAAATTGTCAGTCTTCAACAAAAAATGAATGGAGAAAAAAGAACTATATCAAATTTGACAGTATGCTTTTTTTTATTGTGTTTTAGCTTCCGGAGCTGAGCGCATTGCAGAGGAATGCTGTTGAAAAATGTTTTATGCTTCTCAAAGATAGTGTGATAGTTTAAGCAATTGTGATTCACTCTTATGGCAGATCTGCCTCTGCTACACAAGGATTATATTGCCCTAAAATCATTGAGGTGACCTCTTGCCATGGTCCAGCAGTTATGCTAGGTGCTACTAGACAAAGATTCAGGATTCAATCCTAGAGACAGCCAGTGCTGGGAAAGCTGTGGAACAGTGTTCACAAGTCTTAGGGAAGAGGGAGAGCAGGAATATTGTTTTCATAACAACCAAATAATTTCTGGCCTGCCATAGAGCAGCATTGATGTAGACATGCAGGTAATTGCTGCACTACTTGGCTAAATAAGGGAAGAGGCATTATAAGACTATAAATGATAGTTTTATGATGCTACTTGCCTAGTTGTTAGAGCAGCAGACTGAGAACCAGGGAAGCTCAAAACTGCCCACTGACGCCGACTTCCTGTTTGCATAGAGGTGGAAGCGGCTTCGATTCCCATACAAAAAAAGTTGACATCGGGTGTTGGTGGGGTGGCAGCAAACAGCACCACAGCGCCAAAGTTTCGAGGTAAGTGCCACGGGGCTGCTTTAGGCCACTTATGAACAGCAGTAGTGGCAATGGGGGTCAGAGGGGTTGCACAAGGGATGAGGTTGGCCTAGAGCGCCTCACTTTTTTGTACTGGCTCTGGAAACAATGGAAGTCAAAGTCAGACAAAGAAGTACAGAAGCAGAAAGTAGGCACTGGCAAGACACTAAGGGGCATGTGTCATATTTGGGACTCCACAGTCTCAGCCGTATTTAGGAAGTATTCAGAGACTTAGTTTTTATTTTCTGTATTATTTCAAACATATTGTGCCTTCCTGGAATAAAGCCTAAAACTGTTGACAACCTAGGACAGTAAGGATAGCCCACGGCAGAGTCGTAGAAGACTCAGATAAACAGGTGAACCTCTACATACACACATTTTTAATTTTACCTTACATCAAATACAGTTGTTTATGAAAGATCCAGTATCAGATATTAAACATCTAAAATGGTATTATTTTGAGAGGGTTGTTTGCTTTAGACATTTAAAAGGGAACTTAAGTGAACTGATAAGAACAATATTTTTGAGCCAATTCTCTAGTGTAAATTTGCACAGATTCTAATGGTGTTTTCACCTATGAAGCACTTCCTGTGTAGAGTTAATAAGAATCAGTGGGGCATGCTTACTAAAGTGCCGCGAGTAGAAAATGCACAGTTACTGTGCGTGTTTACTGAGGTGAGCCTTGCGACTGCGGTAGGCTATTACTGTCATGCTAGTTATGTCGCTAGCATGGTAGTAGGGAATGCACAGCTATAGCACATGTGCACAGCGAATGTGTTCACAATGTGCGCCCTGCAAATGAAAGCCACATATGTGTTATTAGGGCAGCAGTGAATGACAGAACCATTGTGGACAGTAATAAATGTGCCCCAACCACACCTACAGGAAAGTAGCAACTGGCCAGCTCAGAATAGAGAGGGATGACCAGGAATAGGCACAACTGGCTGCACAGCTCAGAGCATAGGGGCTAAGTACAAGAGGCTGGGGCATGCAAATCAGAAAAGCAAACACATGCAGAGAGTCTGTGCTGCATCCCTAACTGCAGTAGATGGGGTGAAAACATGGCATCTGAAGATGCACGGGGCCTGGTATAGGATCAGGCAGGGTGCCTTTACGGTCCACAATAGGGGACAGGTATATGAACCCCCTCTCCTGAGGTGACCAGGGTGCCTGTTCACCTAGGCTTCAGGGCCTTTGGTATGGGGGGTATGGGCTTCCCCTTTCAGTCACTTCTCAGATATGGTTAGGCAACACCATAGACATGACACCAGAACAAGAGGTTTGGGGTCATGCACAGTCAGCAACTTTACCACATGGGGTCCATAGGGCAAGAAGCTACCCTCATGGCCCACCATATAGAAAACCCACCCTGTGACCTGACATCTACAATTTGAGGAAGGGGTGCAAGGCCATCCACCCACAGAGGGGCCTCCATACTCCCCCTTACCAAGAGGAGAACTGAGAGAACACCAAATGAAGGTGACAAATCCCATATATTCCTGAGGCTGAGTACCTCAGCTGTCAGGGAAGCAAAGGCTCACTAGACCAGGGAAGACCGCAAGAACCCCTAGGTCCATAGAATGCCTCAGTCCTTGGGCAAGGGGGGCTGGGGGGGGATACTAGTCAGTGAGCTCCTACACAGGAGGCCGATGTTCAATGCTAAAAGTAAACCATTATTAAAAGGGACCCAGGATATAACTGCTTGACCCAATACAAGCTTTGTGGAACCTGTGTCTTTTGGGGAAACTTCTGGGTACTTGTGACCTAGATTGGCCACTGTTGGAAACAGGATACTGGGCTTGATGGATCTTGGTCTGACCCAGTATGGCAGTTCTTATGTTCTTATTGAGTAGCTTCTCAGAGTTGGTAGGCATCAGCCACATCCTCTCTTAGTCAGGATGAGGGGGCTCTCTATCCATAGGAATATGGGCAGTGGTATTGGCCCCAGGTGCATGTATGCACTGCTGCATATCCCTTCATGCAAAAGAGGCAGGGGGTGGATGGCATCTTTTGATGCCACACCATCATGTTGCCAGTATGTGCAACACCTAATTTGCATGTTCCACCCCACCCACTGTACTCTGCTGGCTCCAGCTCTGGCTATGAGGCCAGTACTGGTTGAACCACAAAGCACAGGCCCTATGTCCCAATACGTCCACAGCATACAATATCAGCAGCTCTCTGACAACTATCCATTCCATATGCAGACATGCACAGCATCCATCAGGATAGCTGCTGATGTTTCTGTGGATGTCCTGTTTGCCTTTCCTTCTTCCAGTGTAGTTGCCCTTCTCATTTCCTAACACTCGCATATGGAATGCACATTTGCAACCACCATCTGTTCAGAGGCAGGCGTTAATTGTGCCCATGCTAGCAGCATGTTTGGGTAGCTAGCATTCAACTGTTGCGCCTTCCCCAGCCATGCACCAGATCTCTGTTCTCTCTCCACCCACCTATTCACATGCTGCTCAGGTAGCATGTGATCTTTAGCGTGGTCACATTTGGGCCGCGTCTCCTTGCTACTATATGGCCCAAACACGCATTAGCCCAGTGCTAAACCCCGCACTACTACCTATCGCGCTTTAGCAAACATGCCCCAATGTGTTGCACGCATCTAATCCTTAGACATCTTTCTTCTAAAATATGAGAATCCAATTAAAATTCTGAAAATGTAATTGTAATTCCCATTGACATTGAGTGTGCAATCATTTACCCAGCTGTTGTAAAAATGAATGCATTATTGCTGCTGCACATAATGGCACTAGTAATCTTTTAGTACTTCCTTATTAAGAACATGAATGAATAAGACAGTCAATTGCATTTGCTTTGAAAAAATACACAGTCAAACTGACACAAATTTTAGCCTTTAAATGTTCAAGAAACCACGGGCCCTTTATTGAGTTAGGATGGCTAGGCGCGAGTACAGCGTCTAGCCATTGCCCCCATCCTCTAACCCTGGATATTCAATGCCGGGGTCATATGTGGCCTCGGCATTGAATATCCAGGGTTGCCACATATGCCGAGAAGCCACAGAGGCTAACCGGCTAGCAGTGATATTGCACTGCTGCCTGGTTAGCCTCCACGGGTAAAGATAGGCACTGCAAAAGCTGTCCTATCTTTTACCCATAGAAGCTAGCTGGGTAGCGGTTCAATATTGCTGCTACCTGGTTAGCCTCTGTCACCACCCATGACACACCCCAATGCTAAGTGGTTAGCATCGAGGCGTGTAGGGGAGAAGATCGGGGATATTCAGTGGCACTAACCGTGTTCATGCCATTGAATGTCCCATTGAGCGGCATTTACACGGTTTACAGGGATGTAAACCGTGTAAATGCCTTTCGAATATCAAGCCCTACCTGTTTATCTTTCACCCATCAATTATGTGGGAGTTTTTAAATAAATTGTATTATTATTTTGTTATAATGTATTTGACAGCACTTAACAACAACTTTGATGATTTGGAAAGGTGGTTGATTAAATAAAGCTAAAACTAATTTAAACTAATTTGATGTATTATGAAAAAATATTATGGCAAAATCTTAAATCATACAAACTATGAAAAACAGAAATGCTTTATAGTGAGTCTCTTGAATTCAAATTTGTGAAATGATGCTTGTCTCGTGGAATAAGCAGGTAGGGGTGCCTCCTTGTCTTCCTGCAGATTGTCCACTTCTATGTGCTGGAGAAGGGGGGAGGAAAGGTATTCAACAAATTTTCATATTTCATGATGTCTTTTTGCAAGGTGTAAAGAAATCATTTGCCAAATATTTTAATTTGAAACAAAAAAATACAACCGTAATTTGCCTGAAAAGAGTGGGGCACCTGTTTAGGGTAGGCATGTGCAGGGAAAAATTGTTTATTTATTCTGCTGTCCTAAACTAAACCGATAAGTTATCCAGATAACAGCTGAATATCACCGCCACCTAGATCTTTTTTAAAGCTGCCTCTGCCCATCTCTAACCCAACGCATAGTTTATAGTTTATAGTTTATGCAGTTATGTTCAACATTATGGGCACCCTTGCATTTTAGGTATGTTGTGTACAGTATCTTGAGAAATAATTGGAAATATTCCAACTGTATGTCATCATAATATTTTAATAGTGTGTTCAAAGGTATACAACAAAAGATGTCTGTGCAACTTAGATATAGTAATTCCTGAGAAAAAAAACAAAATATGACTTGGACAAGATTAATGGCACCCTTCACTAATATTTGGTTGCACAAGCCTTGGCAGTGATGACAATCTCCAAATGTTTCTTGTAGCCATCTATAAGTTTTTCATATATCATTCTGCTGGTAGTTTCTCCCACTCTTCAACTGTGATTTGTTCCAGTTCATGAATGTTTGCAGGATTCCTTTTATCAATGGCAGATTTCAGCTCTTTTCAAAAGTTCTCGATTGAGATCAGGACTCATTACTGGCCAGTTTAAAACAGTCCATTTGTTCCTTCTTAAACATTCTTTTGTACTTTTGGATGTATGTTTTGGGTCACTGTCCTGCTGGAGGACCCATGACCTTCAACCAAGACCTAGCTTTCTGACACTAGGTAGCTTATTTCTCTCAAAAATACCTTGGTAGTCCTCTGACTTCTTTTAATACATTCCAGGCCTCAAGTTCCTGAGGCAGCAAAACCGCCCCACAACATTATGGAACCTCCACCATATTTAACTGTAGGAAGGGTGTTTTTTTCCTTATAAGCTTCATTTCTTCGCCTGTAAATGTATCGCTGGTCTGTATTGCCAAAAAGCTTGTTTGGTTTCATCTGTCCACAGAACATTTTCCCAGAAGGATTATGGTTTCTTAAGGTGGGTTTGGGAAAGGTCAAGCATGCCTTTTTATGTCTGTCTTTGAGCAGAGGGATCCTCCTTGGCCTTTGCCCATGAAGTCCTTTTTTGTTCAGTGCGTGGTGTATGGTGCGGGTTGAAATCACCACTCCAGATTGCTCCAGGTCAGCATACAAGCTCTTTGGATGTTGTACATGGTGTTTTTCCAACAGTTCGCACTAACCTTCAAAAACGTCTTGGATTAATTTTCCTCTTTCCACTACGTCCTTGGAGGTTCCTGACAGTTCCATGAGCAGAAAACTTCTTAATAACATTGCAAACTGTAGACGCAGGAATCCCAAGGTCTTTGGAGATGGCCTTGTACCCCTCTGAAGTTTGATGTTTAGTAGTAATGTTTTTTTCTGACAGTCTCAGGCTACTCTCTTGTTTTCATCATTGTGAAAATGGAATAAGGAGGTAATGTGACCATTTTAAATATTAGAGCCATCATTCATTGGTTGATTCAAGTCATGTGAGTACTGACAATTCATCACAGGTACGTCTAATTTTACTGCAATGGGAATGTGGTTCTTCTGTTCATACTGATTTGAATTGTTTATAAGGGTGCCAATAATCCTGTCCTACTTAGAGAAAAGAGAGCTAATGTGCAGCAATGTATTTAAGCCAGAGGGAGAAAATCGTTAAAGAAGTAGCAGTCGATATTCATTGCTGCTACTCTGCTGGAGATCAACTAAAAACCATCCCTGAGGAAAGGAGTATGAGGTGGCCTCAGTAAAAGGGCTTGTGGCTGACTAGTGGCAATATAACACCAGCTAACAAAGCACACATTAGTCTTACCCTTAATTTTCATTCATAGGCCTCCATATTTGTTTTACAATTTTTTTATGCATTTAAAAGAATTGAAAAACACTTAACTGTAACATCAATGATCGGGGGAACTATGCTGCAAGACACTCATGTCCTGGCAATATCCCAGTTTTTATACTATTTCCTTTTCAAATTGGTCTTGTTTTATTTGATTCTTTTATGTGTCAAATATGTGTGCACATATATAGTCCAAAGCCATTTCACTGGCCATTTTTTTTAGAAGATATTGGACATTAAGGGGTTAAACTGCAGGAGTGTCAATAATGTTGACCACCACTATAGTTTATTTAATTTATTTGGACAATATCTGGCCTTTTAATGATTTAAATGGACCAGTATTTTCTGTATAAATTTTAAAAATCCGAAGAAAAGTTAATTATGTGTTCATCAGATGCCATCAAACATATAGGGGAATATGTACTATGGTGTGCTAAACAGTAGTGTGGGGTTTGGCACATGCAAAGGGTGCCTCGTAAACAGCCTTGGGCCCTGCAGAAAAAATTTTGCACTAGTTAGCATGTGATTGGGCGGGGCCCCATGCTAAAATTCCCAGCTTACCAGGGACTGGATGTGTTAGGGGTGTAATGTGGGCATTGATGGTGCATCAAGGTTAGTGTGGGCATTTTGGGCATGCGATACCTTACCTGTTTCCATTAGCATGGGTGTACTAACAACACCTCAGTGGGTGGTAATAAGTGCACTAAGTGCCAGATAGTGTGGTGTGGCATGTTAACACCATGATAACGGCAGGGGGATGGATTTACATTTCCCCAAAAGTTAGCCTGTCTTCTCCACACACACAGCCCTAAAATAAAAGATGGCTAATATAACTGAGTCCAAAAAGCACACAAGGATAAGAAGCAAAAGACATTTCTTCTTGAACGCCGAATTTTCACATCGAAGGTAACTGTTCACCGGTACATACCCTGAAACAGACTTTTCCGACATGTGCGAAATGTTTGTTACCTCAGGCCAAGCATAGAGATATTGGCGCTCCTTCTAGTTATGTAATCCTCTATGCGTTTCTCCGCATTGGGTGCAGACCTTATTAGCATTCTGTAGTGTAAATGCATATTATCTGAAATACGCTTGGCGTTGATGTGTGCACATAATTTTTTTTTTTTTTTTTACTGTTTATGCGCGCGTCAGTCTCTCTTCTGCATTTGGCGTGGTGGAACTTGTGTGTATAAATTGCATTAACTGCACACAAAGGGCGCGCTAGTCTTTCTGCATCGGCCAATAAGTTTATTCCTAGGGCAGTGAAGTGCTAAGTGTTTTGCCCAAGGCTATTGTGTTAGTGGGATTTGAACCCTGGTCTTTCTGGTTCCAGACTGCTACCCTAACCACTAGGCTACTCCTAAAAGTTCTTACTCATATGCAACATTGTTAAGCATTTTTGGGTGCAGATCTTCCCCCAGGAGAACACCATAATGCACCATTTTGGCTTTCAGCAATTTTTACTTTAGAAATGCACAAGAGTCCAAGAGGTGTTCTGAGCTGCAGATAGTGCCAATTTGAGGCAACAGTATATTCAAAGTTCTTGCTACAAATATCAGCAGCTGAAAAAAAAATTGATGCTATCTGAAATTCTTCTTGTAAATGCAATATGTGTCATAGTCACTGCTGACTTCCTGGTAACCCAGCACCTGGGTTTTCTTGGCAAGGTGCAACTGGAAATAGATTATCGGATCTTTCTTGGGCTCTGCAGATTTGCCAAATAAAAATGAATGAATGAAATCCAGAAACCCTAACCATAAGGCAGTATATCAAACTTCCCCCGCCCCCCTCTACACACTCATGCATACTATCCCCTTGTCTTAGGTCATACCCCTTTCAATGCAGCTTCTCTCTCTTCAACACAATTTTCTCTTCCAACTCCTCCCCCTTCAGCATTCATTCTCATTCACTCAGCTTCTCTTCCCCCAACATATCCCTCTCTTGTCTCTTCCAACTCATGTCCCATTGCTCTTGCCCCCACCCCCAGCCCCCATTAACCCCTTTTTGTTACCCCTCATAATGTATTAAAAATGTTTAAAGTTCATAAACATTTTAATGCATTAGACACTGGTAGAAAGTGAAGACTATCTGAAACATTTGTTTCCCAAGATCAAGGAACATAGTTTTAAAATGGGCTTGCACCTCAACGTGAAGAAGACAAAGATCCTGACAGCTGGCAAAATCAATAAGTTCATCGCTGATGGAGAAGAAATTGAAATAGTGGACAACTTTAACCTGCTTGGATCAATAATCCATAAAGAAATGACAAGCAGTCAAGAAATCCGATGATGCATTGCTCTTGGCAAAATGGCTATGAAGGATCTAGACAAGATGCTCAAGAGCAGAGATGTGTGTCTCCCTTGTCCAAGCCATTGTATTTTCAATAGCAAGTTGGACAGGTAAAAAGATAGGAAGGAAATCAATGCCTTTGAATTATGGTGCTGGTGAAGAATACTGTGTATACCATGGACTGCCTAAAGAACAAACCAGTCGGTACAGAGCAGATCAAATTAAAGCTTTCATTAGAAGCTCAGAAGACAAGACTTTGACTTTCATACTTTGGACACATCATGCGAAGAGAGAGATCATTAGAGAAAGACATCATGCTTGGCAAGGTCAACACAAAAGAGGAAGGCCAGCAGTGAGATGGATCAATACAATAACAGCAGCTACGAATGCCACTCTATTAATGATGAGTCGCCTGACTGAAGACCGAACAGAGTTTAGGACAGCTATCCAGAGGGTCGCCATGAATCGGACACTGACTCGATGGCACCTAACAACAATCTCATTTTAATACGTTAAATTCTCACCCTAGTTTTTTATAAGATTGTTGTGTGAATGGTGGTGTTAGGATAAGCAGCATGGAATCTGTCTTAACTTTTGGGAACCTGACAGGTACTTGTGACCTGGATTGTCCACTGCTGGAAACAGGATACGGGGCTTGATAGATCTTTGGTCTGACCCAGTATGGCATATCTTATGTTCTTATATAATGTGAACAAATGCAAAGTTATGCACATGGAGCCCAATTCCATAACATGCACGTCTGGCCCTCGGACAAATCTAACTTAAAAACAGGCCCTGTTTGTCCCCAATTCCACCTCCATGGGTCTAGATGTACATGCGGGTCCGAAATCAGGGAGATAGACATGTTCAGCACAGCACAGGCAAAGCACTATTAGCCAGCTTGTACACGCATTTGGCGCGTGGCCTGCACACAGATGTAGGCACAGGCCATGCAATATAATGGAGAAACATGCCCCCCCCCCCTCAATATTATCAGACACGGGTAAACATTCTGGACGTTACTGTGCCCATCGTATGCTGAAAAATTACATGGTTCGGATCCTGTCCATCTCCGCGATGTACCCATGGATGCCATGCCTCTTGGGAAAAATGTGCATCTCTTAAGCTGCTCGTCACAATTACAGTAGTTTGCTGATGCAAACTAGACATAAATACCAATGAGAAATGACTACTGCTGCAACTATACCACATACCAGTTCTCGACAGGCCCTGAAAAGTGCTAGGTAATCCTAGTGCACCCTAATATGGTATAAGAGAATGTAAATATTAACATGTATGTCAGGGCATCCCTTGCATCTAATGGTACTTGGCATTAGAAAATGGCCCCAGTGATTTCTGCCTTGGTCATCTTTACAAACACACTTTGAACTTTTAAGGATGGACCCTTCCAAAGTGTACAAAATCCAAAACTAACATTGCAGTTCCCCAAAGGATGGATAATATTGCTGAGCAACAAATGTATGCCCCTTTTATGCCTCTGGCCTATAAGTGCACTCATTTTACTGCTTCACACTACCTTTCCCCTCTTATCTCTTCCTACACCCCTCCTCGGGAACTCTGTTCTTCTGGTGGATTGCTTCTATCTGTGCCCTTCTCTTCTACTGCCAAATCCAGACTTTGCTTCTTTCACCTTGATGCTCCTTATGCCTGAACCAACTATCTGCGTCTCTACATCAGGCTTCTTCTCTGGCCCTTCACAAATCAAGGCTGAGTACTCACCTCTGTTGTTGCTTTTGGATCTGATCCGCCTAAGTACCCTTGTGTTTCTGTACCAATCCCACTAAAGGTATCCTGTCCACAGCTGCTGTGTTATCTGTCTTAACTAGATTGTAAGCTTTGCTGAGCAGGGACCATCTTTTATATGTATCTGGAAGTGCTATGTACACCTTGTAGTGCTATAGTAGTAGTAGTAGTAATAGTAGTATGGCCTTCTGGCTATGACATCTGATTACCATATATCTGGGTACTGGCATTTCTCCCAGCAGCTACGCTTGTCCCATCGTGGCATATGTCGGTCTGTATACATTCACTATCTGTGGGGCAACCCTGTCTGCCTTACCACAGTCTGATTTGTGGCATTGCTCCCCTGGTTAGGCCTGTGTGGACATGGGAGGGGAGATCTCTGGGCCATCACACTAAGTAGCCAGCCTCCTGATATATCACCACTCTCACAGTTATCATAGATCCTTGACTGAGTAGGGATGTAGGCCTCATGGAGCAATCTGGGGAATGCTGGCACACCATCAGTCCTATCTCCCTGTGCCTGGCAAAGTGGATATATGGCTGCCCTATAACACTGCCAATAATATATGATCTTATAAGTACCCTATGAAAAATATTCCAGAAGGAATCAGAATAGGTTCCCTATAGCTAAATGTCACAGCATAACCTTTCAATAATAAGGGACCTTCAGAATAAGAGCAATCAGCAATGAAAGCAGAACTAATACATGCTGAACAGCAACATCATTGGTTTCTAAAAATGTGCATTATGGGCATATATTATTGTTTTCACTGTTGAATGCTCTTATTCTGAGGGTCCCGTGTCTCTCTCCCACACAGAATTTTGCTTTGCCATATTTTCATCGTACCTACAGTTTGGATTTTTCAAGGCTTGTGATTCATACCCCCTGAAGAAGAGGCCGAAACGTGTTGGGGATAATAAAGAAAAGTTCAATACTTGGATTTTCTGCCAGTCTTTGGTACTAGCTCCTTTGTCCCTATGAAAAATATTCCAGAAGGAATCAGAATAGGTTTCCTATAGCTAAATGTCACAGCATAACCCTATCAATAATAAGGGACCTTCAGAATAAGAGCAATCAGCAATGAAAGCAGAACTAATACATGCTGAACAGCAACATCATTGGTTTCTAAAAATGTGCATTATGGGCATATATTTAGTACTGTTTTCACTGTTGAATGCTCTTATTCTGAGGGTCCCTTATTATTGACAGGGATATGTTTTGACATTTCGCTATTGAGAACCTTCTCTGATTTTGTCTGCCCAATCACACTATTACCTGGTGATGCTGCGGTCATCCATACCGTTCAGGTACTGGCCAGACTTTCATGTTCCCCCTGAATTACAGATACCAGATCCTTTCATGCACCCCTCAAACCACACACACACTCACACTCTCGCTTTCAGTCACAAAGCATAATTCTGCCAAATAGATGCCCTGAACCTATACATAACAGCTATGACATAACATAATAGTATGAGGTACCAGGACAAAAAAATATGATCTCCATTTCTGACCTAAACAAGAATCATTTCCCTACTTATGTCCATACTATCCCTACATCAGCAGCATGCAAATTGTTAGGGTGCCCTAGATTGCCTCCTTTAGCACAATGTTGCTTTTCTTAATATTTCTGTAAGGGTGTTTATTACTGTTCCCTTTTTTTTTTTTAATGCCTTCAAGTCAATGCTGACTCCGGGCGAACTAGTAAACCCTGCGTTTTCTTGGCAAGGTATCATCGGAAGTAGATTGCCAAGTCTTTTCTTCCAAGTCAGTGGAGGGTAAAGTGACTTGCCCAAGGCCACAAGAAATGCCAGTGGGAATAAAACCCAGATATCTTGAGTTGTAGGTTGTTGTAACCACTAGGCTACTCTTCCATTGTTTCTTTACCTTACAACATTCCCTTACCTCTGCTTTCTGTTTGTTAAAACAGCATCTTGTGTTTTTTCCAGACTGCAGTCCCACCAGTTCAGCACATACTTGTCGCAACCATTCTTCTCTATGGGACGATTTGCAGAACACAGCATAATATTTTCTAAGTCCTGGTCTTATTCCACGTTACAGCAGATATAACGTGAACGTTTCCAGGAAACACTTAATACGTACACGGGCCTTTACTGAGTACACTTGATATGTCTTTGTGGCTGACCATACCCCCGTTCTGTCCCTTCTGGGTATGTTCTGAGATCCCCATGCTAACGCCATGTACGTGCGCGATAGCATTGTTTCAGCATATAAATGTCCCTGCCGCACGTAAAAGCCCCTTATTTGTGTTCTGGAATGATCCTCTGAGGGAAGAACAACCCAAACTAGGGTTGCATGGTACAGAGTTCCACATTAGGAACCACCATCCAGGAAAAGGATCTAGATATCATTGTGCATAATACGTTGAAATCCTCTGCTCAGTGTGCAGCAGCAGCCAAGCAAGGAAAGAATTCTAGCAATCATAAGGAAAGGAATGGAAAATAAATCCAAAGATATGAAGTGCGATCAAAAAGTATCAAGACATGTACAATAGCACAAGAAATATAACACTGACAGTTATTGCACTCATTCTCCTTCCAAGTAGTCCCCTTCTGATAAAACACACTTTTTCCAGCATTCCTGCCATTGCTGGAAACAATTTTGAAATGCCTCTTTCATTATGCTTTGAAGCTGCTGTGTTGAATTTTGCATAATGGTCTCCAAGTGATTGAATTTCTTTCCTTCCAGTGGTAATTTCAGTTTTGGAAACAAGTAAAAGGTCACAGGTACGAGGTCAGTGAGTACAGAGGCCGACCGACTTGCTCGATTTGGTGTTTGGCCAAGAACTGCTGGATAAGGTGTGATGTATGAGCTGGGGTGTTAGCATCATGAAGCAACCGTTCACCATTCATGTGCACTTCTGGCAACTTACGATGAACTGCATCTGTCAAACGAGTCAGAACTTGGGTGTAGTACTCCTTATAGATGGTTTGGCCTTTTGGAGTATGCTCAAGATGAACAATACCCTGGTAATCAAAGAAAACTGTGAGCATGACCCTGACATTGTTGCTCACCTGACAGGCTTTCTTGGGTCAGGGAGTGTCTGGAGTTTTTCATTGGGAGGAATGAGCCTTAGCTTCTGGGTCATAACCATAAACCCATGATTCATCACTGGTAATAATCTTTTTGATAAAATCTGAGCCATTTTCGATGCATTTCAACTCCCTGGCTGCAGTTGATCCTTTTGGTGTACTGCAGCCACGCTACACTCTGCACATTCAAAGCACATTACTAGGTCACTGCATGCTTAATAGCATTGTGGTGTGACTTATTGTTATATAGCTACACAACAAGTCTCGATACGTTTTGATTACACCTTCTATTATAATGCCTCTGTATCACTCCATGATGCGACCACATTTTATGTTCTTATGCATGACTCTCCTCCCCTTTACCTGACACCCTTCCCATCTCTTGTGTTCTACTCTAAATTGTTAGCATGCAGAGTGCTTTGTACACTAGTTCTAACTATAAAAAATCAGGATCTGTTTTGCACATGTTATTTGCAACCGGGTCCCTTTGAATATGGGACTAGTTACAAATAGCATGTGCTCCCTTTTGAACATCGGACTTAGTTACAAATAACGCGTGCTAACCATATGCCCAGCTTAGTAAAGATACCCCAATGTTTTTCATTCTATTTCTATGGCAGAATATTTTTTAAGACTCCAGATTGCTTTATCACTTCTGATATGCACTAGTCAGCACATTTTCTTTGTAACACAGCACATTAACTCAAGAATGTTGCCTCACAGCAGAATATTGTTGCAGTCTGAAATTCCTATTGCATTAAAGTTCAAAAAAGGCCAGAAGGTAGGTTTCGCGAATGGAGCTAGGTACAGCCTTATTAACCACAACATTGACATATAGCAATTCCTTAAAATAAATTGTCAAAGGTTTTCTGTTATAAAGAAACTGGCCAGAATATTTCACCATAATACATCATTTTGTTTAAGTGATAGTCTCTATAGTATCGGGGTGTGCCATTAGATAATTGCCTATCAAACAAGTTAGATATCCCAAGCCAAAGGCAAAAAATATAACTAAGTCAGAGGCAATCATATTGGGCAGAAGCTACTAGCAGTAGGACTATCATTTTTAAAAAATAAAATATAAAACTAGAATTCAATTTTTTTTTTATATTGCTGCTTCAGTTGTGGGTGCCAAAGGCTTTCTTCAGATAGATATGGCCCATTAAGATCTCACAGCTGACTGGTGGAAACATTTCTTTTGTTGTTTGTTTTTTTAATGTGCATGAATTGAACCGTTTCACCATCAAATATTTGTCTACATATCTATACTGTGAAATTGTGCCAGGCGACTAGATGGAGTTTATGATTTTCAATTAAATCTAGTTGCCGGATTAGTGATATGCCATACTGGGTCAGACTGAGGTCCATCAAGCCCAGTATCCTGGTTGCAACAGTGGTGAATCCAGTTCATAAATACTTAGCATGTTCCCAAAAAGGCACACAGGTTCCACAATGTTTGTCCTGGGCAAGCAGTGGATTTTCCGGGTCCTCTTTAATAATGGTTTATGGCCTTTCCTCCAGGAACTTGTCTAAACCTTTTGTAAACCCAGATACACTAACAGCTTTTACTATACCCTACGATAATGAATTCCAGAGTTTGATTATGCGTTGAGTGAAAAAATATTTTCTCCAATTCGTCTTCAATGGGTTACATTGTAGCGTCATTGCGTGTCCCCCTAGTCTTTCTCATTTTTGATGGCATCAACAATCAATCTATGTTTACACGATCCACTCCATTCTTTAATTAATAGACCTCTATCATATTTCCCCTCAACTGCCTCTTTTCCATGTTGAAGAGCACTAATATTTTAAGCCTTTCCCCATAGGGGTATCCTTCCATCCCCTTTACCATTTTGGTGGCTCTTCTCTGTACCTTTTCTAATTCCGCTATATCCTTTTTAAGATTAGGCGATCAGAATTGCACACAATATTTAAGGTGCAGTTGTACCATGGAACGATACAGAGGCATTATAATATCTTCTGTTTTATTCTCCATTCCTTTCCATATGATTCCTAGCATTCTATTTGCTTTCTTGACTGCCAATGCACACTGGGTGAAGGGTTTCAAGGAGTTATCCACAATGACGCCTAAATCTTTTTCCCAGATGGTGGTTCCTAATGTGGAACCTTGCATCGTGTAACCATAGTTTGGATTGTTCTTTCCTAGATGCATAACTTTGTATTTGTCCACATTAAATTTCATCTGCTATTTGAACATCCTGTCTTCCATTTTATCAATGACCTCTAGCAATTTTTCACAATCCTCTCGTGTTTTAACAACTTTGAATAATTTTGCATCATCTGCAAATTTGATCACCTCACTCGTTATTGCCATTTCCAGGTCATTTATGAATATGTTAAAAAGCAGCAGACCCATCATAGATCCCTAAGGTACTCCACTATTTACCTTTCTCCATTGAGAAAACTGGCCATTTAGCTCTACCCTCTGCTTTCTATCTTTTAACCAGTTCCTGATCCACTATAGTACACTGCCTCCTATCCTATGACTTTTTAATTTCACTCTCATGAGGGTTCTTGTCAAAGGCTTTCTGAAAATCCAGATACACTATATCAACTAGCTCACCTTGGTTTACCTGTTTGTTCACACCTTCAAAAAATATAACAAATTAATAAGACAAGACTTTCCTTGGCTAAATCCATGTTGGCTTTTCCCCATTAAACCATGACTGTCTACATGTTCAGTAATTTTGTTCTTTATAATGGTTTTTACTATTTTGCCCGGAACTGATATCAGGCTCCCATTGGAGGTGGTAGGGATGAGGACAGTATCTAAATTCAAAAAAGCATGGGGCAAACACAGAGGCTCTCTAAAGGAAAAAAGGGGACTCTTGTAGTGGTTGATATGGAAGGGCAGACTAGATAGGCCATGTGGCCTTTTTCTGCCGTCATGTTTCTTTGTTTCTCAGATCACCCCTGGAACCTTTTTAAAAATTGGTTACCTTATCTTCTGAGAGCGAAAAGGTTGCTATTATGAAATTATATTTTGCTAAGAAGGATGTTTCCTTTTGTGGGAGTCCTTTGATGATGTTTCCTGATGTTGCCAAGGTTACCCAGCTCAGACGGGAAGCTTTTATGCAGCTAAAATCTAGGGTTCTTGCTTTGGGAGGTCAGTTTTATTTAAAATTTCCTTGTAAATGCTTTGTTATTTATTTTGGTAATAGATATGTATTTACTGAAGTGTCACAGTTAGAACAGTTTTTGGTGGCTAAGAGCTCGCAATAAGATTATTATATTTTGTTTTGAGTGGTTTGGTTGGGAAGAAAATTGGGGTCTTGATATTTGGTATTCTTAGCTAGCTGTCTTTCATTTAATGTGGTTTCTTGAGATTGTTCCTCTGAAAACATTTAAAACTGTACCATTTTCTTTTGTGTTTCATGTAAGGGAATGTTCTTTTCCAATGTTTACTTTTGTAATCATGACAAATTCAATAAAAATATATAAAAAAAAAAAAAATTGGCATTACATTGGCCAGTCACCAATCTTCAGGTACTGCAGATGATTTATTGATAGTTCACAGATTTACTAATAGTAGGTCTACAATTTCATATTTCAGTTCTTTCAACAGCCTTGGATGAATACCATCCGGTCCAGGTGATTTGCTACTCTTCAATTTATCAAATAGTTGTAATATATCTTCCCGGTTTATTGGTATGTCTTTTAATTCCATTTCAGGTATGGGTAACTTCCCTACATCATCTTCAGTAAAGACTGAAGTAACAAATTCATTCAGTCTATCTGCTGTGATCTTGTCCCCTCTTAGTGTCACTTTTACCCTTCTATTATCTAATGGTCCAACTGAATCACAGGATTTTTTCTATGAATGTACTTGAAAAAGATTTTATTATGTATTTTTGCTTCCACCGCAAGCATTTTATCAAATTCTCTCTTTGCCTGCATTATCAATGCCTTGCATCTAACTTGCCAGTGCTTATGTTTCCAGTTTTTGTCATTTTGTTCCTTTTTTAATTTCCTGAATGATGCTTTTTTGGCTGTTGTTCCATTAGATTCTTAAAAATTTAGACATTATGAGCGTCATTTTAAAAGGTTTAGTAATGATTTGGACATCTGAAGTCGTGCATAGACATCTAAATCACAGACACCTTTCCGTAGCCATTCCACAATTGATGTTTGCAGATGTCTCCAGTGCAGGGGTGTAGCTAAGGTGCTGCAATGTACTTACATGTTCTTGTTCAATCTCAGAAACGTCAGAGACCTCTGCAGGCATGGTAATGTTTATACCTGCTCCAGCCATGAATAGGCATCAGGAAAGTGCTTGTTTTCACCTTAAAACATCCAGAGTATAGAGAAGATGGAGAATTAAGTAAATAGCCTTTGATCACAAAGGCCCACACTGGGATTTGAGCCCTGATCACTCTGCTCTTAAGCTGCTATTCTAACCATTATGCTATTAAATGTTTTGGCTGTGAAATGCTGTGCTGGGGATGAATATATAGATGTTTGATACACGTGCATGTTGGGCACATCCACATTTCCCAAATCATGCCTGAACTTGCACATGCCTGCTTTTTTTTTTTGTTTTTGATATTCTGGCTTTCAACTTGTCAGAAGTCTCACAAACGACCCATCTCAGTCCCTCCAGGAAGACATCATCCACCCCCAAGTGATGGCAGACTTTCTTATAGCTAAACACAAGCACACTGCTGCATCTACCTTAACTATTCTATGCCCCACCTTTTCAACCCCCACAACTCAACCTTGGACCTCATTCCGCAATATCCATCCTGATGAACTGCAGAACATTATCACTCTCATCAATGCCACCACCTCCCCCCCCCCCCCAACCATGCCCAGTATCCTGGATCAAGCAAAGACCTCAATGCTCCCACTCATCTCCATAGTCATCCATGCCTCTCTCAACCAAGCCTACCTCCTCCCCCCCATCACTCAAGCAAGCCTCTGTTAGACCCCTCCTGAAGAAACCCTACCTTGACCCCACCTCACCTGTGTCTTACAGACCCATTGCCAGCATTCCTTTCCTTTCCAAAGTCATCGAAAAAGCAGTACAAGTAGAGCTTCAGGAGCATCTTGACAGATTCGCCGCACTTGACAGCAACCAGCATGGATTTCGTCCACTCTACAGTGCGGAGACTCTTCTCACATCCCTCCTTAACACACTCATAACTGGGACAGAGAAACCCCACTCAGGTTTTATCCTACTATTCCTTGACATATCTGCAGCCTTCGACACAGTATCCCATCAGACTCATCAATCAACTTAACACCATCGGCATCCAAGGCACCCCACTCCAATGGTTTCACTCCTACCTCTTCCAATGAACCCAACAAGTGAGAACTGGAAACCAATCCTCTTTGCTATTTACTCTCCCCCAAGGAGTACCACAAGGATCGGCCCTCTCCTCCCTCTTCAACATCTACATTACTCCCCTCTGTCACATTGTTAAAAGTCTCAGTGTCGGATACCAACTCTATGTGGATGATATAATGATCTTCACCCCTTTCAACACCACCTCTCTCGACTACTACACCCTTACAGCCTGCTTCATTGACATCATCGCATGGTTACAACAGCACAATCGTACAATCAATTTCATCAAAACAGAACTCTTTCATATCTCCAGAGATCCCAGCTTCAACTTTCCACAAAGCATCAAATTGGGTGACACTGAAATTCAGGTCAAACCTCAGATCAAGTACCTTGGTGTAACCCTTGACCACTTCCTGAACTTCCAGCCTCATATCCTAAATACCACAAAGAATATCTATTATAAAATCAGAACTCTTCGCAATCTATGCCCTCTACTACCCCATGATAGCTTCCGCACAGTCTGTCAAACCTCCATCACCCCTCTTATCGACTGTTGCAACTCCATCCTGCAGGGGGTTCCCAAGACCACCCTTGCAGCTCTCCCAGAACACAGCTGCACATCTTATTGCTGGAGCACCCAGGCAGTCCCACATCACGCCCATATTAAAATCCCTACACTGGCTCCCAATTGCATCCCGTATCAGGTTCAAGACTTGTTCTCACACACAGAGCCCTCCTCAATACCACTGCGGAACAGCTACAATCACTAATCAAATGCCCCAACAACAGCAGACTCTGGCACCAAAACACAGCAAATCTCCTTCTACCTGCACAGAGCCCCAAGAAACCTCAATGCACCTGCACAAGAGCCTTCCAATTTTACGCCTCCATCAACTGGAACAAACTACCCCCCCCCCCCCCCCACCATACGGACCCTCCAATCCCATACCCTCTTCAAAAAACAGCTCAAGATCTTTCTTTGAGGAATACTTTAACACATCCACCGCCATGAACCCCCCACAAGAACATACCCTGCTCTTCCTCACCACTCCCACCACCCACCCCCTAACCTCTTTAACCTCCCTCGCCTCATTCCACCCTCAAGTAAGCGAACACAACATCTAATTGCATAGCTTCCATGCTGCTTGTAAATAGTTCAACCTTGTTCTCTGTGAACACTCCTAGCCGAATTGTAATCTGTATATCAAAGTTACTTGTACATAGCTCCAACTGTTCCATGTAAACATTCTTTTTTTCATGTTCTATGTAAACTGTTTTGCCTTGCAGAAAAACGGTATATAAAACCAGTTAAATAAATGTCCCAGATTGCACTTGGATGTCCCACTGTGAAAGGTGCCTCGATGTCTAATAAAATAAACTATAGCCAAATAACTACATAATCAATTCTGC
Source organism: Ichthyophis bannanicus (assembly GCA_033557465.1). Classification (NCBI taxonomy): domain Eukaryota; kingdom Metazoa; phylum Chordata; class Amphibia; order Gymnophiona; family Ichthyophiidae; genus Ichthyophis; species Ichthyophis bannanicus. The sequence goes on along the minus strand of CM066040.1, from coordinate 221,513,437 downwards.
CATTTTTAAAGCTGTCTGAAAAATCATGCTCCAGAATAGCTGAGGATGCCCTGCAAACAACAATAGACATAAATTGTCTAAAAACAGCAGCCAAAGGTTACCACAGATCCAACATTTCTCTATAATTTAGAAACATAGAAACACTGAAACATGATGGCAGAAAATGACTACATAGCCTATCTAGTCTGCCCTTCCATATTAACCACTACAACAGTCCCCCTTTTTTCCTTAAGAGATCCTCTGTGTTTGTCCCATGCTTTTTTGAATTCAGATACTGTCGTCCTCTACCACCTCCACTGGGAGACTATTCTACTCTTTCCGTAAAGCAATGTTTCTGCATATTACTCTTGAGTCTATCCCCTTTCACCCTCATCGTATGTCCCTTCATAGCAGAGCTTGCTTTCAGTCAAAAGAGGCTCTCCTCCTGTGCATTTATGCCACAGAGGTATTTAAACGTCTCAATCATATCACCTCTATCCCGCCTTTCCTCTGAAGTATACATATTAAGATCTTAACTTTGTCCTCTTATGCTTTATATTGAAGACCACTAACCATTTTAGTAGCCACTCTCTCTACTGACTTCAGCCTGTTTATATCCTTTTGAAGGTGTGGTCTCCAGAATTGCACACAATACTCCAAATGAGGTCGCACCAAAGACTTATAGAGAGGCACGGTCACCTCCTTTCTTCTGCTACTCATTCCTCTCCCTATGCACCCAAGCATCCTTCTAGCTTTCACCATTGCCTTTTCTAACCTGTTTAGCTACTTTAAGATCATCAGACACAATCACACCTAGGTCCCGCTCTTCTTTTGTGGAGAGAAGTACTTCTCCCCCTATACTATATTGCTCCCTTGGATTGCTGCAGCCCAAATGCATGACCTCGCATTTTTTAACATTAAATCTCAGCTGCCAAATTATAGACAATTCCTCAAGTTTAACTGTCTCTTGGGGAAACTGCTAGGTACATATGACCTAGATTGGCCACTGTTGGAAACAGAATACTGGGCTTGATGGACCTTGGTCTGACCCAGTATGGCATATCTTATGTTCTTATGTTAGATCTCTCCTCATGTTATCTACACCTTCCTAGGTGTCTGTTGCAGATTTTGGTGTCATCCACAAAGAGGCACATCTTACCCGGCAGCCATTCCGCAATCTCACTAACAAAGATGTTAAAAAGAATCCAACCACTGGTAACTTCCTTCTCCTCAGAGTGAGCTCCATTTACTTGTACCTTTTGCCACGTCCCACTTAGGGTCCATCCCTAGGGTGCTCAGTTTGTTTATAAGTCGCCTGTGCATAACGGTGTCAAAGGCTTTACTGAAATCTAAATACACCACATCTAGGGCTCTTCCTCAGTCCACCTCCCTAGTCACTCGGTCAAAAAAATCAATCGGATTTGTCTGACAAGACCTGCCTCTGGTGAATCCATGCTGCCTTGGATCCTGTAATCCGCTGGACTCCAGAAACCTCACTATTTTCTCTTTCAGCAGTGTTTCCAATAATTTACTCACCACAGAGATTAGACTAACTAGCCTGTAGTTTTCAACCACATCCTTACTTCCGCTTTTGTGTAAAGGGACCACATGTGCCTCTTTCCAGTCCTCAGGCACCACTCCCGACACCAAAAGGCATTGAAAAGATCAGTCAGTGGAGCTGCTAGAACATCCCCAAGTTCCCTCAGTATTCTCAGGTGTATCCCATCTGGTCCCATCGCTTTGTCTACTTTAACTTTAGCTAGTTCCTCACAAACACAGTCTTCTGAAAATAGTTCAAGATGCCCCTCACTTCTGTTCCTGTTTGTGGGTGTTTTTTGAGATCCTGCTCCTGGTTCTTCATCTGTGAACACAGAACAGAAATATTTGTTAAGCAATTCTGTTTTATCCTCATAAGCTTCTCAATATTCCTCCCCTTCACCCTTGAGTCTGACAATACCACTTTTGCCCTTCCTCTTCTCACTAACGTATCTGGAAAAATGTCTCCCCCCCCCCCTCCCCATTTTCTTGCATTGGCTGTTTTCTCCTCTTTTTGAATCTTTGCTTTCCTGACTACTTTGCTAGCTTCGCTAAGTTTTTCCAAATATAGTTTATTTATTTTTATTTATTTAAAAGCTTTTCTATACCGTGCTCTTTAAAATCAGTGCCGTTTACAATTAACACTTCCTTGTACAATGCAGGAAGGACCTGTATTGTACTTACATTGAACAGGTGACGTAACTTGGATTTATAACTGGGGCAACTATATACGTACAGGCTGAGCCCTTTGTCACTACAATGTTCATCGGTATGGCTGGGACTCGTAACTATGTACAAAACTTGTCATTTATTTACAGTTATTTACAGTCTTCCTTGCCTGTCTTCCTTTCTCTGTGATCTTTTGTATTTCCTGAAGGGCCTCCTCTTATTCTTCACCTTTTCAGCTACTTCTTTTGAAAACCATAGCAGTCTCCTTTTCCTTTTACCTTTATTTACCATTTTAACAAAAAGATTGGTTGCCCTTAAAATATCCCCTTTCAGTTTTGCCCACTGTTTTTCTACATCCTCCAGCTGTTCCCATCCCACTAAAGACTCCTTAAGGTATTCGCCCATCTTGGCAAAGTTAGTTTTTCTAAAGTCTAAGACCTTCGCTTTTGAATGGATTTTATCAGCTGTAGTCCTAATACTGAACGACACCATCTGGTGATCCCTGGATGTGACACAATCTCCCACTGTAACATCAAATAGAAACATAGAAATTTGACGACAGAAAAAGACCACATGGCCTATCTAGTCTGTCCTTCCATATCAACAACTACAACAGTCCCCTTTTTACCTTTAGAGATCCTCTGTGTTTGTCCCATGCTTTTTTGAATTCAGTTACTGTCCTCATCTCTACCACTTCCACTGGGAGACTATTCCACGGATCCACTACTCTTTCAATAAAGAAATATTTCCGCATATCACTCCTGAATCTATCCCCCTTCACCCTCATCCCATGTCCCCTCATAGCAGAACTTGCTTTCAATTGAAAGAGGCTCCATCCCTGAACATTTATGCCACAGAGGTATTTAAACATCTCAATCATATCACCTCTATCCAGCCTTTCCTCTAAGGTGTACATATTAAGATCCTTAAGTCTTTCCTCATATGCTTTATAATGAAGACCACTAATCATTTTAGTAGCCACCCTCTAAAATGATTAGTATACTTTCACCATTGGTAAGCAGCAAGTTCAGTATGACCCCTTCACGTATGGGTTCTTTTATCAGTTGCCTGAATAGTTTTTCCTGTAGAGAATCCAGGATCTCCTTACTTCTAGATGAACTGCATCAAGGATATGCCAATCCACATCCAGCATATTGAAATCCACTATCAGTAGCACTTCCCCTTTCCTGGCAATGCTGAGTATGTCTTCAATTAAATCTCCATCCGCATCTTCTCCCTGTGAAGGAGGTCCATATAGCACACCAATGCAAATAGATTTCTCTTTCCCTCTTGCTAATTTAACCCACATTGCTTCCTCTCTCTCCCTTTTAAGCCCTGTATTTCCCTAGCTTTAATATTATTTTTTCTCCGGGAACAAGCAGGAAGTCAGTCCTCACATATGGGTGACGGAGCCTGCATGGAGCAAATCCCCAGCTTTCAAAGAAAGCCTTTGGGTTTCTACCATGCATGCATGCTCCCCTTTCCACCCAAGGGTGCCATCTTGCTCAGTCTCCTTTTTTCCATGGAGCCCACCAGATGTTGTGTTTTCCCCCCGAAAAAGTTGATTTTTCTCAAGTTTCTTACTCATCTCCGGTTTTGCACCGGTACCTTTCCTGCACGCCAACCTTGTTGCCTTGGTATCGGGGACAACTTCCTTTTTATTTAAGTTTCGATTTTCTTGGTTTCTTCATTCCTTTTTCTCCGCTAACAGTCCGAAGGGTCTTCGTCCATGCTGGGGTTCTTTTTCCCCCTATGGTGACCAGCGGCTTTAAAAAGTGTGATCGGTGCACTAAAATAATGTCCCTGACCGACAGACATGACTGCTGCCTCCAGTGCCTCGGTGCGGACCACAACCCGGCGGTCTGTGGCCTGTGCAAGAAGATCTCTTCCAAGGGCTTAAAGAGCCACCAGCAGTAGCATGACAAAATTTTTCCAGAATCCCTGATGCCTCCAAGAGCCAGGACCTCATCTGAGGCCTCGACACCTTGGGAGGAACACTCGAGCCCAAGCATTGTCGTGGGTCCTCGGAGAGGGGGTCTCCCTCGAGGGAACTGAAGCGGAAGAAGAAGTCCTCGAAGGCGGTGTTCTTGGACAGCTCTGACTGACCAGGGTCCTCCCGAGCCCGGTCGCAAAGCCTCGGGCGCCCGCCTGAGCCGTCAGAGAGGGAGTGACCGGCCAAGGCCCCCAGAAGGATCCGACTGTGGACCGACCTCGCCAGCTAGACAGTCCTCATCGAGGATTCCCCTCCAGGGGAGCCGGCATCAGACCCAAGTCCCTCAGAGCACGCGCTGAAGGCTGCGGAGCCACCTGGGCTGGAGTCCAGGATGGTGGCCTTGGAGCACAGTGTAACTGCCTTCTTGGACCAGCAGTGGGCACTGATGTCCGGCATGTCTGGTTCCTCCGCCCCGACCACCGGGCGTTTGATGTCGAAGAAGTCCCCAGAGGCCAAGCCAATCCTCGGTCATGCGGGCCCAAGTAGATCCTCGGCTGAGGTCATGCTCGGTCTCCCACTCGACAGGGCCGAAGTCATCCCTGATGAGCCTTCCGTGGTCAAGTCACAAGGCCCGAGGAACAGCATCCCCTTGAGTCCTCCTCAGAGTATTTCGACTGGGAGACCGAAGATAAGGAGTCCTTAGACACCCATCGGCACAGAGATGTCCCCTTGGATTCCCTGGTCTCTGAACTTTGGAGAAGGTCCCCACCAGAGGACATGGGCTTCTTGGACCTCATTAAAGACATGTCCAAGGCTTTGGCATTTCCCAGAGTCTGAGGATTATCCTCAGGCCAACGAGCTTGAGATCCTCCAATACGAGGCTCCCCCTCGGGAATCGCTCATGATGCCCATTCCTCCCATCCTGGAGCAGCTTGTGTTCTGTATGTGGGAGACACCGGCGTCAGTGCCGGTGGTCAGCAAGCAGCTCGCCTCGATGTATCGAGTCCGTTTTTACATATAGTGTGTGGTGAACAGCGCCCTCCTGAGCCTATGGAAACGGATGAAAATCCTGAGGTTCAGCAGGATTTATGCCTATTTGAGAAACCAAGGAAGAAAGAGAGACTCTATTCCACAGAGCTGAGCATGGAGACCAGCCCAGGGGAGGAGTCCTGCAGTCCTGATTGGGCACACCCTGCCCTTGGAAGGGGCGTGTCCAGGAGAGAACGTGGTTTTAAACCAGAGCATGGCTTTGCTAGTCAGATGGAGAATGAGAGAAAGAAGGAGAGGAGGAGGAATGATTGGAAGTCCAGAAGACAGTATGCTGATACTTGGGAACCTGGCATTGGAAGGAGACCTGCAAAGTTCTATTCAGAGGCAGTGAGTAGAAGTCCCAAGGAGAGAGGACCTAGCCCTGAATTAGACAACCATTGGAAGGCACAGCCCTGGGAAAGGAAGCCTTCAAGGCAGGCACAAGAAAGAAAACAATCATTCTGTGAAGTACCGTTTGAGCCAGAGAGCAACAAACATTCTAACAGCTGGAGAACGTTGGAGCCATCTGAAGTCAGAACGGCATGGCAACAAGTAAGTGAATTGCCACAAAGTTTCCAGGCTGAACGTAAAGCTAACTCTCCTGTGTGTGAAACATTAGCAAAAGAGACTAGCAGTTACTCTGACACAATTAATCTAAGAGAGGAGAAAATAAACAGCCTTAAGCCAGAGGGAAGTTGTATAGCTGATAGCAATTCCCTATCTCACAAACAGCAGGCTGAATTGCTCCTACAGAGTTTTAAGCAGTTTTTAGAGTTGCAAGCTAGAAGACAGCCAGTGTTACCAGAAGCCAGTAATTCCATACAGCTTGAAGAATTAACACAAGATAATACAGACTTACCAGATTGTGAGAGCATGGATTGCACGGTCTGCTGTGTAGAGATGCCAAGCTGAAGGAAACTGCTTTTTACCGTATGTGAATTGAATGCTACGGAGCTGTTGTATTGCCTTGCTGAGAAAGCTCTAATTATGTGCACCTGATTTTCCCCCAGCACTGTGAAGGTAACAGTGGCTGAAAGAGGCTGCAGTGAAGCTAACTGACCTCTTGGGGCAAAGTGAGTAATTTGCTGAGAAGTGAAAAGAAGCAGTTATACTTTGAGTTGCCTTTATCCTAAGTTTTCCTGTTAGCATTTTGAAGCACCTATTTTGTTTGCATTTATTTGCCATGTGATGGAACAATATCCTTTACTATAATAAAAATACTGGAAACCCCATAATTACAACTCTTTATTTCGGAGCGAGAGGAGCAGGAACTACAATACCCAGCATTCCCTGGATACAGGTTACTCTCCTTCCTCACGAAGCATCAGACCGCCGCTCCTGTCTTTAGCCCCAAGGCCGGGCAGGAGCGCCGCAAGTGGCTACGTTGGCAGGATTTTCCACGCATGCGCAAGGTGCCGCGCAGAAAACTACAGAAAAGCAGCTGCAAGAAAGACCCCGAGTGCAGACCATCCTGAAAGGAAGGAAAGAGTCCCAGCATCGGAGTGTCAGCTGCAACGAGGTTGTGGAAAGCGTGAGGCAACACCTGAGCCAGGTAATAAGTGTCCACCTGGGAAAGGATAAGGATACAGGGCTGAGAGTGTTTGCCAGCTAGTTGAAAAAAAAAAAAAGGGAAAAGTTTTTTTTTTTTTTAAAGTGTGAGGTACCGCACTTGGGGTTTTTTTTCTGTCTGTTTGTATTCACAGGTACTAAAGATGTCTCTGGATCCAGCAGAGGTATTTAAATGGATGGCCACTCAACTCGAGAGACAGCGAGACTTGAGTCTAGAATTCCAGGAAAAGAGTGCTGCTGCCCTGCAGGCTCAGCAGCGACCCCTACTGGACATGCTACAAGCATGGGTAGCTGAGCAGAAGACGACACAGGAGAAACTGTCCGTTCCCCCAGGTTTTTCTGCTACCTCTGCGCATAGTCTAAATGCAGGGACTATGTTTAATTTTGGCCAGTTAAAGGACAATGAGGATGTTGACAATTTTATTGAGTGTTTTGAAAGAGTGGCACAGTTAAGTGCATGGCCAAAAGAGTGTTGGGCCATCAGATTTGCAGCTTCCCTTACTGGAGAAGCAATGGCTGCCTATAGGAGCATGCCATCCGACCTTGCCGGAAATTATGAGGAGGTGAAAAGAGCGGTCCGGGAAAGGCTAGGCCTTACACCGCTAGCCTACCATAATCTCCTGCGAGCGGTTAAATAAAAACAGGGTGAGACACCGAAAGCCTTAGTATACAGGATAAGCATGTTGTTAAATAAATGGCTTAATCCAGAGAATAGGACTAAAGAGTCTATATTGGAAAGCTTAGTTGTAGAGCAATACATGAATGCTGTACCCAATGAAATAAAAACCTTCTTGATTCTGCAAAGCTGCAAAACCCCATAGGAGGCAGTAGACCTCACAGAACGCTTCTTGCAGGCCAAGGTAATGGCTCATGAAAGCAGTAGTGATTTAAAGGGGGCAGCAATACCTGAGTCAGAAAGGAAGTGGAAATTTCAGAATGAAGCAAGCAAAATGTGTATGACAACTGTGAAGGATAGGTTACCGCCTAGGAAGTGTTTTAAATGTGGGCGAGAAGGGCATATACAGAAGAATTGTTTTAAGACTGCCTTAGTAGCAGAAAGTGCACAAAAAACCCGAGAAGGATTTCTCATTGAGGTAGAGGTGCAGGGAATTGCTACTACCGCGTTATTGGATTCTGGTGCGGAGCAGACAATGCTCTCCAAGGCGCTGTGGCAGCAAATCCAAGCATCAGGGGTAGCAATTCAGCCTGTTCGTAACGTGAAGATCCGCTGTGTACATGGAGGTACATCACTATACCCTGTATACAACCTTCAGGTGAAAGCGCTAGGTGTGCTTAAGAAAATTCCCATCGCAGTGGTCCCCAAGCTACCTCATAATATAGTTTTGGGTAAAGACTGGCCACATTTCCATAAAGGGGTGGAACAAGGCTTATTCTTAAAAGAGCAAGAAGCTACCAGAGAGTCCCCGGTAGAAGCTCTAACCCAAGCCAATAAGAAAAGTATAGTGCCTAGTCCTTTGTTTGCCCACCTGAAAAAGCAAAAAGGGAAAACACCGCCTTCAAGAGAGGAAATAGTGAAGAAACCAGTGTTTGTACTGAGATTCTGCAAGATGAACCCTAATGCTCAACCCCCTAAGAGAGCTTCAAGTAACTCAGCAGGTTATGACCTCTGTAGTGCTGAGGAGGTCATAGTTCCTAAGCAAGGGAAAGCATTAATAGATACCGCTCTACAGATGGAAATGCCACTAGGCTGTTACGGCCGGATAGCCCCACGATCGGGCCTTGCTGTAAAGCATTTTCTAGACATAGGAGCCGGAGTGATAGACCCGGATTATAGAGGTTCTATTAAAATTCTTATGTTTAACTTTGGCAAGGAGGACTTTAAAGTCAAGGTTGGAGATCGAGTAGCTCAACTAATCTGCGAGCGTGTGGGTCTGCCTCCGCTGGAAGAAGTATCCAGCCTGTCAACAACGGCTTGTGGAGCAGGTGGATTCGGGTCAACAGGGGGTACCAGTTTCCAAGCTCTAGCCGCAGTAGTAGAAGAAAAGGAAGAGGAAGACCTGGGGCCACAAATCGCAGTATGTAAAAGCCACCCAGAGCCTAGAGTAGATGAAGGCTTGTCTTGGGCACAAAAGCAGGAGTTGGTTCAGCTACTAACAAGATACCAGGATGTCCTCACACCAATGCCAGGCAAGACGGACCTGATCGCCCATGGGATCATAACGCCGCCTGGCGAAATAGTACGCCAACGTCCATATAGGCTGCCAGAAGCCAAGAAGGAGGAGGTCATATGGCAGGTACAGGAAATGTTGCAGATGGGCATTATAGAAGAGTCGCGGAGCCCATGGAACAGCCCAATTGTTCTAGTTCCCAAGCCCGACGGCTCCATAAGGTTCTGTATCGACTTCCGGAAAGTTAATTTAATATCTCGTTTCTATACATATCCGATGCCCAGAATAGAAGAACTTCTGGATCGCCTAGGCCGTGCCAAATACCTCACCACATTGGACATGTCGAAAGGATACTGGCAGGTCCCACTAACCAGGGATGCCAGACAGAAGACTGCGTTCAGCACCCCGGTAGGCCTGTACCAGTTTAAAAGAATGCCTTTCGGCCTACACGGAGCTGCTGCTACGTGTCAGCGATTAATGGATTTGGTTCTGCGACCGCATCAAACATACGCTGTGGCTTATATGGATGATGTGGTCATTCACAATGACAATTGGACACAACATCTCCCACGAGTTGAAGCCGTTCTTAGAGCACTTAGGGATGCTGGCCTTACGTTAAACCCGGCTAAGTGTTTATTTGGAGGCCGGGAAGTTAAATATTTGGGTCACCTGGTGGGTAATGGGGTGGTGAAGCCCCTTACTGATAAGATAGCTGCTGTTCAAGCATTCCCCAAACCACTTAACAAGAAGCAGTTAAGGAGCTTCCTAGGCTTAGTGGGGTATTACAGACGGTTTGTTCCAGGATTTGCAGAGAAGAGTGCCCCTCTAACTGAAATGTTAAAGAAGAATGCGCCTAACCAACTGAGATGGCGGGAAGAGGCAGAAGAAGCATTCCACCTGTTAAAGAACAAGTTGTGTGCAGCACCGGTTCTCAGAGGTGTGGATTTTTCCCAACCATTTTTGGTACAGACTGACGCGTCGGAGACGGGCCTTGGCGCAGTACTGTCCCAGCGTCATGATGGTACGGAACACCCCGTGTTATACCTCAGCAGGAAGCTAGCCCCAGCGGAACAGCGCTATTCAACAATTGAACGTGAGTGTCTGGCTATTAAGTGGGCCATAGACGCGCTGCGCTTTTATCTCACGGGGAGACGTTTCACCTTGATTACCGACCACGCACCACTCAAATGGCTAAACCAGATGTATAACCATAATGCAAGGTTAACTCGTTGGTTTATGGCCCTCCAAGCGTTCGACTTTCAAGTGGAACATAGAGCCGGACGGCTCCACCAGAACGCAGATGCCCTGAGTAGAATCACGTGCTGTGCCTCTGGTCAGAAGCCAGCCCGTGATATCTTAAGGGGGGGGATCTGTGGTGAACAGCACCCTCCTGAGCCTATGGAAACGGATGAAAATCCTGAGGTTCAGCAGGATTTATGCCTATTTGAGAAACAAAGGAAGAAAGAGAGACTCTATTCCACAGAGCTGAGCATGGAGACCAGCCCAGGGGAGGAGTCCTGCAGTCCTGATTGGGCACACCCTGCCCTTGGAAGGGGCGTGTCCAGGAGAGAACGTGGTTTTAAACCAGAGCATGGCTTTGCTAGTCAGATGGAGAATGAGAGAAAGAAGGAGAGGAGGAGGAATGATTGGAAGTCCAGAAGACAGTATGCTGATACTTGGGAACCTGGCATTGGAAGGAGACCTGCAAAGTTCTATTCAGAGGCAGTGAGTAGAAGTCCCAAGGAGAGAGGACCTAGCCCTGAATTAGACAACCGTTGGAAGGCACAGCCCTGGGAAAGGAAGCCTTCAAGGCAGGCACAAGAAAGAAAACAATCATTCTGTGAAGTACCGTTTGAGCCAGAGAGCAACAAACATTCTAACAGCTGGAGAACGTTGGAGCCATCTGAAGTCAGAATGGCATGGCAACAAGTAAGTGAATTGCCACAAAGTTTCCAGGCTGAACGTAAAGCTAACTCTCCTGTGTGTGAAACATTAGCAAAAGAGACTAGCAGTTACTCTGACACAATTAATCTAAGAGAGGAGAAAATAAACAGCCTTAAGCCAGAGGGAAGTTGTATAGCTGATAGCAATTCCCTATCTCACAAACAGCAGGCTGAATTGCTCCTACAGAGTTTTAAGCAGTTTTTAGAGTTGCAAGCTAGAAGACAGCCAGTGTTACCAGAAGCCAATAATTCCATACAGCTTGAAGAATTAACACAAGATAATACAGACTTACCAGATTGTGAGAGCATGGATTGCACGGTCTGCTGTGTAGAGATGCCAAGCTGAAGGAAACTGCTTTTTACCATATGTGAATTGAATGCTACGGAGCTGTTGTATTGCCTTGCTGAGAAAGCTCTAATTATGTGCACCTGATTTTCCCCCAGCACTGTGAAGGTAACAGTGGCTGAAAGAGGCTGCAGTGAAGCTAACTGACCTCTTGGGGCAAAGTGAGTAATTTGCTGAGAAGTGAAAAGAAGCAGTTATACTTTGAGTTGCCTTTATCCTAAGTTTTCCTGTTAGCATTTTGAAGCACCTATTTTGTTTGCATTTATTTGCCATGTGATGGAACAATATCCTTTACTATAATAAAAATACTGGAAACCCCATAACTACAACTCTTTATTTCGGAGCGAGAGGAGCAGGAACTACAATACCCAGCATTCCCTGGATACAGGTTACTCTCCTTCCTCACGAAGCATCAGACCGCCGCTCCTGTCTTTAGCCCCAAGGCCGGGCAGGAGCGCCGCAAGTGTCACTCCTCCTCCCCTTCTTCCTACCCTGTCCTTTCTGAATAAGGTATAGCCTGGTATAGTTACATCCCAGTTATGTTTGTCCATGAACCATGTTTCTGTTACTGCCACTAAATCCAAATCAGCCACTCCCATTAAAGGTTCTACATCTGGGATCTTATTTCACATGCTATGGGCATTTATACACACCGCTTTACATATGTTGCTTCTTTTACCCATTTTCATAAAGGTATTTAATGTTTCACTTACCTGAGGGCTTTCACTTATCTGGGGTTTTCTTCACCCATCCCCAATGAATCTAGTTTAAAGCCCTCTTCAATAGGTTAGCCAGTCTACTATTGAAGACATGTCGACCCTTCTTGGACAGATGGATGCCATCTCTGTTCTGCAACCCTTGGAACAGCATCCCATGGGCCAGGAAACCAAAACGCTCTCACTGACACCATCCATGCAGCCATGAATTTATCTCCAGGATGCGAGCTTATCTGCCTTGGCCTTTACCCTCAACAGGGAGTATTGAAGAGAATAGCACCTGCACACGAGAACACAACCTGTGCACCAATCTGCTTCACCCTCTGTCCCAGAGCTATGAAGTCACTTTTGATATGCTCAGAGGGATACCTGGCAGTATCATATGTGCCGACATGGATGAGCAACATTGGGTAATAGTCAGTTGGCTTGATGAGTCTGGGCAAAATCTCCGTAACATGTCAGATTTTCGCACCTGGCAGACAGCATACTTCTCTGGACAACAAGTCTGGTCAGCAGATGGATGCCTCAGTATCCATCAGAAGAGAGTCCCCAACCACCACTACACTTCACTTCCTTGTGGTAACTGATTCTGCAACTTTGGAGTGCTCGAGCTCTGGTTCTTCTCTTTCCTGGGATACTTTCACCTCCTCCACTTCCAGGGCTACATAATGGTTCTTCAATTCAAGGTATGAAGGAGCAGGATTGGTGATTCTGCATGCCCTGGTGACTCCTGTCCAGTCTTCATCATTCTATAGGCTCCCATCTTCTCCTCTGCTGGAGAGCTTGCATGTTTCAAGAAGCATCTCATCAATGTGCTTCTCACTGTCTTGAATGCTCCTCAGCTTTACCATCTCTTCTCTGAGCTCCTTCACTTGTTTCTGGAGAGCTTCAGCATGCAGGTATCCTGCACATGGAACCGGTCCTTCAACTGGTATTGGGATCTCTGTCTGGAGAGAGCCCGAAGCTGTAATGGGGGCAACAGCTTTGGCTATATGATTTTTCACAGTCATTGTTCAGTTGGTGGAGCTTAGATACCCGTTGAAGTAAAAGAGAGAGAGACCTACCAAAGTACCAGCTAATTTCCCAGCTGTCCTTTCAGAGAAAAAACAACCTTTTTTAAGTGTGTTCTAAATGTGCTAGTCCAAGTCCCTGTGTGTAGCTAATTGGGGAGGTGCCCTATAAAGCAAGACTGCTCACATGGGGTGGGTTGGAGTTTTGGGGGTAAGGGGAGTTTTGGGGGTAAGGAGAGAACTAACACCTAATGAGGTGTCAGCTTCAAAGATCTAAGGAAGATACTGAAAGCAGAGTTTCTAAACCTACACTACTAAAGAAAATATTTCCCCTTTTGAACTAAGGCAGCAAAAGAATGTAACTTTGTTTTAAAAATGTACCAAAAAACCTTTTAAGAGCTCTCAGGCAGAGAACTAGCAATTAATAGCCACACACCCTTACCTTTGCTTGAAATGCACAGCCTCTGTTAGGAATGCCTCCTCTGTGCATATATTCTGAAAGTGTATACTTTCTGAAAGTCCTGTCCTGAATTTATCTTTTTATTTATTGAACTGCACTTGATATACCACATCAAGAACAAATGTCCATCTGAGCAGTTTACAAAGTTCTACAAAGAGTTGGGGGAGACGAAGTAGAATAGAGAAAGAGAAGGCAAAACTGCCAAATAGAAAGCCAGCAGGAGAGAAAGAAGTTACATTTCTATTGGGGAGGAGTGTGGGGAACAAAAAAAAAGAATAGAGCAGAGCAACACCAGGAGGGATAATTAGGAAGAGATGGATTGAGGAAAGGCTTTCGGGGGGGGGGGGAGTTAAATTTCAGGAAAGAGGGTTCAAGGCAGAGTGAGGGGGCTAGGGAATTCCAGAGTGAAGGTCCAAGGTAGGAAAATGAGGAGTTTCTAGAGATGACTAGACAGAGGGCTGAGAAGGGGGGAGCTGCATTAGAAGAGTGGAGGGAAAGAGGAGGTGATGGCGAGATTAGCATAGCTAGGTAAGGAGAGCATGTGGAATAAAAAGCACGGTGAACAAGAAAGTATTTTGAAGTATATACGATAATGAATCAGTAGCCAACAGAAAGAGATAAGAGGGGCGTATGATCAAAATGGTGACAATTAAAGATATGTTTTGCAGCAGAAGATTGAATTAGTTGAAGGCAATGGAGGGAAAATTGAGGGAGACCAGAAAGAAGGGAATTGCAGTAATCTAAGTGAGTAATGATAAGAGCAAGAATGAATTGAGTGCACTGATGGATAGTGAGAAATGAGCGGATTGAACGAATGTGACATAGTGCAAAGAAGGATGACTGGGAAATAGTATTAAGTGAGCTTTAAAAGTGAGAGCAGAGTCTATAGGAATGCCCAGAGATTTGATGAAATCACAAAAGTTTAACAGCGTAGCAGCAATGACAGGGCAAGGGAGAAAGCTGACAAGATGGAGAAGGAAAAGCAATAGATTTTCATTTGAACATTTTAAGAGAAAGTGGTGGTTAGTAAGCCAATGGTGTACTTCCTTAAGACACAGAGCAATGAGTAAACCCACTGTGGTACTCCAGTACTTGCTTCATCTATCGCAATCCGGACTTAAGTCAAACTCCCTCAGAGTGCATCTGAGTGCCCTCTCCGCGAACCACCACTTGATAGATGGCAAGCTTCTATCCGTGCAGCCCTTCATTATCCATTTCATGCAGGGCTTACTGCTATCTAAGCCTCCCATTGTCCCGCCCCCAGCAGGATAGGGCCTCAATGTGGTTCTGGCACAGCTCACCAAGCCACCCTTCGAGCCTTTGATGACCTGCCACCTATGATACATCTCCTGGAAGGTTGCCTTCCTGGTGACACTCTCCTCTGCCCGCAGAGTCAGTGAGCTTCAGGCCCTGGTGGCAGAGCCACCCTACACCAGATTCTACAAGAACAGGGTCGGACTCCGCACTCACCCAAAATTCCTGCCTAAGGTAGTGTCTGACTTTCATCTCAACCAGGAGGTAGTACTTCCTACATTCTTCCTGCAACCTTATGCCGATAGGGCATCGGCTGTCCTCCATACTCTGGAGTGCAATAGGGCCCTGTCCATCTACCTTCAGTGCACCCAGGACCATCGCAAAACTTCACAGCTTTTTGTCTGATATGACCCCAGTCATCTGGGGGAAACTGTCACCATACAGCTTCTGTCCGTCTGGATGGCAGATTGCATCGCCTTTGCACACAGTTGAGCTGAGGTTCCCCTGGAGCACCGAGTCACGGCGAACAATGTCATGGTGACGGTGACCTCTGTCACGAACCTCCGGTCGGTGCCTTTGGCCGATATCTGCCAGGCTGCCACCTGGTCATCCATCCACACTTTCACAGCCCATTACTGCCTGAAGAGGGAGTCCTGACAAGACAGTGCCTTCGGCCAGGCTGTACTCCATAACCTCTTTGAGGTTTAGTCATATCCTGCCCTCTGACCCTTCTTGTTCACGCTACTGGAACCTCTGTTCTGCCTGGACACCAGGGGCCCTCAGAGTCTGTCCTTAGGTTCACTTGCAGCCAGTCCTTGGTAGCCTGAAGCTAGGAAGTCCCATATGTAAGGACTGACTTCCTGCTTGTTCCTGGAGAAAGCATAGTACTCGCCTGTAACAGCTGTTCTCCAGGGACTTCAGGAATTAGTCCTTACAACACTCCCTCCTCCCCTTGGAGTTGCTGCTTATGTTTATGTTTATTAAGATTCTTGATATATCGCGCCTTATTAAAACAGGGCGGTTTACAAAATTCCAAAAATAAAAAGAGAAAGGCCATTGGCCAGAAGGAGGAAAGGAACACCATCAAATGACAGGACAGATAAAGAAAGAGAGGAGAGAAAAAGGAGAGAGTAGAGAGGGGAGGGAGCTAAGGACTTCAGGACAACTGTAGTGGAGGAGGTCTGGAAGTGGCAGGTGGTAAATTGAAGGCCACCTGGAACAAATGGGTCTTCAGGAGGGTCTTGAATTTGGGAAATACTGATTCTTGGTGCAGTGTGGAGGGGAGAGTGTTCTAGAGGGAAGGGTCCAGGAAGAAAAAGGCAGAATGGCAGGTAGACTGAAGGTGAGCATGGGAGGGAGATGGGAGCACCAAACAATTGATGTGGACGGAGCCCTCTTCTTAGTGGGGCTCTAGCTATGGCACCTGACTGAGCAAGATGGCACCCTTGGGTGGGAAGGGGACCACGCATGTGTAGTAGTATCTCCTGAAGGCTTTCTTTGAAAGCCGGGGAGATGCTTCTGTGAGGGCTCCATCGGAGTCAACATCACCCATATGTGAGGAGTGATTCATGCTGTCCCTGGAGAACACCTGTTACAGGTGAGTAACTATGCTTTACTGTTCTACAATTACTGTGGCCATACTTTCCTGATGGTATCCAATCCTTTTTGATCATGGAGGCCAACAAGGTTAAGCCTGGTTAGTACTTGGATGGGAGACTACCTTGGAATACCAGGTGTTGTATACTGTGTGGAAGAAAGGCCTGGCAATTTACTTCGAGTTTGCATCTTGCCAAAAGAATCTAAGAGATGGACCACAATCCATAAGGTTGCCAAGAGCTGACGTTGACTCAACAGCATACAACATACCACAATTGCAGAGATTTTTATTTGGTATAGAAAATGATTAATAATTGCTGTTCACTGTGCTGGGGATCAACAGACTTTAAATGCAAACTGAAAGAAACTGGTTAAAAGATAGAAAACAGAGAGTAGGGCTAAATGACCAATTTTCTCAATGGAGAAAGGTGAATAGTGGAGTACCGGCTAGGGCCACTGCTTTTTGATATCTTCATAAATGATCTGGAAATGGGAATAATGAGTGAGGTAATCAAATTTTCAGATGACACAAAATTATTCAAAGTTATTAAAACGTAAGAAGATTGTGTGAAAAATTGCAAGAGGACCTTGATAAATTGAAAGATTGAACACCCAAATGGCAGATGAAATTTAAAGTGGACAAGTACAGAGTTAGGGAAGAACAACCCAAACTATGGTTACATGATGCAAGGTTCCACATTAGGAACCACCACCGAGGAAAAGGATTTAAGCTTCATTGTAGGTAATATGTTGAAACCTTCCTCCCAGTGTGCAGTGGTGACCAAGAAAGCAAGTAAAGTGTTAGGAATCATAAGGAAAAGAACAGAGGGCAAAACTAAGGATATCATAATGCCTCTGTATCATTCCATGGTTCGACCACACCTTGAATATTGTGCAATTCTGGTTGCTATATCTTAAAAAGGATATAGTGGAATTAGAAAAGGTGAAAAGGTACAGAAAAGAGCCCCCAAAACGGTAAAGGTAATGGAAGGATACCCCTATGAGAGAGACTTAAAAGATTAGGGCTCTTCTACTTGGAAAAGAGACAACTGAGGGGAGATATGATAGAGATCTATAAATGTATTAATGAAGTGGAATGGGTAAACGTAGATTGGTTGTTTATGCCTTCAAAAAGTATAAAGACTAAGGAACTTTCAATGAAGCTATAATGTAGCCCATATAGGACTAATAAGAGAAAATATTTTTTCACTCAATGAGTAATCACATTCTGGACTTCCTTACAGGAGGATGTAGTAAAAGTTGTTAATATAGCAGGGTTTAAAAAAGGTTTGGGCAATTTCCTGGAGGAAAAGTCCATAAAGCATTATTAAAGACCAGGGAAATCCACTGCTTACCCTGGGATAAGCATTATGGAATCTCTGTACCTTTATGGGAACCTGTAAGGTACTTGTGACCTGAATTGGCCACTGTTGGAAAGAGGTTACTGGGCTTTGATAGACCTTGGTCTGATGCACTATTGTATTTCTTATGTTCTTATGTTTCTTTTACTTTTGATTTACTGTACCTTCCTCCCCCCTCTCGCACTGTTTAGGACACTTCTGATTACCTCTGTTTGCTGTATTCCCCTTTCCATTCTTGCCCAGTATTTCTTTTGATGTGGAGCATTTTTGTGTCTTATTTTCTTTGTTTTGCTGTGTTTTCACTTCCCCCTCTTATTTTCCTTTTCAGCTAGGCTGCAGGAAGTTTGTTCTAGTGTTCACTGTACCTTTCGCTCCCCTCCCTTATCCAATATAAAATCCTCACTTTTGTACACAGATCTCTGGCCACTGGTGTCCCACTCTATCTCACTGATTTAGTTCATTTCCATTGCCCCTCCAGAGCTCTTAGATCAATCCATGCTAATCGCTTATTTCTTCCTTCTCCCTCACAGGCCCACCTCGAATCCACTCGCTCTTCTGCCTTTTTCTTTCTTGGCCCTCGTCTCTGGAACTCATTACCATCAGCTTTACGTCTGGAACTTTCTTTTCGCCCTTTCAAAGCCAAACTTAAGACTCACCTCTTTTGCTCAGCTTTTGATCTTCCTCCCCCTCCACTACTGTCTATTCTTTCGCATTGTCTCCTACCGCTATCCCTTTCCTGTAATTAATTGGCGTTCTTTTCCTGTCTCTTTTTTCCAGTAGTAACCTTTTGTTTTTATTGTAAACCACCGTATACCTCTTGGTCCAGGCGGTATAATAAGTTTTAAATAAAGATAAAGATCCCTGTAAATGGTATTTCTTTTGTCTGGGCACAGCCCAGGTATTTACTCAAGCTGCTGACAACCCATGAAGCTGCCTAGTTCAGAGCTCAGCAATGCTTGGTGGCAGCTGTCTTTGGTTTCTCTTCCCACCCCTACTTCACAGGGCTGGTTTAAGAGGCACTGACACGGGCCATATGAGGTGAAGGGTGCTAGAAGCCTGCCTCACCAGCTTACCTCTTCACAGCTGTGAGAGCATTTACCCTTTCTCCTGTGCCTGTGCTAAGTTGCAGCCATCAGCACTGTCACACTTCTAAAATTCACACAGGCATTTCCTGTTTCGCGTGCAAACAGGAAGTACTTGTGTTATAGAAACATGATGCAGAAAAAGACCATATGGTCTATCTAGTATGCCTTTCCATGCCAATTACTGTGGTCCATTTTTTCCTTTAGAGAACTTCTGTATTTGTCCCATCAGATAGTGTCCTCATCTCTAATCTCCAATGGGAGACTATTCCAATAAATATTTCCATATATAACTCCTGAGTCTATCCCCTTTCAACTTTATTCTATGCCCCCTTGTTACAGAGCTTTCTTTCAATTGAAAAAACTCTCCTATGCATTTAAGCCATAAAGGTATTTAAACATCTCTATCATATCTCCTCTCTCCCGCCTTTCCTCCAAAGTATACATATTGAGATCTTTAAGTCTGTCCCCAGGTATGCCTTCTAACAAAGCCCACCAAACATTTTGGTAGCCACCCTTCACACTTTTTACTGCATTCTGTTTATATCTTTTTGAAGATGTGATCTTCAGAATGAGGTCTCTCCAAAGACTTATACAAAGGCACTATCACCTCCTTTTTTCTGCTGGCCATTCCTCTCCCTCTGTACCCAAACATCCATCTGGCTTTCACCATCACCTTTTTTACCTCTTTAGCCATTTTAAGATCATCAGAAACAATCACGCCCAGGTCCCACTCTTCTTTTGTGGCAGAAGTACTTCATCCCCGATACTGTACCACTCCTTTGGATTTTTGCAGCCCAAATGCATGACTGTGCATTTTTTAGCGTTAAATCTCAGCTGCCAAATTCTTAACCATTCTTCAAGCTTAGCTAGATCCCTCCTCATGTTATCTACTCCTTCCTGGGTGTCTAGTCTATTACAGATTTTGGTATCATCCACAAAGAGGCAAACCTTACCTAACAGCCCTTCCACAATACCACAAACAAAAATGTTAAAAAGAACTGGACCAAGGACCATAGGCACACTGCTGGTAGCATCCTTCTCCTCAGAGTGAGCTCCATTTACTTGTATCCTTTGTCGCCTCCCACTCAACCAATTTCTAACCCAGTCAGTCACTTTAGGGTCAATCCCTAAGGTACTCAATTTATTTAAATAAGTCGCCTGTGCAGAATGGTCTCAAAGTCTTTACTGAATTCTAAGTACACCATATCTAGAGCTCTCCCTTGGTCCAACTCTCTGGTCACCCAGTGAAAGAAATCAATCAGATTTGTCTTACAAGACCTGCCTCTGGTAAACGCCTGCTGCCTCAGATCCTGCAATCCATTGGACTCCTGAAACCTCACTATCCTCTGTTTTTACAGCGTTTCCATTAATTTACTCACCACAGAGGTCAGACTAACTGACTTGTGGTTCTCAGCCTCATAGTAACATAATATATGATGGCAGATAAAAACCAGTATGGTCCATCTAGTCTGCCCAGCAAGGCGGCAAGAGTAGGTGCACTTGCTGCTCCATGTAGGTCACCTCTCCCCATGCCTTTGTCAGGGGTGTACCCACCGCTCCGTGTAGGTCACCCCTATTTGTTCAGATATAAGAGATAGTTATGCTTATTTTGATTTTATCCTGTTGCTATAAAGGGATCCACTATGTCTGTCCCATGCCATTTTGAATTCTGTCACTGTGTTTGCCCCCACCACTTCCATCGGGAGGGCATCCCAAGCATCCACCACCCTTTAAGTGAAAAGATATTTCCTGACATTGCCTTTCAGTTTACCCCCTTGCAGCTTCATGTTATGCCCTCTAGTTTTACAGCTTTCCCGTCTTTGGAAGAGGTTTGTTTGTCCATTAATACTCTTTAAGTATTTAAAGATCTAAATCATATCTCCCCTGTCCCTCCTCGCCTCCAGAATATACATATTTAGGTCTTCAAGTCCCTTTTCATAAGTCTTCTGACGCAGGCTCCAAATCATTTTGGTCGCCTTCCTCTAAACCACTTCTAGTCTTTTTATATCCTTTGCGAGATACGGTCTCCAAAACTGAACACAATATTCCAAGTGAGGCCTCACCAGCGACTTGTACAGTGACATTAGTACCTCTTCCTTTCTGCTGGTACGTCCTCTCTGTGTGCAACCCAGCATCCTTCTGGCTTTTGCCACCGCCTCGTCACACTGTTTCGCCACCTTGAGATCATCAGAAAACAATCACGCCAAGGTCTTTCTCCTGGTCCGTGCACATCAATCTCTCGCCTCCTATCGCATATAATTCCCTTGTATTTCTGCTTTCCAAGTGCATGACACTGCACCTCTTCACATTAAATCTTAACCACCAAGTATTAGACCATTCTTCCAGCTTTTGTAGATCTTTCCTCATGTTCTCCACTCCCTGAGGGGAGTCCACTCTGTTGCAAATTTTCATGTCATCTGCGAAAAGACAGACTTTTCCATTCAGCCCTTCGGCAATATCACTCATGAATATATTGAACAGTACCGGTCCCAAGACTGAACCCTGGGGCACACCACTAATCACCTTCCTTTCATCCGAGTGAGTTCCATTTACCGTCACCCGCTGTTGTCTGTCAATCATTTTCTGACTCAGTACACCATCTTGAGACCCATCCCCAAGCTGTTGAGTTTATTGATAAGCCCTCTCTGAGGAACAGTATCAAAGGCTTTGCTGAATCTAGGTAGATCACATGCATCGCATGCCCTTGATCTAGTTCTCTGGTCACCCAGTCAAAGAATTCTATCAGATTTGTTTGGCAAGATCGTCCTTTGGTAAAACCATGTTGCCTTGGATCATGCAACCTGTTGGTTTCGAGGAAGTCCACTATTTGCTCTTTCAGGAGCGCCTCCATTACTTTTCCCGCCACTGAGGTAAGGCTTACTGGCCTGTAGTTTGTTACTACTTCCCTATTACCACTTTTGTGGTGAGGTACCACATCAGCCCTTCTCCAGTCCTGTGCAACTTCTCCTGTCTCCAAAGATCTATGAAAAACATCCTTTAAAGGCCCTGCAAGAACTTTTCTGAGTTCTTTCAGTATCCTGGAGCGTATCCTATTTGGTCCCATAGACTTGTCCACTTTCAGTTTTGCAAGCTGCTCTAACACATCACCTTCTGTGAATGGTGTGGTATCTACTCCATTCCCATTTGTATATTCGTCAATCAAAGTTGGTCCTTCTCCAGGATTTTCTTTAGTGAAAACAGAGCAGAAGTATTTGTTTAGCATTGTTGCTTTTTCAATGACACTTTCCACAAATCCGTACCCAGCACTTTTGAGTCCAGTAATTCCACCTCTGATTTTCCTCCTCTCCCGAATATATCTGAAAAAAGTCTTGTTTATTTATTTATTTATTTTATTTAACAGTTTTTTATATACCGCCCCTTCCAGAGATCAGGGGCGGTTCACATTGAACAAAAATCAATATACATCTGTATATTTTACATGGAACTTGTGTTAACTATATACACGTTTTGTTACATTGAACACGTTATGAACATTAACTAGAATAACACTTTTCAAACTATGTACATGTCTTTGTCTGTAGGGTAAGGTAGAGTATAGTAAGTGTCTTTCTTATGTTTAATCATTTGTTCTGTCTTGAGAACTGTGTATGTGTTTCTGTGATTGTATTGGAGAGGTTTTTTGTTGGTAGGGGATCTCAAAATGTTTTGTAAAAAGGTATGTTTTTAGTTCTTTTTTGAATTTGTTGCCACACTTCACATCTTTAGCCATCTTTTCTTCTGCCTTTGATTTTCCTATCCTTATTTCTCTTTTTGTCTCTTTTAGTTTGATCTTGTATTCTTTTCTGTGTTCCTCTGTTTGCGAGTTTCTGAATTTTGTGAAAGCTGTATTTTTTGCCTTTATTTGTGCAGCCACTTCTTTTGAGAACTATATAGGTTTCCTTTTCCTATTGTTTTTATTTACTTTCCTTACGTATGTATCTGTTGCATCTTTTATTGCTTTCTTTAGTTTAGCCTATTACAATTCCACTTCCCTTAACCCCTCCCACCCTACCAACTCCTCCTTCAGGTACTTGGCCATTTTACTGAAGTCAGCATTTTTGAAGTCTAAGACTTTGCTGTGATTGGATTCCACCTTGGCTTTTATCTCAGACTACACCGTGTGACGATCACTGCTGCTCACATGGGCACCCACCTGGATATTTGACCCGCTATCTCCATTGGTGAGCAGTAAATCCAGCATGGAGCTCTCCCTAGTCTGTTCCATCACCGTTTGTTTAAGTAACGCATCTTGGAAGTTATCCACAATTTTTTTACTTCTTTCCAGATTTGCAGAAGGAACATTCCAATCCACATCGGGTAGATTAAAGTCACCCAATATGATCACTTCCCCATTCATGGCTATCTTTGCAATATCAACAATCAATTCGCTATCTTCAGTTTGAGTTGGAAGCCTGTAGACCACACCAATATGGATGACAGTGCCATCTCCTCTTTCCAACACAATCCACAGCGCTTCTTCTTTTCCCCATGTCCCCTGCATTTCAGCAGCTTTAATATTGCTTTTAACATACAGGGCTACTCCTCCTCCTTTTCTATCCTCTCTATCTCTTCTAAATAGATTATAGCCAGCTATGGCTAAATATCCCATTTATGTGACTCGTTGAACCATGTTTCTGTAATGGCCACAATGTCCAAGTCCATTTCCATCATTAGGGCTTCCAGATCAGGAACTTTGTTGACTAGGCTTCGTGCGTTTCTACTCATTGCTTTCCAGCATTTGTTGAATGACTTGCCTACCTTTTGCATGGGTTTTGTTCAACACGCCCCTTCCCGCTTGCCATTAATGATGTGTTCAAGTGTGTGGCTGTTTCCAATGTTGTTTTTCTTTTGCTGGGAGTGATGTACTGAACTTGTCCTTCTCCATCTGTCACCCCCTTTCCCTAGTTTAAATGCCTGTCCACATAATGCCTGAATTTTTCACTTAGGATCCTTTTCCCTGTGGCGGAGAGATGTAGTCCATCAGTACAGTATAGTCTCATGTTGATCCATATGTTTCCTCAGTCACCTATATATCTAAATCCTTCTTGTTTGCACCAGGTTTGGAGCCATGTATTAGTTGTTGATGCAATGCAGTCTTTCTGCCCCCTTATCATGAACAGGTAGAACTTTTGAGAATACTATAGTGTTTATTGTTTATCAAACATTTGATATACCACCCCCCATTACACCGGGGCGGTTTACAATTCAAAAAAAAGAAAGAAAGAAAGAAAGGAAATACAATTAATATAGACAGGAAAGAGAAAAGAGCGAAAAGGAGGTAGTGAGACTCAAAGTAAAGGGGAAGGAGAGTCAAGGGTTAGGAGGGAGGTTGAAAGCGGAGGAGAAAAGGTGAGTTTTCAGGAGGGAACGGAATTTGGGATATGACTCTTCCAATCTTAAGGCAGTAGGCAGGGAGTTCCACAGGGAGGGGCCGACATAGAAGAAAGCTGACTGTCTAGTGACCTGTAGATGTGCTTGTGAGGGGGAAGGGAGGTGCAAGCGGTTGATATGAATAGAGCGAAGACTCCGGGTGTGTGTGTGAAATGTTAAGTTGGCTAAATACTGAGGTCTATGGGAATAAATGGCACGATGAACAAGTGTAAGGATCTTGAATTTTGTCCGAAATATTACTGGGAGCCAGTGAAGCTGTTGCAGAATAGGAGTGATATGATCACGGGGGGGAGCATGGGTAATCATCCAGGCCGCTGTGTTCTGAAGAAGTTGTAGTCGTTGACGCTGATACTGGGGGATACCAACAAATATGGAGTTGCAAAAATCTAGCCTGGTAATAACAAGTGAGAGAAGGAGAGTGATCAAAGCTTGAGGGGATAAGAACGGACGGACGGCACGAATGGTTCGGAGACAAATGAAGGAACGTCGAGAAACCTGGGAGATGTTAGCAATGGACTTGAGTTTCTCTCCCAGAGTCTGGAAGTCCCTTTGAACTGCAGAGGCACTGTTTCTAGACAGGTCATTTGTACCCAAGTGGATGACAATATCAGTTTTGGAGTGCTCACTTTCTGCACTAACTATACCGACACTTTGGTTTGTATTCCTGCTGGCTGAAGATCCTGGGAGGCATTTGACCATTCTATCTCCTTTGAGCAGTTTTCCTAAGTTGGTGCTTCCAATGGTGGAATCTCCAATGAGTAATAGTTTTCTGTTTTGTGATTTTTTTCCTTCCTATCTGGTACATTATCAGTAGATTTGGCATTAAGTCTATCATTTAAGGGCACTTCAGTTTCCATCGATTGGGCACCTTCATTATCCAAGGCAGAGAAGGCATTATGTAGGGATATCACTTGGATGTGTATGGTGTCTCTGCGTTACAGGTCGCAACCCATTTGTTCCTGGGCTGTTTGATCCTTTGTGTAAAGGGACCACATATCCCTTTCTCCAGTCTCTGGGACTACTCCCGACTCTAAAGAAGAATTGAAAAAGTCAGACTGTGGAGCCGCTAGAAGTTCCATAAATTCCTTCAGTACTCTCGGATGTATCCCTGCTGGCCCCATCACTTTGTCTACTTTTAGTTTAGCCAGTTTCTCATGAACAATCTTCTGAAAATCATTCAAGATCCCCTTCACTTCTGTTCCTATTTGTGGGTGTTTTCTGAGGTCCTGCTCCAGACCCTTCATCTGTGAACACAGAACAGAAATATTTGTTAAGGAAGTCTGCTTTATTCTCATCAGCTTCTACATATTCCCCTCCTTCACCCTTGAGTCTAATAATACCACTTTTTGCACTTCTTTCTCTCGCTAAGATATCTGAAAAATGTCTTGTCCCCTCATTTTATTGCATTGGCTGTTTCTTTTTCAGGCGGGGGCGGGGGGGGGGGTGTGGACTAGAAATAGGTTGATGGTGGAGAGCTGGAAAAGGTCTGATGCTAGAAGAGGATGGGACTGGAGAGGACTGATGCTGGCATAGGCTGGAACTGGAAGGGAGCTGAGTCTGGGAGAGGTTAGGACTAGAAGGGAGCTGAAGATGTGGAGCTGGGAATGGAAGGGTACTAATGCTGGCAAAGTGGGGCTGAAAATGGGTTGATGGTTGGAACTGGGGTTGGAAGAGCACTGATGTGTGGGAAGGGGGTTGAAAGAAGACAAGTGGGGAAAAAGGCATAAGCTAGAGGAGTGAAGATGAAGAGAAGGACAGATATTGTGTAGCGGAGGGAAGAAACAAGGTCATATAGAGGGAAAGGTTGAGACGGAGGGGCATAATAGATGCTGGGGTAAGGAGGAGAAAAGGCAGGTTTAATAGAGAAGAAAGTAGCTAGTTGGGTACTAGGGAACAGAAGTAGGAGGAATTAGGGTAGGTTCTGGAGACTTGGACATGGAGGCGAGCAGGGCCTTGGACTTAGGTGGAGATTCTAAAATTGAGTGGGGGGAAAGAAGACTGACTCTAAAATTGGCTGGATGTTGGGAAAGTAAGTGGAGACTCAGGGACTGGGCAGGCTGGAAGGGTTCAGACTTGAAGATTAGCTGGTTGGGAACATTGGGGACTAAGAAATGTACCTAAAATTAGGAGGGCAATGGGGACTAGGTGATTGGGTAAGGGGTATGAGTAGGGCTGTGAGACCAAGTGCAGAAATATGGGGAGGGGAGAGGGTTTGAAGAACATGGAGGTTTAAAAGGACAGAGGGCTATGGAGTGGGTAAGAGACAAAGGAAGGGGACAGGTCTTTGAAGGAGGTGAGAGATGATAGAAATGGGGAGGTGAAGAGGGAAATGGAAGCCTGGATAAGGGGGTAAGAAATAAGAAAGTGACTGGAGTTGGATAGAGGATGAGTGATAAGGAAGGAACTGAGCCTGAATAGGGATGAGAAGCAGAAGAAGGTAAAGAGGATGGGGAGGAGATAACTACAGAGGGCAGAAATTGGGGGGGGGGGAGGGGGGAGGGCTAGAAAATGGGTGAAAGACAGGGAAATAGGAAGCTGGAAAAGGAATAAGATAGAGTTGGGAATGGAGGAACCAAGGAGGTAAGAGTTTGAAATGGAAAACTACTAAGTAAGTGGAAGGTGAAAATATGGACCAGATAACGCAGGGAGGAGACAAGTAGGAATGAAATCTAGCTATAGTTAGGTAAAAAGGCAAATGAGAGAAATTGAGAAACAGATGAACCAGAACAATTAATGTCAGAAAGAGCTGTAAGGAAGAAGACAGCAGGAGTGAAGAAACAGAAAATAGAAATGAGATCCTGGAAAAAGACTTAGGTGCAAACCAAGAGGAAGTGGAAGAGAGCTGGACCAAACAGAGGTATGAAAGAGTGTCACTTTTTAAAGAACAAAATATGTCATCTTTGAAAATGTGCATTTCTTCTAGTTTTTCTTTATTGTTCCACAGTTTAGATCCTGTTTTTTTATGTTTTCCATTTCATCCTTTGTCTGCATATTTGTTTCTGATTTGTAGTTTTCCATGTGCAGCTGAGGTGAGGGATTCTGTTAACATGTAGGTTCTGTGAAGTTGTATAGTAGTTGAAGTTGTTCTGTTTTTCCCATCTGGAGGTACACTCAGGGCCGCCCCCCCCCCCCCCCAGCTGCCGCTGCCACCTCCCCCTCCCAAGACAGAATTGGTGACAGCTGGGGGTGGGGGGCGGTGAGGCCGAGGTTTCTGCCTAGGACGGCAGAAACCGTTGGACCAGCCCTGGACATACTGTTCTAGAATAAATTACAGTGCTGACATTTCATAGGTAGGGGTGGTGTAGTTAGAGTTCTTGGATTTGGTGCTGGTATGGTATGCTAAGTTTCTGAGTGCCCATTTGCAGGGTTTTGTGTTACAGCCACAATGACTGGTAGTGGAGGGAGTGTGGGGTTGTCACTGATGTGACACCAGAATTTGAATAGAGTCTTTTTTATATATTGAATTGTAAAGTGAAACATCCTATGCCTGCCCTACATCAGTTGTTGGAAGAGTTTTATTGATGAGTCTGGGAATGTTCTATATGAATGAATAATTATGCTCTATCAGACTGATATTCAAAGGCAATTATGCTTTCGCCGGCAAACACATAATTAGCCCTTCTGTGTTCTTGGGGATTTTGGTGGACTAAGGCTGCTGTGCTGTACCCCAAAGATATAAGATTGGCCTCACACTGCTCCAAATCATCAAAAAAATAGTACAGAAGAGAGGATGCTCTCCTCAAACAGCAAGCAGCACCCAGAAGAGCTCCTCTGGTGTGCTATTTTCAGAAAGTACAGTCAAACCTCGGTTTTCATTTGCCCCGGTTTTCATACGCTTCAGTTTTCAACGTCTTTTTTGACTGAGATTTTGTCCCGGTTCTCATACATCGCTTCGGTTTTCAACGTCTTTTTTGACTGAGATTTTGTCCCGGTTCTCGTACATCGCCTCGGTTTTCGTAAAGTACAGTACTGTAAATACATACACCCTCGTGCTGCACACCGGTCTGTATACACTGCCAGAATGCCCGCCCGGTCCCGGCAGCACTGCCCCCCGGACTCACAGATTGCCAGCGTGATGAGAAGCGAAAGCCAGCTGAGCACGTAAATGAAACACATCCTCAAGCCCGGTCAGAGTTAGAGAGGCAAGGATTGCGCGGAGAGGAAGGCCCCGATCTCGTCCACCGCCTGCCCATTCTCTAGAGCACCCCCTCAGGCTCGGAGGTAGCAGGGAAGAAAAGCTGTCAACGTAAGCAGGAGATGTTGCATGAATGTGGGAGGCAGTTCTTTCTCTTGCAGGGTACGTCTGAAGCTATATCATTAAGATTTTCTGCCATTCTGACGCATTGAGCAGATAATGTAAAGGTATTTTAATGGGCTGAATCCAATGTGATTCCGAAGAGAACTGGGCACAGCAGCTTGTCAGGGGTGGCTAAGGCCAGATGCTAACATACTGTACTGTACAGTACTGTACTTAGCTTGCTTTCAGTGATGTTAAATGTTCATTTATCCATTTCATTAGTCAGTTATATTTATTTCTCATTGTTTTCTGTATGTAAATATATAGTTATTCTCTATAAAATGTATTTTTTGTGAATATTTTTGGGTGTCTGGAACGGATTAATTGGATTTACATTATTTCTTATGGTAAATATTGCTTCAGTTTTCATACGTTTAGGTTTTAGTCAGACTTTTTTGAAAAGATTAATCATGAAAACCGAGGTTTGACTGTATACAGATAATATCAGACCATTTAAATTGCTAAATGGCCAGATGATATCTATATATTTGTAGACTATGTTAGAGAGGAGCAATTGCAGACCAGAAAATTATCCAGATAGCGGCGATATTTGTCCACTATTCAAATATTATACTGCACAGCTTAGGCTGAATAGCAGGCCTAAACTAAACAGATGATGCTGGTGCAGTCACTGTACTATCCATACATCCATCGCTGCTATCTATATGAATAGTGACACCAAATATATGGTTTAAGTTAAATGGCAGCACCAGCATTTAACTTAAGCAGTGACCATGCCTGTGAAAATTTGCTTCTGTGCAATTCATATCTCAAGATTGGTTCCAAGGAGGACACTACACCTTGAGCTAGCCCTGCCACCTTATTCATTTTGCGTTCCCAGTTATTTCTTTCTTTTTGCCTCCCTCCCTGTGCCTGGGCCAATGTGGAGGCTAACTAGGCCCAGTGCCTTTATTTTTAGTGTCTCTCCCCTTCCACACAAGAAAATTTCCCTGGTGGAGGGAATGTTTTTTTGTATTTTTGTGGTTTGGAGTGGTGCTTCTTAGTTCTTTTTGGTTGAGCTCTCAGGTGGCCCCTGAGGTAAGGGATATTTTGTCCTTGATCTCCCTTCCTGACTGCCACAAGGGAGCAGTCAAATACCATGAGTTGAGTGCCAAGAGAAGACACCATTTCTTCCCCCCTCCATTTTCTTTCCTTCCTTTTTCTCCCTTTTTGAGGGAGACTTTTTTGTTTCCTTTGTTTCTTTTTTCTTTCCTCTTATTTTCCTTATTGCTTGCCTAGACAATGGCAGACAAAACCAGAAATAGACCAATGAAGAATGGACTGTCTGCTGCCCCCATTAGTACACTGGGGAACATTACCACCTCAGCTCCCCTGACCTCTAAAGATCCTAAGGTCACCTCTGCCCTGGACATGCCCCTTCTGCCAACATCTAATGTCACTCACTTGACCTGTCCCTCAGCTCCAGGAGTCTCTGCTGATAGTGAGGAAGTGGTGACAGAAGGACCACCAGCTGCTTCCCAGGATGTAGAAGCAGGCCGTGGGGAACAGTGGGCAGAAGTGAGATAAATGAGCCACCACCCTATACTGCAGAGCTCTTCCATGAGGCATTGATCTGCCTGACTATTGTGGGGGCTGTGGCAGTGACTTCCTATTGTTGAGGGAGACTCATCCCCTCCACATACACCATTCAAATGAGGGTGGTGAACATACAGTGCCACCCCCTCCTAATTCAGGGGAGAGAAGACTTCTGCCCTGATTTTAGAAGGCCGAGGAGAAAGTAAATGGACAAGGAGGATGAAGCATCTGGCTCATTTTGCTCCCCTTTCCCCTCCAATCAGCAGAGGGGCAGGGAAGCCATGCCCTTCCACTAACCTGAACAACAAAGGCCCTGCTTCTTCCTCAGCTACTGTGAGAAGTGGAAAGCAGGGTCCATCTTACGTGGTAATTATGGCCACCAACCTCCCATCTCCCTCTCAACTACACCCAGAGGGAACCCAGACACTTACTTCTCAGTGGCAAGGGGGTGTAACTGATCTGGATATTAAATATGGAATATGCTGCCCCCTGCTACTTGGCTGCGATGTACATCTGTACATCCTGACCTTGGCTAAGGTAATAGGGTACATCGGTATTGTCTCAGCATCCAGAATGTATGGCAATGCAGTGCAGTTCTTCAGCAGTACTGTGACTGTTAACAAGGCTTTGGAGAAAGGACTTGTGATAGATGGAGTTTATCATCAAGCCCCTAGAGAGACAAAGCAAAAGGGTGGACTTTTCTGATGGACCACTCTTCCTTCCAACTGCTTTCATCCAGAGGTATCTGAGGGGCCTAGGGGAGTTTATATCACCTGTCTCATCCCTCGTCCAGGTGTGGTACTTTCAATGCCACCAGCTTGGGCACACTCGCAGGGGTTTCTCAGAGATAGCAGCGAAGCACTAGCAGTTGATGCTGGTGGAGCTGGCACCTAAGCTACCCTGTTCTAGGGGTCCTGAAACCACTCTCTTCCGAGCCCATGGGAGCGCCCCTTTGGACATAGATGCTGCTGTAATGACTGAGGGAAGGAGTGTGCTACACACAGTCCTCACCTGCAGAGGGACTCTATGGATCCTCGCCACCTCCATTTCCACTGCTACTTTCCCCTCCATAGTCATGGCCATCAAGATAACCATAGGAAAAATGGGTGCTCCAGCCCCCAAGTAGGTCAAAGGTGAGGGGCACACCAAAGCTGCAACCACCTCCCACCCTTCTCCTCTGATTCCTTTACTCTAGAGAAGGGACCACCTTGCCAGACAAAGGAGGATCTACCACTACCACCTATGCCAAGGCAGGGATGAACCCTCCACCTCACTTGATTTGCTGCCTATCTCTGCAGCAACTTCAAGAGATTGTCCACTTCCACAGCAGAATCAGGAGAGGCAAAGGGTGGAAGCCCTGCCTCTCCAATTATTTTAAATTATTTTATTTATTTATTTGTTTGTTTTTCTATACCGCACTATTACAGATCAGTGCGGTTTACATAAAACATAGTTTACTGCAGGACAGTGCAGTTTACATAAAACATAAGAACTAGGTTTACATATAACTATTTAACATGGATACTATTACTATTTTACATCGCATCTAGGAACGTTCTTACATTGCGGGAGCTTATTTACCTTATTTACATTGATGCAGGTTGCTAATTAGGAACTTATCCCCACCATTCCCTGCCATCATTGTCACAGGTGAATGGATGAAGAAAGACCCCACCCCTTAATTGGAGGTTCCACTTCTTCCACCAGAGGGGCAGGAGATGAGGGATAGTGAAGGGTGCTTGGGGCAGCTCCTAGAACACCAAGAGGAGATGCTGATAACCCCATGATGAAGACCCAGTGGTCATGGAGGGATGGGACTTAGATAGAACTCCTCTCTCTGATGCCAATGTCAGGCATCTCCTCAATCCCTAACCCCACCCAGGAGGTACCTATAGTACCCCTTTCCCTCCCTTTGGACACCACTAACCAGGGAAATGGCGGAGTCCATGGAGGTTAAGGGGATGAGGACAAACCCTCAGCACCTCAGACCTGGCCTTGCTGCTCCTTGAGATCAGCTCCCAGGGACTAGCCCCAGAGTCCTCCCTCCCCCTTTCTCCTTTCCCTAAACAGTAGTTAGGGGATATGGGGTTGAAAGGCATAACAGGGGAAGAGAATAGGGTCCAGCTGTTATCTGGGGATAAACCACAGCTGCTGAACCCAGAGGAGTCTCCTCTTCTCCCACCAACCCCCCTCCTGTTCCTTGCAGAGATGTGGTAGGGAGACAGAGGCTCTTGAAGGAGAGAATACGGGAGACTCTATATCTCCTTCCCCAATCCTTGTGACTACTGACACTGCTGTAGCCTTCTCCCAGCCCTCCGGGAGAGAGAGGGATAAGGCCTCCCTGGATCCAGGGACAGGAATTAAGTATGCAATTCCCTGTCCCAGTATGGGCATCAAGATGATAGGGTTCATTCCCAGTCCCCTAGGTCCCCATTGCCAGCTTACCTATGTTTGGGTGAAGGTAGATGGTGTCATCAATTCCTGACTTGATCGGTGGCACTTGAGCCACTTGAAGCCCTATTAAGTATGGTGGATGTGGCAGTCTTTTTGGATCACGACATGACTGTCAAGAAGAGGCTCAACCTGCCCAAGCCTCATCTTGACAAGCTTCAGCCACTGGAATTTCAACAACTTTCTCCTCAAGGAAGAGGGGTTCATGGCAGCAGTCCAGGAGTTCTGGATTAACTGGTAGGATTGCCAACTTCTCAGTTTGTCAGTGGTGGAATGCCTTTCTAGAACCCAAGGATCTAAAGCTCGAGTTTATTGAGAAGAAGCATGCCCTCAAGGAACAGAGCGGCCAAAGGGCCTATGTGAGGTCATGAATTCAGTTCTTCCAGGAGATGGAACTGGAAAAAATAGGAGGTGCAAGAAGCAGACAGCCTGCTGCCTGTATATGGATTGTGTCCCCTACATGAACCTGGTGAGGATCAGGGAAAAATCTTGGGACATTTACTCTTCCCCTAACACAATTGACCCCCTATGCTTCCAAAATCTTTGAGAAGGGTTTTCTACCATCACTGAGGATGACAGGCAAAGGTTAAATGAATCCCTGAGTCTTTCTGATCTCTCTGCTACACTCAGCCTAATGTCACGTGGGAAGTCCGTAGACATCAAGAGGCTGATAATTTCTGTCACTTTTTAAGGCTTGCTGGGGCCTGATCTCCTGTGGATCCTGAGCAAAGCCTTGGAGACAGGAAGGTTGCTGGTTTCCTGCCATTATGCAGTGTTGACTCTCTTGCCGAAGGGAGGAGACTCATGAGACATAAAGAACTCTTGGTCCATCTCACTACTCTGTACAGATTATAAGATCCTAGCTAAGCTAAGCACTAGGACAGAGGCTGGCCACTGCACTAGCAGAGGTCATCCACCCTGACCAATCTTACATAGTCCCAGGCTGCACTAGTTTTGTAATAACCTTTTGATTCTGGACAATTCACTATTCCGGTACGGCTGGCCGGTCAGTGGCCTTTTTGCCATTTGATCAGGAAAAAGCCTTCAACAGGATGGAATACTACTACCTCATTGGTATCATGCAAGCATTGTGGTTCAGCCCCCATTTTGTAGGTCTTCTCCAGCCCCTCTACTTGAGCACTGAGTGCCTTATTAAGGTGAACTGTTCATTGACAGCACCACTAGCATTTGGGAGGGGAGTGTCTCAGGGGTGCCTGCCATCCAGGCATCTGTATGCACTGTCCATTGAGCCATTCCTGTTCCTTCTAAGCAGGTGGCTCACTGGACTAGTGCTAAGGGAAGCCAACATTTGGGTCACCCTTTCAACCTATGCCAACATGTTCCTCCTGGTTCAAGACCCAGAGGATCTGGAGAGGATGCAAGTCTGCCAGTGGGTCTATTGAGCTGCATGCTTTGTCAAGATCAGTTTGGGCCTTCTGGTTAGACCACAACTAATAGACATGCTCGTTAACTAGTTTACTAACTTAAGGACAGGAAAACCCTTAAGTACTTAGGGGTTCACCTTTCTGTCAAGAAAGCCATGGCCTCCCTCAACTGGCCAGAGCTAGTGCAGAAGGTAGAAGCCCACCTGAGGTTAGGCATGCTATGATTGGTGTCTTTCTGGGGCAGGGTCTTGGTGGTGAGCATGTTCTAGCACTGGCTGATTACCCTGAGTCTCTCTGAGGAGTTCCTCCCCTGGATTCAGAGAAAGATACTGGATGACGTCTGGGCTGGCATGAGGCACTGGGTCTCTGCAACCATCCTGAATCTCCCCTTGAAGGAGGGCAGGCAAGAGGTTGTGTGCCTGAGGATGTAGGTCTATAGTTTCTGCTTTCAGGACCTACACAGAGTTTTGTATGCAGACCCTCCCTCATGATGGCATGCAGTAGTGGCTTTCTTTGCTCCTCCAGATATGTGAGCTATGATATGACTGGCAGCTTTTTGTTATGAGATCAGCAGGGTACACTTGCAGCCTGCAGCAGCTGCCAGTCTTTTTCTGAGAGATTTTTAAGGCCTCGAGCATGCCATCCAGGGCAAGAGAGCCAGATTCCTGTTACAGGGAAACATTCATGGCGTGCCCCTCCACCACAACCCTGCTCTAGGTGTAGAAGTTCAAGGGCCCCATGATGAGCACCTGGCTTCTCTCAGCCAGAGTTACCAATGTGAAGGATCTGCTGAAATGTGTTGGCAGCAGTGGACTAAATCCTCAGAGCTGGCCAGTGGGAGGGTAAGGTTGATCTGTCTACTGCCAGTAGGCTCCTTCAGCAGGTCAAGAGATGCTTAGCTCTTGGTCAAGCTGCCCTGATGGAGAGGGCCCTTA
Source organism: Ichthyophis bannanicus (assembly GCA_033557465.1). Taxonomy (NCBI): domain Eukaryota; kingdom Metazoa; phylum Chordata; class Amphibia; order Gymnophiona; family Ichthyophiidae; genus Ichthyophis; species Ichthyophis bannanicus. Next base: position 221,478,827 of record CM066040.1, on the reverse strand, counting down.
AGGTTAGGGACCTTGGCCTGCCTTTGACCCCCCCCCCAACTCTGATTCTGTATGTAGGGCCTAGGTTGCCATCCATAGAGTCATTTCTGCCTTCACCTCTCCATCCTTTCCACCTTAGTAGACTGCAGATGATTTTATAGAGGTCCTTCCACACCTTGCTATGGAATGACCTCTGCCTGCTGGTGGTACATATGATGCACTACTTTATCCACACCTCCTGTCCAGAATCTGGAGGGACCATCTGGGAGGGGTGAAAAGGGTTTCTGCTGGGAGTCTCTGTACTTCGAGCTGATTCCCAGATTCAGCAGGGACCTTTCTTGGAGTATGGTGCATGGAGCAGTGGCCACTAGCAGGCTTTTAAATAGGGTCATCTGGGACATTTCCCTATTCTGTCCCATCTGTGGGCAGGATAAAAATCTTTTTAAACAAATTTTTAGGGTGTTCCTGCTTAGTGTCATTTTTGGGTTTTCTTTCCCATTTATTTCTTGTTTTTGGTTGAATTTCACTGCTTATCTGTTTATCTATAGGCGTGTTTTGTCCAGGGAACCCATGCATGCTTTCAGTTAGCTACCTCCTGGCCACTGCTAAGGACATTGTCTGGCAGGCCAGGAGGGATAAACTGGCTGGGCAGAACTCGCCAGAATGTGGGATTCTCTTCACAGTGACAGTGCATGCCTGCATCAAGGCAAAGCACTTCCATGTGATGTCTACCCACACGATGCAACAGTTTGCCAGCCAGTAGACAGTTGGTGGAATTCTCTGCCTTCCCCCACTCCTTCCTTCTTTCCTTATTTAGGTTTCCTAGGTGTCATTTGTCCCCCCCCCTTATTTCACCCCCTTTTCTTCTTCACTGGGATGCTAGGGGTTTTGTTTCTGGGAAGTGAGCAGTCCTACTAGGTTTGTATGGGAGCTGTGAGGCACCCCTGCCAGTTAGACTGTGAGCCTTGGGGGTCACACCTTGAGCAAATGGGAGCAATCCCTGAGTCCCCCTTGCCTGGGCTATAGCTCCCCTCCAATCCTCTTTTGGACAACCCATTTACCCTCATATTCCCCCATACTATCCCAGTACTGCCCCAAGGGGTATGGAAGGAAGGACATAATATGCTTGGAGAGCAGAGGTCATCCCTTCTCCTCCCTGTAGCTTTCATGTTTAGTTTATTTCTTGTTTTCTCATTTCTCATGGTTAGAAGCATTAGGCATTTGACCCTCAGTTGATATTTCTCTTTTTTCATGTCCCAAAAGGACATGTAAGAAGATCTCCCCCCATAAGGGATTCGGGAAAATCAAGTGCTTTGGATCAAGAGGGCAGGCTCAAAACATTTCAACATTTGTCAGTGGGCCTGACCTGTATCTGTTGTTAACCCAGCTCCTTGCACTTCACCAGTGAGTAGTGTTCTCAAATTTCATCTGCTTCTGCTCCTCCTCCTCCTCCTCCTGCTCTTGCTCCTACTCCTGTTCCTTGCCTGGTTCCTGCACTGCTTCAGCTCCAGCTGTGCTCCTGGCTAGAAGACAATCAGACTCCTGACCCATGCCTGGTTCCTGATCCTGCATGATATCTGCAGCAGTATTCCCAGCCCCCTCGGCACCCGAGGAAAACATAAGATATGCCATACTGGGTCAGACCAAGGTCCATCAAACCAATGTTCCTTCTAATTTTCTGTAGGCTGTGTGCGCATAAAATATCAGCTGTGCAGCTTTTGAAGGAAGGTTAAATTTTTGTGCGCCACATAACAACACTCTGAGTTATATACTTTAAAATTTGCTACACGTCAGAATACAGTATGTACACCACATTGATTGCACTAGAAAATATTGTAGAACTTGTAAATACACAACAACTTTTAAATTTTAAGACCTCTGTGTTGTTTTCTATCAGAATCAGAACCGTAATTTTTGTGCGCTCTGTTGTAAAGTATGTGCGCTCGCTCAGCGAGGTTTGTGCGCGCGCACAGCTTAGAGGGAACAGTGCATCAAACCCAATATCCTATTTCCAACAGTGGCCAATCTAGGTCATAAGTACCTAGCAATCTCTCCAAAAGACACAGGTTCCTCAATGCTTGGATTGGGTCAAGCAGTGATATCCTGGGTCCCTTTTAATAATGGTTTATGGACCTTTCCTCCAGGAACTTGTCCAAACCTTTTTTAAACTCAGCTACACTAACAGCTTTTACTACATCCTCCGGTAACAGATTCCAGGGTTTGATTACACATTGAATGAAAAAATATTTTCTCTTTAGTCTTAAATAGGTTACCCTGTAGCTTCATTGCATGTCCCCTAGTCTTTTTATATTCTGATGACGTAAACAATCTATCTACGTTTACCTGTTCCACTCCATTCATTAATATATAGACCTCTATCATATCTCCCCTCAGCCGTCTCTTTTCCAGATTGAAGAGCCCTAACCTTTTTAGCCTTTCTTCATAGGAGTATCCTTCCATCCCGTTTAACATTTTGGTGGCTCTTCTCTGTACCTTTTCTAATAACGCTATATCCTTTTTAAGATACAGCGACCAGAATTGCACACAATATTCAAGGTGCAGTGGCACCATGGAATGATACAGAGGCATTATAATATCCTTTGTTTTATTTTCCATTCCTTTCCTTATGATACCTAGCATTCTATTTGCTCTCTTTGCCATCGCTGCACACTGGGCAGAGGGTTTTAACATGTTATCCACGATGACACCTAAATCTTTTTCCTGGGTAGTGGTTCCCAATGTGGAACCATGCATCGTGTAACCATAGTTTGGGTTGTTCTTCCCTAGGTGCATAACTTTGCACTTGTCCACATTAAATTTCATCTGCCATTTTGATGCCCAGTCTTCCAATTTATCAAGATCCTCTTGCAATTTTCCACAATCCTCTTGGGTTTTAACAACTTTAAATAGTTTTGTGTCATCTGCAAATTTGATAACCTCACTCGCTATTCCCCTTTCCAGGTCATTTATGAATATGTCAAAAAGCAGCGGACCCAGCACAGATCCCTGGGGTACTCCACTATTCACCTTTTTCCATTGGGAAAATTGGCCATTTAGCCCTACCCTCTGCTTTCTATGTTTTAATCAGTTCCTGATCCACAATAGCATACTGCCTCCTATCCCATGACTTTTTAGTTTTGCCAAAAGTCTCTGATGAGAGACCTTGCCAAAGGCTTTCTGAAAGTCCAGATACACTATATCAACTGACTCACCTTTGTCTACCTGTTTATTTACACCGTCAGAAAAAATATAACAGATTAGTAAGACAAGATCTTCCTTGTCTAAAGCCATGTTGACTGTCTCCCATTAAGCCATGACTATCTACATGATGAGTAATTTTGTTCTTTACAATAGTTTCTACCATTTTTGCTGATACTGACATCAGGCTCACCGGTCTGTAGTTTCCCGGATCACCCCTGGAACCCTTTTTAAAAATTGGCATTACATTGGCGATCCTTCACTCTTCAGGTATTACAGATGATTTTAATGATAGTTCACAGATTACTAATAGCAAGTCTGCAATCTCATATTTCAGTTCTTTCAACACCCTTGGATGTTAGTGATTTGCTACTCTTCAGTTTATAAAATAGTTGTAATATATCTTCCCGGTGTATTTCTTTCAATTCTTCTGCAGTATCACCTTTAAATACCACTTCAGTCATGGGTAACATCCCTACATCTTCCTCAGTAAAGACCAAAGCATGAGACTTCAATAGAGAGAGAAGAGCAGCTGTGCCATGGAGAGTGAGGCAGCGTGGCAAGCCAGCTTTATAGTAAGTTTGCCATGCTGCCTCTGTGGGCCGGTGGGGGTGCACTCACTCCCTCCCAGCCGGCACCTAAGGTGGGCTGCACCCACCATCCTGTCCTTGATATGCCACTGAATGCCTGTACCGTTCTGCCCTGTCCCTAGTATCTTCATATACACTCTCACCCAGGGAAGGCATGATAGTTAAAACAGTTAGATAAATAGTTTGGACCAGCTCAGATCAGGGGCTAGATCATTATGGAGCTGATAGCAAAGATGTTAAAAAATTTAAGAGAGGCTTGCAAACCATGCTCCAATCCCTTCAGCAGAAGATGGAAACTCTCCAGCCATCTGCCCAGGAATAAGGACAAGTCTCCACCATCTGGCTTGCATTCCATGGAACAACAAATGCCATTGCCTGAAAAGCTTGATGGTAATAGAGGAAAACTGTATGTGTTCATATGCCAGTGCATGCTCTGTTTTCATCTTCCTCCTTACATATACATGTCTGACTCCTTCCAAGCAAGCTTCATAATTAGTTTACTCATGAAGAAAGTCCTGGCATAGTCCTGCTCCATTGCTGCAGCAGAACAATACCATGGCATTTTTTGACTTCCATTTCCCATACTTTTGGGGAACCAGGCTGAGCTCAATTGGCAAATAATAATATGATGAGCCTCCACCAAAGCTGTTGAACAGTGACAGAGTATATTGCAGAGTTCCAGCAGTGGGCTAATGACCTCAAATGAAATGAGTTTACCCTCCGTGCCCATTTCCAGTGGGGCCTTGTGGCTCCTATAAAGGATGAGCTGGCATGATTAGATCCTCCGGTCTGTCTAGAAGAGCTATTCATGCTATGTGATGCCTATTGGAAAGACATGAAAAAGATCTGAACTGAGTTTGTTTCACACCTCCAGAGAAACAATAGCCTCTGGAAGAGCTCATGGTGATTGGTAAAATAAGGCAGCATCTGTCGGCAGAGGAGAAGGAGAGACTTTACCGGGAAGGCCTTTCCCTCTAGTGTGGACTTCGAACACACAAGCAAAAGAACTGCAGGAGTATGCCTCATAACTGTGATCACTTCCAGAAGGGAAAGAGCTGCAAGCAAGTACAAGCAAACCCTTTAACTTTGTAATGGGCATGCAAAGAGCTCATGTCATTATTCCAATCCATTGTCTTTGGAAAGACAAGGAACTCCCAGCATATGCCATGAGTCACTTTGGAGCCTCAGTATGTTTTATGGAGCTTACATTTGTTCAACACTATCAAGTGCTAGTATGAGAGAGAGGGGTGATCATAACTATGGAGACTACTGATGGTCCAACAGGGCCAGTGCAAGAATATGAGGTGCCCTAGGTGAATCTCATTCCAAGTGCCCCCCGCGCTCTCATTGTCACTGCTGCTGCCCCTCTTCGGAACATGCAGCAGCAGCACTACTTTTAAAATGGCACCGAAGGGCCAGAGGTACCTTCAGCTCTGATGATGCAGTGCCATTTGTGCTTCCTCCCCCTCCCCATGATTTAAATTCCTGTTTGCATGGGGTTGGAAGTTAGGGCTCTTTAACCTGGAAAAGAGACGACTGAGGGGAGATATGATAGAAGTCTATAAATTAATGAATGGAGTAGAACGGGTAAACATAGATCGATTGTTTACGTTATCAGAATATAGAAAGACTAGGGGACATGCAATGAAGCTACAGGGTAAACTATTTAAGACTAATAAAAGAAAATATTTTTTCACTCAATGTGTAATCAAACTCTGGAATTTGTTACCGGAGGATGTGGTAAGAGCTGTTAGTGTAGGTGGGTTTAAAAAGGTTTGGACAAGTTCCTGGAGGAAAGGTCCATAAACCATTATTAAGAAGGGACCCAGGATATCAATGCTTGACCCAGTAAAAGCATTGTGGAACCTGTGTCTTTTGGGGAAACTGCTAGGTGCGTATGACCTAGATTGGCCACTGTTGGAAACAGGATACTGGGCTTGATGGACCTTGGTCTGACCCAGTATGGCATATCTTATGTTCTTATGATCTCCTACCCTGTGCATGCCCATCGGCAAATATGTGTCATCAAGCAATGCATGTATTTTATGTATTTAAAAATGTATAGACCACATATAAAAGAACCAGTGCGTACAATGTGGTTTCCAAAATAAATGTATAATAAAGACCAGTCTAGAAATCCAAACCATAAATAAACTGACATATCACTTAATTGGAAAGAGCCAAGATTTCATCATTTTACAAAAACTGACAAATTTTGTTCCAAATCAGCATCCCTTAGGCATCGAATTCCACTAAGTACCATGACAGAAAACAGACATACTCACCAAATCCCCTTCACTGAGGGGTCCGCTAGTAAACAATCATCCTCAGTTCTCAACACCCACTTTGGATAATCTCTTAATTTTATTTTCCAAATACAATGGCCTTCCCTCCCATAATGCCTGAAATGCAAAATGTAAGAAAAGCATTTTAAACTTAGTCCTAGCTTCCTTAGTGGATTAATCCTCTCCCTCCTAGGCCTCCCAAGAACCACCCTTGCAGTAGTATTTTGCAGTATCTGAATTTTCCTCATCACTTTACTTGGGGCTTTCATCAATAAAGCATTACAGTAATTCAGATGTGAGACCATTAAAGCCTCAGTCACCATCTACAGTGCCTCTACAGACACATATGGATGTATGTAAGCCGCATACTAAGTGCAGTTTATCATTTGCTTTGTGCATCACCCCCAAAACATGTCCTTTCAAGCTAAAATCTGCTGATAATTCAAACACCAATGATCTTACTTTATCCTCTGGAGTACAAACTACCCCCTAATATTCATTGCTACTTTCTCCCCAGCTACCTTTGCAGTAGCAACCTGCAATAGAGCAGTTTTTGTACAAGTTAACCTGTACAGACTTGCTTGGAACCAAGCCACAATTGCTACTAAATATTGATCAACCCTCAGCATAACATTAACTTTGTCCTTTTCCAAAGGGACTATCGACAGCACATCATCCGTATACAAATGACATTCAAAACCTTACCAACATCCCTAAAAGTTGCAAAAAGATATTGAATTACAAGGAGAATACAGCCAACTGTTAGGGCACTCCCATTTCCACCACTTTCGGCCCTGAAAGCTCTCCAATACCCAAACCCGAAAACAACTACCCTACAGAAAGAAGGGAATCCAAGCCAGGACTGTATCTGACAGGCCTACTGCCCTACATCATTCTAATAATAAAGCAAGATTCACCAAATCAAATGCTGAGTTCAAATCCCCCCCAAAAATCAACAATTCCATTTTTTAACTCAATAATCCAGCACCAAATGAGACCCAGCCACCAAAACAGTCTCTGTGCAGTGCTGTTTATGAAAATCAGATTAAAAAGCATCTGATCTCTGATGGTCTTCAATAATATCTACTAAATAGGCCAATATTATTTATTCTAACAGAGTCACTAACCAGGGCTGGTTGGCCAAAGTGTAGTAACTAGCACAACTCAGTTTATCTAAGATCCCTCCCTTCCAAATGGTACTAACTATAGATTTCTTCAATTTCCCCAGGACACTCCCCTCTAACAGGGGATTAATTAAGTCTGTGAAATAATGCAATGATTCTGTTTGGAGATCTGAAACTAAATTAACAGCACAGAGTTCTAACAATCCCTCCCCTGATCTAATCTTCAAGTGACAAACAACCATCTCTGTACTAAGTGGATAAAGCACAATTTCTCCCAGGACAAGCAGGATGAGTCAGCCATAAGTGGTGATGTCATCTGACGGCGCCATAGACGGAAGTACTCTCAGTAGCTCAGAAGGCTTTAGCCTTCTGAGCATGGCTAGTAGCCCCACCTCTAGGACCGGATAAAGCACAATTTTTCTTCCAAGTCCCCTTCTACCTCCTGTTGAACACTCCTTTTAAGTGCCCCTAGAGAATCCTGCAGACTCCTAGCCCTATCTATAAAAGTCAGAAAAAGTGCTTGCACTAGGAACATCGTTAACTATCTTTTCCTTAGAGAAGCCTAATATGTGTCCCACAATCTGAAACAGTTCTTGTGAAAGGTTCCACACTTTAGCTAACCTATCGGGGAAAAAGTATTTCCACTGCCTCACTTTAGTGTTACAAAGTCAATGAAATTTCTTCCATTCATCTTTATCAAACCTATCCTTAGTCCTACGACACCTCCTCTCCACTTATATTTCAAGATCCTTAACTCTCTCAACTCCAGAGAGCTTTCAAGGGGGCACCTCGGGTGAACCCAGAAGTGCTGACAGTAATTTACTCAGGTCAGAATTTTATGAGGTCATTAATGTATGTTTGTGGCTAAATATTCTTTATCTTTATCTTTATTGGGTGCTTAATATACCGCTCAATGCAACAGCGTCTGAGCGGTTTACAAAATACATAAAAAAAAGCTGCTTAAGAAGAGAAAGGAATGCCAATTGTACTATAGGACAGGCAAGAAAAGGTTAGAGTCTGTAGCGGAAGAGCGGGAGTCAGACAGATTGAGGAATGTCATGGGGGGGTGGAGAAAGGGGAAGGGGGTGAGGGAAGGTCAAAGGCTAGGCAAAAAAGGTGTGTTTTCGGGTGGGCTTTAAAGGTTTTGAGAGAAGGCTCCAGGCAGAGGTCCGGGGGAAGAGAGTTCCAGAGACAGGGGGCAAGAAAGTAAAAGGCAGAGGAGCGTGTGGTTTCAAGGTGAGCTTGGGAAGGGGAAGGTAGGACCATGCGATTTGCATGAATAGTGCGGAGAGAGCAGTGGGAAATGTGGAGGTGGACCAGATCAGCAAGGTAGAGGGGAGTGCCAGTGTGAATAGACTTGTGAACGAAGATAAGAAATTTATATTGTATGCGAAAAGGGATTGGAAGCCAGTGCAGACGTATGAGGAGGGGGGCAATGTGGTCAAAGCGGGAAGAGCAAGTAAGAATGCGGGCGGCGGTGTTATGAACTCTCTGTAGGCGTTGTAACTGGGATTGGGGAAGACCAGCCAGGGAAACATTACAGTAATCAAGGCGGGTGATGACAAGGGAGAGGAGAAGGGTGGTCAAAGACAAGAAGGAAAGGAAGGGGCGAACGGAACGAAGCTGTCATAGGGTGGAAAAGCAGCATTGGACGACAGAGGAGATATGGGCTTTGAAGGACAATGATGAGTCAAGGATCACGCCAAGATAGTGCAAAGATGTTACAATAGGGATCAGAGAGGAAGAAAGCAGAGGAATGAGAGGGGCAGGGGGGGGGGCAGGACTACCGGCGGTGAACCAAATGGCTGAGGTCTTGGTCATAAGAACATAAGATATGCCATACTGAGTCAGACCAAAGGTCCATCTAGCTCACTATCCTGTTTCCAAACATGGTCAATTCAGATCACATGCATCTGCCAAGATCCCAAAAAGCTACACAGATTGCATGTTGCTTATCCCAAAGGTAAGCAGTAGATTTCCCTGGTCCATTTTAATAATGTTTTGTGGACTTTTCCTTCAGGAACTTGTCCAAGCCTCTCTTAAACCCAGATACACTAACAGCTTTTACTACAACTCCAATGACAAATTCCAGTTTGATTACGCATTGAGTAAAGTAATCCTCAATTAGGCCCACACTTGGCACCTAAAAGTTCAACCCTCTTATAAAATTACTCCCAGAGTGGGAAAAATCCTTTCTAAATAAGGCCCATTGTGTTTACTGTGAATGGAATCAATACAGATTACAATAATATTCTTTACTGAGATTTTCAGTGCGTAAACTGAAAGGGTTAAATGCAACTAAAAATTAATGATTTCTTCAGCTAACATTAGCTGATGAGTTACTGCAAATAAGTGATAGCATAAATAATTTAATTTGAATACTGCAATTATATCCATCTGATTAAAATGTTTTGTTGATTAAGTGTCTGTCTTACTCAAAAAGTTTGAATTGCATCTTTTTAATTCAAAATATAATGACTGTTTGTTTCTAAACTGAGACTGCCATCATCAAGCAGCAACAAATACAAGATTTAGAATAAATCTTTACTACTTTGTGGAAAGGCATGCATTGCTATAATATGTGCCTGAGTAAAATAACATATGGATGCAAAGTGGGGATATTTAAAGCAATCAATGCGGCTAGCAGACCTGTTAACTGTGTTAATTGCTTTGTCCTGGATATTCAATGGCACTAACTCGGTTAGTGCTGCTGAATATCTGCAGGTGCCACTGCAGTACGTCTGGCAGCTAGCCAGCTAACATCAGGGCATTTCAGGGGCAGCACCTAGCATTAACCGGGCAACGGCGATATTGAGCATTGTCCAGTTATATTGAAGTTCGAGCGCGGAGTCGCAAAGGACGCCGGTAACCAGGCGGTCGGCCCGGTCCCGGCCCATCCTTCCGGCTTCAGGGGGAGGGGGGGAGGGAGAGAGAACAAGCGGGCGGGAAGCGGATGACGCCGGCAGCGTCCTTTAAATTGATTGGCTCCGCAGAAGGTGAGAGCGGAGCCAATTAGAGCTGCCGGCGTGGGGAGCTGCTTTTATGTAGAGGGGGCTGCGATTTCTGCCCCCTTTTCGGCGGCAGTATTGGTGGTGAGAAGGCTTCCCACCCTCCCTCCCCTCAGTATGATACGAGTGGGTGGTGGTGTTTTTCGGGCTGTCGCAGTTGGGGGGTGGGGTACAAGGCGGGATCCCGGAGGTTTCCGGGGCCCGGAGCCTTTAGGTCATACTTGGGCGGGGGCGGGGTGCCCCTGACCCGGATAAGCCCTGCTGGCCTTTGCTAGTCACATGGTGAGGTCGGGGAAAGGGCGGTAGGAAATTGGCCGGTGGTCGGAAACGGCCGGAGCGGATGCGACCCCACTTTGCTAATTATGGCTGGTGGGGCATCGCTCCGCTGGTGGGAGATTGTTTACAGAACTGTTTTGGTATGTAAAGTTAATTGTTTGAAAATATAATAAAGCTGCGACCGGTTGGTACTTCCAATAAGAAAATTGTGTCTGTGAAATTTGTAAAGGTGGGGCAAGGGGGGGAGGGGGGAGTAAGAAGGAGGAGGGGGGTTGGGAAAAGATGGGCTTAGGGCACCGGATGCGGCCTGCCACGGTTATGCAAAGTGGCAAAAGCCTGACATGTTAAAGGCTGGCCTAAGTTTTGCCGCAGAAGCTACCAGGGAAAAAGCTGAATATTGCATATTGCTGCTTCCTGGTTAGTTTCTTTGCTATCTGACCATTGCCGGTGGCTGGATATAACCCTGGCTTTGAATATCTGGGTTTAAGTTTCATTGCCGATGTCTAGCCGCTGAAACCGTGTAAGCTGCCGCTGCTGAATATCCCTCCTAAAGACTTTATTTACTGGGGAGTAATTCTCTGGTCTCTCTTCAAAACAAACAAATCTTTTGCCTTTTACTTGGGGGTAATTTGAATTTTTATGTCTGTGGTGAAAAATGAAATAATCTGCCATGGCATACCCAAACCTAAGTCCTTGATTGCTCTGAAATAGAATGGCTAGATTTGGGTTTTTTTAATTTTCTGTAACTCATGCCTTTTTAGTAATAACTCAATGTGAATTATTTTCAGGAACAGGTAAGTTATTTCCCTGTCCCCAGAGGACTTACAGTCTAAAAGCTAGATTTACTAAAAGGCACTATAGAATTACCCATCACAGGTCCAATGATAAGCACTGAGACTTATTTACTGCACGAGCACACTTTAGGAACTCTAGTTGAAGCTTATACTTGAAGCATTGAGTGGTTAAGGGGCATCTTTACTAAAGTGCGCCACCATAGTAGAACAGGGTTAGCATGCAGTTGCAGCACAATGCTAAAAGGTTGCATGGGGCGCTTCTGCTAAAAACACCACGCTACCCTGGTAGCATTCACTAAGACAGGTAATGTGTGGCGCATGGGCATTCCAGCATGTCGCGGCCAACATGGGTGTTAGCTGGCTGCGCTAATCGCCGTTGCCATCAAAAGTGTGAGTGTGGGTGCAACTAGCACCAACTCAATAGATGACATTAGTTGTACTGCGCCTATTTGCCAAGCAAAAGCACTGCCTCAGTGATGTACTTGAGGGTGCTTGTGGATGAAGAGCTGTGTTTCAGTCTGCAGATTTCAGCTACACTAAAAACTGAATTTTAGTACTCGCGTTTCATTTGCAAGATGCTCTCCTGTCTTCCATCAGAGAATTTGGGAACGGTGGTGCTGGCCTTTAGCAATTACAAGAGTTGACTATTATAATGTGATATATGTAGATCTTTCAAAAAAAAAAATACTAAAAAAAAAGTTCCATTGCAACAAAATACTGTCTAGGGTCCAGAGACCATGTTTTGCCATTATGGAAGGTTCCAGTAGAATAACAAATAAAGTTTATAACATCAGCACTGGTATTCAAAGCATGACCAGGTATAGGTCCATGCTATTTACAAAATAGTGGATAAGCTCCTCTTCATAGTTTATAATCACAAAATGAGAAACTGTTGGAGGTACCGAGTGTTAAGGAATGTGATGTCAGCTGCAGAGAATTTGAGGTCATATTTTCTCAGTGACTGGACCTTGATTGTGGAATCATTTACTTAAGAGGTTTAGACAGGAACAAATGATCTGAGATTCAGGAAAGTGCTTAAGGCATTGTTGTTCCAGACAGTGCCAGTGCAATGACCACAGGTACCCAAGGCATGCCCTCAATCCTGCCACACACACCCCCCGCTGCCCATCCACTGCCATGGGGACAAGCAAACCAGAAATTTGCATCGGAGGGGGGCAGAAGCGACAGGTCATAGAGGGCAGGAACTGTGATGCAGCGCCAGAGATTTCAGGTAGGCACTGCATTGCAGATTCAATGCCATTGCGATTGCTGCAGGTCCCAGAGAGGGGTGGCAGTGACAGCAATGGGATGCTCCCAGAACATCAGGGCTCTAGGCACCCACCTAGTTTGCTTAACAGAAGCACCAGCCTTGGTTCCAGGAGGCTTTTTGCTGTGCCGTGGGGGTGGGGAAATGATAGGGCTATGAAGTTTTTATTTTTATTTTGTCATTAAAAAAAAATACATTTTAATGGTAAATCACTACAAAATACTATGAGGAGATACTAAGAAATGTATCTAAGTAAATAAATATGCTCCCCATAACCAGGTATTAAGCATCTTGTGAAATGATTCTAACCATATTTCATTAAGCAGGGTATTCCAAACTGTATGAGCCAAATAGCTGAACACACTCAGACGCGCAGCTGCGAGAGCAGGAGTGACTAATAGAACTTGCTGAGCAGATCTCGGTGTTCTGTTTGGTTCAATAACTCAGTAGGTACACGGAGACTTAAATATGAATTATTTTATATCAAATAAAATGTGTGTCAGTGAGCTGGCATGCTAGATTACGGACCTTTATTTATTTGATGAAAACAAATAATCTAGTATTGAATGGTTTCTAATTTATTTTCTGAGCTGTATTTTAAACAGGCTGATGAGATACCTGTATTATTTTACACTTGAGAACACACACAGTTCTGTTCTGTGTCATTGTTGCATGACATTCCATTTAGTGCACAGTTTATTTTTAGCCGGTGACTATCTGATCTTTTTCAGTAGCGCCGCCTGTGTGCTTCAACAAAGAAAAGAATATTACTGGAAGAACTTTGCTGAAACAAAGAAGAGATACTCAAGAATGGGGAACTATAAATCTAGACCCACCCAAACCTGTACTGGTAATTAGCTTTTCTTTTCTCTGTATGTGATTCTCTTGCCGTTGCAAAGAGCCAATATTATGCTTTGAGTAAATGCGGAGGTTCTACTAGCTTATTGTTAGGGAAAAAGGATTCAAAATGCAAATGGAGTTTGGAAGAACAAATTAAAGAAAAGTGCAGGAAATGGATGTGCAGAAAACTAACCCAAGATTTCCTCCTCCCTCCCCAAAAAAATATTTAAAAGGCCCTCCTAGCATATTTAGTCTGATTCAGTAACATGAAAACAGAGAGAGAAAGAAATTCTGATTTGCAAATATTTTACAAAGCTGACCATTAACATAAGTTTCTTATGTAGTAAAATAATTTAGTTCTAGTGAGATGTGCAGGACTTACTCCATATTGCCACACCAATGAGAAACGTGAAGGATATCAAAGCCTTTTCTCTCATATACCAAGAAATGGGCACCAGTAGGACATTGCTAATTATATTTGTTTATTTATTCCGTTAGATGAATGGAAGAAAAAAGTGAGCGAATCCTATGCAGCAATTATAGAAAGACTGGAAGATGACCTGCATATCAAAGAAAAAGAGCTGACCGAACTGAAACATGTTTTTAGGTAAAATATACACTATCCGCCAATTAACTGGATTAGAAATAGATGCTTAAAACCATTAGATTAAAAGATACTTTTGCATGTTTAGGGTAGAAAGGGTTGCCTCCTGCTTTTGAGAGCTCTGCAGAAAGTGAGAACAACAAGCAGATGAAATACTTAGACTTTAGCTCTCTGAAGATAAGAAAATATACAGTCAGTAACTCGCCCTGAACGTCTGAGAAAGGTGTGAGCTAAATCCAATTCCTTTTCCCCTCCTTTCCCTATTTTCTGTCTAGATAAATTTGTAGAAATTGTCTGCTCTTGAAGGCAAAGTAGTGTGGAAAAAGTCAGGAAAACCTGATTAACGGGATTCTGAATGATCAAGTGGGATTGGTAAATTTTTTGACGTGGTGTTATTTTATTGTGTTAAGGAAACACTAGGGATGCGCATTCACCACTACACATTCAGTTTGTTACTGTGGTTCATTCAGTATTCAAATGCATGATATTCTCTGTTCTGTGCTTCTTTGCAGAAAGATGAGAAAACAAATGAATGTAATATTATTCTGCACTGCTCAGAGCAGGTGTTGCTCCAAAATGATTTCTACCATATTTGGGTACTTATAAAAGGGTCAAAAGATGGATCCTGTTTGTCAGTCTGATAACCTAGCCAGCACTGCATAACCAGACACATAATTCACGATAAAGACATCATCTTCAGCACAATTTATACTTATTGAAAAGCGAGGAAAAGGGAAAGAATAGAATGTCTCTTGCAGAAATAGAGCTCAAAAAGTGTAATGTTCAGTTATACCTAAGAGAGGAGACATGTCTGATAGGATGTCATCAGGAAGTGTGAAAAACAAATAAACAGACGTAATGATACTTACAAATGATCACGTTCCAGTTTACTACTGTAAAGAAGAGATACACTGCAGTAAAACTCACATATGCAGGGCTGGCCCCAGAATTGGTTCAAGGTGTTGACACCCAAGGCAAACTTTAACCCTTATGTCCTCTCTCTTTTTCTTAGCTTTGAATGCCCTGCTCTTTGCCACCGCCACCTCCCTCTCCCCCCAGAAGCTGCCGCTTTGGTTGCCCAATGGTTGGATTGGCCTGCCACACATGACTATTATATACTTAAGAAATAGTTTTATAAACCTTCACATGTGAAGGACCTCTTATAAAATATGGGCATGTTTAAAAAGTAGATGAAGTACAAGTAGGCACATCTTTGTAGAGGAGGCATACTCCGTGAAGGAGTTTGGGCCAAACATGGGCAGAATCACAATTTATGTACATAATTTATATGCTAGTATTTACACCTGATCTTGAGTAGGCACAAATGTCTGTACCTTTTGTAGGCCTATTTTAGAAAAGAAGATTCGAGTTAAGATGTCATAGTGGCGACATTTACAATTCCGGTGGTATTTTAGAAAAGACTCGCTAAACATACCAAATACGGAAGTGCTGGAGTGCACGTGTATATGCTAATATGTGAAGCTGGAGGAGCCATTTACAAACCTACATTTCAGAAAAATAAACAGTGATAACCTGGCACCTCCTACATGTAAGTGCCGACATGTAAATGTGGAAATTGTGAAATACCAACTTCCACATGTAGGTGCCAGCACTGACACTTGTAGCTTGCCCATTTTGCAAACCTATGCATCACGTTTTATGAATTCCTGAAGGAAACTCTTTTTGGCAAGTATGAGCAGTAAATTTAAAAGTCTGAGATATCCACATACCCTGGCTCAGAAATGAGATCCATTACTGTCATGATATGTGCAAAACTCTCTCACTTGGTTTGTGACTTGTCATGCTGCAAGGGCTTGTGTGCATCAGTGATGCTGAGAGCTAAACTATCAGTAGCTTAACTATTGGCAGGGTTCCCAAGATGGACCGGTCTCAGCTGAGGTGGCAGACTAAGACAAACCACCCATCTCAGCAGCAGCAGAATGGGACAATGTTGGCAGCAGAGAATCACATTTCTTTTATAACGGCAACAACACTAGCATTACCTGAGTGGAAGAAAGGCCTGGCAGCCTATTTCCATATCTTGCTACAAAAGCCCAGTGGATAGTCGCAACAAAACAAATTATGATGTAGTGCTTGAAGATGAGATCCCCAGGTTGGAAAGTATTCAACAGGTTACTGGGAATGAGCTGAAGACTTTTCAGAGCAAAGCCAGCATTTATGATGTGGTTGGATCAAAGCCCTCAAGATATCTGACTGATGATGAAATGAGAGTCAGAAGCTACAAAGATGTCCAACATACTCTATTATAACATGGAATGTACAAAGCATGAGCCAAGGGACATTAGAGATAGTCAAAAATGAAATGGAATATGTACAACTCGATCTGTTGGATGTAGCAAACTGAAATGGATTGGCATTGGGCACTTTGAATCTGATGATCACATGATATATTATGTCAGACATGAAAGACAAACAAGAAATGGTGTTGCATATATAATTAAGAAGAAACTTGCAAGAACTGTAAAGAAATACAGTGCAATCAGTGAATGCCTAATTTCTATTAATCTACAAGGAATGCCCATCAACACAACCATTATTTAGGTATATGCACCAACAATAGCTGCAAAAGGGGAAGAAGTGGATCAATTCTATGAACAAGTACATGCTGAAAATGGCAGAGCATGCAAACAAGATATATTGATTAGTGATGGGTGACTAGAATGCAAAAATTGGCAACAAAGAAGAAGGCAAAGTGGTTGGACAATATGGGCTCAGCAAATGAAATCGAGCTGGAGATAGACTGTAGAATTCTGCAAGACCAACAATCTATTCATCTCAAATCCCTTCTTCCAGCAACACAAGCGGCAACTGTACACATAGACTTCACCCAGTGGACTGTACAAAAATCACATTGACTACATCTGTGGAAGTCAACAATGGAAAAAACTCAATAACATCAGCAAAGACAAAATCTAGAGCCGACTGTATTACAGATCACCAGCTACTAGTATACAAACTCAAGCTAAAGTTGAAAAAGAGCACGCCACTCATGAATGTAGCAAAATATGATCTTGAAAGAATACCATCAGAATTTCAAGACTGCCTGCAAAATCAATTTGCTCCTTTGGATGCAAATGAAAGAGCTCCAGAAGAGTTACGGGATAACATCACGAACGTTGTGCTGGAAGAAAATGAGAAGTCTCTACAAAAGATGAAAAAGCAAAAATGGCCAAAATGGATGATTGAAGAAACTCTGAAAATTGCACAGAAATGCAGAGAAGTAAAAGCCAGAGGAGAAAGAAAGGTAATCACAGAACTTAACAGAGATTTCCAACGTGCAGCAAGACAAGACAAGGGGAAATACTACAATGATGCATGCAAGGAAATAGAATCAGAAACTATTATAGCTTCGAACTGGAATGCTAAAAGGCTATCAAGAATTCATGTTGAATGATGCTGAGAAGATCAAGAAACGGTGGTAAGAATATGCAGTCATTATACCACATAGACCAAGTGGACCAACGGCCACTTCAGGCCTACTTTATGATCAGGAACCATTTGTAATGAAAGAAGAAATCAAAGCAGCATTGAAAGCATTATTAATGAACAGAGCACCAGATATTGATGCATGTTCCTGATGAATTCATGTCCCTGATGAATGCGGCACTAAGAGATATGGAGACAGGCAGATGCTGGTGTAAAGCATGTATTTATGTGCAGATTGTGGAGAAACAAATATACAGTGAATACACCACATACACAAGACCACCTGAGCCATGCCACTCTACACATGGCCCCTATTACTACTACTACTGAGCATTTGTATAGTGCTACAAGACATACACAGCACTGCATAGACATGTAAGAGACAGTCCCTGCTCATCAGAGCTTACAATCTAGTCAAGACAGACAATACAAGGGGAACGCAAGGAGATCAGGTGAGTCAAGATCTGAAAGCAGCGAAAAGGTGAGTTTTCAGCCTGGATTTGAAAAGTCAAAGAAGGTGCCTGATGTACAGACTCGGGTAGTTTGTTCCAGGCGTAAGATGCAGCAAGGTGAAAGGAGCGAAGTCTGGAGTTAGCAAGACAGAACACCACACTGCTCACACCACACACCCACGTGCCCCCCCCCCCCACAGCCCATGGAAGACCACTCCCACCACCTTCCACACCCCAACTGTAGAAAGATTGGAACGCGCACCCCCCCGACAGACAGACCCGGCTGCAAGACGAGGACTATTGCCATTCCCCACATCCTCTTACCTATGCCTTTCCCTGCTCCCACCCTAAGGTCACCATGCTGGCTCCCTGTGCTGAGACATGTGCCGGAGGAGAGACAGATGCACCTTCTGAGATGAGCTGCTGCTGCTGCTATGGGTATCCCTGCTGTGGCTCCCCATAGCCTCATGGAATGGGGAAAACACCATAGGTGGCCACACATCCCAAGGCATAGGACCCAGGATCCCAGACTGTCCCTCAGCTATGTCCGCCCCCCAGCTGATGCCCACTGTGCACAGGTGTGTGTTGCTACCCTACCAGTGACAGGCATGGCAGTAGGCACAGGAGCACGTGCAGGTGGCACAGCATCAGCAGACTGTGGCAGAGCTGGAAGTGGCAGATGGCAGCCCAGGGGCAGAGATGGGGTCCTGTGCATCCTGAGCCCTCCCCAATTAGCCGATCAGAGTCCCAAGCTGGGTTCCCAGATGGCCCAAGAATTGGCCATGTTGGTTAGGGCAACCAGTTGCTGTCCCTGGAGGGCTAGTTGTCTCTCCTGGAGGGCCAGCCTTTGCTCCTGGAGTGAGACGCTCCTGCAAAGAAGCTCCATCTTTGCACAAGCAGCATTGATGTGTTGTGGGGTGTCCGTTCCTTGCAGATGGGCCCTCCCTGTTGCACTGGTGGCTCTGGGGATGGTGGAGAGCAGGCCCTCCCCATCCTCTGACATGTTATCCTCCTGCCACTCAGTGCTATCAGGCCCTGTCCCCATGTCAGTTGGGCTGCCTGGATGTGATATCTCTGCCTCCTCTGGCACCACAGAGGTCACAGCATAAGCAGGTGACGGCAGTGGTGGAACAGGTTGCAGCATGGCTGGTATGGGGCCAGTGCTGCAATTGCAGCAACACCTGTTGTGAAAGGTATGACCAAGCTAACCATCAGTGAAGGATGCACGTAGTGCGCACACACACATGCAGAGGTGTAAGCCAAAGGACCTGGAGAGACAGCATCGCAGAGGTGTGTGCAGAGCAGAGACAGAACCATGCACCACAGTACAGACCCACAACCACGGAGCCCCCCAAGAAGGTAGCTGATGGAAATGTGGCAGTGGGATGTTTGAAAAGTGCAGTGGGAGGTGACGCTAGCAGCAAAACCCAAGATGCAGGACACAGGCAACAGCCATCTATTAGGTGGACGAGACAGATCATGCACATAGCCTGGTCCTGTGGCAGCTGTGAGGTGTCCAGGTCACTGACTCCCGTCCATCATAGCAGAGTCGATGGCCATCAGGACCTACTGCTTGAGGTCAGTCAGCTGCACCCCTTGACCATCAGGATCTCCACTGCATGCCTTCGCACATGTGTCACGGGGTACCTGCCGCCACTTCTGCTTCAGGTCTTCAATCTCATGGTTGTTGTGGTGAATGGCATTTATCCACCGACAGATGCCCAACCACCACCGCTACTGCTCATAGGCACTGAGCTCGCACTCCTCTGTGCCCATCAGGGCTGCAAAGTCACCAAGTACGGCCTCAATGAGGAGGGTGAGCTCACCGCTAAAGTTGTGCTTCCTTGCTGACTTGCTCGGGGCCATTGCAGAAGGCACAGGCAGATGTGGATAAGCCAGAAAAATGGAAACAGCAGCTCCAGAACATGTCCATACTATGGGGGCATGCCCATCTGCCGATGGACATGATGTGGGGGTTGGATGTGCAGTGGCATAGATGTGTAGATGTCTAGAATATGTCACATGTCTGCACGTATGGTGCCACATAGGCATGAATCTTATGCACCGCATAAACAGCGTGCACACTTGGGCCTGCACCCTTTCTACAGCAGAGCCATTACTGATTCTGCAGCACATTACCCAATGGAGATATCCGTTACCTGGAGACCCATGCAGTGGATCCAACAACCCAGCTGCCATAGACTAGGTAGGTGCCACCTGTACCTGTTGTACACTGCATGCCCAAGCCATGGCAGCATGGGGGCTATGTTGCTAGGTGTGCGACTGCAGGGGAATAGGTAGGCCCAAAGATAACTATGTAGAGAAGGTGAGGCGGAGGAGGGAGGCAAAGGCCACACACAGCTAATGACAATGGGAGGTGTAGGCCAACATTGCCACTGCACCACACCTGCTGTACTACATAGCAAACACAGCATCATGGCAGTAATGAAAACCATCTTGCCTATCAGGCCATCCCTGCAATGGCAGGCACCATAGTCCGATTCTCCCCCTTGGATGAGCAGCAGTGTCTGTCCAATGCTGGCCTGCAGGCATGACCTGTCCACCAACCCCCCCCCTCCCAAACTGGGTGACCGTGCCAGGCAGTTACCACTCCTGTGTAGGGATAATGTCTACATATCATCCGAGAGTCCAACCACACCACCACCATTGAATGTCCCCATTCCAGGTGACCCATGCAATGCTGGAGGCCCAATAGCAGCGCAAGGGTTCCATGGAGTCCTTGATAAACCCTCACACACCCCCTCTCACCTGCAACCCCCCTACTATAGACATATTAAGAGCCCTTCATGCCCACACCATATGGGCAAGGATGAAGGCCACTGGCCAGTCCAGCATCCACCTGATGCACTTACCCCATTCAGATGTGACTCTGTAGAGGCTGTGGGCCCCTGCTGGGTCATCACAGCCCACAGGGGGCCCCCCTGAGGCATCCATAGATGTACCCCACCTGACCCTGGCCTGCTAGCCAGCCTGCAACACCTGCACACCAGCTTCTTTCTGCCCATTGCAGACCCCCCACACCTGTGGAGCTACTATAAGAGGATTTGGGACATACACGAACAGCTAGCGCTTGTATGCCCTGGACAGAGGTACCTCCCCCCCACATACATATTTGCACCCCCAGTTGCATACAGCCCACATACAGGCCCCTGTATGCACATGGATGGATGCGCATATGCCATGTCGCTAACCAATCCACAGGCATAACCCATACCACTCCCATCCCTGGGAGACCATGCTGTGTATTGTCATGCCCTCATAGCCCAATCAGTAGGAACCGGTATTGCTGGGCTCCCTGAGGGTGGTAGTTGTGCCTTCCTTCGGACAAATCACAGAACAAGTTTAATTCTACGTTTAGGGTTTTATTCCCCATCCGTTGAGGTTTCTTTTCCTTTTTGGCAACACAAAATAAGAGCCAACTTTGGCATATAACAAAAGACAAATGGTTAACAAAAATAGCTTACTTCAGCTTCAAACATCAAACAAAAGAAATGAATAAACAGCCTTACTATCCTATGTAGGCTTTTCCTTTTGTTTGCAGATTGCACAGCTTACGTCTGCTGTTTGTAAAAGAGTGAGAGCAATTAGCACATAAGTTACAGCACTGGTACTTTGGTTATAATCAAGTAATTTATCTCAGAGAAAACTCCTGGTCACTCACAGTTAAAGAACAGTCCATCGGTTCAGGAACCACAGACACCTCTGAACTCTCACATTCCATCAATTCTTGTTCACCTGTATTTATGCTCTTAATATCAGCTGTTGGATAAGGGTACGACTGGCTTGCTTCGTCATACAGGAAGTTTCTTTCTCCCTCTGAGCTAATGCCTCTCTGGGTAAAACCGTATGGCTTTGAGTTGAGCTTGTCAGGGCTCTGCCCCTGCTGGTAACCCAGTAGATAACTCAAATCCTTGTTTGGTTTGTTAGTAGAGTAATTACGGTAGGCTCTGTGCCTGTTCAGGTCTAGCTCAGCTGACCTAAATTGCAAAGCTTTAGACGGAACTTTACTAGAAGCTGGGAGCTCACAATCACTAGGGAAATCTTCAGCTTTTTCTGGTAAGGAAATCTCTCTTCTCCTAGGATTTCTGTGACCAGGGGAAAAGTTATTCTCAGCCTCTATATAGCTTGTCTTTGTGTGGCTATTTCTATGACTCCAGGGTTTTACCCTCTCAGATAGCAAATAGCCTCTACTTTTATTTCTTGCACTGGTACCTGCTATGGCAGTTTTCCCACATTTCTCTTGTCTTCCAGGCACATACACGCTATCAGGCTGCTGACTTCCAAATGTTTCATTCAGGTCTCTGGCTTCCCTCAGACCTTTATGCTGGCTCCCTTGTTGCTCCGATAACACATTCTCACTCTCTTTCTCTCTTTCATACCAACTCCATGCTCTCCACGGCTTCAGCTGTGTTCACCACGGTCTCTCTGGTTGTGACCCTTGTTGCCTCAACTCCTCTCTCCTTCTAACTGTTTGGGAGCATATTTTATCCTCGTGTCTCCTAGCTCCACCTCCACCCAGCTGATCCCTATTAGGCAAAGCAAATCCCCTTTCTTTGCTACCTGGGTGTGTCTTCATTGGCCTTGTGCACGTGTGCCTGGGTTGTCTATAGCAACCTTCTGACATTACTTTGTTTACCCTGTCATTTTTCCTCTGATCATTCGTGCTGATCTCCATTTTCTCGGGCTGCCCTAGGTCTACCTTGTGACAGTATCTGAATGTGGATGGTGCTGCCATCCTCTGAGTGGCTATGTGGGTCATCCTGAGCACCATTGAGCATGTCCAGATGGCTGATATGTACGCCCTAAACTGAGAAATGTGGGGTCAACGGAGCTGCATGCAGACCACCCTGCATGAGCAGCCATGCTGTGTGTGGGTGTCTGCACACAGGAGGGGGTGGCCTGGAGATGGATCTAGGGCAGGGAGTAGGTGGGGATCTGACCTTGGATGTGGAGGGCTAACCATGTATGTGCTGGGCTGGCCAGTCACACAGGGTATATAAACCACCCCAGTGGTGGTATATATCCCACTAGACACCAGGAACGAACAGGGGCCAGGTAGGACAGCTGGTTGAGGGAGAGCAGGGGATCCACACAGCCCGATCGCTTGACAAAGTAGGCACACATTGTGTTTGGGATGTGGGGAACAACATATTCCTATAACCGCCATGGATCACACCATCAACATGGAGCCACAGTGCCATGGCAACATGATGCCATGCCACTGCCGCCCCATGCATGTGCCAGGCGAGGTTAGCCAGGTAGTGGAGTGGATGTCAGGTGTGTCTGCCTTGGGGAACAGTCCTGACCTCTGATCCCAATGCTGTGGATTCTGCTCCTGTGGGCACTTCCAGTACCTGCAAGAGCTGAACCGGGAGCATTCCAGATACCTCTGTCTGTACAGGTGTGACATGAACTGGTAGAGGGGTCCTC
The DNA here is from genome assembly GCA_033557465.1 of Ichthyophis bannanicus. Lineage (NCBI taxonomy): Eukaryota > Metazoa > Chordata > Amphibia > Gymnophiona > Ichthyophiidae > Ichthyophis > Ichthyophis bannanicus. Next base: position 221,455,512 of record CM066040.1, on the reverse strand, counting down.
CACCCGTGCACTACACATGTCCTGACCTTATGGCTCCCCCCACAGGTATGTGCCGCAGTGGTGCTCAACCCTGTGATGTCCCATGAGTGGTCATATGCTTGGCATGCCACAGCCCTGCTGGAATGCATAGAGCATGAGCACCAGAGGGCTAGGCAATGCCACCCTTATCCAAGGATCCCCAGGCTGTGCTCCCAGTATCTGGGCCTCAGTGATGAGCGCTGTGTGGCCTGCTACCAGTTTGACCGTGGTGCCATCCACGACCTGTGCCTGGAACTGCAGGCTGATGTTGCACCACGGGCACACAGACAGGATGCAGTTCCTGTCCATGTGAAGGTGCTGGTGGCCAAGCCTTCCTTGGAATGAGCACCTTCCAGACGGTAATGGTAATCACAGCAGGGCTCAGCCAGGCGTCAGTGTCGTGAAGCATCACCGAGTTCCTGGATGCCTTTATGGGGTGCTGTGCACAGTACATATCTTTCCTGCGCACCACACACCAGCAGCAGCAGTCATGCTGCAGTTTCACGAGATAGCAGACTTCCTATCTGTCCTTGGTGCTTTTGATGGCATTCATGTGGCCTTCTGTCCACCATGGCAACAGGAGGCTGCATACCATAACCAGAAGGCCTACCAATCCCTGAATATGCAGGCCATCTGCATCGCCAATATGGAGATCACCGATGTCATGGCCCACTATCCTGGTGCGTACCATGATGCCTACGTCCTGGCCCAGTCAGGAATACCTGAGGCCTTTGTGTGGGGCACCATCACTGGCAGCTGGCTGCTGGGTAGTTGGGATGGCACAGCAGAAAGCACACGTGCATGCAGGTCACTATGCAGCACTTGGGGACAGCCCACCAGCTGCAAACTGTCTGGGCATTGCCACCATGCTGATATGCACAGGTCTTGGGTCAGCATGCACCTGGGGAATGTACCACCACTCGACGCTGTTTGTACCTTCCTCCCCCAACTCTGCAGGTGACAGAGGGTACCCACTGCGGACTGGCTTATGACACCAATTGTGAGACCACACACACCCGCGGAGCAGAGGTACAACCAGGCGCATAGGGTGATATGCTCCATCATCAAGAAGACATTTGGACTCCTGAAGAGCTGGTTTTGATGCCTGGATCGGTCAGGTGGAGTGCTCCTCTATGAGCTGAGTAAGGTGTGCATGATGTTCATGGCCTGCTGCATAACTATGCTTTGCTGGAGGCAGCCACCGCCTGATATAGCAGTGACTGAGGCAGGGGACAAGGATGAGGACAATGTGGCACCACAGCCAGCCAATGGTGTGGCCTTTTGGAAAGGTGCAGCAGCATGACTGAACCTCCTGCAGACATACTTCACATGAGATAGGTCTGCCCTGCTGTGGTGCTCTGGCTTCTGGGGGGGTGGCATGGGCAGGGGGTGAGCAGGGGTCGCCTTGGTCATGTGCCCATGGCAGGTGGGTATCTTCTGCTCATGGTACAGTTCCATGGCCATTAGGGCACTTCCCCACATGTACGCCACTGGGGGAAGGTGGCAGACACGGGTGTGTGCACTGCCCAGCATGGGGGATTGTGCTGCTGTGCACAGATGTGGTCACTGAATAGACCCCAAGGACCAACACAGCCCTGTTTGTGCACCCATGCTGTCCATATGTTGCACCACAGGATGTGCAGGCACCATACACGCATAACACACCTGGCACACCCATACGTCCTTGGCACTGCCATGGCCCTTTTGCAAACCTCACCATCCACACCTCATGGTGCTTTTCATGCACCTGCCACTTGCTTTGCTGTCCGACTCCCTCATCTGTTGTGCCCATGTCACCCCTCTGCCCATACGCCCATGCAGACTGCCATCCATATGTTCCTATGCAAGGCGCACCCCTCCTCACGCATGCACCCACCAGTCCCTGCTGGCTCTGGCCCATGACAATAACCCACACAGTCATTTTGTCCCCCTAATCCTCAGACCGCACACGCTCTCCTTGCACGGGCAGGCCCCATACATGCCACATCTGGCCCTGGCAGCTACCCCAGCCCATACAGTGCCAGGGTGCACCGGTACCCCCCGCCCGTCCCCCTTACCTCTCTCCACAGTGAACTACATCGATGGGCAGAGACCCCCCTGTGGGCTGATAGTACCGGCCACCAGGGTTGGCAGAGTTCCCACAGCCCCATGCACACAGGTGTAGCGGACATGTTGAGGGTGGACTGTGCACCTGTACCTGCACAGCTGGAACACTGCACCCTGCACAAAGCTGCAGACACAGAAACCCATATTGAGGGATGACCAGAGGTTTGATAAACGGTGTTTAATTCAACAATAGGACTAGCTATGCCACACACATGTGGTCGTACCAGCAATGGAACAGATATGTCAGGAACTTACAGGCACACATGTCCTTTATGGTCTAATAGGGGCCACGCACACATCCCTGTGGGCCATGTGAAGGCTCTTAAGTCACTTCATTGGCTCCCTATCCATTTCCACATCTAGTTCAAATGTTTCCTGATCTATAAGTGCATTCACTCTGCAGCACCTCACACTCCTCCCCGGAAACTTCACTCTTTTGGCAAATTGCTTCTATCTGTGCCCTTCTCTTCTATTGCTAACTCCAGACTTCGCTCCTTTCACCTTGTTGCTCCTTTTGCCTGGAACAAACTACCTGAGTCTGCATGTCAAGCACCTTTTCTGACCCTTTTCAAATCTAGACTGAAAACTTACCTCTTCACTGCTACTTTCAGATCTTGACTCACCTGTTCTCCTTTGTATTTCCTTACCATTTCCCCTAGATGTATCCCTGTCTGCACCTACTGTGTTGTCTGTCTTGGCTAGATTGTGAGCTCTGATAGAAACATAGAAATATGATGACAGAAAAAGACCACATGGCCTATCTAGTCTGTCCTTCCATATCAACAACTACAACAGTCCCCTTTTTACCTTTAGAGATCCTCTGTGTTTGTCCCATGCTTTTTTGAATTCAGTTACTGTCCTCATCTCTACCACCTCCACTGGGAGACTATTCCATGGATCCACTACTCTTTCCATAAAGAAATATTTCCGCATATCACTCTTGAATCTATCTCCCTTCACCCTCATCCCATGTCCCCTCATAGCAGAACTTGCTTTCAATTGAAAGAGGCTCTCTCCCTGAACATTTATGCCACGGAGGTATTTAAACATCTCAATCATATCACCTCTATCCCGCCTTTCCTCTAAGGTGTACATATTAAGATCCTTCAGTCTATCCTCATATGCTTTAAAATGAAGACCACTAATCATTTTAGTAGCCACCCTCTGCACCGACTCCATCCTGTTCTCATCCTTTTGAAGGTGCGGTCTCCAGAATTGCACACTATACTCCAAATGAGGTCGCACCAAAGACTTATAGAGAGGCACTGTCTCTTACATTTCTGTGCAGCGCTGCGTACATCTTGTAGTGCTATACAAATGCTCAGTAGTAGTAGTAGCATGCAGTCGCCTTTAGTTTTGCAACCCCAATGGCTTTCATCGACACACTGAGGTCTTTTTTCTTCTGATGTTTGGGTTGGTAGATTTCTGCCCTTTGTCAGTTCTGGCAATATGTAATGTTGATCTCTGGCCCTGTTGGAGTATTGTGTGCAGTTTTGGAGACCGCACCTTCAAAAGCATATAAACAGGTTGGTGTCGGTATAGAGGGTGGCTACTAAAATTGTTTGTGATTTTCATTATAAAGCATATGAGGACAGACTTAAGGATCTTAATTGTATACTTTAGAGGAAAGTCGGGATAGAGGTAATATGAATGAGACGTTTAAATACATCCGTGGTATAAATGCACAGGAGGAGAGCTTCTTTAGATTGAAAGGAAGCTCTGCCACAAGGGGACATTGGATGAGGGTGAAAGGAGATAGACTCAGGAGTAATATGTGGAAATATTTTTACGGAAAGAGTGGTAGATCACTGGCCATATGGTCTTTTTCTGCCATCATGTTTCTATGAAATTTGCAATCTTGGACCATGTGGTGTGACTGCACAGCGAATGCCACAGGGACACAGGTAAGCACAGGACAGAGGACGTGCAGGTGGCACACCAGCAGTACAACCAGGTCCGTATGGGCTGGCAGGGCTCATAACACCGGTCACCAGCACCATGGACAGTGGCTAAAACAGTAGCCCATACACATGCCCCATCATGCTGCAGGCTGTGCACATGCCGAATTTCTGAGTTGTTGGGCCAAGCACAGACATATAGAGACGTCATGTATCAACAGGCCTTTGTATTCTCACTGAGGTGTTTTCTTCTCCAATGTATGTGTTAGTCAACTTGGTCCTTTGGCAATTCTGGCACTATGTGGTGTTGGGCTGTTTTGTGTATGTGAGGTGTCATGTCCTTGGCAGAGTGCTTCTGGTGTTTGTGTGGGTTTCCCTTTGCACTTCCATGACAGTCCTGACCATCAGCTGGGCACAAGGGTATGTGGTGTCTGGTCTTCATGTCTCAGACTTACTGCTGCTGCTGGGCACTCTTGCACAGGTCTGCACACCTTTCTTTGGCCACAGTGGGGTCTTTTGGCAATAGGGGGTTGCTGCTGCTTTGCCTGGGTCTTGGGGCTCACGCTGCCTTTTACCATGTGCATGTTTCTAGGTCCTGCAGCCTGTCCTGTGAGGTGTGTGTGGGGCTCTGACCTGGTGGTTTGAGCCTAGTCTTCAGTGCTGGGGGCTGGGGGTTAGGTCCCCACTGGCTCTGCGTGCTTTTGGTGGGCTGCTGGTGTGACACCCACACCTTCTCATTTCTGTGTTTTCCTGTGTCACTATGGCTTTTGCAGGTAATTTTCTCCTTATGGTTTAGTTTTTGCAGATCTCAAAGGTACAATAAGGCCTCACCTCTCCTCTCTATATGGCAAGAGTTGCCATAGGAATACATCTATCAGCTCCTATATTGGGGGTGGGGCGACCTCAGTGAGATGCTGACTTCACTTGTTTCTGTGGGACGATATGCTTTTGTCATCTCATTATGATCTTTTTGCCTTCACTGTATGCATTTGTAGATTTTGTTTTGGGGGGATTGGGCAGAAGCAGTTTGGATTATGTGAAGTTTCATGTCTTTGACGGAGTGTTTTTGGTGTTTGAGTGGGTTTCGCTTTGCACTTCTATGACAGTCGTGACCCTCAGCTGGATGCAAGGCTATCTGGTGTCTGGTCTTCGTGTCTCAGATTTACTGCTGCGGCTGGGCACTCTTCCACAGAGCTGCATGCCTTTCTTTGACCACAGCAGGGTCTTACTGCTGCTTAGCCTCGGTCTTGGAGCTTTGGCTGCCTTTTATCATGTGCCTGTTTCTGGGCCCAGTCTTGTCGGGTGTGTGTGGGGCTATGGCCTGCTGGGTTTGGGCATAGTCTTTGGGGCTGGGGGTTCAATCCCCTCCTCCTCTGCTTTCTTTTGGCTGACTTTTCATCTCTGTCACCATTGCCTGTGGTACAGTCCTGTTGGTATTGTTTGCTGTGCTTTACCATATTCCTGTTGCACGATTTGGGCTGGCATTATCTTGTGGTGCTGCTACACTGTTACAGATGTGTGAGATGGTTGTTGTGCTTCATAGTCTTCTTTCTATCTGGTTTATTCATTTCTCTTCCTCACAGTGATTTCTCATCCTCAGCATTGCATATTCCACAGGGACATTGTTGTGTGTGTGCATGTGTCTCTATTGGCTCATCAGACCCTGGCCCTGCATCGCCTACATACTATTCTCTGGGACACAATGTTGCCTGTGTCCTGCTCTTACCTGTGCAGTGCCTTCCTTCCTACATGTGGGACCTGTTGTGTCTGTTCAGACTGCTATGGTGTGGTCTTACTGTCTGTGTGCTCTCTGAGTGCACTTCACCCTCACTCCCATTGCTTTGGGGCTGATCGCCTGACTCTGTGCACTGTTCTTCTCCCTGCACAGGCATTCTTCCTGCCCTTGCCCAGCATCTTCCCCCCCCCCCCTTTTCTTGATATCTCTCTGTCACTCATATATTGTTTGCATGTCTGTCATCCTTTTGGTTTTCCTTACTTACTGCGCTAGGGTGATCCTGATCTGCTCCCAGCCCCTGCATGCTGCTGCATGGGCCGGCCTTCTATGCCCCATAGGGAGCAGGGTTTCCACCTCCTCAAGGACTAACCTGCAGAGCAGGCATGGCTCTGCCTCCAAGAAGTTTGGGAGCCATGAGGCCATTTTCAAACTCTGCTCTGTGCTTGTCTGCAGAGGGGTATCAATCCATCCTGTTTCCTGTTGCACGTGGGCCACAGTGCAGGTGAAGATGTTTTCAGATATCCACGTGGACATGGCATCAGATATCCACGTGGACATGGCATCAGCCATACATGTGGCTGCTGGCTGGGGGGGTGCCGCATACGTGATTGTGTGCACAGCACTGTTGCACGTCTCCTGTTTTTGTACAAGCAGGCTGCACAGGTGGGGCCAGCGATTTGTACGTTTATTCACCTGCATGTTTTCTCGCGTATTCCGTGTGTATGTGTACGTAGCTTGCCATGCGTACAGTATCCCGTCTCAGTGAGGCATGTTCACATCTTCTACGTTCTTCCTGGACCTGGTCGTCCTCATTTGAATTGGCCTCCACATGAAGCAGCTCACCTTGGTCTACCTGTTTATTCACACCTTAAAAAAAATATAACAGATTGGTAAGACAAGACTTTCCTTCACTAAATCCATTTTGGCTTTCTCCCATTAAACCATGACTATCTACATGTTCAGTTATTTTATTCTTTATAATGGTTTCTGCCATTTTGCCCAGTACTGATGTCAGGCTCACCGGTCCTTAGCTTTCTGGATCATCCCTGGATCCTTTTTTAAAAATTTGCATTAGATTGGCCATTCTCCAATCTTCAGGTACTAAAGATGATTTAAATGATAGTTCACAGATTACTAATAGTAGGCCTGCAATCTCATCTTTCAGTTCTTTCAACACCCTTAGATGTATACTATCCTGTCCAGATGATTTACTACTCTTGAGTTTATCAAATGCTTGTACTACATCTTTCCAGTTTATCGATAGTTCTTTCAGTTCTTCAGATATATCGCCTTCAAATACCATTTCAAGCATGGGTAACTTCCCTACATCTTCTTCAGTAAAGACCGAAGCAAAGCATTAATTGTCTCTCTGCTATGGCCTTGTCCTCCCTTAGTGCCCCTTTTACCTCTCTATCATCCAGGAGTCCAGCTGACTTTCTCACAGATTTTTTTTACTACGAATGTACGTGAAAAAGCTTTTATAAAGCGGTTTTGCTTCCACAGCAAGCTTTTTCTCAAATTCGCTCTTTGCCTGCCTTATCAGTGACTTGCATCTAACTTGCCAGTGCTTATGTTGTTTCCCATTTTCATCATTTTGCTCCTTTTTTCATATACTGAAAGGTGTTTTTTTTGGCTACAGAAGCTCTCTGACCTCACCTTTAAATCATGCTGGTAGTTTTTTGGCCTTCCTTCCACTTTTCTTAAAGCATGGAATTCACCTGGTCTGGGCTTCCAAGATAGTATTTTTAAAGAATGTCCAAGCTTGATGTAAATCTTTAACCTTTGCAATTGCTCCTTTTAGTTTTTTCTTAACTATTTTCCTCAGTTTATCTTAGGGGTATGTTTACTAAACCCACGGTAGTGGACTCTGTACGATATCGGAGCCGTGGCCCCATTGATTTCACTACTGCGGTTTAGTAAACATACCCCTTAATCTCCCTTTTGAAAGATGATCTCTTAGAAACTTTGGTAGCATCACCTTTTATGTAGTAACCATTCCCCTTCCAGTGGCGCCCCCTAGCCCCAGTGTGCACTTCAGCCCACACTAGCTAATCACTACAGGGCCTCCGCCACCAAGTAAGCTATAAGTTATGCAATTCCCTGTATGCCATATTCCCCCTCCCCTTTCTCTTTGTTGCAATGTAAACTGTTTGAAGTTAAAAAGTAAACTACTTTGATTGAAAGATAAGATGGTATAGAAAACCTGTTAAATAAATAAATAAAAAGTACCATGGATTTCCTTGCCATCCTGCTTCCCTTTGTTAGTTAATTAATTAATTTATTTATTTATTTTACTTTAATTCTGTTTATTGAAATTTTCAAAAACTATACAATGTTCACAAAGTATAGAGAAACACAATATGTCAACAATAGAAATAATTCAAAAGAGAAATAATACAAACAAGTACATTAGCCCACATCTCGGGGAGAAAACCATAAGAAATCAATAACAAGAAAAAACAGGGCAAGGAACACCGAACCAAAGAAAGGTGTCCCAGCCACACAGAGCAGTCATTTAATTATACCCTCCCACTGCCTGACAATTTCTAAATGACAGCATAATGACATAAAGGAAAAGCAAAAGTCACTGCGCCTTTTCCTTATCAAGAATCCACCTTTCCAAATCCGAAAATGACAAAAAGACAAACCTGTCATATCCAAGAGATACTAAGCATTTACAAGGGTAGCTCAAGAAAAGAGTAGCACCTAAGGCAAGAGTTCTAGACTTGAGAGCAAGAAAGGACTTCCTACGTGCTTGTGTTGAGCGAGATACATCAGGAAAAATAGAGACCTTATCACCACAATAGAGATTGTCCCTTTTCCGAAAATAAGCTTTAAGAATAGAGACTTTATCTTCTTCAGAAACCAAAGTTACTAATAATGTGGCTCTAGTGGAAATAATATCTTGAGTGTCTTCCAAGAAGGCAGTCAAGTTAAACCCATTGTTATCTTCAAGAACAGCTACTTCCCCTTCCCCAACACCTGGAGAAACAATTTTTGAGGAAATACAATAACATTTAGCAAACACTATAGCATCGGCGGTGGGGAGGAGAACATCTTTTAAATATTTCCTAAACAGTATTGATGGAGATAATAAACTACTAGAAGGAAAATTCAAAACTCTCAAAATCTTAGACCTAGCTATATTCTCTAAATTCTCAAGTTTTGGACACATAATAGAACTTTCTTTCATGGTAGCAGACTGGAATAAAGAAAACGATTTAACCTGCGTATCTATACTCGAAATAGATGAATGCAAAGTTCCAATCTGACTATCAAGATTGTGAAATTTAATAACAGTGTCCCTAGTAGATTGACATAAAGAGGGAACAGTCTCAGCAAGAATCCGTTCAGTACGATTGACTACTTGCCAAATGTCCAGAAGAGAGATGGAGGAGACTTGTGAGTCACCAGGAGGAATGGAGGGCTCCAACCAAGAAACCATTTTGGGGAGCATAACTTCCTTCTGTGAACTCAAAACACCGGACTGAGGCATAGCAGACAATTAAAAAAAAAAACAGGAGGAAGAGGAGGGGTACGCTCAGGAGAGCTAAGACTTGGCCCCTCCAGCAAGGGTTCAAAAGGAACAGTACCTGGTGGTGTTAAGAACCGGTGTAGATATTACATGCTTGTCCATAGGGCCACCAGCAGACATAGCCACGAGAGTTTTCTTTTTCCTTTTACCACCGGGCATCGCCACTTCACAGATCTATAAATGCTCCCAATGTACTCCTAAGGGACTCACAAGGGGCATACGTCCCCCTTGAAAAACGCCCCATAGAAAATGCCCCAACAAGCGCCATAAAGCACTCTAGATATAGCAGTCAGCAGTGACTGCCCCGCACGGGCCAGCTCTCTCCAGCACCAGCTGTTCTCACTCTCCACAGCATGTGAAACTGCAGGCAACACTCCCAAGAAACAGCTCCGTGCACAGATCCTTTATGGCGCCTCCCTTTATTAATTTAAATGCGATCATGCTATCATCATTAAGTAGCCCCAACACCCTTATCTCTTGCACCAGATCCTGTGATCCACAAAGGACTAGGTCCAAAATAGCTTTCCCTCTTGTCAGTTCATGAACCAACTGTTCCATGAAACAGTCATTTATTTCATCTAGAAACTTTATCTCCCTAGTATGTCCTGCAGTGACACTGACCCAGTTGATACCGGGGTAATTGAAATTACCCATTATTACTGTGTTGTAACTTTTGTTAGCTTCCCGGATTTCTTTTAGCATTTCATCATCCATCTGTTCATTCTGCCCAGGCAACTGGTAATGCCACTGTCAATGCCTTCCCCTTTTTACATGGGATTTATATCCATAGAGATTCTACAGTGTATTTTGTTTCATGAAAAACTTTAATCCTATGTGACTCAATGCCCTCTCTAACATAGAGCACAACTCATCTACCAATTTGATCTACCCTATCATTGTGATATAGTTTATATCCAGATATCACAGTGTCCCATTGGCTGTCCCTCCTTCCACCCGGTCTCTAAGATGTCAATCATATCTAACCTTTCGTTTAGTGCTATATATTCTAGCTCTCCTATCTTATTTTTTTAGACTTCTAGAATTTGCATACAGGCATTTTAGAGATTGTATTTTATTCATGTTAATATGGTTCTCAGTTGATAGGGGTAATTTGGAATCTTTTAGCTTTGTACTTAGTAGCATCTGGGTTACTTTTATCTTTATTGGAACCTCTTTGTCGGGATGCCCCAACTTCCCTCTTTAGCTTGTATCTTTCAAGGATATATCCTTCTGAGCCATGTGCTCTTGGGCAACTGTTAGCTTGCCTCTATTATCTAGTTTAAAAGCTACTCCATCTCCTTTTTAAAGGTTAATGAGCAGCCTGGTTAAGATTAATCCTATCCCTTTGGAAAACCCCTCCCTTCCCCATTTCCTAACATCCAAAAGCACCACCTTTGCACCATTGTCTCATCCATGCATTGAGACTTCGGAGCTCTGCTTGCATTTTGGGTCCTGCGTGTGGAACAGGAAGCATTTTGGAGAATGCTACCCTAGAAGTTCTGGATTTCAACTTCCTACCTAAAAACCTCCCACACTTTCCTATGTCATAGCTACCAACGTGTACAAAGACAGCAGACTACTCCCCGGCATTATGTAAAACCTTGTTTAGGTGGTGCGTGAGGTCTGCTACCTTCGCACAGGGCAGGCAGGTTACCAGGTGATCCTCGCGTCCACCAGCCACCCAACTATCTACATGCCTAATGATTGAATCACCAACTATAATGGCTATCCTAACCCTTCCCTCATGGGCCATGTCCCTGGAGGAACCTTTGTGGTATGAGAGGGCTTTACATCACCTGGAGGACAGGTCCTAGCTACAGGATCACTTCCTGTCACACCAAGGTTATGCTCTCCTTTAATGCTACCTCTCGCCTCCATGGCAACTGAAAGGCTGCCAGACTGGAAGTTGGACTTCAGTACTACTTCCCTGTAGGTCTAGTCTAAATACCTCGCTGTCTTCCTTATGCCCTCCAAGTCTGCTACTCTAGCCTCCAGAGAACAGACTCGTTCCCTGAGGACAAAGAGCTCCTTGTACCTAGTGCACACATAAGACCCTCAGCAACTGGGAGCAAATCATTCATGTGACTCTCAGTGCAAAAGATCAGTAATTGGGAGCTCTCAGGAAAATCTCACTCTAGTTATTTATTTACAAAATTCCTTGGCTACACTATCATAAAAACGTAAGGGGGATATGGAGGGTAATTTTCTAACGTGTCAACTAGTTAAAGCACATTTTAACATGCTGAAATTAAGCTTATTTTTTAAAGGGGGAAAATAGCTGCTTCCTTTAGAGGTTGTAAATTAATGGCTGTTAGAGTTAGGTGGACTCTAAGCAGGAAAATAACTGCTTGCTTTAGAGATTTTAAATAGCTTCTGTTAGATTTAGGCAGGTCCTTATAATCTTAAAAGAAAATAGGCAGGTATGGAAGTAGTTGGTATGGAAGAGCAAACTGGATAGGCCATATGGTCTTTATCTGCCATCAAGTTTCTGTTTCTATGAATGAATCTCTGTTATTGATCGAGACCTTATTGGTAGATTGGCAGCATGCCATTTTCTACATGATAATCCCTTTGTATTACAGTTAGTAGAGTAATGGAATAAAAATTTCTCAGCCACTGTGGATGGTCTCTTAGCCATTAATATATTAAAGCATTGCAGGGCGTGACATGAGAAGTAAAATGATTGAATTAATAATAACTGAAAAGATACAGGGGAGAAAACAGATAGAAGATATAAAATATATATAAAATCTGCAAGGGAAAAGAGCTTTTAGACATGGGAAAAATATTTGATGATCATCAATCTGAATTTAGACAGTACAGAGGTATGGAAATGGTTCTGATATTATTAGAAGATATATAATGAAATAAAAGCCTGATTTTGCATATGTCGTCTAAATGGAAAAAGGGACTATAAGGCTAATTTGGGGTTTTGTCCTTATGGGATATCCAAGTCAAGGATGTTCACTAATTTCAGATTATTTTACAAAAGGCTTATTAATGTAGAGCCTTTTGTAAAAAAAAACAATAAGGCTGTGCGAAATACACATCTATTTGGTGGTATATACAGTATGAGAAGCTATTTTATAAAGAAACTTTAAAAAAAAGAATGGCACAGGGCTTTGAATGTGGTGATTTTGCGACCTATGTGTGTAAGTGCCACAAAAACATGAAAATTATGTAATTAGTGTTTTTTCTAAAATTGCTGCTTAGATGTGTTGGGCCATTTACACATGTAAGCTTGCTATTTGGCACATCTTCTTTGGAAAACATAGGGGTCAATTTTTAAAGCCAGCGGTGACTGTATTTTTTAAAATGCCAACTCTGGTACTTATATGAGATAGACAACAGTGCTGAATATTTGTGAAATGCAATCATTGGCACTGGCGATACATATGGCAGTGATATTCAGCCACTATGAGGGTATAAGGAAGTTCATACTTTATGCCCAAAAGAAGGTACCTACTTAGGCGCTATTTTTTATAAAATATAGGCATCTACTTATCTTTAAAAAATATTAGCATAAATGGTTGATGATGTGCCTTAATGTAAGGCATAATCATTTGCACCCAGTTGCTCTAGCCCTAAAGCTGGTGTAATGCCCACACCTAGATCTGGCCCAGAGCTAATAATTTAAATTAGGGGCCTAGTTATATTCCCCACTGAATATCGACTCCTGTGCTCCTAACTTAGGATCTCAAATCTGGATAACTGAATAACAATCCTCAATTTAGGATGCCATGTTTTAGAATCATAAATTAGTGAATTTTCAGTTTGGGTATTAACTTCTGCTGATAACAGGTGCCTAGGAGTGGAGGAGTAGCCTAGTGGTTAGAACACTGGCTTGGTAACGAAGCAACCAGGGTTTAATTCCCACTAGCACTCCTTGTGGCCTTGGGCAAGTCACTTAACCCTCCATTGCCTCAGAAGAAAGGCCTGGCAATCTACTTCTGGTGACACTGCCAAGAAAACCCAGGAGCTTCTGGGTCGCCAGGAGTCAGGACTGACTCAAAGGCACACATTGCATTGCAACTTAAGAACCCTAAATTTGGAAACAGCTTTTTTTCAATATATACTTCATAGTTGTCAAAGGTCTCTTATAATGACTGACTCATAGTTCACTTCTCTATACAGGACTTCTATTATTATAGGCTGTTTCTTTCCACTTTCCATAAATACCACCATGGCTGAACATATTGTTTGCTTTAAAAAAACACAGTATATAGCTTTTGAGGACTAATGTTTCTGGTTTTTCATAAAGAGGTTTTCTAATGAAACAAATATATTGAATATTAAAGGCTGTGCTGTGATCAGCCATTAAATTTCTTTTTACAGTTCTGATGAAGCCTTCAGTAAAGTCAATTTAAATTATCGCTCAGAAAATGGGTTATCTCTTCTCCATTTATGTTGCATTTGTGGTGGTGAGTATGTGAATCCCATTATAACATGTTGCACATATGATCATTGGTTTTATGAATTCTGTTTTTTCTGGAAGCTGAAGTGTTGGTAATATACTATTTTGTTTAATGATCAAAGTTTTTAAACTTATTAACACTGTTCAATTCAAAATTAATTTTAGTTTTTATTATTGCAAAGGTTATCTTAGCAGAAATTCGGCTTTGTGTTCTGTTCTCTGTTTTATAAATGTAGTCTGTAGTGCCAGTGTGATCTGATAATACTTTATAGTCATATGCCAGCTTTTATGTGAAGAGGGTCCCAAAACATGGTCACAGTCACAGCCTCTTAGACACATATATATAGACTTCACTGGGTGAATGGTAATGCCTGTTCACTTTCGTTATTTATGACATTGACATGATGATTGCAGGGGTAGCAGAAGTTTGGTTGGAAGGGTCAAACAAACTAATATCCAGCCCTACCCCCAAGCTCTCTGCTTGCTGATGCTGTGTTGGGCAATATTAGTAAAGTTGCAGTACCAGTGGTCTACCCCATTCCACTGCCTATGAATGATTAGTGTTGCTCTATAGCCTTTTTACAAACTTCAGAGTGCTACTAAGCAGTGCCACATTGTTGATATGCAGGACCGTACCTAGCCCTGTACGAGCAGTGTGGCCACACAGGGCGCAAAGGCTTAAGGGGCGCATTTCGGCTGTCTGCTATTGCCTGCGGCCGCCACTTTTTCTTCACTCAGAGGCAGCAGGCAATGGCAGACAGCCAAAATGTGCCCCTTAAACCTTCTTGCAGCACGCTAAGCAGGTCTGGTCCCTCCGGGAGGGACAAGACTTGTTTAGCGTGCCAGCGGCTTGCACATCAGGTGCACGCCTCTTCTCTCCTGCCCCCATAAAGTGGCTAGATGAAGGTGTGGGGGGGGGCGCGCACCCGGTGTGCAAGTCTCACAGGGCGCATTTCACGATAGGTACAGCCCTGTTGATATGTATGTTGAACCCAGCTCCAATTATTTTTTGGGAAAGTGTCTCAGAAATGTGTTCGGTGCCATTGAGTCAATGGCACCCTGTGGATAGTTGTCATCAAGTAATATGATTCTGTGGATAGTTGTCCTAAACTATGTTTGCTCTTCATTCAGGCAGTTAAGTGTTGATAGAGTGGCATCGATAGTTGTTGTTGTTGTATCGATCCATCATATTGTCAGGCTTCTTCTTTTGCGCTGACCTTCAAACTTGTCAAGCATGATGTCTTTCACTAATGATCTTTATCTTTGCATAATACTTCCAAAGTTTGAAAGTCTAAATCTTGTCATTTGGGCTTCTAAGGAAAGCTTAGGTTTAATCTTCCTCACTACTGTCACCACCAGGTGGGCAGGCTGCCGCCTAGGGTTGCAGATCTGTGTCTGATGGTGATTAAGTAGTTGTGAACACGAATGGTTTAAGGTAAAAGGATTTATTTCTCCTCCTGGGGTCGAATTCTTCAGGTAATATAACACAATACTCAAAACAAATAAGCCATACTTTCTGGCAAAACACAAAGGAAATTATAACAGCTTTTTCTTGCTTCTTAAAGAAAAGAGTAAACGTTAAACAGGCAAAACTCAGCACATATCTTCCACATGTGCAAAACAGCACTCTTCACTGACAGTGTTTTCCCTCCACACTATACAGCCTTTTGACTAGCGAAAAGACGTCACTTTATCAGAGAAAATCAATGTGCAGTCCATTGGGTCACTATCAAATGAACATTCACTGACTGTATCAATGACCATAGGCTCCTGCATACATTCAGAATTGTCTGAGTTCTCCTTGCCACAATACTTCTGCAAGTTCCCCTGTAACGTGCCGTCACAGAGTCTCTCTGCACAACTTCCTCTAGGGCTGGAATAACAGCTACCGTATTCCTCGGTGTTTGGGAGAGAGGGAAGCCACCATTCAGGGTTCTTAGAGTTTAATTCCTTCTGGCAGGTTCTACCCTTGAAACATTTATAAGCTCTGGCTTCAGGCTTTGCAAAAGAATATTCTTCTCTCCTGTTAACACCAGGTTTAAGCCTGCGGGGTTTTCTCTGAGGCTTAGGAACTGTTAATATATCTTCCTCAGACATGCACACATCTTCAGGGAAATACCTTTCTCTCTCTGGGGTTGTTAACTGCTCTCTCTTCAGCTCGGTGCTCAAATCCCTTGGCTGGGTTTTACTGCCCTGCCCCCACCTAGGATTTATCACACGAGGCTTCTCAGCATTAACCCTGTAGGTATTCCTTTTATCAGTAAACTTTAACTTCCTATCAGAGACATTCTCCAGGCTACAGGTCTCAAATACATACTGTTTGTTTTTAGGCTTCCAATCACTCCAGTTGGAACGTTGCCTCTGAGCTCCAAACAGCTTGCAATCAGCAGAACACTTGCAACTGTTCTCTGACCTCACTAGCTGCTTTCTCCTGCAGTGCTCTGGGTAGTTTCTGTGGTGAACCCTTCCTGGTTCTGGCTCTGACTCACGTCCTGGGTCAGAGTCTGAAACTCCTCCTTCTTCCTCTAGACCAGCTGGTTCAGTTAGTTCAGCTAGTCCCCCTCGTTCTACCCGGTCTCCTCGTTCTACTCCGTCTAACTCTGTATTTCCTGCATAGCTCTTATAGTGGCTATAAGCTCTTCCCTTTTCCAGGTGCAAGCTATTAGGAATTGGGGAATGTTTCTCAGCTGGGCTTATTTGCAAACCCCGTGGCTGGGTTTGTTTATGTCGCCCCTGACAACTGCTGCTCACATGGCCTGCCTGCCTGTCAGCTTCAAGACTAGAACTCAGTGAATCCTGTGTTTTTAAGGTAGGAAATGGAACTTCTTCATCACACTACAGATTGATTTTTTTTTCTTCAGGCAATCCACAGTATACCCAATATTCTTCGCCAGCACCATAATTCGAAGGCATCACTTTTCTTCCTATCTTCTTCACTGTCCAACTTTAATATCCATATGATGTTGTTCAAAATACCATGGCTTGGACAAGTCAAATCTTTGTACACATAGATACATCTCTGCACTGGAGAATCTTGTCTAGGTCCTTCATAACTGTTCTGCCAAGAGCAATGTGTCATCGGATTTCTTGACTGCTTGTTTCTTTGTTGATTATTGATCCAAGCAGATTAAAGTTGCCTACCATATCTATTTCTTCTCAATAAAGGATGAAATTTTTGACTTTGCCAACTGGCGGGATCTTTGTCCTGCAGGCCCATTTTAAGACCATGTTCCTTGATCTTGAACAGCAAATGTTTTAGATTATATTCACTTTCAGCCATTAATGTGGCATTGTCAGCATAGCAGAGTTTATTGATGAGTCTTACACTAATCTTTGTACCTTGGTTGTCTTAATACAGTCCTGCTTCTCTGATGATTTGTTCTGCATATAAATTAAACAGGTATGTGGAAAATATGCAGCCTTGTTGTACACCTTTGCTGATTTTAAACCATTCTGTTTCTTCTTGCTCCGTTCGAACTGTTGCTTCTTGATCAATATAAATGTTGTGCATGAGAACTATCAGGTGTCCTGGTATATCCATGCTTCTTAATATAGCCCAGAGATTTTATATGATTTATGCATTCAAGGGCTTTCTGTAGTCAATGAAACACATGTAGATATCTTTTTGGTGGTGTTTTGTATTTTTATGGATCTATCTCATATCCATGATGTCTCTTGTTCTTCGCCCTTTCCTGAACACTGCTTACATTTTGGGTAGCCCTCTTTATAAGTATGGTTATAGTTTTTACTGAATGATCTTGCGTAGAATCTTGCTGGTGTCTGGGATCAGAACGATTGCATAATAATTTCCACAGTCAGATCACCTTTCTTCAGTATTAGCATAAACACAGATCTTTTCCAGTCAGTCGGCCATGATATTGTCTTCAAAATTTCCTGGCAGAGCCTTGTAAGTATTGTAGCAGCTGCATCTGATTACTGTAATGCTTCACTGGGAATGCCATCAATGCCCAGTGCTTTTTTCTTTGATATTGCTTTCAATGCTGCTTCGACTTTTTCTTTTATCACCAACGGTACGTAATCATAAGTTACAGGTTGAAACAGCTGTTGATCCACTTGACCTTTATGATATAATAACTCTGTGTATTCTTTCCATCTTTTATTGATCATCATTCTACATGATAGTTGAGCATCTTTTAGGATTCCAATTCAAGACTGAATTTTCTTTTTACCTCTCATAGCTTTAAGAAAGCCAATCTTGTTCTTTGCCTAATAATTTCTAATTCTATTTCCTAGCATATGTCATTGTAGTACTTCTCTTTGTCTCCTCTTGCTGGACATTGGAAATTTCTGTTAAGTTCCATGATTACCTCTCTTTCTTCTCTAGTTTTAGCTTCTCTGTGTTTCTGGACAATTTTCAGAGTTTCTTCGGTCATCCATTTTGGTCACTTTAGCTTTTTCATCTCTTGCGGTGACTTTTTTATTTTCTTTGAGCATATTTTCTTGATGTCATCTCATAGCTCTTCTGGTGTTTTGTTGTTGGTAGCCAAAACAACAAATCAATCAAGCATTCCTGAGGAAGTGTTTCACAAATGTAACATTCTGTACGTGATACCTTTTTATTGGATTAGCTTAATATATTTTTGACAAGCTTTCAAGAGTTATTCTCATCAGGTCTATGAAAACATAATGCTGTTGCATTGGGTTTAAATAGCACAAACTCATCTAGTCTAGATGCAAACAGAATAAACTAGCAGTCTCCCCAGACTACTGGAAATCCACCCATATTGTGGAATAATCTTCCTGACAAACTAAGAGCTATCAAAGATCTCTCCTCATCCCGCAAACAGCTCAAAACTCACCTCTTTATACAGCATTTAGGAAATACACTGGATCCTGTATTGCCTCGCCAAGATATTAAATTCAAGAGCAAACAGCCACACGTGCATGGTATTTAATAAGCTATTTAATATGACAATTAGCTAGACAATATAACAATAAGTTTGTGATATTACAAGGACAACACAACAGTTACTGTAATATGACAATAGAACGAGGTATCACCAAACTTCTGACATCGCAGCCCCTTTATCATCAGCTGGGAGAGCCACAGCGAAGGTTGGAGAAAGGCCTGGGATTTCTCACGCGCTGGCACGCGTTGGCCAGGCAGACATTAGTTCTCTGCCTGCCTGGATTTTTCTAGCTCTTTTTATAGGCTGTAACAAATGTGTCACAGCTGGACCGCATGACTCCTCACATGAGGTTTTCCCTATAATTATTCTCCATGCCATACACCTTGATAAACAGTAATGTCTGACTAGTCCTTCTCCAGCCTTTGTTTGTTAATAAACAATTCTGGTCAGTCATTCCCTAAACCTTTGGTCTCCGGGCTAGTAAACAATTCAAGTACAGCTGGCTCAGCATGATTCCTCACATACGGGATGGTTCAAAAGTTCAATATTCCTTGCTGATTCAAAGAAATCTTTAATTTGTAATACATTCCACCCGTGGATCAGCAAGGATATTGTACGTAAGCACTGGCTGAATTGCCCTTGTAGATCATTTGGAAATACAATAAGGTTAAGCCAATCAATATTATTATTATTATTATTATTATTATTATTAACATGGGATGAAACATAATGGATAACATTAAGGTAAATTCTTGAGGGGACAAGAAATCACTGTGTAAATTGGGTGATATTTTTCCAAGGTATCTAATATACCATTCCCACCAGCATTGCAATTGCCGAAGCCAAATGGCTTGTACATCTCAGTTACTCTTATCAGTTCTCCATACAATGGGGACTCATTTCACCATGGATTTCAATCTATTACACAAACATTTGCACCATTGTCCACCGGTAGATCAAAAAGCAGTATGAGCAGGAGAAAGAGAAGCCACCGCAATGACTAAGATCTGGGGAACAGGCAAAACGAGCAATTGGGCACCTAATTTCCAGCAGAAAATATCTGAGATACTAGAATTACAGTTACTTACCAAGGAAACAATAAAAGGATAACAATACATAAGACAAAAAAATAATTCACAAAACCCCCAATCAGTCTAATAGTCCTCTTCCTATTTTCAAATAATTTAGAAACAGAGAAACACGACGACAAAAAAAGACTACATGGCCTATCTAGTCTGTTCTTCCATATCAACAACTACAACAGTCCCCTTTTTTCATTTAGAGATCCTCTGCTTGCCCCATGCTTTTTTGAATTCAGTTACGGTCCTCATCTCTACCACCTACACTCGGAGACTATTTCACGGATCTACCACTCTTTCCATAAAGAAATATTTCCGCAAATCACTCCTTGTGACATATTTGTTTGCCACTTATGTAAATAGTTACCTGATGTAATTTTGAATGTAATTAGTTATAGGGCGCAGCATTAATTTGCCACCAGTTCCACCTGTTTTCATGTTAAGAGTTAAATTTTTAAAATGTTCTTCAATTGTTCCCTGTAAAAATAATAATAGCTTGCTATTATTAACGTTTTGTTACCTGTAAAGCACCTCTGATCTCTGGAAGAGGCGGTATAGAAAAATGTATAAATAAATAAATAAAAATAAAATCCCCCTTCACCCTCATCCCATGTCCCCTCATAGCAGAACTTGCTTTCAATTGAAAGAGGCTCTCTCCCTGAATATTTATGCCACGGAGGTATTTAAACATCTCAATCATATCACCTCTATCCCGCCTTTCTACTAAGGTGTACATATTAAGATCCTTAAGTCTGTCCTCATATGCTTTATAATGAAGACCACTAACCATTTTAGTAGCCACCCTCTGCACCAACTTCATCCTGTTCACATCCTTTTGAAGGTGCAGTCTCCAGAATTGCACACTATACTCCAAATGAGGTCGCACCAAAGACTTATACAGAGGCACTATCACCTCCTTTTTTCTGCTAGCCATTCCTCTCCGTATACACCCAAGCATCCTTCTAGGTTTTGCCGTCGCCTTTTCTACCTGTTTAGCTACTTTAAGATCATCAGACACAACCACGCCTAGGTCCCGCTCTTCTTTAGTGGACAAAAGTACTTTACCCCCTATACTATATTGCTCCCTTGGATTGCTGCAGCCCAAATGCATGACCTTATATTTTTTTAACATTAAATCCCAGCTGCCAGATTCTAGACCATTCTTCAAGCTTAGCTAGATCCCTCCTCATGTTTTCTACACCTGGGTGTCTACTCTATTGCAGATTTTGGTATCAGCCACAAAAAGGCAAACCTTACCCGACAGCCCTTCCGCTATATCACTAACAAAGATGTTAAAAAGAATCGGACCAAGGACAGATCCCTGGGGCACACCACTGGTAACATCCTTCTCCTCAGAGTGAGCCCCATTTACTTGTACACTTTGTCACCTCCCACCCAACCAATTTCTAACCCAAGCAGTAATTTTAGGGTCCATCCCTAGGATGCTCAGTTTATTTATAAGTCGCCTGTGAGGGACAGTGTCAAAGGCTTTACTGAAATCTAAATACACCACATCTAGGGCTCTCCCTTGGTCCAACTCCCTGGTTACCCAGTCAAAGAAATCAATCAGATTTGTCTGACAAGACCTGCCTCTGGTGAATCCATGCTGCCTCGGATCCTGTAATCTGCTGGACTCCAGAAACCTCACTATTTTCTCTTTCAGCAGCGTTTCCAATAATTTACTCACCACCGAAGTTAAACGAACCGGCCTGTAGTTTTCAACCACATCCTTACTTCCACTTTTGTGTAAAGGCACCACATGAGCCTCTCTCCAGTCCTTTGGCACCACTCCCGACTCCAGCGATGCATTGAAAAGGTCAGTCAGTGGAGCTGCTAGAACAGTCCCCAAGTTCAGTATTCTAGGGTGTATCCCATCCGGTCCCATCGCTTTGTCTACTTTAAGTTGAGCTATTTTCTCACAAGCACAGTCTTCTGAAAATTGTTCAAGATGTCCCTCGCTTCTTTCCTGTTTGTGGGTGTTTTCTGAGGTCCTGCTCCTGGTTCTTCATCTGTGAACACAGGACAGAAATATTTGTTAAGCAATTCCGCTTTATCCTCATCAACTTCTACATATTCCTCCCCTTCACCCTTGAGTCTGACAATACCACTTTTGCCCTTCCTCTTCTCACTAACGTATCTGAAAATGACTTATCACCCCATTTTATTGCATTGGCTGTTTCCTCCTCTTTTTGAATCTTTGCTTTCCTGACTACTTTGCTAGCTTCTCTAAGTTTTTACAAATATAGATGCCTATCTTCCTCTCTCTGTGATCTCTTGTATTTCATGAAGGCCTCCCTCTTTTTCTTCACTTTTTCAGCTACTTCTTTCGAAAGCCACAGCGGTCTCCTTTTCCTTTTACCTTTATTTACCATTTTAACAAAAAGGTTGGTTGCCCTTAAAATATCCCCTTTCAGTTTTGCCCACTGTTTTTCTACATCCCCCATCTGTTCCCATCCCGCTAACGACTCCCTGAGGTATTGGCCCATCTTGGCAAAGTTAGTCTTCCTAAAGTCTAAGACCCTCACCTTTGAATGGATTCTAACAGCCCTAGTCCTAATACTGAACCACACCATCTGGTGATCACTGGATGCAAAATGATCTCCCACTATAACATGAGAAACACTTTCACCATTGGTAAGCACCAAGTCCTGTATGGCCCCTTCACATGTGGGGTCTGTTACCAATTGCTTGAATAGTTCTCCCTGTAGAGAATCCAGGATCTCTTCACTTCTAGATGATACTGCAGCAGGAATGTGCCTATCAACATCTGGCATATTGAAATCCCCTATCAGTAGCACTTCCACTTTCCTAACAATGCTGTGTACGTCTACAATTAACTCTCTGTCCACCTCTTCCTCTTGTGAGGGAGGTCTGTATATCACGTCAATGCAAACAGATTTCTCTTTCCCTCTTTCTAGTTTAACCCACAATGCCTCCTCTCTCCCTTTTAAGCTCTGTAATTCCAAAGCTTTAATAGTATTTTTTACATATAGTGCCACTCCTCCTTCCCTTCTTCCTACCCTATCCTTTCTGAATAAAGTATAGCTAGGTACAGTTACATCCCAGTCATGGTTTTCTGTGAATCATGTTTCTGTAACTGCTACTAAATCCAAGTCGGCCACTCCCACCAAAACGTCAACATCAGGGATCTTATTCCCCATGCTACGGGCATTTATACACCCTGCTTTTCATATGTTACCCCTGTTACCCATTTCCATAAAGGTATTTAATGCATCACTTACCTGGGGGCTTTTTTCACCCATCCCCAATTCAGTAGATTAGCCAGTCTACTACTGAAGATGCGTTGACCTTTCTTGGACAGATGGATGCCATCTCTGCTCTGCAACCCTTGGAACAGCATCCCATGGTCTAGGAAACCAAAACGCTCTCGATGACACCATCCACGCAGCCATGCATTCATCTCCTGGATGCGAGCCTCTCTGCCTTGGCCTTTACCCTCAACAGGGAGGATTGAAGAGAACACCACCTGTGCACCTAACTGCTTCACCCTCTGTCCCAGAGCCATGAAGTCACTTTTGATATGCTCAGAGGGATACCTGGCAGTATCATTTGTTCCGACATGGATTAGCAACATTGGGTAGTAGTCAGTGGGCTTGATGAGTCTCGGCAAACTCTCCGTAACATCTTGGATTTTGGCACCAGGCAGACAGCATACCTCTCTGGACATCAAATCTGGTCGGCAGGTGGACACCTCAGATCCTGCTTCTTAGCAGTTCTTCAGGACTTTGTAGTGTGCTTCACCTTTCTCTGACGTTTAAGTTTGGTTTCTCCCAAAAGTTGAACCTCTCAGTCTCGTAGGCGGATATCTTAACCCTTTTTCAATGTGGCGCATGGATCCAGGTAGGGACTCCTTCACACATTGCTGCGGTGTGTAGTTAGGAGTTCTTGGGATGGTCTGTTCCATCTGGATTCTGGTCAATTTCCTCTGCTGAAATCTCTGGATTGCAGTTGGTGACATGGCTCCAGGCCTCATTCAGAAGAGCAGCAACCAATATTAAATGAAAATACTAAATATTCTAGATTAGATTTTGAAATGAGACAAACTTAATTTCATCCATATTTACTAAGATCATGTCCTGTAAATATTGCTTTATAAACTTTCAATGGTCTACTAGTAACTATCTCGTATGGTGTCAACCCTGTTTTGCAGTTTGATAAACTCCTTGTCTCTCTATTACTGGAGATTCATTTGCTGGTAGGAAATACTCCATTGTACCGTTAACTGATCTTTACATGTTTAGCCCCCTTTGCACCATTTACAGATCAGACAAGTTGCACACACGTCTTCTGCAATTTTGTCAAGCTTAGGATTATACCAGTATTGTGAGAATTTGTGCATCAAATCATCCCCCTTTGTCTTTGCCTCTGTATGTCTTGGCCAGGCATGCAAAATGAGGAAAAAAAGCATCTCAAAGTACTACATGGCCAGTGTGGGTTTTCCAAAGCTCATCAGGATGCAAGGTGCACCTAGCCTGTCTCCAAGTGTCTATTTCCAGTTTTTGAGTATGTGTTGGGGCTTAGATGACTTCCTGAATTGAAGGTACTGGAGACGGCATAGTTGAATAAAGTGCTCATCATTTTTTTTTGTTTACATATTCATTAGGCAGACACATCACTTCACATCATTAAATTACCTTCATCAGTTTACTGTCCATCAGAGTCCTTCCTCGTAATATTATTATTATTAAAGACTTATAAAGCGCCGCAACATACGAAGCGCTGTACTAACATAGAAGAGAGACAGTCCATCAGAGCTCACAATCTAGTAAGACAGAAAACAAAATAAGTTACATAATACAAATAACAAAAATTTACAGGACAAGTAAACAAATGTTGATAGAGAGATCAAGATAGGGTAAGACAGGAATGGAAAGCAATAGTGAATAGGTAAAGAAAATGTAGCTGCTTGAGCTGACGATAAGGTCTGCTATCCCCACTACATGGGAAGCCCTCATCATCGACTCAAGCAGCTACATTTTCTTTTCCTCAGCGGGTTGCCTTTGCATACACAGTGCACACAGTGGAGGGACTTTTCAATCACACTTATATATACAGAGTGTGCATGCCTTCAAGGGCCATACTTTATTTAGAATAACCCTTTGAGCATGTATGCATATCATTTTGGTACATCAGGCACTAAACCCAGATGTATTACATATAGGAAAAAAGCAGATTAAAGCTGTCATTGCTAATTTTAGCATGATTTTTAGTACATAACCTACAAAGTGACATTGCTATGCTTAACTAATGCAAAGACAATTATTATACTGTTGATGAAACATTTTTCTTTTTTTTTCTTCTAATTCTTATTGCATAGGTAACAAATCACATATTAGAACTCTAATGTTGAAAGGGTTACGTCCATCCAGATTAACAAAAAATGGATTTACTGCTCTGCATCTGGCAGCCTATAAGGTAAGAATTTATAAGGTGATACAAGAAAATAAAATTTATTTAAGAAAAAAAAGTAAAACTTAAAACCATCCTGCCAGTAACCAGAGAAGACATTTGTTCTAAAAATCCTAGAGCCACTTATGATAATATTTCATCTAATGTCAAACTGTATACAAAATGCTATAGTTACAGTATACTTTTCGAAATGACTTAATTCTGCTTCCTTCCAATATCTTTCCTCCCCCATATACGTTATCCTTGGGTAGGTAGCCTTCTATAAGTAAACCAAAGTCATACAACACGTTAGGAAATAAATTGTAAATGTATGGATTATCATTTCTTTTACCACTAACTTTACATGCAAAACATAAGATTGCAGTATTATTTGTTGTTCCTATTTTCTTTAAACCCATTTC
Organism: Ichthyophis bannanicus; assembly: GCA_033557465.1. Lineage (NCBI taxonomy): Eukaryota > Metazoa > Chordata > Amphibia > Gymnophiona > Ichthyophiidae > Ichthyophis > Ichthyophis bannanicus. The sequence goes on along the minus strand of CM066040.1, from coordinate 221,430,025 downwards.
TGGGTATGGAGGGTGAGGTGATCATGGCCCCACCATCGTGCCTGTAATCTTTTCTTAAATGTACAAATATAAAGAAAACCCCCAATGAGTTGCCAACAATATTCATAGACAGAAACACAGATGACCCAAATGTACTACCAAATTTCAAAGTGATAAAATGAAAAAGTACAATCATAAATATGTTGTTGAGAATCAAAGCATAAAAAATATGTGATGAAGACAGTATAACATATAATCATTGCTCTATACTTCATTGGGTTTTCCATAACTTTTCAAAATTTAAGTGTTCTTATCATTTCTCTGCAGTCTGAAATGGCAGAAAAACCTACAGATTTTCATTCCTTTTCAGCTTCATATTCTATTCACACTAAAACAATTTAGCACATGCTAAAACAGAGGTCTTCAATGTTTTTTGTTTCATGGACCCCTTATTAACCTCTACAAAGTTTAGGTACCCATATTCATCCCTACAACTCATTCTGGACCCCCCACTAGCCTTTCTCTTCCTCCAGTCAGTTCTCTCCAGTATCTATCTCTTTCTTCCTAGCCAATCTTTCTCATCCCCACAGTCAATCTCCAATAGCCTATATCTTTTTTTCTGTTTTCTGGGCCCTACAAGCTCCCTATAATGGGAATTGCCTTGGAGGTCTGTGAACCATAGGTCAAGAACCACTCTGCTAAGACATAGAAACAACATAAGGAGGCAATGTAACAAAATGTTTTCTCGCATACATCACTGTTCTCTGCTGGCCCTTCCCCTCCCACCCCCTCCCCCATACCCACTAGACCTGACTCTGCTTAATATTCAAAATCTCACAAGTTCAAATTTTCCCAGGCTAGTATTGCTAGGGATAACTTTTTCACAAATCTCACATGGCAGAATATGCACAAAGATTGGCTTGGGAGTAAGGTTGATTGCTGTTATGGTATGTGCAAAACTAACCTATTGGTAGACATAATCCCAGAAGATTCAAAATGTAAGCTACATATACAAATTACATTTCAGTTTGGATTCAATTAAAAATGTAGACTTCATAAACAGAACTCCCTCCTGTAGACTGCTTGCAAACAGGGTCGGCAGGACACCCAATAGGAGAACTAGGAACCATCTAGAGTGCCAGCATTCCTGGGATATCTATGATTTGCAGGTCCTGGGGAGAGGTGACTTGGAAGTGGGGGGGGGGGGGGGGCAGCAGGATTGAGGACTCAACTAGGGCACCTCATATCCTTGCTCCGCTCCTACTTGTAAATGCAGGCATTAAATTTTCTTCAAGACAAAAGAACTAATGTAAGGATTATCCAAAGAAGTTTTAAGATCACATAGGTTCCATTTTGGGTCTGATAATAGGGAGGTATAGTAGAGGGGTGTTTAGGTGATGACACTTGATGAGTGAATTAGTTGTCGGTGAACCAAAGCTTAGTGAAAATGTGTTGGATGAGTTAAAAATCAAAAAGCGTTGACGTTAACACTTCATCAGATACATCTAACATTCATTACCTGATGTGAATCCACTTTCCAGCAAATGATTCCTCATTATTAATTTTGCCCCTCCATATTCTCTCTGAGTAAATATACTTAGAGGCCCATTTCACAATGGAATGTCCCAGTGCAATCTGGGACGTCAAAGCCAGAACGTCTGAAATAAAAAGCAGTCGCATGAAAGTTCAGGCACGATTTTGGAAACATGGATGTGCCCGATATGCATGTGTATCAAACGTCTGTATAGAAGTCTCCCAGATAGTATTTCAGAACCAAGACATATAATAGCATAACTATTAGAGTAAATGGCTTAAGAGTGGAGTGAGTAGCAATAAATCAAGTATGTCGTTCAATGATATCAGAAACTGGATCAAAAACTAGCCAGTCCGTGGTTTATAATACACTATTTCCCAAACTCATAAAAGAAATAGCTCTTCTTATACAATGAGGTCTCAATAAAAACTTTGGCTGGGCCTCTTAGACTTCCGTCTTAACGAGGACCCATGCTCTGCTCACATCAATGACCTCGTTACCAGAGTCTATGATAGCCCTTTTAAAACTTGGAAACACTCTCTGTTTGTGAACCTATAGTTAAAAACCTGTGATTGAAAAAATCTTCGTTCACAATGTTGCTCGTAAACCACAAGGGAATGTGTTCCTTCAATAGTGAGCTATCATACAACTCTCAGCTGTGATCCCAACGTCAACTCCCCGGTACCTAGACGTTTCACTACGATGTTTCTTCAGGGGACCGTACACTAATCTATAAATAAAAACCAAAAAGAAAACGTGTCACTTTCCAGTTTCTCCCTTCACCTATTTAAACATAAACACTCTATAAGTGCCATGTCATAACCTAATTAAAATCAAATAAACTTACCAAAAGATGCCGCCCACGTTCACTCGCAATACTCTCTGATCACTCCCAAAACCATGAAAGGGAATCAAACACTTTCAGATAAACGCCGCGCATGCCCTTTGGGTTATACTCTACCATTTATATAGCAGCTCATACGTAACTCCACCCCTTTTTTTCTTTCAGAGGCCGCGACTCTCTCACGCTGTTCTTTAATTACCTATTTAAAGGGAAACTATCCTTTAGCACCACCTTCCTTAAAGCCATATAGTCCCCTAACATCAAATTATTATCAAAGCTCCATATCAATAAAAACATCAAAGTCAAATCCCCCCGTCCTTTATCTATTACTCATTGTGGCATACAAGCAGCCCATTCTATCATGCCATTTAACCCATGAGGGATAACTGTATTCAGTCGATAAATAAGACGTTGCTCCTGAATGATCAATGTTTGATCCAGGGTCTTACCCCCGGAACTCTGTTGAACTTGAAATAAACATAGGCAACAAAGTTGTTCAAAAATATGTCCCTTCTGTACACAATGTGCTACTATGGGGGCTTCAAGCGTCTTACATTTTATACGGCTCCGGTGTTCTCGCATACATATACGAAAACTTCTACTGGTTTTACCAATATAACACAAGCCACAAGGGCAAACCACAGCGTACACTACAAAATGCGATTCACAAGAAGTATTATGTTTCAAAATGAATGTCACTTCATTATAAACAAAAGATGACGTCTGTATGGTAAGATCACAAATGTCACAATGCCCACATGGTTTGTGTCCCCTCATCGGTGTTATCTCAGTCACTACTTTTAATGGGGGCAACACTGCCGGACTGACCCATTCTTTTAAATTGCGGTTGCGTTGCCAAACGCACCGCACCCGCTTATCCTGAAGACCAGGAATCACTTTTAAGACATTTGCATGTTTCTTAAAAATACTTTGGATCTGTGTGCTAAGGGGAGAATACTTAGATATAAAATTAATATCATTATCCTGACTACTCCTATCCGGACCTAAGGGTTTAATTTGTAACAAAGCCGCCCGATGATTGTATAATGCCCTAGACCGTGCTCTCTTAAGAATGGTCACTGGATAACCTCGCCCTTGAAAATCCTTCACTAGCTGTTTCGATTTCTGTTTATAATCTGCCTTATTGGAGCAGTTCCGACGAAAGCGTAAAAATTGTGAAAAGGGTAAACCTTCCTTAAGACGTCGTGGGTGTAAACTATCAAACCTCAAAAATGTAACTCTATCTGTGGGCTTCTTATATATAGTGGTTTCCCAATCTGAAGCTCCTCTAGTAATTTGTACATCTAAATAGGTCAGGGTTGTACTATGATATTGATATGTGAATTTGATATTGCTATCACAAGTATTCAGCCACGCTATGAACAACAACAAAGCTTCCTCCGTTCCCTGCCAGATTAAAAAAATATCATCGATGAATCGTTTCCACACTACAATGTGAGAAGAATAGGTAGAAGGAGTAACCCACCGTTGCTCAAATATACCCATATAAAAATTGGCTATACTAGGAGCGCAAGTAGCACCCATAGCCACCCCGCTCTTCTGTTGGTATAGTACTCCATCGAATACAAAATAATTTCGTGTGACTGCTAATCTTGCTAAATCTAGGAGAAACGCCCGCAAAGTTGTTGAAACATCACTCCTACGGAGCAAAACCTGTGCTATAACTTCCATTGCCATTGTTTGAGGGATACTCGTATACAGCGAGACCACATCAAGTGTAACCAGAATGACATTTGGTTGATCCCGCTGTATTGGGTGTTTTTTTAAAACATTCAAAAAATGGGTCGTATCTCTTAAATAGGAAGGAATCGTAACTAGCAGTGGACGCAAGTAGGAGTCTATGTACATTGACAGGGGTTCCAGCACACTACCGCGGGTAGAAACTATGGGCCTACCCGGGGGCTTGTTAAGGTTCTTATGTATTTTAGGAACTAAATAAAATTTGGCTACAACAGGGGCCTTGATATTCAGGTATTTAAATTCTTGTTTAGTAATCAACTTATTCTGCAATGCTTCTTCAGTAAGTTGAAGGATTTCACCTTGCAAGAGTGGTAAAGGATCAGAATCCAAAACTGTGTACACACGATCATCCTGTAATTGATGCATTGCTTCTGCCATGTAATCTTCACGAGCAAGGATTACCACTGCTCCGCCCTTGTCGGCTCTCCGAATAATAATGTCCGTTCGATCTTGCAATTCGGACAGGGCCTGACGTTCCACACGGGACAAAGCTGTTTGGGTCAACATCTGAGTGGACTCCAACTTAGAAATATCCGCCAGAACCAACTTCTTGAAAACTTCCAAAGCAGGATGACTAGGACCCGGAGGGGACCAAGTTGATCTCAATGGAAGACGTGTTCTACCATAAGACTGTTCTTCTCCAACAGTTTCACCCAAATTACAAATTACAAATTACTAGAGGAGCTTCAGATTGGGAACTATATATAAGAAGCCCACAGATAGAGTTACATTTTTGAGGTTTGATAGTTTACACCCACGACGTCTTAAGGAAGGTTTACCCTTTTCACAATTTTTACGCTTTCGTCGGAACTGCTCCAATAAGGCAGATTATAAACAGAAATCGAAACAGCTAGTGAAGGATTTTCAAGGGCGAGGTTATCCAGTGACCATTCTTAAGAGAGCACGGTCTAGGGCATTATACAATCATCGGGCGGCTTTGTTACAAATTAAACCCTTAGGTCCGGATAGGAGTAGTCAGGATAATGATATTAATTTTATATCTAAGTATTCTCCCCTTAGCACACAGATCCAAAGTATTTTTAAGAAACATGCAAATGTCTTAAAAGTGATTCCTGGTCTTCAGGATAAGCGGGTGCGGTGCGTTTGGCAACGCAACCGCAATTTAAAAGAATGGGTCAGTCCGGCAGTGTTGCCCCCATTAAAAGTAGTGACTGAGATAACACCGATGAGGGGACACAAACCATGTGGGCATTGTGACATTTGTGATCTTACCATACAGACGTCATCTTTTGTTTATAATGAAGTGACATTCGTTTTGAAACATAATACTTCTTGTGAATCGCATTTTGTAGTGTACGCTGTGGTTTGCCCTTGTGGCTTGTGTTATATTGGTAAAACCAGTAGAAGTTTTCGTATACGTATGCGAGAACACCGGAGCCGTATAAAATGTAAGACGCTTGAAGCCCCCATAGTAGCACATTGTGTACAGAAGGGACATATTTTTGAACAACTTTGTTGCCTATGTTTATTTCAAGTTCAACAGAGTTCCGGGGGTAAGACCCTGGATCAAACATTGATCATTCAGGAGCAACGTCTTATTTATCGACTGAATACAGTTATCCCTCATGGGTTAAATGGCATGATAGAATGGGCTGCTTGTATGCCACAATGAGTAATAGATAAAGGACGGGGGGATTTGACTTTGATGTTTTTATTGATATGGAGCTTTGATAATAATTTGATGTTAGGGGACTATATGGCTTTAAGGAAGGTGGTGCTAAAGGATAGTTTCCCTTTAAATAGGTAATTAAAGAACAGCGTGAGAGAGTCGCGGCCTCTGAAAGAAAAAAAGGGGTGGAGTTACGTATGAGCTGCTATATAAATGGTAGAGTATAACCCAAAGGGCATGCGCGGCGTTTATCTGAAAGTGTTTGATTCCCTTTCATGGTTTTTGGTAGTGATCAGAGAGTATTGCGAGTGAACGTGGGCGGCATCTTTTGGTAAGTTTATTTGATTTTAATTAGGTTATGACATGGCACTTATAGAGTGTTTATGTTTAAATAGGTGAAGGGAGAAACTGGAAAGTGACACGTTTTCTTTTTGGTTTTTATTTATAGATTAGTGTACGGTCCCCTGAAGAAACATCGTAGTGAAACGTCTAGGTACCGGGGAGTTGACGTTGGGATCACAGCTGAGAGTTGTATGATAGCTCACTATTGAAGGAACACATTCCCTTGTGGTTTACGAGCAACATTGTGAACGAAGATTTTTTCAATCACAGGTTTTTAACTATAGGTTCACAAACAGAGAGTGTTTCCAAGTTTTAAAAAGGGCTATCATAGACTCTGGTAACGAGGTCATTGATGTGAGCAGAGCATGGGTCCTCGTTAAGACGGAAGTCTAAGAGGCCCAGCCAAAGTTTTTACTGAGACCTCATTGTATAAGAAGAGCTATTTCTTTTATGAGTTTGGGAAATAGTGTATTATAAACCACGGACTGGCTAGTTTTTGATCCAGTTTCTGATATCATTGAACGACATACTTGATTTATTGCTACTGAATCCATTCGTTCAAGATTTGGGCCATTGGTTATTTTAAGAGTGGAGTGGTCAGGGTTCAAATCCCAGTATGGGCCTTTGTGATATAAGGCTAGTCAAGTCTCCATCTTCTCTATACTGTGTGGATGTTTTAAGGTGAAAACAAGCACTTTTCTGATGCCTGTTTTTGCTTGGAGCAGGAATAAACATTAACGTGCCTGCAGACATCTCTGATGATTCCGAACTCGAACAGGGACGTGTAAGTACATTGCGACTCCCTGGACACGCCTCTGCCACAGCCCTGTGCCTACTTGAACGTCACTGCATCAGCAACATCTGTGAATGTCATTTGTGGAATGGCTATGGAGATGAGCCCGTGATTTCAACGTCCACGTGCACGTGTTCAGACGTCCAAATCATGACTAAACGTTTTAAAAAAGACCCTCTTAGCATCATATCTGCATTTGCTCCACTTTAGCCGTTAATGCAGCTAACACAGTTTAGTAAGCATGCCACTAAATGTCTTCAATTATTAGAAAAAATTGTGTTACATAAATCTGGGAGAAAATAAACTGAAAAAAACAGAAAACCCAGACAACTTTCAATTTAGAATAAGATAACAAAAGGACGTCAATCATAGATGAGCTTAAAGGTCCTCTAGCATTAGAGCCAATCAAGATCACAGCTAATAACATCCAATATATCATCATTGGTCCAATTTATTTTAGTTAAACACCATCAAAAACTTATAACATTTTTTATCCCTTAGAGAAAAAATAACTTTTTCAAAAAAGTCTTTAAAGCATCTTTAAAGTGAAGAAACAGTCCCATATACAAAAAAATTATATGAGTATCAAATTCCAATGCCATATTGTTTTTCAGTGCCTTTGACTATCTTCCCCCTCCTCGCCCCCTACAAAAATCAAATTTCTTGATTAAAAGCTAGGGGAAAGAACCCTGTCTTTACTCCTTTCCTAAACTTTAAATAAGGACTCCAGTCTCAGGTCAAGGGCCAGATTCATCAATTATACAGTAGAAAACAATTTGAAAGGCATTAATATTAAAACAGCCCTCTACCTACACTACCAGAAGACAAGGTAATAATGTTGTTGTTGCTAGTAATTTGAATTATGGTGCTGGCGGCGAATACTGTGTATACCATGGACTGCCCGAAGAACAAACCAGTCGGTACTAGAGGAGATCAAACCTAAGCTTTCTTTAGAAGCTCAGATGACAAGACTTCGACTTTCATACTTTGGACGCCTCATGCGAAGAGAGAGATCATTAGAGAAAGACATCATGCTTGGCAAGATAGAAGGTCAACGCAAAAGAGGAAGGCCAGCAATGAGATGGATTGATACAATAACAGCAGCTACGGGTACCAGTCTGTCAACAATGAGCCGCCTGACTGAAGACCGAACACAATTTAGGATAGCTATCCAGAGGGTCGCCATGAGTTGACTCCGACTCGATGGCACTTAACAACAACAGTACTGACTGGTTTGTTCTTTGAGCATCCATGGTATACACAGTATTCGTCGCCAGCACCATAATTCAAAAGCATCAATATTCTTCCTGTCTATCTTTTTCACTGTCCAACTTTCGCATCCATATAACGTTATTGAAAATATCATGACTTGAATCTTTGTATGGAGAGAGACATCTCTGCTCTTGAGAATCTTGTCTAGGTCCTTTAACAGCCATTCTGCCAAGAGCAATACGTCATCGGATTTCTTGATTGCTTGTTGTTTCTTTATTGATAGTTGATCCAAATAGGTTAAAGTTGCCCACTATTTTAATTTGTTCTCCATCAATGAGGATCTTTGTCTTCTTTACATTAAGGTGCAGGCCCATTTTATGATTATGTTCCTCAGTCTTGAGAAGCAAATGTTTCAGATCATCTTCACTTTCAGCCAGTAATGTGGTATCATCAGCATAGCAAAGGTTGTTGAAGAGTCTTCCACCAATCTTCACACCTTGATTGTCTTCATACAGTCCCGCTTCTCTGATGATTTGTTTTGCATATAAATAAAACAGGTAGGGGGAAAGTATGCAGCCTTGTCGTACACCTTTGCTGATTTTAAACCATTCTGTTTCTCTTTGTTCTGTTCAAACTCTTGCTTCTTGAGCAATGTAAAGGTTGTGTAAGAGAATTTTCAGGTTCTCGTATACCCATGCTTCTTAACGTGGCCCAGAGTTTCTCATGGTTTACACAGTCAAAAACCTTGCTGTAGTCAATAGAACACATATAGATATCCTTTTGGTATTCTTTAGTCTTTTCAAGGATCCATCTCACATCCGTGATGATGTCTCTTGTTCCTCGCCCTTTCCTGAACCCTGCTTGCACATCAGGTAGTTCTCATTCCAGGTATGGTTGTAGTCTCTGCTGAATAATCTTCAGAAGAATCTTGCTGGCATGTGGGGTCAGAGCGATTGTGCGATAATTTCCACAGTCAGTTGAATCATCTTTCTTTAGTACAAGTCTTTTCCAGTCAATTGGCCATGATGTTGTCTTCCAAATTTCCTGGCAGAGCCTTGTACGTATGATAACAGCTGCATCCAATTGCTGTAATTCTTAAATGGGAATGCTATCTATGCCCTTTGTTTTGTTCTCTGATAAGGCTTTCAATTCTGCTTCGACTTCTTTCATCACCAATGGTTTCTGATCATAAGGTACATGTTGAAATTACTGCTGATCCACTTGATCTTTTGTCGTATAATGACTCTGTGTATTCCTTCCACCTTTTCTTGATCTTCTCAGCATCATTCAACATAGATCCTTGAGCATCTTGTAATATTCCAATTTGAGGCTAGAATTTTTTCTTCTCATAGCTTTAGGAAAGCCAGTCTGTTCTTTCTCTAATAGTTCCTGCTTCTATTTCCGTGCATGTGTCATTGTAATACTTCTGCTTGTCTTGTCTTGCTGCATGTTGGAAATCTCTGTTGAGTTCCATGATTACCTCTCTTCTCTAGCTTTAGCTTCAGCTTCTCTGCGTTTCTGGGCAATTTTCAAAGTTTCTTCAGTCATCCATTTTGGCCGTTTTTTCTTTTTTACCTTTTGTAGAGACTTCTCACTTTCTTCCAAAACAACCCTGTAAAATAGTTATCTCCAAGTTATAATGCCCTGTTCAATGTAATTTCAGTTTGTTCAATGTAAACCGCACTGATGCAGAATAGCACGGTATATAAGAGAATGTAAATAAATAAATAAATAAACCTTCTTGATGTCATCCCTTAGCTCTTCTGGAGCTCTGTCATTGGTACCTAAAAAGGCAAATCAATTTTGCAGGCAGTCTCTAAATTCCAGTGGTATATTCTCAAGGTCGTTCATGAGTGGCTTGCTCTTTTTCAACTTTAGCTTGAGTTTGCATACTAGTAGTTGGTGATCTGTACCACAATCAGTTCCAGGTTTTGTCTTTGTTGATGTTTTAGAGAATTTCTATCATTGACTTCCACAGATGTGGTCAATTAGATTTTTGTACAATCCACTGGATGAAGTCTGTGTGTACAGTCGCCATTTGTGTTGCTGGAATAAGGTATTTGAAATGAATAGATTGTTGGTCTTGCAAAATTCTATCAGTCTTTCTCCAGCTTCATTTCTGTTGCCAAGTCCATATTTTCCAAACACTTTGCTGCCTTCTTTGTTGCCAACGTTTGCATTCCAGTCCATGACCATCAGGATATCCTGTTTGCATGTTCTGTCAATTTCAGCTTGTACTTATTCGTAGAACTCATCAACTTTGTCCTCTTCTGCAGCTGGCTGTTGGGGAATATACTTGAATTATTTATTTATTTTAAGTTTGTTTATATACTGCTTTTCTACAATTAAAGGCGGTGTACATAGAACACATCAGAGCAGTGTGGGGACCACTGCTTTATAAGGAACAAGAATATATAACAACATAACATGCTATGTTACATAGCTGTGGTCATCGTAACTAAACTATGTACAACATGGGGGTAGGTGAGAGTAGGGAGGTTGTGTGGCATATATTTAAGGTGGGCAGGACTGGTTAGGCAGGAGCTAGTTAGGTTGACAAGCTTGATAGGTTAGGTCACATTGGATTGTGGCTCCTGGGTTAATGTTGTGGTGAAATGTTCTTGGAAAAGATATGTTTTCAGCTTCTTCCTAAATGTGGAGAGGTCCAAACATTCTCTCAGATCAGTCAGGAGGGAGTTCCAAGCAGTAGGTGCAAATAGGGAGAAGACATGGTTACATATGGATTGTTTGTCCCAACTCGAATAAACAAAAGCAATTGTTTGTCCTGACTCGAATAACCAAAAGCAATCAGGAGGTTCAGCGAGTTGTGTCTTTGGTCTGGAGAGGAGAGGGTGGAGGCAGTTTGCAGGTTCATTGTGTATGATTTTGTGTCATGATAAGAGCCTTATATCTTATTATTGCTTGGATAGGGAGCCAGTGCAGGTGTTATAGTACTGGGATAATGTGGGCTTGTCTAGGTATTTTGTGGATTATTCTTGCTGTGGTGTTTTGTACCATTTGAAGAGGATGTATTGATTGTTTTGGAAGACCATGGTAGATAATGTTGCAGTAGTCAAGGGATGGTAATGTAATAGCTTGGCACACTGTATGGAAAAGATCAGGACTTAGAAGTGGGCGGAGGTTCTTCAAGGTTTGCAATTTGTAGTAGATGGATTGGGATGTCTGTCTTATTTATGCCTGGAAGTTAAGCTTGTGGTCAAGGATTACGCCTAGGTACTTGACTTCACTTTTTACTTTGATGGTGATGTCACTGAGCTGTAGAGATTGTGGGGAGGGGGGAGAATGATGTAACTGAGTATATGTGTAGCTCTTCTGTCTTGTCTTGGTTGATGAAGAGATTGTGCTGTTGTGGCCACTGCCTCACGTTGGAGAAGCAGTTTTATATGTTGGTGAAGTCTGGCGCAAAAGTGATGAATGACTTGAAAAACATTATATCGTATGCATAGATCTGGTACTGTATCTTGTGTTCCTTGAAGATATGGCATATAGGTTGGAGGAAGAGGTTAAATAAGAGGGTTGATAGATTGGAGCCTTGGGGTACTCCTTGTCGTTGGATAAAAGGAAGTGAGGTTCAATTATAGTTGTGTTGATGGGCATTCCTCATAGATGAATAGAAATGAAGAGTTCATTGTTTGCATTGTATTTCATTACAGTTCTTCCAAATTTCTTCTTATTTATAAACTCAACACCATTTCTTCTTTGTCTTTCATTTTCAGCATAGTAGACCGATGCAAAGTGCCCGATGCCAGTCCATTTCAGTTCTCTGACACCCAACATATCGAGTTGTACATGTTCCATTTTATTCTTGGCCACCACCAACTTTCCTTTGTTCATGCTTTGTATGTTCCATGTCCCAATATGTAAGACATTTTTGCAGCTTCTGACTTTCATTTTATGCGCAGCTACATCAGCAATCAGACATCCCGAGGGCTTTGATCCAACCACATCATAAATGCTGGCTTTACTCTGAAAAGTCTTCAGCTCCTCCTCAGTAACCAGTATAGTGCCTTCTGACCTGGGGTCTCATCTTCCAGCACTATAGTGCAATTTGTTTTGTTGTGACTATCCATTGGGTTTTCATGGCAAGATTCAGAAGTAGATTGCCAGGCCTTTCTTCTGTGCAGGTAATTCTAGTGGTGTTGCATTTGTCACAGATATGTGATCCTCCGCAGTCAACACCATCCCATTCTGCTGCTGCTGCCCAGATATATAATACAGATATGATTATCACTACTATGAGTCGATGGAAGCAGGGAGTCTCTGCATTGATATATGCCAAGCTTGTCAATATGAAGTTCCAGACACTATGGGAATTATTTTGGAAGCCGTATTTGTGCTTTGGCCATCCAAAAACAGGCATAGAGACATCCAAAGCACAGAGACATCTCCAGAGCCATTTTAGAAGCTGGATTTCTAGATGTCTCCAGCGTGAGGATGTCCAAGTCTGAATGGGGGCATGGTGGAGGCATGGCTGGGGCGTTTCCAGGAACCTGGATGTCACTGCCTGATCTCAAAAACGTCCTGGATGTCTGGAGTCACATCTAAGTTTAAAGCTGGTCCAAGCATGACTAAGAATTGGGAAAGTGCTCATTTTGGATGAAAAACATCCATAGAGTGTGGTGAAGAAAGCACACCCCAGTATTCAGCTCAATCACAATAATAGCAATAGTATAATTTGAATCCTTGCTTTCTTGGTTTTTAGCTCACTACTCTAACCATTATTTTATTCCTAGACATCCAGGTTCCAAAATACTATTCTGGGAATGTCTATGTAGATGCCTCTGTAGACATCCTTATCAGGCATGTCCACATTTGTGAAATTGTATCTGCATCTGGACATGCCTGCTTTTTTTCAGACGTTCTAGCTTAGATGTCCCAGATTGCACTTGGACCCCCATCCTAAAATGCCCCTCCATGCTTACATATAAACTGATAATCTCTGTATTTAAGTGCAGGTAGAGGTTTATTTACAGCAGCAAATTAAAGAAACATCTGCTACCCAAGTCATGGTTGCTCGGATCTAAAGTGAGCCTAACCAGTTTGCTGACTTAGAAACATAGAAACATGATGGGAGAAAAAGACCATATGGCTTGTTCTTCCTTTTTATTTTTTAGTGCTATCAAGTCAGTGCTGACTCATGGTGACCCAGCTGCCTCTCGGTTTTCTTGACCATGTATCACCGGAAGTAGATTGCCAGGCCTTTCCTTCCTAGACAATGGAGAGTAAAGTGACTTGCCCAAGGTCACAAGGAGTGCCAGTGGGAATCGAACCCTTGAACTAGGCAGTTGCTCTAACCACTAGGCGGCTACTCCACTCTTCCATATTAATATGCTCTTCTATATTAATTACTATAGTCCCTTTTTTCCCTTAGATATCTTTTGTGTTTGTTCCATGCTGTCTTGAATTCAGATACTGTCTTCGGTCTCTACTACTCTACTCATCTACCTCTCTTTCTATAAAGAAATATTTCCACATATTATTCCTCAGTCTATCCCCTTTCACCCTCATCATATGTCCCCTTGTTGCAGAGATCTCTTCTTGTGCGTTTATGTCACGGAGGTATTTAAACATTTCTATCATATCTCCTCTATCCCACCTTTCCTCTAAAGTATGCATATTAAGATTTTTAAGTCTGTCCCCATATGCTTCATAATGAAGACCACTAACCATTTTAGTAGCCAGTCTCTGCACCGACTCCATCCCGTTTAAATCCTTTTGAAGATGTGGTCTCCAGAATTGCACACAGTATTCCAAAGCGAACTGAAATGGGCTGGCATCGGGCACTTTGCATCAGATGATCACATGGTCTACTATGCTGGAAATGAAAGACAAAGAAGAAATGGTGTTGCTTTTATAATAAAGAAGAAACTTGCAAGAAATGTAATGAAATACAATGCAGTCAGCGAACGCTTAATCTCTATTCGTCTACGAGGAATGCCTATCAACACAACTATAATTCAATTATATGCCCCAACAACAGCTGCAGAAGAGAATGAAATTGAAGAGTTCTATGAACAAGTACAAGCTGAAATTGACAGAACATGCAAACTGGATATCCTGATAGTCATGAGTGACTGGAACGCAAAAGTTGGCAACAAAGAAGAAGGCAAAATAGTTGGAAAATATGGACTTGGCAACAGAAATGAAGCTGGAGAAAGACTGATAGAATTCTGCAAGACGAACTATTTATCATAAACACCTTCTTCCATCAACACAAGCGGCGACTGTACACATGGACGTCACCCAATGGATTGTATAAAAATCAAATTGACTACATCTGTGGAAGTCAACGATGGAAAAGTTCTATAACATCAACAAAGACAAAACCTGGAGCTGACTGTGGTACAGATCGTCAACTACTAGTATGCAAACTCAAGGTAAAGTTGAAAAAGAGCAAACCACTCATGAATGCAGCAAAATATGACCTTGAGAATATACCACTGGAATTTAAAGACTGCCTGCAAAATCAATTTGCTGCTTTAGATACAAATGACAGAGCTCCAGAAGAGTTATGGAATGACATCAAGAAGGTTGTGTTGGAAGAAAGCGAGAAGTCTTTATAAAAGGTGAAAAAGCAAAAATGGCCAAAATGGATGACGGAAGAAACTCTGAAAATTGCCCAGAAACGCAGAGAAGCTAAAGCCAGTGGAGAAAGAAAGACAATAACAGAACTCAACAGAGATTTCCAACGTGCAGCAAGACAGGACAAGGAAAAGTACTACAACGACGCATGCAAGGAAATAGAAGCAAAAACTATTAGAGGAAGAACAAGATCGGCTTTCCTGAAGCTATGAGAGTTAAAGAAAAAGTTCCAGCCTCGAATTGGAATGTTACAAGATGCTCAAGGTTCTATGTTGAATGATGCTGAGAAGATCAAGAAAAGGTGAAAGGAATATACAGAGTTTTTATATGAAAAAGATCAAGTGGACCAACAGCTGTTTCAACCTGTACCTTATGATCGGGAACCATTGGTGATGAAAGAAGAAGTTGAAGCAGCATTGAAAGCCTTATCAAAGAACAAAGCACCAGGCATTGATAGCATTCCCATAGAAGTATTACAGCAATCTGATGCAGCTGTTACCGTACTTACAAGGCTCTGCCAAGAAATATGGAAGACAACATCATGGCCAACTGACTGGAAAAGCTCTGTGTTTATACCAATACTAAAGAAAGGTGATCCAACTGACTGTGGAAATTATCGCACAATCGCTGTGATCCCACATGCCAGCAAGATTCTACTGAAGACTGTTCAAAAGAGACTACAACCATACCTGGAACAAGAACTCCCTGAAGTGCAAGCAGGGTTCAGGATAGGGTGAGGAACGAGAGACATCATTGCGGATGTGAGATGGATCCTTGAAAAGACTAAAGAATACCAAAAGGATATCTATTTGTGCTTTATCGACTATAGCAAGGCTTCTGACTGTGTAAACCATGAGAAACTCTGGGCCACATTAAGAAACATGGGTATACCAGAACACCTGATCGTACTCTTGCACAATCTGTACATTGATCAAGAAGCAACAGTTCGAACGGAAGAAGGAGAAACAGAATGGTTTAAAATAA
This sequence comes from Ichthyophis bannanicus, assembly GCA_033557465.1. Taxonomy (NCBI): domain Eukaryota; kingdom Metazoa; phylum Chordata; class Amphibia; order Gymnophiona; family Ichthyophiidae; genus Ichthyophis; species Ichthyophis bannanicus. Next base: position 221,414,343 of record CM066040.1, on the reverse strand, counting down.
GCAAAGGTGTAAGACAAGGCTGCATACTTTCCCCCTACCTGTTTAATTTATATGCAGAACAAATCATCAGAGAAGCAGGATTGTATGAAGACAACAAAGGTGTGAAGATTGGTGGAAGACTCATCAACAATCTTCGCTATGCTGATGATATCACATTACTGGCTGAAAGTGAAGATGATCTGAAACATTTGCTTCTCACAATCAAAGAACATTGTCTCAAAATGGGCCTGCACCTTAATGTAAAGAAGACAAAGATCATGACAACTGCCATAATCAACAGGTTCATCGTTGAAGGAGAAGAAATTGAAATCATAAAGAACTTTAACCTACTTGGATCAACTATCAATAAAGAAGCAACAAGCAGTCAAGAAATCAGATGACGCATTGCTCTTGGCAGAATGGCTATGAAAGACCTAGATAAGATTCTCAAGAGCAGAGTTGTCTCTCTCCATACAAAGATTCGACTTGTTCAAGCCATGGTATTTTCAATAATATCATATGGATGTGAAAGCTGGACAGTGAAAAAGATAGACAGGAAGAAAATTGATGCCTTTGAATTATGGTGCTGGCGGCGAATACTGTGTATACCATGGACTGCCCGAAGAACAAACCAGTCGGTACTAGAGGAGATCAAACCTAAGCTTTTTTTAGAAGCTCAGATGACAAGACTTCGACTTTCATACTTTGGACACATCATGCGAAGAGAGAGATCATTGGAGAAAGACATCATGCTTGGCAAGATAGAAGGTCAACGCAAAAGAGGAAGGCCAGCAATGAGATGGATCGATACAATAACAGCAGCTACGGGTTCCGGTCTGTCAACAATGAGCCGCCTGACTCAAGACCAAACACAATTTAGGATTGCTATCCAGAGGGTCGCCATGAGTCGACTCCGACTCGACGGCACTTAACAACAACATTCCAAATGAGATCGCACCAGAGACTTATACAGAGGCACTAGCACCTCTTTTATTCTGCTGGCTATTTCTCTCCCTATGCACCCAAGCATCCTTCTGGCTTTCACTGTCACCTTTTTTATCTGTTTAGGCACAACCACACCCAGGTCCCTCTCCTCTTTCACGGACAGAAGTACTTTGCCCCCTACACTGTACTGCTCCCTTGGAGTTTTGCAGCCCAAATGTATGATGTTGCATTTTTTTAGCATTAAATCTCAGCTGCCAAATTCTTGACCATTCTTCAGACTTAGCAAAATCCCTCCTGATGTTATCTATTCCTTCCTGGGTGTCTACTCTATTGAAGATTTTGGTGCAAGAAAGGTGAAACAATGACTGATGCAAGACGTAACAATAAGGAACCCCAATTACTAATGCATAACTCAGTACCATTGTTTAAGTATATAAAAAATCATCAAAGATATGAATACTGAAAATTAGAAGCTCTTCTAAAGTATATCTGTAGTCTGATTTTGAAGAATGTCATTCTTTGGCGTGATGTTCCGTTACTGTATTATTGACTAAAGCAAACTGTCACTGTAATTGTATTCATCTCTTAAACCATAACAACTTGATATTTATTTTATAGAAAATAATTGAAATCTGTCTCGTTGTATTTTGTCTATTATGCCATTTCAGTTGCTTATAAGAGTTTCCTTTTAGATTGTTGATAATAAGAGAGAGGATTTAGTTCAATGGCTTGCATAATAGTTGTTCTTTGTATTGCGTTTCTCAAGATAAATTATAGCATGGGTTATAATATAGCTATTCTTAGATCAATCAACAGTAATTGTGTCCATTTATTACATGTAACTTTCTATAAAAGCAATATAGCTTGTGGCTGTTTGCCCAGCTTAATTGTGTCGTGAAACCTGATAAATTGTTCTATAAAGGTCATCAACATTGTAAACAATATTAAAAGATGTTTAATAAGACTGGTGGTGCATACTTTATTGCTAGTTTGGAGACCCAAAGTCTTCATATTTAAAGACCTGGAGCCAAATTTATGAAAGGTTTTCAAGCTTTCCATACCTATTGTAAATCAAGCGATAAATCAGATCCTCATGACTGTGCATCATCCAGTTCAACCCAATGTTATGAAACTTATTAGAAAACTAATAACTCTAGTTTAAGATTTACATGGCTCACTCGCTTTTAAACTCTATCCCATCTCCCCTTTCCAGAATTCTCTACCCATACTCATCCTCCTGGCTCCAGCACTTGTCTGGTGATCATGAACCTTTAGTAGCCTGGCTCTAACATTATGGAAGTTAAATGTGAGATAAAAACATATGGGTCCATTTTCAGTGGCAGCTGTCATCACATTTTTTTAAAATGCTGGCTGTGACTTTTTAAAAAATGCATGTATTGTGTGCCACCCAATGTTTAGGCTGTGGCAGTGAATATACAGAGAATGCAGTCACTGCCAGCAGCTATCGGTACAGCAGCAATATTCACCACTTTACATATACCTACACAGTTTATTGTAAGAGCAAAACAACCCCTCAAGGTCCTTCCAATATACATAATCCAGCCTCCTCCCAATTCCCGGTGCCGCCGTCCCATCTGAACACTAACCTAAAAAAAAGGGTACAGAGGGGGCAGCCATTTAGGGCAACAACCACCCAAATTATAGATCAAGAAAACAGAAAAGGAAAACAATGATACACCCAAAGAATAAATCCCTATCCTACGTTATCAACCCCACCTCTCTTTGCTATATTTCAAAGAAAGACGCATTTCTGATTTATTCATTTGTTTGTTTGTTTATCTCCTCTTTCAACAGATGGTTAAGAACACTGGCTTAGGAACCCAGAGGCCAGGGTTCGATTCCCACTAGCACTCCTTGAGAAAGGGAGCCAAAATAGCAGGTGGAGGACGCCTGCTTCTTGGCAGAGTCTCCTCTCCTCTCTCACAGTTGTGACTATATATCTTCCTGCTATATGGAGAGCCCTTTTGGATGAAATGCTTAATATCCATGCAAATTAGTATCCATTTTATCAAAAAGAGTATTCACATGACTGCATTAACTTCCTGAACCCCCCTACCCACTGACAAATACTGTGCTCTAATCAACGGAGGAAGGTCTTCCCTGGAGATTTTCAAAACCTCCTGGAAATACTTTCACACCATTTCCAAGGGAGAAATCACAGGAGACCTAGGAAAATTCACCAGTCTCAAATTGTTCTTCCGGGCCTGGTTCTCTAGGTACTCCATCCTCCTAGTCTGAACACTCGAGTTTTTCATGTGGGCCAGGTTCAGTTCCTGAAGTTTCTCCAGGTCTAGACAGAGCTATGCCAAACTACATTCCTGTTCCTTTTGGACTTGAGCAACCGCTTGAAAATCAGCCTTTAAACTTACAACCTCTGTAGACAACGAATTGGTAATAGTTCGTAGAGAAGAATTCATTGCTGCTATAGCATCCCACAGCACCTCAAGAGTCACCACTGCAGGTCTCACCAATCCCCCGCCGCCAGAATGACCAATTGGAGACACAATCTCCTGGAGCATGGCAGATGCACTCCTCCCCAAACCAACAATCACTCCAGGGGGTCCACACGGAGCGCTCCCGCCGGCAGAGGAACCCTCCGTGGCTGCCTGCCTCGGCGTACTAGTTATCACGCCGGCAAGCGCCTCACTACTGCCAAGGGTTTCGCTTCCGGGACAAGGCGGGGGGGCCCGCTGCTCTGGGGAAAGGAAAACCCCGGATGTGCCCAGGTCCTGAGAAGCCTCAGGGCCAGCCGAAGACGCTGCTTGCTCCATCAACCCACAGAGGCCACACACCTGCAAAGTCCGTTGAGCAGCGTTGTTGGAACAGGCTTGCTCCGAAGGTAAGCTAGCCTGCTTGCGCTTCCTTCTGCCCATATCGGCACCAGAAATCAGCCGCTATACACAACAGATTACAGCGCATCAGCCTCCGGTCGACGGATTCACACCACCATCTCCGCCATCTTGCCTTACTGGTTTTCTAGAGAGCTCAGAGGTTATTACTGTGCGTACTACAATGCTTATTACATTGGCACTTGAAACCGATAAAGCATTGATTCTTCGATTGTATTTCCGAACTTCAGTGAGCAGTTTTTGGGGTCTTCTGTACGTATTTTCCCTGACTTAGCTAGGGGTACCCAGCTGAGGCGAAAAGAATTCCTAAGGTATAAACCTAGGGTTTTATCCCTTGGTGGGACCTTTTTGTTAAAATTTCCTTCTCGTTGTTGTGTATCTTATCATGAACAAATGTATATGTTTTTTGAACCCAATCAACTCCTGGATTTTCTGAATGCTAGAGAGGAGCCTGTTGTTGTTGTATCACCCCATACGGCTGACGTTTAAGCCTTGCACTGCCTGTAATATATTTATCCTTTATTTTAGAATTTCCTGATGCCTCTCTATTTTTGGGGGCTGAAGTTGGTATTGTAACATGATAATTTTTTGTTTCCTGTATTAGTATCTTTTGGTTTATTGTTACGTGCTAGTGTTTTCTTTCATTCTTGATGAATGTATAATTAAAAACTTAATAAAAATATAAATAAAAAAAAAAAAGAGTATTCACATGGTAGAAGAATGTACATGGAATAAGGCAAAGAATCTCACTTGGATATCCATGCTCTGTTGATACTCCATTTCAAGCTGAATTGAACATTGTTTTTTAAAGACTGTGTTCTCATCTCTTGGCGTGATAATGGCTCATAAATGCTGGACAGCTTATGCAGATCATCTCACCAGCTGTTGAAAGCCCTTCATAGTCTATTAGGAGGTCATGAACAACTGTTATTGCTGGTTATGAGGGCTTTAGATCTCCTGATATTGTGGTGTGCATTACTCCACGAGACACACTAAAAATTATCAAGCTGTGCAGAACTTTATATCGTTACGAATACGTGTCAAATATACAGTGTAGCAGCCTCTCAATATATAGAAGAGATACATTCCTGCAGTTTGTCTATATATCAGAATTCTGTGCATTGCCAATTATTTTCCTCACTGATTAGAAGCCTGCAGATATATTCCTCTGTGCATTTAGTGAGGTATCTCTGTAATGCTTCGTTATCACAAACTGTATCACCAATGGGATGTAAATGAATGTAGAACACTATTTCCAGTTATTTAGCTGTTACTTTGGATTCTTTTTGATAGTTTTCATATTAAATGTTCATTGTTTATTTTAACAAAATTCCATTATAGTGATTTTCCATTCTATAAATTGAATTTAGGTCCTAAAAATAAAATTCTATTAAAGGAAAATTCTGTTAAGTGAATTTCCGTATAACAAGAGATAGCTGTATAACTAAAGCAAATCAGAGCATACTAGTGTTACATTATTTTCCATAGATACAAACTCTCTCTCTTTCTTATTTAAGGATAGTGCAGAACTTTTAACTGCTTTGCTACATGGCGGAGCTGATATTCAACAAGTTGGATATGGCGCCCTTACAGCCCTTCATATTGCTACTATAGCTGGTCACCATGAGGTAAGTGTTTAAAGTTTTGTGAGTGTTACTATATTGAGGATGACTTGGTGAGGAAGGTCCTCAGGATATCTTTACCAATCTGGGCTAATGGTTAACCTGGGCTATCTGTACCTAGATCTCATTGAATAAAATGGGACTTAGTTGCAGATAGCACGGGTTAACTGTTAGCCTGGCTTAGTAAACATGATGCCCCTTAGTTAGTCTTATAAAATCTATTCATATTTTTTCCAGTTTAACAGCTTGATATTGAAGGAAGATAACAGATGGAGTTAGGCCATTTAAATTTGCTTAACTCTGAGTTCCCAACATATGTGCTTTGTCTAATGGTTATAAAATTGGTTCTTATGGCCTTAAATGGGTCTAGTTTTCAGGGTTACTGAAATAAGTAAATTGAGATGTATTTTAGAACTGGCTGACTGGATTATCAGCTGCCAGGCACAAGAGGGCAGAGGTTCATGTGTGGAGGGGCAGGCCATGGCCGGCCTTAAGAGGGACCTGCAGGCCTTGGGCCGCCCTCTTGTTCGGAACAGAGAAGGACCATGCATTTTCATTTTTCTCCTGCCTGGCACACCTGCCCTAGGAATTGCTCTACTTACTGTCCGCCCCATTAGGGGTGTGGGTGCATGGTTTTGCTGCTTCTAAGATGGTGAGTTCTTGCTTTGGGCTGTTATTTATGGCCAGGGGAGAGAACAGTGCAGGAGAACACATGGTCTGCCATGTGGCTGGACCCGGGGGTCAAAGCTCAAGCAGGAACATGCAGTCCTTGCAAGCTTATGCTCAATTCTGCGGCTAGGTGACACATGGGAGGAGCGAGAGCTAGAGCTGGAGCAAGGAAGGCCGGTAGGGTGTGAATATCTATCTGGTTTGTGGGGCAATGGTAAGCATTGGTGGCGGCACAGAGGCTTGGGTTATTTAGTGGTGTAGATTTACTACCATATATATATGAGCCCTGAAACATTGCTTTCAAACTCTTGCTGGGTATCCTTTTCTCATGACTCCTTCCCATCCATCTCAATAGGAATCTTTCTTTTAAAATGGGACTAAATAATTTGACTGAGCCCAGAGCTGCCCTATGGACTTACTTTAGCAGAAAGCTTTCAGATCCAGTCTTGCTTATGAATGTTCATCTGACTGCATTCTGGGATAGGTTAATTTAAAAAAATCTCTATCAGTGGTTTGGTGTGATGCTAACCTCTGGTGGCTATAATGGCACATGTCAGTACTGTGGCTCAGTACATTGAGGCAGTGTGCATATGACTGGAGGGTCACAGGTTCTGCACCTAGCTTCAGATCATGTATCTACAGGACAGTTCACATTTTATCAAGTGGGCCTGCTGGGAGTATATATGTATGGTGCTGGTGGGCAACACATTAATGGCAGGACTCCTGGGCCCAGATGCAGAAGAGGTAACCTAGTTGGGACCAGATGAGGAATTTGGATTTTGCAGCTGTTTTAGAGGGAAAGCTGATGGCACACTGTGATCATTTGATGACGTAAAGCTCGGAAAGATCTTGGGTTTAATTGTTGATTAAAAAAAAAAAAGCAAAACGGTTTATGTTTATGTTTATTGAACTTAATATACCGCCCTTCAGTAAACATCAGAGCGGTTCACATGATACAATAACATAAAGAAATCATATTTGTGAAAAGGGAAAGGAAGTTACAATAAAAACAGGAAAGCAAATCAACAGAATCAGTCAACGAGACAGGCAGGGGGAGAGGAGAAGAGGGAAGAGAGGGGGAATGGGCTACACAGAAGGGTCAGGGAGGTCAAAGGCAAGGGCAAAGAGATGGGTTTTGAGTTTGATTCTGAAGGTGGTAAATGACTGTTCAAGCCGGATGGAGGTGGGGAGAGAGTTCCATAGTGCAGGGCCAAGGAAAAAGAAAGCAGAGGAACAGGTGGACTGTAGGTGAGCGTGAGCAGGAGAAGGAAGATGAAGGCGGTTGAGGTGCATAGATCGTAGGGAGCGAGCTGAGGAATGAAAATGAACGAGGTCAGCGAGGTACTGAGGGGAGTGGGAATAAAGAACACGGTGAAGAATGGTCAGGACCTTGAAATGGATACGGGACTTGACAGGAAGCCAGTGGAGGTGAATGAGCAGGGGTGTGACGTGATCACGGGGAGAGGAGTGGGAAATTAGACGGGCGGCAGTGTTTTGGATGCGCTGGAGGCGGTGAAGCTGGGTGACAGGGAGACCGGTTCTGTTTGCTTCAGAGGTTATAAATTAACGTAAGAAATGACATTCTGGCTCTGACCATGGTCCATCAAGCCCAGAATCCTGTTTCCAACAGTGGCCAATCCAGGTCAGAAGTACCTGGCCAGTTTCCAAAGGCCACAGGTTCTACTATGTTCGTCTAGGGGTAAACAGTGGATTTCCCAGGTCCTCTTTAATAATGGTTTGTGGACCTTCACAAACCTTTTTTTAAACCCAGATACACTAACAGCTTTTACTACATCCTCCGGTAATGAATTCCAATGTTTGATTATGTGTTGCAGGTAAAATGTTTCTCTTCTTAGTCTTAAATGGGTTACATTGTGGCTTCATTGCATGTCTTCTAGTCTTTCGACTTTTGGATGCCATAAACAACTGATCTGCGTTGCCTGTTCCACTCCCCTTCATTAATTTATAGACCTCTATCATATCTCCCCTCAGCCTCCTCTTTTCCCAAGTTGAAGAGCCCTAACCATTTAAGCCTTTCGCCATAGGAGTATCCTTCAATCCCCTTTACCATTTTGGTGGCTCTTCTCTGTACCTTTTCTAATTCCGCTATATCCTTTCTAAGATCTGGCAACCAGATGGGTGACATTCTGAAATGGCATCAGGCTGGGATACTGCCTCCAGTATAATACCAGCAGCTGCACATGGAACTACCAGCAGCTGCACACAGAACTCATGTAAGTCCTGGCATGCCTGTTCGGTCTGTGGAGCTAGTCACTCAGCTTCCACATGTAGATCCACCAGTAAGGGAAAGCCTTTTAAACTGCTGCCCCAATGACCCAGCGAAGGACATGACTCCCTTACAAGCTCACGTGTCTAGACTGCCCAGGAAGAAATTAAAAACCACCACTGGGCAAATGAGAGGCTTGCGAAAAGCAGAAAACTAGATTAGAGCAGTTTCGATCTCTGCTCAGTTTATTATGTTTCACCTGTAAGGTGATCCGATGGGGTGGGTTTTCTGTCACTGACTGGCTCTTGTGACAAGGGGGGGGGGGTCAAGCAGAGGCACCACCGCATCAGGGTTGATAATAGCATACAGGAAGACCTACGAGTCTGGGGAACATTTCCTGAAGACCTTTAGTGGCTTAAATGTTTGGCAGGACTCCCGCTATTGAAACTGCAAACTGGAATTGTTCATGGATGCATCGGGGGGGGGGGGGGACAGTTTTGGGATATACTTCTGGGGGGGCCTGAGACACTGAGTCTTGTCCGCACGAGTGGCACTCCTTTGGCGCTAACGAGGATATCACATCCCTGGAGTTATTCCCCAAGATGGCAGCCCTGTCTATCTGGGCCTCTCAATTAGCTAACAGGGTGATTACATTCCGCACTGATAATTTGGCGGTGGTCCAAGCAGTACACGAGATGTATGCCAGGACACTAGGGGTGGTGCCGCTGCCCCGGGAAATTGTTATGCTCTGCATTCTCCATAATATCACCTTTGAGGCAGAGCATATTATGGGATTCTACAATAACATTGCTAATGCCCTTTCTCATTGTTCCATGCCATCAGAATGTCCATTTCAGCAGCAGTCTGGGCTTTTGGCCCACCAAAGTGTGAGAGTATCGACGGATTTCCTTGGCCGAATGTACCAGTCAGAAATATTTTGGTAGCCAGGGAGCATTTCTATGAGTTCTGTAGCTTTAACGGGATAAGGGACAGTAACCAATACATAACAGGCTCTACAGTGGATTGTATCTTGCAAGGGCAGCAACATGATGAAATCTACGGTATAGATGCGCCTGGTGGCAGTCACTTTCTTTGCCTTGGCAATGGGGAAAAAGAGCGTTTCGGCTGATTTCATCTTTGCTAAAGGATGATGGGTGGAGCGGCTGACCGTTGCCACGCTCTGGACCACAGGCACCCGATTGCCCACGAGGTGTTAAGGAAGCTGCTCACCATCACGGGTGGCGGTCTGCTAGGACACCTTTGAGATCCATCTTTTCAGAATGCGTCTTCTCCTTAGCGTTTTCCGGGGCACTCAGGGTAGAAGAGCTTCTTTCATCCTCATGTTCCTGGTTCCATAACATTATTGCCAATGTCCTTTCTCATTTTAATATGGCAGCATTCCAGGCCATTGCTACTGGGGCAGATGCAGTCAAGACATCCATTCCAGAGGCAGTCTGGGCGTTGGGGCTGCTGAAGTTTGGAGCCTCTTGATGGGCTTCCTGGCAGAGCATACCAGGCCAACATACTTGAAGGCCCCTTGATCACTTCCGGGACTTTTGTGTTCAGGATGGCATCAGGGAGGGTGATTGCTTTAAGGTCAGCACAATTCTTCGCTGGATATTCTGCTGCAGGGACAGGTCCTTTAGTAAATCCGTGGTAAGATTGTGCTTAATGGCCCTCACCTCTTTTGCCAAAGCAATGGGAGAACGGAGCCCTTCGGCGGATATATGAATAATGAAGGGATGGTGAGCTGAGTGCTGCTGCACGCCTGACTGGAGACCTGTAGCTCTAAGATGGACTCCATGAAAGGGGCAGGAGACCGCACATATCCAGTGTGTATTTTTAGGATTGCAGATGATTATGCCCAATGGGAGGCAAGTAATGTTGGTCAATGCAGGTAGAGCACCCCTGTCTCGCTTCTGGTTTGCCAGGGTCGTGAAGCCAGTCATTGTAGAGGCGGACCTTGAGGTTGGCTATTATGGCATTCCATATTGGAGCAGCTACCATGGCAGCTGGGCTTGGCATGACAAGGGAACAAATCATGTCCATAGGTGGGTGGCATTCTGACCATTATAACATGTACATTCTCCCAGAAAGGACTGATGAATGCTGTGACTAAACTGACTTTTCTTGTGTTCTTCTTTCGATGGTTTGCCCTAAGTGGAACTCCTGGGAAATGTGGATATGAGGCTATTCATTCATCCACTGAGTGCAAAGGAGAATCCGGAGCAGACCGCAGGGCTTTAATTTGAGCCTGAATTCTGCAGAGGTATCGATTGTCAGGATGGGTGTATGGGGGATGATATGGGATCTACTGGTTCCATCCCTTTTGTGCAGAAGAAGGGTAGCCAGGAGCCCTTGGGTCTTAGTGGTGCATCTGGAGGGGAATGATTGGCCAAAACCCGCATTGTTGAATTAACCGGACGATGCAGCTGGCCAACATTTTCTCTGGGACTCGAATGATGTGGTCCCATATCATACCCCACAGAGGGTCTGAAAAGGCAAAAAGGTCATAGGTGGCAGTGGAGAAAATGAGAAGAAAGGCAAATGGATGGTTGGCTCTCTTCATGGAGGCAATCAAGGGGAGGAATTGCATTGGGCATGACCTCATCGATGTAAGTTGCCTTGGCCTGTGTCGCGCAGCCGGCATACACCTGTTGGATATTGGCATTGTTTTCCTATGTGCGGCCCAGGACATGGTAGAAATGCTGTTGGCCGCAGCTGAGTACCGGGTGGGCCCCCCCCCCCCAACAAGTAAGGAGTCACTGTTGATGGGGTGTGTCCAGAAGTTAAGGTCCAAAGGACCAAATGCACAGCCATACAGTTGAGTATAAAGGGAGTGGCAAGGAAATTGTCCGCCCCATGACAGGGTCGATGGATTCGCAGCACGATCAGTGGGTAATGTGCCTCCCCACACTTTGATGGTGGGGGGAGGGAGAGATACATCTCGTTGCCATATATTAAGTTTGCAGCAATCCCGACCTTTGACAGGGAGGGTCAGAAAAAGAGGAGGATGCTGCTTCGAACGGGGGTATAGTGCACGCTTTAATGGCATGCTGCCCCACACAGCGTATTATGGGTATTGTGTATCAGTTATGACAGCAATGGTTAATAAGTGTTTTCAGGTCAAGGGGTGGGCTTTGATGACACCTCCCTTTGGCGAGTACAGGCTGTGCATCTCTAGGATAAGTGTCAGAGAGGTTTAGGGCAATTTGTATATATATTTGAGAATTGTACACTGTGAATTTTGGTTATATGTTTGTTTAAGGTTATGCTGTGGCCAACATTATCCAATAAACTCTAAATGTTTGTGGCAAAACTGGTCATCTGTGCATTCTGTTAGCGGTGAGGTATGATTTAAGCAAGGGGACATTGGGCAGGGTAAAAGGGGAAGAGAAGGGGTGGGGGACAGTAAGGGAAGGGGGGAGGGGCAGCGAACATGGCCTAGGCCTGAATGCCACTTGCCCGGTTGAGTCTACTTATTTCTCATTCATATGCATTATACTTACATATGCTTCAGTTTTTATATGATGCCATAACCAGCAAACTAACCTTGAAGCAACTCACACTCACACACTCAAACAACACCAGTCCAAAGAGGTGTAAAACAGATGTTGTTTTATTAAAAGGTTTGAGCAGGGAGATCTCCAAAAAGCCACCAACCCGACAAGGCCGTGTTTCGGCACTGCCTTCGTCAGAGATTAGGCCTGTGTAAGCAGCAGGTAGATTGCACTATCATCTGTACCTCGTGTACCAAAGCAATGGATATGCACTACATCTACTCCAGTAGCAGTGTTCTTTGACAGATTATATTTGGTACCAAACTTTTAATAAACATCTGTTGTACACCTCGCTTTGGACTGGTGCCGATAAACAGCAAGCCTTACATATAGCTAATGCAAAAACCTACAGTGATTCCAATTCTAAACATGCAGCTAAGTATTTATTTTAAAATCATGCATTAATGCACCCATTAGAACTTTGAACATGTGATTCACAAAAGACTGTATGCCCTGTAGTGAACTGTGCATCAGCAAAGCTACTAACAAATACATTGTGCTTTGATAAATTGGCCCCTTAGAGATTTTTTAAAACTATACACAATATATCCATTTTAAATCCTACATCTCCTACTCGCAGAAAGATTACCGTCACCTTTCTTTAATGCTCCTCTCAGATAGAAGCAGAACATTTCATTCTGATCCATAAAAAAGGTATGTTGATTCAGACCATCATTTGAAGTACTATAAAATTCAGTGGAACAAAGTTTTCATTTCTATTGTGCTTGCCTGTGCTCTGCAATATTTCTAGCACCAGTAGTTCTCAACCTAGTTCTTGTGATACACCTGTAAAGCACTGATAAAACAGTTGTCATCTGTTACCAGCAGGTAACTTTTTGGGCCGCAGAAATTAGCTGTTAGTCCTTCCAGTTCTATGGTCCTCACATCCTGCTTGTGGCCATCTTGTTTCCTGTTTGGAACATAACATATACATGTACCCACACATATACTTCAAGTATCCTAGATACATATTGTCAGAGATTGGTCCTTCCTGTGCTTCATACATGAGAATTCAGCCTCAAGAACCTCGTTATTGTTCAAGTCCAACCTACTAACATTACTTCTTTTACTACTTATCAGTTCTATAGTGCTACTAGATATACCGTAATACACTGCAGTCCCTTCCCTCACCTCCTTTTCATTGAAAGAACAGATCAACATCTTATAAGTCGTTTTTTTGGGGAGGGGGAAAGGTTTACACTCTGCCAAAAAACATTACTGACTTTTGCCCTACAACATTTTTTAAATGAGGTGAAAGGAGCTAAAAAATGTAACTCTTAGGTACTGGATATCCCAGAAAAGTCTTGTAAATTTGCTTTGTGTGTCTTGTATAGACCTCTCACACTTTTAGTTAGGTAGTGGAAATAGAAATTGAGATGTCCAAGGTTGGGACATGCACAAATCAGATGGTATTTCACAAAGGCTCTGCCAAATGTGGAGCTTTTTTGTGAAATATGTGTAAGGACATGCAGCAGTGCATGTGAAGCCATTTTAGACATCTATACCATAAACTCAGCAACTTCCACATGTAGATGGACCATTTTGTAAACCTAGAGCTGGTGGTGGACATGCAGAACAGAAACTGGGAGGGGGCTCCAAAGCCCATCTTAAACCTAGTCCTCCTTCAATTAAGGCAGGCTTAAGGTCCCCTGTAGCATGTGGGCCCAGGGAAATTGCCCTGTTTGCCATCCCGTATTGTTGGTTCTGTGCAATCCTAAACATAGAAATGCAGCCAATTAAGAAAAGAGGCCATAAAATTTCATTTTCTCGACTTATTGAAGAGGAAATAAACAGTGGGGAATTAAGGACATTTAGTCTCTTAATCTCTTATAGAAAGCGGTGGCTGAAATGAGCACTTTTTAATGCATGCCTCTGAGCAGCTGTAAAATTCAGCAGTGAAATTTTAGACCATATACATGGATTGCCTTTATAAAAAAGGGGAATACACGTATAGATTTTTGGCCCATCCAGGCTGCACCAAAACCATGCCCATGACCCCTTGCAGTTTCTGCATGGTGTGGATTGCCACATGTTAATTTGGCCTTATAAAATTGCCATCTACATGAATATGCGATCTACACATGAAAATTAGGGATGTGCATTTGTTTGAAACAACATGGGAAATCAAGGTCAGGGGTGATCAGGGGAAGGGGCAACTGATGCTGCAGGATTGGGTGTCTATGCAGATCAGGAGAAAGAGTTTTAAAAAGCTGCCCCCATGCATATGTGCAGCTTTTTAAAAATCACTGCTTCCACCGGACATGGAGAGACTTATACATGCAATCATGCCCCTATTTTACAAGAGACTCTGTTTGGCATCTCTCTTGTAAAATACAGTACTATGGGCATTTTTCACATCCCAACCTGGATGTATAAATTCTCCTCTCCATGTGCTATGTAAAATCTGCCATACATTGGTCTAAAGTCCATGAATAAAAGCCAAAACAAAAACAAATCACTCCACCAATATATGCAAAAATCACATTAGGTACTTCTATCGCACACCTTTATAGATATATGGAAGGAGAAAAGAGCCTGAGAATCAAAATTGAAATTAAGTTCATACATCCGAAGCCACACCTCTCAACATCAACAGCTCTAAAAAAACCCCCAAACAAACAAAAAAAAAAAAAACCCTTCCATCTTCTTTCAAATTTTAAACAAAATAATGTCTAGAACACCTGTGATCTCTCAAAGCATGATAACATAACACACTTCATTCAACAGAATTCATAGCTTGAGTTGAAAACGCGTATCTTGCATGATAACATAATTGTTAAACGAGCACACTGCTGGGCAAGCACACAGATGCCACAAACTGGCTGCCAAGGCGTTTCGCTGAACGCTTCTTCAAGGAATGCCCCTGTACACAATATGCTGTGAGAGAAATCAGGCATGTAAGTTTCAAAAGTCAAGTACTCTCTTTAAAAACAGAACCTAAAATCCTCATCCCCCGATATATGTTCAAAAGACAAACCAACTCAAACACTTCTGGTGAATCCAACTTTCACATCACTGGCTTAGCCATGACTGTTGCAAATGCGCATGCGTTGTCTTAAAAACCTGAACTATGATGACGTCATCAGGTGATGAACTGGGGATTCCCTAAGCAGGTCAGCCCTTCCACAACCCGCAGAAAACAATACACCGATCAACACAAAACCACAAATCAGAACACACCTGAAAACATCCGTGAACCCTAATCTTAAACAAAAACAGCAGTCACTGGCAGTCATTCCAATCCACCTGAGCATTTAGTCCTCCCAGGAAGACCGTACCTAGACGAAAAATCCACTTCTGTTCACATAATAAAAGATACTCATCTTTACTGTACTACGGTTTGTGGTGTCGGTGTGCTTGCCCATTGGTGGTGTGCTTGCCCAGCGGTGTGCTCGTTTAACAATCATGTTATCCTTCAAGCTAAGTGTTTTCAATTCAAACTATGAATTCTGTTGAATGAAGTGTGTTATATTATCATGCTTTGAGAGATCACAGGTGTTCTAGACATTATTTTGTTCACATTTACTGTTCACTCCAGGACTGACCTATTTTTGGGTATGAGCTCACATGAATAAAAGCCACCTGTAAACACAACTCCATTTGAATATTGGCCCCAATGTCTTTAAGTTAACAATTGTTAAACAAAATTGCCTTGCTTTTATTTCATATGAGCAACACTGCAGATCAAAGAAGGGCTATTGCTTTCCCAAATATCAGATCCCTGATTCTATAACTATGAAGCATCATTCTCTACCAAATCCATCCACAAAGTTGCGCAGGAGTCTTGCACCCATGCTGCTACCGGAACTGTTAGATGTGAATAAAAGTTACATATGTGTTTGAGAAAATGGGTATATGTGATTGTTACTAGCTTTATCAACATGTTGTAGACTTTCATCTCCAACAGACTTACATGTGTGAATGGGCACTTACACACAGGCTTACAGAATAGTGACTGATGTATGCGTGCATGTACAGCTCACCAAATATAAGTCAATAGGAGAACCCCAACAAACCAGAAAGCCACAATGAAAAACTACTATAAGGCCTCCAGTGAAAAGCGACTAGAATCAAAAGTAGAATGTCGAAGCATTGAGGTAGAGTGAGGAAACATATCAACTCACTAATCTTCGCGCTCCATTTTAATCATTTTTATTAAGTTCAAAAAAATGTTTTGTTCATTTTTTGCCGACTAATAAAATGAAACAATTTTTCATGCACTTATCTCAAAGCAACGAAGAGCCAAAGAAAGGCCCAAACACAATGTGGCATGTTTTGAGTCCAAACATCAGGGACTCTGCTGCAGGCTTTTTTTAGGGATTTATGATTTATGTGGGGTGGACAACTCGTATGATTAAAATTCGGCTGAATGAACATGTCTCTCATTTACATACTTCCAATGTTTCAGTTCCCTTGGTGGACCATTGTCTTCAGTGCCATCGCTCATTTGATCAGTTATTATGGCGGATGATTGATTTCATCCCTCATGATCCGCACAGGGGGGAATCGGGTGTCCAAATTACAGAGGAGAGAGCAGGAATGGATCTTTAAACTCAGCTCTTTGTCTCTGTCTGGTCTGATTGATTGGCCAAACCTTTTTTAGTTAAACCAATCCTGAGAGGGACTTTTCTATCACATGGTCTTTCCCTCTACAGTTTGGATTGGTGGATTGCTCCGTGATGTCAGATACCCATCTTTGGTTTAAGGCGCAATTCAGTTCTGAAGAGCTCATTCATTTTGCAGGAAGTTTCCCTAAGAAAAGTCTGCAGCAGAGTCCCTGCTGTTTGGACTCGAAACATGCCACATTGCTTTTGGGGCTTTCTGTGACTCTTCGATGCTTTGAGATAAGTACATAAAAAATGGTTTCATTTTATTAGTCAGCAAAAAATTAACAAAATATTTTTTGAACTTAATAAAAGTGATGAAAATGGAGCGTGAGGATTAGTGAGTTGATATGTTTCCTCACTCTACCTCAGTGCTTCGACATTCTATTTTTGGTTCTAGTCGCCTTTCACTGGAGGCCTTATAGTAGTTTTTCATTGTGGCTTTCTGGTTTGTTGGGGTTTGTAAATCGTGCAGCCTTTGACTGCTTTGAATGCATCAGCAGAACCTCTGCTATTGCCATTGGTGCACGTTGGATTGCCTGGCTTCAGGCATCAGACTTGGAGATTTGGGTACAGGATAAATTGGGAAACATCCCTTGCACAGGAGAAAACCTCTTTGGCAAGAATTGTCAGGAAAAGGCTAATGAGATAGATGTTGACAATATCACTTTAGATAGATTGTCGAAATCTACAGCCACTCCAGCCAAAAAGAAACCCTATAAAAAACCCTTTTTCAGCAAAAAGAGGAAGTTTTATCCATCCTATACCCAGCAAGGGCAAGCTCAGGGTCAAGTTGCCCAGAAAGGTCAACAACAACAATCCAGACAAAAGAAGCCAAAAGGCCTTAGAGCTCAACCAGCTCCACAGGCCCAACCCCCTCAAGGGCTTTGACTCCTTCATAGAGAACTTAGCCTTCCTGCCTCTGAAAGGTCCAGAACCCCTAAACATTCAAGGCAGGTTGTGTCATTTTGCCAACAGATGGCACAAAATAACAGCAGAAAATTGGACTCCTGTTCATTGTGGGAGAGGGGTACAAGCTTAATTTTCACAGTATGCCCCCTCCTACAATCGTAAGACAGTTCAATTCCCAAACCTCTACAGACAATCTACTGGATCGAGAGGTCTCAACACTCCTTGCTCAAGGAGCAATAGAGGAGGTGTCCATTCTTCAACAGGGTACAGGGTTCTACTCCCCCTATTTTCTTATTCCAAAGAAAACAGGAGGACACAGACCTATTCTAGACCTTGGAGAATTGAACAAATATCTGTTCCGAGAAAAGTTCAAAATGATTTCTCTGGGAACTCTTCTGCCATACCTTCAAAGTCAGGATTGGCTTTGTTCTCTAGATCTAAAGGATGCATATACTCACATTCTGATCCATCCAGATCACAGGAAATTCTTACGATTCCTTTTCAGGGGAAAACATTTCCAATACAGGGTTCTTCCCTTTGGTCTGGCTTTGGCACCAAGAGTATTCACGAAATGCATGGCAGTAGTAGCTGCATTTCTGTGAACCCTAGGGATATTCGTCTTCCCTTACTTAGACGACTGGCTCATTCGAGCCTCCATGGTTCCAGAAGCCAGCTCTGCACTGTCTTGCACAATGCAAATCCTTCAATACTTGTGATTGGTCATAAACCTCCCAAAATCCCAACTTGCTCCATCTCAGTCCCTGGAGCTCATATGAGCTCGTTTAGATACCAGACAGTCAAGGGCTTTTCTCCCACAACCCCGCTGTCTTCGCATAGTGCAGCTAGCTTCTCAAGCAGTGGTAAAATCCTCCCTAACTGCTCGAGAACTACTACAACTATTGGGACATATGGCATCCACGGTTATGTTGTTCCCTATGCTCGCCTTCATATGCGAGCAGCCCAGTGGACCCTATCCACACAGTGGACACAGGCCACAGGACATCTTTCGGACAAGATATCAAACTCACAATGACTGATTTTGTCCCTCCAATGGTGGCAATCACTGGAAAATCTTCTAGTGGGGTCTCCTTTCCAGCAACCCCTATTCCAGGCCACCCTAACAACAGATGCATCACAGGTAGGATGGGGAGCACACCTGCATCATCTCTCTACCCAGGGTACCTGGACTTCACAGGAGGCTTGTCGTCACATAAACCTCCTGGAACTTAGAGCAATATATCTAGCTCTTCGAGTATTCCATGCCAAGCTCAGCTACAAGACAGTCCAATCAAGTAGCTATGTTCTACGTGAACAAGCAGGGGAGAACAGGCTCTCTGTCATTATGCAACAAAGCTTTATGACTATGGGCCCTCGCCAGAGAGCATCAAATTCACCTTCTCGTGGTTTATCTTCCAGACATTCAAAACCTTTGGGCAGACAAACTCAGCCGAGTACTGCTGCCTCACAAATGGTCTCTCCACCTAGACCAGGTGGCCAAGATATTTCAGATCTGGGGAACCCCAGACATAGACCTATTTGCAAGTCCACTGAATGCCAAACTTCCCCGGTTCTGTTCTAGAATTCTGGCTCAAAATTGCCAGGCAAGGGACGCCTTCCTTCTTCACTGGGGTCACAACTTCCTCTATGCCTTCCCACCCTTTCCCCTCATCCCCAAAACACACTTCTAGCTTCAGAGAGACAGAGGTCGTATGATCCTCATAGCGCCACGGTGGCCATGCCAAACATGGTATCCCCTGCTTCTACATCTCTCTCAAGCTGCACCTCTGGAGTTAGGCTATGTTCCAGATCTCCTCTCCCAAGAGAATGAGATGCTATGGCATCCGAATCTCCAGTCCCTGCATCTCAGGGCCTGGTTGCTGAAAGCTTAGACCTTCAGGATCTCAACCTTTCCCAACAGGTAAAGGATATCCTTCAGGCTTCTAGAAAATCTTCCACAAGACGCTCTTATGCTTTACTATATGGTGTTCACAGAAGGAATTAAACCCCCTTATGATACCTTTGTAATCGATACTAGAGTATCTACTTCATTTATCAAATTCTGGTCTAAAGACCAATTCAGTAAGAGTCCATCTTAGTGCAATTGCAGCTTCCTGTAAGCCTCTAAATGGACAACCAATTTCCTCTCATCCATTCATATCAAGATTTATGAGAAGTCTTCTATTAACAAAGCCTCCCATCAGGCCACCATCGGTGGCATGGGATTTAAGCCTAGTTCTCGGGCAACTCATGAAACCGCCTTTTGAACCTTTAGCCACTACAACCCTAAAGCTTTTGTCCTGGAAGGTCATCTTCCTAATTGCAATCTCCTCTGCACGTTGCACTAATGAATTGCAAGCTTTAGTGGCTGATCCTCCTTATACTAGGTTTCACCGTGATAAGGTTGTTCTCAGAACTCATCCATACTTTATGCCAAAGGTAGTTGCGCCTTGGCTCTTTACCTACAAAGAACACAGCAACATAGAAAGTCTTCTCAACTTTTTATTGCTTTTGATTCTAGTCATTTGGGACTTCCAGTCTCCAAGAGAACTCTATCCAAATGGATTGCACAATACATATCCTTTGCTTATGAGAGTAAGAGTCTTCCTCTTCAAGGCCATGTCACAGCTCATAATGTGAGAGCATTGGCAGCCTCTATGGCTAACCTTCACTCTGTGTCTATTGATGACATTTGTCGAGCAGCCACCTGGGCTTTGGTACACACCTTTACAGCCCACTACTGCCTAGATAAAGCTTCCCGTTGGGATGCCTTCTTTGGCCAAGCTGTTCTTCAAAATCTCTTTCAGATCTAATTCAACTTCTACCCACCAACCCTGGTGGGATGCCAGCGATCCATGGGAGGAAGCATGGCCCACCTTACTATAGGTGGCAGCTTCCTGGGTCTATCTCCCTGGCATCTTCAGCTAGGGAGTCCCCATATGTGAAGACTATATTCCTGCTTGTTCCTGGAGATAGCGTAGTTACTCACCTGTAACAGGTGATCTCTGGGAATAGCAGGAATTTAGTCTTCACAACCCACCCACCTCCGCTAGGAGTTGTCTCTCTATCTCTTTGTCTCTTTCCTCTCCTCCCCTAGGAGTTGTCTCTCTCTCTATCTCTTTGTCTCTTTCCTCTCTTTCCTCTCTCCCTCTATTCTTTCACTCAGCTACAAACTTAACTGAAGAGGGACAGTTGGAAAGGCGGGAAGGCAGTGTGCATATGCTGAGGGATGCTCACAAAAGCGTTGCTATTGGATGCTGGGGAGCGTTCCCGTGCAGGCTCCATCGGTACCTACGATACCCATATGTGAATACTAAATTCCTGCTGTTCCCGGAGATCACCTGTTACAGGTGAGTAACTACGCTTTGTTTAAAGCCAGAACACTTGCCTCTGATGCAAGTAGATTGTGCTGAAACCCAGCCATGATGGGTTTAATAAGCATTCTCTGTGGCTTTTTCATATACCCCTGCTATTCTTTGTTGTCGTGGACCTTTCTGAAGGGATTTGTCCCATCCTTTTTGTCTGTAAATATGCAATACAAATCTTATAAGAACCAATTTAAAATGAAATAAAATACATAGATAATGGTTATATTAACACATGGCATCATCCCATTTAGCCATTATGACTCGAACACTAGTTGAAACATTACTTTTTAGATTTGCTTAAACATGGTACAGTCCTTCATCATGCACAGATTCTTTGGCATCTAATTCCACAATCTGGGGGCCATACATAAAAAGTCTTTGTACTTATTTTCTTTCATTTTGCTCCATTGAAAAGGGGCTCAGAGAAAAGATTCCTGGGTGGGTCTCAGTGTTACAATTCACTGCCATGAGCTGGTATTATTTAGAAACTGAGATCCCGATATTTCAAGCGATTAATGTGATTAGCAGAGCCACTAACGGCATTAGTTGCAGTCAACAGGCTATTCAGTGGTACTAACATGGTTAGTGACCTCTGAATATCCATGGCTGCTGACTCTACACACCCTGATGCTAACCAGGAACATCAGGAACATTCCATGTTGGATTGGAGGCGGTGCCAATAGATAACTGGGCAGCAACGATATTGAGCCACTGCCCAGTTAGCAATATGTGGTGAAAGACAGGCACAGGTAACCCTGGCCTAACTTTTGTGACATATCGCTAACCGGGCTGCAGCTCAAGATTGCCACTGCCCAGTTACCGATCGGCAAAAGAGGCTAACCCGGATATTCAATGCAGGGGCCAGTTATGATGCCAGCATTGAATATCCAACTTTAATATTCAGCGCTGAATATTGGGTCCCAACTGTTTTCCCTTTCTTCTATAAAATTGCTTCTTTTCATAAAATTAATCTGCATGTGGTAAGACTTATCCACCACATGTTGAACTGAGCTAACTCATGAAAATCTGAGATTATTGCAATTTGCTGCGTGTTATTTCCTGGGCCAAAAATCAGGCACAGCACAGGCATTCTTTTGAGCTGTTTTGTATGCAGGTGCATGCAAAACAGCTCACTGTCATGCTAAGCAGTAGCACAGCTTGCAAAATTAACAAATTTTGCTCAGTTGCTACTGCCAGAAAATTAGCTATAGCTAACTTTCCCTTGAAAGCATTTCCAGGCTAGAATGCCTGGTGATACGCCAAGTGACAACAGAGAAGAGGGGCACCTCCACAAACAGCAAGTACCACAGAAGAAAAGCGAAGGATCACAGCCACACCAAGTGAATCTTCTTTCAAAAATGTTTATTAGAAACCCAACTTGGCCACGTTTTGGCAAACACACCTGCATCAGGGGTTAACACATGTCAATCAAAGTTAGAATCATACACACCACCATCAATGGAAAAAGCCAATATATGAAGCAAACAGCTATCAATATATTAATTACCTTTCACTGCCCCCCCTCCCGCCCACCTTCTAAAATGCACCTAAAAACAACCTGACACTCATCCTTTTCATATTATGGACCATATCAATGAAACATGCTACCAGATTTAAGGGAGAAAACAAATCGGGTAAACTTTAAAAAGAATCTAAAAATGTACCTGTACATGGAAGCATTCATAGATATCTAACACCATATTGAACATGCAAACCAGGAACATAGCTCAGATACCTCTTTCTTCCCCACATTTCTCTCTTTCCCTTTCCTCACTCTACTGACTACAGTATGGGAGTCATTTTAAAAGCCTTAGATGAGATTTTGATGTTCGAAAATATGCATGTGGACATCCAAATCAAGGAGATGATCCCAGAGCTATTTTACAAATGGTTTTTAAAAATGTCTTCGATGTTGGGACATCTAAGTAGGTGTGCGCATGCTGTAGGTGTGTCTGGGGAGGTTCAATGGACTTAGAAGTCCCGCTCAATTTCAGAAATATCGGGGACATCTGCGACCCTGTCAACATTTAGACCTGGTCCAGGCATGAATAGGCATCAGGAAAGTACTTGTTTTGGCCATAAAACATCCAATGAGTGTAGAGAAGTTGGAGAATTAAGTGATTAGCCCAAGATCACAAGGGGCAGCAGTGGGATTTGGACCCTGGCCCTAACCCACTACTCTATGAGGCTATTTCTGAAATACTATTCTGGGATGTAGACGGCCCTGAAGATGTTCGTATTGGGCATATTCGCGTTTGTGAAATCATGCCTGAATTTGGACAGACCTGCTTTTTTTTCAGACATTCTGGCTTGGGCATCCCGGATTGCACTTGGACGTCCTTTGTAAAACATGGCTTTATATAATTAATTACACAGTATTTATATGACTATTGAAATGATGTAACATGCTAATTTATCTAACTTATTGTAACATCCAGAGGTAATGCAACTGTTCATAACATGATAATATCTGAAACCACTTTGATGGACCATAAAAAGCAAGAGAGATCAAGAAATAAATTAAACTAAACTAAACATTATATGATACATAAATGCACCACTATAGTTGAAAAGGAAAGAGAAAATTATAATATAGAACATACATACTAAACATAAAGAAAGTAATACAACAAACATAAAGAAATCACATTTGCAGAGGATGAGGCAAGGAGTGTATGGCACCTGGAAATCATTAAGTCTTAGGACTGCTGTAAGCCTATACTGGGACCTCAAAATGGTTTCATAGGCTCTTCATGCTACTTCATCGGTCACTGCAATAAAACTAGGAAAATGAGCAATTGTCTTCAGCTATGAGATGCTGCTCCTCACTTGAGCAAACCTGCTTCATGATTTTATTTTATACATCTTTGTTTTAAAGTAGCCAACTGTGTATAAGTCTGCAATAGCATTTTTCAGAACATGGTCTCAGCAGAGAGAATAAATATAAACGATGACAGAAACCAAAGTAGTTTTTTGATTTAACTGGGCTTGAAGGATAATTTAGTAAAACAAACAAGAGGCACTTCAACACAAGAAACCCCTCTATGGCTAGACAATACTAGTGGTCTGGAACAGATCTATTCATAATCTGAAAATATTAGGAGGACAATTTTCAAAGCTCTTTGCACTGGTAAATAATGATTTACATGTGTAAACTGGCTATCTAAAGGCTGTCCTCCCTTAAAGTATGTTAATTGTCTGATGTTATCATATTGCACTATGTACACCAGTTGAGCAAGGTTTTTCTACAAGTAAAACCTCATTTACATATGAAAAAGAGACTTTTCTAAAATCACATGGTACAAATAGAAGTATATTAATGAGCATAATTATATGCATGCCATACATAGGCATTCCTCAAGGGTGGAAATGGGACGGAGTTACAATGTACACACGCATACTTTATAAACAGGACATCTGATTTTAGGTTTTAATCAATATACCCTGATAAAACACCTCCAGTGCAAAGAAATGAAAACAGGTGTTTATTGGATAAACTCCTGCAAAACCCCACTTCCCCTGGCACTCTTTACCTGCCCCTCTCCCCCCGACTTTTCATGCATCCTCCACCTAGTTTTTAATGCTTTTCTGTGCTGATGACTCATAAGTGACAGAAACGTATATATTTGATTTCACCAGAAAAGATGTCGATCCATTGGTACGTGGCACAGAAGCACCAAAGGCACTGATTATTTTTGTGCCTTCAAAGATCCTTTAATTAACTGAAAAATAAACATCTAAATGTCTAAATGCCTAATGTGTGTGGGCGTGTGTCTATAAGATACACACAGCGACTGGCTTACTAAGCCGCGTTAGGCTTTTGCTGCTAACATGGCACGTTAGTTCAAATAGCGCCACATCTTAGCTGCCGGGGGCGTGCACACCATTTCCCCGGCAGATATAATGCATCAGAAATTCAGAGAAAATGATTTAATAGCAATGCAAATGCAGCTAATGCCAGCCTTTGCAATGGCATTAGTAGCACCCACGATGTCCGCACTGCGACACTGGCACTGTGGCGCTCATAGTAACTGCATTTGCAGACCTGCCCACTCTCTGCCCATACCCTGCCTCCTCGCAATGGCTAGAGCACGGTCAGCAGATAATGCAGAAAATTGCTGTGCTATGTTTATTTGCCCCACATTAGCTGGTAACTCAGTGCACTTGGCTAGCATTACCTCTGCATGAACAGTTAATGCAGCTAGTAAATGGACCATCAAAATATGCGCATACATTTACTTCTGCCTTAAAGCCAAGTGTAAATTTGTACATTTGCATTTGCACACATTTTGAGTGCTTGTCAGGCACCTCTTTGACTTCTCTAAAACGAGCATAAAATAGTCAGCTGGATTTTGATGCTTATCGGTTCTAGTCACTTTTACTTTGAAATATGGACTTTGAGGGCATCATTGAAGACTTTGCTGAAATCAGCAGCCAAAGAAACTTTCTAAAGAAATGTCTAGAAATTTCAGAATTATTTTCGAAATGTAATTTTGAAGTTTTAGTTGCATTATATTTCTGCCTCACAATCTTTTTTCCTTATTTTTTCTACTTTTTTCAATTTGTCCCTCCTCTGTTGGCCCTAGGCATTGTGCTTACAGTGCCTAATGGGAAATCCATCACTGAATATACAGTAGGTGCTGAGTCACATTTTGTAAGGCATCCTGTTATACCATCCCCTTCTATATTTATTCCAGGCAGTGAAGTGTTAGCCGATATTTTAGCATTTATCCATATTCGTTTTATTAGAAAGCGCTAATACCTGTTGTCTCAAAGGCTGATGTCCTAGATCTATGATTCAGACATGTACTGTACAGTAGAAAGTTCTAAATTTTTATTAAAATGACCCTATCGACCCAAGTTATATGATGCATGTTAGTGCAGTTATGGCATTTTGACTAGCACCCATTCTGTCGCTTGCATTTCAAAACTACAAATCATGGCATTTTGTTTTTGTTATTAAAATTTTAAATAAGAAAGCTTGGACCAACTTCTCGCTAATGAACTCACCATGTGTAAATAAACATTATTATCAAATGAGGCTGCAAATAGCTTGTTTTCCTTCAGACATATCTGAGTTCTCACTTTGAGAGCAATTTGTGAGAAAGCAGAAATATTCATCTGCTCGTGAAAACTCTCAGGATAGATTTTTATGGAAACAGCTGAAATGTGAAAAAGATTTCATGAGATAATGGAAATATATCAACATTAGGGGCAACATTTATAGGGAGTCACTCAGATTTACATGACAAGTATACACATAAATATTGGTATTTTAGTCATCTATGCGCAGAAATGATCTCTTATAGATTACCAACTAGTGTGAACATGTGTGTGTTATAGCATCACGTGTACTTTCACTGTGGCCATCGCACAGAGGTGGATTTTGGGCAGAATGTGGGAAGTGTAAGCAAGTATACATGTAAATGATAAAATTCCTTAATTTATGTGCATACTTGCAGAAAGTAAGCATGGTCATTTACCCCAGTTCTAGGGCTGGTAGGAGTGATCACATCTTAATGTAGGCGCATACATTTGCATTTATGCTTTATATTATAAAGTCAATTATGAATGCTCTTGAATTAATAAAATAGGCATAAAGTATGCACATGAAAACATGGGTGAAACTAGGTGCCAGTTTAAACAATTATCCCAAAAAGGGCCCAGCTTCACATACTTGTATATACTGCATATCTTGTGAGTTTACATGTATGTTCATATACAGTGTTAGCATACAGCATACATGAGAAAAAGAACACCAGCTATGTATATCGTCTTTCCTTTCCTCGTCCCATCTGTCTGTCTGTCATGGTCCCATAAAAGGAGTTTGATCTTTTAAAATCTCTCTCCTATCAATCAGTTTTTGAAACCTGACAACCAGACAATCACATTGACAACCACTGGCTCAGAGCCTCGTTCTGGTGCTGAAAGGAACTTCTTAAATACACATGCACACCAGCACACACCCTGGCTTAGGGGTGAGGTTCATGATATGCACAAAACTAACCCATCTGGAGAAATTGCCCCTGAAAATTGAGGGTGGAGCAGCTGAAACTGAGAGAGAGAAATTCAGGGTGAGGAGAGGTTGCTGAGACTGAAGGAGGCTGGGGTAGATGAAGGAGAGAATTTTTGAGGGGAGAGGTTGGTGACCCATTTTGCTGAAGTAAGGAAATCAGCTGCTGAGAGGGACGATTGACATGGGAGGGCAAAATTAAAACTGAAGAGAATTAAGGGGGTAAATTGGATCAAAGGGGTAGATGACTGAGTTTGAGGGAATTTTCTGAGGGAGTACTTAAGAGTTATGGGGGGACTCTAAGGAAAGGGCAGATTGAGTAGGAAATGGGGGAGAGATAAGAGTGGGCAATGAGAAATACATACACAATGTCAAAAATGTGTTTTGAAACCTTGTATACTCCATGGAGTACACCTGTCCTATTCCTATTGCATGTGTACTACGCCTTGACATTTTGAACTCTCATATCCTGTTTTTTATGATGAGCCATTTTCTGGTTCAAATATATTTCTTACTTTGCCTTGGAGGGAAAGTGATATTTACAACAGCATTCAAGTGAGTTCTGATCCCATTCCATCAGAGTGACAGGGAGAGACACTTACCAAGAGCAGGACAGTAGACTAAGACTATCATTTTGTCTCATCATAAGATCAGTGTGCTATTAAGTACTGTATCTCAATTCCCTCAGAGAAAGCTTCACATATCCTGCCTACACATAAAACTATTCTGACTCATAGATCAAAGGGAGAACTGAATTAGGTCTATAACTCAGATGATGATTTCAAAACAAAAGAAATGAAAGAGTTACATATATCCCAAGAGAACCAGCTCTCCCTCTAGTGTGATGGCAGAACCCCTATATATTTCAAGGCAGGGAAATGAAGTCTGATAGCTGAAACATGACGTGGTCCAGCTTCCTCCAAGCAGCAATTGGATCAGGATACAGGAATCAGTGTCACCCTTAGAAAGTAGGGGGACAGTTGAATAGGAGCTAGAAAGAGGGTGCCATTGGATCCTGAAACTAAGTGAATGAGAGTAAGATAATTCTGTTTGGCATTTTTTTTTTTTTTTTATTTATGCAATTTCAATTTTAACGCAAGATACACACTTGTTACAGAAAAGAATGATTATGAAGGAAATAATAAAACCCATAAAGAATAAAGGGCACAAGTTCCCATTATTATACATTGAAGAACTAACATTCACTAGCCCACAAAAGAAAGAGAGGGCAAAACATAATCAGAGGAACAATTTCAGGAAATAAGACACAAAACTGATGCACAATACACTATTCCCGAACTCAATACTCCACCCAAATTTAGGGGGGAGGGGGGGGGAGCATACGGGGCAACCCAAACTGCTAAGTTGGAGCAACACTTGTACCGGCTATGACCTGGATTAGATGTGAGGGCTCAAAAAAAGTGTGACTAACACCCTGATATTTAATTAAACATCTACACGGGTATCGCCAAAAAAAAAAAAAAGCCCACCCAACTGCAAAACCTGAGGACGAAGCAAAAGAAACTGTTGCTGGCATTTCTGAGTGGATTTAGAAACATCCGGAAACATCCTGATTATTCCCCCCATAAAGGGCTCATTCCTAGCTTTAAAGTTTAATTTCAAGAGAAAATCTCGGTCAGGCTTAAATGCTAAAGTCAGCAGCAAAGTCGCCCTTGGGACATAACCCGGATCTGTAGCCTGCAGGAATCCAGTCAAATCCAAAGAGTCCATAGAGGGAGAATGTGCAGGTGAGGAAAATCCATGGTCTTTGCGCTTGGCTGTTGGCAGATAGAAAATCCTAGCCAAAGGGGGAACAGATTCCGAAGGAATTTTCAAAATAGAAGTAGCATAGGAGTTAAACAAATCCTTCGGCGAAGCTACTGGAACACGAGGAAAATTCAACAAGCGCAGGTTTCTCTTCCTAACCGAGTTCTCTAACATCTCTATCTTTCCATGGATGACAGACAAATCTTTCGTAACAGTACCTGAAAAGGAGACAACGTCCTCAACTTTAGTTTCCAACTGGGCCATCTTGGAAGAAATACAGGAACCTCCTGCTTCTGCTGGTTTACAGGCTGAGCCAAAGAAGGAAGAGCTTCATGGAGGGTAGCAAACTGAGATGCAAAGGAAGATTCCAACGCCTGTAGTCCTTCCCAAAGGGAATCCAGGGTAACAGCAACAGGGCGAACAAGAACAGACTTGGCAAGTTCCCCTTCCTGAATACCAGCAGAAATCACTGAACGAGCACCAAATCCAACCACTATATCCACTGCCGACAAGGGTTCTCCAGTAGCAGTTGAGCTCACCATCAAACCAGCTGGCCCCGCAGCTGCAAGAGCCTCCACCACGGGGCTCCCCACTAACACCGACGTGTCGGCCATGAGCCTCTCCATACTCTGAGACTGTGCCTCTGCTGCTCCTGCATCGTGTACTGCAGGCTGAGCTGGCGGGGTCCAGACATCCTGGCTAAGTGTAAACTGAAGTTCAGAGGGGCGTAGCAGGCCTCCTTCTGCCTCTGTCGCCCCCAGCGAACTATGCTCCAGAAGACAAACTGCACCAGCGGGCCTCACGAAAGCATTGCTGACACGCTCTTGGGTAAATCCCAAGGCTTGGCCTTCTGCTTACGAGGCATCACAAATAAATTGAAGAAACAAGCAAAGGATATACCACGGAGACCAACAGACAATGGCTACCGCGTGTCCGCCATCTTGCTCTCCCTGTTTGGCATTCAAACCTGTTGTGTTTTCTAGAATAATAACTCTGAAATCAGATAATACTCTCTCCTCTATATGCAGAACCATTAGAAGGGGTAGACAAGATGGGTGTTTGCACAGGTCGCCAATGAGCTTTGCTCTAAGGTAGGCTGCTGGCACTTCCTGTTGCTAGAGCAGCGGTTGCTGATCAAGATCTTCTGCATTCATTAGAATGCAGCCACATCATTAGATGAGAACTCCACTGGCTTTGTCAGAAATACTTCAGTGGACTCCTACTCTGCTGGAAATTCAGAAAGGATACCCCCACCCAGGACCGCTGCTACCATCAGGCAATCTAGGCAGTTGCCTAGAGCTCCAGCCTTTCAGGGGCACCCATTGGTGCCACAGTCTCCCCTCTCCGGGATGTGCAATGGCTGCAAACAACCCTGCGGCACTTACCTTTAAGCTTTGGTGCCAAGGGGCTGTTTGCTGCTGCCCCCTCTCCAATGCCCAATGTCGAAACAGGAAGTCGGCATCGGGTATCAGAGAGGGGATGAAGCAAATAGCCCTGCGGCTCCGAAGCTTAAAGGTAAGCACTGTGGGGCTGTTTGCAGCCATTGCTGCCGTTGTACATCCCGGAGAGGGGCAAGAGTGGTGGCAATGGGTACCATGAGGGGGACACAAAAAAGAGGTTCTCATAAAGCAACTCATTTCCTCACGGCAGCCTTGCCTCCACCCTCCATTAGGCCAGAAATTTGGAGATGGGCTGCTGTCCCTTCCCCCTGTACTGTCTACGACACTGGTTAGCCCAGAGAAAAGTCTGTCTATACCTGTCCCCAGGACCAAGACCGTCATACTGCCCCTCTTCACACAAACACACTTTCCCTTTATATATTTAATTGCTGATAAGAAACTTGTTGATTTTGAACCAAACATGGAAAAATGAAAAGAACAAGTTTGTCTAATGTTTTGACTCATTCCCCAGAAGATCGTCAATCATTCAGAAAACAAGATGGTAATTCACAAATTTTATAGGTGAACAGGTGATTCCAAGTAAACTAGATAAAGCCATCAGTCTACCTGACTTGTAGCCCTATAGGAAAAAGGACACCCGATTATGGATATTCGCTGTTTGCATAATATTTTACAAAAGGCTGATAGGACGTAGAGCTTTTGTTAAATAGTTCTAAAGCCACACAAAACTTGTAGCATGTCCAGCATGCACAGCCATATTACAGAAAGACACAATCAAACATGTAACTTCCAGTGTTCACACGTATAAACATCCATTTTGAAACTTATGTCTGTAAGTGTCAGATTCGCAAAACCAGATGTACAAGGGGAGTCAATGAAAGAATGAAGCTGAAATCTCTAAGTTTTGCGTTTTTGAGAGTATTTTTAATGCCAAAGTGGCAAGCAGAATTGTTTCGCATAGCTCTTCCAAACTCCAGACCTGATGTGCAGTGCTGGCGGCTAGCCAATTTAACTCAGATAGCCACCGCCACTGAATTTTAAACCAGGGTATCCAATGCCAGGGTCATATCTGGCCCCGGCATTGACTATCTGGTTTACCCGGCTTGGCAAGAAGCTAACCAGGAAGTGATGATATTCAGTCAGTGCCCAGTTAACTTCCAAGGCGAAAGTAAGGCCAGCATCGGTATTCCCTTTAAATATCAGGCCCTTAGTTAATACTTATATGTGCCTCGGAGCAAGCGTAAATGTCAAGGTGTAGATGTCATGAAGTAGATGTGCAATTCCTGTGATAAATAGGAACACCCACATTGTTCAGAAGTACAGTATCTCAACCCCTCAGACAATGCCCCTTTGGAAACCATGTATGCCGTGCACGTACATGTGTAAGTTGCAGCATTTCTGAAATCACTGCTTGGACACACTGCACTATTTACACCTTGAAAAGACATTATTTATGCATGCAAAAGTCATGCAAGCCTTCTAAAATGTCTTTCTTTCTGTACATACCAAGGATCCTTCAGTAGAACTGTATATCGCTTTTCATATTTTAAGAAATAATAGATAATACATAATAAGAGGAATCATCAATTTTTATTTAGACATAATTTCACAGGACCCACTGAGATTAATCCAGGCAGGCCTTTTATAAATTTATAATCATTTACCTCAAACAAAACCACAAGATATCATGCAAAGAGTGAGAAAATTTGACCACATTACCCCGGTTATGAAAGATCTACACATCCCCCCAGTAGAGGCTCTAATCAAATAAAAAACACTAGTACTGTTCCACAGAGCATTTCTTCAGCAGCAGCCGTCACATCTACATACTCTTCTGACAAAACCGAACTCAGGAAGAACTACCCGACAGATCGCAAACAATGCACTGATTGTGCCACATGAAAGAACTAAATTCAGCCAGCAAGCCTGCAACCATGCATTTGACCTATACACACCTTCCTTATAGAATTCTCTCCCAACTAAAATCCAATGCATCAGGGTGCTTTCAGCATTTAGAAGACAGCTAAAACCCCTTATTCAGAGAACATCTGGGCTTCGAGCAGAACAACACCCGTTGATGCTCCTTCCAAAAGAAACACCAAAAACTGAGACTGGGAATCAAAACTGATAACTGCTGGGCAAACAGGATTGTAAATATGTTAGATAGGTAAACTGATGCAAAACTCTTGATTGTAAATATCCCACCCCTCTCGTGGATAGGTCCCCCTTCCCCCAAATTATGTCACACTTTATCTATATATTGTAAACTACTTTGTTGAAATATAAACCGCTGTGACCAGATGTAAGGCGGCATATAAGCACAGCTAAATAAATAAATGCTAAATTTTGTAAAACTGGACATCTAGATTCAGCCAATTATGGAGCAGAGCAAAATAACTTATTTTAGGAAGATGTGTGCAAGACAAGAATTTTTGTTTTGTTTAGTTTCCTGTGTCAGTTATGGGGCTTTTTTGTTTCTTTTCTTTTTCTTTTTTTTATTCGTTTTGAGAGCAGTGTTGGCAATAGTGTGCACTACTGTGCGTTGGTGCACCCTATTGCTCAAATCGTGAAAACTACTGATGACATGGGAAAAAAATTTTTCTGTCATCTGAGATTAAAAATGACGTGGGAAATGTTTTCATTCCTGTCACGTATAGGGTTTTTTGTTTCATCTTTTTTTTTCATTTCAGTAGCAGTGTTCGCAATAGTAAGTACTATTACTCAAACAGCGCACAGGAAAGAAAACATGACACAGGAAAGAAAACAACATGGTGGGGGGGGAATGTTCCATCATTTCATGCTGAAAGTGACATGAAATGATATTCGAAATGTCATCTTCATTTCCTATGTCATTTCAAATGAACGCAAATCTATAATTTTATGGAATTTTAGAGGGGGTTTAAAAAGAGCAGAGAAGTAAGCACAATGCCCCCTCTGTCCCTGGTGCAAACTGTAGAAATAGCAACTTTCTAAAATTTCCATTTTTCATGTGTAAGAGCTACCCAGGCCTCCTAACATATCGGGCCCCATTCCTAGCTTGTAAGTATCATGTCACAAAAAATAGAGGTGGGGTAGTTTGCAGTATGGTGGGGCAATTATTTTTTATTTATTTATTTATACATTTCTTCTATACCGCCCCTTCCAGAGATCAAGGGCGGTTTACAGTTAACAATTGATCAACTTTTACATGGAACAGTGGTATTAACTAATTATAGTGGGGAGTTTGGGGGGGGGACATTTGCATGGAGGGATTTTTTGAGAGTGGGGCAGTCACAATGAATATTTTTGGTGGGTGAGGCAGTTTTCAGTGAGTGGGGCAGTAACTTTTAGGGGTGGGGCAGTTGCAGAGTGGCGCTTTTTGGAGTGGTATAGGTTGCGGGGGTAGTGGGGCAGTTTCAGTAAGCAGTGTTTGAGGTGGGACATTTTGTGAGGTGACGGGGCAATTGTGGGGGTATTTTTAGGGGGTAGTATACGGGTTTGTGGGGTAGTTGCAGCATGGTTGCTTTTGCGAGTGGAGCAGTTGCAGGGGGTAGTTTTAAGGGCTGGGGCAGTTAGAGTGGTGGGGCAGGTGTAGGGATATTTTTTAGAGATGGAGCAGTTTGTAGGGTGGTAGGGCAGTAGTGAGAGAGTATGTTTTGGGGGTAGGGTAGTTTGCTGTATGGTGGGGGAGTTGTGAAGGTATAGTTTTTGTTGGTGTGGCAATTTTTAGGGTGACGAGGCAGTTGTAGGAGGTTGTATTTGGGGTGGGGACAGTTATTGGTGTTAAAAGGCAGTCGTGTGGGTGGAGCAGTTTGCATCATGATGAGGCAGTTGGGGGATTTTTTCTATTTGTGGTGATTATATTTTGTGGGTTGATAGAACAGTCAAGGGTGTATTTTTTGGGGATCAGGCAGTGCATGGTGTGAGGGTAGCATTTTTTGGTGGTGAGGGCAGATTGTGGGAGGGTTGAAAGAGTAGAGACCATTGATATGGAGCTTGAAAGGAGCAATTTCCTATGCTATGTTTCAGTGTATGTAAGTTTCTATACTACAGTAGCTGGAACCCCTCCTAAAGAAATACATCGAGTTAGTTTCTTGGGGGGCTTATTTCTCTGAAATCTTCAGTCCAGTTTGGCCCATTTTCAAATGCAATGTGTCTTCTTACCAGCTTTTCCCACATTCCAAGTTTCATCCCATTCTGTTACATTTTTTAGAGAGTTATTTTACCCGCAGACAAATGAATAGACAAACAGATGTTCATGACCTCTTTTATTCTTTCCAACTTCCATTGGGTTGGAAAGAATAAACAATGCTCCAGATCAATCAACTATTTGCAGGCCTAAAGAATTTTGCTGCAGGGAATTTTCACATAAGCATGAAATGAAAGAAACCATCTGCTAAATCAGGTCCTTTGGGATGGAGAAACTTGGTTTATTGCATCTAATGAAGGAGCTGTTGTCCTCTCTGCAATCTTTCCATCCAAGGAACACATCAGTCTCTTTTATGCTAGGTCACTGTAGACTGCTTGTTTCTTATGTGCCATTTCTGCAAGTTGTAAATTGGCTTTTATATGAGAGTTTATAGCAGAAGAATAAGAGTTATCTAGTCCTGTCGAGAGTAATTGTATAGCAGGGTGCCTATGTGAGCAGGCCTAAAAGGCATCTATTCTAGGCCCATCTTATAAAGACACATAGGAGCATGTTTCATAAAGTGTGGTAATGTTTGCTGCACGCTAAGCAGTTAGCATGGAATCATGGTAACTGCTACTGGGTGCTGAAAAAGCCAGCGTGGATTCATGGGCAATGGGGCAGGACTTGGGTGGGTTAAAGGCAGAGAGTGGGCATTGACTGCACATTGTGGTTAGCATGGGAGGTGATTAACATGCTCTAATTGTCAGTGTTGCAATGGCATTAAGTGCACCCGCATTAATTCCGATAGACATTTTAGCATAGTGAGGTATTTCTCAGTGAGGAAACTGCAGGGGAATATGCTGGGCATGCCCCCAACACTTATCACTTCCCATGCTAAGTTTTGACTCCCAGCGCATGTTAAGTGTGAACCCTTAGCACACTTTAGAAACTGCTAGGTACATATGACCTAGATTGGCCACTGTTGGAAACAGAATACTGGGCTTGATGGACCTTGGTCTGACCCAGTATGGCATATCTTATGTTCTTATGTTCTTAGTAAACGTGCCTCATAAGCACCTGTGCGGTATGTTTACTAAACCGGGCTAACGGTTAACCCGGGCTATCTGCCACTAGGTCCCATTGAATAATAAATGACCTAGTGGCAGATAGCCCAGGTTAACCGTTAGCCCGGTTTAGTAAACATACCCCTATGTGTCTTTACAAAATACTAGTATAAATCTTGCAGACATTGCTGCTGGAAGGAAGGCACAGATATTCACTGCATATACTTTTACACCTAGGATAATTTTCTGAATGAACTTTTACATGTGTATACTGGCATAGATACTCCAAAAAGCCTTTATAACATTACCCTCATTGTGGTCGGTGTCCAAAGCCAAGGTTTAAAACTAGTTTTCTTATTCAACTATGAAAATCTGTCATGTTTGCAAAGCAACATAAAGTTTTGCTTTATTAAATGGCCCAATTTACACCCTGCCGTAGCTGGTTGTGTGCAATCTACATCAAATAATCTTTGGGGGGCATTTTCAAAGTGTATTAGCGGGTTAGCAGGCTTGCCAACCGGCTGAAACACGGTCAGCACAATGTTCAGTGGCGCCCGCTGGTTAGTGCCTGTGAATGTCCCCAAAGATGCTTAATTAAAACCAGTGCAGTCTGTGGGCGAGGTGGGGTGGTGACAGCAGCGATCTAGTCAATGACAATATTTAGCCACTAACCAAATAGCTTCACCAGAGACCTTTCTAACTTTAACCGCTTAGAGTTGTCAGGTAAGCAGCTGAATTTCACGTTAACTGGATAGTGATGCTGGTGTTCGGGCGGCCCAGATAGGTTCCGCTGCTGGATATTTGGTTTTACTTAAAGCGACAGTAGCTAGGCACTTTAGTTTGCCTAGCCGCCGCCGCCGCTGCTGATTATGTGCAGTGCTATTCCTTTTAACAGGCCTATGCCCAGTAGAACTTGTAATATTATTTTTTTCTTCCTAGGCAGTTGACATTCTGTTGCAGCACGGAGCTTATGGAAACGTTCAGGATGCAGTGTTTTTCACACCTTTGCACATTGCATCATACTACGGTTACGAACAGGTAAATTGGTCACTGTATTTTTGGAAACCTTTTTTTGTGTGACAAACACCAGCTCCTTTTTTCTCCTGTCTGCTGCCAGCTTCATTTGTAGGGGTGTGAAGGCCAAAAAGAAGATCAGTCCATGCTCCTTTAAAACAAATTTTTCACAGTTTTCAAGCATTTTTGTTTTCATTTCACTTATGTGTTGTTTAGCATGCATTGTACTACTGCTCAAACTTGTCTTATGAGCTCAAATCAATGGTAGGCATGTTATTTCACGGGTATGTGCACATACAAGTCATTTGCATGCACTTCAAATTTATAGGCGCCCTGACGAACTGAATGTTCATGCTCACAAATGCGCATCTCTGTTGA
Organism: Ichthyophis bannanicus; assembly: GCA_033557465.1. Taxonomy (NCBI): domain Eukaryota; kingdom Metazoa; phylum Chordata; class Amphibia; order Gymnophiona; family Ichthyophiidae; genus Ichthyophis; species Ichthyophis bannanicus. The sequence continues at coordinate 221,377,846 of CM066040.1, read as the reverse complement.
TTTGAGCCTGCCCCAGCATCGTGAGACTTTATTCACAGCCACCTGGACATTTTCTGCATTTTTTATTTCTTATTCCCTACCCCTTCGGGAAAAATCTCTGGTCAAAGGCCAGACCAAGGGTCCTTTATGAAACTAAAGTTCCTGCATCCAGAGCCCCACCCATAGGTGATGTTAGTTGATAACTGGATTTCCTTCCATCCCTACCAGTCAAATGAAAAGAAGCCAAGCCTGGACATCATTACCAATAGGCTATTTGGTCAGCCCCACTATTTTGACACTTTAATCTACAGCAATAACTTGTGCTGTCACCAAACTTATATGCAAATTCATTCAAGTCTCTATGTCTTTTCTTTGCAAACGTGTATTTGGCTGAACTTTATTTTGTTCATAAGACATTACCTGATGTCATATTTCAATTAGTTCTGTCTAGCAGGCTGCAAGTACCATATCGTGATGGAAATCTTAGCAGAAATGCAGGTGCTCATGTAGCCAGGCCCGTCTGGCAGGAAACCTAGGAGGTGGATGTTTTTGCAATGACGATGATCATATTGTTGGCTATTTAGATTACTAAAGCTTTGTGATTAGACATGAGAAAGACATGACAAGAATGACAAAGGGTCTTGTATGCTGAATTAATACAAGATAATGAAATGCCAAGAATGAAAAAAATTTGGAAAGTGCACACTAAGAATATGACATAATAGTCTGTTTACCCTTTCCTCCCTTCAGTCTCAGGCATGCCTGTGTGGGGGGCTCAGTGGAGAAAGCCATGATAAAGTGTGTAACAGGGGATTTGTGAGTGAGTGTCTGGTGGGTGGACATAGTGGGGGCAATTCCGATCTGCGAATAGCAGACGTGGATGTTCTCTTTGGATGTCCAACCCCTGCTAATCGCAGGGAGCGAATGCTGAACACCAGGTTCCCCGCACGTACATCAGTGTTGTGCGGGGAGCTCTGGAGTAAGCAGGAGAGGAAGGGCCAGAGGAGGAATGAGGGCGGAACAGAGGCGGGACCCTGACCACGGATGTACAGGGCCAATTGCAGTCATTGCCCTGTATGTCTGGAGTTGCCTTCTTTTTTTTAATATCCTTATTTAGCTTTTCAAACACTCAAAAAACATAGTACAATACTTAACAAAAGAATACTGCAGGATACAGCTATTTTCCCCAACATTACACTACTCCCCCTACCACCCTACCCTCCCCCCCTCCCACCCCTCCCAGGTCCACAAGCAGAGAGCATATCAGGCAACTGGCAGCAATGACAGGTTAATGGACTAGGGTAGTTCTCCAAATTATTTCAGCGAGCATGCGCGACAAAGTCATTTAGGGCCTTCCATTTAAGATGCTTAAACAAATTCGTCAACATACCTTTTCTGGGCATTTGTTCATATTTACTATACATACATATAAGATTCCACCATGCTAGCCAGTTAGCATCGTAAGTATGTTTCCAATTCTTAACAATCAAGTGCACCGCTACTCCCAACATAAAGTCAAGTAGAAAATGGCATTCCTTTTCGAGAGAGGGGATCTCACCAACCGATCGGAATCCTACTATGGCCCAAGAGAGGGTGGCCCTGAAATTCAAAATTAATTGTATCCAATCCCATGCTTGCAGCCAGAGGTTCTGGATGCAGGGGCAGCTGAACACTATATGTTCTAGAGTGCCTATTGACTTCTGGCAGGACCAGCATTTATTGCTGGAAGCTTTGTCCCACCTAGCCATTCTGACTGGGGTACAGTAAGCCCTGTGGGCAAAAAAGAAAAGCGATTGGGTAATGGAGGCCGCTATAGACACCCTAATTAACTTTGTCCAATATTTCTCCCATTTCAATATGGAGAGAGCAGCCCCTGTGTCATGTTTCCAAACATGTTGTAACCCACTTATTTGAGGGGGAACATTTTGGTGCAATATTTTATAATAATGGGACGCTACCCCAGCCATTTCAGCGCTGCCAAATGTGTAACCTGTTGAATCAAGGAATCTATACCGTTCTCTTTTCCCATCGCTTGTAGCCATTGGAAATAGAGTGTTCCTGGGAGATTAAATTCCAGCTGAAATCTGTCGAAAGCTTTCCACCCTCCCTCTTCAACAAGATGACTTAAGTTCCAAATGCCCTGTGATTCCAGGCAAACACCTCTCGTCCTATTTTGAATAATGGGTTATACCACAAAGGAGTGGATTCAAAGGCAACCTTGTCGTACTTCATAGAGTGTTTCAAAGTTAAGAAAGCCCTCTGTGTGTCACAGATCACTACGGGGGCAGCCTTACTTGGGCATAGCATATTAGGCAAGAGTGTACTGGGAATGGGGGCAGTCAATTTCTGTTCCAGGGCACCGAAGTTGCCTTTTTAGACGGGGGACATATTGCTCCTCGGAGGTAGAAAAAATCCCCCTGACATTGGACAGTGCAGCGGGTCCAGCACTGACCAGGTGAGCGGGGCAGGTAGAGCCCCACCGCCCATTCCTGGTCTTGACAGGCCCAATAGGGGGTTAGACAGCGGGGAAAAGGTATTTTGCACTGCTTGCAACTGATCGGGGCTCCTGCATGGCGTCCCAGTGCCATGGGGAAGGGACATCACAGCACCAAGGCTCCATGCAGGAGCCTTGGGTGGGTTGTACAGGGAACAGGCTGGACGTGCAGCGGGCCAGAATCGGGGCACGTTGTGCACGCCCAGACCCGTTGCACCCGATTTTGATTCTGTGGGAATGTATAGCTTCCCTAAAATATTACTTACTGGATCTTAATGCTAGGAATGATGTACTGACCATTTTCATATCTCAAAAAGAGTGTGGATTGGCACATTGTCATAGTGAAATTAATGTACTCTGTCAAACCAGGATTTATTTTATTAGTTTCAAGGCAATGTATTATCCAAGAGTGTGGGACACTGTCAAAAACTTTCTTATAATCAGTCCATGCTATTCTAAGACTACCTTTCGTAGCACTGGCCATAATGGCCTTATTCAACATTAACTGGTCTTTGATTCCATATGCTCCTCTCTTATTGCCCTTTTGCTCTATTGCCATGATGTTATTGAGCTCGATGTGATCATATATTCTATATGCATCTATTGCAGTGAACAGCTTATAGATTGTACGTAAACAGTTTATTGGCCTATAATTTTTAGGAATGTTGCTCAGAGCAACTTTCTTCCTGTAGTAAGCCATTGCAGTGTTAAGTCTGGCTGCTCAATTGATTTTTACAGTTCGCCAGGTCTTGGTGGAGTGATGTTAACTGTTTGAGCCAAACGTTGGTTACTCCATCTGGGCCAGGGCTCTTCCAGTTTGGGGCTCGTTTTAACCTGCTTTCCAGCTCTTTCTTTCTTATTACAGGTCATTCCATAGGTTTGATGTTTGTTTTTTCTACATGCTCCTGTATGCAGGGTAACCTTTCTACTTCTTGATTGTGCTCTATAGGGTCCTCGTATAGCTTTCTCGGAGTAGCCTAGTGGTTAGAGCACTGGCTTAGTAACCAAGCAACCAGGGTTCAATTCCCACTAGCACTCCTTGTGGCCTTGGGCAAGTCACTTAACCCTCCATTGCCTTGGAAGAAAGGCCTGGCAATCTACTTCTGGTGACACTGCCAAGAAAACCCAGGAGCTTCTGGGTCGCCAGGAGTCAGAACTGACTCGAAGGCACACATTGCATTTTGCATAGCTTTCTCCAGAAGGTTTCTGTTTCAGCTTTGGTTGGTGGTGTTTTACCATATTAATGTTCTTTCCCTGTAGAATTGTTTTGAGTTCTCTCTAAATAGTTTATTTTGATATCTTTCTCTCCTGTTTTCTTCATCTCTTTGACGTTTTTGTGCTTCTGCTGCTATTTTCAATGTATTGTTGGAACATATACATTTCTGGTCTTCTGTTAATCTAGCATGCTTCAGCTTGATATCTTGGATTTTCCTTAATATCTGATGATCTCAATCCTTTTAGATACCTGTCTATCAGTATATTTCCTTCGATGTGCTTTTTCCAAGGAGGAACTCTTAACTGTTCTCTTTTTCTTCTGGCCCTGCACTTTAGTTAGTAGTATTCTTGCAGTAATAATTTTAGCTGCACAATATTGTATTTGATTAATTTTGGTGATGTCAATAAATGGTCCCTTTATATTGGATATGGCCTTCATCTTTATTATCATACTTCTAACCTTAGGTGCTAAATTTAGCTTGGGTAATCTTTCCTTTGCTTGAAACCCAGCATATTGATCTTTTTCAATATAGACTATAAGTTCTATCTTCAATTCTTCCACCTCTGAGTCTTTCTTCTCCTTTTCTTCTTCCTCCTTTTCTTCCTTCTCTTCAATTAATTTGTTGATCCTTCCTTTATTTAGCTCACTCTCCTGCAGTTCCAGATCTCTCAACTCCATATCCCCCTCAACCTCTCTTTTCTTTTCTCTGTCTTCCTTTCTTCTGGTACTCTCACCTTGGTCCACTTCTCCCTGTATTTCTCTGTCCATGGAATCCCTTAGTTGCTTCAAGATGTTTATTTATTTATTTAACTTTTTTTTTATATACTGCCTTGGATCCAAGGCGGTTTACATTGAACAACAGTACAATCTCAAGAGATTTGTTTTACAAAGAATAAGGGGTAAATAACTTGGAATTAAATATGGGGGTTATAACTGAGTCAATGGTGGGTGGGTGGTTATGGTATATACATTTAGGTAATGTCATTAGGCCCGAAATGTTATCATTCACATACTTCTTTACTTTGATCTTTGAAATTAAAGATCTTAAATTTTCATCTGTTGCTTTCTGCAGTTTTTCTAGTGGCAATTTTCCTTTTTCGTCCAGCTTTTAGCAGATTCTCTTTGTATACCCTCTTGATTATTATAGGGTTTGTAGCATAAAAATAGCAGTACATTATCTCCTCTTTATTTGCAGAATTCCACTTAACTGTAGTTAATCCTCATAACCTTTTCATTATCTTCTGTGGTTTATCTCCTGCCACAGTAGGTCCAAGGACAGATTCACCATGGCCTTTATCTACAGCAGGGGATGTTATCTACATCTGCAGCATTTCCACTATCATAAGCACCATTGTTAGCACTAGTGCATAAGCTATGGGTGGGCACCTTTCTGTTCTGGGTGATGTGCGACCAGTATGTATTTTTCTTTTTTGTTCCTACTATACTTCAATTGTAGTGCCACCTTGCTGAGATTTGGTATCGATGTTTACAACGGGGTCACCATGTGAAGGTACTCAGCAAGACCTGAGGAAGGAACTTCAATGCACATCAATTCAACAGCTGTTGCACACCTCTTTGACCCCTTTGTCTTGGGTGTGTGTGGGGGGGGGCAGGGTTTGTGTGTGTTTGTAATGTGTCAGGCTGTGTGTTTATCATGAGTGTATACATCTTGGGTATGTTGGCTGTGTATGTATGTGTCGGCGTGTGTGTTAAGGGGTGTGAATATTGGCAGTGTGCATTGGTGGTGTTTGTGTGTCAGGAGACTGTGTGTGTGTATCAGAGGGCTCTGTACATATACATGTATACATTGGAGGCTCCATGTATGTACATGCATATGTAAGTGCATGTATGTATGTGTACCAGGGGCTGAGTGTGTGTCGGGGGGACTGTGTCTCTGTATATCAGGGGGCTTTATGTGTGCATACACTGGGGGATCCATCTGTGTGCGTGCATGTGTGTACTATATGTGTGTGCATCAGGGGGCCTCTGTATGCAAGTATGCAAGTATGTGTGCATGATTGTGTCAGGGTGCTGTGTATGCATGTGTTGAGGACTCCATGTGTGCAGGTATGCATTTGTATGTGTGTGTGTGCGTGCACAAGTGTGTCGGGCACTGTGTATGCATGCATGTTCATGATGTATTCCCTTAGACCACTAGGAATTCTTTCAGGTAGGCCCACAACAGGTGAGGAGAGCAAAAGTCAACTGGGAGAAACTAAAACAAAATGAAAAGATGGGAGGGTTTTTACAGATATATTAAAGAAGGAGGAAATACAGGTTTAGGATCGTTAGATTGAGGGCTAAAGTGCTGAATTACATATTTGGGGTACAGTAAGCCAAGGGAACAATACATAATGGAGATAATTTTATAAAGTCATTGCTGCGTGCATGTAGCACATACACACATAAATGACCTCTTATGGACCCATCGGAGAAAAAGTTTGCATTATGGCATCAAGGTGCTTACTTTGCCAGTAGGTGTGCATATGGTGAGAGCGTGGGTGGAGCAAGTAAGCATGTCGATTATAAAATACTCTCGTCTCTATGTCCAGTCTTTGTCTTCTCCTTCCTCTTTCCTGTTATTTTTTGTAGTTCTTTTTTCCATTCCCGGGCTATGTGCCAACCTTTAAATGTTACTACTTGTTTGAAAACCGCCCTGATGTAACAAAGGGCGGTATATCAAGAATAAACAAACAATAAACAACAATAATTTATATGCATACTTCAAAAATAGAGGTGCCGATATTTAGAGCAGCTCTAAGGCTGCTGTAAATGTTGTGCTTGCAATGCAGCCATGTACCAGGCCACCTGCGCTGGTATTTTAGAAAGACAAGTAGGCACCTATTTATCTTTATAAAATCGGCTTAACAGAGGCGCCTTAAAAGATGCGTCAACAAGGTTCCCCCCTTATAAAATAACCATGAATGAGGGCAAAGCCAACTACCGATGGGAAGGAAAAGGTAAGAGCTCGGGTCATCAGATCTAACGAATTCTGGGTTGCCAATCATTGTAACAAGGCAGGTACCAAGAACCAGCGCTGTGCTGCAGCACAAAGGGAAACGTATAGCCAGCAGAAAAGAGATACCTCATCTATTCTGTAGTACTGGGTACAGTGCTGGAGGTTGCATTTCCAACGCAGTCATGCTAAAAATGTGTGATATTTTTATGATAAGGGACTCTGCTTTTAAATTGTGGTCTTGACTGTTTGCATATTTGTCTGTGTAATATGGGACTTAAAAATAGTTTTGTCAGACACTACCCTGGAGGTTCTTGCAACTGCAACTCATTTCACTAGAAAGCAATGAGATAAAACAAATGAAATTCAGCCCTAGCATAATATTTTTAAGGCAGTTCATTTAGTATTTCTTAGTAAGTCCTTGACACAAAAATGTTTGATTCAAATGTACTGTATACATGACTTTTTCTTCCTTGGAATCACAAATTACGATCTCTTCAGTGAAATAAGTGAGAGCTGCGCCTTCATGCAAATTAATCACTGGATTTGATGAAACATTTAGGTAGCCCATCTCCTACTGAAGTTTGGCGCAGATGTGAATGTAAGCGGAGAAGTCGGAGACAGGCCCCTGCACTTAGCTTCAGCCAAAGGGTATCTCAGCATTGCAAAACTATTAATGGAAGAAGGAAGCAAGGCGGATGGTAAGGTGCTTGAGAAACACAAGATTTCCACCATGTTTTTTTTAAACATTAAAGATTGTCTTATTTGGAACATCAGAATATTTTAGCATGACGTATACAACACTCCATTGCCTCAGGTGCAAACAGACTGTAAGGGGTATGTTTACTAAACTGCGTTAGTGCAATTCGCGTTAGGAGCCGCGGTTGTGACAGAAACCCCAAATAAGGACATGGGCGGTACATCGTTAACACTAACGCGCATTCCAAAAACTAACGAGCGTTACAGGGCGCCGTGGCGCGTTACTGCGCGTTAATCGTAAGAAGGCGTACAGACACAAATCACTGAAACAGAGCTGTAGCACAATGGTTACTGTACTGACCGCTGTTACAGGCAGCATGGGTTCGAGTCCCCAGTGTGCCTAATGCAGAAGGCTGGCCCAGGCATCACCCTGTACATTACATAAGGAATGAGGAGGCATGTTTTTCTTTACGTTGAGTAGTGGTGTCAGAAACACACCCTCGCAGTGTGCGTAGCCACGTACGTTGGTGCGTGCGTGGCTGCGTGTGTTGGTAGGGGCGTAGCTACGTGCATTGGTGCGTGCGTACAATCGTGCGTGGGTACATGCATACAATCGTGCGTGGGTACGTGTGTTTTTACCAGCATGGGCACCTTATATTACAGACTCTTTAGGGTGTCTTGCACCTATGCATTATGCTAACAGATGTACGTGTGATGGCCTATGGTTTATCAGAGCCTGTGAGCAGGTGCTGGATTTACCCAGGGTTGGATTGTGCCTGTCACACCCATGATGCACTGCACATGCAAATCAGCTGTCCACGGATACACACCATGGGGAATGCACCCCCACAGCACCTCGGCCTGGTAGGGGGTACTGACCGTGTGTTGTACTGGCACAGAGTAGCTACACACCGTCACATTGTGCGGGTACTGTGCTCACCCCGAGGGTGCAGTGAGGCGCCCAGCACCAGGTCCACAGCACCGTCCATGGCTGAAAGAGGCCATGGCGCAGGTCCAAAGCAGTGTTAATGTGTGAGATAGGTAGCTTCTGCACAAACACCTTGGATATCTCTGTCTGTTTCAGTCAGGTGTAGCCCCCATGGACCCCCAAGTGGCCCATGTACCACCACCCCCTCCTCCAGGGCCGAGGGTGGCAAACAGGGTCCCCTAACAATAGATTCACATTCTACCTCCCTGCAAAGGTGGCAGTAGAGGGGAACAGCAACCCCAGTCCTGCTGAGGAACAGACACCCCACAGGGCAGTCAATGCAGCTCTGTACACATCCATAACACAATGGCAGACACCCCATCCCTATCTGATATTCTCCTGCTGCAAGCCATCAGCTGCTGCACCCTGCAAGCCACTCCATCAAGACACATACCAGCTGCAAACAGTCTGCTAGTTAGTCAATAGTGCATGTGCCCAGTGGAAATGCATGCACCCAGAACTGGGATGTCAGCATACACCGCAAGCAGATAAATCAGGGACTCGGCCCCAAAAGGAAACCCATATCTATCACATAAGAGAAATATTATATAGCACTATGGGGGTGCCTAGCCATGCTGTGGTCACTGCACAGTCAGGGTGAGAGTGATCTCTCAGCAGGACATACTGAGGTCATCCTGTCTGTGTAGGTGGTGGCCGGGCACTAAAATGTCCCAGTCAGTGCCCTATGCCCTGTGCAGATGCACCCTGGCCAGGCCACCCTGTCTGGCCTATACCCATGGTACCTTGCTCCTCATTATGCACATTGGCAGCCCAATACTGGCAACAGTGCTGGCAGTGTGGGCTGTGGAAGGTGTTTGCAGCCACCACACACTGGATAGACAGACAGCCACCCCCACACCTATGCCAGCATTGTGCTACTATAGAGGAGTCCAGCAGCCATACCCACCACACCAGTCCTGGGCACAGTACAGGCATGGATATGGTACGCAATACTGTTGGGGGTCACTCCCCAGGGTGGTAAACACTATCAGAGACCAGACCTGCAGCACACACCGCAGACATCAGAATGATTGTTATGGTGGAGCTCAATGAGCAAAATGTGCTTAACGTAGGAATTGATATCTGCCAGTTATCAGAGGAAACGTTTGATACCTGTGTACCATATACCCAGGTGTAGGGTGGCATTGCTAAGGTATGCAACTGCTAGTATTGGGAGATACAGGCAGGGCCCAATGTCCTGCCTCTCCAGGAGGCATTGGCCAATGGGGCCTGTGGGTGTGGGTGTGGGTGTGTCTGGCCCTGTTGGCTGCTGCTTTACAGCAGAGTCTCCCAACTCCAGTCCTGGTGTTCCAAACACTGTTCGGGTTTTCATGCTGTCCCTCATAAATATGCATGAGCTACATCTGCATACCATGGGGGTGGTGCATAGATATGCAGCACAGACATCTTTATTAGAGGCAGCATGGAACCTGAATGATGTGGGGCCCTCCGGGACTGCATTTGCGAGACTCTGCTCTAGGTAATGCGCCTGTTTATGGTGTCTGTGTTTGGTGTGGTAAAATGTAGGCGTATTAACCATGCGTATGTTCTCTGCAATAAAGGAGTGTCTTTACTATCACTGTTTAGTGGTGGGTAAAACTATGGGGACTGGGTTGGCAGGAGCCCCAGCTGGGATTTGAACCTGTGACCCTCTGGTCTTATAGGCACTGGCTGTGTCCATTGCACCACACTGTGGCCACAGAGGCAGTGCAGTCCCTGGAGATAGGAAACTGGCCTGACGAGTCAGAAACCCTGCTCTGCACAATTGTACTGTGGGCTCATTTACCTTGTATGGAGACACAAGTGCAGGGAAACCTCACAAAAAACCTCAAAAAAAGGGGAAAACACCCATAACCAAGCTGGGCAACAATGATATCATTGGGCAACATTGAGAAACACTCCCAGGAAAGCTCCAATAAAATGAAATGAGTTTTGAAAGGGTCTACGGAGCGTAGACCCTTCCAAACATCTTTTCTTTTTTTTGAAGCTTTCCTGGGAGTGTTTGTTATTGCTGCCCATTGCTATCACTGTTGCCCAGCTGAATTATACTTTTTACCATTTTTCTTGTGGTCATTTTAACGTTTTATTTGATATTTTGTTCTGTGCACATGTATCACACTGCTCACGTTTTGTAGGTTTCCCCGGTTTTGCTGTACATTGCTGACGGAAATGGTTTCTCTTCACTTTAATATGCCTTTAACGACAGGTTTTCATTCGCATTGGAATTGAGCTCTGAAATTCAGCGCGTTAGTGTGAGGGGAGCCTCTCCCCGCCCACTCTCCGCCCATTGACCCCTTCTCTCCGTCCACTCTCCACCTTCTGCGCTGTTTTTACGCGCCACGGGGCTTTACGATCATTAACTACGGTTAACGCGCGTAGTATGACGTTAACGGTCGTTGGCGCGTGATTACGCGCGTTATACTGCACTTACGATTGTTAACGTCGTACAACGCGCGTTATTCACGTTTACCGCACTTTAGTAAACATACCCCTAAGTCTTCTGAAAACAGGAAAATATCCACCTTACTTGAATGTAACTTGCTTTGAGCTACTACTGAAAGAGTCATGAGTTAAATCCAAAAAAGGGATGTGCACACCAACAACTTTTGTGTCAGTTGGTATTCGTTTTGCATTGTTAGTCTTCATACACAGAAGCATTTGTCTCATTCATGCACACTGAAGTCTATAGGGCAAGCATATTTATTTAGATCAATGTTTGTTAACATTTTGAATGTTCTCTTAAGCTTCCTTGGCTAGTATCATGATCTTTGCAGTTTTCCGGGTCATGCCGTGTCTTGGTATCTAGAACCGACATTGCAGCCATCATTTTGTGGCTTTCTTCAGGGTGAAGCGGTCATCCAGTGAATGTTTGTTCTTATATACAGTGGATCTTAAAACTTGATTGGGTGGGTTTAAAACAGGAAATTTGAATTTTGGCAGGAAAGTTTGTTGAGAAAAGACAGGAAATTTGAATTTGAAGGGAAAGTTCATTGGAAAAAAGGTAGGAGTTTTGAAATTTGAAGTTTGCTGGGAAGATTTGTTGGAGAAAAGGTGGGAAAAGTGCAAGTAGGATTCCTTGAGGGAGAGAATTCTTTTTCCAAGATTCTTGTGTCATCAAATTTGATTGTATGACCAGTTTCCATTGCATGGAGGGGCTACAGCAGATTTCTCTGAGCTGCAGAGTTTATAATGTCTTTTGTGCTCTTCTAGCCTTTCTTCTTTGGTGCGGCCGGTTTCGCCTATATACGATTGGGCGCAGCTGCATGGAATTTCATAGACTCCAGCGGTTCGGAGCAGAGGGATGTGATCCTTCAATTGTATGAGTGAGGTAGCCAGCTTCTGTGATGCACTATATGCTGTTCTGATATTATTCTTTTTAAGAAGTTTACCTATGTGATCTATTATTCCTTGGACATAGGGGAGCACCACAAATCTTTGTTCTGTCATGGGATTGTTATCCAGTGGTTATTGGTGGTGGCTATTCTTGTGGATTGGTTTGTCCAAAGGTTTTAAGGCTTGAAAGATGGCCATTTTGTTGTAGACATTGGCTGAGAACATGTCCCGGAGGGTTCCTGGAGACAGTCCAGGTCGCAGACTTGTGAAGGCACTTTTTACAAAGGACATCCAAGTGCAATATGGGACATCAAAGCCAGAAAATCTCTAAAATAAAAAAAAAATCAGGCACATGCAAATTCAGGCATGATCTCACAAACGTGGATGTGCCCGATACAAAGACATCCCCAGAATAGTATTTTGAAAAGGGGATGTCTAATAGCATAATAGAGTAGTGGGTTAGAAGCAGGGTAGCCAAGGTTCAAATCCCAGTGTGGGCCTTTGTGATCTTAGACTAGTCACTTAACTCTTCATCTTCTCTACACTTTGGATGTTTTAAGGCCAAACCAAGCACTTTCCTCCATGTGTGGGGCAGATCTAAGCCTGGATATGCCTGCAGACGTCCCTGATGGTTCTGAAATTGAACAGGAACATGTAATTCCATTGCATTTCCCGAGACATGCTTTTGCCACACCCTCTTGCCTACTTGGATGTCCCCACATTGGTGACATCTTTAAAAGCCATTTGTGAAATGGTTCCAGAGACATCTTTGTAATTTGGACATGCATGTACATGTTTTCAGACATGCAAATCACAGCTAAGACTTTTAAAATGCCCTCCTTAGTGCCCTGTTTACTAGTATTTGCAGGATGCCTCTTTTTGTGGATGGATGGTGGTGTGACTCCGCATGTAGATAACGGTTGGTATAGATGGGTTTTCCTGTATACAGTGTGGCTCAGGCTTCCAACTGTCCACTTTTTGATCATTACATCAAGAAAGGAGAGATATCCATTGGTCTCAATCTCCATAGTGAACTTTATGTTGAGGTGGCAGGGCCGTGGAGCAGCAAAGGTAGGAGAGGGTACAGGAGATTCCCTGCAGCCTGACCCCCAATCTGGCCTCTCCTGCACCCCTCCTACCTTCGCCGCTCCACGGCCCCGCCACCCCAACATAAAGTTCACTATGGAGAATGAGACCAATGGATGTCTCTCCTTTCTTGATGTAATGATCAAAAAGTGGACGGTTGGAAGCCTGAGCCATACTGTATACAGGAAAACCACTCATACCAACTGTTATCTACATGTGGAGTCACACCACCACCATCCATTCACAAAAAGAGGCATCCTGCACATACAGTACTAGTAAACAGGGCACTAAGGGGAGCATTTTAAAAGTCTTAGTTGTGATTTGCATGTCTGAAAACAAGGCCAAGGTCGGGCTGCGGGGAATCTCTTGCACCCCCTTCTACCTTTGCCGCTCCACGGGCCTGCCATCCCCCGATCTCTAGGAGGACTTATTCCACCTCTGGGGTGGAATAAGTCCCCCATCTAGTCTACTGGCCTCGGATGTACAGGGCCACAGAGCACCCACTGCCTGTCCTAACTCCTCCTCTGCACCGCCCCCTTCCCGCCCCCATCTAGCCTCCCCATTCAAACTCCTTGTTCATACGGGGAAGCTTGGCGGGGACGGGAAAGGTGGACAAGTAGCAGAGATGGACGTCCCACTATTCGTGTTACAGAATAGACCCCATTTTGTCGAAAAGCAACTTCCTTCCAGTATCAGAAACAGTACTACAACCAAAGAGAAAGCACAACAATGGATTCCTCTCTCTCCCTAATGGTAGCCAACATTTTCATGGACTATATTGTATCCACCCTACTGCACAATGTTAAGCTAAAACCCAAACTCTGAGTCCACTATGTAGATGACACATTTGTCATTTGGCCCCATGGACCGGAAAATCTCAAAGACTTTTGGAACCATCTAAATAGCAGCCACCCCAACATAAAAAGGGAAGTCAAGTACCTTGATATAACCCTTGACAGCAACCTCACCATGCATCAACAATGCAGCAAATACAGCATACTGGAAACGTAGGCTCCTCAAACCTCTATGCCCTCTCCTACAAGGCAACGATTTCAGATTCGTTTTTCAAGCCATCATAACACCCCATCTCGACTACTTCAACATCTTCTATCAAAGGCTGTCAAAACAGGCATTATATCCACTCCAGCTAATGCAAAACATTGCCGCTTGAATCCTAACAGGCATATCAAGTCATCAACACATAACTCCAACCCTTTGAAGTCTGCACTGGCTCCCAATTGCCCAATGAATTAAACACAAGGTCATAACCACCATCCATAAAATCCTCCATAATCTCTCCGCTCCCTGTCTTGAGGATCAAATCTTAAGGGCATCCACAACAAGATCCGGAAGATCAGCAAATCAGAATCTTCTGGCCATCCCTTCTCACTATATGCCCCAATGATTTAGAACTCCCTACCTGAAGCCATCAGATCTATTCAATCTACTCAAGACATGAAGAAGCTGTTAAAAACGCACCTCTTCATAGAACACTTTGGACCTAATGACATTACATAAATGTATATGCTATGACCACCCACCCACTGTTTACCCAATTATAACTCCCATATTTAATTCCAAGTTATATACATTTGTGAATTGTAAAACAAATCTCTTGAGATTGTGTACTGTTCTTCAATGTAAACTGCCTTGGATCAAAGATGGTATATAAAAAACTTTTAAATAAATAAATACATAAAATATGTTTTAGTCCTGCATTGAATTGTGTGATTAAGTGGTTTATAAATGTTTTAAATAAATAAATGAGTGAGTGGGAATGATGTCTGTCAAGGTTTGTGCTTGCAAGGTAAAGTCCTAGTGCTGAGGACTTTTGTCCCACCTTAAGAACCTTTAGTGAAGATCCCCCATAGGTGTCATAAAGGAGAGGACCACATGGCAATCCTGTCGTAATCCTGGCAAAGACCCTTCCTGGCTGCTAGCAGGAGATCAAATCCCCACGGGCAGAACAGGAAGGGAAGGTCGGCAATCACAGCCTCATGTGAATTGTCTAGCCTAGGGGTGGAGCTTGGAGCAAAGTTAGGGTGGAGCTTGGGGCCCCCCAAAAGAAAAAGGCATTTTGCCACCCCTGAGATACCCATGAACTGGGGAAGATTCCATAGACTGTTTGGAAACAGATCCTGAGGGATTTAGATACAGAACAAAGAAGTCTTCTGATGAAGCCCCCAAAAGCAATAGGAGTGGATTTAAGGAATGACAGCACTGACTGAAAAATCCCAGGAGGGCCAACAAAGCAGCAAGAGAGATCAAACGAGCCAAGGCAGCAGGAGTGAAGTCAGCTAAGCTGTATGGCTCCAAGTTAGAGTCCTGCCACTGAGGACTTTTGTTCCAGCATTAAAACCTGAAGTACAGATGAAGAGCCCTCTGGGCTGGGGGAAGAATTCATGGACTGCTTGGAATGAGATCCTGAGGGATTTAGATAGAGAGCAGAAGAAGCAGACAAAGGTCCCAAAAGTAGTGGGAATGAGTAGAAGGGGCAGCAGCACTGGCGTAAGAGCCAACACAACAAGATAGTTTTGAAGGCGTTAAAACACCCAAAAGAGCCAGTACAGCAGAAATATGGGCTCTTAGGCCTTACTCCAAATAGAAACACCTCAAAGCACTGAGGACTTCAGTCATTGAGAAAATTCATATATCTCTTCCTAAGGAATTTTTAAAAGATCAGGAAAACTAATATTCTTGACAAAATCAACAAAGTATAAAAATGAATAATAAAGACTGGAAGCTGTTCAGAGGAAGGCGACCAAAATGATTCGGAGCCTGTGTCGGAAGCCTTATGAGAAGAGACTTGAAGACCTAAACATGTACACTTTGGAGGAGAGGAGGGACAGGGGAGATATGATTCAGACCTTTAAATACTTAAAGAGATATAATGAACAAACAAACTTCTTCCAAAGACAGGGAAGCTGTAAAACTAGAGGGCACAACAGGAAGCTGCAAGGTGGTAAATTGAAAGGCAAAGTCAGGAAATACTTTTTCACGGAAAGGGTGGTGGATGCTTGGAATGCCCTCCCGATGGAAGTGGTGGGGGCAAACACGGTGACGGAATTCAAAATGGCATGGGACAGACACAGTGGATCCCTTTATAGCAACAAGATAAAATCAAAATAAACTAAACCATCTAATTTCTCTACAAATAGGGGTGTCCTGCATGGAGTGGTGGGTTCACCCCTAAACAGGGACATGGGGAGGGGTGGCCTGCACGGAGCGGCAGGTGCACCTACTCTTGCCATTGTGCTGGGCAGACTAGATGGACCATGCTGGTCTTTATCTGCCGTCATTTACTATGTTACTATGAAAATTTGAAAAACATTTTGAAGGATGAGTTTAAATTCATCAAAGGTGCTGGTCCAGAAGTGCCCCTCTATCACACCAGGTTCAGTTCTTCGAGTCAGATAGTTTGAAACTGCAGCTCATAATGGACTTGAGAACATCCAAAGCAGACCATCACAGTATCCAGATTGGCTGCAAGGCCCTAAATCACCTCAAGAGGTCTTTCCAAGGTAGCACACCACTGAAATTTGTACAAAGGTTTCACTTGTGGCAGACTATTCACTGCTGCTTACGACTGTAACATGGACTTCTGTCATCAAACATTTTGCTATGCTGAGGCTCACATGGGATTGGCACATAAAGATGGAGAGAGGGGAAATGATAGCTGAGATGCTGCTGCTTATCCTACCACTACTGTTTGCCAGCATGCCTATTCTTTCCCCTGCTGCATTACCATCATCTCTCTGCCTCTGGCGCTCCCTTTCCTCCACCTGAATCACCAGCTTCTCCTTCCAGTAAGTCAGTGTATTGCACTGCAGAACAATAGTTCATTCATGAGGGGTTTCAATCTTTTTTTTCTACTTGAGCATACAAAAAGTCCACAAGCACTAAGACCTCCGTTGTGAATCCCTGTCACTGCCAAAGTCCCTATAACGTCTGTAGAATATTCATTATTGGTGTGACAAGACTTAGGGTAGCCCTTCTAGAACTCCGTTTTTCCATGACATCCTTAAAGGACTTCAGGACTTCAATGATCCTGAGTCATTTTTGACAAATCGTGATGCCACTGGGAGCTTTTGATACTAATCTTGGTATGCAATAACATCTGATTGAAGATTTCCCATTGCTCCATTAATCTCTCCACTCCAAAATAGCCTTGGCCAGTAATATAAGCCATCAATCTAAAATCTGACCAATATTATGAATGAAAAGCGTTCTTTTTGTCGGAGCAACCTGTCAAAAGCAGACAGATAGTAAACCGTTCCCTGCAGTGGGTACTCCTTTTAATCATACATTTTTTAGAAAATGTGCTCAAAACTTAACACTTAACACTTAAACTTATTTCTGGCGAAAAACGCTTTTGAAGCAAAGGAATCCATCAAAAAACACAATGTGTCACGTTTCAGGTCCACCCCATTAGCGACCCTTCCTCAGATCAACGAATTCCTACTGTCCAACACAGCTTCAATCTTACAGAAACCTTTCATTCTGATGGAGGAATTCATTGACCCGAGGAAGGGTCACTAATAGGGTGGACCCGAAACGTGACACGTTGTGTTTTTTGATGGATTCCTTTGCTTCAAGAGTGTTTTTCGCCAGAGATAAGTTTAAGTGTTAAGTTTTGAGCACATTTTCTAAAATATTTATCATTAAAAGGAGTACCCGCTGTGGGGGACGGTTTACTATCTGTCCGCTTTTGACGGGTTGATCCGACAAAAAAAAAATTTCATTCATAACATTGGTCAGATTTTAGATTGACCATTAATCTCTCCAGCATCTGATAATTGGAATTCCTTCTGATGTCAACATCCTGAATAAGCTGGTGTACTAGCACCCCTGTGCTTCCTGTATGTCACCCTTGTGCTTATTGCTTTTTTTCAGTAGCCTTCCTGACACTATTATTTCTACTGCTGGATTGAAGTTCCAGCCTAGGATCAGTGCCCTCCCTTGAACTGAGCTGTAAATGATGCTGTTTCTGTAAATGGTACTGTATGCCACTGTTGGTAAGATGGCCCATCAGCTTCCCTCTACTAATGGCCATTCAACAGTAATTGCATTCTGCATACAGTGGATCCTCAAGTACTTTAAAATGTCTCCATACCTTTAAGGTTTTACAAGACTTTTGCTCAACATCCTTGAGAAAACTGCTGCTATTGCTGCTGCTGGATCGGGAAGAACAGAGGAAAGGATGAAAGATTGGGGCATTTTTCCCAATCTCTACTGTCTGTTCTACTTGTGGGGTGCTCTTGGCTCTGGCAGTGCCAGTATCACTCCCTACTTCCTGACTACTTAGCATGTTAACAAGACTCTCTTCAGACATGAAACTTGCAGTATCTAATGATTCTGATACAAGTCCTGTCCATGAAGATTTACTATAGTCTGTGTCTTCCAGAAACCAGCTGCATATACTTCTCAGCGGGGAATTTGATGTGCCTGCTGTTCTGGTCTGTTGGCTTTACTTGCTAATCTCCTTTCCCCTACCTTGGACCTTCGGTACTTTCCTTTTCCCCTGTGTAGAGATGGGACCTGAAACCTGCTTTTTCACAGTTACAGTGGAATCTGCAACTGTTGCTACCCTCCTCTTGAAGAAATTTCTTTAGCTTTTGTTTCCTATAGTCCACCATTCTCCTAAAATGACATGTCTCTTCCTCCACACGCCATTGCTGATCTTACCCACTTTCCTTTTTTCATTGTATGGCCATTTCCACATCTATCATTCTCAAGCATTATTATACAATCAGACTAGATTGTAACCACTATGGAATCACTTTTGAATATCTTTATAACACAGCTTCACCCAATAGCACTTTAAAAGAGCCTGACAGATTCCCTTCAGTCACTAGTGCCATCATACTGCTGTTTTAGTCATTTGGGAGACGCCTTTCAGCAGATTACAAGATGGAATTCTTTCTTGAACCTAAATTACTTTTGAAAACTCAAAATTCTTATAGGAATTGTAATTGTTTTATTTGCTATTGTTATAGTATACTATACTATATGTGAGAGGTATTTTTTTTTTTATAAATGACTTTGCTGGCTCCCTGTTTGTGAGACAGACAGATGTACTAATATGTCACTCAACTGTCTCTGTCCCACACACACAATGGTGCACTTCCTTCCAGCAGCTTGCAATGTTAAGAAACTGCAAGTACGTTTTTCTTTGCTTTTAACAGAGATGTGTGTCACTCACTAGCCTTGTCTCCCAGTGTTCTTCCCTGTCACTGATCCCCTTTAGCTGGCAGAAACGAAACATTCTTTTACTTAGACTTCCCAGCAACCCTCACAAACTTTTCCCTGCTTTTAAAAGAGGTGTGCATTCTGCGTGCTCGCTGGCATATTTTTTATTTTTTTTTAAACTGCTTCTAAACTTCTCCAAGTTTTTGCAGAAGCACTAAAGCAAATTTCCACAGGATTCTCTCTCATTGCCTTGATGCTGTGCTCTTTCCTCCTTCCAGCCCAGTTGTGATATCATCACCCATGGGATTTTTATATGTTAGGTAGGGATAGACTTGTTTGACTGCATATCAAAGAATTTTAACATGATTGGCTGAAGTGTCTGTTGCTTCTTGCTTGTTTTCCTCCCCTCTCAATCTCCCTATCTCAAAGTGGCACCACTGCATCTAAACATGTATATACACCTATGAGGAAAACAAATGAGATGAATGGCAGTTCATGCAATTCTCCGGTCTCGCACATTTAGTTATTTGATGAAGAACTAACCGGATATGCTACCGTTCATTGCATTTTACCATTAGTGAAAATATGAATGCACATCACTACACTGTAGTGCTGTTTTCAAGAAAGTTCTACATTATAAAAATTATTACACAGAGTTGATTTAGATTTCCCTCTTTGGGAGAAAGTTGCTAAATGAATATCTAGAGTTTTCCGATGTAAAACTGACGAGAAGTGGATTAAAATGAACGTGTGTGTGTTTGATCAATAAATATTCATTTTCCATGAAAAAATAGAAGTTTATAAAATCTGGGAACAGAAATCCTTTAAGTGTGCAGGATGCCATAAAAGGAGTGGGCGTTTCGGTCTTAACGTAGCAAAACGGGATTATCGTGCGATAACGCGTGCTGCGCACATTATTGGGCAAAATTCCGCTAAGCATGTTAACACATGATTATCTTAAGTAGGCGCGCAGACATGCAAACATAGAAGCAGAGGTGTAGCACAATGATTAATACAGTGACTGATGGTACAGGGGTCATGAGTTTGATCCCCCAGTATGCATAAGGCTGGCTGAGGCATCACCCTTTACGTTTAAGTAGTGATTTTTGAGGCATTTTACTTTTATTTTAATTAGTGCTGCCAGCAACCACACCCTCACGGTGGCGTAACCTAAGGTGCCACATAAGGCACTCCATAATGCACTCCATAGGGCACATTATAAAGTGCATTGTCCGCCAAGGCACCCTATAATGTCCCCTATAGGACACCTTATAAGGCGCTTGATAGGGCGCCTTATAAGGCGCCCTATAAGGTGCCTTATGGGGCACCTTAAGGTTACAGTACTCTGAGGGTGTTTTTGCTGGCAGCACTAATGTACATTAAAAATAGACAATGCCTCAGACAGCCCTATCAAATAACCCCACTGTGGGTTTGAACCCATGACCTCTGGCTTCACGGGCAGTGAAGTAACTAGTGGGCTATAGCTCTATAGCTGCTAACAAACCCCTGGCTGGCTGCAGAAGGACTGCATGTCACCACACAAACTGTCTGCTGTGGTTACCAGGATAGGGTTAACCCACCTGTACCCATGATGCACTGCACATGCAAATCAGCAGTCGACAGATGGGCACAAGATGGGGTATGCACCCCCACAGCACCTCGGCCTGGAAGGGGGAACTGACCGTGTGTGGTACTGGCACAGAGTAGCCACAGACCGTCACATTGTGCAGGTACTGTGCTCACCCTGAGGGTGAGGTGGGGCGCCCAGCACCAGGTCCACAGCAGTTTTCATGGCTGAAATACGCCATGCTGCAGGTCCCCATCAGTGCTACTGTGTGTGATAGGTAGTTCCTGCAGACACACCTAGGTTACATCTGTCTCCTTTTGTATTTCTCAGTCATGTCTAGCCCTTATGGGCTATGATGCACCCAGAATAGTGCATATCCTGTGTTGGTGCCATGGTTACATGATGTAGGTGAAGGGAGGGAGGGAGGGAGGGAGAGGGGGAGGGGGGGGGTGTTTGGACCCATAGGCGGATTATGTACCACCACACAACCCACCCTCTGGGGCTCAGGGTGGGAAACAGGATCGCTCACCAATAGATCCACATTCTACCTCCCTGCAATGGTAGCAGTAGAGGAGACCATCAACCCCAGTCCTGCTGGGGAACAGACACCCTACAGGGCAGGCAATGCAGAGCTGTGCACATCCATAAAGCAATAGCAGACAGACAGTAGGCCTGGAAATGCTCAGCTGCCCCCACCACTATCTGACATTCTCCAGCAGCAAGCCTCCAGCCGCTGCACCCTGCAAGGTTGTTCCAGCAAGACACATACTAGCTTCAGACAGTCTGCTAGCTAGTCCATAGTGCATGGTCCTGGAGGAGATGCGTGTACCCAGAACTGGGATGTCAGCATACACACCAAGCAGATAAGTCAGTGATTGGGCCCCAAAAGGGACCCATAAATATCACATGAGAGAAATACTATATAGCACTATGGGGGAACCTAGCCATGCCGTGGTCACTGCTCAGTCAGGGTGAGAGTGACCTCCCAGCAGGACATGCTGTGGCCACGCTGTCCGTGCAGGTGGTGGCCGGACACTACAATGTCCGAGCCATTGCCCTATACCCTGTGCAGATGCAGCCAGGCCAGGTCACCCTATCAAGGCTATTCCCACAGTACCTTGCTCCTCATTATGCACATTGGCGGGCCAATACTGGCAACAGTGCTAGCAGTGTGGGCTGTGGAGGGTGTTGGCTGCCACCACACACTGGATAGACAGACACACACTCCACACACCTATGCCAGCATTGTGCAACTTGTGATCCCCTAGCCTGGGCCCAAGAGCTTACAGACGTAGGGTCGCCTTTGTATGTCCTTAAATGAAGCTTTACTATTTGTTCCCAGCAAAGAACTCTGGGATTTGTAGTTTGGCTATTTGCATTCAAAGACAAAGTAGTTGTGCAACCGTTGGTTGAGGCAAACAAGAATATTTAATTTTTTTTGTGGGTTTCCAAAACGCATTAAAGTTCTGAACACAGGTAAAAGGATACTTCTCCAACACAAAGAAACAAGGATACTGGAACTGAGGAAAACTGAACTCAAAGCTTTCTGACACAAGCTGCTGTCTTCATTAAACAAATTAACATCTCACAGCACAGCTTTGTTTAAGCACGTTCAGCAGAGGTAAACTTCTTCTCTTAACAAAAACTTCTTTACTTTGGTGAAAGGCTTATTAGATACAAAAGCTGGTTACTACAAAATAGATGGAAATACTTTGGCACTACGAAATAGATGGAGTAGTGACCGGAACCGCACTGCTCCACGGGCACCGGCAGCACAGCCTCAAGCTGCAGCAGCCGCTGTAGCGTGTCCTGGACCGCCTGCCTGTGCCCAGGGCTGAGCAGGGAGAACGGACAAAAGAACCTACGACGGGTCGATGGAGTTCTAATATGTACCCCTCTCGCATGACCTCCAGGACCTACTAATCTGACTTAATTCGGACCCAGGCAGAGTAAAACACCCGCAACCGACCTTTCCTGGGAACTACCCTCTCCTGAGCCCGCCTTATCTCATTGTGTCTGTTTTGTGGCCAAGGACTGGAAAGGAGCGAACCCCCGGCCTGCTCCCCTGAATCCTCGAAGCCCCTGACCCCTAAACGGGAACTTTCCCCGCTGGGACTGTCCATAACGGGGAGAACAAAAACTACGAAAGTCTCTCGGGACCTCCCTGAATCCCGCAGAACTGCGGCCCTGCTGTGGCTTGTCCTCTGGGAGACGTCCTCCCTGGGACTCCCCGAGGTCCTGGACCAACTTATCTAAATCCTCCCCAAATAAAAGCGTACCCCCAAAGGGTAACTTGCTAAGCCGAGCTTTAGACGAACTGTCCGCCGACCAGGTTCTCAACCAGAGATACCTCCGAGCTGCTACTATGGAGACCATCCCCTTAGCCAAGCCGCGGAGGAGACCAGAAATGAAAATTGGCCAAGAATGCGGTTCCCGACTCCAGTCACGTGGCATCTTCAAGCTGCCCGTCCAGATGGTCTCCTGCAACCTCTGGGACCACCTCAAACAGCCACGTGCCACCGAAGCCGGTCTACATGGACAGCGCGCAAACATCGAACACCTGCATCCACAGAGTGTCTAACCTGCTGTCCTGAACATCCTTCAGCGCCGCGGTCCCCCTCCACGGTAATTGTGGTTTTCTGAGTGACCGCCGATACCGCCGCAACTACCTTTGGAGAATGAAACAGCTCCCTATCGCGGTTCGCGAGCGGATAAAGGCGAGCCAATGCTCTAGCCCCCTTCAGGGCCACCTCTGGCAAACCCCATTCTTCCCGTATCATATTCCGAAATACCCTATGGAGGGGAAACACTCTCTGGGATGTCCGCACCACCTGCAACTGCGGATCTTCTAATGTTTCTTCCGCTGCTTCCTCGCTGGAAGGCAGGTTTAGTGTCTATAGCGTCTCCGAAACCAGGGCTGGAAGCCCTTCACACCGAAAGACTCTGACTACCCAGCACTGCTGCTGCGAGTCAGGCAACTCTCCATCTTTCAGCTCATCTTCCGAGAACTCTTCCCTATTTGGCGTTCCCCTCGCTCAGGTCATCAGCGAGGTAAGGCACGGGACCCTCCGAAGTGGCCCTACACCTTTTAGCCTGTCATGCTGCCGCCCCAGAGGCCAAGGTTGGTATGGGCAGGTCAGATGGACATGAGAGTTTTTATATATTTTGAATTTGGTCCTTCTGTAAGAGGTCTTGGTAATGTTCCCAGGACCTACCGGGGCCAAAGTTCAAGAGAACACACTAGCCAGAATGTAGGGAAAATAAGGCTTTATTTCCCTTTAAGCACAATGGTTCAAGTTATGGGAGACTACTTCAACAAACTGAAAGAAACCTTGCTTCAGGCAACAAAAAGAAAATATATTCACACTTGCTTTGTTTAACTGTTGCTTCACAGTACTTGGCATAAACAAACTTTACAGGCATTCGCTACTGTTCACTGTTTTATGTTTCATGCACAGACCTTAGGTTACCTGCCTGACAGTAGCTACAGTCCATCGGGGTTTCAGGTGGGTCTTCGTTGAATTCCACCTGCATGGGCTGAGTATCAGACAGCTGTGAATCAGTGTCAGTAAACTCTTGAGGAGCGTACTGAGGTTTCTCATATAACACATTTACTAGCTTCCAATGTTCAGCATTCAAGTCAGGGCCGCGCCCATGTGAGTGTTTGTTATGGCAGTTACTTCCCCTTGCAGGCTGCCTTATGTTATACAGTCTTTTTACCAAGGGCTTGTGCCCTGTTTCCCAACAGTTTGATAGGGAGGATATACTCCAGTATCTTGTGTTTCCTTTCTTCTTAACTTATATTGCTTATCAGAATAAAAAGGTATTTTACCTTGTTTAGTTGAGTCCCATGGCCTGGTCCTGCTGTAGTTCAGCGTGTCTTGAGCAGTAGGCTTTTCACACTCCAGCTGGCCTTCATGCAGAGTCACCACTCTCTCACATTCACACCTTTTACCATTTGAATAAGGAATATTACCATTTGCAGCAAAGACTTCATCCTGGCTCAGATAATGCTCACTGTGTCTTGCATTTACTGCTGCCGGTTCTTCACACCAAACTCTGGGGTTTATTTCTCCCCTTGTGCCTTTCTTTCCAGTACCTCTCAACCAAGGACTCCTGGAACTCTGTGGCCTCGGATTCACTATGCCCTCCTGCCAGGAACTCCTTCCTCTCTGGTGCTCTGGACACTCCTTATGGTGCTCTCCTTCTTGGTTCCTTTCCAGAAGCTCTCTATGATGTGACTCTCCGTGGTCTGCTTTTCCTTGATAAGCCTCTTCTTGATATGCCTCCTTTTGGTAGGCCTTCCTTGGTATGCCTCTCCTTGGTCTCTCTCTCCCTGGTCTCTCTCTAACTTGTCCTAGCTCCTCCTTTTCAAGTTCCCAGCCTTTCTTCAGGGGAACTCCCCCTTTTCTCCATTGGCTGTTAGGTTGCATTACCTCATCAGCTCTGAGGTGCAGTTCTTTGGGCTTTGGAAGGTCACTCCTGCTCCCTCTATTGGGCTCCTCATAATATTGCAGCTGATGATAAAATCTTTTTTCAGGATTTAAAACCCTTTTTTCTCCATGAATAGGCTCTGCGGTACCACATATCCCCCCTCTTAAAATATGACGGGCTGGTGAAGCCCCCTTCACACAGCACGGAATTCGTAGCTGAGCAGCAGTATTGTACTGTAGCTTGCTGTCACCGTATATCTTCCACCTGTTATTGACTAGTTTTTCTCCTGGGTGATAAGTGTTGGCTACTGCGGCTAGCAACCCTGATCGGTCGTGCCACGATCGAAGAGCGTTGATATGATAGATTTGCGTGCGTCCTGTGGTATCTTGTACCTCGTAAGAGGTGGGTCCTCTAGGTTGAACTACCACATGAGGTCCTCTCCACCGGGCCTCGAATTTGGGGGTAGCTCCCGATGCTAGGACCATTACTTTGTCTCCTGCTTTTAATTGCCTAGGCTTTGTGCGTTGATCATAGTATCTCTTCTGTTTTATCTGACTCTCCTCCAAGTTCTCACTCGCCACCCGCGAGGTTCGTTCTAATCGCCCCCGCCACTTCCACTGTCGCCCGAGTTTTCTTCCTCTTCCAACTCCTCGGGGCTGGCCGTGCTGTTGGCTCAATGGGAGTTCCTCCCCGATTTTCGGTAGGGAGTCCTCCTTGTGGTCTTCCATATGGGGGCCCAGGTCTTCTTCTGGAAAATCACTCCCTATGGCCATGAGTTCTTCTAGCTCTGCCTTCCCCGTAGAGCCAAAACCATCTGCACCTCGGCTAGTGGGAGTGAGCATGGTGACCTCTTCCAAGCTGGGGAACCCGACTCGCTCGCAAATCAATTGCGCTATTCTGTCCCCAACCTGAACCACGAAATCTTCTTTAGAAAAATTGCACAGGAGAACTTTTACTATTCCCCTATAATCAGGGTCGATGACCCCTGCGGCTACATCCAAGCTGTGTTTGGCAGCCAATCCTGACCGGGGTGCTATCCTTCCATAACACCCTGGAGGGATTTCCACTTGTATTCCAGTGCTAATTAGCTTCCGCCCCTGCTTCGGGATGACCTGGTCTTCCACACTATGGAGATCATAGCCTGCTGCTTGTGTTGATGCTCTTTGGGGACTACGGGCCTTTTCCGAAGTTTTACAGAACTTCAACACGAATTTCTTAGGCGCCTCCGGTGTTTCCTTTATCAGGCCTCTCTTTGGCTTTCCCCAGAGCGGGCTAGGGACCATGGAGTTAGTGGTTGCCGCTAGGCTGCTTCGCTGGGTGCTAAGGCAATCAGTAGGCTCAGGACTACCCGTGTGCTCATGCCTACTGCAGGTGGAATTCATGACTGTCTGAGGAGATAAACCCTCTCTCAGAGTCTTTTTAAATTGCGGCCAGTCGCGACCCAATACCAGCTCTTGTGGTAATCTTGGGACCACGGCTACCAACATTTGTTTTCTCATTCCCCATGCCTTAACCCACAGCTTGTACACGGGATAGCTTGTAGCTGATCCATGAACACATTTAATTTTGACCTGCGCTTCTGGACATTCAGGGACGGACCATCCTTGGTCTTGGATCATAGACCACAGCTGTTTGGACATCATGGATTGGTCCGCACCTGAATCTAGAAGTGCCTTAGCATGAACTCCGTGTATTTTTACTCTCAACACAAAACCTTCTTTTGTTGTCTTTGGGACTTCTCCCACTAATGCAACACGTGAATAACATTCCTTTTTTATATGGCCCTTCTTACCACATGAAAAACATCGTCTTACAGTTTCCACATCCTTAGGGTCATAATTACTCCTAGGGCTATACATTGGTCGGGAGGAACCATCTACCCTCCTAGCTTCCATCCGTAAGTGCATTTTAGGAACCGCTAGCTTTGGCTGGGACACTTTTTCTGCCTCAAGATATCTCTCTGTTAGGCTTACGGCCTCGGTAGTAGTGCAGCAATTCTGAAGAATTATAAAATTTTGCACTCTACTCGGTACTGCATTTAGAAACTGTTCTAAGATTATGGCGTCCATGAGAGTTTCAATATTCTTTCTCTCAGGCTGTAACCATTTGTACGCCAAGCTCTTTACTCTATGTCCCAAGGCTTTCGGAGTTTCATTTGCGTTAAGCATAGTGGCTGTAACCATTTGTACGCCAAGCTCTTTACTCTATGTCCCAAGGCTTTCGGAGTTTCATTTGGGTTAAGCATAGTGGCTCTAAACAATTTCCTATAAGCAAATGGGGTGAGACCTAGGCGATCTTTAATTGCCATTACTACCTCATCATAATTGTCTGATAAAGCTGGAGGCATCGACCGGTAGGCGGCTAGAGCCTCTCCCGTCAGGGATGCAGCTAGTCTGACTGCCCACTGTTCAGTCGGCCACCGAGCTGACTTTGCTATTCTGCTAAATGAATCCAGAAAATCATCCAGATTATCACTGGGGCTTAACTTTCCCATTGTCAGGTCACTACATGACCACTGTCCCAACTCTGTGTTATGGAGTTCAGAGGCTCGCAATAGTTCCGCTTCCTTCTTTGCTATTTCTTCCTTCTGCTGGGTTAACCATTTGTCCAATGTGTGCAGAAGAGGTGACTGCTGTTCTTGCATGGCTTTCAGCGCTTGCGCTTGGTTCTGCAGCGCTAGTTCCGCCTGCTTGTCAAATTGATTAGCCATCCACGCACATACTTCTTTGGGATCCATGGTAATCTGTAGTAAGGAAACAAAACAACAAAACACAACCAAGTGTGGCTCTTTTTACAAAGAAAATTTCCTTTCCTAATCCTTTTTTTTTTCTCTATGCTCTCCTCGGTATCCTACACTTTTCAGGTATATCTACGTTTTACCTGATGACAGTGTAGAATCAGCTCTGGAACAGTATACGTCGCTGTCGTTCCGCGATTCTCCGCCGACAGTTGGATACCGGATTTCTCTTTTCCAGGATTCTTCTTCCAATCCGCTCCGGATTTGACTGCTCCACTCCGGGTTTTTTTCCGTTTCTTCTTCTTGAGACCTATAGCTCAAGCTTCTTCTCTGTAGGTTGGACGTAGGCTCCACAAAACATCCAACAACTACGCCATTTTCATGTCATGCTGCCGCCCCAGAGGCCAAGGTTGGTATGGGCAGGTCAGATGGACATGAGAGTTTTTATATATTTTGAATTTGGTCCTTCTGTAAGAGGTCTTGGTAATGTTCCCAGGACCTACCGGGGGCCAAAGTTCAAGAGAACACACTAGCCAGAATGTAGGGAAAATAAGGCTTTATTTCCCTTTAAGCACAATGGTTCAAGTTATGGGAGACTACTTCAACAAACTGAAAGAAACCTTGCTTCAGGCAACAAAAAGAAAATATATTCACACTTGCTTTGTTTAACTGTTGCTTCACAGTACTTGGCATAAACAAACTTTACAGGCATTCGCTACTGTTCACTGTTTTATGTTTCATGCACAGACCTTAGGCTACCTGCCTGACAGTAGCTACAGTCCATCGGGGTTTCAGGTGGGTCTTCGTTGAATTCCACCTGCATGGGCTGAGTATCAGACAGCTGTGAATCAGTGTCAGTAAACTCTTGAGGAGCGTACTGAGGTTTCTCATATAACACATTTACTAGCTTCCAATGTTCAGCATTCAAGTCAGGGCCGCGCCCATGTGAGTGTTTGTTATGGCAGTTACTTCCCCTTGCAGGCTGCCTTATGTTATACAGTCTTTTTACCAAGGGCTTGTGCCCTGTTTCCCAACAGTTTGATAGGGAGGATATACTCCAGTATCTTGTGTTTCCTTTCTTCTTAACTTATATTGCTTATCAGAATAAAAAGGTATTTTACCTTGTTTAGTTGAGTCCCATGGCCTGGTCCTGCTGTAGTTCAGCGTGTCTTGAGCAGTAGGCTTTTCACACTCCAGCTGGCCTTCATGCAGAGTCACCACTCTCTCACATTCACACCTTTTACCATTTGAATAAGGAATATTACCATTTGCAGCAAAAACTTCATCCTGGCTCAGATAATGCTCACTGTGTCTTGCATTTACTGCTGCCGGTTCTTCACACCAAACTCTGGGGTTTATTTCTCCCCTTGTGCCTTTCTTTCCAGTACCTCTCAACCAAGGACTCCTGGAACTCTGTGGCCTCGGATTCACTATGCCCTCCTGCCAGGAACTCCTTCCTCTCTGGTGCTTTGGACACTCCTTATGGTGCTCTCCTTCTTGGTTCCTTTCCAGAAGCTCTCTATGATGTGACTCTCCGTGGTCTGCTTTTCCTTGATAAGCCTCTTCTTGATATGCCTCCTTTTGGTAGGCCTTCCTTGGTATGCCTCTCCTTGGTCTCTCTCTCTCTCTCCCTGGTCTCTCTCTAACTTGTCCTAGCTCCTCCTTTTCAAGTTCCCAGCCTTTCTTCAGGGGAACTCCCCCTTTTCTCCATTGGCTGTTAGGTTGCATTACCTCATCAGCTCTGAGGTGCAGTTCTCTGGGCCTTGGAAGGTCACTCCTGCTCCCTCTATTGGGCTCCTCATAATATTGCAGCTGATGATAAAATCTTTTTTCAGGATTTAAAACCCTTTTTTCTCCATGAATAGGCTCTGCGGTACCACAAGCCACTGGAGCACCATTCCCCTAACTGACCAGAGAGGCCGAGCGCTTCTGACTCTGGGGTCCATGAGGAAGAGCCAACATCGCGGGCTAAAGGAAGGCAAACACCTGCTGCCGCAAGACAACGAAGTTCGGCGGAATCCCGGTCGCCTCCCCCACCTGTCCCTGCTCCTGTGACCCGGCGGAGCCGCTGCCCGAGGAGGGCCCCGGCACTGGCTCCTCAGGATCTAGAGACGGAGATAACAGTGCCTCAGCGCCTGTACGAATAGCCTTCTGGCCTGTTAGGGGCTGTCCCGGCTCTCCGTCCATATGCTGCGCCTCTAGGGAGCAAGGGACACAGACTCCTGATTCCAGCACTGAACTGTTCCTCCTGCCACATACTAGACAGCGTGGAATTGCAGGCATAGCAGCCGCTTCAAAGAACTGCTCTAAGCCACCCCGGGAACTCCCGCTCCCCCCCCCACTGGCCCTGACTGCCAGCCCCGGAAGGGCTCTCTCCGGGTTGGAGCCGTGCAAAAAACAGCCTAGATACACCTGCTCACTATTTCAATAAGGGAAAAGTACAGCATAGCTCGTTTCCCTTTGAACTTCTCTTTTTTTTTTTTTTCCAACAGGCCAACGCTCTGTAAGCGCCTGATGAGCCTATAGCAGGTCTGCAGCAAACGAGGCTTAAAACGCTTCCAAAAAGCCACTATAAAAAAACCCAACCCCGTGGTTTTCAAAATGGCCGCCGGGACTTTTCCCGCGCAGCAAAAAGTGTCCGGAGAGCAAAGAACTCCTTTATGAGATCCCCCGCTGAGGCAGGGACTTCCCTCTCAACTCCCTTCCAAGAAACAAGTAAAAGAAAATTCAAAAAGAAAGAAAAAACGCCGTTAAAGTCGGCGAGACCTACTTACAGTTCCCTGCTTCAACCTGAGGTGCTGCAATGAGGCAGACACGCGCCGGAGCTCAGCCTGCTCGTGGCTTCGGCTCCGACGGTGCTCCCACCACCAATCTCACTGTCCCTTAGAGATGGCTGGGGCTAAGCCTTCCACCTGCTCCTCACCCTTGCTTGCGGGTTCGGGAGCAGGGAGGCTACTTCTGCTCTGTAAAGCTGCTCCTTCTCACCAAGGGGCAGCCCCCCCCCCCCCCCACGAGAGGGAAAATTGAGGGAGAAAGGAGGAAGCAGGACTGGAGCCAGAGGGAAGAAAAAAGTGGCTATTTATTTTAGAAAGGCAACCAAACAAAAGGCATCAAGAATTAGAAAAGGAAAACAAAGAAAAAAATTCCTAGCTCTGCCTATTTGTGCTGGGCCTATCCCTAGGCCCAGAATCTCCTCAGCTGCTTGGAGACTGAAGTACTGGTGGAAGGGGGCAGTCCTTGCCTATTTATACCAGAGAGAGAAGAGCTGTGATGTCATTCAGTCTCCAAGGCTGCTGGAGGAGATTCTAAACTCTATGGTTCCGGGACTGGACTAGAGTTCCTTAAGGAACAACAATTAGCAGGTAAGTCTAATTAATTCTTAGATACAAAAGCTGGTTAAACATTTCTTCTCAGCAAATGTTTCTTTCTTTAGCCCTGCTCTCAGGTTTTCAGACTTCCTTAAAACATAGAGAACAGTCCATCGGAGACACCTCCGAGCTAGACTGTGATTCACAGAAATCAACCTGCATAGGTTCTTGGGCTATAGCTTGCTTGTCACTTTCTCTGGCTTCAAAAGCTTGTTCAAACTTCTTCCCTTGTAAGAACTTACAGAATTCATTCCATAACTTTTCTTTCTGAGAGGGAACACTTACATTAGGAGAGGGAGCTTTCCTACCCTGGAACACTTCCCTTAAAGTCTCTATGGTGTTCAAATCCACTTCCCTGCTTTTGGCTGGACTCTGGCTCTTTCCATAAAGAAGCATATCCACCCACCTTCTAGCAGTTGAAGATTGCAACACGGGGTCTAGAACACTGGACGTTGGAACTTGTTCCACGTGGGCTGTAACCTTCCCAGCTAGGCATCTGCTGGCTTCAGCTTTAGGAGTATTATTCAGAGACAGTGTGCTTCCCTTTTCACCGGTACCATCCAGCAGCTGGAAGACAGACTTCCCTTGTCCTTCTCCTTTCCTTCTTCTCTGAGCTCTCCCCTTTCTCTGAGGTCTCTCTTCCTCCTGGGAACTTTCTTCCTCCTGGGAACTCCACTCCATCAGAGATCTCCTCTTACTCAGGGACTTCTCTCCTTCCTTCAGGATTTCTCCTCTGCTCAGGAATTTCTTCCTCCTCAGGCAATCCTCTCCCTTCAGGTAATTCTCCTCTCTCTGTTCCACCTCCTCAGGTACTTCTCTCCCTTCAGGTTTAAAAATGCTTTCCTGACTGCCACACCCTTCTGTTTGCACATGTGCCTGTAATCAGCCTTCAAGCCTGGCTCTACGTCAGAGCTTGGGCGTGGCTTAGCTTCAGCAGAGAGCTGTTTTTTCTCATCCTTGCTTTTCTAGCTCTGTGCAAACCTGGCTTGTCACTCGTTTTAAAGGTACAAACAGCATTTTCTTCTGTTTCCATTTTCTCATGGCAGCTCTCATCACCACAAACTATAGAGGTGTTTGGCAGCCCTGGCCACCACACCAGTCCTGGGCACAGTGCAGGCATGGGTATGGTACGCAATACTGTTGGGGTCACTGTCAGACACCAGACCTGAGGCACACTCCACAGACATCAGAAAGGTTGCTATGATGCAGCTCAATCAGCCAATTGTGCTTAACGTAGGAATTGCTATCTGCCAGTTATCATAGCAACCTTTTGATAGCTGTGTACAGTTTTCCCATGTTTAGGGTGGCATTGCTAAGGTATGCAAGTGCTAGTATGGGGAGATGCACGCAGGGCCCAACATCCTGCCTCTCCAGGAGGCTTGGGATAATGGAGCCTGTGGGTGCGGGTGTGTCTGCCCCTGTTGGCTGCTGCTCTAGGGCAGAGGTTCCCAACTCCAGTCCTGGAAGGCCAAACACTGTTTGGGTTTTCATGCTGTCCCTAATCAATATGCATGAGATACATCTGCATACCATGGTGGCGGTGCATAGCAATGCAGCACAGCCACATTTATTAGAGGCAGCATGGAACCTGAATGGTGTTTGGCCCTCCAGGACTGCATTTGGGAGACTCTGCTCTAGGTAATGCGCATGTTTATGGTGTCTGTGCTCTGTAGGGTAAAATGTAGGTGTTTTGGGCATGTCTACGTCATCTGCACTACAGGTTCTGTCTGTATTAGCACGTTGTAGTAGCGGGTAAAATATGGGGGCTGGGTTGGCAGGAACCACAGCTGGGACTTGAACCTGTGACCTTCTGCTCTTGAACACACTGGCTGTGTGCACTGCACCACCGTGTTGCCACAGAGACAGTGCATTCCCTGAGGATACCATGACTGTTCATCAGACAGGGCCTGTCTGTTGCAGTGCATGGCACCCACCTACACAGGGCTAGGCCACGGTCTGCTCTGGGCAGCTGCCACTGCCCCCTCCACCACCAGTATCCCTCTGCCACCATGCTGACATGCCCTTCTGCTGGTGGTGCTGGTGGAGCGCAGTCTCAGGCCATCCATTGTGCGGATAGGCGGCTGCCTATGGTGCAGGTTCTGGGGTAGGGGTGCCTGCATAGATGTCCACGCTTCCTCCCAGCACCGCCTGCCAATGTTCTGTGCCCTTGGGGGTACTGCAGTGCCAGGCCCCACAGTACCTGCTGGGTACTATCCCCTGTGACACTGTGGGAAGCATACTCGTGCCCATGCTGGGCCCTCATCAGTTGCTGTCTGGCTGCTCTACTGTTTCAGCATTCCTATGGGCCACCTAGGCATCACCCTAGTCCGCACTGTGGCCCAGCTGCAGCACAGCATGTGCCGTCTGCAGCCCTCTGTGTCCCCTTTCCCAGCATCTGTCCAGTTGCCCATTCCGACATGCCCACCCTGCTGTTGTGGAACATGTGCACGCCATAGGAAACCTGTCCAATGGAGAGGGAAACCCTGATCAGCGCTATTTCACTGTGGGATCATTCACCTTGTATGGGGACGGAGCATAGACCCTTCCAAAATTCATATCATTTTTTTGGAGCTTTCTTGGGAGTGTTTTTTGACGTTTCCCATTAATATCATTATTGCCCAGCTTGGTTATGTTTTTTTTATATTTTGTTGGGGTCATTTTCAATGTTTATTTGCACTTTTGTTCCGTGCACATGTATCACACATCACTTTTTGTAGGTTTCCCTGATTTTGCTGTACATTGCTGACAGAAATGGTTTTTCTTCCCTTTAAATCAGCTCTAACGCCAGGGTTTCACTGGCGTTAGTTTTCAGCCTCGGATTTCACAGCGTTAGTGTGCAGAGAGCCTCTCTCCTCCCACTCTCCGCCCATTGACCCCTTCTCTCCGCCCCTGGGGAGCCTTCCTCCGCCCTCCGGGAGCCTTTCCCCACCTTCAGCGCTCGTTTGCGCCGCTGCGCACGTTATCGCACGATAAGGTACCTGTGTGCCTGATAAAGCGCCATTATCACACGATAAGGTACCTTATCACGTGATAACGTCACAGAGCGCACATTAAGACGGTTTAGTAAACATACCCCATAGTTTCTTATTATCTAACCAAGGGGTTATCTGCATAAAATATAACCAGTTTATTGTAAGAAAGGGGAAGTGTACCGGGAGAGTGGTGCTACTTATTTATATTTAGCTTATGCCTTTTCATTGGTATTTCAAGGTGAGTTGCATTCAGGTTATGACCTATGACCTCTAGTTTTTATTTTTAATCTGGTTTATACATAGATTCACAAACAAGCAGGATGGTGAAAACCAAGCTTACATATACATTTTCTAGCACTTTCAACTTTGTTTTAAAAATTGCCCCACCCTTATTAAATTGAGGCCATTTTCAAAAGGGTAGATGCAGGCCCAGACTCCATCTTTCTCCCTCAAGTTTGAACCCAATATGTCATCTTATCTGGATACTATTATGTCCCTAGACAGACAGGCAGATTGAATTACTGCTATAGAATTCTAATCCCTGGTTTAAAAAAAGGTGATAAAAATTCCATAAAATTGCACATCATTTACAGCTCCTGAAATCACACATTATGTTTTCATTAAAATGGCCATGACTGTTGTGGTACTGGGTAGTTGAGGGCTTTTTGCATTCATTGTCATAACTACCAAAAACACAGAAACATGACAGCAGAAAAAGACCATATGGCCTATATGGCTCTTCCATATCAACTAGTCTATAATAGTCCCCTTTTTTCCTTTAGAGATATTCTGTGTTTGTCCCATGCCTTCATGAATTCAGATACTGTCCTTATCTCTACTACCTCCACTGAGAGACTATTCCACACATCTACCACACTTTCTGTAAAGAAATAGTTCCACATATTACTCCTGAGTCTTTCCCCTTTTACCCTCATCCCATGTCCCCTTGCAACAGAGCTTGCTTTCAATTGAAATGGCTCTCCTGTGCATTTATGCCACGGAAGTATTTAAACATCTCTATTATATCTCCTCTATCCTGCCTTTCCTCTAACATATACATATTAAGATCTTTAATTCTGTCCCTATATGGTTTATAACGAAGATCACTTACCGTTTTAGTAGCCACCCTCTTCACCCCCTCCATCCTATTTATATAATTTTGAAGGGGTGGTCTCCAGAATTACACACGCTACTCCAGATGAGGTCACACCAGAGACTTATATAGAGGCACTACCACCTCCTTTTTTCTATTTCCTCAAAGGATTTCCTTTTTATTAAATTAATAACATTGCAGTTTATTATTGGGGTCTTCAGTTCATCCTCAGGACATTAATTGATGCCTATGCCCTTTCTGTCCATCATAATAACTTATTTTAAAGCAGCAACAAGGAATAAAGTTCTGAAATGCTGACCTTTTCAATGTCAGGTATGTTGATCGGTTAATTAATTCAAACTCAGTAAGATTATTAACCTGGGAGTCACATTGTTGAGAAAGTTAGATAATAAAATCACTAAGGTTTATAAAACTGAAAATATTGAATTATTCTGATCAAATACATAACATTTGGCCGTTCACTACTTTATTGCTGTATAATAGACTGAAATGAAAACCAAAAATACCCATCATTAAATAATTTTCATTCTAAAGACATTAAGCACAACACTGCATTATATTCTCTAAATACTGAGAGAGTAATACAGAGCCCACAGTGGTCAACATCTTTTTTTTTTTTTTTAAATGGCAGCATCCATGGGTGAAAAAAATCAACATACTTTGCACCATTATCCAGATACCAGCTGACGCTGAATATCTCGATTGAATGCTCAGCACTGGCACTATGTGGATAGCGGTGCTGGTCGGTCACTGTTTGGATAGCAATTTGCATAGCATTTAGGACAACTTTCTTGCTGAAAACTGCTGCTATTCGGATAAATGCCTGCTCTTTCTCAACTCTATCCATGGACCTCCCTGACACTATCTGGATAGTGCCAAGGTGGTCAGAGGAAATATTTATTGACACTGTTTGGATATTGCCGCTAAATATTTATCTCACTGGGACTTATCTGGTTAGCATGTTCTACTAACTGGATAGGTCCTTTTGAATATTGACCCCTATCATCTCCACCTCCTCCTTCAAAATATGAAGTAATGCATGCTATCAATAAATTCTTGGAAGAAATCCTTATGCCTTTTATTGGATGACATGCACTTCAAAAACAGCACAGATAAAACTGGAAATTCATGGAGGTGGTCTGCTGAAACCTGGAGGAGAGAGCATAAGAACAAAAGATATGCCATACTGGGTCAGACCAAGGTCCATCAAGCCCAGTATCCTCTTTCCAACAGAATCTAGTGCACAAGTACCCATCAGTTTCCCCAAAGGACACAGGTTCCACAATGCTTGTATTGGGTCAAGCAGTGGATATCCCGGGTCCCTTTGAATAATGGTTTATGGACCTTTCCTCCAAGAACTTGTCCAAACCTTTTTTTAAACCCAGCTAAACTAACAGCTTTTACTACAGTCTCTGTAACGAATTCCAGACTTTGATTATGCGTTGAGTGAAAAAATATTTTCTCTTATTAGTCTTAAATAGGTTACACTGTAGCTTCATTGTATGTCCCCTGGTCTTTCTGCATTTTGATGGCGTAAGCAATCGATCAATGTTTCATTCATTAATTTATAGACCTTTATCATATCTCCCGTCAGCCATCTCTTTTCCAGGTTCAAGAGCCCTAACCTTTTTTAGCCTTTCCTCATAGGGGTATCCTTCCATCCCCTTTACCATTTTGGTGGCTCTTCTCTGTACCTTTTCTAATAATGCTATATCCGTTTTAAGATACGGCAACCAGAATTGCACACAATATTCAAGGTGCGGTTGCACCATGGAACAATACAGAGGCATTATAATATCCTTTGGTTTATTTTCCATTCCTTTCCTTATGATTCCTAGCATTCTATTTGCTTTCTTGGCAACCGCTGCACACTGGGTGGAGGGTTTCAACATGTTATCCATGATGATTCCTAAATCTTTTTCCTGGGTGGTGGTTCCTAATGTGAAGCATTGCATTGTGTAACCATAGTTTGGGTTGTTCTTTCCTAGGTGCATAACTTTGCACTTGTCCACATTAAATTTCATCTGCCACTTGGATGCCCAGTCTTCCAATTTATCAAGATCCTCTTGCAATTTTCCACAATCCTCATGGGTTTTAACAATTTTGAATAGTTTTGTTTCATCTGAAAATTTGATAACCTCACTTGTTATTCCCATTTCCAGGTCATTTATGAATATGTTAAAAAGCAGCGGACCCAGCACAGATCCCTGGGGTACTCCACTATTCACCTTTCTCCACTGGGAAAATTGGCAATTTAGCCCTACCCTCTGCTTTTTCTTTTAGCCATTTCCTGATCCACAATAGTACACTGTCTCTTATCGTGTGTCTTTTTAATTTTGCCAAGAGTCTCTCATGAGAGACCTTATCAAAGACTTTCTGGAAATCCAGATACACTATATCAACAGATTCACTTTTGTCTACCTTTTTATTCACGCCTTCAAAAAAACATAACAGATTAGTAAGACAAGACTGTTCAGTAATTTTGTTCTTTATAATGGTTTCTACCATTTTTCCTGCTACTGACATAAGGCTCACTAGGTCTGTAGTTTCCCGGATCACCCGTGGAAACCCTTTTTAGCAAGACTGCTACTACTGCTACTCTTGCAAGCCCCTGCCAGCCCATAGGGATGTGCACACCAAACATTTCATGTCAATTAGTATTTGTCCCTGAACCCAGCTTGCTTAATCATCATACACCAAATTATTCATGCATTCATACCTACAAACTCACCGGAGAATGACAATTGAGAGAAAAAAAAAATTCCACTCAGATGCACTAATGAGGTCCTTAAACAAGCCACATGACCTCTTCAATATAGTTAAATCCTTAACAGGTGACCCAACCACAACCCAAACACCTATGCCACACCCCCAAGACTATGCCATATACCTACAATCAAAAATGATACAGTCTAGTACGATTACCACAACATCATCACCTTCTACTCCACAGACCGTGGTCCAATTAGCATCGCTTGACAAATTTTCCCAGGTATCCCACAAAGAGATCGAAGATACCATAGCAGCTATTAATTTAACTACTGCACCAAATGACCCCTGCCCAGCCAGGTGGATCAAAGAACTACGACATGAACTTAGCCCAACTATTAGCAAGATTGTCAATCACTCCTTCTCAACAGGATCCTGTCCTCAGAGCCTGAAATACTCATCCATCCGCCCGCTCCTAAAGAACAGTAAACTTGACCCAACAAAAGTTGAATCCTTCAGACCCATCTCCAGCATCCCTCTACTGGCAAAAATCATGGAAAAAGTAGTCCAGCGACAAATACAGCATCATGTTGACTCCGAATCCCCTTTGGACCCATCACAACATGGCTTCAGAGAAGAACATGGCGTCGACACCCTTCTCACAACACTGTTCAATAGCCTAATCATAGGCATTGATAATATCCACCAAGGGTTCACTCTTATCTTTCTCGACATAGCTGCAGCATTCGATTCAGTAAACCACAATACTCTACTTCAGCGCCTCCAAGACAAGGGAATCCAAGGACTAGCCCTGAAATGGTGTAAATCCTACTTATCTGATAGACAGCTGCAAGTCAGAACAGGAGAATCAACGTCTGATCCATTCCCCCTTAAACAAGGTGTCCCGCAGGGTTCCTCATTGTCTGCCTTAATGTTCAATATTTATATGCAGCCAATCTGCGATCTCATACGCACCTTCAACATACAATGTCTTGCCTATGCTGATGACATCCTGATGTTTGCCCCATTCAACATAAAACAACCAGATTTTACACCAATAGTTCACTGCTTTGAAGCTGTATCCAACTGGCTCCTCAATCAGAATTTACGGATAAACCATAACAAAACAGATGTTCTATTCATTACACGGAACCCAACATTCATACCACCTACCTCTCTCCAGGTAAACAACATTGAGTTGAAAGCACAACCCACAATTCGATACTTGGGAATTATATTAGATCAACAGCTTAATATGGCAGCCCACATTAAGAAAACAACGAGTGCAATCTACCACAAGATACGATCATTACGTAATCTCCGACCTTTACTTAACTACTCCGACTTCCGTACCATATTCCAAGCACTGGTATTACCACACTTGGATTTCGCCAATATCATTCTACACGGTCTCCCGCAATCCACCATAAATCCCCTCCGTCTAGCCATGAATGCAGCCGCGAGAATCCTCGTAGGTGCTCCACGATCAGAGCACATAACCCCAATATTGATGAGCTTACATTGGCTACCCCTACAAGCCAGAACTCTATACAAGACCCTGGTCATGACTTTTAAAGCATCAAAGTGCCCATCTCAATCACCTCTCAGCAATATGATTCATATCACCCCAAATAACAGATCCAGGAGATCTGTTACATTAAACTCCATCGACCTACCAAAAGTCATCACAAAATGTTCTAAATCAACAGCCTCTAGAGCTTTCTCTCTGTTTTCACCCAGAGCCTGGAATGCCCTTCCACCCGAAATCAGAGCTATCTCAAGTCTGATTAAGTTCAGAAAGGCACTGAAGCACTATTTGTTCCTAACATACTACCCCGAAGCTACTCCATCCGAAGCTACTCCATCTGAAAACAGCTCTCATGCAGATCTTTCATATTTGACCCCTGTAGAGAATGGATAATTACGATGATTATTACCTGCTCACTATAGGACATATTTATTCTCACTATATTTAGCATATTTACTCTTTAATTTAATTAACCTCTTATCCACGGCATTAATAATTAACCAAAATATCCATGTATATAGTTACCATGTATATAGTTATTTATATATAATTACCATGTTTTACCAAGTTTATTTACCTTGTTCATTGTAAAAACCAATGCTGTTTGTACAATTGTGTTTATATTTGTTCATGTGTAAACCGCACTGATTTAAGAGCGCGGTATATAAGAAAAATAAATAAAATAAATAAATAAATAAATCTCACTTGTGCCCATTGAAGTCTATGGGGCAAGCAATTTTGGAATGTAACAGTTAGTCTTTCCATCCATTTTCACTGAAATATGCTTGAAACTTGCTGGCAAACATCTGTAACAGAGGCAACACCATTACAAACCATTGAACATGTCACAAACACCCTGCCAGAAGAGGAGGAAATGGTATGAACAGTAGCAGGAAGATTACAAGAAGCCACCAAGGCAGTGAAAGAGGCAAAGCCAAACCTATATTGACAAGAGAACAGCAAGGCACTTGGAAAGGAGTAAAATAGTGCCATCATTGTCAGGAAGACTCCAAGGCATAGGTAGAGGGATAAGGGGGTAACAACATTGTCCAAATGACCCCAAAGTAGCGTGAGTGGATTAAAGCAGCAATAACATTGGCTGGAAGGTGCAGAAACACTGGAAGAAAGCCAGTACAGCTACCACATTGCCTGGAACACCCTAAAACACCTGAAGAGTGTCAATGCAGACCCAGATAGGCTAGAAGTCCCTAAACACCAGAAGAGTGTCAATACAGCACCAAGATAGGCTGGAAGGCCATAAAACACCAGAGGAGTGTCAACATTGCAGTAAGATAGGCTCAATGAGCCTAGGTAGCAAGAGTGGGGTGCAGTCAGCTAAGCTGTATGCCTTCAAGCTGGAGCCCTGACTGAAGATTTTTATCCCATGGGAGCTTGAAGAACAGATGAAGATCTCCTGGGCTGGGGGAAGAATTCACAGATTGCTTGGAATGAGATGCTGTGGGGTTTGGATGGATAACGGTGTATACATTATGCCGAAGGCCCCAAAGCAGTGTGAGTATGTGTAAATGGAAATGGTACTGGCTGTGAGAGTCCAGAACATCGGAAGCGGCTTAGATGTTCATGGTTTGAGAATGATATGGATCTTCACTATCAGAATATGAATAAGAATTGGTAAAATTCCTTCCCCTGCCAGTAAAAAAACAAAAAAGGGTACTTCTTTATCTTGATCTGTGGTGGGAGGACTTCCCTTACCTGCATGCATGAGTATGTACAAACCTACAGAAGGAATTCTGACTGGCTGCTTCACAGCTTTCTTCCTCTAGCAATGGAGTAAAATATCCACCATTAAAGACTCTCCTTTCCATCTGTCTCTGGAAGATTAGGCAAAGAAATTTTCCTTGCCATGCCCACCATCTGTTTCTTCTCTTTTGGAAGGATTGGGCGAGGGCAGACGAGCTTTTGTAGATTTTAATTGCTATCTTTGATTATATCTGATTAATTAACAGGCACAATGTGTTGCTTGACTGAACAAAAATACTTGAACAATAACGTGACTATCCATGAGTGATCCAAGATCACTCATGGATATTCATAAGGAAGAACTTATATTCTGAAAAAAAATCATATGCAGGTGAATATCTCAGTATGGGTAGAGCAGTGAAATAGTGGCATTATCTTTTTAAGGTGAACTGGGATTGGTAATTTAACTAGATATTTATAAATTTGTGTTCTGTTACAGAGATTCTTAAGGGTGATGATGTGCTATAAGAGTCCACAGAGGTCTTTCAGGAGTGTCATGTTATGTTGTTTTATGATAACAGAGTGTCACACAGAGTTGAGCAGGTCTGGTGAGACCATCTTGATAAGACAGTAGGGGCCTGATATTATTCTGGGCATAGCTTGCCCCCCCCCCCCCGACCCTTAAACCCAGATATTCAATGCCGGGTTTTCCTCGCCTATCTTTTCAGCACAGAACACTAACCGGACAGCATGCAATATCACTGCTGCCCAGTTATCTCATGCCCCCTGCCTCCGCTCTGCCATGCACCAGAACACCCCCGACATGCCCCGCTGCTAGCCAGATAGCATCGGGGCGCATAGGGGACATACTGTAGATGGGGGTATTCAACAGCACTACCTGTGTCTGTGATCCCCATCTAAGGCATTTACACAGTTTACTAGGCTGTGAACTGTGTAAATGCCTTTCCAATATCGGGCCCCAGTAGTATATCACTGTATAAAGGTCACTTTGCAATATATAAGATTACACAGGGTCTGAACTGTTGAGTTTTCATCATGAAACCACTGACGGGCTCTGAAGGCAGTTTTCAGGAACGCCAACTGAGATAGGAAAGCAGGTAGGATAGTTGAGTTGAATTTATTTAGCAGCTTGCTCTACTGTCTTTCGATAATTGCACTAGTGTGTCTGAGCATCTGATCATAATACCCAAATTTCATGCTGCTCGTCAGGTTTAATACATAATTTTTGCTTTGCCTGTATCTGACTCATATTATAGTGAATGCGCAAGACAATGAAGACCATGTTCCTCTTCATTTCTGCTCTCGATTTGGACACTATGAAATAGTGAAGTATCTACTGCAGAGCAACTCTGAGGTGCAGCCTCATATAGTTAACATTTATGGTGACACACCTTTACACCTGTGAGTAATACAAATGGCTCTTTTCTTCCATCATTACACTTGGGTTTATCAGTTCTTATGAATAAACATGTTTCTGCTTTGTTTCTAGTGCTTGCTACAATGGAAAATTTGAAGTTGTAAAGGAATTAATTCAGCTTTCAGGAGCAGAAAGCCTGACAAAGGAAAATATTTTCAGTGAAACTGCTTTCCACAGGTAACAAAAAAGGTGTTGCTTTTTATTTCAAACAGTCACAGCTTTGTATCGCATGAGCATAATCAAAATGTTATAATAAATTATTTAATACTATATTGATAGGTTTTTTTCTTAGCAGAAAGTATTTACATATAAAGATTCATTCCTGGGAAGACTAACATGAATTCTGAAATATACTATACTGCAGAAAGAAGAGAGAGTTTTGGGGAGAGGTGTGATATTATAATTAGAACATGAGAGTGGAGTGCCTCTCTCCAGTGAAAGCATCATAGGCTCCGTTCTATCTCTTGGAAGCATCATTTTACTTCCATGTGTCTTAGCTTACCCAAAGTTAAGAAGTCAATGATGATTAATTCCATTGCAAATTCTGTAGTGTTGATATTCAAAAATAGTTATGGTGCCAAGATTGGCTTCTAACCGCAGAAGTGGTCTTTGAGAAAAATTTCCTGCCTGCTACATTTTTCCATACATTTAATATATGGCCAAAATGTGTCTGTTCCTGGCCCCTCCTATCCTTAAACATTCTGAGGACAACAGCAAAAATAATCCTGACAGCAATAACACATAATGGGGCCAATATGCAGCAAAAAGTCTGGGAAATAATTTGAAAAGTCTAATCTGAACATTTCAAATTATTCCTCTATTTGTTGGCACTATGAGAGTTATTTTAAAAGCGCTATTTGCACTTTGGATGTCTGCAAACAGGCATGCAGACATCCAAATCACAGCGATGTCCCCGGAGCCATCCTAGAAGCTGGATCTATGGACATCGCCAGCGTGAGGGTGTCCACATTTGAACGGGGGTGTGGTGGAGGCATGCCCAGGGAGGTTGCTAAGAACCTGGACATCCCTGCCTGATCTCCGAAATGGCCCGGACTTCCCAAATTGCATCTAAAGTTAAACGTGCTCCCGGCATGAACCGGCATCTGAAAAGTGCCTGTTTTCTCAGGCAAACAACTGGAAGGTATGGAGAAGGAGCTGCACTACTACCCCCTGTATTTCGCCATATGTCAACAAACGCCGACGGGGAATGGGGCTCATGTTTTCACGTTGCTGTGCCGCTGGACATCTTCTTATGCTAGCTTGCCTGGGATGGATGTTCCCAACCCAGTCGTTCCTACGGGAGACGTCTATGTGCCCACTCCTGTTCACATCCACATCGGGGACATCTATGTTCCTGAAATCAGCCAGAGACATCAACGTCCCTGGCATTTTTCTACACATTCTGCCCTTGGACGTCCTTTCTAAAATCCCCTCCATATGTACAGCTACTGCCGCTGAATATATTAATCTCAATTACGGGGGCTATTTTTGAAGGCCTTATTCATGATTTTTGTGTATAATCAGGCATATACACATGCAGATTGCATCCTTGTGTAAATGGCAATTTTAGAAAAGGTCCAGTATGTATGTGGATGTTCTTCACACATTGAAGTTTCAAGGGGATGTGATGACGTAGTCTGGCCATGGCCTTGGCGGAACAAAAATCATATAGGGAATACACATAGAAGGCCAAAATTCTCCACACGGGGATTTAGACCTAATTTCTAGAACTTGTAGTTTTGTAAAAAGTATGCATTTTGGCCAGCCATTTACGGGAGGGATTAAGGGGGTTATCCTCCTTAGCCCCCCTTAGTTTATTTCCCCAGCCAAATTGAAAGAGTTAAAGATAGCATCTTTTGTAGTTAACTAGAAGCATCTAAACTTTGTGAAATGGCTCACATGCACGTAAAAGAGTCGACATTTCCCCGTGCGAGTTGTGAAATACCGGCGCTTACACTTGCAAGTTGCTGTATTTGCTCAGCTGATTCTTCTCATGTGTACATTTGTAAAATGGCTTCTCCCACTGCCTGTGGATATCAGTCCCTGCACATCCTTCTATGCATTTTAGAAACAGCTCCATGTTTAGCAGAGCCGTCTCTAAAAAACAAATAAAAAACCCTATTAGAACTGAATGTCCTGACCTCAACATCTCAGTTCCGATCTCCAAGTACTATCTAAAATGTGCCATCTCATGTGTAAGTATGAATTATGCATTAAACTTGCGGAAGGTAATTTTGTAAACTCCCACGGCGTTAACACGTGCTAGCGCGCAC
The DNA here is from genome assembly GCA_033557465.1 of Ichthyophis bannanicus. Taxonomy (NCBI): domain Eukaryota; kingdom Metazoa; phylum Chordata; class Amphibia; order Gymnophiona; family Ichthyophiidae; genus Ichthyophis; species Ichthyophis bannanicus. Next base: position 221,333,065 of record CM066040.1, on the reverse strand, counting down.
CTATTCGAGGCCTATTTTATAAAGTAGAGTACGCACATACTTTATTTTACAAAACAGGGATGTAAGAGCTGTAAAAATCCAGGCATGTGCACTTACCAGCCCATGGATGCTTTTATGTGGTATTCAACATATTGAATTTTGGCTCCTATGTGTCTGTGATTCTGCTTTGTTTCATGGCAAGCACACTGAAGTACTGAATAGATCTAACTCCTTTGTGTCTCTGCAGTGCATGCACCTATGGCAAGAATATGGAGCTTGTAAAGTTTCTTCTCGACCAGAACGTTGTAGGGATAAATCATCAAGGCAGAGATGGGCATACAGGTAAGATGACAAGCACCTTCTTCTGCCAGAGATAAATACCTTGGCTATCTCTCACAATAGCCTAATACTCTTTCAAAATTAGAAGCAGACTAGTCTTTTGAAAAACCTCACCCTCATTGTAGCTTTTATAACTTGCTAACTTTTTGCACTTGCAGTAATCATTTCCCTTTGAAGGAATAAGTGCTGACATTTCAGAGCAACACTGTTAAAAATAAAAAGCCGTACTATCTTTTTTTAGCAGAGTAATTTGTTTTATAATGGATGCTGTACGGGATAGCATTTCTGCGAGCTTTATGATTATTTGGTGTAACTCTTTTATCTTGATGGAAGTCTAATACTTACTGCAGCGACTGTGGCTTCTCATGTTTCAGGACTGCACTGTGCCTGCTACCACGGCCATATTCGGCTGGTTCAGTTCTTACTGGATAATGGAGCAGATATGAATTTGGTGGCCAGTGATCCAAGCAGATCCAGTGGTGAAAAAGACGAGCAAACATGTTTGATGTGGGCTTATGAGAAAGGTACTCTAACCCAGTCGTTTATGCTGATAAGCCTTTTGGGTCTGATGTACTACCAGGTAGGCCAGCATAACGTTGAACTCCAGCACTGGCGCTTAACTTTATTCATGTTCCGTGGCACTCTTGGTTGAATTAGGGCTGCAAAAAGTACATTTGACCGGCAACCATGCCAATACCTATCCATTTATTCCGCAAGTGTAATGTTATATGCATGCTTTATCAGTTCAGTGGCTGAATATTTCAGCAAGGCAAGTTAAGTGCTGACTCTGCTTTTGCCCTATCAGAAAAAAAAAATTAATCATTCTTTTTTCTCATTAGGCGTCATATCTCATCGACCATAATATACTTCATATCCAATACAGTATTGATTATTACAGCCACACCATCCTAAGTATACCTGATCCCATCTGATTTTGGAAGCTAAACATGGTTACTGCTTTTAGTTGCACGTTGCCAAGAAAACCCACAGGATAGTCACAATGTAGGAAGTTATCCACAGGGTCACTAGGAATTGACATTGACTCAATGGCATTTAATGACAAAACTGTTTATGCAGAATGATTGGGACCAAGGTCATTTCTGAACATTTATGTTTATAGATGATGGATGTTTTCTGATAATTTCAGCTGATGGGAGTTCTTCAAGATGAAGTCATCCAGTTTTCATGTTTTTCTGAATTCTTTTCCAGATAATGAGAATTTCCACTTAATAGACCTTTGAATAAATGGTGCTGTTTTGTATAACACAGTAGATGACAGTAGAAAAAGACCAGTGGCCATTTTGGTCTGCCCATTTATTCCCATCCATGCTACAAAGGATGTAGCCCAGTCGTCATATATAGCTTTAATAAAACCCAATAATGTGTTTAAGAAGAAATCTAGCATAAATGAAAAGTTGTCAAAATTAAATAGTATGGGCCTGATGTTCAAAAGAAAGCTGACCTCCTGAGTTATGTCTCTAAATGTGTCCCCTATTTTCAGTCAAAAACATAGGAGCCTAAGTTTTCTTCTGAGAGTTCACCTAAATTTGAGAGCTTAAAAGTTATGCCCTTAAATTTAGGCCTGCCATTCATTTGCCTACATTTATGAGCCTAATTTAGTTACCTAGTGCTGAAAATCAGTAATATGCTCTTAATTGTTTCCCCCCTTCTATATCCGCCCGTCATAACCAACTTTTTAAGCTCCTAAGTTTAAGAGTTTAGTGAATGTTTGAGCATAAATTTAGTTACTCATCCCTAGTAAGTTTATATTCAGATCTTATATATATCTAGCACAGTGGTAATATGTTGAAAATGTTTCCTGTTCACTTCCATTCCCAATAAAAACAAGTTTTAAAAACAAATCCAGTATTCTATCCTCATTATTTCATATGTTAATTTACAGCAAATACATTTCGCTGACTTTAAACTGAAAATAAATTCCAAATAACACAGCTTTTCCTAAAACTCAGACTAGATTTTAAAAGAAAATAAGAGAGCCACTGAATTCATGGGGCAATGCTTGCAGAACTCTAAAAGGGAGAGCTAAGTAATTCGGCTAGTTATGCTGCTTGTAGGGGATTTCCCTGGCTGCTTTTAGTGTTGTATCTGAAATGATGCAGATAAGCCCAACGGGTCCTAAACCTAAAAGTTTATGTAGAGGAAGTTGTGATTCAAATCTAACTGAATACGTTTCCCAATTTCTTCACCAGGTCACGATAGCATTGTTACACTTTTGAAGCATTACAAGAGACCACAGGACGAATCTCCCTGTAACGAGTATTCTCAGCCTGGCGGAGGTGTGCTTTTTACTATGTCATTTCTAAATCACTTATTGAAGGGAAATGAGAGTCATGATGCTCAAGTATGACAGTTTCATAATACACATCCCTGTTATCAACTTCCCTTCTTTTTTACAATATGATTTTATTTCCATTTCATAACTAAAACATTCAGTGCAAGAAAACATAGTTTATGCTGTTGTATGAGTTCTAATTAGGGTTTCTGATTTTAGGTTTTAACCAATTAAAACCGATGAAACACTCCTGATGCAAAAGAAACCCATAGGGGGCCGATATGCAAACTACTTAACCAGTTAGCCGTAACTGCTAACCGGATAAGTGCTATTAGCGCCAGTGAGATATTCAGCAGCACTAGCCGGAAAGTAGTGCTGCTCAATATTTCCTCTGACCACATTGGCACTATCTGCATAGTGCTGGGACTGTGTGTGAATGAAGCATAAGCAAAGCCGGCAATTTTCCAGAGAGCAGCTATATTCATCCACTAGCTAGATATCTTATTTGGATAAATTTAGGACTTCTGAAAGGGTGTCCTAAATTTATCCAGTTAGCTCTCCTGAGAGTTGGCTTTATATCTGGAAAGCGCCAGCTGTCAGCAGTGAGTCAGGATATTTAGTGCAACCTCTATCCAGTTACCCGCACTGAATTTCTGGATTCTTTTCAGCCATGGTGGCTAGTGGTTAAAAAACACCAACCATGGAGGCTGAATCTTGGCCCGTAGGTGCTTACTGGCTAATCCTCAGAAAAATGTTACACTCCCTAGTACTCTCTCACCCTTCCCTTTGTCTACTTTTGGATTCTCCTCTCTGGTTAGAGACATTTCTGTACCAATTCCTCAATTGCACAAACATATGTATTTGATCCATTGGAAAAGGTGCCAAGCAATGTTCCCTCTAATTTTCTGTAAGCTGTGTGCGCATAAAATATCAGCTGTGCAGCTTTTGAAGGAAGGTTAAATTTTTGTGCGCCACATAACGACACTCTGAGTTATATACTTTAAAATTTGACTACACGTCAGAATACAGTATGTACACCACATTTTTAAATGAAAATAGACGATTACTAAATGAAGCGGAAAATTTCTAGTAATTACAATCACAACTTTTAAATTTTAAGACGTCTGTGTTGTTTTCTATCAGAATCAGAACCGTAATTTTTGTGCGCTGTGCTGTAAACTATGTGCGCTCGCTCGGCGAGGTGTGTGTGCGCGCACATGCGCACAGCTTAGAGGGAACAGTGGTGCCAAGTAATAGCATCTGAAAGGACTCCTAATGAGCTGGAAAATAAACACTTGTTTTTTGCATTTTATAAACACCTAAGAATATCACCCTTTAGCACATCTGCCAATATTTTGAAGTTTTGGTCTCTCTTGAGAGTGATTGGAAAAAAATATACCAATGTACTAATACACACTTGGATGCAAGGTTGCCACAAACACAACTCTGAAGATAATTCAGCAAAAACCTACAAGTACATATAGTATGTAGAGATCTGGCAAACAAATGCACAGACTTTCAAGATGACGTTTTACTTACCAGATAATATCCTTTCCTTGAGTCCTGCTAGACCAGTCCAGACAAGTGAATTGTGTTCCCCTACCAACAGATTGGTGGAGACAAAGAACCAATGAGAAGCCCATGTTTCATTGACATCACTCCTGTGCCTCTATCTGCCTCAGCCTTCAAAGCTCCCTTCAGTATTTGTTCCATAGCAAATGGAAGATAGAGAGCAAGCCTCACACAACCTCAATATGGGCAACAATGAGTAAAGAATAGTAGAGAACTATGTACAGGAAAGTAGAAATAGAAGACTATCAGTAGAAGATGAGCCTGCAGAGATAAATACAGAATTATGGCAGACCCAAAGGTATTGCAGCAGTAGAATAGGGCAAATACAGTTTCAGGGGTGGACAGGACTCAAGGAAAGGATATTATCTGGTAAGTAAAATGTCACCTTTCATCATCCTGCTAGACCAGTCCAGACAAGTGGGATGTACCAACGCTACAACACCACTGGGCAGGAAGAAGACACAGCAGCTCGCAAAACTCTTGAGCCTAAGACCATGTCCACCCATGAGTAGATATCCATGGGGGAATGCTTGACAAAAGTGAAAAGTGATGACCACGTTGCTGTGCGACAAATGTCTGCAGGGGCTACCGAGCTCCGCTATGCCCACGAGGATGCTTGTGCTCAGGTAGAATGAGCATACAGACCCTCCAGAACCAGCTGGTTTCATAACAGATATGCTGAGACAATAGCCTCCTTAATCCAGCACCCCAAAGTCAACTTGGCTGCTGCTTCGCCCTTGTGTGGACCAGCAAGCAGCACAAAAAGATGTCTGACTTACGAAAGGAATTCGTTACCTACAAGTACCGGAGAAGCACTCTCTAGTTATCCACAAGGTGAAGATCCTTAGCCTTCCCCCGACACTGCTGCTTAGAGAAGGAGGGCAGGCAAACCACCTGGTTCACGTGAAAGAGAGACAGCACTTTAGGCAAGAAAAAAGGCACAGGGTGAATGGAAATGGCCTCAGCTGAAAATGATAGATAAGGATACCAGCAAGACAGAGCCTGCAGCTTGGAGATCCAACATACAGAACAAATTGCAATCAAGAAAACAGTCTTGAGTATCAAATCCTTCAAGGCAGTTCACTTCAGTGGCTCAGTGGGAGCCACCATCAGGGCCCTGAGCACTAGAGACAGATCGTAGGAAGGGATCATAGACCAAAGGGGAGGACGCAGATGTAGAACCCCTTGGAGAAAAAGTGAGATGTCTGGATGCAAGGCCAAGGACTTGCCCACCACCTGACAATGGAAACAGGCCAAAGCTGACACCTCAACCTTCAGGAAGCTAAGTGAGAGGCCCTTCTCTAGGCCATCCTGGCGAAGAGGGAGGACACCTTTGCCATCTCAGGAGCCAAGTGCCGCACACCGCACCAGCACTCAAGGAGGCACCATATCCATACATAGTCTAGCTTGGTAGACCTCCAGGCATTAAGTATGGTGGAGATTATTATCTGGAGAGTAGCCCTTACACGCTAACAGTCTCCTTTCAAGAGCCATGTCATTTACGAGCAGAGAGCCGGGTCCTCCAGAACAATCAGTCCCTGCTACAATAGCCCCCGAGACAGAGGCAGCAGAAGAGGAGGCGCTTGAAGTAGCCACATCAGGTCTCTGAACCATGCTGTCCAGGGCCAATCTGGTGCTACCAGAATAATCCTGCCTGAGTGGTACTGTATATACCGAATCACATGCCCCCACCAGGGGTCAGAGGAAACATGTACAGCAGCCACTACTGGGCCAAGGCTGGATCAGGGCATCAATGCCCTCGGACCCCATCTCTGTGTGGTGACCAAAGAAGCGGCACACTTTGGCATTGGAGTGGGTCACTATCAGATCCATTTCAGGGTGAGCCCAATGACACAGAATCAACTGACATGCCTCTTGACTCAATTCCCACTTGCCGGGATTTAGAGAGTGCCGACTTAGGAAATCCGCTTCCATATTGTCCACTCCAGCAATGTGCTGAACCAACATGGCTAGGAGGTTCTTCTCCACCGAACCAAAGAGGAGATCCTCCAGGGCCACTGTGGCACGTCTTGTGCCGCCCTGCCAATTGAGATAAGTCACCACGTGGCATTGTCTGAAAACAAGCGTACCGCTTGGCCCTCAACCAGAAGGCAGAACAGCCAACCTGAAAGGCAGAACAGCCAACCTGATGGCTCTCGCCTTGAGATGGTTGATGGATTACACCACTTCCCTGTGGTTCCAATGGCCCTGAGCCATACGGTCTCGGGAATAGGCTCCCCAGTCTGAGAGACTGGCATCCATTGTCAGCAGGATCCAGGAGAAATCATCCAGCAGTATGCCCTTCCTCATTTGGCAGGATTGCTGCCACCACTGCAGGCTGGACCTCACCCTCAACATGAGCGGAAGCCTGCATTCAAACTCCAGAGAACTCGAGGACCATCGAGTCAACAAGAACTGTTGGAGCAGCTGCATGTGAGCATGGACCCATGGGACCATCTCTGTGGTCGCCATCATAAATCCGAGAAGCTGAAGATAATCCCACATTCTGGAGGCCTGCTGTGCACAGAACATTGCCAGGCAATTCAACAGTCTTATGACTTTCTCCTCTGGCAGGAAAGCTCTGCCCACTTGTGTGTTGAAACATGCTCCCAGAAACTCCAAGGACTGGGAAGGTAAAAGCTGGCTCTTTTCTTGATTGATACCCAACTGAGGCTTTCCAAAAAGGACACCACTCAGAACATCACTCAAGATACTTCTTTTTTTTTTTTTGAAATTTTTATTTAAGAATTTTCCAATGCATCAAGAAATTACAAACAAGAACATGAGAAAAGAAAATAGCAAATACAATAAAGAAAATTTTCCCAGATATAAGAAACACATCAAGAGGAGAATCGCCTCCAGTCACAGTAGAAATAGAAATCAATCAGAGTATAAGAAATAAGAGGTTACAAAACCCCACAAAAGGGAGCTGAAAAAAACCCAAAATCATTCCTCCTCCACAATCAAACCTCCCTCTGCTTTTGAATCCAAAAAACATTTCAAAGCATTAACATCATTATACACATAAGTTTGTCCCCCTAAGGTAATCACACAACGACAAGGGAATTTAAGAAAGAAAGTTGCCCCTAACGCCACTACCTGTGATTTTAATAGCAGAAACTGTTTACGCCGAATCTGCGTATAACGATAGACATCTGGGAAGATTTGGATAGCCTGGCCACAAAATAGGGCACACCGATGTTTAAAATATGCTCTCATAACCCGCAGTTTGGCAGATTCAGAAACAAACTGAACTACCAAAGTGTTACGTTTTGAGATAATATCCATTGAATCTTCCAAGAAGGCTGTTAAATTCTGATCCACTGAAGAGACTGAAGGGGCCAAAGCCCCAACAGCCCGAGGAGTGGAAGAAGAACCAAGAGGCAGATAGTACATATGGACCGTCTGAGCTGTATGAAAATCCCCTTCCAAATGCAGCATCTCCAAAAAGTATTTACCCAACAATATATCCAAGGACATTAGGTGTGTCATAGGAAAATTAAGGAAACGTAGGTTGCACGCTCTAGCACGGTTCTCAAGAGCCTCAAGCCGAAAGGAAATCACTGAGGAATCACGTATAAACGCAACATCAGAATTACGGCTGGATTGAAATTGAGAATCAGTGTGAGCGGCAAGCTTTACAACTGAACCTAATTGATTATCCATAAATTGTAACTTGTCCACCACATCTTGGGAAAATTTACACAAAGAGGATACAGTAGAAGTTAAACGTACATCTATTTTTTGAATTGCAGACCATATATCATGAAGAGTTACTTCCCCCGTAGGAGATACTAAAGTCCCAGGCTCTATTACAGGTGGAAATACAGGACATGGAACTGGGGGGATCTGCTCGGGAGGACTATTTGAAATGGTGGATGAAAGAGCAGGAAGAGGAAAAGGAGGAGGAGACCGGAGAACAGGACTCAATGAGACCTCCTCCGGAGATCGATTACCAGGCAGCAGGGCAGTCACGTGCTTGTCCATAGGGCCCACCACTTTCTCTCCTGAGCCACCAGCCCCAGATTTATCACCAACCTTCGCCTTCCTTTTGCCCATAATGATGGAATCGGCACTAAATGGACACAACACACGAACGCCTCACGTACGCCGAAGGGGCGCCAAAGGGGCGTATCCTGCCCCTTGAGCCACGCCCTTTTAGGCCACGCCACGCGGGCCGTGACACGCGGCCGCGTAAGGAAGCGGAGAGCTTTATAGGGCACAGCAGGGTCCTCCGGGCCAAGGCACGTCCTCCTCCCGCCTGCCCGATGACCGAAAAAGCTTCCTCCAGGTCCCGCTGCTCTGAACCGTGCAGCTGGTAAGTACACGGCAGCTCCCTCACAGCAGCAATCTCCCAATTGCTCACTCTCAACTGGAGGGCTTTATAGGGCACAGCAGGGTCCTCCGGGCCAAGGCACGTCCTCCTCCCGCCTGCCCGATGACCGAAAAAGCTTCCTCCAGGTCCCGCTGCTCTGAACCGTGCGGCTGGTAAGTACACGGCAGCTCCCTCACAGCGGCAATCTCCCAACTGCTCACTCTCAACTGGAGGGCTTTATAGGGCACAGCAGGGTCCTCCGGGCCAAGGCACGTCCTCCTCCCGCCTGCCCGATGACCGAAAAAGCTTCCTCCAGGTCCCGCTGCTCTGAACCGTGCGGCTGGTAAGTACACGGCAGCTCCCTCACAGCGGCAATCTCCCCCACTCAAGATACTTCTGACAGAGAACAGGCTCAGATGAGCTAGATGTCTAGATAGGGTATAGATCCCTTAGCGCCGCAGTCGCCACCACCATGATCTTTGACAACATCCTTGGGGCAGTGAAGAACTCGAAAGGAAGGGTGGTGAACTGATAGTGAGAGCCAAGCCTGGCAAAATGCAGATACTTCTGCTGATCTGCCCAGATTGGGATATAAAAATATGCCTCAGCCAGATCCAGAGAAGCCAGGAATTCCCCTCAGTGCACTGCTTGAATCATGGAATGTAAGGTTTCCATCCAAAAGCGCGGACATGCAGGTGCTCTTTTACCCATTTGAGGTCCAGAATGGGCTGGAAGGAACCGTCCTTCTTTGGCACCACAAAGTGGCTATAATATCTGCCCTTGCCCTGCTCATCTGGGGGAATTGGCACCATCACTTTTAGGCAAAGGAACTTGTCCAAGGTGGACTGCACCACAGCGCCTTTGATCACAGACCCATAAGGGGAAATGATGAAGGCATCGGGAATCAGCTCCTTGCATTCCAGGACATAGCCAAATTGAATGATATCTAGCACCTACCGATCCTTGGTAACCTGGGCCCATTCCTGAAAGAAGAGGCAAAGCCTGCCACCCACCGGAGGCACCAGGGAATGAGCCCCCATATCTTCATTGTGTGGCCCGGGAGGGTACTGATCTGGATGGCACTGAATCCACGTGCTTCATGAAAAAACTGAGAACTAACTCCAGGCCCTGATGTAGAAGGGAAGAAAGGTTTTCCAGGGTGGTAGTGATGAGTCACAAGACCCCTGGGAATCCAGTCAGCGTGTCCTTGGCGGTCGGGTAGAGGCTGACAAGATGGGGCACAGGCCTGCTTTACAGGCCCCCTGGCCCTGTCTTCCAGGAGGTAGTAAGATTTTTATCTCTCCTAGCTCCTTCACCAGTTTCTCCAAGCCTGTTGAGCCAAACGGGTTTTGGAGGATGTATCTGCCCCCCAATGATGGAGCGAAATCTAGCGCCATGACACCTATTTTGTAAGTGCACATGCAGGTCCTATCACGCGTACTTTTGGTTTGGGTGTGCACAGGAGTGGAATTTGGGTGGAGTATCTCTGGAGCCTAAATTTACGCTTGTAAGTAAGAAACTATAATAACTTATGTGCATTTTTGAGCAATCCTAGGCATGGGGATTTACCACTGCTCTAGAGCAGACGTAACTGCTGCAACTAGATTAAGGTGCACTGCTATGCCCCTATTGTACAAAGTATACTTCACTTTATAACAGGTTCTCAACCCAATACTAGGGACAGACATAGCCAGTCAGGGCTTCAGGATAACCATAATGAATATTGTGGCGGTCGCGCCCCTACCAGGCGGTCGCCTAGTAGGGACGGGAAGCCATCTTGAATTCCTCTTTACCAAGGATTGTAGTTGTGTATAGAGATAAATGAACCAAGTGGTTGTTTCAAAGCACACAGGAATTTTATTAGCTTCCGTGGCAAGTGGATAACAAATCTTTAAAGCAGTTGTACACTCAAGTCAAAGAAAATAAAGGATAATCTTCTCCCATTAAAGCAAAACTTACAACCAGTGTTGTAGTAGAATTATTTATACAGGCTTTCTTTTCTTTTTCCTTTATGATGCTTCTCAATTCCGTAATCATAAAGCACATGTATTTACAATTCCTAACTTCTCACTGCTCTCAGGCTTTCATTACTTAACCACAATGCACATATCACAGTCCATCTCAGAACAAGCTGAAGTCAGGTCACTTTCTTTACTTTCTACCTCCATGCTTTCTGCTGAGCTGTATCTGGGCAAAGTTTGAAAACGCTCTGGCACTTTATGCTTAATGGCTTTTAACAGGTTAAATAGCCTATTCCACTGAATGGCCCCTTCTCCTCTAGGTAGGACTTCAATGGGCTTCTCCTGTTCAGTTTCTCCTGAAAACCCCTTCTTCCTAATCCGGGTTTTCTCAGGCCTAAACCTCTCTTCAGAGTCAGAGCAAGAAACACAGGATTTGGGTTTTACTGCTTTCTTTCTCCTACTTTGGAGTCTTGTTGCAGCACCTTCCTGGCTGAGGTTTCTGTGGCTTGTGACTTTCTCTGCCTCTGAGCTAGACAGGGAATCAGGGTAAGATCTCCACTTCCCTTCCTGGGGCTTCTGCTGCCTGCAGACAGACCCTTCCTCAGAGGAGTCTAAGCACTCTTGCCTTAGCCTTCTCAAAGCCAACCTTTTCTCTCTCTCCCTCTTGCCAGTCTGTTTGGTCCTCTGCCTGGAACCTTCTCTGTAGCTTCCTTGGCTGCAGTGCTGGCTGCTCTTGTCTCTGCTGCTGCTCTCTCTGTGGCTGCTTCTCTCTTGACTGCTTCTCGCTTTCCTGCTTCTTGCTTTGCTGCTTCTGCTAACTTTGTTTTCTCAAACTTAAACTTTGAGCAGGGCACCTCCCTCTCTGACTCCACCCACTTGTACCTCCTACTCTTACCTGGGGTTGTCATGTAGTCTGGGAGTGGCTTAAACCTAGCTCTACCCTCTTGGTTTCTCTCAGGGATTTTGCTGTGGTGTATGTGTTCTAGTGCACCCATCCCCCGAAAAGAAGAAAAGGTTCTTCTTTCTCTTTTATTTCCATGCTGAGCTGCACTCTCCTTACCACAATATGCATGAGAGAGATTTGCATGCACTGCCTCCAATGTATGCAGATCGCTCTCAAGTAGATTTATTGTGGTTATCCTGAAAACCTGACTGGCTAGGTGTGTCCCAAGGATTGTGTTGAAAACCCCTGCTTTATAAAATATGCCCCAAAATAACTACACGGGAATTTATAAAATTACCCTCCATGTGGATACTTTAGTCATATAGAAGGAGGGCATTATTCACATTGGTTTATACCTCAAATTGCTTCTTACCAAAATGATAAAGGAGATGGAAGGATACCCCTAAGAGGAAAGGCTTAAAAGGTTAGGGCTCTTTAGTTTGGAAAAAGAGATGACTCAGGGGAGATATGATAGAGGTCTATAAAATAATGAATGGCGTGGAACAGGTAAATATAGATCGGATCTATATATAAAAAGTAGAAAGACTAGGGAACATGCAAGAAGTTTGTAGCACATTTAAGACTAATTGGAGAAAATATTTTTTCACTCACTCTGATATTCATTGCCAGAGGATGTAGTAAAAGCTGTTGGTGTAGCTGGATTTAAAATAGTTTGGACAAGTTACTGGAGGAAAGGTCCATAACCCATTATTAAAAAGAACTGGGGAAATCCATAGCTTACCCCAGAGGAAAAATCCATAAACCATTATTAAAGTGAACTGGGGACATCCATGGTTTATAGTTTATTAAGTTTCATATACTGCCCTTTGTAAGAAAACACACAAAGAAGTTTACCCTTGGGATAAGCAACATGAAACCTGACAGCTACTTATGACCTGGATTGGCCAGTGCTGGAAAACGTATACTGGGATTGATGGACCTTTGGTCTGGCCCAGTATGGCATATCTTATAAAAGACTTTGAAAATTGTCCTCCGATGACAACATGCAATGACTGTTCTGTTGCATATACTCCATGGAGTTATCATGAGGTTTTTCACAATGTGTGTTGTCTGGTAAATAATTATCTGACAGCAGTTCATGTATGTACATTGCATATCACCTATCTGCTCATTATTATAATAGATTTTAAAAGAAAATGATGTTATTCTGGCCACTCTCTGTGTGTACTGTATTTATTATATGCCAAAATCTAAAAACTAAAATATTGGATTGCATGTCTTGTACAACTGATTAGTGTTATAGATTTATTTTTCCAGTTCTGCAAGCAACCATGGCATCTGAAAGCTCTTGGCTTCAATTATGAACAGCTGCCTAAACCTCCAAGGTTCTAACATGTTTTGATTTTCTATTCGTTTTTAAGAAAAACAGTTAAAGTAACCCTGTACTAAATTACACAGTATATACCACACAGTTTGGATCCACAATGTATTAAGGAACTTACAATATTATTTTTTTGGTGAAACAAAGCCTCTAATGTTTAAAGCTGATCGGGGCCCTTTTACTAAAATGCGCTAATGGGTAAAACATGGTTTAACGTGTGATAAATGGTTATATGGGGCTGCGGGAACTGTTATGGCAGGCTAATTCCTGCATTAACTGCTCATCATGCAATGGAGCAATGAATGGCCAGGTAATGGGTGGTGAGTGGGTGTGGACTACACATTGCAATTAGTGCCTGGTATTTACCATATGCTGTCAATGTTGCAGTTAAAGGTGGTGTACTTAATACTGCCCCAACAGGTGGTGTTACATGCACCCAATTTAATTGCAAATGACCTTAACATGCGGTGAAGGACTTTTCAGTGTGGTAACTGAGAGGAACATCCCAGGAGTTAGCACAAGGCAGTGACACTTACTGCACATTCGTTTTTGCTCTTAAGACGCAGTACATGCAAAATCTTGCACACTAGGATATTACTATAGAGTTTGCTATACAAAATCTAAAAATAGTGTTTATTTATTCTAGATGGTTCATATGTATCTGTTCCTTCTCCTCTTGGGAAAATCAAAAGCATGACAAAAGGTATTTATATTTTTATAATAGTCTAAAATATCATCAGATATGTTTTAAAATTAGCATAATAGGCATTAAATACATATGCTATCTTTGTTGACAAAATATAAACAGCACATGCGCAATTACAGCCAATTTAAGGATATCAGCTGACTTCTGCTCTGATAGCCACAGGTAGTATAAGGTCCGTTGCGTGTTACAGGGAAGCCTTCTATCCCCCTCCCCTGGTTTCTTTTCTCTCTCTCTCTGTGAATTCTCTCTTTAATACTGAAATACCAGGATCTGCTAAAAAAACATTAAAATTATGCGAAGAAGGGGCTGTGCGATAATACCGCCCACCCATATTTTCCTAAGCTTTTCTGAAAGGGCTGCTGTAATAAAGTATATTAAATTTGGTACGCTGTATTAATATCTCTTGAGCATACTTTCCTCATTCAGTTCATTACTATATATTTGCATGAAAAGTAAGCTAAAGATGGCTCACTTTTTATGATCTTTTTAATGCACATTTTTGTATGTTAAAATTACTTCCAAAGGAATTTAAGGCAGTAGCACACATAAAATGTGGGTTAAATTGGTTGTAAAAAAATGAACAAATTGTAAAGCGCTTTTCATGTAATGGACCACATGCAGTTTTACTATCCATACAGAAAGGTCCAATAAAAATTAGTGCCCTTTTTAACTGCCACCTTAATGCTGAAGCTTTATCACAGCCCCTGAATTTTTAACTTTCGCTTACTCCTGTTTGGAAGCAAATGTCAGTTAAAACTTAGCCACCCACAAACCTGGTATCCCCATGTTAGGCCCCCTTCCCCACCGGATTTGAGATCTGAGTCCCTTGGTCCTGTATAAGAATAGCAGGTCTTGAAGCACTGAGTCAGGGACCCAATGTTTAGGATTCCTGAGTCAGAGACTTCCGAGATGCAAAAGTCTTGAATCAGAGACTTCCCAAGTTTGAGATCTCTGAGTTAGGGGCTTCTTTGGGTCACAGAGCCATGAGTAAGGGACCCTTATGCTTGGCAGTATTGCTCCCAATACTCACAGGTCTGGATTTCCTAAATACTGTACAGGTTCCCAAGCCTGACAGTTCTAGAACCAACATACCCAGTCTTCACCACCCTGTAATCAGGACACTCGGGTCAGCTGGACTTTTCCGCTGTCATTACTGAGGGATCATTTTCAAAGGATTTAGACACTGAACCTAAGGAACAGGAAGGCTAAGCTGACCTCTTTAAAAATTGATCTGGACTGACTTCCTAAAAAAATTTTTTTTTAACTTGAACTTTATTGAAATTTTCACACACAACTTATACCAACAATTACAGTTACAGTAAGCATTTACATGTACATTCAACCCCTCCCTTCATTATTCCTAGTGCCACCTCCACCACCTCTAGTATCCCAACCTACCCCCGTCCTGCCCTTTGCTTTGAGCTTACCAACTTATAACTTATAAACCCCCCTCCCTCCCCACCTTCCTTCCCACCCTCCCTCCCTTCCTGCCTCCCTTCCACCCCCCTACTTCTCTCCTGTAATCGAAAATCTCATATTTTAACTGTAACTCTAATCCAAATCATTCACCCCAACTGCACCTTTCCCCCAACCTTATTCTCTGCTGTTCCATCCTTCCACATATCCTCCCTTAACCATCTCCAAACCCCCTCCCATCATTTTGCCATTTGTCCCCCTCTGCCCTTCTTTTCCCCTGTTATTTTGTACATAAGAGATATTTCTGACATCCGCTTAGCATAACTGTCCATAGATAGTAAACACTTTCTATTCCAGTACCATGCTATTTTGCATCTAGCTGCCGTGATACAATACCAAATGATATCCCATTCTCCTTCCCACTTCCCATCCTTCTTTTGCAGGCGACACATTTCAGGAGTAAGCTCTATACGTGATCCCACAGTTTTATTAATGTTATCCCCAATTTTCCCCCAGTACTTTTGATTAACTGGGCATGACCACCACATATGCATCCAAGTTCCCCCTACGCCACACTGCCTCCAGCATTCATTCGTCTTCATTACACCCGCTTTGTGCAACCGCTCTGGTGTGAGATACCACCTACACAGCACCTTGAACCCATTCTCATGCAGTGACGTGGCTATAGAGAATTTAGCTATTCCCATCGTTACTCCCTCCCATCCCTCCACCTCCCATTGCACCCCTAAATCCCTTTCCCACGCTTCCATATAACTCAATTTCCCTGCGCCCCTCGCAATTAACCCTTTATATATTCTAGACAGCATGCCCTTCTGCCCCAAGGAACCCAAACATAGTTATCTCCAAGTTATAATGCCCTCTTCAATGTAATTTCAGTTTGTTCAATGTAAACCGCCTTGATATCATGAAAGGCGGTATATAAGAAATATTAAATAAATAAATAAATAAATAAATAAAACATGCCCCTTCAAACCATTCAACTTCCCCCCCCCCCCCGATATCATGTCACCGCTTCCTCTGTTGAACCAAAGACCCCATTTGCAGATATGCATACCTATCTGCTTCCGGCAACTGATACATATCTCGTATACCCTCAAAACCCCTTACCTCTTTCCCTACTAGTATCTGTGACACCTGACTTAGTCCCTGCTCCGCCCATCTTCGTAGAACTACTCTACTTGGGCCTATTCCCGCTTCACAACATGGCTGAAAGGACATTGTGTGTGACCACCTCTTGTCCCCCACCATCCTCTGCCTATGCTGCTGCCACACATTTAAGGTGTGCCCCACCAAGGGGTTGTCTCCCCTCTCTCCCTTCCTTCGGGACCAAAATCAACTGCTTCCATCATTACCCATTGTTTGTATGGTTCCCGTAACCATGAATACACCGCCCTTCTCTGCGCTACTTTGTAGTACAATATAAAATTAGGTACACCCATCCCTCCCTCCATTCCCTGAACTTGCAATGTCCTCGCCGCCACCCTTAGCCTTTACCCCCCCCCCCCCGATAAAACCCTCCACTTGTTTTTGTACCTTCCTCAATACTCTTCTCAGTATCGCTATTGGTAATACTTGAAAGTAGAACAGGAACTGGGGAAGCAACATCATTTTGACAATCGCCATCCGCCCAAACCAAGAGTAGTAGCCCCTGCTCCACCCCCTCAACTGTATCTCCATTTGTCCTAAGAGCTTTTTATAATTTAATTCAAATAAGTCTTCCAGTGCCCTCCCCACCTGCACCCCCAAGTACTGAATTGACTGCTTTGCCCACTTAAAAGGAAAGCGCTGCTGCAGCCCCACTTGGAGTTCCTCCTCCCCTACCAAACTTAATATTTCTGATTTTCCCCAATAGATCCGGAACCCCGCCACTTCCCCATAGGCCTGTATTTCACTCATAATTGCTGGCAACGTTTCCCCTGGTCTCGTGATCGTTAACAGTATATCATCTGCAAAGAGCAACATGCGATACGCTCTTTGTCCCACCCTTACCCCCTTAATACCCTGACTCGCCCTTATCCGCGCTGTCAGAGGCTCTAATGAGAGTGCGAAAAGCAGTGGCGATAGAGGGCAGCCCTGCCGAGTTCCCCTCCCCAGAGGAAAAAAGCGTGAGTACCCCCCATTTACTCTCACGCATGCTTTAGGACTCACATACAATTTTATCCAATTCACAAACTCTGCCCTGAACCCCATAGCCTCCAACACAGAAAATAAAAATTTCCATGACACTTGATCAAATGCTTTTTCAACGTCAAGCGATACCAACAGCACATGGTCATTTGAGCACCTTGCTTTCCAAATCACATTTAGTACTTTCCTGATATTATCTGCCACCTGCCGTCCCGGTATGAAACCTGCTTGGTCATCATGAACCAACTTACCCAGTACTTTGTTAAGCCTCGTCGTTAATATCTTTGCCAGCAGCTTTGCATCAATATTCAAAAGCGATATTGGCCTGTATGACGCGCACTCCTGCGGGTCTTTCCCTTCCTTATGTATAAGGATAATGCCTGCCCAGCCCATCGTGTCCGCCAACTTCTCCCCAATCCTTGGCATATTGAATACTTTCGTTAAGGGTTGTACTAACAGACCCCTAAATTTCTTAGAAAACATCGTTGTCAGCCCGTCTAGACCTGGGGCCTTTCCTAGCTTCATATCCTTGATCGCCCGTATCACTCCCTCTGCTCCAATCTCCCTGTCTAGATTCTGCTGTTCCCCTTCTTCCATCTGTGGCAACCCCACTCCTCCCAAATAGTTATTAATAGCCCCCGCTGGCCACTCTGAGCAGCATATAACTTCTGATAAAACGCTACAAACTCTTCTCTAATCTGGTGATCATCCCGCACTCCCCCCCCCCCCCCGCTTCTAATCTGTATGATCCTATTCCATTTCCTTTCTCTTTTTTAACCGCCGTGCCAAATACCTCCGCGCTTTATTACCCACTTCGAAGAAATTCTGCCTCAGCAATTGCAGGTGATGCCTTATCCGTTCCGCCTCCAACGCATTCAGTTTAACCCTCGTCTCCAATACTGCACCCCGATATTGTCCACTTCCCCCCTGAGCCTCTTTTTCCTCCAGAACCATTAGTTGATGCCTTAGCTGCAATTCCTGTTCCTCCCTTTCCCTTTTTATCCGCGCTCCCCACTTTATCAACACCCCCTTCACCACTGCTTTGAATGCATCCCATACTACCCCCTCTTTTACCTCTCCCTCCCCATTCTTTTCAAAGTACTCCAGTATTAAGTTTTCCACCTCTCTCACCACCCTGGTATCCTCCAGTAAGCCTTCATTTAGTTTCCAATATTGCAACCCTTTACTTTCACCCCGCACCCTCACCTGTACTACCACTGGTGCATGGTCTGACCACGTTATGGGCTCAATTTCTCCTCCCTTTATCCTGCCTGCCAACTCCTTCCCTAACCAGATGACATCTAGCCTTGAATATGTGCCATGAGCCGCTGAGAAGAAGAAAAACTGTCGCCTACCTGGATTCATCAAGCGCCATGCATCTATCAAATCATTCTCATTCACAAACCTATGATATCTCTGTCTATCCGCCCCTCTTACCCGTCGTGTTTCTCCCCACCTCCCAGGGCATATTGAAGTCCCCTCCACAAATCATCACTCCTTCCCCCATTAAAGTAACCTGCTCACTTAACTCCTCCCAAAAATCTTTCTGGGACCCCGTGAGCGCGTAGACGTTTACCACACAAAACCACTCCTCCCCTATTTTCACACACAGTAGTAGGTATCTCCCCCCCTTATCCCTTGTCACCAACTGAACTTCTGTTTTATGCTCCCCACTGATGAAAACAGCCACTCCTCCTTTCTTCCTTTCCCTTAAGTTTGAGGCAAAAATGCATTCTCTATATCCCTTAGGTTGCATTACCGATTCATGCTTTTTTAGTAAATGTGTCTCCTGCAGCATTACAATCGCAGCTTTGTGCCTTGTTAATTCTTTATACAATTTCTGTCTCTTCCAGGGTGAATTCAACCCCTTCACATTCAACGTAACAATTTTCAAATCACCACCTAACAGTTCGCCCCCCTTCCTCCCTGCTTTTTTCCCTCCCAGCCCTCCCCCCTCTCCTCCCCCTCCCCGTCCCCCTCCCCTCCCTTCCCCCGTCCACACTACCACCATCCCCCTTCCCCTCTCCCCTCAAGGGAGATTTGACTTCCATGACCGTGACTAACTATCAGACCGCTACCTGTCTCTTGTCCCTCCATCCCGCTTCACCCCAACTTCTCTGCTCACCCCGCTAAAATCCCCTCCCCCCGATCCATTGCCCTCCCTACCCCATACTCCTCCTACACTCCATCTCATCCCCCCATCCTGCCCCTATCATACCCCTGCCAACGACAGGACTGCCTTAACACCCTAGGAGCTCTCTTCTAACCTGTCTCCCTACCCTTTCTACCCCTCCCCCCCTATATAACTGCTACATCATTAAGCATACATTTCACAGCCCTCCACTTCATCCAGCTCCATTCTCTGCCACTTGCACTTCTTGGCTCCCCTTGTTCGTTCTCTCCAGCCTTCTCTCCTCTGCTGGTATTCTATGCCATCTTAAACTGTCCCTCTTGGAGACGGCTGATGTTGGCATTGTTGTTGCAGGCTGGCTTCTTCCGCCTTCGGGCAGGTTTGTGAGTCCCAGTTCCTTAAGTGCTTTCCAAGCTTCTTCACATGACTGCACCCTTCTTGACCTCCCCTGGACTGTTATCAAGAGTCCAAAAGGAAACAACCACTTATATCTCATGTCCTCCCTCCTCAGATAAGGATGTAACGGCCTAAGGTTTCTTCTGCGCTGGAGCGTTCCCAGAGAAAGGTCCTGAAACAATTCCAATTTGTGCTCTTCCCATATGAACTGTCGCACTTTTCTCGCCGCTCTCAGCAGCCTTTCTTTAGTTCTGAACGAGCTTAGACACACCACGATATCTCGTGGTTTGTTCTCTCTTACTGGCCCCAGACCCCTATGGGCCCTCTCAATCTGTACAATTCCATCTGCCTCTCCCTCCGCCGGGTCAGCATTTACCAAAAGAGATCGAAATATTTTGGCAGACACTTCATCACAGTTCTTAGATTTTGCTTCCTCTGGTAGACCGCGTATTCTTATGTTGCATCTTCTGGAGCGATCCTCCAAATCTTCTACTTTCCTCTGCTGCTCTTCTTGTACACGCTTCACTTCCTCCCATTCTTTTTGTAACTCCTCAAGGACTTCCTCTTGTCGCTCCAACTGATTCTCCGTTTCCGCTACATGAGTCCCCATTTCCACAATGTCCTGTCGCAATGATTGTATGGTCTCTTTTAATTAATTTTTGATGCCACTTATCTCCATCTTAATTTCCTCTTTCATGTCTGTTAACCACCTCTTAAGCGTTGTAGCCCCTTCTGGGCTGCAAGCCCTTTCCATCTCCTCCTCTTGCTCCGTGAGGCGATCCGGCACTGATCTGCCTTCCTTCTCTCCCTCCTTCCCTCCTCTTGGCGGGGCGTATGAGGATCTAAACTCCGCCGGCTTCTTCTTTGCAGACTGACCCCCTTTTGTTTTATCCATGGCAGTTATATGCCCCCTGAGATAGGGTGCCTGATCCTCTAGGAATTTTCAGGGGTACCCTCCCCCAATTGTGTAGTCCTCCGCTGTATTCCTTGTATCTCCACTGGGTAGGAGGTTTTTCTCCTCCCCCCCCCCCCTTTTCTTATCCTTCTTAGGTTGCCTATCCGATGATAGGCAATGCACCAAAGCACTTGTGGCAATTTTATCTGTTAAACTGCTGCCTTCTGAGTCCTATCAACCGTCTCCACTCTTCTGCTTGGCCCCTCTTCTTTGGCAATTTGTGTCTTGGCCCAGCAATCCCAATCCCCTGCACTCCATCTGTATTTGTTCCTCTGTGCATGTATTTCCCTCCGGTCCCAGACACCAGCACTGCTCACTTGCCGCCGTCACTCTCCAGGAGCCAGCACGTGCACTCTGGCCTCTCCCCTGTATGCTCCTTCTCACCACTGTGCTCTACTCTGCCGTGCCGAGCTGCCGCGTGGCTCCCCTTCTCTGCCATTTCTCTGCTCCTTTGGATCGTGGCAAGTGCTCCCTCGCAGTCTCTGCTTCCCCCACAGCTGCCGCTTTCTCTCTCTTCCCGGCATCTGCCACCGCTTTCCAGCACTCACCGGCCCTCTTGCCGTGCTCTGGTCACTGCCTCTCCGCAACTCCTCACGTTCGCCCACCACGCGATCCTCAGCCCCGGCAGCACTCAACTGCTCGCCATATCGGCCTGCCCGCCGGGAATGGATCCGCTCCTCTTTTCTCCCCCTCCAGGGGTGTTCTGCCACTGCCCCACTTTCTGACCTCCTCAATCCTTACGCATTTTGGGGTATTCCCCCCCCCCCCCCCCGATTACAGGCCTGTGGCGGCGGCGATGACCACTACACCGCCATGCAACCCGATGATGTCACCGGAAGTCTCTGACTTCCTAAATTTAGGAGCCAATTTACACTAAGGGGGTCATTTTAGAAGCCCTATTCTTAAGTTGGACGTCTGAAACTGGGTACATAGATGTGTAAATCATGGAGACATGTCCAGAGCCATTTTGGAAAGCTAGGTATATAGCTAGCTCCGGCATAAGAATGTCCATGTTGCATGGAACTGTGATGGAGGCGAGCCCTGACTGGAGCAAGGGAGATGTACTTCACAGTGAGATTTCAGAATGACACAAGCATGTCTGGCCCTGGCTGTCCAGGCGTCCTTGCCTATATCTGCCCCTGACCATGAATAAGGTGCAAACAAATGCTTGTTTCATGGCTGCAGTGCTTCTAGAGAGAAGAGCAAAATACACTTTCATTGACACAATATTTTCAGGCCAAAGAAATCTGCATGTAAATACATACTCTAAACATATTCCAAGCCACCAACGCACATTTGAGTATCTGAAATGGCATACCAGGCTGTGCTAATCTCAAATCATAGGTGACTCCCTTTTGAACTACCCCAACGGGGATGTCCAAGTATGTGGTTCTGCAGGCGTGCATTTCGGGGACATCCATATTTGTGAAATGGCCTAAACGTATCCAGCCTTGCTATCTGCACTGAGCCTGTCTTCAGAAAAGGATACTGGGATATTCACTTTTTGGGGTAGAGATGAAGCAATTTCAGAAGGCACTTAAACATGCCTCCCTTCACTGATGCAACTCCCAGGATTTTTGAACGTTTTACTCTGGACGTCCCAGATCTCTCCTAGAAGTCCCTTCTGAAATGCCACTTCATTCATTTAAATTTAGATAGTGACCAGGTTAGAGTGAAGAAAAAAGTTGGGGGCTTAATACTGAAAATAGTATTCACCACTAGGCACCCATCTTAAGAACCTAAGTCCAGGTAACAGGATTGTAGGCCTAAATTAGAGTACATTCAGGTCCTTAAGTTTAGGTGAATTTTCAGTTGAAAATCTTCCTAAATTTAGGAGCTTTATTTTTTGAACAGAGCAGCTTTTGACATTTGACTTTCCCACCACGAGCTAATATTACAAAAAAAATAAAATAACAGAGCACCTAAATTTAGGAACTACATCAGGCTAGGGTTGCCAACATTTTGAAAGAGAAAAACCTGCCACCTGTGGCTGGTCATGCTCTGCTCATGCCCTATCCCCTGCCCCACCCATAAAAATAATTGCAGAGAGGGCAACTGTGCAGGCAGTGTCTACAGGCTATATCAAGGTGGGTGTTACAAGAGGTTGAACTCTTCAGCACCTATTCAGCCACAGTCCCCTCCTCAGGCCCCTCCAACACACACACATGCTCTCCCACATGGCATGAAATCCAAACATATATTCTACAGCCACCAGACCCCTCCCCCTAGCCTCTTCCCCATCAATCTGGGGAGAGCAGAGCTAGAACCTTCTCCATGAAACTTATCTTACAAGAAAAAATCCCTCTCATTACCAAGCATATTGTGAATTAATCAGGGCCAGCCCCAGGGCTGATTCAAAGTGTTGGCACCCTAAGGAAATCTTAATCCATAGGTCCCCTTTGGCTGTCAGAATTTATTGTTTAGCTTTGAATGTCTTACTCTCGGCCAACCTACAGAAACAATCGCGGAAGCGGGGAATGGCGCTAACTGGATAGCAGTGATTTTGAAAGCTGCCCGATTAGTCCCAGCGCCTTAAAGATAGGTCAAGAGTTTTCCTTGCCTATCTTTAACGCACCAGGGCTAATCGGGCAGCTGCCAAAATCGCTGCTACCCAGTTAGCGCTATTCTCCACCTTCGCTCCAGCCCGGAACCATCCCATCATGCCCTAATAACCGGATAGCATCGGGGTACGAAGGGGACTTAATCAGGAATTTTCAAAGGCACTAGCCATGAAGGTGCTTTTGAAAATCCCAGAGTAAGACATTTACACGGTTAGCATGGGCTGTTAATAGTGTAAATGCTTTCGAAAATCGGGCCTATTATGTATAATACCTTGAGAAATAAATGGAATATTACAACTGTATCTCACTACAATATTTTAATAGTATGATCAAAAGTATATAACAAAAAAATGATATCTGTGCAACTTAAGGCGTAGTAATTTCTGAGGAAAAAAAAGAAACAAAATATGACCTGGACAGGATTAATGGCACCCTTCACTAATATTTGGTTGCACAATCCTTCGCAGTGATGACAGCCTCCGAATATTTCTTGTAGTCATCTATAAGTTTTGTTTATCTGTCTGCTGGTAGTTTCCCCACTCTTCAACTGTGATTTGTTCCAACTCTTTTGAAGTTTGATGTTTGGTGATACTGACTTTTTTGATGGTCTCAGGCAGTGCTCATGTCCTTCTCCAGCCTCTTCTTTTCTAGTCTTTCACCAAATCTCCCCCTTTCTCCCCCATCTCCACTATCAACCCCTCATCCCATCCTTCTTCCCTTCCTCCATCCAGTATTTTCCTATCCCTTCCTCCATGTCAACCACCAACTTCCTGTGTCCCTATCCTCCATGTCCAACATCTCCATGCTTTTCCCCTTCTTCCTCTTCCCATGTCCAGCATTCCCCCCTCTGTATCTATCCCCCCATGTCCAGCATCTCCTCAGGTGTATCTCTATCCCCTCTGTCCCTATTCTTCCCCATGTCCAGCATACCCCTTCTTCCCCTATTCCCCTCATGCCCAGCACCCCTCTTCTGTCCCTATCCTCCCATGTCCAGCATCTCTCCACCTCACCCCACCTCATGTTCAGCAGCAGCAGACTTCCAATTTAAAAATAAAACAAAGCAGAAGATACACATCTCCCAAAGTTGGCACCTTCCAATAACTAAAAAGTGAAAATAATTTTTCTTTAAATTTTCTACTTTAGTTGTCTGGTTCCAGGCTCTCTTTTTCACTTTCCTTGTGTCAGCCTTCTGAGTTCTTTCCTGGGTCTCCTTTCCATTTCTTCTTTTTCTTCCTGTCTTCCTCCCTTCCTTCTCTACTTCTGACATTGACCTTGCCTTTCTTTCTTTTTCTCAATTTCTTTCTTTTCTGCTTCCCTCACCCTCAAGTTCCTCAGTCTCACCTTTTTCCTCTTACCTCCCTACCAGCATTCCATTTCTCACTCTCAACCCCTCTCTAGTCCTTCCATCACTCTCTGCCTCCACCTCCCCTCTCTCTCTCTCTGCCTCCCCCTCCACCTGCCTATTCTTCCTCTGTCTTTCACTCACTATCTAATCTCACCATCTTCCAAGCCCTCATCTAATTTGTTCTGAATCTCTCATAAGAACATAACATAAGATATGCCAAATTGGGTCAGACTAAGGTCCATCAAGCCCAGCATCCTGTTTACATTAGTGGCCAGTCTAGATCATAAGTACCTAGCATTTTCCCCAAAGGACACAGGTTCCACAATGCTTGTATTGTGGCATGCAGTAGATTTCCCAGGTCCCTTTTAATAAATGTTTATGAAACTTTCCTCCAGGAACATGTCCCCTAGTCTTTCCATATTTTGATGGTGTAAGCAATCGATCTACGTTTACCCGTTCCACTCCATTCATTAATTTATAGACCTCTATCATATCTCCCCTCAGCCGTCTCTTTTCCAGGTTGAAGAGCCCTAACCTTATTAGCCTCTCCTCATAGGGGTATCCTTCCATCCCCTTTACCATTTTGGTGGCTCTTCTCTGTACCTTTTCTAATAATGTTAGTTCCAATTACCCATACAATTTACCTGGTATTTAGTCCCTGATCCCAATTAAATTAAGCTTGTTTGTTTAAAGTTCATACCTACTGTATATAGTTCACTGATGTTTCATGTAAAAAACAGACGTTTGCTCTGTCTCTTAACTTGTTTTTTGTAAACCGCACCTGATCCATGGAAGGTGCGGTATATAAATGATTGTTAAATAAATAAATAAATAAATAAATGTTATATCCTTTTTAAGATACGGCGATCAGAATTGCACACAATATTCAAGGTGCGGTCGCACCATGGAACGATACAGAAGCATTATAATATCCTTTGTTTTATTCTCCATTCCATTCCTTATGATTCCTAGCATTCTATTTGCTTTCTTGGCTGCCACTGCACACTGGACAGAGGGTTTCAACATGTTATCCACGATGACATCTAAATCTTTTTCCTGGGTGGTGGTTCCTAATGTGGAACCTTGCATCGTGTAACCATAGTTTGGGTTGTTCTTTCCTAGATGCATAACTTTGCACTTGTCCACATTAAATTTCATCTACCATTTGAACATCCAGTCTTCCAATTTATCAAGGTCCTCTTACAATTTTTCACAGTCCTCTTGGGTTTTAACAACTTTGGATAATTGTGTGTCATCTGCAAATTTGATTACCTCACTCGTTATTCCCATTTACAGGTCATTTACGAATATGTTAATAAGCAGCAGACCCAGCACAGATCCCTGGGGTACTCCACTATTTACCTTTCTCCATTGGGAAAATTGGCTATTTAGCCCTATCCTCTCCTTTCTGTCTTTTAAACAGTTCCTGATCCACAATAATACACTGCTTCCTATCCCATGACTTTTTAATTTTGCCAAGAGTCTCTTATGAGGAACCTTGTCAAAGGCTTTCTTAAAATCCAGATACACTATAACAACCAATTCACCTTTGTCTGCCTGTTTATTCACACCTTTAAAAAAACATAACAGATTAGTAAGGCAAGACCTTCCTTGGCTAAAGCCATTATGTCTGTCTCCCATTAAACCGTGACTATCTACATGTTCAGTAATTTTGTTCTTTATAATGGTTTCTACCATTTTTCCCCGGTACTGACATCAGGCTCACTGGTCTGTAGTTTCCAGGATCTCCGCTGGAACCCTTTTTAAAAATTGGCATTACATTAGTCATCCTCCAATCTTCAGGTATTATAGATGATTTTAATGATAGTTTACAGGATGGCCAATGTAACGCCAATTTTTAAAAAGGATTCCAACGTTAATCTGAAAATATGGTATACTATTCCAGCAGCATTACTATCAGTGAGGAAAAAAGCGATGGTCTGCAATCTCATATTTCAGTTCTTTCAACACCCTTGGATGTATACCATCTGGTCCATGTAATTTTCTACTCTTCAGTTTTTCAAATGGTTGTAATACATCTTCCCGGTGTATCAATATTTCTTTCAATTCTTCTTCAGCATCACCTTTAAATACCATTTCAGTCATCAGTATGATCCCCACATCTTCTTCAGTAAAGACCGAAACATTCAGTCTCTCCACTATAGCCTTGTCCCCTCTTAGTGCCCCTTTTACCCCTCTAATAGTCCAACTGACTCTTTCACAGGTCTTTTGCTACGAATGTACTTGAAAAAGTCTTTATTATGTGTTTTTACTTCTACAAGCTTCTTCTCAAATTCTCTTTTGGCCTGCCTTATTAATGCCTTGCATCTAACTTGCCAGTGCTTTTGTTGTTTCCAGTTTTTGTCATTTGGCTCCTTTTTCCATTTCCTGAAAGATGCTTTTTTGGTAACAGCCTCTCTGACCTCACCTTTAAACCATGCTGGCAGGTTTTTGGACTTCTTTCCACTTTTCTTAAAGTGTGGAATACAGCTGGTCTGGGCTTCTAAGATAGTATTTTTAAATGACACCTATGCTTGATGTAAATCTTTAACCTTTGCAACTGCTCCTTTTAGTTTTTTCTTAATATTTTCCTTATTTTATCATATCTCAATCCCTCACAGCACCCATTTCCTTTCATGTCACTCATCCTCTCCTGGCATCCAACCCCTTTCTTCTTTTATCCGTACGCAGTTACATATGTGAGTGGAAGGGGCAGTGTACTGCAGGACTTAGCAGCGCCAGAAGGGTTGCAGCCTGTCTTCCCCTGCAATGCTGCTACCTCTTTCCTGGATGGCAGCAGCAGCAATAGAAAAGCCAGAAGACACTGGACCATCGAGCTTGCACAGGCCACCTGCCCCCTCAGAAACGGGAAGTGTTTATCGGACAGGCTGGGACTGACAGAGTCTTAGTTACACGTGCAAGCTCAATGGCCCCTTCTCACTCTTCTATTGCTGCTGCAAGCAACAAAAAGAAGAGCGGATGAGGCAGAAAAGAGATTTTCAGCAGTGGCCCAGGAGACGGTGGCAACAGGTGATATTGTGCCAGATTTGAGCAGGAGTAGGAAACACAGGAGGTGGGGAGGAGAGCCAAGGCTGGTGATTGGCAGAAAACCGTCCCTTCATTGGTTGGTTTTACCATCCTGCCGGCCGCCGGCCTAAAAGAGGCCAGTTGGCAACCCTACATCAGACTCCAAAGTTAGGTGCCTATTTTCACCCGAAGGTAGAACCCTCAGTTTTCAGTTGCAAATTCACCTAAATTTAGATTCCCAAAACTTAGGGGCCAGTCTACTAAACTTTTTCCCCATAGGTACAAAATGGAAAAAAAATCCTGTAGTAGAGAGGCCCCTTAGGATCCCTAAATTTAGGATAGCAATTAATTTGCCGAGATGTGAAGCCTGAATTTATATACACCGTTTAGGTAGAAAAAGAGATGCCCAAGTCAGGATGTTTATGATTTACGGTGTATTTTACAAAAGATTTGCTGAACGCAGTGACCTTGGAAAATCTAAATGGGGCAATGGGAGAAACATTTTACAAAAATACCTACTGTATTTGAATGTAACTCGCCTTGAGCTACTCCTGGAAAAGGCATGAGCTAAATCCAAAAATTCAGATTCCAAATAAGAGCAGCATAACCTGAGCTCTGCACACATATGTTGCTGCACTTGCACATATAAGTGATGATTTTCCTACCTACATCTGTAAGAGTGGCTATTTACGTGTCATGGATTTTACAAAACTGTAAATCCAAAGGGAGCCACTTAAAGAGCCTAACCACAAAAAGCAACTTGGGGGAGATCAATTTTGCGATTTTAGTCCCAAACAGCTCGTCGACTTCATTGTGGCTTGATAAGAGTCCAGGGTTGTTTTGGATGGCAACCCACAGTAGGGGCACTTGATTCCAGCTACAGTGGCCTGATCTCTGTTTCTCTCCTGTATTGAATTATTTTGCTTAGAAATTTTTTGTCTTTCTCAATTCCTTAATGTGGTCTAAAATATTGCTTATAATTTCCTGGATTATTGCATCATTTTGCATTTAATTTTGCCTTTTTTATTTGTCATTCAGCCAATGTATGAATGTAGACTTGAAAATTAATGAATAGAACATTAAAAAAATTAATTCAGAGTTACTTTGAGTCCTACAGAGAGACATCTTTTTGAGATGTACTCTGCTGAGTATATTATATGTTATTGTACAGTATTTCATTCCAGCCTGGCAGAAAATTACAGTGTTCATCCATGCACTATATTTTGCAGTTATGTGAAATCTTTTGAGTTTTACCCTTTTGATTGCTTCTTTTAATCTGCTTTCTAAGTCTGTATACTACATATAAAACATAATTATTCTATTCTATCACAGAAAAGGCAGATGTTCTTCTCCTACGTGCTAGTCTTCCTTCACATTTCCATCTTCAGCTGTCTGAGATTGAGTTCCATGAGATTATTGGATCAGGTAAAGACAATGGGAGCATTGTTGCACTGAGAAATTGCATGCATTCAGAAAACACGATTTTATATGACTACTCTGAAACATTGCAGGCTCATTTGGGAAAGTGTACAAAGGAAGATGCAGGAATAAGATAGTGGCCATCAAACGGTAAGCTTGCAATAGGCTTTTCAAGAAGCTAATACCCAGGCACAAGTGTTTGGGTCGTATTTATTTAGACTGACATTATTTCTCTTTCTTTGCTTTTATTTTTAAAGATACCGGGCTAATACATACTGTTCCAAGTCTGATGTGGACATGTTTTGTCGCGAAGTCTCCATTCTTTGCCGTCTCAACCATCCTTGCATTATCCAGTTTGTCGGTGCTTGCTTAGATGACCCAAGTCAATTTGCCATTGTAACTCAATACGTATCGGGAGGATCCCTCTTCTCCTTGTTACATGAGCAGAAAAGGTATTCTGCATTTCTATTTTGGTACTGATGTGACTAGGGTTTTATTCTAAAGAGTGAGCACACTTGTACCTAAGTTTTCATGCTTGCAAACTTGTAGGTCAGGTCAAGGGTAGGGATGTTCAGATATTTGGCCAGTCATAGCATTTTGATCAAAGTATTTCCATTCCAGTAGTGAACAGGGGAGGAGAAATCTAAGAAAATGGCTGACATGCTCTATCATCTAGAATTCCATGACCGAATTTATAAACTTTGAGTTTTATTTTTGAAGTATCCATTGTTCAAAGCATTTTTTAAAGTGCTCTCGATTTTGTGAGGATACATAAATTAGGCATTGCACCTGAAAATAACATAAAGAGAATTATCAGTCATTTCGTGTGTATGGGGTGAAGGAGGCTGTGCATTCTTTACAGATTTTATTTCTCTTTAATTTCAATTTAATTAAAAAATTTATAGATCACTAATTCAGGTCAAGGACTCACCCAAAGAGGTGTACGATAAACATATACTGGCAATATAACATCAATAATATGCAATAATAAAATCACAAACGTGGTGCACATCCTAAAAACAAAGGGCTACAAACAAAAGAAGCAATTTAGGGCCCCTTTCATTAAAGCCCAGTGACCAGTTAAGGTGCTTTTGAAGACATGGCAACAGTTAGCTGGAAACACTAATGTGGTAGCTGCCTGTGACTGTGCAGGAAAATGAACAGTAATTGGCCATGGCACCATGGGGCAGAGTTTGGGTGTAGACGTGGTGAGCACATTGCTGCTATTGTAAACTGCCCTGACGCCTTGGCTTGGGTGGTCAATCAAGCGATATGATAAAGATAAAAGCATGAGGGCAATTTCCATGTGCTCAGTGGCAATGTGGCAGATAGCACAAGTTCACCCAACGACATCTCTATGGGAATCACTAGGTGAACCTGATTTACGGGAGCGCATGTTAGCATAACCACCGGGGACATGCTGGTCATGCCCTCAACAGCTGATGCCAAGGCTTTGTACCTAACGTGCACAAACTGCACATGTTTTGCATGTTAAGTGCAGAACCTTAGTGGACTTTACTAAAAGGGGGGCCCTTAAATAGGCAGTAACATCGACAGATATGTAGAGGGTAATTTTATAAAGGGGCACCAAGTCAAAGACTGTTTTAAGATGCCTAATTTGAGCTTATTTTATAAAGACAAGTAGACTTCTACTTATCTGTATAAAATACTAGCATGAGTAGCCTAACACATGCCAGTATTGCAGGTGCAGACATTTACACAGTCCTAGAGCTGGTGTAAATACCCACGCCTATATTTTCCAAATACATGCATACATTTTAGGATTTTGTAATCTAGACATTTACTTGTGTTCTTTTCCTGAACTGCACCTATATGCACATCCATGGCAAAGTATGCACTCTGCTGCCAAAGCACGGACTTTTACACCACTTGGTAAGATCCTGCTGATATCATTTAAATCATTATGGCATTTGGGCCCTGATTATTTATAGTAAGGGCAAAATTACTGTTCTATGTCCCTACTACTATTACTGAACATTTGTATAGCACTACAAGACATATGCAGTGCTGCACAGACACATGTAAAAGACGGTCCCTGTTCATCAGAACTTAGTGTAGTCAAGAAAGACAACGCAGTAGCTGTAGACATGGGTTACAAGGAGCAGGGTTGCTCGTTATTCATGGTGTGTGAGTGATGAGGAAAGTGTGTCTTCAGTCTAGATCAATTTTTTTATTCAGGTACCCATTTTATGGACCGCCCTTCCAGAACAATTATGGAAAAGGCAAGATTTGAAAGCCTTCAAAGAAAAATTAAAAACATGTCTGCTTGTAGAAGCATTTGGCAAAGGGAGAATTAGAGGGCTGGATGTGAAACATTTTAATATTTTAAGTAGTTTAGTTTATGGGCATACTGCAGTATTTTATTTAAAATAAACATAAGAACATAAGAACATAAGATATGCCGTACTGGGTCAGACCAAGGTCCATCAAGCCCAGTATTCTGTTTCCAACAGTGGCCAATCTAGGTCATACGTACCTAGCAGTTTCCCACTGCTAGTTGAATATTGTATTGTTGTGCACTACTATAAGCATTATGGAAATGCACTATATATGTGTAACTAACTAAATGGTTTAGAAGAAGTCATTTATGCACATATGACCACGAATGTGCAGAAATGACTTTATAAAGTCATAGATATCATCCAGTGGCCTATTAAAATGTTTTTGTGCATTACTGCACCTTCAGAAGTGCCTTGTCCTAATATTAATGTCGTCTTCGAGCAGCTACTAAGAGGTCATCAGACAACCAGCTGTTGCATTCTTCCTGTTGTCTCTTGTGTGAATGACAAAGCAGTGTGCCATGTGTCGCTCCCTTCAAAGCTGAGCGCTATGTTAGTAAATTTCCAGCCCAGCCTCACGAGGCAGGCAGGAACCTAAGCCAGGTATGGACCACGGAATCCTCAGCAGGCATCACATTTCTTTTATTTTTTTAAACCCTGACTAGATTGCCAGGAAAGTTTGCTGTAAATCTAAAGAACTTGAACTAAACGTAAACTTAAAGAAAAGGAAGAATTAAAAAAGATTGACTTTGATACAACTGGCAACTTATAATTACTCTCAAATAAGCATGCATCTCTAGATACGTCTAATAATTGTGACACAGTGATGTACATTTTAATCATAGGACTCTTGATCTGCAGTCAAAGTTAATAATCGCTGTGGATGTTGCTAAAGGCATGGAATACCTTCATAATCTAATATATCCTATTATACATCGGGACTTAAACAGGTATGTTCACCTCCTTATGCTTTATGTTATAGCACTGAATCGTTCACAGATTCATTCCTTATAGTTGTAATAGCAACATACCTGCATTATGTTCAGCAACACAGTTTCTGTAAGGTTGGTCATCATGGAAACGACAAAGGGAAAAAAACCATGCAATGTAAATTAAGCATAAGATGTGAAATCATCAGACCTTTTTGTGCAGGAAAACAGAAATAAACTAGCATTTAACCCTAACCCACCCAAAGAAATTTAGGGGCTCTTTTACTAAAGCCCATTAGGGTGCTACATTTTAGCATAAAAACTAAGGGGTCTGTCTACAAAAGTGCAATAGCCTTTTGCAGCTAATGCAGGATGATAGCTGCAAAAGTCCCATGGTAGCTGCAAAAGCCCCACGGTACCTTTCTCCTGCAGATACCGTGGAGGTTTTGCACTTACCACAAAGACCTGCGATCCCTGCATTGGCAGGTAGCACAGGAGATTTTTTCAGTTCCTGCCTCCTTGAAAGTACTAACAAAAATGGTGCCTCTCTTGTGGTGCTCACCCCTAATGTGAGGATGCTAGGGGGTAGCACCATGAGATCAGCATCATTTTGAAGAACACAGAGGATGGTGATAGGAGCAGGGAAGACCACTCCTGCCCCTCTGTCTGCTAGACCTCCAGCATTCTTGAGGTAAGGGCTTGGAGGGATTAGAGAGGTGGAGGGGTGGGGCCCCCTTTTGTTGACTGGCTAGCCAGAATTATAGATTCTGAATGGGGGGGTTGGGAAAGAGGGAAAGAGCTAACTAGCTAGTTGGGATTATAGATTTTGAATGGCGAAGTGGGAGGGGGCTGGGAGGAGAGAGGGGGCCAACAGGCTAGCTGGATAGGAAAGTTGTGATTGGGTAGCCCTTATCCCATCTGGACAGTTTCCAATAGGGATTGGGTGCTGTCCGGGTGGGGGTGCTGAGGAGGGGAATCCATCCCGATAACATTGTCATTGCCACGGATCAGTACATCTGTGGCACCAGTAATGATCACAGGTTGGGGGAGCCCAATCTGGGCTTACGGGGAGGGATTGGGTCCTGAGTAGATGGCCAGTGACATTTGCCAGTGGCCACAATGCAGCCCAGGCTGCAGGTAACATCACCTCTTGAGGTGGCATTATCTGCAGCTGTGATCAGGCTCATTTTGGCAGCCATCACGCGACAAGCTTTCACACAATTGCTGTCAAACCTCAGCATGCCTACTGCACACCCAGATCCCACCTCCTCCCAGCCTTTCCATGTGAAATGCAGATAGTGCTGGAAATTGCCTGCAATATCTGCATTTTGTTCGTGAGCGCTGCTACCACTGCACGGGATTTCTGCGTTAGTCCTATGGTTGCAGCTAACATGGTTTAGTAAGACCCTTTACATGCATTAAGTGCAGAGCCTCCTTGATAACTGTCGGGAGCACCATTACTGTGTTCTTGGCAGTTACTGCATAGATGCATCCCATAATACATGGTGCACTTAATGCCACTCATAGAGGTGTCATTATGTGCACATTGATAGTGCATTATATGTACCCCTGTTTTAATTGCAGTGTGCTCTCCATGCTCACACTTTTCCCATACTTTGCCCATTCCCTGCCCTTTCACCTGATTGGCACTGATGTGCCCTTTAGCGGCTAGTAGCTGTCATGCTAGGACAAGACACCTCTAACATCTTCAAACAGGAACAAGTAATCCCCCAGGGCTCAGCTCTTTCAGCCCTATTATTCAACATATATATACAACCCATCTGTAAGATCTTCAGGAAATTTAAAGTACAATACCATATATATGCGGATGATATAATGATATATCTCCTCATCGACAGTTTAAATACATAACAAAACATAATTGAATCCTGTATCCTGGAAGCGCAAGACTGGTTAACAGAAAATAACCTTGCCATCAACTTCAAAAAAACCTGAGGTACTATACATATCAAGAAACCCAAATTTCACTCCTCCTCAAAACATCATTATAAATAACACTATCCTCCCAGTCAAGAAAGAAGTAAGATATCTTGGAGTCTTACTTGATCAAACACTATCCTCCCACATAAATCAAACAATCAAAATAATATATTTCAAGCTAAGAACCCTTCAACACCTCAGACCCCTTCTTGACACACATGACTTCAGATCTGTAGTATATGCTTTAATCACTCCCCACTTCGACTTTTGCAACAGCCTCCTACACGGTATCCCTAAAAAACACCTACATCACTTACAAATAGCACAAAATGCCACTGCAAGAATTATCTGTAAAGCTCACCTAACAGACCACATAACGCCACTTCTATATGATTTACATTGGCTACCTATTATGAGTAGAATAAAATATAAAATGATCATGACCATCTTCAAACTCACAAATAGCCATGCCCCTTCTTTCCTCTCAACCCTAATCACTTATGCCCCAAACACAAGAATAAGGCTAAACAATTCACGAGCAATCGTGCCTTTTCCCTTGCGGCACCTTTACTATGGAATGCCCTCCCAGCCATCCTCCACTACATCAAAGACATGAACACTTTTAGGAAGGAACTTAAAACCTTCCTCTTTATCCAACACTATGGGGATAATTTATTTATTTATTTATTTAGCTGTATTTATATCCCGCTTTTCACCGGGTCAAAGCGGCGTTACATAATAACAGTAACAACCTCCCTTCCATAGAACAATCCCAAACCCAACCCCCCTCATAACTGCCACAGACTGTATCATGTTTTTTGGTGCACCTCACCCCTGTATATAACACAAGCTACAGCTGTATGTACATAATCTTGTTACTTTGTTGAAATCACCAACTTAACTGTGTTCCATATAATAATGTTGTTTAAAATGTAAACCGCCCTTGATCTCGGGAAGGGGCAGTATAAAAGAAATGACTGACAAATAAATAAATAAATATATGTCTGTGCATAACTGTCCTTGTGAGCCATTACCACCCACTAAAATGCATGTTAACTGCTTAGCAGTCTTTACTAAAAGGGTTCCTTTGAGTGACATGCATCTCTCTAAGGCAGTCGATCCGAAATAAAGTGTTACATACCATTCTACTGAGCAACTGTTGAGTGTAAAAAATAATTTATCCAGGGGCAGCAGGTTCTGCCCATGGTCTTTGCCATGATTGCGGCTTCTCCTCTTCTTCTGCCTGCGGGGAATGGGATCCCCACAGGCAGCCTCTTGCCATCCACCATAATTTTTGGTGGGACGAGGGCCCATGTGGCCTACCCCTTTCCAATACCTATGATTTTATTTAGACAAGGGAGGACAATTTTTAGCCAGACCAGTTGACCCAGGTAAATGCCTTTGAAAAAAGCCCTTATCAGGGGTAATCTTCTAGTGCAGTTTCAGCATGCAAAGCAGGTTTTACATTCGGAAAAGGGCACCTATAAAATTGAGGGGCTGAATTTGTGCATAGAAGATGGTGTATACCTATACAGGCACTGCTTATGGCAATCTAACAACATAGGATGGGCAGTTAAGATGTGTGTGCTTATATTATAAAATACATGTGTACACTCCTAGAGTTCATGCACACATCTGCACTGTTTTCAGACAAGGTGTAAAGTGGTGCATGAGAATTTGTGCACTACTGAGATCATTGTAGGAGCCTATCTTATAAAGGCATGGAGGCACCTATGCTGCCTTTATAAGAGAACACTTTTGGACTTTTCACATAGGTGTCCCATTATAAAATGACTCGCACTGATGGTAACTTTATATTCTCCAGGAAGAAGCAGGAAGTCAGCCCTCACAATATGGGTGACATCTGTGCCGAAGGAGCCCACAAGGAAACATCTTCCCAGCTTTCAATGAAAGCCTTTGGGAGATGCATCACGCATGCGTCTCCTTCCTGTCCAAGGGTGTCATCTTGCCTCAGTCTCCTTTAATCCATGGAGCCCTTCGGATGTTGTCCAGTTTTCCCCGGAAAAAGTGTGAATTTTTTTGTTACATTTTGTTCAATTTGCATACTGGCTCCTTCCCGTCCCCATGCCAGCTCGGCTCGGCGTCACTTCTCGGGTTCATTCATTCGTTTTCTCTTTTTTCATCAAGTTGTCCCTCAACCAGCATTCGCACCCTTTTTTAGCCAAAGGACTCGGACCCCTGCCAGGTGGCAGGGACCCCTTTTTTTCTGATGGCCTCCAGTGGCTTTAAGAAGTGCGACCAGTGTGGCAAAATTATGTCACTCACTGACCCACATGACTGCTGCCTCCGGTGCCTCAGCCCGGAGCATAATGACTCCGACTGTGAACTCTGCAGAATTATGACCTCAAAGGCCCTAAAGAGCCATCAGCAGCAGCAGCAGCAGGAAAACGTTTTCCAAAGTCCGACTCCATGCCGGAGTCTCTGGTGACACCACGCTCCAGGGCCCCTTCCAATACCTCGATGCCCCATGAAGCCCGAGACTCTTCGGAGTGGAAGTGGAAATCCCCGAAGATGGAGCACAAGAAGAAACTCTCGAAGGATGGGTCTGGGAAGAAGGGGAAATCCCACCACAGGCCTCGCCGTCCCAGGCATGAGTCCGAGGAGTTGGAGTGGGCATAGCCTTCCAAGCTGCCCCGCAAGGCGTCGTTGACACCCGCTGACCAGCCTCAGACCTCCGAGGCCATGCTTATCAAGGACCCCCCCCTCAATAGTACCAATGCCGGGCCCAAAGCCCTCAATGCCCGTGTTGAAGGCTGCAGAGCCAACTGGTATGGAGATCAGGATGGCAGCCTTAGAGAGTAGTATATCTGTCCTCATGGCCATGCAGCGGGTGTTTATGTCTGGCTCATCTGGTTCATCCACACAGATGATGGGACCCTCGACATCGAGGGCCTTCCCAGATGTTGAGCCGGTCCTCAAGTGCCACCGGCCTCAAGAGAGCCCCTGGCACCAGAGGTCCAGGTCCCGTTCCTCAGGGCATCGATCCTCCACAGCGAGAACCTGCAGCTCAGACCACAGATCCTCCGGGAGTTGCGGACCGCCATGGGTGGACTTTGACCAAGGTGATCGTGCAGCATCGAACTCATACTCAGACTTTGAGTCTGAATAGGAGACCAAGGGTGAAGAGTCCCCGGACATGAGATGACATCAAGATGTGCCCTCAGACCCATCTCCCTCAATGTCCTGATGCCGTTCCCTACCCAAAGATGTCGCTTTCCTCGATTTTTGTGCAGGACATGGCCAAGGCACTCACTATCGAGGCCGAGGAGAACCCATGCACCAAAGAATTGGAGATGCTTCAATATGAGGCATGCCCTAAAGAAACCCTTATGGTACCTGTGCTTCTGATCCTCTACTGCCTCCTCCTCTGGATGTGGGAAACATTGGTGTTGGTACCAATTGTCAGTAGACGCCTCAACTCCATGTACCAGGTATGCCAAAGCCCTAGGTTCGAAAAGACCCAGCTTCCCCACAACTCATTGGTCGTGGAGTCAGCCATTCACCTGCTCAAAAGCCAAAAAACTCATTCCTCTGTGCCACCCGGCAGGGAGGCCCGAACCCTCCATGCCCTCGGCCAGAAGGCCTTTCAGGGCTTGCCGCTAACTTGCCGGATCCAGTCCTATCAGCTCTATATTGGCATGTACCAAAATGAACTGTTAAGGGAGCTCAGTGGATTCTCAGCAGGTCTTGATGGTGGTTTAAATCCCTGACCTCGGTGGTAAAAGAGTGCTCGAAGTTTTTATCTTGAGCAGCCTATGATGGCTTCAAGTCCTCGGCCAGCATGGCCCCTGCAGACATCGACGCACAATGCCAAGCATGACTGCAGTCATCTGACCTAGAGCAATAGGTACAAGACAAACTGATTAATGTTCCCTTCATAGGTGACAACCTATTCAGGAAGCCAATGGCAGACAAGGCTGCAGAAATAGAAACTGAGTTTCTGATGGGAACCAGGCTCTTGAAGAAGACCTCTGTGCAACCCCGGAAGAAGGCCCCGGGGAAGAAGCCATTCTTCCTGAAGAAGAAGGGGGGCTTTGGTGGTACCTCCCCATTTCCAGGCCTTCTCGGCCCCTCAATGGGGCCAATAGCAAAAAGGCCAAAGCACCAAAAACAAAGGACCCCGAAGTCTCAAGTGCCAGCCCCGGCCCAGCCTAGGAGGAGCTTTTGTTTGCCTGGACATGACCTCCCTCCACCCCCAGGGGGGTTCTCTGCAGCCCACAGGGGGGCACCTAATCCTGTTTGCTCACAGATGGGCAGCTATCATCACCAATACCTGAGTACTACAAGTGATCAAGGAAGGCTACCTCTTCCACCTGCAGCAGGCACCACCCTCGTACTTCCCAGAAGAGCCCTCCAGACCTCTCCTTCACCAGACCCTGCTTCTCACCAAGATAGCAGGCCTAATCCAGGATAAGGCAGTGAAGCCAGTGCCGAGACATTTCTGGGGCACCGGCTTCTACTCCAGGTGTTTCCTCAGGCCCATCCTGAACCTGCGAGAGCTCAACAGGTTTCTGGTCAGAGAGAAGTTCAAGATGCTCTCCCTTGGGACACTACTGTCATTCCTCCAGAAGGAAGAATGGCTATGCTCCTTAGACCTAAAGGATGCCTACATGCATATCCTCATTCATCCCAGCCACAGAAAATACCTGTGTTTCCAGGTGTGGGGAAGCACTACCAATATAGGGTGCTGCCCTTTGGTCTGTCCTCATCACCAAGGGTCTTCACAAAGTGCCTCACGGTAGTCACAGCCCACCTCTGGCTTCAGGGGCCTTCATCTTCTCTTCTGGGCGTCTGGCTCATAAAGGGAGAGACAGTTGCAGAGGTTCAGTGTGCCACCGGGCACACCATAAACGTCCTGCAGCACCTGAGGTTTGCCATAAACTACCCCAAGTCCCACCTCACCCTGGCCCAGCACCTAGAGTCCATAGGGGTGCAGCTAGATACTCTACAGGCCAAAGCTTTCCTCCTTCAGGAAAGGTCAGAATGCCTCAGGGAATTAGCTGCAGAGGTGCACTGATACCGGACACTACCTGCCTGTCTTCTACTCTGCCTGTTAGGACACATGGCTTCCATGGTTCACGTGACCTCATATGCCCACCTGCACATGAGGGCAGCCCAGTGGTGCCTCTGCTCTCAGTGGTCACAAGCCACAGGCAGGTTCAGGGACAGAGTGAAAGTTACCCGTCAGCTGGTGGACTCCCTTGGATGGTGGCAGATTCCATGCTACCTTCAGTATAGAATGCCCTTCCAGGCACCCACCCCCCAGAAGGTCCTCACCACGGATGCCTCCCTACTGGGCTGGGGGGCACATTGCAAAGGCCTCCAGATGCAAGGTA
Organism: Ichthyophis bannanicus; assembly: GCA_033557465.1. Lineage (NCBI taxonomy): Eukaryota > Metazoa > Chordata > Amphibia > Gymnophiona > Ichthyophiidae > Ichthyophis > Ichthyophis bannanicus. The sequence goes on along the minus strand of CM066040.1, from coordinate 221,293,690 downwards.
GCTGGTCCCAGAAGGAATCCAAGATGCAAATCAACCTCTTAGAGCTCTGGGCGATATTCCTGACTCTCTGAGCCTTCTGGCACCAGCTGCAGCACCACTTGGTGCTGATCCAGACAGACAATCAATTTGCAATGTTCTATGCGAACAAACAGGGTGGAACAGGGTTGTATCCCCTCTGCCAGGAAGCCGTAGCCTCTGCTCCTTTGTGGTATGCAGAGGGATGCTCCTAAGGGTGGTTTACCTCCCAGGCCAAGACAATACCCTGATGAACAAACTGAGCAGAATCTTCCAGCCGCATAAGTGGTGCCTGGATCCAGTAATAGCCTCCCGACTCTTTTTTCTCTGGGGCGTCCCCTCGATAGACCTGTTCACCAGTCCAGACAACATGCAGTTGCCCAGATTCTGCTCCCGCCAGCCACACCCATCCCTGGTGGCAACGGATATGTTCCTCATCCCATAGACAGAAGACCTTCTGTATGCCTTCCCACCGTCACTGTTGGTCCCCAAGACCCTATTCAAGGTCCAGCACAACAGAGCATCACTAATGCTGATAGCTCCTCGGTGGCCCAGGCAGCCCTGGTTCTCACTGCTCTTCTCCCTATCGGTGGCATCGCTGATTCCCCTGGGCTGAGCCCCAGTGCTACTCTCACAGGAGCAGGGCTCTCTCCTATATGCTAACCTGGGGTCCTTGTCACTCAGGGCTTGGCTGCTGAAAGGGTAGCATTAGCTCCCTTCATCCTCCCACGGGACATGGAAGAGGTTTTTTTGGCCTCTCGTAAAGTCTTCACAAGAAGGGCATATGCTTTCAAGTGGTGCCAGATGGGCAAACCAGTTTTCCTGCTTGGTACAAGTGGTACTCTAATATCTGCTCTAACTGTTGCAAGTGGGACTAAAGTCTAATTCGGTCAGAGTACACATGAGTGCCATCACAGCGCATCACCATCCTGTTGAGGGAAAGTCCCTCTCAGCTCAGCCTCTTGTGTCTCGATTCCTGCGGGCCTCATGTTATCCAAACCTCCAGTCTGTCCTCCAGTGGCGGAGTGGGATCTCAATGTGGGGCTTTCGCAGTTCACTAAGCCTCTGTTTGAGCTTCTGTCCACCTGCTCCCTGCAGTATCTCCTGGAAGGTCGTCTTCCTTGTAGCACTCACATCAACTCGCAGAGTCAGCGAGCTCCAGGCCCTGATGGCAGAACCTCTCTACACGAGGTTCTACAAGAACAGGGTGGTGCTCCGCATACACTGAGTTTCTGCCAATGGTGATCTCCCCATTCTACCTCAATCTCCCAAGCCCCCACTTCAACCCATTTCCAGTCCTAACCCCCCATATGCTTTTTTTCAGTTCCATTCCAGCCCTCTATCAGCTCATTTCCACTCCAAGCTCCCCCATCAGCCAATTTCCAATCCTAGCCCCCTTGTCAGCCCATTTCCAGCCCTATTCCAACTCCCCTCAGCCCGCTTTCAGTCCTATTCCAGCCCCCATCAGCCCATTTCCAGTCCTGTTTCCCATTAGCCATTTCCAGTCCTATTCCAGCCCATCACTCATTTGCAGTCCAAGCTCCCACCATCAGCCCATTTCCAGTCCTAGCCCCCATATGCTCTTTTCCAGTTCCATTACAGCCCCCCCCCATCAGCCCATTTCCAATCCTAGCCCCCTCGTCAGCCCATTTTCAGCACTATTCCAGCCCCCATCAGCCCATCTCCATTCCTATTCCAGCCCCATCAATCTATTTCCAGTCCTAGCCCCCATAATCTCTTTTCCAGTTCCATTCCAGCCCCCCATCAGCCCATTTCCACTCCAAGCTCCCCAATCAGCCAATTTCCAGCCCCCTTGTCAGCCCATTTCCAGTCATAGCCCCATCACAGCTCATTTCCAGTCCAACTTTCCCCCCAATCACAGCCCATTTCCAGTTCTAGCCCCCCCCACCACCATTACAGCCCATTTGCAGTCCTAGCCCCCCATCACAGTCCATTTCCAATCCGAGTCCCCCCCATCACAGCCCATCCAGTCCTAGCCCCCATCACAGCCCATTTGTAGTCCTAGCCCCATCACAGCCCATCCAGTCCTAGCCCCCCCATCACTGCCCATTTGAAGTCCTAGCCCCCCCCCCCCTCCCCGAACAGCCCCGCGGCCGTCTAAGGGACTGCAGAGGGAGCCGGGGAAGCCTGCGCGAGGCCCCGGCTCCCTCTGCACAGCTGCTAGCGTGAGGGGTCTTTTCCCTCACGCTAGCGGCTGTATCTGTGAAACTGCGCATGCCGGGAAAGGTTAAAGGGCATTGCTCCCCTATCCCAAAATTATTCCTAATGCATTCAAAACCCTCCACCCTATACAGTACTATTGTTTATTGCATGGATTAAGATGTCAGAATTTGGTCTGTCTCTGAGGGCTGGTACTACCATTAGGCAAACTAGGCAGTCACCACCTGCGTGGTCATTGTCCAGGCTAGGGATCTGTCTCTGACTACCATTCTCCTCCTCCTCCTCCTCAGCACATTCTCCTGATCCTCATTTCCGTAATTCAAGGTCTCCCAGGCTCTGTGGACTCATTCTCTGATCCCAGGCACACCACTTACTAGGGCTGGCATTAGGGAGTGGCAAACGGAGCAAGTGCCGTGGATCCCCATGCTCCAAAAAGGGCCCCACATCTGCCTCAAGCTGAAGGAGACATAGCCTGCAGGTTGACTTTGGGGGCCTGATATTCAAAGGCATTTATACCATTTACAGACCTGTAAACTGTGTAAATGCCGCTGAATATCCTCGAATAATGCCACTACACGCCCCGATGCTAACTGCTTAGCATCTGAGTATGTCGCGGGCGTTCCAGGGGCGGCATCAGTCACTAACCTTGGGAGCTAACTGGACAATGATGATATTGAGCCGCTGCCCAGTTATCTTCTGTGGGCTGTGTGGCGAGCCTGGATATTCAATGCCAGGGCTGCATATGACCCCAGCATTAAATAGCCGGGATTAAAGTTCCGTAGCGACAGCTATGCACCATAGCAGCGCATAGCCATCCCAAAAGAATATTGCGCCCTACATATATAACACTGGACCTATCACCTGGGCCCTGGTACACCCAATGGAGGGGACAAAGAAAGGCACATTCCACCCCCCCCCTTTTTTTGAAGGTTTTTTTTACTTATATCACTAGACACCACCCCCTTTGAAAGTGTTATTGGAATATCCTCCATCTACCTGTTGTTCCTCTGAAGCCACTGCTAGGAAAGGGAATTTAATGTCTTCTTATGCAGATACCTCCAGGTCACCCACATCAGACCTTGCCAGTCCTGATTTCTCCCGACTGGAATTATAGTTTCTGTTTTGTCTAGAAAAGCAGGGCTACAAGTTCATAAATGCAATGGGGTAAAACTAAGACTAACTCCATGTACCCCTAATAAGATCAACTCATAGCAAGAAGGCTCAACTACACAGCTCATGCAGCCAGCCCAGGAAGGCCCAAATTTGACAGCTATGGGTGAAGAGGAAGCAGGATCCCACAGCACAATTGTTTATCTAGCTGCTCCTCCCAGCTAGAGGGCTAATGGGATCAAGGGGAAGAGCTGAATCACAGCAGACCTGCCTGGGAACATATACAAGGAAATGGTGCACGTTCAGAGCTATTCAGCTGTTACATACATCAATTCACAAGGGTGAATTGAAATGTTCGAAGGAGTGATGATGTTCTCTTTTCATATTGTAAAAATCCTGCCATCTTGAAGGGGTCTTTATCTTTCATTTAAAATCTGCATTTAACACTGAAAAGAAATGTTCCTCGTGGAAAAAAAAAGAGAAAAATAATAATTGAACACAGTTCATTAAGCTTGTATTCTCAAGTAAGTATACAACTAGAACATGGTATTTCCTTGCCTAGCGCATTAGATATTCCTGCTGGTCTTTCAGAGAACTACGCACTGTTCCTACACCTTTTCATTATTCTGATTTCTTTGGGATTCCTCAAGTGTCTTGTGCAAACTCCACCTTTTCCCAAATCCCTGCGTTCTGTCTTGCTTTCTGCCCATTTCCCACCACCAGTTCATGAGCACTAGTAGTAACATCCTGCAGGTGTGGCCAGGCCTATAGCAAAGGATGGACAAGATGGGAATCGACCTGAAGCACTAGATAGAGGAAATGATTCAACACTGCCAGTATCAGATCAGCAGGTGCTGCCGCCACCTTCAGGCCATTGATGGAAGCATCTCCTGTGCTGCTGCTGAGAGCTTTGGACCAACCATATCATTGGAGGTGGCACCCCAGCCTGACTACGCAAGGTCCAAAGAAATAAATAAATACCATTGTGTCTGATGACAGACCTGGCTGTAACTGCATCATTGCATGTGAAGTGTGCTGGCAGCAAAGGGTGAAAGCACTCAGCCTGAATTCAAAACAACTACTGTCAGCTTGTCCCAAGTCTGCTGTTGCTGCAAACTGCAGTCCAGCTGCCTCCAGACCAGGCTCCCTTCCCTCCATAGCCCCATCTGCAACTTCCATCATACCCAAACATACCCTAAATCATCAGCCTTCCTCACTTACCATAGCCTGTTCCAGCACAGTGACAATGAGAGCATCCGGCTAGTCCCCTCCACTGACACACTATCATTTTCTCATTGTGTCCTCTTGATAAGTTAATAAAGAACTGTGAGCAGCATTGCTATGGAGCTGCATGGGAATCCCGCACAGCCGTATGAGCAGAGGACTCCTGCACAGTGTCATGGGAGCAGTGGCTATGAGCAGCAGAATTCACAGAGTCCGAGAATATTGAGAGAAGCTGTGAAATAAATGCTTCTGCTGTGACTCCTGGAGCTGAACTGAGACAACCATCTCATTTCACTGAGGCCATTTGAGCTGGAGTGTTAGAGCTGAAAGGCAGAACGCTGGGGTATCTAAGTAAGAGACTGGACGGCAGGAAGCGCAGCATCCTTGGTCCAAGGGGAGTGAGCATGCTGCTTCATTTCTTGGCTATTGCTGCTGAAGGACTCTGCTGCCAAAAGAGCAGGCTAAGGAAAAGTGCGTAAACTTTCTCAAACTGTGGGCAGTGTTTTCCTGTTTACTAAATCCAGGTACATCCTTTGGTGTACGGAATGTTGCAAGGGATGTAGCTCTGTGTTAGGGCATCATGTAGGGGAAGCCTTGAAAATGCTGCAGAAAATAGGGATTATTTTCCTTGGCTATTGTTTGTTTCCTCCAAAGCACATGTAACGCTGCAAACAATGCTCTTCAACTACTGGTATTCCTTTCTGCCTGCTGAAATTCTACCTCAAAGCTAAACAGGCTATAAGGACAACGATGGACTTGATATTTAAAAGCATGTACCTAGAGAACTGCTGGCCTGGTCTGTCCAGCAATTTCCATGGCACTTTCAGCAAGGCAGAAGTTTGGAGGAAGAGTTCCTTGAGGATTTAGAGATATAGCCCCTGATGGGAGTGAGTGGAGGAGTAGCGTAGTGGTCAGAGCATCAACCTAGTACTCAAGAAATCAGGGTTAGATTCTCACTGGCACTCCTTCTGACCTTGGGTGATTTATTTTACCCTTCATTGCCTCGGAAGAAAAGGCCTGGCAATCTACTTCCAGTCATACCTTACCAAGAAAACCCAGGGGCTGCTGGGTCACCAGGAGTCAGCATTGGCTTGATGGCACTTTAAAAAAAAAAAAAAAAGCCCCTGCTGCATGACTTATGTCTGAAACAGTAGCACTGTGTTGGGCAGTAATGTGGAATTCATTAATATATTGAACTTTGAGTAAAAAAGAACTAAAAAAGTATTTTAACATGACATAAATTAAAATGGGTATATAGATTAGCTACTGACTGTTTGTACTTGGGTAGTAGTTTATAAGTCCAACAAAAATATATGTTATTCAAGGAGTCAGTTGGTGATTTCGTTTGAATGTGGTGACGTACTCCTAAAACCCCCTAATTCTGGTATTTGACTTTCTGGGTAGTGCCACTGAAAATCTGGTAGCAGTTGTGTAGTGCCAGGTCAGAGCGTGGACCCGGGCATGGTCATTCCAGCTGTGATTGGCTAGTGGTGATAGACCACTGTCCAGATAACTATCCGGTTAACTTTGGACAGTGAAAGGGCGCTCCTGGGTTATCAGGATAGCAGACTATGCACTGAATATTGCCACTATCCAGAAAATTCAGCACAGCTGTTATCCAGATAGCAGTACTGAATATACATATGTTGTTGAACCGTCACGACCGCCATTTTAAAAAATCGTCTACAGCGGCACATGAACATGAAGCCTAATGTTTTTACTGGCTGTGCATCACTGAATGATAAATTCCTGTATAGGGGCATGTTTACTAAAGTGCGCTATCTGGTAGCAGGGGGTTTAGTGTGCTGTTTCAGTTCCATGCTGAAAATCCTGAGCCTAGTGTATGTCAGGGCAGGGACGAGGCAAAACATGGGTAGAATGCAGGGGTTGCGGTACGTCATGGCTAGCATGGGCATTAATGGCCCATGCTAACTGTGCTTGGCCCAGTAGCACAGATGCACTTAACACCACCACAGTGGGCCTGTGCTAACAGCAGGAACACAGAAGCACAAACGACATCCTCAAGTTAGCGCTGGCCCCCCACATTAGTAACGTTACCGTCATTGGACTAGGCAATGCTAAAGATGAAATTGCAAACAGTAAGAATGGTGTCTGTCTCCTCTTCAGTTTAGCAAAAGCAAATCCTCAGAAGAGTGTTTCTGAAATATATGTTGTCGTCAATCTATACCAGGAAGAAAGGATATTTAGTGGTCTGTTTCTCTGGGTAAAAGACCTTTGTATGTTCTGTGGCCCCAGAAGACATCTCAGCAAGCTGGTTTGCAGATCTGTTTTTAAAAAACAAGAATGATCATGTGCCTCTTAAAGCTTTTTCTAAGTTCTCCCTTCCCATTTACACTGAAGGAATGAAACTGATGTTCTTGGTTTCTTACTTTGCAAAGGAGCCTTGTGGCCTCAGGACAGACAGTTTAAAGCCAAACTTTTATTAATAAAGTTTCTTCCAGTTGCTTCTTGAATGCAGGAGCTGAAGAGTTTTATTTGGATTTCCTTTTTATCCTTACACCTGCTCCTGAAAGTACAGAATGGTAGTGAGACAGTAATAGCCTGTGCAGACCTTCTCAGCCGAACCCTTTCTGCACGTTCAAGTCCGCTTTGGCATCTGCAGCCATCTTTAGCCAGCATACAGCGCTCTCTCACAGTCACTGCCGCTGACATGGACTGTGTGTTTTGATGATGAATGAGTTGTTTCATTTGACATTTTATGATGTTCCAAAACAGTCTTGCTTGTTATGCTTAAAGCAGTTTAAATAGTCTGTAGAAAAGATGGGGGGGGGGGGGGAGTAGGTAAGGAGACTGCGGAAGCCAGAATCAGTTTAACTTCAAAGTGAAAGACTCATGGCAATGCAATATGAACCCATTACATTTTTATGACCAAATTTATCATCCTGCAGTTTTGTTTTTGTGAGGCTGGAGATGCGAAAGACAGTGATTTGTGGTAGCCCTGCCTTAGAGAGTTTAGATTTTAATCATTCTGAAAACTATTATCTGAAAAAGAATTCATGTTCCTCACTTGAGTGTTTTCTCTCATTTCAGCTGTTTTAATATCTTATGGTTTGCTATTGTCACCATCAGTATTCCTTTCATTTTCTTTTCACCATGTTTACTAGTCCCCAGATAGTTATTTTTCCAGAACATTTTTTTCACCTTTCAAGATCAAGCAGTATCATTTCTAAATTTGCTGAAAATCCTTTTGTGTGCTTTCTGTTTTTGGTGGTGTGTTTTATAGCAAGATCACATCCATATAGTTTCTGTCTCCAGAGTACTGCTGTTAATAATGGCTGCAGGAACCTATTTGCATTAAAGCTGAGTCATGTCCAAACCAGAAGGGACTGAATTATCCAGGTGGGGCCAGTTATCAGCCTAAATACATCTGGAGCATTCACAGAACTTAGGTGACCATCACCTGCTGCCCATTGCATTAGAGCGTTTGAAGATTGGCCCATGTATGCTTTGATTTGAATAGATTATATGTTATTGTTGGCAAGTTTCACATTTGTTTAGTGTTAATTCATTATTTGTATGCTGCCTTGGGTGAAGTTGCTTCAAAAAGGCAGAACATAAAGAGTAATAAATAAAGCATTGTGTGTAATCCTGAAAGCCAGACCTGATAGGGATTTTCAAGAATTGGATTTAAAGAAATTGGAAAAAGTGGATTTTATCAAAATAAACAATGGTTGTGATGTGTGTTGGAACCAGAACTGATTAGTACAGGGTTATTCTTAAGAGCCACAAATTAAAACTTTTCATTAGATATTCCAGTCATCTCAAATGTAAAAAAGAAAATTAGTTTCTTGCCTTGCCTTGGCAGCCATCAAGAATGAGAAGCATAAGCTATTGACAGCTGAGTAATTTCTATGTGCTTTGCATCTTTTTTTGTGGTTGTGAAACTTAAGCACTGTGCTTTTAGATCATATATTCAGTAGTTATATCAACTTCCACAGCGTGAAATACTGCTCATATACAGTAATTCAGTCTGTGACCAGCTCAGTCTTCTGCATAGAAGAAAGATTTATCTCCTGGAAAAATTCTAATCAAGTGATATGGCTGGCTAGTTAGTTTCATTTTGATGCATGTCTTCTCTACGCTTGAGAGATATGATGGCCGAGATAGTCTGACATGGGTTCATTTAGTATTTTGCAACAACGGATGCTATACACAAGAAAATAACACAAAAAAATGACAGAAGCTGTGTTTCAAGTTAGAGCTGCAAAAAAATAGGAAGCATTTCAGAACCATTTTGCTCAACAACTTACATGGCATTTTACAAAAAATATAAATGAAATATTGTACTATATAAAAATATTTTGCTTTTCTGAAAAATAAAGTCACTTTTGACATGGCAGATGCTACCTTAAAGAGGTTTAGTAACCAATAACAAAGTCAAAAATCTGTCACGGACTAAGAGAAGAGAAAGGAAGAACATGCGGCCTGCCAAACAGTCTAGCTGATAATTCTTCTGCTGTCTTCACTTTTTTTGCTAAGAAGTAGTCCTGATACTTATACCAAGTATTGAAGAGGGCATGAGAAAAGCACATAGGACTTACATACAATAAAGAGATAGCACAAGACTGTACATAGATGGAGGAGACTTTCTAGGGTCAGAAAAGGAATCAATCCATTTACAACAAAACACACTAACAGAACCCACCAACTTCCATAGAACAAACAAATCAACAAGTAACAGAGCTTTTACCTTTGTAGTTCCTATCCTCTGGAATGCGTTACCAGACACATTAGGAGCAATTAAAGACCTACAGACCTTCCGAAAGGAACTAAAAACCCACCTATTTGTAGAGCACTATGGGAATGTAACCAGCAGTAATGAAACTACCCAACCTAACAATAACACACATACTACCACCCTCAACATAGATTTCGAAGCAACATTGAAACAACAGTAATAATGTACCATTACTCCTGACACTCACCTTTATATCCACCTACATTGTAATTACTCTGCGTACAAACAGATCATAACTTCATCTATCTGATCTGAACTGTAAATACGGTTAATGTAAATAGTTTCCTGGAAGTTAAATGTTGCACTGTAATCATGAGTTCTATGTACTTTGGTTTGTTATATTGTACACCGCCCCTGATCACAGGAAGGGGCGGTATAGAAAAACTCACAGATAAATAAATAAATAAATCAGGCCGGTCGGTTTAGGAAAAGGGAGAGTATACCAGAGGGATAAGACTACATAGGCAAATGCTTCAAATGTTGTTTGCTGAAATTAAAGGTGGAACACACTTTTCTAAACTAAACTCGATTTAGTATAAATAATTTTTATTGGCAGATGGGCCAACAAAGGAACTTCAAAGGTGCATCAAGTTTTACATAAATTCCCATATCAACTGAGAGCAATGACCCACATCTAATGCTGGTTCCCAACAAACACAAACCCGCACCTCCACCATTGCCCCCTCACTCTCTAGTCTCAGCACCCATTGTTCAAGTAACAAATAACACAAAACCTATATCACAAAACAAGGAGCAGAAAACAAATGAGCAGGGAGACCGTCCCTCCCGCCCCCCACCCACGTACCACACTGTGGTCTCATAAAGACAAAAGCACAATGGAGAAGCCCTGTAATCTTAATAATAATAATAATAATAATAATAAACCCAATATTCATTTCTGATGGCTCTGTGCCTCTACAGCAAATAAACCACAAAACAAGAAGGTGCGAAGACAATAGTCATAGTCACTTTATTGATAAACCAACCCCAATGTGTTTTGACCATACAGGCCTTCTTCAGGGGGTGCAAAACCTCAAAAGGAACAAAAAAATACAACTTAATATAATCCATATATATTGAGATAAATAAATAAATAAATAAGACAATCAATTAATAGGAACACAAGATAAAAACATTAAATTATGCAAAATGATATAAACTAAAAGTGCATATATTAGTTATAAATGATAACACATACAAATAATGTCATAGCATTAAGAAAACTAATAAAACACTGGAATGCAAGGCTAAAGAAAGGCTAAAACATGAGATGAAAGAGGATGAAACAAGCAATAAAAAGGAATAAAGATCATTTAAATCTATGTACATGCAAATATACATGAGGATCACAGCTGGTGTACACAAATGGAAAAGACGCACTATTCTACTATTCTGTCATGTACGAGGAACAGAGAGAGAGAGGGGAGACCAACAACAATGCAGTATAAGCTAAAAATGCAAATACCTGGTTCGAGTAAGAGTTCTGTGTAAGGCACCACTATCAAAAGATCACCATGCTTCAATAAAAAAGCCTTCCAAGGCAGAATGAATAAATACATCTTGTTGTTGCTATGCAGTAATTTAATCCACATAAGTGTGTAGGCACTAACTACCAATCTGTGCGTGGAAAGGAAAAGAAAAGAAAAAGGGGGGAAGGGGAGGGGGAGAGAGAGAAGGGGGTGGGGGTTACTTTGTTCCAGCACCCCTTTGAACATCTTCTAACCGGGACTGCACTGGGGTAGAATCTCATTTCACAAGCCTTTGTTTTCAATGTACAATGTTTTTCCTTCATTTTCCCTTTTTTACCCCTCCTCCCCTTCCCCCTCCCTGCTTCCCCCTCCCCCTTCCCCTTCCCCCTTCCCCTTCCCCGCCCCCATTTTTCTTTTCTTTTCCATGCACAGATTGCTAGTTAGTCCCTACACACCTATGTGGATTAAATTACTGCATACCAACAGAAAGATGTATTTGTTTAACTCAATTTATTCATTCTGCCTCGTGTGGCCGAAATGCGTTGGGGTTGGATTATCAATAAAGCGCCTGTGACTACTTCTTCACACCTGCTTGTTTTGTGGTTTCTGCTCCCATGTGGGTGCTTTTGCTCTCCGTTGGACTCTCCTGTACGGCACATAGCCAGCGCCGCCGTACTTCAACCCTGGATATTCAATGCCAAGATCATATGCAGTGCCGGCATTGAATTTCCGGGGTTGCTGCACAGCCAGTGACACCACAGAAGCTAACTGGGCAGCCTAGTTAGCTTTTGCTGCACCTATCATTACCCACAGGTCGCTAAATTGGGCAGCGGTGCAATATCATCGCTGCCCTGTTAGCAACTGGTGCCATCTCCACTCCACCCCGGAATGCCCTCAACATGCCCTGATGATAAATGGTTAACATCAGGGCATGTAGCGGTATTAATCGACATTTACAGTTTTTTAACGTCTGCAAATTGTGTAAATGCCTTTGAATATCAGGCCCAATAATAATAATAGCAGTAAGAGGAGTGGAGGAATAGCCTAATGGTTAGAGCATTGGCATGGGAACCAAGAGACCAGGGTTTGATTCCTACTAGCACTCCTTGTGGCCTTAGGCAGAGCACTTAACCCTCCATTGCCTCAGAAAAAAGAAGAAATCCAAGTTATCAATGTCCCTGTTTAATGTACAGTACAAAGTTTAAGTTATAATATAAACCGCTTTGACTGAAATGATAAAGCAGTATAAAAAAACTGTTAAATAATAATAACAAATAACACTGACAATATCCTGACAAAAAATTCTAATCACATTGACACACCTCCAAACATAACCAGAAAGCAATGAAAGAGATCTCCAGTTCCTAAACATGTCAAAAGCAACCTACTACCCCATCCCCTTCACTCTCCCACCTTCCCCTGCAGTGCTGCCCATCTACAGACATCCATGCATACAAACATCCTTACCATCAACTCACACACTCAAGACCAAAAGCAATGTAAAAACATGCCCAGAGTTTCGGCACATAGTCTGCAGGCACCAGTATCCCTCAACCCTGCTATCTGGGCCCATACATCGTGAACATATGCTCGCAACAAAAATTTATACTGAAGCTCTTGCAAATAATCTCATTCAGAAAAGGAGGTACATTTATTAAAAGATAATCGCAAGATCGCTGGTGAAATATTATATAGAAACATAGAAACGTGATAGCAGAAAGAGACCACATGAGCTATCTAGTCTGCCCTTCCATATCAACTACAATAGTCCCCTTTTGTCCTTTAGAGTTCTTCTGTGTTTGTTCAATGCTTTCTTGAATTCAGATACTGTCCTCGTCTCTAATACTTCCACTGGGAGACTATTCCACGCATCTACCACTCTTTCCATAAAGATATATTTCCGCATATTACTCCTGAGTCTATTCACTTTCACTCTCATCCCATGTCCCCTCATAGCAGAACTTACTTTCAACCTAAAGAAGCTCTCCCCCTGTGCATTTATGCCACGGATGTATTTAAACATCTCAATCATATCACCTCTATCCCGCCTTTCCTCTAAGGTGTACATATTAAGATCCTTAAGTCTGTCCTCATATGCTTTATAACAAAGACCACTAACCATTTTAGTAGCCACCCTCTGTACTGACTCCAACCTGTTTACATCCTTTTGAAGGTGCAGTCTCCAGAATTGCACAAAATACTCCAAATGAAGTCACACCAAGGACTTATACAGAGGTATTATCACAACGTTTCTGTTATCAATCCCCTTGCTTTATCACCTAGCTGAGAACAGGTCCAGGTATCTCTGATCCAGAGCAGGTTTCAGCATCTTCTTAAGACCTCATGCTCCCCTGCATTCCTCCAATAAACCAAACAATTCCACTAAGCCTCCCCCTCAGAAAATGTGTGGCTCCAGCTACCGGAGTTCCGTATGTAGTGACGAACCTGAAGAAACTAAAAGTCCCTTCGGTCCAGACCATACCATTTCTGCAGGTTAGCAAAGGCGTCAAGCTCCTCCACATTAGCCATTTTCAGGTCCCCAATTTTAGTTATACCCTAAGCTGCCCACCAACAAGGGGCCATCAACTGCAGCCCAGGAGGGAACTCCATATTGCCCACTAGTGGTAAAAGCACTATATATCTCCACAAGAGATTTTTACACTTACAGAGGGCCCATCAGGGCATCAGAGCCCTCAAGTACACACTTTTAACCCAGATGCCCAGAGGTTGGTGTGATTCCATGTGCAATATATATATATATATATACCCTAAGGCACGGAGTTAACAGCCAATCCAAGAAGGGGAGGGGCGCAATCCGTTGTACCATTAACAACATCACATAAGTAACACATCATATATATGAAATTATTCATATGCAGACAAGGCAGATCTAATCCCCCCTCCTCTTGTCACTTTAATACAGTTTTAAGGGGCATCTTTGGCCTCCTCCCCTGCCTAGTTGCCTATTTAATTGCAGCCAGTCCTTACGGGCGACTCAGAGTGGCAGGTGCCGCAACACATATATTCAATGTGGCAATTCCATCATTTTAAATAAGGTCAAGCGTCCCCGCAACAAAATATGCAATCCAGTCCATTTCTGCAACTGCTGAGGTGACCTAGACAGGAGGGATTTAATATTGCATTCACATAACTGTGAGGGATCAGCAGGTAACTGTATCCCGAGATAACGAACCTGGCCCTCCGCCCATGTCAATGGGAATACCCCCTTCCACCCCATCTGGTCCCTTTCCCCCCCCCCCCCCCCACATCTAAAGCCAACAATTTACTGATTGATTCTCAATCCCGAGAAGCAGCCGAAGCACTCAATTATACTAAGCGCCTCTGGAAAGGAGAATTCTGGCGTCCACAGACAGAGCAACATGTCATCCGCAAAGGTACTCAACTTGATGGCTTCGCTTCCCAAACATAATCCCTGGACCTCTTCTGCAGCCTACAAAACTAGGAGGAGTCGCTCCAACGATATAACAAATAAAAGAGGAGAAAGGGGACAATCCTGTTGGGTACCCATACCTAAGGTAAAGGGTTCCAACACCACCCCACTCACTGAGACCACTGCTTGACGTATGTTGTAAAGTACTTTGACCCACCTAAGAAAATCTCCCAATAACCCAAAACACTGCAATGCTAGATACATATATGACCAAGAGACTCTATCGAATGCCTTTTCAGCATCAAAGCTCACCAGTAACAGGGGGAGTTGATGATGCACAGAATATTCCATAGCCAATAACAGCTTTGCAATATTCTTGGTGGCCCCCCTACCTTGTACAAAGCCCTCCTAATGTTGGTCTGTCAGACGCAGCAGGATATTCTTTAATCTATGTACCAAAATAGATGCCAACAGCTTAACATCATAGTTCAGAAGTGAGATTGGCCTATAAGAAGAAGGATCTAGTGGGTCCTTGCCTGTTTTCGGGATCAGAGTAATAGCCGCTCACCTCATGTCTCTTGGAAGAATCCCCTCCCCTAACACATCAGCATACCTATCCACAAGTGCCGGGGTGAGCCTCATCTCAAAGATCTTATGATATTCAGTTCCATATCTATCCGGCCTGGAGTCTTATACAGAGCTCTCATCTTAATTACCTGCTGCACTTCTTTACCTGAGATCGGCCCATTTAACATTGTCCGTTCTGGGTCCGTTAAGGTAGGAAGTTGCAGCCCTTAAACGAATGCTTCCCCACAATCAAAATCGATTTTTCCATGTAGAGGGTTTGATAGAAAGTCCTATACACCTCAGCTATATTGCAGAAGGTATTGCACAGGTGCCCCCCTGCATCCTTAATGTCTGAAACATACCGGGGAACCCTACTCCCTTACCACTCTCACAAGCAATTGCCCTGACCTATTGCCATACCAATAGAAGTGATGCTTGTAATATTGAATAGTAAGCAATGCCTGCTTCTGGAGCAATGAGTTGAGAGCAGCTTGGATGGAGAGATAGGCCTGTTGTGTCACCTACCCCGGGTGCCTGAGGGCACTCTATTTCTGCACATATATAGTTTTTATGAGCTGCAGAATACTCTGACTAAGATGTTTCCACCGCTTGGCTGAGTAAGCTCTAATGGCCCCCCTTAGCACCACTTTTCGCACCTCTCAAAACAGCGTAGGGGTACATGCATGCTCTGAGTTGAATTGTACATAGTCATTCCATTGCCATTGCAGATACACCCGAAACTCCTCATCTTCCCACAAAGAGGTTGGGAACCTCCACCCCCTATTCACTTCCCTCTTCCCCCTCCAAGACGATCCATACCATGCCATAGTCAACATCACTATAGAATTGGTTTCCACTTGAAGAACGTGACTAAAGCTGCCCAAAAGACCAGTACATAATCCAACTATGACCTGGTCCAATGCGCCCTTGAAAGGTGGGTATAATCGACATATGCATGCCTCACATATACCAAGCCCCCCAAATGACATAAATAACCAATTCCTTTATTGTCCCAGCCACTGTTCCCTCTAAGCTGTGTGCGTGTGCGTGCGCACACACCTCGCCGAGCGAGCGCACATACTTTACAACACAGCGCACAAAAATTACGGTTCTGATTCTGATAGAAAACACAGACATCTTAAAATTTAAAAGTCGTGATTGTAATTACTAGAAATTTTATGCTTCAGGGGGGCGGAGCTTGCCGCGAATGGAGATGGCTGCCTAAGAGAGTTGCTCCCACCCAAAACTCAAGAATCCTGACTTTACTCCCTGATAAAACCCATTATCATTGCTGACTCCGACACAGAGAATCGAGTGAGATGTCTTCCCTGAAGCCGGCGAAGTTAGACTTCTCGCCGACCGCCGGGCACGCGGTAAAACGGACAAAACAGGACGCGGCCTCCCCGCATAAAATGGCGTCGGAGAAGGAAGCTGCAGAGGGCATCCGAGAAGTGTTGCAAGAACTACGGTCAGTCAAAAGTATGATTGCTGATAGTAGGGAGGCCCTAACGCAATTGCAGGGGGATATGCGCGACGTAAAAGAGCGGATGGCAGAGGTTTGGGAACGCCTGCATAAGACAGAAACCGCAATCGCACGGCATGAGACAGTTGCAGCCCAGAGAGACCCGCTGCAGAAGCGGGTTACAGCCCTAGAAAATCAATTTGAAGACCAAAACAACCGGGCCCGCAGAAACAATATACGGATTACAGGCGTCCCAGAGGGCTGGGAAGGAACAGACTCAGTTAAATTTCTGCAGAAGCTGATTCCCGAGTTACTACAACTGGTCTTTGCGGAGTCTTTTGAAATAGAGCGGGCCCACCGCGTCCCAGCGCACATGGCTGAGAAAAAACAACATCCGCGCCCTTTTATTGTTAAAATGCTACAGTACCCACAGGTCCTTCAGATACTGCAGACCGCCAAACAGCTGTCCAACTTGCGATACGAAGGGAACAGAATAAGTTTTTTCCCAGATCTCTGCAAAAGAACGACTGAAAGACGGAAAGACCTGCTGAGCTGCAGGCCACTGCTGCAAAAGCTCCAGGCGTGATACGGCCTCTACTACCCAGCACGAATGCGAGTTACGCTGGGAAACATGACCAGGACTTTTGACCCTGGAGAAAATCTGCGGGCCTACCTCCAGGAGTGGCCCCAAATGGAGACAGACTCTTGCAACACCTGAGGACACACTAGAATATTAAATGGCAACTAGTGCTTAAGTCTAGTAACTAAAGGGGAGACAAAAAGGAAATCCTTTAGTAATGGGAGATTGAAACCGGTTCTCTGTGCCAACTGCAACTGGGGGAGTAAATGTGTTTATGTATGTAAAAACGGAAGGGTGGGTGGGGGTGAGCCCTGTGGGCAGCAAGGAGAAGGGGGGCGGTCGGGTTCCACCATTTAATGTAACGCAGTTGAGGGCTGACCACATGGAGATCAGTCCGAGTTTTTTCAGTTATATATCAAGTTTATTGTTCTGTTGGCTGCAAGTGACGAGAGGCATCCCCAAAGTTAAGAGCAGCCACCATAGCAGGTAATGAGAGATTGCGAGTGGTATCCCTTAATGTGCAAGGAATTAACAACCCCGCTAAGCGGAAGAAAATATTAAATTATTGCAGGAAATTGAGAGCTGACGTGGTCTATCTCCAAGAAACTCATTTGTCACTGTCTGAGTCTCACAAGGTAACTGGAGCTGGATACCAGAACATACTATCGGCTCCAGTGCTCAGGAGAAAAGGGGGGGTCTTAATACTAGTTCGAGCCGCACTACAACCCATAGTTGAAGATATGGCAACTGACGCAGGGGGGCGATGGGCCAGGGCGCGAGTACGGCTACTGGGCACAGACTACACCGTCATGACGGTTTATGGACCAAATCAGGATGATCCCACCTTCTTTGAAACGGTAACCCAAGAAGTGACGATGGCGGGTGCCACCAATGTAATACTTGGGGGAGACTTTAACCTTATACAAGACCCACTGATTGACCGGGCTCCCTACAAACAACAGCACAAGCCGCGTTCTAGTAACCAGTTGATGACCATGATGGACACACTAGGCCTGACAGACCCCTGGAGACTCCTATATCCTGTAGAGAGGGACTATACCTTTCACTCAATGCCGCACAATACGCAGACACGCATCGACTATTTCTTAATCTCCAAGACACTAGTAACCCAACTGCAGACGGCAAATATCTCCGCTAAGACTGTCTCGGATCATGCTGCAGTTGCAATAGAAATTAGCACTGGACGAGATAAGAAGCCCACATCCAGATGGCAATTCGATCGAGCATGGCTCAATGATGAGGTATTTTGTGATTACTTGCGTCCGCTGATTGCAGACTACTTTGAATACAATACCCTGCATGACACCCCCACCTGGGCGTGGTGGGAGGCCTTCAAAGCAACGATACGGGGCAATATAACCTCCTATAGTATCCACAAGAGAAAGCTTAATGCAGCACTGCTGTCTGACCTAGAACGGGAGATACGCACGGGAGAACGGATACTATCCAAGCACACCGACGCGCTCGTGCTGCTCCGACTGCAGAAACTGAGGTACCAGTACAACTCCATCCTCAACGCAGAAGCGAGTCAACAGATCCAGGCACAACGAGGGGTGTATTACCACGAAAGCAATCGGGCAAGTGCGTTGCTGGCACGAACATTGCGAGCTAACAAGGTCCGGTCTCACATTACAGGTCTGAAGGATGTCAGAGGGCAATTGCAAAGACAAGATGCAGAAATACTGAAAATATGTAAAGAATTTTACCTAAAACTCTACCAAACTGATGGGATCTTCACACCAGCAGGGTTTGACAGCTTCACAGCGAATCTGGTCGGCCCCAAATTAACAGCAGTGCAACAGCGTCGACTGTCAGAGAAGGTCACCTACGCTGAGATACAGCTGGCCATGCGGCAGCTAGCCAAAGGGAAAGCGAGTGGTCCAGATGGTTTACCGGTTGAGTTTTATAATGCCTTCTCACGGGAGCTGCTTCCTGAGCTGTACACTTACTACACGGAGCTAAAGGAAGAATGTCCCGCGGTTGGGTCAATAGCGGCCACCACAATAGTGATCCACCCTAAACCAGGACGCGATGATCAGCAGATAGAAAACTATCGGCCCATATCACTTCTTAATGCAGACTACAAGATCTATGCCAAAGTCCTGACTAATCGCCTTAGTACAGTAATGGATACGCTAGTTCAACCGGACCAATGTGGATTCATGCCGAGCAGATCCACCACTGATAACGGCCGGCTGTTAGCGCACATATTGGAGAAAGCTTCACAGCTTGAAGACCCAGTAGTAGGGCTCGCATTGGACGCTGAGAAGGCCTTTGACCGGGTAGAGCTCCCCTATCTGTTCCAAACCCTGCGATGGTTTGGAATGCCGGAAGATTTCCTGACTAGTGTCCGGGTGCTTTACTCCCGACCCACGGCGAGGATCGCAGCTAACAACGGGCTTTCTTCAGAATTTCACCTGTCGAGAGGCACATGGCAGGGATGCCCCCTATCCCCCTTACTCTTTAACCTGGCTATGGAACCGTTGTTACTGAAAATCCGGCAATCCCCAAATATTGAGGGGATACACTTAGGAAAGTCCCAGATCAAACTATCGGTATATGCGGACGACCTTCTGCTTCTGTTGCACTCAGGCTCCCTGGAAGCGACCATGTCAGTTATTTCCGAATACTCCAACATATCCAGCTACAAGTTGAATTTGTCCAAAACTACAATCATACCGCTGAATGAACATGTCTCTAAAACCTTGCTACATAGTTACCCGTTCAAAGTCGAAGACGCGTCTTTCAAATATCTAGGGGTGACATATGGGACCACTCTCCTGGACACTGTTCGTAGATCCATGGGGCAGTGTGAGAGTATCGTTGACGAATACATAAGCAAATGGTCCCCGTTAAACCTAATTTGGTGGGGTAGGGGAGAAACCATTAAAATGATAATCGTTCCTAAAGTCTGTTACATCCTAAATATGGTCCCGACCATGTTTGACAAGACATTCTATACGAAGCTTGAGAAAAAATTAACATCCTTCCTCTGGCGCAACAAGCCGCCACGTATTGCGACATGGAAGCTTAAAGCCCCAAAGACCCGAGGAGGAATACATTTTCCCGATTTCTACTGGTATCACTTGGCGTCCCTATTAAAGCAGGGAACCGAATGGAGCGAGGAATCTATCGATGTAGCGGCCCCCGTTTGGTTGAAGATAGAGAATACTCTGAGCCATCCAGTCCCCTTGTGGATGCGCCTGGGAATGGAACCGCAGAAGACTGGAGTGGACAGCGAGATCATACGAAGTACCCAAATGGCCTATCAAGTGCTCAAACGGCATCTGGATGTAGACCTGGAATTCTCAGAATCCACAGTGATATGGCATAGCGAGAAGTTCAAGATAGCGGGCCGCAGCTTTCTATGGTTACCCTGGTTGCAGGCAGGAATCTACCGGCTCTAACACTTGATCTCTAACAAGGCCTATAAGTCCTTCCAAACTCTGCAGCAAGAATATAATCTGCCTGGCCGGTGTCTCTACCAGTGGTGCCAGTTGAGACACTGCTTGAGCAAGGCGGGAGTCTTGCCAATAGCACTAGGGAAAGACCGCCCCTTTCATCAAGGAGTACAAGAAATTAAGGCGGGTTCAAAGCTTATTTCCACATTTGTTGGAATTCTCAGAGAAGGGGGGAAGAAGCGCTGCTCCGGACTGCAGATGGTGTGGCAAGCGGAAACGGGACAGATGGAGGATTCTGACATATGGGCGGAGATATGGCAACGGCAAAGAAGTCTAACAAGATCAGCCTCGCTTACCCAAATGCTCTACTTCCTGACCCATCGAGCCTATCTCACGCCGGTGTGGGTTGCTAAATGGAGTGTACCACCGGACACGCGTTGTTGGAATTGCGGAATGGACACTGGCACCCTAGCTCACATGATATACTTTTGTCCCATGCTACGAGACTACTGGCAAACAGTCTGGGCTCACATTTCCCTATTACTGGGGCTGAACATCGAGCTAACATACCGTATAGTTATATACAAGTCACTTACTGGAATACCGACGCTGCCAGCACACAAGACAACAATCTTTGACTTGCTGCTAAGTCTCGCCCTAAAAGCCATAATGAGCCACTGGAAGAACTCTGAGAGCCTATCTGCTGCGTACTGGTGGAGCCTTGTCTGTTACCACTGTGCATGTGAGAAAGCCTACGCACTGCAGAAACCCACTTTCCTCTCCATGTTGAAGAAATGGGATACCCTTGGTCTATAAGTATCCTGCTAGAGTTGGTTGGCTGGCCTGCTGGGGATGATACTCGTCACTGCTGGATGGTTATTTACTGTTAGCCTAATTGTTCAAGTAATGCTTTATTTCGTACTCATACCTGATACTAATCATTACTGTTGAATTGGATGTAGTATAATAGGGGTGCATGCCAATGTTACAACACAGCGAGATTAATGTAGAATGTGGGCATGTAATCCTCTGGCTCATTTGGTATCCTGTTTTATTGAAATCCTAAATAAAGTGTTTAAAAAAAAAAAAAGAAATTTTATGCTTCATTTAGTAATCGTCTATTTTAATTTAATTTGATTAAAATCAATGTGGTGTACATACTGTATTCTGATGTGTAGTCAAATTTTAAAGTATATACAGTAACTCAGAGTGGTGTTATGTGGCGCACAAAAATTTAACCTTTCTTCAAAAGTTGCACAGCTGATATTTTATGCGCACACAGCCTACAGAAAATTAGAGGGAACATTGGTCCCAGCCCATGGCCTGCCCCTTCCCAGAGTGATCCTGCTCTGAATCATGAGGACAGTTGAAGTCTCCCACCAAATTGACCTGGTACTATGCTGATCAAGAAATTCTGTGGAGCGCACCCTCATGAAGAAATTATGGTCATACTCATTAGGAATGTATGCATTACTAGAAATTCATCATTGTACATTTTTGCAAAATGAAACACAAACCTCCCATGGGAATCCACTTCCCATTCAGTGACTTCTAAAGGAATCCCTCGTTTCACCAGAACCACCACCCACACTTTCGAGAGCTCGAGGAGGCACCATACACCAAGGCAACCCAATCCCTTCTAAGTTTAGTGTGTTCCAAGGCACTTAAAAAAGTCTCTTGGAGCATGGCCACCTGTGTGCCCCTGTGCTTTATGTTTTGGAGGATTTTAGTACGTTTAACAGGAGAGTTTATCCCCCCCCCCTACATTCCAGGTAGTAATTCACAAATTAAGTGACATTGTCCCACCTATTATACACTAATTTGTGCTGCTCAATCCAATTATTACCCTGGGTCTGCCCAGCCTTGACCCCCAAGTCCCCTATACCTCTGAATCCTTCCTGCAGTGCTACAAGGTTCCTCTCCCCCATCCTCTCTCCAATCCCAACTTCGAACTCCATTCAGAAAGCTCCATACCAGCCTCCATGCCAGACTCCCACTTCCATTCGTACCCTTCCACACTGTCCCCCATGCATTCCTCACTCAAGAAACCTCCCAACCTCAATATCCAGAACCTAACAGTTCCCATACTTCACTGCCATGAAGTATGTGGCATTTTCCGATGCAGCAGGGCTGCCTTGTCCCCTCAATAGAATTAATTCCCACAGCAACTGTCCCGCACTTGTCTCGCAGTCCCAGTTCACACAAACATGTCCCAACACATGTGAAGAATGAGAGGTTTCCCAAGGAGGCCCAATGTATACACCAAGAGATCTCAACAGGAGTCCAAGCCAATGACCTCCTGGAGGCTCCGCAACAGCTACTTCAATGTCCTCCAAGGCCTTAGGGGCTTGACGCCTTCTCCGTTATAGGCAGGTTGTTCAAAAACTTTCTTGCTGCCCCCACTTGTTCAAACACATGAGCAGCCCCCTCATGCTGCACTCTCAAAACTGCAGGGTAGGCTATGGTAAAGCTTATATGCCACTTAAAGAGCACCGCACAAGCTGGTGCAAACTCTTTTTTGCTTCACAACCACTGTTGCTAAATAGTCCTGGAACAATAAAACCTGCTGGTTGTCCAACCTCAAATCCATCCTTTTTTTGGAAAGCCTGCAAAAGCTGTATTTTATGTTGGAAGTTCAACAATCGAGCGATGATGACTCACGGCCTAGTATAGCCATCTATTATAGGCCTGATTCTGTGAGCATGTTCCTAATGGATCTGACCCAAAAGCGACTCCAGGCTTAATTCCTTGGGCAACCATGCTTAAAAGAGAGAGGATAAAGCATGATCTGACCATGATTCTGGCACTTCCACCATGCGCACATTATTTCAATGAGATCAGTTCTGCAAATCATCAACTTTGAGGAGCAGAACAGCTATCTGGGTCTGATGGGCCTTGAGCTCCTGTTCATGGCTCACTCTGAGTCCTCAAATGAGGAGACCTGCTCCTCCACTTCTTCCATTTTTCTGCCGATCTCTGCCATAGCCTCTCCCATAACTTCCAACTTCTGAAGCACCTGATCAAACTTAGGCTCCAACATCTTTACCACTTCACGCGCCAGCTCTTCATGTGCAGATTCTAGGCTTTCGGCACTCAAGGCGGCTGATGTCGTGGTCTCCATCTTGGATTTGCACCCAACCTTATCACTGTCCTTTTTCACCACTGAATGCATAATGCATTGCCCACTGGTATCGGATTTCTGCACACTGGGCCTGCTGGGATCATCTGGTTATGAAAATACTCCGAATCAGGGGAGGTAAAAGCCAGCAACAGTCAGACTATATAACACAGCCAGCAAGCAAGCAGAGGAGTATCCTCACTCGTTCACTGCATCACCTGACCCCCTGAACTCAATTTAAATTAAACACAATGCAATGAGTAGGCTCCAAGTGAATTCTGGAAGGTGGGAAGACTGACATCAAATGATCATACAATGAATGATGTGAGCATAGTGAGCCATAAAAAGTGAGTAAATCAGCTAGTTGTTAGTATAAGTAGCCCTGTGAGCCTCTATGAGGATCTGATATTCTAAATGAGATTTGTTGTCAATGTAACTTAGCTAAGAGAAGGATGACATAATCAGCCCAATGAGCACTGTAGAGCAGCTTAAAAAAGGTTTTGACAAGTTCCTGGAGGAAAGGTCTATAAACCATTATTAAAGATGGCCTGAGAAATCCACTGCTTGCCCCCAATACAAGCATTGTGTAAACTGTAGACCTGATTCCATCCCGCACTTCTGGGCCCTCTGTGTGTCCAGCTGGAAATGGACACAAAGAGGGAGTCATGATTCTGATCCCATGGGGCACATCTAGCCCTCCAGGATCTGAATCGCGAACAGGCCTGTATGTGCAGGCCGGGACCCCAATTCTATCTGACCTGAATGTACAGGCCTTCCCTGGCTAACTCAGTCAGAGCTCTTCAATGGAGCCATGGCACCATGGCATCCGGTTGCCATGGCACTGCAGTTCCATTGAAGGGCTGCGATCCCTGGCCGTCGGCTCCAGAAGTGAATTCCCTGCAGCCTGACCCTTGATCTATCCTCCTAAGGCCAGAGTCAGGCTGCAGGGAATGTCCTCGGCCCCAGGCTTGCCATCCCCCACTGAATAGGGGAACTTATTCTACCTCAGAGGTGAAATAAGTTCCCCGTGCAAGTCGCCGGCCCCGGATGTACATAGCAGACATTAGAATCGTCCCTGTAAGTCGGGCTGACGACTGTCCACTGCCCGCCCTAACGCCACCACTGCCCCTTCCCCGTACAAGTCATGAGGAAGGTAAACGGGACCAGGAAGAGGCACGAATAGCGGGGATGGACGTCCCAACGTGCCTCGGAATGACCCTGTGTGTGTCTTTTTGGGAAACTGCTAGGTACTTGTGATCTGGATTGGCTATTGTTGGAAACAGGATACTGGGCTTGATGGATCTTGGTCTGACCCATTATGGCATATCTTATGTTCTTATGTTCTAACTATGTTTTGTTATATTAGCTGGAGCTGCTTAAGAGAGGTCATTTTATGGGCACTGTAAAGGATTTTGTAGTGATCCATATGATTTAATGTAAATGCAAGTATGAGAAACTGAGGATCTTTCATCTTGTAAAAAGATTTATTTGAGAAAATTTAATGCAGCACATAGAAAGACAGTCTCGTAAATGCTGCAGTTTTGGCATCAAACCTAAGAACAGAGTCAAGATGAACCCCAAGGTGATAAGGAATTGTGCACTGCTACAAGAATGCCCAAGATACCGGGGGTGGAGGGATGGAAGAGATATCTTTCTAGCAAGCCAGATGGCTTTGCATTTGAATACGCCAAGCTCGAGTCTGTGTTGCATCAACCGTCTGACAAATGCATCAGTGCAGATATTTAAAGGACTGAGATTTGCGTGGTCTGAATTCAGTGCAGATATTTAAAGGACTGAGATTTGTGTGGTCTGAATCATTGCAGGCAACAGTTTTGATGTCATCTGTGTATCAGAAACTATTAACCCCAAAACTTTTAATGAGCATTGCAAGTGGGGCAAGGAACATATTAAACAGCATGGATACCATTATAGAACCTTGAGGGACATCACAAGGAAAAGAATGAGTTGCAGACAGCAGCCTACTGCGGCAAACTTTACATGTTCTCTCTTTGAGAAAGGAAATGAACCAGCCCAGGACAATGATCTCCAGACCTAATTCTTGAAGATAGGCAAGTAGAAGAGAGTGGTCTACTGTACAAGATCAAAAGTGACATTCATATCTAGCAACTTGATAATTTTCAACTTGCCCAGAGTCTGGGTATATGTAAATTGTGCTGTGGTCCGATGCCTAGGATTCAGTGCATGAATTTTTTTGATGTGATCAAGAAGATAGAGGAAGGCAATTTTCAAAAATTTTGGCAATAAAGGGAAAGTAGCTCTATATGTCAAAAGCAATATTAAAGCTGCTGAAATGCAGGGGACACGGTGAAAAGAAGAAGCACCGTGGATTGTGCTGGAAAGAGGAGATGGCACTGTCATCCATACTGGTGTGGTCTACAGGCTTCCAACTCAAAGCGAAGAAATAGACAAGGCTCCATTGGTTACCAATTCAAGCCAGAACCCAATATAAGATCATAATTATGACCTTCAAAGCCCTGAACAATCAGACCTCCACAGTCATCTCTGAGCTGATACACACCTCACCCCCCAATAGAAGCAGAAGATCCGCAGAAGTAAATACTCTGACAGTCCCGAAAGAAATAACGAGATGCACAAAGGCAACAACTAACAGAGCTTTCAGCATCTATGCCCCCAGAGCCTGGAATGTCCTCCCCCCAGACATGAGAGTTATCACCAACATAACCCAATTCAGGAAGGCTCTAAAGCACTACCTATTCACAAGATACTTTTTGGTGTAGACCCGATAGGGAAATACACTCATCATGTAAATAACTGTAGATACTTGACAATATAATAACTGTTGATGTTTTACCCTTGTTTATCCAAGTTTCAATCCCTGTTCAAATGTGAATACATTGCAGTTAGCCTGCAATGTATATGTTCTGTTTTGATGTACACCGCACTGATGTTAATAGCGCGGTATAAAAGAAATGCTAAATAAATAAATAGCGAATTGCTTGTTGATATTGCAAAGATAGCCACGAAGGGGGAAGTGATCATATTGGATGACTTTAATCTACCCAATGTGGATTGGAGTATTCCTTCTGCAAATCTGGAAAGAAGTAAAAAAATTGCGGATGCCTTCCAAGATGCGTTACTTAAACAAATGGTGGTGGAAACAACCAGGGAGAACTCCACGCTGGATTTAGTGCTCACCAATGGAGATAGTGTGTCGAATATCCGGGTGGGTGCCCATGTGAGCAGCAGCGATCATTACATGGTGTGGTTTGAGATAAAAGCCAATGTAGAATCCAATCACAGCTAGCTCATAGTCTTAGACTTCAAAAACCACTGACTTCAGTAAAATGGCCAAGTACCTGAAGGAGGAGTTGGCAGGGTGAGAGGGGATAAGGGAAGTGGAATTGCAATGGGCTAAACTAAAGGAGTCAATAAAAGGTACAACAGATACATACGTAAGGAAAGTAAATAGAAACAAGAGGAAAAGGAAACCTATTTGGTTCTCCAAAGTGGCTGCACAGATAAAGGCAAAAAACACAGCTTTCACAAAATTCAGAAGCTCGCAAACAGAGGAACACAGAGAAGAATACAAGATCAAACCAAAAGAGACAAAACGAGAAATAAGGAAAGCAAAATCAAAGGCAGAAGAAAAGATGGCTAAAGATGTGAAGTGTGGTAACAAATCTTTTTTTCAGGTATATTCGGGAGAGGAGGAAAATCAGAGGGTGAAATTGAAAGATTCAAAAGTGCTGGGAACGGATTGAAAAATATACAAATGGAAATGGAGTAGATAACCACACCATTCATAAAAGATGATATGTTAGAACAGCTTGCAAAACTGAAAGTGGACAAGGCTATGGGACTAGATGGGATACATCCCAGGATACTGAAAGAGCTCAGAGAGGTTCTTGCAGGGCCATTAAAGGATGTTTTTAATAGATCCTTCGAGATAGGAGAAATTCCAGAGGACTGGAAAAGGGCTGATGTGGTACCTCTTCAAAAAAGTAGTAGTTGGGAAGAAGCGACAAACTACAAGCCAGTAAGCCTTACCTCGCTGGCGGTAAAAGTAATGGAGGTGCTCCTGAAAGAGCAAATAGTGGACTTCCTCGAAACCCAACAGGTTACATGATCCAAGGCAATGTGATTTTACCAAAGGACAATCTTGCCAAACAAATCTGATTGAGTTCTTTGACTTGGTGACCAGAGAACTAGATCAAGGCCATGCGATGGATGTGATCTACCTAGATTTCAGCAAAGCTTTTGATACTGTTCCTCATAGGAGGCTTATCAATAAACTCAACAGCTTAGGGATGGGTTCCAAGGTGGTGAACTGGATCAGAAATTGGTTTACTGACAGATGACAGAAGGTGATGGTAAACGGAACTCACTCAGACGAAAGGAAGGTGATTAGCGGCGTGCCCCAGGATTCTGTCCTGGGACCGGTACTGTTCAATATATTTGTGAGTGATATTGCTGAAGGACTGAATGGAAAAGTCTGTCTTTTTGCAGATGACATGAAAATTTGCAACAGAGTGGACTACCCTAAGGGAGTGGAGAACATGAGGAAAGATCTGCAAAAGATGGAAGAATGTTCTATTGCTTGTCAGTTAAGATTTAGTGTGAAGAAGTGCAGCATCATGTACTTGGGAAGCAGAAATCCAAGGGAATTGTATGCGATAGGGTGCAAGAGATTGGTGTGCATGGACCAGGAGAAGGACCTCGGAGTGATTGTTTCTGAGGATCTCAAGGTGGCGAGACAGTGTGACAAGGCGGTGGCAAAAGCCAGAAGGATACTGGGATGCATACAGCAAGGAATTACCAGCAGAAAGGAAGAGGTACTAATGCCACTGTGCAAGTTGCTGGTGAGGTCTCCCTTGGAATATTGTGTTCAGTTTTGGAGACCATATCTCACAAAGGATATAAAAAGGCTGGAAGCAGTTCAGAGGAAGGCAACCAAAATGATTTGGAGCCTGCATCAGAAGACTTATGAGAAGAGACTTGAAGACCTAAATATGTACACTCTGGAGGAGAGGAGAGACAGGGGAGATATGATTCAGACTTTTAAATACTTAAAAGAGAAATAATGAACAAACAAACCTCTTCCAAAGACAGGGAAGCTGTAAAACTAGAGGGCAAAACATGAAGCTGCAAGGGGGTAAACTGAAAGGCAATGTCAGGAAATATTTTTCCACTGAAAGGGTGGTGGATACTTGGAATTCCCTCATAATGGAAGTGGTAGGAGCAAATACAGTGACAGAATTCAAAATAGCATGGGACAGACACTGTGGATCCCTTTATAGCAACAGGATAAAATCAAAATAAGCATGACTATCTCTTATATCTGAATAAGTAGGGGTGACCTACACGGAGCAGTGGGTACACCCCTAAACAAAGGCATGGGGAGGAATGACCTGCATGGAGCGGCAAGTGCACCAACTCTTGCCTCCTTGCTGGGCAAACCAGATGGACCATACTGGTCTTTATCTGCTGTCATATACTATGTTACTATATATGTTACTATGAAACAGGGTGAACATGAGCAATAATGGAGGCATCAAGTTTCGGTCTTTTTAGCAGCAGCTGAATTGAATCAATACTGATGCCAGGCTTGCATTTATCATAAGGAGAACACAAGGCAACAGACCATGCTGAAGGACTTTTATGAATTATGCCTGCATGGGATCAGCTGGGAAAGTGGAGGGGTTTGAAATAAATAGAACCTTTTCTAGATTAGGTGTGCAAGTGGGGTTAAAGGACTGCCACCAACTCCAGGTCCGGTGTAAGATATACAGGGGCTCCGAGCCAAAACTGGGGAGGGGCTCTGAAAGTCCACCTTCAGATTATGCCTCCAGATTGAGGTGGGTATGGGACTCCCTGTAGCATGGGGGTGAGGGCAGTTTCCCTGGTTGCCACCCCCTAATGCTGGCCCTGACTGACTCATAAGGTTATGAGGAGTCAGAGGGGGAAAGAATGGGTCATGACTAAGATCTAAGGTTCTAGTACAAGGGGCCATAATTTCCAAAGAGGAAGGTTCTGCAACCACTGGTAGGAAAGTAAATTCTTTCCTTAGCTCAGCAATTCCATCTTCAGGGAAATGGGGCAATGGCTGGTCTACATTCTGCTAAGGAGCAAGATTAGAAACTTAGTCGCCATGCTAGGAAGTTGCTGTGGCTGATTATCACGTGAATGGAGACATTTAGAATAATTTACGTAGATGCTCTCCTTACTGCTATTACCTTAATTGTTAGATCCTATCTGTCCTGTGCTACGTACAGTGTCAATGTATTTTGTGCATTCTTATTGAATTATTTATACCCTTTTGTTTTCAGCTACCGTAAACCACTTAACTATCATCCTGATAGGTGGTATATCAAATAAAGCTGATATCTGAAACCTAATAGCCTTTTGACAGCCTTTACACTCTGGGAATCATTTTAAAAGCCCTAATTATGATTTCCACATCTGAAAACACCCATTTAGACATTGAAAACACATGGACATCCCCTGAGCCATTTTAGAAAGCTCTGAATATACACACATTTGATGCAATCATGTCCAAGTCTCATGGGGGCATGCCAGAAGTGTGTACAAGGCGTTTAAAAAAAATACATGTGTACGGTCAATTTTAGATTACCGCTATATGTTTAAATCCATCAGCGGACAAGCTGTTTGGGGTGTTGCTGCTGCTGAATGTGTGAGTGCCACACAGATCCCATGACTTCCATCCTACAGCTTGCCACCCTCCCTGCCACTTCTATCTGGCAAAGGGTGGGGGGAGGGGGTGTTGGCACTCAGCTCAGTACGTTAACAATGAAAAAGTATACTCTTGAAGGAATATTTTTCAGAAAGAATTTCTATTACTTAAATGAAAGCATAAGTAAGGCATAAACAATATCAATGTATTACTCTTAAGGTAATAATAAAAATTAATAATTTCCATAATTTTGTTGCCTTGTGGTGATTATGATTTTTGCATGAATAGCTTCTGCTGCACACAGTTGATCATAAATTTGGACAATGGAAATTTTTGCACACGGGCTGAAAGTTTTGCACACAAGCCAGTTCATCCTTTAAATACTTTGAGAATTCATTATGTAATGATTTAAATACTGCTATCTTGTAATTTGTTCTGTGTCTCAATTGGAAGGCAGTGCATTAAGAGAGGATAAGGCCATAGTGGAGAGACTGAATTAATTTGTTGCTTCGGCCTTTACTCAAGAAGACATAAGAAAGTTACCCTTGCCAGAAATGATATTTAAAGGTGATGTATCAGAGGAATTGAAGCAAATCTCGATAAACATGGAAGATGTAGTACAGCAATTTGACAAACTAGCAGATCATCTGGAAGGAATGGTATACATCCCAGGGTGCTGAAAAAACTCAAAAAGGAGATTGCAGACCTACTACTAGCAAGCTGTGAATTATCATTAAAATCATTGATAGTACATGAAGATTAGAGTGGCCAAAGTAATGCCAATTTTTAAAAATGGTTCCAGGGGTAATCTGGGAAACTACAGATTGGTGAGTATGACATCATTACCAGGCAAAATGGTAGAAACTATTATAAAGAACAAAATTACTGAACATATAGATATGCATGGTTTAATGGGACAAAGCCAACATGCTATTTTTTTTGAAGGTGTGAATAAACAGGTAGATAAAGGTGAACCGGTTGATATTAGTGTATCTGGATTTTCAGAAAGCCTTTAACAAGATCCCACATGAGAGACTCTTGAGGAAGTTAAAAAGTCATGAGATAGGAGGCAATGTACTATTGTGGATTAGGAACTGGTTAAGAGATAGAAAACAGAAAGTAGGACTAAATAGTCAGTTTTCTCAATAGAAAAAAGTGTTTGTTGGAGTACCGCAGGAATCTGTGCTGGACCTGCAGCTTTTTAACATATTCATAAATTAACTAAAAATGGGAACCATGAGTGAGGTGATCACAGTTGCTGATGACACAAAATTATTCCAAGTTCTTAAAACGTAAGAGGATTGTGAAAAATTGCAGGAGGACCTTGATATATTGAGAGACTGGGCATTCAAGTGGCAGATGAAATTGAATGTGTACAAGTGCAAAGTTATGCATTTAGGAAAGAACAACACAAACTATGATTATATGATGCAAGGTTCCATGTTAGGACTCACCACCTAGGAAAAGTATCTAGACGTCATCGCGAATAATACCTTGAAACCCTCTGCCCAGTGTGCAGTAGCGGCCAAGAAAGCAAATAGAATGCTGGGAATAATAAGGAAAGGAATGGTGAATAAAACCAAGATATGGAGACAGGCCTGACAATCTACTTCCTGACACACTACCAAGAAACTCCAGGAGCTGCTGTCTCACCAGGAGTCAGCATTGACTCAAAGGTACACATCGCATTGCATATTATAATGCTTCTGTATCACTTCCATCTCTTTATTACCTAATCCTTCCCCCGATCTTTGTCTCCCATTCTTCCTTTTCTAAGATCACTGAGGAAGAAACCACTCATCTTCTCTCCTCCTCTAAACTTACTACCTGCTCCTCTGATCCCATTCCCACCCATTAAGCTCCATTTCCTCCACTCTTGTCCCTTCCATCTGTGATATCCTCAACCTATTGTTTTCTACCGCAACTGTTCTGCAGCCTTCAAGTATGCTGTGTTTACACCTCTTCTCAAGAAACCTTTTCCTT
Source organism: Ichthyophis bannanicus (assembly GCA_033557465.1). Taxonomy (NCBI): domain Eukaryota; kingdom Metazoa; phylum Chordata; class Amphibia; order Gymnophiona; family Ichthyophiidae; genus Ichthyophis; species Ichthyophis bannanicus. The sequence continues at coordinate 221,261,736 of CM066040.1, read as the reverse complement.
GATCTTACCTGTCCTTCTAATTATCAACCCATCTCTCTCCTCCCCTTTATTTCTAAGCTACTTAAATGTGCAGTTCACCGCTGCTGTCTTAACTTTCTCTCCTCGCAGTCCCTTCTGGATCCACTGCAATCTGACTTTCACCCTCTACATTCTACTGAGACGGCTCTTGCCAAAGTCTCCATTGACTTGATGCTCATCCTTCTTGATCTTTCTAATGTGACCATATCATGTAATGGTGGTAAGTTAAATAGTATGAGCAGGTTAAGCTAAGCTTACCCAGTTCTCTTCTTTGCTTGGCTCTTTCTGCTAGCATCTAAGGGGTATACAGGTGGGAAGGGGAAAAGGGCTTTTTTTGTCAGAAGGAAGAAGAGGGATAGCTAGTATACTTTAGGAGGGCTAGAGAGGCATACCCAAGGAGCATAGCATTCTCCTTCAAACCCTCCCTCACGTGTCTCCTTAGATATAAATTTCCATGTTAAGAACTCTTCTCCCTAGTCTTGAACATCGCTGGACCTCACTACCAGTGTTATGATACCAAGCCCCCCCCCCCCCCCCACTTTCACCACAGCATCAAGTCATCTCTCCCTACTACCTCTTGCCAGCATGATGCAGCCTGCTTCTGTTGGTGCTGGTGCTGCTGCAACTGGCAGGGGCGGCCCAAGGGGGGTGCGGGGCCATGTATGGAGATTAATTGTGGGGCCTCATTTTCATAGGGAGCCTCGTTTGCATAACTATTTGCATAATGTTAACATGCATTTTTAGTAAACATGCTTCTTAATGAGTGTCTGGATAAAGAAAGACTAATAGATCTCTACGTTACTATATTCCAGTGCCAACCGCCAGGCCCATTAGGAAGTACTATAAACACTGACCTTTTAGAACTCATAGCAAATCCACCATATCATAACAGCTCTGCCAGGACTCACAAAGCACCAAACCCTACCTATCAAAAGGCAACACTGCAAATATTAAACCAATACATCTCAGAGAATACCAATGCATCTCCTACTGGGGAAAGAGAACAAGTGACATGGTCAAATAGAAACTACATGAACAGAATACCTCAGCTTGGTTAAAATGCAGAATATAGACTGTCACCAAAGAACAAGGAATCACAATTTAGAAATAGGAAGACAATAATTAAACTGGGAACCCCAAAAGCCAAACTTGGGATGTACAACAACACTGGAGAAATAAAACTATAAATTAATTTTCCTCTTGTACTAAACAAAACACAAAAGATGTTAACAATGCACATTTCCCAGAGCTGATATATTCCAGTTAATAAATTCAAAATAAAAAAGTATTTTTCTACCTTTTGTTGCTTGTGCATTTTCTTTTCAGTTGCAATTGCTCCAGTCACTTTCTTCTGGTTTCTTTGTGTCTTCTGCGAGCTATCCATTTTCCTTTCTTCTCTTTTAGATTTTTTTCCAAATTTTTTCTCTATATCTGCTTTAACATACTGATCTTTCCCCTTTTTGCTCTTTCCTCCATTTCTTTCCTTATTGCTTTATCATCCACTCAAATTTCACCCTTCCATTCTCAATCTACACTTACTCTTCCAATACCCGGCCCCTCGTAGACTTTTCTTCCCTCCCACACAAAATATCTTTTCCCCTCTCCATTCTCATTTCCCATCCCTTTCTAGTCCTCCCCCAAAATCAGCTCCTGTATAGTTCTAGACCCACCCAGCATCTGCCCCCTTCTAGTCCCAGTCTCCCAAGCTTCCACATCAGCCCATTTCCAGTCCTAGCCTCCCATATGCTGTTTTCCAGTTCCATTCCAGCCCCCCCATCAGCCCATTTCCACTCCAAGCTCCCCATCAGCCCATTTCCAGCCCTTTGCCAACTCCCATCAGCCCACTTCCAGTCCTATTCCAGCCCCCATCAGCCCATTTCCAGTGTCCTATTCCAGCCCATCACCCATTTGCAGTCTACGTTCCCCCCATCAGGCCCATTTCTAGTCCTATCCTAGCTCCTCATCAGCCCATTTCCAGTCCTAGCCCCCATATGCTCTTTTCCAGTTCCATTCCAGTCCCTCATCAGCCCATTTCCTCCACACTCCCCCATCAGCTAATTTCCAATCCTAGCCCCCTCGTCAGCCCACTTCGCCCTATTCCAGCCCCCATAAGCCCATTTCCAGTCCTAATCCAGCTCTTCATCAGCCCATTTCCAGTCCAAGTTCCCCCCATCACAGTCCATTTGCAGTCCTCCCCCATCACAGCCCAATTGTAGTCCGTTCCCCCCATCACAGCCCATTTTCAGTCTGTTCTCCCCCCCCCCCACCACAGCCCATTTCCAGTCTGTTTCCCCCCATCCCAGCCCAATTTGTCCGTTCCCCCATCACAGCCCATTTCCAGTATGTTCTCCCCCCCCCCACCACAGCCCATTTCCAGTCTGTTCCCCCCCACATCACAGCCCATTTCCAGTCTGTTCCCCCCCCCCCCCCCCCCCACATCACAGCCCATTTCCAGTCTGTTTCCCCCGACCCAGCCCATTTTCAGTCCGTCCGTCCCCACCATCACAGACCATTTGCAGTCCTAATCCAGCTCTTCATCAGCCCATTTCGTCCAAGTTCCCCCCCATCACAGCCCATTTCGTCCATTCCCCCCACCATCACAGCCCATTTGCAGTCCTATCCCCCCCCCACCATCACAGCCCATTTGCAGTCCTCCCCCCATCACAGCCCAATTGTAGTCCATTCCCCCATCACAGCCCATTTCCAGTCTGTTCTCCCCCCCCCCACCACAGCCCATTTCCAGTCTGTTTCCCCCCATCCCAGCCCAATTTGTCCGTTCCCCCCATCACAGCCCATTTCCAGTCCGTTCTCCCTCCCCCCCCCCCCTACATCACAGCCCATTTCCAGTCTGTTCCCCCCCCCATCACAGCCCATTTCCAGTCCGTTTCCCCCCCCCCATCACAGCCCTTTCCAGTCTGTTTCCCCCATCCCAGCCCATTTTTCAGTCTCCCCCCCATCACAGCCCATTTCCAGTCCGTTTCTCCCCCCCTCACAGCCCAGTTCCAGTCTGTTTCCCCCCCCCCATCCCGTCCTAGCCGCCCTCCCCCCCGAATAGCCCCGCGCCGTCTAAGGGGCTGCAGAGGGAGCCGGGGAAGCCCGCGCGAGGCCCCGGCTCCCTCTGCACAACCCGCCAGCGTGAAGAACCTTTACCTTCCCGCTGGCGGCTGTTTCAATGAAGCCGCGAATGCCGGGAAAGGTTAAAGGCAATGCCCTTTAACCTCTCCCAACAAAAATATCCCTCTTCAGTGATAAAACACTAATCAAAATAATAGAATCACCAAACACTGCCCCAGAATATATCTCAAAAAAAGGAAATAATTTTTTGTCAGATATCACCGCAGCAAAGCATAGATTGAACACAATACTTCCATGCGGCTCAATCCATTTTATTAACCAACAAAATTAGTATTTCATAAAAAGACTTAGCTCAGTCCGGTAATAATTCTTTGAAGTCCTTGCACGACGTGCACGTTTCGGGAATTCATTCCCTGTGTCAAGTGCTCTTCATTCCATAGCTCAAACAACCGTCGGAGAACGCCACAAGTCCACAATGGCCCCCCCGGGGAGACCCATTGTCTCCTGCCGGGATTTGGTACTTGAACCTTTATCACAGTTTTGTGATGTTTTTTTGCAGAAAGAGGCGATAGCAGTCCGGTCCTTCATACGGGATTCTGCTCATTTTTTGCAACAATTGCATGCATTGATTCTACCTGTCTGGGACTTTCATATGGTCACGCTTGATGTCTCAGCCCTGTATACAAATATAAATCAGATTGAAGCACTGGATATGCTCACCTCAATGTTTACATGTGCACCCTCTCGCTTGCCTAAACAGTTTTTGTTAGAATTAATTACGTTTGTTTTGACCAGGAATTATTTTCTGTCTGACGGTATATTTTACCAACAAATTTTTGGTATAGCAATGGGGGCAACTGTGGCCCCCTCCATTGTAACCCTATATATGGGTGCCTTCGAAGAGAACTACTTATATGGATCTTATTATTTCAAATGGATCCCTTTTTGGAAACGTTTTCTGGACGACGTGTTTTTCCTTTGGACAGGCCCTTTGACTGAATTACACCCGTTTTTGGACTGGTTAAATGCTTTAAAATCCAATTTAACTTTTACTGCCCATATTTCTGACCAACAGATAGCCTTCCTGGATATTATGGTATATAAACAAAGTGACCATTTTCGGACTGCTTTGTATCGCAAATCGGTGCAACGGAATAGCCTATTGAGTTATCATAGTTTTCATCCTAGACCTCTACGTAATGGTTTACCTTTTGGTCAATTTTTGCGGCTCCGCCGCATTTGCTCCTCAGTGCAGGATTTTAAACATCATGCGGCTGATCTTAAGACTCGCCTCTTTTGTAGGGGATATCCTTTTTAAATAGTCCAACTGGCTTATAAGAGAGCCCTTCATGTACAACGTGAATGGCTGCTTGCTGAACGGCCCGGCACTGTTGCGGAAACATCGCATGATTTCTTTGTTGGTGTGCTTCCATACACTACATTGAGCGCTGACATAGTCAGAATTTTGAAAAAACATTGGTCACTTTTAGCTTTACATGATTGTTTTCAAAAACCTTTGATGATTGCTTTCTCTCGTGGAGCGAACTTACGGGACCATCTTGTGCGATCTACACCCCTAGCTGACAGATTACTTACACCATCTCTGCAACAAGGGGGGCATTCTACATGTGGCACATGTGTATACTGTGTCTCGTCACTTACGGGTCGGGAATGGGTCTCTCCTACAACTGGGATGTTGATCAAGCGGCGTTGGCAGATTGATTGCACTTCAACTTTTGTTGTATATATCATTATCTGCCCTTGTCCCTTACTTTACGTTGGCAGAACTATCCGAGCCATTAAGACCCGTTTGGCTGAGCATGCCTCCCGCCTCCGTCATGAAGTCATTTCAGCCCCCATTGTGGAACATTGTCTTGCCTTTGGTCATTCCTTTGATTGTTTGCAGTGGTCAGTCATTGATCACGTTCCCATGGATCCAAGGGGGGGTAATCGCGCTATGAAACTTCAAAGATGTGAACAACAATGGATTTTTAAACTCCAGACGGTAATGCCCTCTGGTTTAAATAAGGAAGTTGAATGGCACAGCGTGATGTGATCTCCACCTCTATGACCCAGGGCTTCCCCTGATTGGTGGGGCGGCTCTGTGTGTTTTTATTGGTGGGTGAGATATGGCTTGCTAGGTTTTTTAACCAATGCCTGAGTATCATTTGCCCTTTAAGAATCAGCTGGGTTTGTTCCCGGCGTTCTCCGACGGTTGTTTGAGCTATGGAATGAAGAGCACTTGACACAGGGAATGAATTCCCGAAACGTGCACATCGTGCAAGGACTTCAAAGAATTATTACCAGACTGAGCTAAGTCTTTTTATGAAATACTAATTTTGTTGGTTAATAAAATGGATTGAGCCGCATGGAAGTATTGTGTTCAATCTATGCTTTGCTGCGGTGATATCCGACAAAAAATTATTTCCTTTAACCTCTCCCGGCATTCGCGGCTTCATTGAAACAGCCGCCAGCGTGAAGGTAAAGGCTCTTCATGCTGGCGGGCTGTGCAGAGGGAGCCGGGGCCTCACGCGGGCTTCCCCGGCTCCCTCTGCAGCAGTCCATTGAGCGAGAATGTGGTTCGCGCGGGGCCCCCTGAAGCGCGGGGCCCTCTGAAGCGCGGGGCCCTGTGCGAACAACTTTCTCGCTCAATGGACGGGCCGGCCCTGGCAACTGGTACAACCCATCTCCCCAATGATCCCCATTGTATGGGGCAACCGAACATTTATCTTCTCCAAGGAATCCTTATTCTCATGGCCAAGAATCCTTATCCTGATGACCTCACCCAAAACTGTCAGCAAAGTTCTTACACCCATCCAGAGATGTAAGGCGAGACCAAACTACCAATAACCTCTGTCCAAGCTTCAGATAGAACCACTTAACACTAGGTCTATACCCAGTAACGCCAAGCACATTTAAATTATAGGCAAATGAGCTGTGCGTATTAAAATAGCATGTTACTATTTTCTGTGCCTGATGCAGGGAAACGCGTAGAGGATATGTAACCAGCCAAAGCGCCAATATCTCTACGCCTGGGTCTGTGGAGGTTTAAACATCTTGCACATACCCCCGACAGTATTTTTATGGCATCAGGGAAAGCCCCCGACACCTTCCCCTGACAAAAACCGAATCCCTCGTGACACAACAGCCCAAATCCCCCTACCCACCCAATTAAAAATGATCCTGGTGGGACACCGGCCCCAATTCTCCCCACCTACCCAATTAAAAATGACCCTCGTGGCCAAGCGGCCCTGAACCCCCTACCCCCCTCCCGGTGCTTTTACAATGGAGTGGAAGTGTTGCCCACATAATCCTGCTCCTGTGCAACCATCTTGAAAAATGGTGGTGCCTGGCCCAGCGTGATTCATCCTGGGATGCGCCAGGTGAGGTCAGAACGCCATACAAATTTGAAAATGCCTTATATGGCAGTCTCACCCCACCATGTATAATGATAGCATAACCCTTCACTGTAATCCAAATAGTTAACTGTTTATTCCAAGTTATACTTACCCTTGTTAAATGTAATTTAAGATAGTTCCTTTGTAAACCACTTTGACTATATGATAAAGAGGTATAGAAAACCTGTTAAATTAAAAATAAAAAAATTAAAAAAAATTACTGATACCTGCAATGTTCAAAAAGCTGATTTACATGGCTAAAAATCCCTTTACACATGAAAACCACATTTCAAAATGACCCTCCCCTTGTGTTAGGACACAAGAATTATTTTCTCAAAGAGCTGAATGTTCCTGGAAGATGAAATGGGGCAGACAATACTAGAGCTTCTGAAGCTACTATTACATCGCAATCCAGCAGAAGGTAAAAGCTCTAATCTCATAAAGGAATAAATTAATTAAAAAAGAAAAGCTAATTTAGTCCACAAATTAAGTTTTATAAATACAGTACGCATATTGGGCACAAGTAGTTTCAAATATAAAAATGTAGACTCAAGACATTTGGTCTTTCATTTACAAAACCTATAAAAATAATCACATTCTGTCTATCCAGGTAACACTGACACTTTGTGGCCACTGCTGGTACTGCATCTCACTTTTCTTGGCCCACAAATAGGCAGAAATCCATGAGTATGTGGAGCTCAGTGACAGGACACACAGTGGAGAGGGCCGGTGTAAGTGTATTAGGTGACCTAGACAAATGCTGAGCCCTGTGCCCTCCCCCCTCCAACACTTTTGACAATACTGTGCATTGGTATAAATACAAATCATCATTTACTGTATTTACTAGATATATTTTACATTAAAAAGGAGAACATAACTATTTAAAAACAGCATGCAGATACTGTAAAAATGACCTTCAAAGTAATCTTCTAAGAGAAAAAAAATCACATTTGTGATGTCTATATTTACATGCACTGCTTTGTTGCCAACCAAATCAATTACTGAGAACTTGGCTGAACTGATGTATTGTACGTAGAAAACCTGTCATAACAAAAAAACACTAACTTTCAGGATTCGCACAGCGGTAACCTTACCTATGAAAATGCAGCATGCAAATATTATATTCAGCCTAGAACAACAGTTCACCTGTACTGAAAAACAGGACAAGTCAGACTACTAAATATGCCTACACACAAACTACTCGCCTGCATAAGTTTACCACATGTCTCCAATTTTCTGAGATTGACCCCAATTTTAGAGCTGTGTTCCCAACTTCCACTTGTTTGGCAGACTCTTGTTCCTGATTCCAGCAATGAAGTTAGAGGGGGTAGAACGAAAAATTATTTTCAATTTAATGATTGTCAGTTTTTAGAATATATAGCCATTATCTTTATATTTTGCACAGTATGGGGGAAGTGCATCATTGTTTCTAGTCCTCTGGTGATTTGTCTGCTTGGAAATGATCTTGTTGCTGTCATGCGATGGATGGGGGGTGCAAGGTAATGACTCCTCTTTTTTCTCCTCCACACCTTGTTGCTCAAATCTGAAACTAAGAGGCCCCTTCCTCCTCCACCCCCCCCCCCCTTCCCACCACACTTTGAGTAAGTGTCCCAAATGTGCCTCAAAATATCTGGTAACCTTATGCCAGCAAAATCCCCAAAACCCCTCACGAGAACAGAGTATGGGGTCACAAATTAAAAATAGGAATGTGCAGACAAAAACGATTATCTGGAAACCCCAAGAAGCCAAAAGCTGTATATAGTACAACGCCAGAGAACTTCAACAGATATGTATTCCTTCCTGTACTGTGCAAATGCATAAGAGGTGCGTGTTCCAAAAGTCGGCACACTTCTATCACTGAACTGAAAATAAAGGTTTTATTCCTACCTTTGTTGTTCGGACATTTTATTTTTGTAATCACATTGGCCTGGTCGTCTTCTTCCTCCTGGTTTTCTAACTCCTTTTCCAGAGTGCATTTTCTGTTCCTTCTGTCTTCCTCATTTCCTCCTCTGTCTTCGATAGCTCCCTTTCATCTCATTTTTGCTTCTCTGCCTCTACTCATAGCTAGATTTTGCCTCTATCTTGCTTTTTCAATCTCCTGGTCCCAAGCCCTTACCCTCCCCTGTGTTCCTTTTCCTCAAACTGTGACTCTTGAGACCCTCTGGATGGCAGTTGTTTCCCTGGAGCAATCACAGTCTAACTGTATGACTCAAATCTTAGCAGTGATAACTGGATAAATGTATATATGTACCTCTGTTTGAGGAGGCGTTCTTGAGAGTATAGTTAGGCCCAGGTATCATTTACAAGCAGGGTTCAGAGAAATGATGGGTCCCCAAAGAGCAGGTAGAAGTGAATGTGCAGGACTCAAAAGGCAGGCAGAGCTAGAGTTTCAATGCATGGATGAGACGATGGTGCAAGAAAGAGGGTTTGGGATTTGATAGGAACTGAGCAGCATTCTAGAGAAGGGGGGACATTTCTGAAGGATGGGCTCAACCTTAACTAGGGTGGAACCAGGTTGCTGGCATTAACCCTTAAAAAGGAAATATTTTAAGCTAGATAATAGGGGAAAGCCAACAGTTGCTCAAGAACGCATGGTTCAGAAGGATGTATCCTCAAACAATATTAACAAAAGAGTGACGTTAGGGCATCCTGATAGGGTGGTTCCAGTAAAGATAAAAGTTAAGTATAGAGCAGACAAAGCTAAAAGATTGCAAATTACCCTTGTCAACTGATTGATTGTTAATATGAATAAAATACAACCTCTAAAATGCTTGTATGCAAATGCTAGAAATCTACAAAATGTATTTATTTATTTAGCAATGCTAAAATGGAAGAGCTAGAATATATAGCACTAAATGAAAGATTAGATATAATTGGCATCTCGGAGACCTGGTGGAAGGAGGACAACCAATGGGATATCGTGACACCTAGCTACAAACTACATTGCAATGGTAAGGTAGATCAAATTGATGGAGAGATTGTGCTATATGTTAGAGAGGGCATTGAGTCACACAAAATAAAGGTTTTGCAGGAAAGAAAACATGCTGTAGAATCTCTATGGATAGTGTAATGTAGTGGATCTTCCAGAAGCTATGGATCTGGGTGAAGCTGAAGAAAGTGTGTCTGAAACTAACAGCATAGAAAAGCACATGGCCCAGGGTTGCCATGAGCAACGTAAACAAAGAGTGTCACGAGGGGAGAGAACACGCCCAAACTGCAAACAAGCCCCGAGCTCAGTGTGTAATGAGAGGCAGCTGGATGAGGGCAGGGTGCAGTTAAGCCCTAGGACACACGCACATAAAAATTACTCACCTGAGGATAGGGGGAGAACAGCAAAAGGGAGAACAAGGAGAGCAAGAACAGGAACAGGAAGGAGAGGACTCAGAACCAGGAGGAGTCTCAGCAGGAGAGTTGATGAGAGACCCAGCTGCAGGACTGAAGGAAGCCTTGGTCGGAGGACTGGTTGGGGAACCAGTTGGAGAAAGGGACCAGAGGAAAGTGTCCACGTTGAAAGCTGCAGGTCCAGTGAAGCAGAGACGTCCTGGCCAGAGGACATTTATATGTCAGAGAGAAAGCAAAGGGTAAAAGGCAGGAGAACGCAGCCGTGCTATGAAAGCCTTATTGACCCAGCTGTGCTGAGAAGCTCCTGTGTGAGAAAGCCGGAAGGTAGGCTGTATAAACCTTATAGCAGAGAAACTGAATGTAAACGTTTTCCCTGTGACTGCCAGAGTTTGTGGGGCTCTCCTATAGCAAACTCCAGTATATGTGGTAATCTTCCACCCTGCTCTGTAGCAACGGGGGAAGGGAAGTCTCGAGGCAGTGAAGAGAGACTGTTCTTTGGAGGGACGTATAATAATCCACAAGAATACTTAGCTGGGGGTGAGTGTGAAGAAATGGCAATAGAATTTCTTATGGAACAAACCCCAGAAGAAGAAATGGATTGTACGCTGTCTGTAGCAGACCATGTCACGTCTCTATGCTAGAATAGTTGTTTAAGAGTTTTGGTGAAACAGCACTGAAAGCAAGAGAGTTTGCCTTTGAGAAAAGGGACTGCTGCAGTTACGTTTGTGTTTAACTAATTGTTTATGTGAGCTGAAGATAGAAGCTGTTTCTGTTCCTGTTTTGTTTCATTTTTGGTACCAGAAGTATGGTCATTTTTGTTCTTGTTTTTCTTGCAATGAATCCACCTGGAAGGGGAAATAAAATCCTGTCTTTTGCCTAACTCCACTCAACTACAACTCATTCCTTGCTTAGTAAGAGGGACTACAATATCCAGAAGGCAGTGCAGGGCCAACTGCACTATCCTTCTTGTTAGGTTTGGACATGCCCAGGCTGACCTACCCCCATGCTTTTGCCTCTGGGGAGGGTTACTGGTGACTATAGAAATCCCATGTAAAAATGGGAAGGCACTGAGGGGATGGGGGTGCTACCATCCGCCTGGCCAAAATGAACACATGGGTGATAAAATGCTGAAAGAAATCAAGGAAGCCAGCAAAAGTTACAATTACCCTGGTATCGACTGGGTCAATGTCGCAGCAGGACATGCTAGAGAGATAAAGTTTTTAGATTAAATAAATAGCTTTCTCTTGGATCAACTGGTTCATGAATTGACAAGAGAGGAAGCTATTTTTGACCTAGTCCTAAGTGGAACAGAGGATCTGGTGCAAGAGATAAGGCCACTTGGCAATAGTGATCATAATTGCATTTGATTTAATAAATGGAAGGAGAACAGCAAGGAAATTCACAGTACTACCTTTAAACTTTCAAAAGGGAGACTATGATAAAATTAGGAAAATAGTTAAGAAAAAACTAAAAGGAGCAGCTGTAAAAGTTAAAAGTTTACATCAAGCATGGGTGTTGTTTAAAAATACTATCTTGGAAGCCCAGACCATATGTATTCCATGCTTTAAGAAAGGTAGAAGGAAGGTCAAAAAAACAGCCAGCATGGTTTAACGGTGAGGTCAGAGAGACTTGTAGCCAAAAAAAGCATCTTTTAGGAAATAGAAAAAGGATCCAAATGATGAAAACAGGAAACAGCATAAGCAGTGGCAAGTTAGATGCAAGGCATTCATAAGGCAGGCAAAGAGAAATTTTGGAAAAAAGCTTTCCGTGATAGCAAAAACACAGAATAAAACTTTTTTCAAGTACATTTGTAGCAGAAAAAAACTGTGAGAGAGTTAGTTGGACCATTAGATGATAGAGGGGTATATAAGGGATGCTAAGGGAGGGCAAGGCCATAGTGAAGAGGCTGAGTAAATTTTTCTGCTTCAGTCTTTACTGAAGAAGATGTAGGAAACTTACCCAAGCCAGAAATGATATTTAAAGGTGATGTATTAAAGACGTTAAAACAAATTTTGATAAACCAGAAAGATGTATTACAACTATTTGACAAACCATAAAGTAGCAAATCACCTGAACCAGATGGTACACATCCAAGGGTGCTGAAAGAACTGAAATATGAGATTGCAGACCTACTATTAGTATTCTTTGAACTATCATTAAAATCCTCTGTAATACCTGAAGATTAGAGAATGGCCAATGTAACACCAATTTTTAAAAAGGGTTCCAGGGGTGATCCGGAAACTACAGATCAGTAAACCTGACACTAGTACTGAGCAAAATGGTAGAAACCATTATAAAGAATAAAATTACTGAACATATAGATAGTCATGGTTTAATGGCAAAAAGCCAATATGGGATTTAGCCAAGGAAGATCTTGTTTTACTAATCTGTTATATGTTTTTGAAGGTGTGACTAAACAGGTAGATAAAGGTGAGCCAATTGATGTAGTTTTTTCTGGATTTTCAGAAAGCCTTTGACAAGGTCCCTCATGAGAGACTCTTGACTAAAGTAAAATGTCATGGGAAAGAGGGCTGTATACTCTAGTGGATCAAGAACTGGTTAAAACCTAGAAAGCAGAGAGTAGGGCTAAATGGACAATTTTCTCAATGGAGAAAGGTGAATAGTGGAGTACCCCAGGGATCTGTGCTGGGCCTGCTGGTTTTTAACATATTCTTAAATAATCCAGAAATGGGATTAATGGGTGAGGTGATCAAATTGCAGATGACATAAAATTATTCAGTGTTGTTAAAACATAAGAGGATTCTGAAAAATTGTAAGAGAACCTTGATATATAGGAAGACTTGATTTCCAAATGGGAAATGAAATTTAATGTGGACAAGTGCAAAGTTATGCACCTAGGAAAGAACAGCCCAAACTACGGTTACACTATGCAGGATTTCATATTAGGAGCCACCATCCAGGAAAAGGATTTAGGCGTCGTTGTGGATAATACATTGAAGTCCTCTGCCCAATGCAGCACGGCCAAGAAAGCAAATACTTATTACTGTAGCCAGTCTCTAGCAATCTCTACATCATTAGCAACTGTTTTCAGTATCTAGCAACTATTGCACTATAATTACTGTTGTTAGTAGCCTTACATGTTGGTCGAAGTGCTATCTCGCTGCTGACAGTAATTTCATCCATAGTCATTGTATGATCCTTTACTATTATCATTTAATACAACACATTTCAAACAAACATGGATCTCACAAAGTACCAATCCTACCTTATCACCATACTAACCATTCACCTAACTCAAAACATCTACGCTCTCAAACCAAATCCTACAGCATACAACACCATCCCCATCATTCACAATCCATACAAAACCACACCACAACCATACTCACACACACTTAACCAGACACACCGTCCCAACTCTCCCAGACACTCAAGACTAATACAAATAAATCTCGTACAAGTCAAACCTATAAACAGATCTCCTGAAACAAACACCATCAGAAAATTCATCCTCATAAATGCAAGATCCATATGAAATAAAATACCAATAATTAATGACATAATCACTGATGAAAAACCTGATATCCTTCTCATTACAGAGACTTGGCTCGCACCCACAGACACAATCCTCCTAAACCAACTCAACACACATCAATATGACCTTTTCAACTGCCACCGAGAAGCAAAAAGGGGAGGCGGAGCCCTTATCATCACCAAAAAAGAGCTCAAATACTCACTAAAAAATGTGAACAACATAGACGGCATGGACATCATAAATATAGAAAACAAAACCCTTGCACTGTCCCTCATCTACAGGCCCCCCTCAGCTGACCACAAAAATCTCACCCCCATCCTAGAACTTGCATGTACAGCTACACAGAGAAAACCACTTATTATATTAGGTGATCTGAACCTTCCATCACTCAACCCACAACACACAATCAACTTTATGGATTCCATGAAAGAAATGGGTTACAACCAAATCATACAGACATCTACACATACAAAAGGTAACGCTCTAGACCTTGTATTCATTCCCACCCCATTTAATAAACACCAACTACAATCCTCACCTCTTATTACGGAAGTACCATGGTCAGATCACCACCTAATAACCTTCAATTTACTCTCACTATCACACACCAACACTGAAAATACTCCAACACCTTATAAATCCCGCTTTACACACTTCAACAAAGACACCTTCCTAGACACCGTATTACCTAACCTTATAAATAACACAACAGAAGTCAACACCATAATAGACCAATGGAACTCAACAATAAAAGAAGCAGCAACTCCCACTCAAGGTCCCCAAAAACAATTCACAAAAAGAAAGTCAGAAAAATGGTTCAATAGAGACCTCTCTAATATAAAAAAGCAACTAAGAAAACAAGAAAAACGGTGGAGGAAATCTAAAACAAGCAATAATAAAGCGCAATACCTGAGTCTTCTCAACAAATACAAAGACACTATTAACAGATCGAAAAGAGAATACCACACAAAAGTCATAAATATGGCACTCAATCGACCGAGAGAATTATTTGCAATTATAAAAACACTAACAAAAACCCAAACTCCAGAGCCTGAACAATCAACGATAAGCGCACAAACTCTTGCAACTCATTTTGCTAACAAATTAAAAAACAAATCATCTAGCACAATCATAACTATACCCACGGACTTAAAACCAACCAACATATGGATAACCTTTCAAGACATTGAGCAAAAACACCTCCTCAATATCATATCAATGATCAACACCACTACCTCCCCCCTAGATCCATGTCCAGTATCATGGATAAAAAACACCAAAACTGAATTAGCTATCCATATACAAAATATAGTAAACCAATCACTATCCCAGGGCATCATGCCAGATGCCCTAAAACTCACATCCTTACGCCCTATAATAAAAATAATAAACTCAATCCTACAGACCCAAACTCTTACAGGCCCATAGCCAGCATACCGTTTATTGCCAAAGTAATAGAAAAAATCATACAGCTCCAACTACAAGATTTTATCGACACACATGCACCACTTGATTCACACCAATTCGGCTTCCGCCCATCACACGGAGTCGAAACTTTGCTAATAACACACATGGATGACCTCATAAAAGGCGCTGACACATGCAACCAAGGTTACATCCTCATATTCATTGATATAGCTGGTGCCTTTGACAATGTCCACCACAACACACTCATTAACAGACTCCTAAGCCTAGGAATAGGAGGAACAATTCTACAATGGTTTATATCATACATCACAAACCGATCGATACGCGTTAAATTAGGCCAAGACACCTCTGAGCCATTCGTACAAGGACAAGGTATTCCACAGGGCTCGGCCCTATCGGCCCTCCTTTTCAACTTGTATCTTCAACCCATCACAAATATATTTAAAAAACAAAGTCAACCACTACATATACACAGATGATATCATGCTCACTCAACCAATAAACACAAATAATCCCACCTACCAGAACTTACTAGACTGCATCAGCGAAGCAAATACTGGCTAGAAAATAATAACCTCAGCATCAACCTAAAAAAAACTGAAGCAATGTTCGTAACAAGAAAACCAGATACTACTCTCCCTGAAACAATAACAATTAACGACACAATAATCCCAATCAAAAAGGAAGTAAAATACCTAGGCATCATAATAGATCACGCACTTAGTATGCTCCCTCACATAAAACAAACCGTGAAAACCATATTCTATAAACTTAAGACCATTCAACACCTACGACCAATACTAGACACACGTGACTTCAGATCTGTTATCAGCACACTCATCACTCCACACTTCGACTATTGTAATAGTCTACTTATCGGCCTCCCTCTCACAAATACCAACTTACTCCAACGAGCTCAAAACATCTGTGCTCGAGTAACAGCAAAAGCCCGCCTCACTGACCACATAACTCCCATCCTCGCCGAACTACACTAGCTTCCCATAAATAGTAGAATATCATACAAAATACTCTTAACCACATTTAAACTTATCAACGGCATATCACCCTCACATCTAACCACTCTAATACATGCTCCAAAAGAACATAGAACCCGCAGACAAAACGCAACCCACTCACTAGACATAAAAAAATCCATTTGAAAAACAAAAAAAACCACAAGCTCAAGAGCATTCACATATGCAGCCCCCACCCTATGGAATAAACTCCCACTAAGCCTCCGCAAAATAAAGGATCTCCAGACATTCCGGAAAGAACTAAAAACATATCTGTTTAAAGAACACTTTATAAATCTTAATGAACCCCCCCATCCCCCTCACCACACCTCCATAAAAATCCTCCTTAACCACAGATCAAAAAGCCACAAACCTCAACACACTTAGGAAAAAAACAACCCTTAAACACCACGATTAATAATTGACTAATGTAAATATTAGACTGATGTAAATAGTTACAGCATTTGTATAATTATATGTTCCATGTTATTGTTCATGAAAAGTTAATTGTACATAGTTTGAAAAAAATTACGATGTTCCATGTAAAACCATGTTCATTATGTTAATTGTAAACCGCCTTTGATCTTGGGAAAAAGCGGTATAGAAGAAAAGCATAAATAAATAAAAATAAAAATAAATAAATAAAAAATACAATGTTAGGAATCCTAAGAAAAGGAATGGAGAACAAAACCAAAGATGTAATAATGCCTCTGTATTGTTCCATAGCGTGACCACACCTTGACTATTGTGTGCAATTCTGGTCACCATATCACAAAAACTATATAGCAGAGCCACCAAAATTGGAAAGGGGATGGAAGGATTTTCCTATAAGAAAAGGCTTAAAAGGTTAGGGCTCTTCAACTTGGAAAAGAGAGGGCTGAGAGGAGATATGACAGAGGTTTATAAATTAATGAATGGAGTGGAAAGGGTAAACGTAGATCGGTTGTTTACTCCTTCAAAAAGTAGAAAACCTATGGGACACTCAATGAAGCTACAATGTAGCCCATTTAGGATTAATAGGAAAAAATATTCTTTCATTCAAAGAGTAATCAAACTTTGGAATTTATCATCGGAGGATGTAGTAAAGCTGTTAGTGTAGCTGGGTTTAAAAAGGGTTTGGACAAGTTCCTGGAGGAAAAGTCCATAAATTATTATTAAAGCAGGCCCTGGAAATCCACTGCTTACCCCGGGACAAGCCTTGTAGAACCTATGTACCTTTTTGGGAGCCTGACAGGTACTAGTGACCTGGATGGACCATTGTTGGAAACAGGATACAGGGCTTGATGGACCTTGGTCTGACCCAGTATGGCACGTCTTATGTTCTTATGCATGTGCATAGTTTCCCTAAGGTGAATTTCAAAGCAAAGTACTTAAAAAGTTTTCATTTTGAAAGTGCCACAGAGTCCAAGAAGTGAAAAGTAGGCACGTAACTTTCACTAATGTGACCTGTTATAAAAATAGCCCTAAAGGGTTCCTGATGAGAGCATTTGCTGCATTATGAATAGCATGCCTGCTTTTCTGGTATTAAATTTCCTAGTAGTAGCATTAAAAATGAAATTCTGCTAGAACAAAGAGTCCTGCTGACATGCCAAGTAAGTGTGGAATACAAAATATCCGCTGCTTGCAATATACTCTTTAGATGGAAACATCTGCAGAATACAAATTACTTGCAACTTGAATCCAGCCGCCTATAAACACATCCTGTCTCAAAACCATTAGTAGCTTAAAAATTGCTTTGGGGCATATATAGTTATTTCAGTTTCATTTCTGCATCTCAGATTAACCAAGAGGTATGTTTACTAAACCACCTTAGACTTTTGCAACTAACATGAAATTATAGTGCCATGTTAGTTGCAGACATGGTGCACTATCTGTTGGGGACATGCACAGCATTTGCCCAGCAGATAAAGCAGTGAAATTGCAGAGAGCGAGGCCCAGCAGCACTGTGGATGACGATAACGCCACCCATTGAGGTGGCATTATGTGCACCCACACTGTCTGCAATTGTGAAGGTGACCACGTGCTGTTTACGCCTGTAATATCTTTGAATAGCAGACATGCCCGCTCTCCATTCCTATCCTGCTCACTCTTGCAGGTACCACAGTTTCTGCAGATAACTTAGAAAATCATTGCGCTATGTGCGCCTGGATCAGAAAATGCAGGGCCGGTGCAAGGATATGAGGCATGCTAGGGAAGCCCTTGGTCCTGCCGCCCCTTTCTGGACTTGCAGTGGCAGCAGTGCCCTTTAAACAGCAACACAGCAGTTACCCCATCCATCCGGTGCTGTGTTGCAGTTTATGGCTTCTATGACCTGTTGTTTCCACCCTCTTAAACACAAATTTCCTATAGACCGGGGTGGCAGCGGTGGCACTTGCTGCCCTGGGACAGTTGGCAATCTAGGCAACTGCCTAGTTCACCTATTGGGTCGCACTGGCCCTGGGAAAATGGATGTTTGTGTCCCAATGAAAGCTATACAAGTACTGTAGAAAAGGCACCGAAAGCACTGAGCCTTTTATAAAACATATAATGCGATGCCAAAGATCCAGGTTGAAATGGTGCCATACGCACAACAGGAAATATACGTTCAAAATAAGAGCAGTATGACTCTAAAGTGCATGAGTATCTTGTGTTTCAATATTGATTGCATTTGTGCAAGCTACAAGTAGATGCTAGGCGTGGGCTTTCATTTCATTTAAAAAAAAAAAAGAAAAACAAATAGAATTTCATCCATTTTTTCTGTCAGGATTAAAAAACTGAAAGTCTCCTAGGTCTGTCCCCAGATTCTCCTCTGTTTTTTGCCTCATTAATGAGCCTTTTGAAGTCCAAAGGGGATAGGAGCAACAAGGGTTCCTGCAGCTCCATATTTCAGACTAGCACCAACTGGCCCCCTCCTTTAAACTCCCCCCCCCCTCACCTCCACAGTAGGCCTTGTTTTAAACGTCAGCCAGTGATAACATCCGCAGAAAAGGATGGAGCCAAATGTCTTGATTGAGTGAATTTTTTTTTAACTTAAAAGATGGATATATTTCAGCTCCTCTGTCCTTCTTTATTATGGGGTTTTTAAGGACAAACACTGGTAAATCAAAGAACATAAGATATGCCATACTGGGTCAGACCAAGGTCCATCAAGCGCAGTATCCTGTTTCCAACAGTGGCCAATCTAGGTCATACGTACCTAGCAGTTTCCCCAAGGGACACAGGTTCCACAATGCTTGTACTGGGTCAAGCAGTGGTATCCTGGGTCCCTTCTTAATAATGGTTTATGGAGCTTTCCTCCAGGAACTTGTCCAAACCTTTTTTAAACCCAGCTTATGCTAACAGCCTTTACCACATCCTCCGGTAACAAATTCCAGAGTTTGATTACACATTGAGTGAAAAAATATTTTCTTTTATTACTTTTAAATAGTTTACCCTGTAACTTCATTGCATGTCCCCTAGTCTTTCTATATTCTGATAACATAAACAATCGATCTACGTTTACCCGTTCCACTCCGTTCATTAATTTATAGACTTCTATCATATCTCCCCTCAGCCGTCTCTTTTCCAGGTTAAAGAGCCCTAACCTTTTTAGCCTTTCTTCATTGGAGTATCCTTCTATCCCCTTTACCATTTTGGTGACTCTTCTCTGAACCTTTTCTAATAACGCTATATCCTTTTTAAGATACAGCGACCAGAGGAGCGCGTTGCTCGGGGCTCAGACTCGCGTCTGACGTTGATAAGACCGCCTTCTGGTCAGCACCGACTGACTCCCCGGCAGAGTGCTGTATGGCTCCGAGGGTCACGAAATTGGTAATAGGCGGCTGGTTAGGGGGAGGCTTCTCCTCGGGGTAAGTAACCTTCCCTTTCCTCTTCCCCATTATTCAAAAGAAACAGGCAAAAACGAAATAATTCCAGAAGCCAGCGTTCTGCACCAACCGCACACCTCCGGAGCGTGTCTTCACTCGGTGGCCATTTTGAATCCTCCCCCTATTTGATTGCACACAATATTCAAGGTGCGGTCTCACCATGGAACGATATAGAGGCATTATAATATCTTTTGTTTTATTTTTCATTCCTTTCCTTGTGATACCTAGCATTCTATTTGTTCTCTTGGCCGCCACTGCACACTGGGCCAAGGGTTTTAACATGTTATCCACAATGACGCCTAAATCTTTTTCCTGGGTGGTGGTTCCTAATGTGGAACCTTGCATCTTGTAACCATAGTTTGGGTTGTTCTTCCCTAGGTGCATAACTTTGCACTTGTCCACATTAAATTTCATCTGCCATTTTGATGCCCAGTCTTCCAATTTATCAAGATCCTCTTGCAATTTTCCACAATCCTCTTGGGTTTTAACAACTTTAAATAGTTTTGTGTCATCTGCAAATTTGATAACCTCACTCATTATTCCCTTTTTCAGGTCATTTATGAATATGTCAAAAAGCAGCGGACCCAGCACACATCCCTGGGGTACACCACTATTCACCTTTCTCCATTGGGAAAATTGGCCATTTAGCCCTACCCTCTGCTTTCTATCTTTTAACCAGTTCCTGATCCACAATAGTACACTACCTCCTCTCCCATGACTCTTTAGTTTTGCCAAAAGTCTCTCATGAGGGACCTTGTCAAAGGCTTTCTGAAAGTCCAGATACACTATATCAACCGACTCACCTTTGTCCACCTGTTTATTCACACCTTCAAAAAAAACATAACAGATTAGTAAGACAAGATCTTCCTTGTCTAAGGCCATGTTGGCTGTCTCCCATTAGGCCATGACTTTCTACATGCTGAGTAATTTTGTTCTTTATGATGGTTTCTACCATTTTTCCCGGTACTGACGTCGGGCTCACTGGTCTGTAGTTTCCTGGATCACCCCTGGAACCCTTTTTAAAAATTGGCGTGACATTGGCGATCCTCCAATTTTCAGGTATTACAAATGATTTTAATGAAAGTTCACAGATTACTAATAGCAGGTCTGCAATCTCATATTTCAGTTCTTTCAACACCCTTGAATGTATACCATCCAGCCCAGGTGATTTGCTACTCTTCAGTTTATCTAATAGTTGTAATACATCTTCCCAATGTATCGATATTTCCTTCAATTCTTCCACACCTTTAAATACCACTTCAGTCATGGGTAACATCCCTACATCTTCCGCAGTAAAGACCGAAGCAAAGAATTCATTCAGTCTCTCCGCTATCGCCTTGTCGCCTCTTAGTGCCCCTTTAACCCCTCTATCATCTAATGGACCAACTGACTCTCTCACAGGTTTTTTGCTACAAATGTACTTGAAAAAGTCTTTATTTCGTGTTTTTGCTTCCGCAGCAAGCTTCTTCTCAAATTCTCCCTTTGCCTGCCTTATCAATGCCTTGCATTTGACTTGCCAGTGCTTGTGCTGTTTCCAGGTTTCGTCGTTTGGCTCTTTTTTCCATTTCCTGAAAGTTGCTTTTTTGGCAACAACAGCCTCTCTGACCTCACCTTTAAACCATGCTGGCAGTTTTTGGACTTCCTTCCACTTTTCTTAAAGCGTGGAATACAGCTGGTCTGGGCTTCCAAGATAGTATTTTTCAACAACACCCAAGCTTGATGTACGTCTTTAACCTTTGCAACTGCTCCTTTTAGTTTTTTCTTAATATTTTCCTTATTTACCATATCTCAATCCCTCACAGCACCCATTTCCTTTCATGTCACTCATCCTCTCCTAGCATCCAATCCCTTTCTTCTTTTATCCGTATGCAGTTACATATGTGAGTGGAAGGGGCAGTGTACTGCAGGACTTTATCTCCCTAGCATGTCCTGCCATGACACTGACCCAGTCGATACCGGGGTAATTGAAATCACCCATTATTATTACTACGCTGTAACTTTTGTTAGTTTCCTTGATTTCTTTGAGCAAGATTGTTCCTGTCTGGGAGATTCCCAAGAGTTTGCTGGTGTAGGCACATATTTGTATGAGATGGGCACACTGTACAGGCTGTAGGGTCTTTATCTGCCATTGCTTTCTGTGTTCGGCTACCATATGTCCCTAATTGTCCCCACCTCCATGAACTGTAACCTCCAGCTGCCCCTGATGTCAATAGGGAAAGACGCAAAGGACATTGTTTCTCCTACGGTCCCCTCTAATGAGAGATGTAAATTGAACTTCTTTTCTGAAGTAAAGAGGAGGAATTTTAGAAATATATAGAATACTTATATGTATAGAATAAAGTTTAAGCATGTATGTATGTGTACTTATAATATGAGAAGGGCTGCGTCCGCCCCTTCCAGCCCATTTCAGCCCTTTCCAGGTGTCCCAGATTTGCTCTCCAAAAATCTGGTAGCGGTATCCTATGATGTCTGTATTGGCTCATCCCAGTTTCACATGCTTGTTTGAATGGACTTTATTGGGGCCCTTTTTTCCCTCTATGCAATATGCCAAGTTGCTGGACTTGAAATTGAATCATCCGTGTTCAATGGATTTATGGAACATAATGAGGATTAATATTCTCCACCCGTGCTGCTGCCAGTGGGGGAGGACTCCTGCACAGCATTGCAGGAATGTTGCTGGGGAAGGTGATTTGGATGCATCTGTGTTTGCAGGTCTTGTGGGTGTTTTTTTCTCTTTTACAAGATAGAACACTTTTTGATTGTGTTGTCTGACTGGATGGTAGTTTGTTTATGATAAATAGGACAAGAAAATTGGGAAGCCATTTATGATAAACCCAAGCTGAGAATCCCTGATGATATCTTTCCTTTGTGATATTATTGGGTAGCAAGTGATAATAAGAGGAAAATTGTATATCTGTTTTCTTCTCTTTTCACTGAAGCTGTTTTTCACAGGCTGTTTGTATGGTATATTGTGTTTCTCTTTTCATTCATTCTGTTGAATTGAGAGCACTGCCAAGAGAGGTGAGACATTTATATGAAGTGTCTTCATTCAAAGAGGTTCAATTGGATCAGTCTGATTGAAGATTATCAGTTTCATATGGTGACCTGCATAGAAACCTGTGCAGGATGTTTTTCTGCTTCTTTTGTGTTTCTTGTCATCGGTGAAGGCTCTTTGTTTTGCTGATATTTTTTCAATTTTATTTCATTTAGTTATGACGCGTGTTATTTACCAGTAGCATACACGAAGCATTTTGAATCCCACTGCCTGCTAAAGGCTATATTTACCAACTTGCTTGCTGGGATTACATATGTTAACATGGTTAACACATGATATTTTATGCAGTGAGACCTAGTTACTAATGTACGCAAAAACAATAGCACATGTTAGGAACTGGACCTAAATGCACCACAAATGGCAGCCTTTAACTCCTAAATCTACTATTCCCTTCTGGTTCTACTGTTGGGTTTCCTCAATCTGCCCCCCCCCACCTCCCAGCTTTCACGCTATGCTCAGGGTCAGCTGATCCTATTTAGAAATATGGCATCAGCAGTGCAGGAGTGACTAGGGATTGCTCTGCCCCCTTTGGACGATTGGCATAGTGGCTAAACAGCAGGGTGGTTTGGGCCAGTCCTGCAGGGTGCGGGAGATGAGATACAAAGAGGGCACTAAATTTAGATGTCAGGTTTGCCCTTTTGCAGTGTGTCTAGTTGGGGGAGAAGGGTTTGAAAGGAAACAAAAAAAAACATAAAACAAACTTGGCAGTTCTTTGTCTTTTACTTGGTTTCATTTCAAAGGAAAGCACGTGACTAGTGTATACCCTTTCCAGGCCGAGCCCAAAACTCTCGGGATCCAAAATTCTGACTAAATATTCCTATCAAATGGTATATAATACATGACCATAGCAGAAGGAAAATCACTATTAGAACATATTGAATAAGACGGGTACAATTTTCCTGAAATATGCAAAAATTAACCCGGCTGCAGAATGTGGATTAAAAATTTCAAGTAGGCCTTCAAAGGGTTAAGAGTCTGGAGGATTTTTGTAGATGACAGTTCGTGTGGCCACATTCTGATTTTTAATAATGTCTAAAGTTCATTTTTAGCGGTGAGGTGCAAGCGGTGCTGAGGAAAATGAAAAGCTGTTTAAAAGGAGGTAATGATTTCAAATCAAAGATCTGATGAAGTCGGGTTCCAAAGTCGCTAGCTCTGCAGACAAAACAGTGCTTGGAAATAGCTCACCTTGCGTGCGGATCGTTTCACGCCCTGCTTCTGCTTCTCCATGATCCTCCCCTACCTGCTCTACCCCATGTTCCCATCTCAAGTCCTGTCCACGTGGTCCCTTCTCTCTTCCTCTTTCCCCTGGGCCCTTGTACTGCAGCTGCTACGTAGCATTTACATAGTGCTGCCAGGCGTCTGGGGTCATCCTCATTTCTCACATCAGGAGTGCTTCAGGCCCCAGCAGCATCAGTGGCAGCAAAGAAGAGTAAAATCAAAGGCTCTTGGCTGATGATAGTTCGATAATTTGCTCCTTTTTCTACTCTTTTAGGTGCTGTTTGTTCAACACTGTTTACTGTATTTCCAATTATTGAAGACGGGTGGTATAAAAACAGTCTTAATATTAATTATAAAAAGTGAAGCTATGATGATTTTGCCAGATACACTTAAATCAGAAGATCACATCTTCCTGATCCAAAACAAAATAAATTATCTGGACATAGTTGCTGATTCAAAATTAAGATTTAGGGGCTGATTTCATATAGGGTATGCAGGACGGCACATGCACAAAATGCACATAAGTCTTTATTTTAAAGGACCTATGTGTGTGAATGGACACTTACACGCATACTTTAGTCATTTGCTGTTTTGTAAGCACCCACAGAAGTCCCTTCACACGTACCTGCGGTTGGGGTGTGCATGGGGATGGAAGTTGGGAGGAGCTTAGGCAGGCGTAAGTTAGTGAATAATATAACTTACCCACGTCGCTGTGACAATCTAGGTGCAGTGTAACCACAGCACCTAAGTTAAGGATCAGCCGTACGCCCCTATTCTGTAAAGTAAAGCCCACATGTGTTTACTGTATAGAACGGGTCCGCAGTACGTGCATGGGAACATGCTTGCCTGCATTGAGATTACATAATTGCCCTCTTAGTGTACAAATGAACACGGTAGCATGATGTGCCACAAAACGTAAGCTTTGCCTTTGCTAGTCCCTAGTGCAGGCCACTTTTTATATGGCCATTTAGCAAATGAAACAGCCTGATTTCATCTGTTTGGCACTGCTGTATATGCTGAAGGTGCTCTATAAATAGCCAAAAATAAAGGATGATTATTTCATTTTCAGTGCGAGACACTATTCATAGAGGACAAGGATCCTGAGTCAAATATGGAGTTGTTAAGGGTGGCTTGCACCATTCTTCAGTTTAAACAAAGCCTCTTCTCCTATTTTTAAGCGAAAACCTTCAGGGTTTTTTATTCTGTTTTAAAACTAGAATCCACACGGTATGGGAATAATGGTGCCCAAAAAACCAGGGCTGGCACAACCACCAGAAGAACAAGGCAATCGCCTAGGGCAGCAGCTTCTGGAGATCAGCAGACAGCAGGGAGTTCAAAGCTAAATAATGTATTCTGACAGCTGGGGAGTGAGTGTTTGGCTAGGGTGCCAACATCTTGAACCAGCTCCGGGGGCCAGTCCTGCACAAAAATATCAGATTTGAGTAAGGCTGTGATATTAGCAGTTTGTGTCATTACCACACGGTTTCACCTTCTGCTTATCTTAGCTTCACATCCTGATACAGTATATGAAATTCAAATAGCTAATCCACTCTCATTTGAGTTAAACAGAAGCTTCCAGGGATTTGGGGAACTTGCAATCTTAGATAGAAGTATTAGAACTTACTCTGATGAAGAGCTCATATGATAATTCCTTTTAATTCGATGAAATCCAGGGACTCGGGAGAGGGAGATAGACTTTGAATAAATAATGTAAGTTGAGCACAGTCCTCACTCTGCCCGTGGTGCTGAACAAAGAACAGAGGATGGAGAGAACTCTGTTTGCAGTACCCACTTAGCAAACAAGCTTATCCACAAAACAAATCCCGTAATTCACCTGTGTAGCCCCAGCGATTATGGAGCAAATATACAAGCTTTAGCTGTTATCCTTTGCACACTCCTCCTTCAATGATCTAGAGTTTGCTTTAGGAAAGGCCAAGGTCTTTCAATTTATTAAAGCTTCCAGTTGCCATGGTTTCCAAAGCTTTCACTGAAATTGAACATTTTACCTATGGCACTACTGGAGCTGAGCTGGTACACATTCTGCATCATGCCGTTTGAATTGTCAGATGTCGGAGAGAGATTTGCTTATAAAGTGATTGCTTTAGTGGTTATGATGAGATCTGAGATGAAACGTAATTCTTTCGTCTGCTTGCTGGGCCACTCCTTTGGTTAATTCCTTTGTAAGCCTTGGAATGATTGTTATATAGAATACAGACAGATTCTGTATATTTTGTGATACCTTTGATTAATCCAACATAAGAATTATTCAGATCTGATGTGTATGAGTTATTTCCATAGTGCTACTAGACAAATATTGTATTGTACAGATACATCTAAGCAGGGCCATTCTTGGGGTGTGAGCAAACCGGGATGATTGCCCCACACCCAGTGCTTTAGAGGGCTTCTCACCAGCATCACATCCAGAGAGCCTGCCGGAGTTGCCTACCTTGCTCTGTCCACTATTTCTGGGTTTGCTGACCAGACCGATACTCCTGTCCTTCCCTTCCTGCAGCAGATAAAACAGAGCAGACCTGTAGAGGCCATCTATAGAGGTTTAGCTCACTGCATTATGCATTACCTGCCATTCCATAGCACAATAGCAAATTTTAATTGGTGTTAACCACATAGCAGCCTTCCCAAAGATGCTGGGTATGCCCCTCACTGTTAATACAGAGGTTTTGCAATTGTTGTTGTTAAGTGCTGTCGAGTCGGTGTCGACTCATGGCGACCCTCTGGATAGTTGTCCTAAACTGTGTTCAGGCTTCAGTCAAGGCAGCTAATTGTTGACAGAGTGGCACTCATAACTGCTGTTATTGTATTGATCCATCTTATTACTGGCCTTCCTCTTTTGCGTTGACCACCTACCTTGCCAAGCATGATGTCTCTCTCTAATGATCTTTCTATTCGTCACCAGCACCATAATTCAAAAGCATCAATTTTCTTCCTGTATATCTTTTTCACTAACCAATTTTCGCATCCATATAATATTGAAAATGCCATGGCTTGAACAAGTCAAATCTTAGTAAGGAGAGAGAATCTCTGCTCTTGAGAATCTTGTCTAAGTCCTTCATAGCCATTCCCCAGGAACAAGCAGGAAATCGGTCCTCACTTATGGGTGAGGTCGGCACCGATGGAGCCCACGTTGAACAATTCCCCAGCTTTCAAAGAAAGCCTTTGGGATCCTCTTCCCACCCAAGGGTGCCATCTTGCTCAATCTCCCTTTTTCCATGGAGCCCTTCAGACGCACATCCTTGTCCCCCGGACAAAGTATTTCATTTTGGGCCTACTGGCCTTCTATTTTCCGGTTGCACTGGTCCTCTCCCTGTCCTTCCCCTGCTTTACCTTTTTAGAGCTATTAGGGGACAGTTTTTTTCGCCTTTTTTGTCTCAACAGGCTTCACGCCCTTTTTTTCCCCAACCGCTGGCCGCATGGGTCTTCGACCTCGCGGGAGCCATTTTTGCCTCTATGGCCACCGGATTCAAAAAATGCGATAGATGCTCTAAGAACATGTCACTTACAGACACCCATGACTGTTGCCAGCAGTGTCTTGGTGCTGACCATGATCCGGAACTCTGTTCGCTTTGTAAGAAAATGTCCTCCAAAGCCCTGCTCAGTCGTAAGCAGAAGTCTGAAGACATTTTCAGAAAGGCTGCCTCAGAGTCCCCAGTGGCACCCTCGGTCGTCTCTCCTCCAGTGGGATCCCCCACCTTGGCCCCGCGTTCTCGGCAGCACTCCGACCAGGGTCCCCTGAAGTGGAGTGGTGCAAGAAGAAGGAGGCCTCAAAGTCACTGATGGGAGCTCCCGACAAGCGCGAGTGCTCCCACGCTCGGTCGCTCAGCCCCCTTTGGCATTCCTGAGAGTCAGACAATGAGCGGCCTGACAAGGTACCCTGCACAGTCTCCTGAGGGCCGTCCTGGTGAGGACCCCCTCTCCTTCTCTGCGCCTGACCCGGTGACCCTGGAGTTGGCGTTACAGAGCCCCACGCCTGCATGGCAGTCCCGCATGCTGGCACTGGATTGCAGCATTTCTGCGTTCATCACTTCCTAGCAGGTGCTCACAGCCAGCTTCGCTGACTCGCACCCAGAGACCATGGTTCCCTCGCGTGGGATGCCAAAATCTGTCCAGGAAACCCTCGAGAGCCATGAGCCTTGTGAGGGTCCTCGATGTCGGTCCCACTTGCCTTCCCATTCCTCGAGGGCGAGATCATCCAGGGCCTCCGGCTCCAAGCGGGCCTCGGCTGCTGGACAGTGCGACCTGCCTGGTTCAGATTCCTCATCTGAGTTCTCGGACTGGGAGTCTGATGGGGACACCTCCCCAGAAACCCGTACCCACCAGGAACTTCCTTCGGACCCTTCCCCGCCTGCGTTTCAGCAGCGCTCGCCGCACGAGGACACCTCCTTCCTGGCGTTTGTTCGGGACATGGCACAGACTCTTAACTTGGCCACCCAGGCCTTGGAGGATCCTCAAGCTGAAGAGCTCGACATCCTCCAGTGCGAGTCCCCACCTAGGGAGTCTCTTATTGTTCCGGTCCCACCCATCCTGTCCAGGTTGCTGCTCCACATGTGGGAGGCACCTGCCACAGGTCCCCATCATGAGTAAGTGCCTCGTTAATATGTACAAGGTACAATGCGGCCCTGGGTTCAGAAAGACCCTACTCCTCCACACTTCCATTGTGGTGGAATCAGCCACGAGAAAGCAAAAAATCCCAAAATCGCACTCCTCGGTCCCCCCAGGCTGGGAATTAAGAGCCCTTGATGCCCTCTCCTGTCTCATTCAAGCATACCAACTATACATAGGCATGTTCTTTTGCGACCTGGCCAAGGAGCTCAGAGGTTTCTCTGCGGGCCTTGAGGGCAAACCCCTCAATAGGTTCAGTACCCTGCTGAAGTCCATCGCCGACTGCTCAAAATACCTTTCCCATGCCGCCTACAATGGTTTCGAGTCCTTGGCTCGGGTGGCGGCCGTGGGCAATGGGGCCTGTTGCCAGGCATGGCTCCAGTCCTCAGACTTGGAGCAGTGAGTGCAGGAGAAGCTCCTGGACGTTCCGTGCCTTGGCGAGTAGCTCTTCAGCAAACCGATGGAAGATAAAGCCACGGAGATAGAGACGGAGTTCATCACCAGAACTTGTCTCTTGCGCAAGACCTCCACCCTCCCTCAGAAGAAGCACCAGGCCAAAAAGTCTTTCTGCCCGAGGAAGGGCCTTCCTTACCTTGGCTACCCGCTATACCCGACTACCCCCATGCCGACCACTCTGGCGCAGGGAAAGTCCAGCCAGGGTCACCGATAGCCGAAAGGTCCCAAAGCCCAAACCCCAGCTCTGCCGCAACCCGCATAGGAGTTTTGATGCTAGCCGCATAGCCTCTCGCCTTCCGGCGACTCAGCAGATGGTGGGGGGGGGGGAGCGCCTGTCCTCTTTCGCTCCTCAATGGGCTTCCATCACCTCGGACACCTGGGTCCTCCGGGTCATCCAGGCTGGCTTTCGCCTCTGCTTGGACAGGCTTCCCCCTCCCTTCTCCCTGGCAGAGCCTCCTCGACTCCCTGCTCACCAGCTCCTCCTGCAGTGGGAATTAGTCACTCTCCTCACGCAAAGGGCAGTCGAGAATATGCTGCCACACCTTCGATGTTGGGTCTTCTATTCCCCGGTACTTCCTCGTCCCGAAGACGATGGGGGGGTCTGCGGCCCATCCTCGACCTCCAAAGTTTAAACAAGTTCTTGGTGCAGGAGAAGTTCAAGATGTTATTCCTTGGTGTTCTGCTGCCCTTCCTCTGACAGGGCAACTGGCTATGCCCCTTTGATCTAAAAGGCACTTATGCCCACATTTTGATTCACCCCCAGCACAGACAATGCTTGCACTTACGGGTGCGGGGAGAGCACTTCCAGTACAGGGTGCTCCCTTCGGCCTCACATCTGCCCCAGGAGTCTTCATAAAATGCCTCTCTGCAGTTGCCACCTGTCTCAGGTGTCGGGGCATACTGGTCTTCCCCTACCTTGACGACTGGCTCGTCATGGGATCCTCAGTCGAGGAAACTCGCCAGGCGGCATCGCACATGATTCTTCTGCTCGAAGGCCTGCGGTTCTTGGTCAACTATCCCAAGTCCCACCTCCATCCAGTGCAGGCCTTAGAGTTCATTGGGGCGTACCTCGATACTCAGCGGTCAATCACATTTCTACCAGTGGATCACGCCGACCATCGCCGAGCCGTGGCAGCTCAGGTCCAGAGCACCGCCTGGGTCACAGCCCCGAACTATGCTGCGCCTCCTGGGCCACATGGCCTCTACCGTCCATATGGTCCCCCACACCCACCCGCATATGCAGACAGCTCACTGGTACCTCAGCGCCCAGTGGATCCCACCCGTCGGTCACCTCAGGGACCCCATAAGGGTCTCCCACAGCTTTCGTCTGTCCCTGGGCTGATGGCAAAACCCCTACAACCTCCTCCGGGGGTTGCCCTTCCAGACCCCGCAGCATGACATAGTGCTGACAACAGATGCCTCCCTGTTGGTGTGGGGAGCCCACTGCGGTGCGTTGCACACACAGGGGCAGTGGTCACCCGAGGAATATCAGCAACATATACTTGCTCGAGCTCCGAGCAATTCATTGGGCCCTGAGGGCCTTTGAGGACCACCTCAAGGGGAGGTCAGTGCTCGTGCAGACTGACAACCGTGTGGCGATGTTCTACATCAACAAGGAAGGGGGTACCGGATCACGCTCCCTCTGCCAGGAAGCAGTCCTCCTCTGCTCCTTCACCCTCCGTCAGTGGATGACCCTCAGGGCAGCCTACCTCCCGGGCCAATAGAATGTCCTAGCGGACAGGCTTAGCAGAATCCTCCACTCTCACAAATGGCGGCTGGATCTGGGGGTGGCTGGCTGGCTGTTTCTTTGGCGATGGACCTTTTCACAAGTCCTCAGAACGCACAACTCCCCCGCTTCTGCGGGCCAGTGCCGCACCCAAGCATGGACAGCCCGGATGCGTTCCTTCTGAGCTGGTCCTCTGGTCTGCTCTATGCGTTCCCTCCCACTCCTCTCATTGCGAGGACCCTCCTCAAGGCTCAGCGGGACCGGGCATCGATGATCCTCATAGCTCCCTCGTGGCCTCAGCAGCCCTGGTTCCCTCTTCTGCTCTCACTGTTGACGGAGCCCCCAATCCCCCTGGGCTGCACCCCGGGCCTGCTAACTCAGGAGGATGGATGGGTGCAACACCTGAATATGGCTTCCTTATCTCTCACAGTCTGGTGGCCGAACGGGTCTCCCTAGCCCTGCTGGGCCTCCCGGAGGAGGTCAAAGAGGTTCTTGTCGCGTCGAGGAACAGCTCAACTAGGTGAGTTACACCTTCAAGTGGAAGCGCTTCTCAGTCTGGTGCTCAGGGTTCCAGATTGACCCATTCTCTTGCCCCACTCGATGGGTCCTTCAGTACCTCCTCCATCTCTCGAGGGAGGGTCTGTAGTCGAACTCCGTCAGAGTGCATTTGAGCGCCATCTCAGCAAATCAGCTCCCCGTCGAGGGAAAGCCCCTCTCGGGGCAGCCTTTGCTCTCCCACTTTATGTGGGGTCTCTTGCTGTCCAAGCTGCCCATCCAGCCTCCCCCGGAGGAATGGGACCTGAACGTAGTGCTCATGCAGCTTATGCATCCACCTTTTGGGCCAATGCCAATGTGTTCACTTCGGCATCTATCCTGGAAGGTGGTCTTCCTGGTGGCACTGACTTCAACTCGCCGAGTCAGTGAGCTCCAGGCTCTCATGGCTGATGCTCCTTACACTGGATTCTATAGGAATAAGGTGGTCGGCGGCTTTGCATACTCTCAACTGCAAGAGGGCTCGCCTTCTATCTGCAGCGCACCCAGGCTCATCACAAATCTGACCGACTCTTTGTGACTTACGATCCCAATCGATTGGGGCAGGCAGTCACGAAATGCGCACTCTCCATTTGGGTGGCGGACTGCATCGCCTTTGCCCATGTGAAAGCGAGTGTCCCTTTGAATTGGCAAGTCACCGCGCATGGGATCCAAGCCAAGGCAGCTTCGATGGCCTTGCTGTGTTCAGTGCCCCTGCGGGACATTTGTCGGGTGGCAACCTGGTCTTCAGCAAACACCTTCACTGCACACTACTGCCTGGAGAGGGAGTCCCATCGGGACAGTGCCTTTGGCCAGGCTGTACTCCATAATCTGTTCGGGGTATAAACAACTCCTGCCCTCCGACTCTTCTTCACGGTTATCGAGGGCTTTGCCCTTAGGACTCGGACTCCTTCGGGCATCAGTGTCTGCTCACGATCTTGCGGAGGTGTTTTTTGGTTACAGGTTCGGTAGCCTGTAGTTGAGGAGTCCCATAAGTGAGGACTAACTTCCTGCTTGTTCCTGGAAAAAGAGTAGTTACTCACCTGTAACAGGTGTTCTCCAGGGACAGCAGGAATCAGTCCTCACTATCCTCCTACCTCCCCTGATGAGTTGCTGGATATTTGTCCTTCCCTTGCTATCTGCTTGGTAGGGCTCTAGCTAAGGGACCTGACTGAGCAAGATGGCACCCTTGGGTGGGAAGAGGACTATGCATGCGTGGCAGCAATCCCAAAGGCTTTCTTTGAAAGCTGGGTAATTGCTCTGCATGGGCTCCATTTGTGCCGAAATCACCCATAAGTGAGGACTGATTCCTGCTGTCTCTGGAGAACACCTGTTACAGGTGAGTAACTACGCTTTCTGCCAAGAGCAGTGCGTTGTCTGATTTCTTGACTGCTTGTTGCTTCTTTAATGATAGTTGATCCAAGTAGATTAAAGTTGTTCACTATTTCAATTTCTTCTCCATCAATGATGAACTTATTGATTTTGCCAGTTGTCAGGATCTTTATCTTCATTATATTAAGGTGCAGGCCCATTTTAAGACTATATTCATTGATCTTGAGAAGCAAATGTTTCAGATTGTCTTCACTTTCAGCCAGTAATGTGGTTTCATCAGCATAGCAAAGGTTGTTGATGAGTCTTCCACCAATCTTCACATCTCTGTTGTCTTCTTTGATGATTTGTTCTGCATATAAATTAAACAGGTAGGGGGAAAGTATGCAGCCTTTTCGTACACCTTTTCTGATTTTAAACCATTCTGTTTCTCCTTGTTCCATTCAAATTGTTGCTTCTTGATCAATGTAAAGGTTGTGCAAGAGAACAATCAGATGTTCTGGTATACCCATGCTTCTTAATGTGGCCCAAAGTTTCTCATGATTTACACAGTCAAAAGCTTTGCTGTAGTCAATAAAACACATATAGATATCCTTTTGGTATTCTTTAGTCTTTTCAAGGATCTATCTCACATTCACGATGATGTATCTCGTTTCTCGCCCTTTCCTGAACCCTGCTTGCACTTCAGGTAGTCTCTGTTGTATAATCTTGAGTGGAATCTTGCTGGCATGTAGAATCAGAGTGATTATGCAATAATTTCCAGTCAGTTGGATCACCTTTCTTTAGTATTGGTATAAACACAGATCTTTTCCAGTCAGTTGACCGTGATATTGTCTTCCAAATTTCTTGGCAGAGCCTTGTAAGCATGATAACAGCTGCATCAGATTGCTGTAATACGTCTATGGGAATGTCATCAACGCCTGGTGCTTTGTTCTTTGATAAGACTTTCAATGCTGCTTCAACTTCTTCTTTCATCACCAATGGTTCCAAATCAGTTAATACAGAGGTTTTGCAGTTAGCATGCATTAATTTTGGCTGTTACCACATGGTATCTGCAAAACATTAACATTCTTTAATAAACAGGGGCTTTAAATTCTCAGATAACCTAAAAACAATAAAAAAGGATAAAACTTCATCTTCAGTTTTAGGCAATGCCACAGGTAAAGTGTTTCAGAACAAGGATAATTAGGATAATTGCAGAGCAACCAATGAATTTGTGTTAGTAATAGAGATACAAAACTGTTTAATTAGTAACCAGATCAGACAGTGGTAAAAATATTAACTCTTTCCTCATATAAATTAGAAGAAATGTATGAACAAATAGCATTTCTCTTATATTATTTCATTCACATGTCCAAATGTATCTGTAATGTGATGCTAAATGAATGTAGGACTGTTTATTAACACTACTCAAAATTGATCCTTTTACTTGCCAGTTCTATAAGTTGCTTTTTACTGGATATTTTTGGGTGGGGATGGCAGTCTCCTCCTGAGTCTTTGGACTTCCAGCTCTGTCTGGACCCAAGTTGGGATTCAGCATTGTAAGCCTTCATTTAAAACTACCGAGGGATTTTTCCCCCATTTTATATTCCCACCTAGCCCAGTCATCACAGCAATAGTTTACTTCCAGAAACATACAACTATAGGACCTGAATTCAACTACTAGGTGTCACCATTGTGGAATCACTGGGACTCTCTCTTCCCTTGGGGCTGTAAATGTTGCTCTGCAACACCCCCACCCTGGTTGACCAGAAGAGGGAAAGATCTGACCTAGCAATCAAATTCAACTCCTCCACATAACAGTGGAGAAGATCCTGAACTACCAAAGCAATACAATCAGAGACCACGAAAATGTGGCAGAAAGATACAGAAATATTTTCTATTGCGTTAGGAGCCATGGGCCTGATTAAGAACAATGTTCTATTGCACCTTGACAAGTTGCCTATGTATGCTACTGCCAGAAGAATAAATCAGTCAGTACTAGAGATCAAACCTTTTATTCTTTATCTTTATCTTTATCTTTATTCACACATTTGATTAACTGCCCAAGCTGAAGCATCAGGGCGATGTACAATGAAAACAAATAATCACTGCTAAAAGAAAGAAAAGAATGCCATAGTCATGATAGGATAGGGCACACGGGAGAGATAGAAAAACATAAGTAAGCGGACAAATAGAGAAAAGGGGCGGGATATGCTATGTGATCCAAGGCAGGGGGAAGATCAAAGGCAATGCTCGGATAAGAAGACTTTGACTTTCATACTTTGGACACATCATGCAAAGAGAGAGATCATTGGAGAAAGACATAATGCTTGGCAAGGTAGAAGTCAACGTAAAAGAGGAAGGCCGGCAATGAGATGGATTGATACAATAACAGCAGCTATGGGTACCACTCTATCAACAATTAGCCGCCTGATTGAAGACCGAACACAGTTTAGGTCAACTATCTAGAGGGTTGCCATAAGTCAACACCGACTCAACAGCACTTAACAACAACAACATGATGCCAGAAGGAAGTTCTCTGGCGTGATGCAAGTATAACAGTGAGTGTTAGCAGTAAATTTGCGAGACTGAGATCATAATCCACATACCCCAGCTGTTATGGTATGCACAAAACTAACCCATTTGGAGAAATTGCCCCCAGTGCATTGCACTGCCACTGAGTCCCTGAGCCATCCCCATTGGCTTCATGTCTAGCTGGATAACATTCACGCAACTATTCTTATCTCCCCCTGTCAGTTTCTATAATATCTATTTTGTAGTGCATAAATTTTATTCAGGAAAGGAGTTTGTATTCTGTCATTCCAGCTACGTATCTCAAATTGATTGATATTTTTGCATTATCATTCTTCCATCTCATAGTCCCAGTGTGAACTAAAATTTGTATTAAATAAGAATCATACAAAAAAAGTATATTGTGCATCTTGCCTGGTGCAGACCTGTCCTTACCAATCAACAATTGTTTATACGTTAATCCACTTTTCTTTTGTCTTTGTGTATCTTCTTTCAAATGTATGCAAAATGCATCACAATTGCCATGTATCTCAATATTACTTGAAGCTGAAGCACAATTTATCGCTTGCTTCTACATAGTTTTTCATGGTGTTGACTGGGGCTTCAATTTTTCCATTTCTTAGAGCAAACTATGCAACTCGTATTCATTTCCAAAACACTAGGCCGAGGTTTTATTAAAACTTACTTAAAAGCAGGTATAAATTAACATTTTAAAACTTCAGCCCAGGGAAGGAGGGTGGCAGCCGATTTAACTTTGAAAATTTAATACAATATCAACATAAGCAAATACACTAGCAAACAACCGTAAGTTTATCCTTGTGTGATGTGTGAGGCAGTATGTCTGGGATTATGATGCTGTACTGTATCTGCAGTATAAGGATTGGTGATTAAGAGCAACATTGCCGCAAAGCTGTGCGGGAATCCTCCACCGGCGCTGCAGCCAGAAAGGGGAGGGGCTATGCAAAGCTAGACCAAGTGTTTCTACCACCCCCCCCCCCCACCACGCCATGCCACCTCCCCCTTCTGCCGCCAATTCTGTCTTGGGTAGAAGGTGGGGGGCAGGAAGCAGCAGTGGCAATATTTTAAAAGCAATGGTTTTGTGCCACCTCTGTGTTTCCCGTGGCAGGCCGTGTGCTTCAGCGCATATTGCCTGCTGCATCTGACCCCCACTCCAACAGTGAGTTGCAACAGAGGGAGATCAGAAGCACATGACCTGCTGCAGGCAACAAAGCATTGGCACAAAACCGCTCACCCAGGTCGGCCGTCCTACGCAGCCACCTAACTCGCCTAGTGGATGGGCCGGTCCTGGAAACACATAGGAGGTAGGGTTGCCAACCGGCTGGTTTTCCCATGGCCAGGCCAGCTGCTGCAGAGAACCAAAACCGGCCCTTAAAAAGCTATTTTTTTTGTTCAGGCCATGAGATTGGGAGCTGCCAGCGCAGAAAACCGGCTTTGCGATTGCGATCGCGATTGTGATCACAGTCCTGGCCCCCCCCCCCCTTGCAGCCGCTGCTTCTGCTTCTTAGAGAGCAGCGGCTGCAATAAAGTTAATTTAAAAGTAAGGAAACCTGTGAGGAGCCTTCCAGCCCTATGAAACTCCTTCTGCAGTGCCCGCCCCTCTGATGTCACTTCCTTTTCAGCCAGGGACCCTGCAGAAGGAGTTTCATAGGACCGGAGGGCTCCTCACAGGTTTCCTTACTTTTAAATTAACTTTATTGCAGCCGCTGCTTAGTAAGAAGCAGGAGCAGTGGCTGGCATGGGGGTTTAAGCTGCACAGGGGTGGGGGGGGTTTAAGCTGCACGGGGTGGTTTTAAACTGCACGGGGAGGTTAAGCTGAATGGCAGGGGTTTAAGCTGCACTGGGAGGGTTAAGCTGCACGGGGGGGGGGGGGTTAGGCTACACGGAGGAGGGGGGTTAAGCTGCATTGAGGAGGGGGTTAAGCTGTTTTGAGGAGGCAGGGTTAAGCTGCACTGGGGGGGAGGTGAAGCTGCACTGAGGAGGGAAGGTGAAGCTGCACTAGGGGGGGATGGGGAAGGTGAAGCTGTACTAGGGGGGCGTAAAGCTGCACTGGGGAGGGAAAATGAAGCTGCACTTGGTGGGGTGAAGCTGTACTGGGGAGGGGGGTGCGGAAGGCTCCACACAGGTTTAAATTAATTTTTATCTTAACTTTATTGCAGCAGCTGCCCTGTAAGAAGCAGGAGCAGCGTCTGCAGGGGGAAAGAGGTGGCAGAAGGGACTGACAGGTGGAAGGTGAGGGCTGGAAGTGAGATGAAAGGTGGGGAGGAGGTGGCTGGAAGGGAGTTGACTGAGGGGGTAAGGAGGGGGCTCAAAGAGAGCTGACATCTGGGAATGGTACTGGTAAGTGACTGGGTAATGGGGAGAAGGCTGGAAGAGAGAGGGCACTGGGACTGGAAGGGAGCAGAAACATGGGGATGGCATTGGAAGGGGGATGGACAAGAGGGTAGGGTGACTGGAAGGGAGCTGACACAGGGAAGGCACTGGGAGTGGAAGTGAGCTGATACCTGGGATGGTGTTTGGACTACAAGGGGCTGGACAGTGAGGAAGGAGGGGGACTAGAAGGGAATGGACACCACTGGGAACACAAGGGGATTGGCATTGGAATGTAATGGGAGGGGAGGACTGGAAAGGGGGCTGATGGAGGGTTACTGGGACTGGAAATAGGCTGATAGAAGGAAGTGAAGAAAAGAAGAGACAAGAAATGGCAGATGGACTATAGACCATAGAAAACGAGCTATGAGAAGATGGGAAAACTGAAGCCTCAGACCGGAACCAGCATGATCAGAGAATAAAATGGTCAGATAACAAAGGTAGAAAAAATAATTTTATTTTCAATTTAATAATTGGACTTAGTACTATCTTTATATTTTACACAGTATGGGGAACTGTATCTCTTATTTATCTGATATTGCACTGAGTCTGTCTTCTTGGTGTTTCAGTTTAATTTTTGTCTATATATTTCTCTTTTTGTTTTGTGCTCATTTATTGATGAAGACCTGTCTGTATTGTGTGTGTGTGTGTGTGTACAACCAATGCGGCGTGTTCTTCAGTATAGAATTTCTGTTTAAGATTGTGTAGAAATCTTGCTCATTCAGTTTGCACATTGCCCTCTCTGCAATTTTTTTGGGGACGGGGTGGAGCAAAGGTGGGATGGGGGTGGGCCAGTGGGCGGGGCAGGGGCAGGAAAGGGTGGGGTTGGGGTGGGCATGAGCGGAGCGTGACTAGCCACAGGTGGCGGGTTTTTCTCCTTCAAAAAGTTGGCAACCCTAATAGGAGATGATCAGGATCGAAAAGCTGTCTCAAAGTGAGTTTTTAGCCTGGATTTGAACAGGGCCAGAGATGGAGCCAGACGCATTGACCTGGGTAGTTTTTCCAGGCTTAAGGAGCAGCAAGGTAGAAAAATGGAAGTCTGGAGTTGGCAGTGGAAGAGAAGGGCACAGGTAGAAGGGATCTGCTTGCACATGGAATAAACTCCACTGGAATATTCCTCAAGGGAATGAGCTTATGGACTGCTCCTTTATATGTATTTAAAGACTGTTTTTGGGATAAAGCCCAGTGACCATTGGTGAACTTACCTTGTTGATTGCTGTCTGCTGTGTGCAGAATAAACCCAAGAGGTGAGGGGTGGGGAGGGAGTGCTGTTTTTCCCAGGGCAGGAGCAGTGTGACCACAGAGGCAGAGTAAAGGCTGGAGTTTGCTGAAGCTGCCTGGAAACTGTGGACTGGATTAGAGGCACCCAAGTTGTTAGCAGCCTGGAAGATGGAGGTATGTGCAAAGAACAGTGTCTCCTTCTGTGGAGTTGGGCTGAGACTGCTGCTGGCTGGTAGCAGGACACGTAAAGACTTTCTGGATACAGAGAGCTGCATTGGGGACTCGAATATCTGAGAGGGAGTGTAGAAATGATGCCCTGTGGTATTGTTGCTGGAACGTTATCTTCAGTGATCTGGGGACCGGGGTAAAAGTTGGACTTAACATTGAAGAGCTGTTGGTCTTATTGTGCTAAAGCAGCCAGTTGAGGCAGAGGCTGGCTTACCGGCATTTCTTGAAGTGGTGTTCACAGTGCACTGGGACCACATTGCCCTCTGGAAGTGAAATTTTAATCTTTGTGAATTGTCTTGGGTATCTGGATAGAGGCGAGGAATCAGGGATGGATTGTCTTATTGAGAGATTAAAACTTCACAAAAATACACTCAATTATAACAAAAGTAGGTAATATCTCCATATGGGTTATTTCAAACTCTAGGCACTGTTTACAGTTTATATAGGAAAAGGTCTCAGTATTTAACGGGCCAGTGCATTCTGTGATATCAAATCACAAACACCTATTACAATAAGCCCAGATCACATCAACGACCTTGACCTATACATATCCCCAACATAGTAGGTGAAGAAAAAAACGCATTAAAAAAACACTTATCTTTCCAGCTTCAGGTTTAGACAACGGTCTTTTCTGAGCCCCTATCTTGCCAGTTTCAGGTTTAAACAACGGTCTTTTCTGAGCCCCAACGCCCTATATCAAGCGCTCACAAGCGTTTTGCAAGCTATCTTGCTTCTTCAGGGGAACACTCGACACTAAAAATATAAGAATACACACACTATTAGCAAATAAATTAAAACTAACCCTATTCCTCACCAACAAACCTACAAATATATTTAAAACCCTCAATCCTACCTTAAACACATCGTACCATACGCAAACAACCAGCTGCACATCTCATCAGTCAGCTTCACACCATTGTGCATGTCTCCAACCACAACGCCAGTTCCTTTTGAAACAACTCTAAACCAATCAGAGCCTTCCAACCCTGCAAACGTCACACCTCATCTAAACTATCATCATCAGATTAAATACAACTACCCCTTTCAATCTGGGCATTAAGCCCATCCGGGGCAACAGTGCAAACTGAAAATATCCACCTCTGTTCACACACCACCAAAGTCTGTTCACGGGTTCGACCCTTCCGCCCCGACATTACTTGATCAAGGCAAAAACATCGTAAATCTGAAAACCGATAATCTTTTTCAGAACAATGGGCTACAATCGGAGCCTCTAAAACCTTGCATGTAATCCTACTTTTGTGCTCTAAAATACGTTTCTTCAAAGATCTATTCATTTTGCCAATATATAACAATCCACAGGGACAAAAAATCCCATAAACCACAAAACTCGAATTACAGGATGTACTTTTTTCAATTGAAAAAATGGACCTTTATAATTAAAATGGGAAATTACTAACGATATTTCACAAATTGAACAGTTTCCACATGATCTATGTCCCGTTCCCAAACTAGAATTACAAAGAGGACGCAATACTGAAGGACATAAAAGGTCTTGTAAATTTCGCTGTTGTTTCCAGACACATCTGATTTTTTTCTTTTCAAGACCTGGAACAGTATTCACCACCGTCAGGTGTTTCTTAATTATGTGTTGAATTTGAAAACTAAATGGAGAATATTTAGAAATTAAATTAATCTGATCATCCTCATCCTCGTCTGTCCTAACACAGTTATTCAATAATAAAGATCTATTACTGAACGATGCTCGTTTATAGGCTTTACAAATAATCCTCTCAGGATACCCTCTTAACCAAAAACCCTCAGCTAACATTTTAGACTGAAACTTAAAATACAATTTCATGATCGTTTATCGTGCTAGTAACATGTATGTTCTCATCACACCGATTCAGCCATTCCAAAAACGAATAGAAATCCGTCACAGAGCCATTCCACAAAACGAATACATTGTCTATGAAACGGCACCACAGTTTAATACACAAAGCAAATGGAGATCCAGACAACCATTGAGACTCAAACAAACCCATATATAGGTTTGCTATAGATGGAGCCATTGTGGCCCCCATTGCAACCCCCGCAATTTGATGATAAATCTTATCCTCAAAAACAAAATAATTATGATAAATCGCCAATTCAGCTAATCCTAGCAGAAA
This sequence comes from Ichthyophis bannanicus, assembly GCA_033557465.1. Classification (NCBI taxonomy): domain Eukaryota; kingdom Metazoa; phylum Chordata; class Amphibia; order Gymnophiona; family Ichthyophiidae; genus Ichthyophis; species Ichthyophis bannanicus. The sequence continues at coordinate 221,220,709 of CM066040.1, read as the reverse complement.
ATCAATCATTTCATCTGAAAGGTCCCCACGACCTCGAAGCCCCCTTTCAACCACCTGAAAAGCTCCTGTCTGGGGAATCGATGTATACAAAGAAGTGACATCCAGAGTAGCCAACAACACATCTGGAACACTAGCTAAAGTAGAATATTCATTCAAAAATTTTAAAAAATGAATAGTGTCCTTTAGATATGCAGGGATCTCAAGCAACAGTGGGTGCAAAAAAGAGTCTATAAATACAGACAAAGGCTCAAGCACCGAGCCTCTTGTAGACACAATCGGCCTACATGGAGGGCAGACACTATTTTTATGGATTTTCGGCAACAGGTAAAACTTCGCCAAAACAGGAGATGAAACATTCAAAAACAGATGTTCTTTCTTAGAAATAATCTTAGACTCTAAAGCCTGCTTCGTTAATATTTTAATCTTATCTTGTAAATCTTTTGTAGGGTCAAGTTTTAATACTACATAAACCTTAGTATCCTTCAACTGGCGTTCTGCTTCATGTAAATAGTCATCTCGAGCCCAAACCACAATGGCACTCCCTTGTCTGCTCTATTAATAACTAAGTCAGATCTTGAAGCTAAGTCTTCCAGAGCTGCCCTCTCGTTTCTCGGAAATACAGAAAGGAACTGCCGGCACTGTGAGGACTCCAGGCGCTGTAAATCTTGCAACACCAACTGCTTAAATACCAGCAAAGCTGGGGGCAATAGTCCAGGAGGATTCCATCCTGATTTTATTGGAATCTTAATTCTTCGCAATAAACTGCAATCCTTTGTATTAACATGATCCTGTTTAGATGTAAAAAATGCTTTTAGATGCAGTTTCCTCATCAGGCTCTCGAAATCCACTCTAAATTGAAAAGAGTCAAAATAAGTAGATGGGACAAAGGATAATCCTCTATTCAATACTCTTAAATGATCATTAGAGAGCTCAAAACTAGACAAATTGACCAATTGAGAGATTAGGCATTATCCAGTGAGCCGCAAATATAAACAAAAAGTAGGCTGATTCTGCAGTTTTGATGGCATCAATTAAGTCAGGGACACAGCTGGATTTAAGATCCTTGTGCCCATAGTCAGGATCAGAGTGCAGTGAGAAGGAGAGAGATTTCTCCCACAGAAAACATGGCCCTAAAGCAAGTGGACAATAAGTCCGAAGCGGAGTGTCAAACCAAATTTTATTGGAACCACACAGGAATATTCAACCAACCTGACACGGCCATGTTTTGGCAGAACCTTCGTCAGGGGTCAAAGATATTGGTAGTGTTGAGAATTTACAGTCTCATGGATACCAAGAACACACCTTGACAGTGTATGTCATGATCTCACCTCAATCACCTCCACCCTTGCCTCCATCTCTACCTGGTTGTATACCAACGCCTTAAAACTCAACCCAGCTAAAACCACAGCAACCTAGATCACTGGTTCTAAATGTTCCCCATCATTGGCCCCTAACCTCAGATCCTCTCCAGTTGCACTACAATCATCATTTAAATATCTTAGTATTCATATATATTCTGAACTCACCGTCTCCTCTCACATTTCTTATCTGACCAGATCTGCTTTCTCGGCTTTGCGTACAATTCGAGCCCTCCATCCCTTTCTTGATCAAACTGCTCTAAGCACTTTGCTCCTTAGCAGTTATCTCCTGCAGTGGTTATTGCAATGTTTGCTTTGCCATTCTTTCTCAACATAATTTGAAATATCTTCGGTCAATTCAGAATACTGCCATCCTCATCCTCACCCGTGCTAGAAAATATGATCATATCACACCTCTCTTTATCCATCACCACTAGTTACCCGTCCAACAGAGGATTCCTTTCAAAATCTTGGTACTAATCCACAAGTCCCTTCACACTAGTACACCATTCTACCTATCCTCTTTAATCATTCTGCACATTCCTCAATGCTGCCTTAGATCTCTGCAAGACAACCTCCCATCGGCTGCTCACATGAAATATGACTCTACGCACAGTTCTGTGTTTTTCTACTTAGCCCCTACATTTTTAATTCTTTGCCCTCCCAGTTTAGGCTGGAAACATCCTTCCCCAGGTTAAACATCTTCTCAAGGCCCATCTTTTTATGCAGGCATATAGTATTAATCTCCCTTAGCTGAGGCACAGTACATTCGTAGCAAAAAACCCGTGAGAGAGTCAGTTGGTCCATTAGATGATAAAGGGGTTAAAGGAGCACTAAGAGGCGACAAGGCGATAGCGGAGAGACTGAATGAATTCTTTGCTTCGGTCTTTACTGAGGAAGATGTAGGGATGTTACCCATGACTGAAGTGGTATTTAAAGGTGTGGAAGAATTGAAGGAAATATCGATACATCGGGAAGATGTCTTACAACTATTAGATAAACTGAAGAGTAGCAAATCACCTGGGCCAGATGGTATACATCCAAGGGTGTTGAAAGAACTGAAATTTGAGATTGCAGACCTGCTATCAGTAATCTGTGAACTATCATTAAAATCATCTCTAATACCTGAGGATTGGAGGATCGCCAATGTAACACCAATTTTTAAAAAGGGTTCGAGGGGTGATCCGGGAAACTACAGACCGGTGAGCCTGACATCAGTACCGGGAAAAATGGTAGAAACCATCATAAAGAATAAAATTACTCAGCATATAGATAGTCATGACCTAATGGGAGACAGCCAACATGGCTTTAGACAAGGAAGATCTTGTCTTACTAATCTGTTATGTTTTTTTGAAGGAGTGAATAAACAGGTGGACAAAGGTGAGTCGGTTGATATTGTGTATCTGGACTTTCAGAAAGCCTTTGACAAGGTCCCTCATGAGAGACTTTTGGCAAAACTAAAGAGTCATGGGATAGGAGGCAGTGTACTACTGTGGATCAGGAACTGGTTAAAAGATAGAAAGCAGAGGGTAGGGCTAAATGGCCAATTTTCCCAATGGAGAAAGGTGAATAGTGGTGTACCCCAGGGATCTGTGCTGGGTCCGCTGCTTTTTGACATATTCATAAATGACCTGGAAAGTGGAATAACGAGTGAGGTTATCAAATTTGCTGATGACACAAAACTATTTAAAGTTGTTAAAACCAAGGAGGATTGTGGAAAATTGCAAGAGGATCTTGATAAATTGGAAGACTGGGCATCAAAATGGCAGATGAAATTTAATGTGGAGAAGTGCAAGGTTATGCACCTAGGGAAGAACAACCCAAACTATGGTTACACGATGCATGGTTCCACATTAGGAACCACCACCCAAGAAAAAGATTTAGGCGTCCTTGTGGATACCATGTTAAAACCCTCGGCCCAGTGTGCAGCGGCGGCCAAGAGAGCAAATAGAATGCTAGGTATGATAAGGAAAGGAATGGAAAATAAAACAAAAGATATTATAATGCCTCTATATCGTTCCATGGTGAGACCGCACCTTGAATATTGTGTGCAATTCTGGTCGCCGTATCTTAAAAAGGATATAGCGATTTTAGAAAAGGTTCAGAGAAGAGCCACCAAAATGGTAAAGGGGATGGAAGGCTACTCCTATGAAGAAAGGCTAAAAAGGTTGGGGCTCTTTAACCTGGAAAAGAGACGGCTGAGGGGAGATATGATAGAAGTCTATAAATTAATGAACGGAGTGGAACGGGTAAACGTAGATCGATTGTTTACCTTATCAGAATATAGAAAGACTAGGGGACATGCAATGAAGCTACAGGGTAAACTATTTAAGACTAATAAAAGAAAATATTTTTTCACTCAACGTGTAATCAAACTCTGGAATTTGTTACCGGAGGATGTAGTAAAGGCTGTTAGTGTAGCTGGGTTTAAAAAAGGTTTGGACAAGTTCCTGGAGGAAAGGTCCATAAACCATTATTAAGAAGGGACCCAGGATATCAATGCTTGAACCAATACAAGCATTGTGGAACCTGTGTCCCTTGGGGAAACTGCTAGGTACGTATGACCTAGATTGGCCACTGTTGGAAACAGAATACTGGGCTTGATGGACCTTGGTCTGACCCAGTATGGCATATCTTATGTTCTTATGTTCTTATGTACCAGAGAGATGCCTTGCCTCCCTCCCTCTACTCTCCCTGTTCTAAACTGTTTCCTCTCCTATCAATTACTGACACTCTTTTTCATTATCTTGTTATTTATGTGGTTTTAATTTTACTTTTTGGCATTGTAAACTGCTCCATCTGCTTAACAAGGTATGTCAAAACCTAATAAACCATAAACCATACTCCTCCCCTTCACTCTTGAGTCTGACAATACCATTTTTGCACTTCCTCCTCTCACTAAAATATCTGAAAAATGTCTTGTCACCCCATTTTATTGCATTGGCTATTTCTTCTTCTTTTTGTATCTTTGCTTTCCTGACTACTTTCCTAGCTTCTCTAAGCTTTTACAACTATTGATGCTTGTCTTCCTCTTTCTGTGATCTCTTTGATTTTATGAAGGCCACCTTCTTTTTCTTCACCTTTTCAGCTGCTTCCTTTGAGAACCATAGTGGCCTCCTTTTTCTTTTATATGTATTACCTTTCTAACAAAAAGGTTTGTTGCCCTTAAAATATCTTCTTTCAGTTTTGCCCATTGCTTTTCTACATCCCCCAGTTGTTCCTATCCCACTAATGACTCCTTGAGGTATTCTCCCATCTTGGCAAAGTTAGTTTTCCTACAGTCTAAGACCCTCACTTTTGAATGGACTTTATCAGCCCTAGTCCTAATACTGAACCACACCATCTGGTGATCACTGGATGCAAGATAATCTCCCATTATAACATCAGAAACACTTTCCCCATTGGTAAGTACCAGGTCTAATATGGTCTCTTCATGTGTGAGTTCTGTTACCAGTTGCCGGAATAGTTCTCCCTGTAGAGAATCCAGTATCTCCTTACTTCTAGATGACACTGCAGCAGGGATGTGCCAATCAACATGCAGCATATTTAAATCATCTATCAGTAACACTTCTGGTTTCATGGCAATACTGTATATGTCTTCTATTAAATCTCTGTCCACTTCTCTCCCTGTGATCTGTATATCACATCAATGCAAATGGATTACTTATTCCCTTTTTCTAGTTTAATCCACTGTGCCTCTTCACTCCCTTTTAAGCCTTGTACTTCTATAGCTTTAATGGAGACAAGGTATGCAAATCTCTCTCATGAATATTCATAAGATATCCTGGATATTCTGAATACCCGACTGACTGGGGAGGCCTCTGGACAAGTTGGGAACCACTGCCTTATACTATGTTCCTGTTTGCTTGAAGCCTTGTAGAGTATTTTTCCTGATGTCTTTTAGGAGCATTGTTTTCTTAGAGCTCCTTTTACCAAAGCCCACTAAGAATTTGCCCTTAGCGCGACAAACATGCCAAATACTCCAGTGCACCTATCTCATGCGAGTTAATTGCAAAGCCTCAATGTTAGCTGTCAGGAAGCGTGACCAGCATGTTCCCAGCAGCTAATGTGTGAAGGCTTTTCCTAATGTGCTTCACTATGGCAGGTTTGCTTAGCGACTCCTTTAGAGGTGTCATTGTGTGAATCCATGTTAGGCGAGGCATTGCTGCTGAGTGTGCATTAATAGCCTGGGCTCTCACACTAATACGCTTTCCACACCCACATGTACTCCTTTCCCTGCCCCATCGCGAGATTGCTGAGTAACGTGTATTTTAGCATGCAGTGGCAGATGCTATCACGCGTTAGTGTTCATGATTGCCACTTGGCAAGTATTAAAATGCCCCTTAACCAGTTAACGTGGATTAATTGCAAAGCTGTATGTTAGCTGTTAAGAGTGTGTCCAGTATGTCCCCATCAGCTAACTTGCAAAGGGTTTGCCTAACGTGTACTCCACTTAATGCAAGTTCACTTAACCACTCCTATAGAGGAGTCATTAGGTGAACCCACGTTAAGAGCCACATTGCCTCTGATTGAGTGGCAATTGCTCTGGCTCTAGCGATAATGAGCTCTCCATGCTCACTCTCTGCCTATTCCCCACCTCATCCTGCAATCGCCAGTTAACATGCGTTTTAGCGTGCAGTGGCAGGCACTATCGTACGTATCATACGTTCCTGACTGCCAGTTTTGCCTGTTAACCAGCAAACGGGCTTTAATAAAAGGTGCCCTTAATCTTATCAGCTTTAGTTTTCTTCAAGATATGTGTGCACTAGCAAAGGACAGTTCTCCTGCTGCACAGTCTTATTTAAGCCTCTCTTTTCTCCTCTGCCCCCTACAGCCACAATATCCTTCTGTATGAAGATGGCCATGCTGTAGTAGCAGATTTTGGAGGTGAGATTATTTATTGTTGTTTTTATTTCAATATAAAATGTCTTCAAAAAATCAAGGAGGCTAAATCTATTGCTACATGATGCAGTGGTGTTCCTACCCCTCTGTCACCTGGGGCGGGTGCCCCCACCCCGGCACACTGCACACCGCATGCAACCCCTCCCCCCAACTCCAACCACGGAGGCAGCACGGCAGACTTACTGTTAAGCTGATTTGCCATGGTGCCTCACGCTGGAGGGGCCGGTCGCTATGCTCTCCCTGCCAAAGTCTCATGAATCATGAGACTGCAGATTACCAGATTAATGATAAGTCATCCATGCTGCCTTCGTGGGACCGGTCAGGGCTGCACCCCCTCCCAGCAGGCACCCAGGCACTGCACCCATCACCCCGCCCTTGGTACACCATTGACATGATGCAATTTAAAAATGGATACTGGGTTCTTCTCAAGTCATAAAACACCTTACAAGGTTAACACAGATACATTTATTTGCATTTCTTATCAGCCAAGTAAAAAATAAAAACAAATATGCATTTAATGTGAGTTTAGTGCTAAAACTAATGTGTGTTAAGTGCAGAGCCTCCGTACTAACTGTCAGGGGTGTCGCCAGCATGTTCCTAATAAGGTCTCTTTTTCCGAACGATTTTCTGTAGTACTCAAAAAAATGTTTCGTTCAATCTTCTTTTTAGAATAAATTATCTGTATATCAGCACTAATAGTAGGTCTCAGATTCGACTTGCACTCTGTTTGGACTTACGTCCTTTCTTACGGTGCTGTCCATAACATCAATGACCTTAGTGCTTTTTAAATTCCAGGTATTACAACAATGTTGAATTTAACAATAAATTGTGACTTAACTTAAAAACCTTATGCCTTCTCATGCAGTTTAGGTAATCTGGATCCCGACGCTCTATTTGTGGCGCCGTGTCGGCGTTTCAAACTACTGTTTTCTTCAGGAGATCCTACCCCAAACCTAAAAACACAAACAACACTCTAAGAACCTATCCATTATCCCTTATTGCTATAACTTATTCTAATAAAACCACAAGCTAAAACCAACTTACTTTATTTGATGCTGCCCGCGCTCTCATGTATCCCTTTTTCAAAAAATGGTGCCTAAACCTCTAAAGAACGCCGCGCATGCGGGGTGGAACTCTCCTCCCCCATTTAAACCTCTGCTTCTATCTACCGGCACTGATTATTCTTCTGTCATTGGGTATCGTCATGATCACATGGGTAGATCAATCTAATGTACTCTAATTGCACTATTCTTGATTTATTCCTACCGCTTATGGAAGATTGTTTTCTATCATGCTGTGTTATGAACGTGAATTTATGTACAAACCTGCCAATCTATAGTTAAATTGAGCCCATTCGGAGTGACTGTATCTAACCTATATATCCAGCGTTGTTCAATCAAAAAGAGGGTTTCATCTAATGTTCGACCCCCATGTGGATGTACTATTTGCTCTATAGCAAAGCAACTCAGCTGTTCAAAAGTATGTCCTTGAGATAGGCAATGTGCTACTAAAGGTGCTTCTAATCGACGGCATTTCAAGCAGCTGCGATGTTCCCGTATTCTTACTCGTAAAGTCCGCAGAGTTTTCCCTACGTACATTAAGCCGCAAGGACATTGAAGGCAATACACCACTGCCTCTGAAGTACAATTAGTACTAGTTCGAAGAGTATAGTGCTTTTCGTGGTAAGTAAATCGTGTACATTCTAACATTACTGCACAAACATCACAATGTCCGCACTGTTTATGACCCGCTTGTGATGTGGTGGAGGTCAATGATGGAAGTACCGTGGGGCTAAGATGATCCTTTAAATTTTTGCCTCTTTATAATCACAGGTCAGGGTTATTAACTATGAGGCCAAAGAGAGTGAAACAAATAGAAGACGATACAGTTAATCTAATAACATCCTATTCTCCGTTGAGTCATCATATACGGAAATTATTACATAGACATAGTAATGTATTGGCTGTAGTTCCGGGTCTACGTGATAGACAGATTAGATGTGTGTGGACGAGAGGCAAAAATTTAAAGGATCATCTTAGCCCCACGGTACTTCCATCATTGACCTCCACCACATCACAAGCGGGTCATAAACAGTGCGGACATTGTGATGTTTGTGCAGTAATGTTAGAATGTACACGATTTACTTACCACGAAAAGCACTATACTCTTCGAACTAGTACTAATTGTACTTCAGAGGCAGTGGTGTATTGCCTTCAATGTCCTTGCGGCTTAATGTACGTAGGGAAAACTCTGCGGACTTTACGAGTAAGAATACGGGAACATCGCAGCCGCTTGAAATGCCGTCGATTAGAAGCACCTTTAGTAGCACATTGCCTATCTCAAGGACATACTTTTGAACAGCTGAGTTGCTTTGCTATAGAGCAAATAGTACATCCACATGGGGGTCGAACATTAGATGAAACCCTCTTTTTGATTGAACAACGCTGGATATATAGGTTAGATACAGTCACTCCGAATGGGCTCAATTTAACTATAGATTGGCAGGTTTGTACATAAATTCACGTTCATAACACAGCATGATAGAAAACAATCTTCCATAAGCGGTAGGAATAAATCAAGAATAGTGCAATTAGAGTACATTAGATTGATCTACCCATGTGATCATGACGATACCCAATGACAGAAGAATAATCAGTGCCGGTAGATAGAAGCAGAGGTTTAAATGGGGGAGGAGAGTTCCACCCCGCATGCGCGGCGTTCTTTAGAGCTTTAGGCACCATTTTTTGAAAAAGGGATACATGAGAGCGCGGGCAGCATCAAATAAAGTAAGTTGGTTTTAGCTTGTGGTTTTATTAGAATAAGTTATAGCAATAAGGGATAATGGATAGGTTCTTAGAGTGTTGTTTGTGTTTTTAGGTTTGGGGTAGGATCTCCTGAAGAAAACAGTAGTTTGAAACGCCGACACGGCGCCACAAATAGAGCGTCGGGATCCAGATTACCTAAACTGCATGAGAAGGCATAAGGTTTTTAGGTTAAGTCACAATTTATTGTTAAATTCAACATTTTTGTAATACCTGGAATTTAAAAAGCACTAAGGTCATTGATGTTATTGACAGCACCGTAAGAAAGGACGTAAGTCCAAACAGAGTGCAAGTCGAATCTGAGACCTACTATTAGTGCTGATATACAGATAATTTAAGCCAGCATGTTCCTGACAATTAACGTGCAGATGCATTACCCTAACACATGGTGTAATTACCACCAGTGCACCTAGCTGTACCCATTGAGGTGGTGTTAGTTGCACCCATGCTATTTGCAACATTGACAGGGCACAATATCACCCCCCGCACCAACTGCGATGTGCTCATCATGCCCACTCTCCACCCCTAACCTGCTCAGTCACCACCTCAATCTTGCGACTAGCAGTGCATGACTCATTGCACAGTAACTGTCATGCGCCAATGGGAATAGCTACCATGGGCACTTGTGCAGTTACCGTGCCTGAAAATCATATTAGCTGCTTAGCACGCTTTACTAAACGGGCCACTATGTGTAAATATCTGCTTAATAACAAAGCTTTTATTTTTTTCAGAATCTAGATTTCTTCAGTCTCTGGATGAGGACAACATGACAAAACAGCCTGGGGTTTGACTCCTTTACTTTGTATTACAGTTATTCTAAAAATGAAATTTTACTATGCATCAAACATGGCCGACCCAACGTGGGACCTATTTATTAATTAGGGGCATGCTTACAGAAGGTTAATATGTGTTAATGAATGTAAAAGTGCACTAAGGGGCATGTTTAGTAAACCCCATGCTAGTAAAGCACACATGGGCTTTGGACTAATTGCACGGGGAGGGGTACATCCTTCCCCCTGCAGTTGCCATGTTCAAACACGGCAAACTGGCTGCAGAAGCAGCTAATGTGACCCATTGCATTGACTACAAAAGCTCACTCTAGCTGCGCCAAGGCGAGAACACCCCATCTCACCCAGCTGCCACTCTGATGCACGCTACTAGGGTAGCATGGGCTTTTTGGTGCAGGATCCTGAGCTACTTTTTTAGTGCTGTGCTAACCCCATACTAGCCTTTAATAAGCATGCCCCTAAGTGCTACTGCACTCATAGAAATAAATGGACACAGTGGCACATAGTGCACCTTAATGTTCATTAACACGCATTAATCTTAAATAAACATGCCCCTTACAGTACAGTTTTCCAGTAACCATTGGTTAGCAGTCAAACTTAATGTACGTTAAGTGTGAAGCCTCTATATAAATGTCATGGCAAATCCCTAATTTGTCATTCACTTAATGCAAAGAAAGATTCTTTACCGGGCATTAACTGATATAGTACACAACCCAATGCAGTTAATTATACCTATGCAGCTGGCGTTAATTGCACTGCACGCTCTGCTCTGTTAACAGCTAATGTGACCTAGTAAATAGGCCCCTTATGCTGTACAGCATTTGTAAGATCGAGATTGCCACCAACTTGGTCAATATTAATACTAGCACACTAGTGTATAAAGCTAAATAGAATGCAAATTTATTTTATTCGGATGCAAAGAGAAAGATCATTAGAGAAAGACATCATGCTTGGTAAAGTTGAAGGTCAACGTAGGAAGGCCGGCAATATGATGCATCGATACAGTAACAGCAGTCATGGATGCCACTCTATCAGCAATTAGCCGCCTGACTGAAGACCCAAAACAGTTTAGGGCAACTATCCACTGGGTTGCCAAGAGTTAGCATCAATTCGAAGGCACTTAGCAACCACACCAACAAAAATGGGTTCTTTATAATTGCATTGGACAGTTCCAGGTGTTACCCTATGGTAATTTACTAAGGGAGTAATTTTGAAACTGCCCACATTAATGAAAAGTACACATCTACCTTTCACTTTCTCAAACTTTCAAAGCAAGAATACACAGAGCAGCTTTATAAGATGACTGCTGAGTGGAAACTGGAAAATACGTGTTGTAACTTTGGCTATCTCTTGATACATAGATTGTAAAAAGAATGCCTAAGTAACATGGGCAGGAAATTCACTCACCAACACCAGTTTTATCACATGGAATTTTAATGAGGAGTCAGGCTTTGAGCCCATAAGTTTCTACTAATACTTTATTATATATACATCGCTTTGGAGCTTTCTTGAAAAGAGTTAAGCAAATAAAATAAACATTAAACATTTATTGAAATTCTTCTTGTTATATAGAACCTTCGCTGGATGGCCCCTGAAGTTTTCAGTCAGTGTACACGGTACACGATAAAGGCAGACGTTTTCAGCTATGCTCTGTGTCTCTGGGAATTGCTGACAGGCGAAATCCCATTTGCCCATCTAAAACCAGGTAAAGGATTTTTATCATGTATGATAAGGCAACCCTACGAAAAGTTTCTTCCGTTGCATTTCATGAATACAGAAGCCGGGACTCTTATCTTCATAATGGGAAAGCATTCAACAGATTACATGGGCTCTGTTCATTTCTATCATTTCTAACCGCAAAAAATGTATTTCAAATATAAAACAATGTCTTATACCAAAAAAACGTAAAATATGATAGAATAAACTCACAAGAAGGAAATGGGCAAGTAAATAATCATAATTCTTTTTTAATTCATAATAGTATTGTTTAAATTTTTGCACATCAAAATTAATGTGTGTAATGAAGGGTAAATTCATTTCTGTGACTGTATTCGGCCAAAATTAAATGTTTACATTTGGGGACTATTTTCAAATAGCCCATATAGTAGCAAACTATACAGACACCTTTAACATGCAGGGTATATATGCTAAAAAAAAGTCTACGTCTGTTATTTGTAAGGCTGACAGTGTAGGGCAGAATAGAAAGTATATAGCTGAAAATCACTTGTTTACAAGCTATTTTAATAGTGACAGCAGTGTCAGGCAAAATGGTAGAAACCATTATGAGAACAAAATAAGTGAAGATATAGATAGTCATGAATCAATGGGACAAAGTCAACATGGGTTTAACCAAAAGAAGTCTTGCCTCGCCAATCTGCTACACGTTTTGAAAGAAATAAACATGAAGATAATGGAGAGCCGGCATGTTTATTAAAGTGTGGTAATAGTTACTGCAGACTTTGGCACATGCTATTGAACCGTGTTAATCACTACCGCATGCTAACTGCTTTTAGCCATAGATGGGTCACAGCATGGTGGCCATTGACAGCTAGCACATGGAATGTTGCTATGCATTAGCTGTCATGACTGCACTTAATGCCACCTCAAAGGATTGACCCTAGCAGCAGGGCCGGCCCGTCCATTGAGCAAGAATGTTGTTTACACAGGGCCCCGTGTTTCGGGGGGCCCCGCGCAAACAACATTCTGCATTAAAACTAAAAAAAAAAAATCCTGCCGCTGCCGCCGTGGCAGCGGCAGAATCAAGTGTCCCTCAGACCCCCCCCCCCTGCCTGCCCGGCAGAGCCCTCCCGGCATCAGCTCCATCAGCGGTGTGGCTTTCAGAGCCGCGACGAGAGGGTTAGCAGAAGAGACAAAGAAACCAGAAGAAAGTGGCTGGATCAATTGCAACTGAAAAAAATGCACAAAAGGTAGAAAAATATCTCTTTATTTTAAATTTATTAACTGGAATATGTCAGCTCTGGGAAATGTGTATCATTAACATCTGCACTTTGTTTAGTACAAGAGGAAATTAATTTATAGTTTTATTTCTACAGTGGTGTTGTACATTCCAAGTTTGGCTTTTGGGGTTCCCAGTTTAATTATTGTCTTCCTGTTTCTAAATTGTGATTCCTTGTTTGGTAATGGTCTGTGTTCTGCATGTGTAACTGAGCTGAGGTATTCTGTTTATGTAATTCCTAATTGACATTGCCACTTGTTCTCTTTCCACAGTAGGTCATGTATTCTTATTCTCTGAAATGTATTAGTTTAATATTTGCAGTTTTGCCTTTTGATAGGTAGGGTATGGTACTTTGTGAGTCCTGGTAGTGCTGCTATGATAGGTGGGTTTGCTATGGGTTCTAAATGGGCAGTGTTTGTAGTAGTTCCTAATGTGCCTGGCGGTTGGCACTGGATTATAGTAATGTAGAAATCTTTTAGTCTTTCTTAATCTATACACTCATTAAGAGGCATGTTTACTAAAAGTTAGTGTACGGTAATGGCAATCTGTACATTGATCAAGAAGCAACAGTTCGAACGGAACAAGGAGAAACAGAATGATTTAAAATAAGCAAAGGTGTAAGATAAGGCTGCATACTTTCCCCCTACCTGTTTAATTTATATACAGAACAAATCATCAGAGAAGCAGGATTGTATGAAGACCACAGAGGTGTGAAGATTGGTGGAAGACTCATCAACAACCTTCGCTATGCTGATGATACCACATTACTGGCTGAAAGTGAAGATGATCTGAAACATTTGCTTCTCACAATCAAACAACATAGTCTCAAAATGGGCCTGCACCTTAATGTAAAGAAGACAAAGATCATGACAACTGGCATAATCAACAGGTTCATCGTTGAAGGAGAAGAAATTGAAATCGTGAACAACTTTAACCTACTTGGATCAACTATCAATAAAGAAGCAACAAGCAGCCAAGAAATCAGACGATGCATTGCTCTTGGCAGAATGGCTATGAAAGACCTAGATAAGATTCTCAAGAGCAGAGATATCTCTCTCCATACAAAGATTTGACTTGTTCAAGCCATGGTATTTTCAATAACATCATATGGATGTGAAAGCTGGACAGTGAAAAAGACAGACAGGAAGAAAATTAATGCCTTTGAATTATGGTGCTGGCGGCAAATACTGTGTATACCATGGACTGCCCGAAGAACAAACCAGTCGGTACTAGAGGAGATCAAATCTAAGCTTTCTTTAGAAGCTCAGATTATAAGACTTCGACTTTCATACTTTGGACACATCATGCGAAGAGAGAGATCATTAGAGAAAGACATCATGCTTGGCAAGATAGGTCAACGCAAAAGAGGAAGGCCAGCAATGAGATCGATCGATACAATAACAGCAGCTACGGGTACCAGTCTATCAACAATGAGCCGCCTGACTGAAGACCGAACACAATTTAGGATAGCTATCCAGAAGGTCACCATGAGTCGACTCCGACTCGACGGCACTTAACAACAACATGGTAACATTATGCAAATATTTATGCAAATTAAGCCCCTTATGCAAATTAGGTCCCACACCGAGTCTCCACACATGGCCCTGCACCCCCCCTTGTGCCGCCCCTGCCTAGCAGTAATACCATGAGTCTACTGCGAGGTATGAAGGCCATCATATTGGGAGTGGAGGAGGACAACTCCTGCCCCAATCTCCATTAGACACCAATGATAGCACCAGTAAGACCTGGGAGGTGCATGGGCGAGTGGGTCCAGGGAAGGGTCATTTTTGGTAGGATCTTCTTTCTTCTTCTAGGTTCTGAAGGGGGGAAATTTGATTAGGCATTCTGGGGGTGGAGAGTTTGAGAAGGGGGCTCAAGCGGTGGCAAAAAGATCAGGGGGTTTATGATTGCTGGACTGGGGGATACTCATGGCGGGGGTAAAAATCTTGGGAGGGTTATGGCAAGGAGGGGTTGGGGAAACTGTGATTGTGTAGATGGGACTATGTTGCCTGCCTGAGCAGGTAGTGCGGGGTGCTCCAAGGCTACCCGTCGAGGCAGGTAACACAGCTCCCACATGCAGTAAGTGTGCCCTGTGTGCAGTCAATGCAGAGCAGATGCTGGGTAAACCTCCTGCATTTACCGCACAGGCTTTACATTTACCGCAGCTTAACTTTGCTTGAAAAGTCATGAGATAGGAGGCAATCTCCTATTGTGGACTGGGAACTGTTTAAAGATGGAAAAGAGAGGGTAAGGCAAAATGGTCCATTTTTTTAATGCAGAAAATTAAATAGTAGAGTACCTCAGGGATCTGCCCTCAAATACAATGCATGGTATGCATTTGAAAAGAAACACTTCGGTATATTTCTAGCCTATGGCTTCTAGGCCAGCCCTTTTTTCTCTAAGCTTTGCTCCACATGTTGAAATGGCACGTTTCATCTACATTTGGCATAGCTTACTTTTTCCAAGAAAGTGCAATTTGCATGTTGAACGTAAGGCCTAATGTTACAGTATTTACCTGTATCTATATTTCTGTATCAGTATCAATGGTTCTCAACCCAGTCCTTGGGACACATCTAGCCAATCAGGTTTTCAGGATATCCTGAATATGAGAAAGAGCTAGTTGCATGCATCTGAGGCAATGCATGCATATTCATTGCAGAAATCCTAAAAGCCGACTGCCTGGGTATGCCCAGAGGACTGAGTTGATAACCACTGATCTATATGTATGTATAAGTAAAATATGTTTTTGTTTAAAACAGAGATTTTTAGAAGGATAGCAGCTATGTAATATATAGGTATGAAACAAGGCATGGCTTGTATTCTAAACATGCGTTGATACTGATTCTGGAAGAACAGAATCCAGAATTTTCCTTTACATCCACTTATCTAATCATTATACCATGCTCTGCATTCTTGTACTGTAGATCTAAGGATCCATCTCATGAATTAATTAGGTGTGTAGTACTAGGTAAAGAACACTTGTTTGACACTAAGTAAAGGCTTTGTCAGGTCCCTATTGGTTTCTTGCTGAGGTTATGTCAAAGCTATTTAAAATTCTCTCTTCTGGGCTTTTTGTTTACGCAAATGCTTTCTCTTTGATTTCATTCTGGTCACACTACTCGTATAGGATTCTCTCGCAAAACTGATGTAGCAAGTTCATTAACCAATGTACTATATGTTTCAGGAGCTCATTATGCTGGTTCAGAGGCTAATGCAGTATCCTAAGGACAGTTCTTGGTTTAATTGCTTCTGTAAATATCCTATTAACTAACACCGTGCAGTCTTTAACCCCATTCTGCATTTTGTAAAATGCATCCCATTGCCAGAATCCCCTGGCCTCTAGTTCAGGTTTTAATAATGTTTATGCATTCTCCGATATTGCTATGATGTTTTCGTATGCAATATTGCAGATTGAATAGATTGTGCATTTGATTTAACTTGTTGGAACTTTAATTTAGTGTTTGTTGCTTCAACAATCAGATGAATTGTTGAGGTGTCACATCCCAGGCGGTGGCTGATAATGGCTCTGGTTGAATGTGCTGTTTGCTGTGTCGACTGCTCTAGGTGTCATATTGAATGTAGAATATTATGTGAATTTCACCACAAATACTTTTCATAGCCTATGCAGTTGATATGCAGTATACCCACACTATGTAATGTGTGAATATGATGGCATTTGGCATGGTATGCTATAGAATCATCATACTCTATGGATAAAAGGTTTCATAGCTTGTAAATAATTCAGGCAACAATAAATAAGGAAAGACGTGTTGAAATTTCTTTCTCTTTTTTATAAAATCTTAATCTTAATGAGTAGCCTAGTGGTTAGAGCAACTGCCTAGTGGTTAGAGCAACTGCCTAGTACCCAGAAGATCAAGGGTTTGATTCCCACTGGCACTCCTTGTGACTTTGGGCAAGTCACTTTACCCTCCATTGCCTCAGAAGAAAAGGCTGGCAATCTACTTCCGGTAATACATTGCCAAGAAAACCCAGAGGTAGCTGGGTCGCTATGAGTCAACACTGACTTGATGGCACTAAAAAAAAAAATCTTAATGATATCCATGCTCTTTGCGGTAATATTTTGGCCCTTTTTAAAATGAATGAAATCAATACTAGCATCTTCGTGATCAACAGTGGATTTAAAAAAAATACATGACAAATAGATGAACGACTGGCCTTTTAAATCTCTCACTAGTGCCGGTTATACATTTTAAAATGCAGCATGGTTTGGGGGCAGGCTGAGGGTGACATTAACAGTTATCAGTTCAGTGAAATTCAACCACTGAATGGATAAATTATGCTTTTAAGTACAAATGCAAAATAGCAGCTACTATTTTGAAGCGTTTGAACATTTACAGTTACTGAAATTCCCCATAACCTTAAACAGATATCTTAGCTCTATAAATCCACATAAAATTGACATTGATGTATAGATGATATTAATTCAGTATAGATCATATTTATTAAAGTGTGCTAAGCATTTAACATAGGAATTAGCACACACTCAGGGCAGGCCTGCACTAACAGCACGACATGCTAATTCCTAAGTCAACTGGCAAATGCAGTATGGCATAGGGAATTGGCAGGGACAATTTCTTATCACACTCTAACTATGGGATGACAGATGACATTTTAGTTGCACAATGCAAGGTTCTACATTAGGAATCATCACCCAGGAAAAGGATCTAGGCATCATCATTGATAACACCTTGAAACCCTCAGCTCAGGATGCAGTGGCGGCCAAGAAAGCAAATAGAATATTAGAAATTATAAAGAAAGGAATGGAGAATAAAACCAAGGATATTACAATGCCTTTGTATCGCTCCGGGATGCAACCACACCTTGTGTGCAGTTCAGGTTGCCATATTTAAAAAAGGATATATAGGTGTTAAAGTGAAGTAACAGCTCAAAGGGGCAATTTGAAAGGCTCCTATCAAACCAAGGGCTGTGCGAAACATCCAGGAAATTGTTAGATTATTACTGTATCATAGAAGCACAAGTCAGGGCACTTGCTGTGTAGCAAGCTAGCATTTACGAAGTGTTCTTTTCCTCCCACCCACCATGACTCTTACCCACTCCAGGCATAATCTTATCAACAACCTATCACATAACCTTGTTAATCACACTGTAATGCTTTGAAATTTCTGTCATTGATCTGACATTTTCTGTTCTCTTAATCAAACCGCTTCTGATCGCTGGAAGCAGCGGTATACAAATATGTGCTAAATAAATAAATAAATAAATAAATAATCTTAGCTTTACAAGCTCTTAAACCTATTAAAGGGAAAAAGATAGTCAAGTTAACTTTCAGGTTCAGCTGGTTATCATCAGGAATAGATTAATTAAGGCCCTGAAATTAATTAATCTTGAGGTGGACAAAGTCCCTAAAACTTATTAGGTATAGTTCTATTAGTAAGAGTATCCAAATAAATAGACAACTTAAATAGTTAAACAAAACCTTAAAACTAAGATGCAGACAGCAGTCCAGCAGCAAGATAGAGGCTATCCAATCTTTTGCATTGGTGAGGAGTCTTGTGTGCACTAGGTGCAAGGAGCTCTGCTCTCAGGGAACAAGTCCAATCTCTGGAGGCTAGAGTAGCAGACTTGGAGGACCTAAGGAAGATAAAGGTATATAGATGAGACCTACAGAGATGTAGTGCTGAAGTCCCACTTCCAGTCTGGTAGCCATGGAGAAGAGAGGACATGTGAAAGGAGAACACCAAATTGGTATGGCAGGAAGTTATCCTTTAGCTAGGACCTCTCCTCCAGGTGATATTAAACCCTCTCACACTGAGGAGGTTTCTCCAGGGACATGTGTCCATGAGGGAAGGGTTAGGATGGCTGCTATAGTTGGCGATTCAATCATTAGGCATGTAGATAGCTGGATGACTGGTGGACATGAGGATTGCCTGGTAACATACCTGCCTCGTACAAAGGCAGCAGACCTCATGCATCACCTAGATAAGGTTTTAAATAGTGCTGGTAGCCTGCCGTCTTGGTACATGTTCGTACCAAAGATATGGGAAAGTCTGGGAAGGATGTTCTGGAGGCCAAATTTAGGCATTTAGATAGGAAGTTGAAATCCAGAGCTTCCAAGGTAGCATTCTCTGAAATGCATCCCATTCCAGGCAGAGCTCCAGAGTCTCAATGTGACAGTGGTGCAAGGAAAAGGGTTTTGGATTTGTTAGTAACTGGATAACATTCTGGGGAAGAGAGGGTCTTTTCCGAAAGGATGGGCTCTACCTTAACCAGGATGGAACCAGGCTGCTGGCATTAACCTTTAAAAAGGAGACAGAGCAGCTTTTAAACTAGATAGTAGGGGAAAGAATTACCCAAGAGTGCATGGTTCAGATGGGAGAGTTAGAATATATAATACTAAATAAAAGGTTAGATATAATTGGCATCTCAGAGACCTGGTGGAAGGAGAGCAACTGTCATATCTGGGTACAAACTATGTCACAATGATATGGTAGATCAAATTGATGGAGGAATTCCGCTCTATGAAAGCATTGAGTCACACAGGATTAAAGTTTTGAAGGAAATAAAATATACTGTTGAATCTCTATGGTTAGAACTTCCATATAAAAAGAGAAAGGCGATGGCAGTGGGGGTATACTACTG
Organism: Ichthyophis bannanicus; assembly: GCA_033557465.1. Lineage (NCBI taxonomy): Eukaryota > Metazoa > Chordata > Amphibia > Gymnophiona > Ichthyophiidae > Ichthyophis > Ichthyophis bannanicus. The sequence continues at coordinate 221,201,262 of CM066040.1, read as the reverse complement.
ACCGCCTGGCAAGAATGAACAGATGGATGATGAAATGCTAAAACAAATCAGCAAAGCTAAGAAAAGTTAAAACACAGTAATAATGGGTGATTTCAATTACCACGGTATCGACTAGATCAGTATCATAGCAGGATATGCAAGGGAGATAAAATTTCTAGATAAAATAAATGACTTCTTGAAGCAGCTGGTTCATGAACCAACAAGAGGGGAAGCTATTTTGGATCTAGTCCTTAGAGAAACACAGGATCCATTTCAAGAGATAAGGGTGTTGGGGCCACTTGGCATTAGTGATCATAGCATGATCATATTTGATTTAATAAATGGAGAAAGGATGGCAAGGAAATCCACAGTACTTCCTTTTAACTTTCAAAAGGGAGATTATGATAAAATGAGGAAATTAGTTAAGAAAAAACTAAAAGAAGCAGCTGTAAAAGTTAAAAATTTACATCAAGTATGGGCGTTCTTTAAAAATACTATCTTGGAAGCTCAGATCAGATGTATTCCACGCTTTAAGAAAAATGGAAGGAAGGCCCAAAAACTTCCAGCATGGTATAAATGTGAGGTCAGAAAGGCTGCTGTAGCCAAAAAAGGATATTTTAGGAAATTTATTTATTTATTTAAACAGACTTGTATGCCACCTTATCCTACAATCAAAGTGGTTGCATCGCATCACAATTGGGTTTACGTTTAACATGTGGGTGCTTTACAACATTTAACATGAGGGTATTTAACAACATTAAGACAGCACAATTTGAGGGCTACATTTATCATGAGGGTGTCGTGAGCCTAGTTGGGTTGATTGGGTATTGAGTTTGTGGGGGTATTTACATTGCAATACCGCTCAGGTGGGGACTGTTGTCTATCTGCTCTTGAGTTGGCGGGGGTAGTTGCAATACCGCTTGGATGGGGACTGTTGTCTATCTGCTCGTAGGTTTCTGTAAAGAGCAGGATTTTAAGGGCCTTGCGGAAGTCTGTGATGTCCTCTAATGCCGTTAGGCTCGTTGGGAGGGAGTTCCATAATGTGGATGCCAATAGCGATGGAGCTCTTCTTGATGTATTTTGTTTAGTCTTGTGATATCCTGAAGGTGTGCTGATCATGTTGTCATTATTGTTCCTTCTTGGTCTACTACTGATGTTCCTTGTTATGATTTCTTGTAGTGCATCTGCCGAAAGATGGTGGATGATTTTGAAGATGATCAAGATTATTTTAAATTTTGCTCTGGCCACCATTGGGAGCCAGCGTAGTTGCTGTAAGATGGGGGTGATGTGTTCAGATCTATGAGTGTCGGTGATGATGCGTGCTGTAGTATTTTGCACCATTTGGAGTGGGTGTAAGGTCTGCTGGGGGAGGCCTTGATATAACAAATTTCTGTAATAAAGCAGAGGTGTGATGAGTGCTTGGCACACTGGGCGGAAGAGGTCCTGGCGGAGTAGTGGTTTGATCTTTCTTATGGTCCTCAAACATTGATAGGCCTTGTTTGCGGTTTTGGCAATATGAGATTTCAGGTTCAGAGCTCTGTCCATTGTGATGCCCAAGTACCTAACTTCATCTTTGACTACTATGAGTTTGTTTAGAATGCTGATATTCTGTGGTGGAATGAAGGTGGGTTTCCTGGTGACGAACTTTGCCTCGGTTTTATCGTAGTTGACTGTTAGGTTATTGTCTGTGAGCCAGACATTCATGTCTTCAAGGCATTTGGTTATTCTTTTGGTGCTAGGTGCTAGTAGGTTGATTGGAGCATACACCATGATGTCGTCATCATATATGTGATAGTGGAGTTTGTGTCGTCTGATGATGTTGCATATGGGTTGGATGTAAATATTGAAGAGCATTGATGACAGGGCAGATCCCTGAGGTATTCCTTGCGTTGTGGGGAACTGCAATGATTTCTTTTGGGCGTATTTGACTTGCTGTGTTCGATCTTCCAGGTATGAGGTGTACCATTTCAGAGTGCTCTGAAATGTCAAAAGGAGCAAAATGACAAACAGGAAAAAACATAAGCACTGGCAAGATAGATGCAAGGCATTGATAAGGCAGGCAAAGAGAGAATTAGAAAAAAAAGCTTGCCAAAGAAGCAAAAATACATAATAAAACCTTTTTAAAGTACATGCTTAAGAAAATACCTGTGAGAGAGTCAATTGGACCTCACACGCCACCTAGTCAAGGTCTTAGATACTCCTGGGGAGGAGTCTGCTGTCTTGGTACATGTCGGTATCAATGACATAGGAAAATGTGGTAGGAAGGATCTGGAGGCTAAATTTAGGCTTTTAGGTAGGAAGTTGAAATCCAGAACTTCCAGGGTAGCGTTCCATGCGCAGGACCCAAAAGGCAGGCAGAGCTCCGGAGTCTCAATGCATGGATGAGACAATGGTACAAGAATGAGGGTTTTAGATTTGTTAGGAACTGGGGAACATCCTGGGGAAAGGAGGGAAGGGATGGGCTTCACCTTAACCAGGATGGGATGGGCTTCACCTTAACCAGGATGGAACCAGGCTGCTGGCATTAACCTTTAAAAAGGAGATGGAGCAGCTTTTAAACTAGATAATAGGAGAGAGCCAACAGTCACCCAAGAGTGCATGGTTCAGAACAATGTATCCTCGAAGGATACTACCAAAAGAATGAAGTTAGGGCATATCAGTAGAGAGGTTCCAACAAAGACAAAATTAGCCCAAATGCCCTTACCTACCGATAGCCAGATTAATATGATTAAAATACATTCTCTATAATGTTTGTTTGCAAATGCTAGAAGTCTAAAAAATAAGATGGGAGAGTTAGAATATATGGCACTAAATGAGAGGTTAGATATGATTGGTATCTCAGAGACATGGTGGAAGGAGGACAACCAGTGGGACTCTGTGATACCTGGGTACAAACCATATCGTAATGATAGAGCTGATCAATTGGTGGAGGTGTTGCACTCTGTGTTAGAGAGGGCATTGAGTCACAAAGGATTAAATTTTCTGTAGAATCTCTATGGTTTGAAATTCCATGTAAAAAGGGGAAGACAATGGCAGTGCGGGTGTACCAGATCTGGTGTAAGAGATAAGGGTGTTGGGGCCACTTGGCAATAGTGATCATAGCATGATCGCATTTGATTTAATTAATGGAGGAGGGATGTTAAGGAAATCCACAGTACTACCTTTTAACTTTTGAAAGGGAGACTATGATAAAATGAGAAAAATAGTTAAGAAAAAAACTAAAAGGAGCAGTTGCAAAGGTTAAAGACTTACATCAAGCTTGGGTGTTGTTTAAAAATGCTATCTTGGAAGCCCAGACCAGCTGTATTCCACACTTTAAGAAAAGTGGAAGGAAGTCCAAAAAACTGCCAGCATGGTATAAAGGTGAAGTCAGAGAAGCTGTTGCTTCCAAAAAAGCATCTTTCAGGAAATGGAAAAAAGAGCCAAATGACAAAAACTGGAAACAGCACAAGCACTGGCAAGTTAGATGCAAGGCATTGATAAGGCAGGCAAAGAGAGAATTTGAGAAGCTTGCTGTGGAAGAAAAAATGTTTAATAAAGACTTTTTCAAGTACATTCATAGGAAAAAACCTTTGAGAGAGTCAGTTGGACCATTAGATGATAGAGGGGTAAAAGGGGCACTAAGAGGGGACAAGGCCACAGCGGAGAGACTGAATGAATTCTTTGCTTCGGTCTTTACTGAGGAAGATGTAGGGATGTTACCCATGACTGAAGTGGTATTTAAAGGTGATACTGCGGAAGAATTGAAAGAAATATTGATACACCGGGAAGATGTATTACAACTATTTGATAAACTGAAGAGTAGCAAATCAGCTGGACCAGATGGTATACATCCAAGAGTGTTGAAAGAACTGAAATATGAGATTGCAGACCTGCTATTAATAATCTGTGAACTATCATTAAAATCATCTGTAATATCTGAAGATTGGAAAATGGCCAATGTAACACCAATTTTTAAAAAGTGTTGCAAGGGTGATCTGGGAAACTACAGACCGGTGAGCCTGACGTCAGTACCAGGAAAAATGGTAGAAACCATCATAAAGAACAAAATTACTGAACATGTAGATAGTCATGGCTTAATGGGAGACAGCCAACATGGCTTTAGACAAGGAAGATCTTATCTTACTAATCTGTTACGTGTTTTTGAAGGTGTGAATAAACAGGTAGACAAAGGTAAGTCAGTTGATCTAGTGTTTCTGGACTTTCAGAAAGTTTTTGACAAAGGTACCTCATCAGAGACTTTTGGTAAAACTAAAAAAGCCATGGGATAGGAGGCAGTGTACTATTGTGGATCAGGAATTGGTTAAAATATAGAAAGCACAGGGTAGGGCTAAATGGCCAATTTTCCCAATGGAGAAAGGTGAATAGTGGAGTACCCCAGGGATCTGTGCTAGGTCCTCTGCTTTTTAACATATTCATAAATAACCTGGAAATGGGAACAACAAGTGAGGCTATCAAATTTGCAGATGACATAAAACTATTCAAAATTGTTAAAACGTATGAGGATTGTGGAAAATTGCAAGAGGATCTTGATAAATTGGAAGACTGGGCTTCAAAATGGTAGATGAAATTGAATGTGGACAAGTGCAAAGTTATACACCTAGGAAAGAACAACCCAAACCATGGTTACACGATGCAAGGTTCCACATTAGGAACCACCACCCAGGAAAAAGATTTAGGCGTCATCATGGATAACATGTTAAAACCCTCCGCCCAGTGTGAAGCAATGGCCAAGAGAGCAAATAGAATGCTAGGTATCATAAGGAAAGGAATAGAAAATAAAACCAAGGATATTATAATGCCTATCGTTCCATGGTGCGACTGCACCTTGAATATTGTGTGCAATTCTGGTCGCCGTATCTTAAAAAGGATATGTTGTATGTTTATTAGAAAACGTACAGAGAAGAGCCACCAAAATGGTAAAGGGGATGGAAGGATATCCCTGTGTACAGATGCTAAAAATGTTAGGGCTCTTCAACCTGGAAAAGAGACGGTTGAGGGGCAGATATGATAGAGGTATATAAATTAATGAATGGAGTGGAATGGGTGAATGTAAATCAATTGTTTATATCATCAGAATATAGAAAGACTAAGGGCATGCAATGAAGCTACAGGGTAACCTATTTAAGACTAATAAGAGAAAATATTTTTTCAGTCAATGTGTAATCAAACTCTGGAATTTGTTACCGGAGGATGTAGTGAAGGCTGTTAGTGTAGCTGGGTTTAAAAAAGGTTTGGACAAGTTCCTGGAGGAAAGGTCCATAAACCCATTATTAAAAGGGACCCAGGATATCACTGCTTGACCTAATGCAAGCATTGTGGAACCTGTGACTTTTGGGGAAACTGCTAGGTACTTATGACCTAGATTGGCCACTGTTTAAAACAGGATACTGGACTTGATGGACCTTGGTCTGACCCAGTATGGCATATCTTATATTCTTATGTTCTTAGATGATAGAGGGGTAAAAGGGGTGCTAAGAGAGGACAAGTCCATAGTGGAGAGAATGAGTGCTTTGGTCTTTACTGAAGAAGATGTAGGGTTGCTACTCATGCCTGAAATGCTATTTAAAGGTGATGTCTCTGAAGAATTGAAAGAAATATTGATAAGATGTATTACAACTATTTGATATGAAATTGCAGACCTACTATTAATAATCTGTAACTATCATTAAAATCAACAGTAGCACCTGAAGATTGAAGAATGGGCAGTGTAACAACATTTTTTTTATATTTGTACTTTATTAAGTTTGTTATAAGATACAGCAAACAAAATAAAAAAAATATCAAGGAAAAATAAACAAGCCAGAAAGAAACAGATATAATTACTTGATACAAAATTCAAATAATACAAACATTTGCTACTAGCCCACATAAAAGGAGGAGTGCACATTTCAACACGAACTTAACACAAACTAGAAAACTCACAAAGAGCAAACTGTCCCAATAAATTTCACAAACCCAAATTATACTAATCTCCTAGGATAATTCAAGAGTCGTGGGACTTAAGAAAATCTTCAAGTTGCAATGAGTCAAAGAAACAATATTGTCTACCCTGATATACCACCTGGCATTTACAAGGAAATTTAAGAAAGAAAGTTGCTCCCAGAGTCACAGTTCGAGATCAAAATTCTAGGAAAACTTTTCGACGTAATTTTGTCGGCCGGGATACATCAGGGAAAAGCAAACCTCACTGTCTATGAAACAGACAATCTTTTTTTTTTTAGAAATAAGCTTTAAGTACTGAACCTCTATCAAGTTCAGAAACAAACGTAATTAACCAAGTAGAGTGAAGTGGAAGAGTAGCCTAGTGGTTAGAGCAACTGCCTAGTACCCAGAAGATCAAGGGTTCAGTTCCCACTGGCACTCCTTGTGACTTTGGGCAAGTCACTTTACCCTCCATTGCCTCGAAAGAAAAGGCTAACAATCTACTTCCAGTAATACATTGCCAAGAAAACCCAGAGGTAGCTGGGTCACTATGAGCCAACACTGACTTGATGGCACTAAAAATAAAAACAGACTAGACCGAGAGGCTAGAACATCTGAGGACAACTTTAAAAACAGAAATACTTAAGCTTTCTGGAGTCACCACCTGATCCAGATACCCACCAGCCGCCAAGACAGTCTTCCTCCCTCGAGGTATATAAAAAATATTAGAAATCCTGATTTCCTCTGAATTGGGGAATAACAGGACTTCCTTCAAATATTTATAAAACAATATTGTGGGTGACAAATAGCGAATAATGGGAACATTCAGGCATTGTAAATTCCTCGAGTGAGACACATTTTCAAGTGCTTCAAACTGACATTGAGAGAAAAGACTATCTTTAATAAACGCGGCTGAGGCAGACTGGACGTGGCGACTTCAGCCTCAACCTTATCCACTCAGGACAGCATACTTTCAATTTTTAAACCATGTTCACTTAATTTTTCCACAGAATATCTAGTAAAATCTTATAATTGACTCAAATTGCCATTCAAAGCAGCCTCAGTTCTCAAAACTACCGTCCAAATATCCTTAAGTGAAATCTCCTGCTCCAGAGAGACTTCATGCAAGTCACCTGACAAAGCCAGCAACTGCAAAACTTTAGGCATTGCAACAGTTGTAACTGTTGGAGTTTGAGCCAATACCGAAGGCTATCCGGTCACCAGTTGCAATCCCGGAGGGGAAACCAGACCGTGGGAACCCTCCTCTTTTGCAAATACAGCCATCCCAGGAGAAAGGGGTTGGGTTAACTTCCCCACTACTGGGGACAAGTCCAAAGGAAAACCAGTACTTACAGAAGCAGACAAAATAGATAAAGCATCCTTCATATCTTTCCTTACAAGAAACTTGTCGAAGGGGCCCTCCTCCTTAGAGGCTTTTACCATAGATTCCACTGGGAAGACCTTCTTCTTCCGCTTGCCCATCTCCCTCACTAGTTTCTTTAGACTTGCACCAATGGGCACTGAAGGGGCACCAAAGAGGCATATCATGCCCCTTTGGACACATCCCTTCGGACACTCACCCGAGGGACACGCCAGCAACTGCATCCCATGGAAGGGGCCGCGCTTTTATCAGGTCCCAAGGACATCACCTTTGAGTGTTAAAGCACCCACAGGGCAGGAGCAGTTGCGCTGAAGATCACATGCTCCTAATGGCAATTTTAAAAGGGTTCCAGGGTGCTCTGGGAAACTACAAACCAGTGAGCCTGATGTCAGTACCAGGCAAAATGGTAGAAACCATTTTAAAGAATAAAATTACTGAACATGTGGATTGTGATGGTTTCATGGAAGAAAGCCAACATTCATTTAGCCAAGGAATGTTATATTTTTTTGAAGGTGTAAATAAACAGGTAGACAAAGGTGAGCTGGTCGATTTAGTGTATCTTGGTTTTCGGAAAGCCTTTGACAAGGCGCCTCATGAGAGACTCTTGGCAAAATTAAAAAGTCATCGGACTGGAGGCAGAGTAGTACTGTGGATCAGGAACTAGTTAAAAGATGGAAAGCAGAGTGTAGGGGTAAATGGCCAATTTTCTCAATGGAGTAATGTGAATAGTGGACTAACCCAGGGATTTGTGCTGTGCCCGCTGCTTTTTAACATATTCATAAATGACCTGGCAATGGGAATGAGTGAGGTGATCAAATCTGCAAATGACACAAAATTATTCAAAGTTGTGAAAACACAAGTGGATTGTGAAAAATCGCAAGAGGACCTTGATAAATTGGAAGACTGGATGCCAAAATGGCAGATGAAGGAATAATTCAAACTACGATTACACAATGCAAGTTTCCATATTAGGAACCACCACCCAGGAAAAGGATTTAGGCAACATCGTGGATAACAGCTTGAAATCCTCTGCCCAGTGCTCAGTGGCAGCCAAGAAAGTAAATAGAATGCTAGGAATCATAAGGAAAGAAATGGAGAATAAAACCAATATTATAATGCCTCTGTACGTTTTTATGGGGCGACCGCACCTTGAATATTGTGTGCAATTCTGGTCGCCATATCTTAAAAAGATATAGCAGAATTAGAAAAGGTATAGAGAAAAGCCATTAAAATGGTAAAGGGTTGGAAGTATACCCCTATGACAAAAGGCTTAAAATATTTGAGCTCTTCAAACTTGGAAAAGAGACAGCTGAAGGGAGATATGAAAGAGGTCTATAAATTAATGAATGAAGTTGAATGGGTAAATGTAGATAGATTATTTACTCTATCAAAACATAGGAAGACTAGGGGACACGCAATGAAGCTACAATGTAATGCATTTAAGAGTAATAAGAGAAAATATTTTTTTCAATTAACACATAATCAAACTCTAGAATTTGTTACCAGAGGATATAGTAAAAGTTGTTAGTTTAGCTGGGTTTAAAAAAAGTTTGGCAAGTTCCTGGAGTAAAGGTCCATAAACTGTTGTTAAGGAAGATCAGGGAAATCCACTGCTTACCCCGGGACAAGCATTGTAGAATCTATGTACTTTTTTTGGAACCTAAACAGCAGGTGTGTGGATCTTTATTCACACTGAACCAACACCAACGCATTTTGTCCAGGAGGCCTTCTTCAGGGGGCTTCAAGACCTGATGTAAAGCAAAAGACACATGCAAACGGTAAAATAACTGAATGAGAATCACAGTTTGTACAGTTCAGGAGCAAAATCAAAATGCTACAAGCAAACAGGTCTTGCATCCCTTGAAGAAGACCTCCTGGTCGAAATGTGTTGGGGTTGGTTCAGTGTGAATAAAGAGCCTTGACCACTTTTCCACATACCTGCTGTTTTTTTCCTGCTGTTGGTGTGGGTTTCTATTCTCTGTTGGTTCCTTTTTTGGAACCTTCCAGGTATTTGGAACTTGGATTGGCCGCTGTTGGAAACAGACTACTGAGCTTGATGGACCTTGGATTAACCCAGTATGGCATTTCTTATGGAACTGGAAAAGGTGCAGAGATGAGTGACCAAAATGGTAAAGAGGCTAGAAGAATACACCTACGAGCAAAGGCTAAAAAGGTAGGACTTTTCAGCTTGGAAAAAAGATGACTGAGGAGAGATACGATAAAGGTGTATAAAATAATGAGTGGAGTAGAATGGATAAATATGCATTTATTTATTTAACTATTTTTCTATACCACTTTATCTACAAATCTAAGCCGTTTACATGAAACAACATAGCTCAACGGTGCTTTACATGAAACATAGGAACATAATGGCAACAGAAGAAGCTATACTAATACAGAACTGAGTATACAACAAGTGCTTATCAGAATTTTAACATAAGATGACTGGGACAGGGGGAGTGGGGAGGGGTAAGGGGGTGGGTGGGGGGTGGAGTTGGAGAGGTGGGTGAGGGTAAGTTAGTGTTGCAGAGTTCCTGTTAGGTGAATGGTTATGTTTCGTCAGTAAAGTGTTCCAGGAAGAGGTGCACTTTCAGTTTTCTTTGGAAGGTTGCTAGGTCGCCTGTGACACTTAGGTTATCTGGAAGTGCATTCCATAGGGTTGTGGCGAAAAGGGAGAAGGCCCATTTGGAGGTTGTGTGTTTGGATCTAGTGTTCAGTATGGGAATGGAGAATGTGTTCAGTGAGTTTGCTCTTCAAGAACTGTTCGAGCGTGTTTTTTGTAACAATGGCTGGAGGTAGATTGAAGATCGGTCATGGGTGATTTTGAAAGTTGTGAGGATGGCTTTGTAATTTATCCACTCTACAATGGGTAGCCAATGCAGTTGTTTGAGCAGCAGGGTTAAGTGATCAGATCTGGAGGCATTGCAAAGAATACATGTGGCTGTATTTTGGGTTAGTTGCAGTTGGGTGGTTTGTGCATTTCGGCAATACTTGAAGGATGAAGTTTGTCAGACGGCTGCCTAGGGTGAGAACTTACACAATCTTGACGATGCATATATTCATATGATTCTTGCAAGGTATTGTGGGTACTGTAGTTCATTCACTCCCAAACACAGCTGATGACAATAATTTGAGTTGTGAAACCAAGTGGTAAGATCAATAAAATACTTCTTTTATTGATGGGGTTTAATTCACCCAGCACATGTATGCTTGATAGCACTATAAATGAGGTTACTTGCTTGCAGTGTTTAAATGGATAACAAAAAGTCACAAAGTAAACCAGAAAACAACCTTCAGCTTGTCAGGCAATTAGCTAATGTTTTCTTAGCAAATAATTACCAAATACAAAGGCACAAAGTAAAGAATAAACTTTGCTGGTTAGGTTAACTTCTGCTTATTTTCCACGCCGATCTCAGCAGTGATTCTCCCTTGCTCACACACACAATCAGGTGCAGCCCTAATTACTATCAATGGACCAGCTGAAAGCCTTTAGCTGGCTGGCTGCTACTGTGTGAGCCCAAATCCTGCTTTAAGAGCTGTTTGCAGTGGAAATAAAGAACAAAGTTAGGTTTCTTTGTGATGGCTGATGTGTTTGCTCATAGAAAGCTAGCAATGGTATTTAGATAGAGAACAGTCCATGTAAACTGTACTTTCATCTGCTGTATCAATTATCATAGGGTCACTATCATACATTGGCACAGACGAGTCTTTCATTAAGGCACTATCATGAGAATGCTTATTCCCTTGCTGCCATTCTCTATTATAGATAGGGTCTGGATCAGTGTTCATACCTGAGCCTCTCCTGCTATCATTATTCCTCTCTGTATAGCCTGGCCAATATGTAACCCAATTCTGATGTCCAGCCTTCCAATCTTGATCCCTGGACACTGGATCTCCTCTCACATACCTTCTGGCCTTGGTCTGAAAGTCCCTTCCACATGCAGTCTTCTCTCTTCCAGGTAGCCACTGGTGATTCCTATCTCTGCCACTCCATTCCTCTGGCTGAATCCAGTCCAATGGACTCTGCTGGCTTTTGGAATACCTCCCAGTATGAGTACTGCCTTGGAATCTCCCAGACCTTCCAATGGCCTTTCTTCTCTTCCTTCCAGAGAGTTTCCTTCTCTCTCTATCTGCGTGGCTTTTGCTGAAGCTGTTCTTCCAACTCTCCCTGAAGCTGGGCTGGAGCTTGTAGTAACTGTTTCCTGAAGAATAAGCTCTATTCTTATTCTTTCCTAATGTGTGCTGCTCCCTAACACAGCGCAGCTGTCTTGAATCAGGCCCTGCCCTTTGAGATGAGTGCTTAGGGATTACCTCATAGCTCTCTTGATTGCACACACATTTTCTCACTTCAGCCCCTCTCATGGCTGCTGGAAACCTGGTGCATTCTGGGACTGGTAGTCTTTTATGTGAAAACTCTGTTTTCTTGCTTCTACCAGAACTGACAGGTTGCTTGTTCAGAGTCACATCATCTTTTCTATAGCTCCTACCTGAGCTATGATAAGCTTCCTTATCACAAGTTACAGTAGTAGAAGTGAGGGAAAATATGTGCCTGAAATACTGTGCTGAAGTTAAAAATGTTTTCAATATAGATCATTTGTTTACTACTTCAAAAAGTAGAAAGACTAGAGGACAGGCAATGAAGATACATTGTAACGCATTTAAGATTAATAAGAGAAAATTTTTTTTTTTTACTCAATGTGTCATCAAACTCTGGAATTCATTACCAGAGGATGTAGTAAAAGCTGTTAGTGTAGCTGGGTTTAAAAAAGGTTTGGACAAGTTCCTGGAGGAAAGGATCATAAACCATTATTAAAGAGGACCCAGGAAATCCACTGCTTACCCCGGATGAGCACAATGCAACCTGTGTGCCTTTTTTGGAGCCTGCCAGGTACTTGTGACCAGGATTGGCCACTGTTGGAAACAGGATACTGGGCTTGATGGACCTTAGTCTGACCTAGTATGGCATTTTTGATGGCTTAAACAATCGATCTATGTTTACCCGTTCCACTCCATTCATTAATTTATAGACCTGTATCATATCCTGGCTCAGCCGTCTCTTTTCCAAGTTGAAGAGCCTCAACCTTTTAAGCCTTTCCTCATAGGGGTATCCTTCCATTCCCTTTATCATTTTTGTTGCTCTTCCCAGTACCTTTTCTAATTCTACTATATCCATTTTAAGTTACGGTGACCAGAATTGCACACAATATTCAAGGTGCGATTGCACTGTGGAACAATACAAGGGCACTATAATATCCTTTGTTTTATACTCCATTCCTTTCCTTATGAATCCTAGCATTTTATTTGCTCTCTTGGCTGCCGCTGCACACTGAGTGGAGGGTTTCAATGTATTATCCATGGTGACGCCTAAATCTTTTTCCTGGGTGAAGGTTTCTAAGGTGGTACCTTGCACTGTGTAACCATAGTTTGGCTTGTTCTTTCCTAGGTGAATAACTTGTCCACATTAAATTTCATCTGCCATTTGGACATCCAGTCTTCCAATTTATAAAGGTCGTCTTGCAATTTTTCACAATCCTCTTGCGTTTTAACAACTTTGAATCATTTTGTGTCATCTGCAAATTTAATCACCTCGCTCGTTATTCCTATTTCAAGATTATTTATGAATATGTTAAAAAGAAGCAGGCCCAGTCAGTAGTACACCCCCACTGCCATCATCTTCCCCTTTTTACATGGAATTTCTATCCTTAGAGATTCTATAGTGTATTTTGTTTCCTGCAAAACTTTAATCCTATGTGACTGAATGCCCTCTCTAACATGGAGTGCAACCCTTCTACCAATTTGATCTACCCTATCATTTCGATATAGTTTGTACCCAGGTATGACAATGTCCCATTGGTTGTCCTTCCACCAGGTCTCTGAGATGCCAATTATATCTAACCTTTCATTTAGTGCTATATCTTCAGGCAGAACATAAGGTTTGTGACTTTAGAGGATCCCATTTCAGCACATTAGTGAGTTAACTGGGAAAAAATAATCTTACTGTAGTTTTAGAGCTTTAACTCGGTTCTAATGAGATCAAGCAGTGATATATATAGTAACTTGTCCTGTGCTGTCAGACTTTAATCTTTTTCTTCTTCCTTTTTTGAAAACAATTTATATATATATGGGATTTTTTCTTCCCCTTTTTTTTGAAAGTAATTGTACACTTTTTTAACAAATTAAGGAAGAATAAAGGAACAATAGAGTACGGAGGGAAGAACAGAGTCCTCAGAGAAGTGCTGAGATAGCCGGTGACCTCAATCCGGATTTTTTACTGTAAAGTATAGAGGATTTGCTACATTACATCAGAATTCATTGAACGTGTTATTCATTATTAAATTGTCAGATATACGTTCAGAAAGAGACCATAATCACATGACTTTAATCCTTGACACCACACAGCAAGAAATCACTGAATTATCTTCACAGTATTTTAAGATTCTGGACTTATAGTATGCCAATAAAGACTTCAATGAGAACAGTCAGAGCTTCAAATTAATCTAATTTACAAACAAAACTGTAACAAGAATTGGAATAATGATAACAAAAATTAAGCTATTCTTGTTATAATCTCAAGATTATAATCATGAACCTTTTCTCCTGTGATATGCTCCTGACATGTCAATTAACAGCCACCAGTTAAAGGACAGCTTTTCTTGGGCTCTAGACTCAACATAGCTGCTAATTTGCAAAGAACATCATATCAGGAAATAAAGAGGAGGAAACTGTTCACTACATTATACATTGAAGCACAACTATAGAAATCCACTCATCTCATCTGGAATCATGTAAATAGAGATTGCTCTTCCTTGAACTCTCGGTGCATAGCTCTATGTGAATAATTTGTAGAAGGGTAATTCTACAAGTCAACTGTTATTTCCATCGCATGGGTGCTTCTGTTTGCTGATGTTTCTACATAGCTCATAAATCATTTGCGGCTGAAATATGGCATGCATGTTTTCAGTTGGCATTATTTAAGTGGCTTATATCATTTAATGATGTGTCATTTTATATGTAGCCGCTGCAGCTGCAGACATGGCTTATCACCATATCAGGCCTCCAATTGGATATTCCATTCCAAAGCCCATATCGTCCTTGTTGATGAGAGGATGGAATGCATCTCCTGAAGTAAGTGCTATCCACATGCATTGTTTTATGCCTTATTTTGGTTAAATTGCTGTTGAGATTTAGTGCAATATTTTAAATGGTTTTATTTTGAAACCAAATGGTTGAAGATAATTGATGTTGATTACATCTGAGACTTCTTTTCCTAACCATGAATCTGTTCTGGATGCAATGGTCATATGATGGCTTAGAAGTTACTATTAGCACCTTGTTATTGGACGATGCAGGAAATCAAATTCTAATGACTGATAACATGAACCTCTGCCATAAGTGGCTGTTGCATGAACTTTAGAATTTCCAAAGGGGAGCTTTCTTTCCCTCTCTCCATGTATGAATGGATAAATAGCAGGTAAAACTTTAAGAGGATAAGATAGCCTCACTACACCTTACAGTAGGTTAATCTGTGGAAAATACATGTATAGCTTTAAACGGATATCTCAAATTCAGTTCTTCAGGGTTTCAAAACAATGTTGGCTGTTGATACAGGGAACATACATCCAAGGTTTGTGGCAAATTAGATGTATGGTGTACAGGAATAGAAAGCCAGGTCAAATTTATACTCTCATAAAATGGTTATATTTGACCTAAAATCAACACCCTTCCAAATTTGGGGTCAAATTTAAAGTTTCAGGGTATACCATGGCACAGAGCAAAATGCAATATAGAATTATGTTCTAAAGCTCAATTATGCGCTGGTGGTGGAATTCCACATTATGTGGCGCATTCCACTGGGCTGCTACTAAATGTGAGCCACCGTGAAATTTCAAAAACTGATCATGCAGGAACAGTTTGGTCCACGCAGAGTGTTTTTCAGAATTAAAATGTGTGATGTGTAACAAAGTTTCCAGATTCCAAGTCTGGCTTGTGCACCTATTTGCATGAGGTAATAATGCCTCATTTAACCATTTTAGGATATTATAAATTTGACTTGGTTTTCTGTTTCTGTACCCCAAACACCTAACTGACAACAAACCTTGCATTTATGTTCCTAGTATCAACAGCCAACACTGCTTTAATATCCTGAAAAACTGAATTTGAGAACCTTAAATATATAGTTAAATGTACTTAGGGATGGCTTAAGTGTTAGGCAGACTAGGCAGTCATCTAGGGCAGCAGATTCTCTCCCGTCCTTTTTAGTATGCTAATCACCCCTTTTGTCACCCTTATTCAGTGTTTAGGCTTTTCTCCTTTTGTCCGCGCAGATGATATTCAAATCCATGTCCTCAATGACACTAGCTAATCCATCAGAAATTAAGATTGTTATCGAAAAAATCTAGTTTTAATAACATTCGTTTTAACTGTTCACCAACTCAAACTTGATTGTAGAAAAATATCATCTTGAGGGATTTACCCTACTGCTCCTCCTCCAGTGCTTTTAGTCAGTTTAAGGGCCTTCAGTGGCAGTTCCCTCTCACCCAGGACTGGTGCTTTCAGTACGTTTTTAAGGCTTTTCAAGCATCGGGGCAGGTGTTTTTCTGAGCCCCTTATGCTTGTGCGGTTCAATTGTCAGCTGCTGGAACCCCGCAAGTCTCTGTAAATAGAGCATGTCATGTGGTTCAAGCAGGTGACGTTTGAACAGTGCAAGCTATAAAGGAGTCAGAAAGCTCATCTGTTCTGCTGCTGAAAGAGCTTTAGAAACTAACCAAAATCCTCAAACTGCACTGAAGGGCCTTAAACTGACTAAAATCTAGGGGTATGCGGGCAAAAATATTTCATTTTGTTTTGTATAGGGATTTTTTTCATTTTCTTCATCTTCATCTTCTTTTTGGACAGTGCACCCTGTTGCTAAATAGTGCACACACTTGCAAGAGAGCCCTTACTATTGATGGGAAACAAGAAATGATGACATTGTCATCATTTCCTGTTTCGCTGGGTTCCCTGCTTTTGTTTCAAAGGAAAGCACATCCCTACTAAAATCCCCACCACTGGACAGGAAGAAGGAGGCATAACAGCACATGGTCAGGTCCTGGTGGGATCAGGAAACAGGCCGCTTGCCCTTACTGATGGCCACCATGTTCACATAAGCAGATTGATCGACCCGCTGGGGTATGCCTGAAGTCTGATAGCCAGGGCCAGTGCAAGGAGATGGGATGCCCTAGGCGAACCTCATCCCTTGCGCCCACCCCCCTGCTCCAGCCCCCGTTACCACTGCTGCCATACTTCTCTGGCACCGGCAGTGGCAACAATGGTTTCTCAAACAGCCCTGTAGCCTTACCTTAAACCTCCGGTGCTGCGAGGCTGCTTGAGTCATGTCTCCACCGAAACTCGATGCCGACTTCCTGTTTGCACAGAAGTCCACTTCAGGCCTTGGTGGGGGGAGGAAGCTGAAGGAAGTTGAATCAGAGGGGGGACAGAAGCACAAACATCACCATGACCCAGAAGACAAGGTAATTCTGGTGCTGTATTGCTGCCATTCTAGGCAACTAGTATGCCTAATGGTCACGCCAGCCCTTTGCCCATCCTCTGAACACCATTAACTCGTCCTCCGCCTAAACCAACAACTTTTCGGCATTTAGCAATTTAAAGGGTGAACAGCTATACATTTCCTGGTTGGAATTTTAAAATCAAGTTACTTAAGTAGTCGGCACCCACTACTGACCATATAAGTATCTTTAGCTATCAGCTTTTTGAATGGGATGATCAGAATTGTTGAGATTATCAAAATCTCAGGGAGGAGGACGCTAAGAACCTGAAAGTAAATTGAGAGGAGCTCAAGGTTGAATGTTAGCTTAGGGCATTTAAAAGTCTTGTACAATCACTGAATGTACCTGCTGCACCCCATCCTTTCAATTCCCTTCCTCTCAGTACCACACATGTGACAGCAAGAACAGGACATTGAGGACTGGCTAGTAAATGAGGTGACTGAAGTCGTCCACTTCTTGCACTGCTAAATCGAGCGATGCTGTAGATCACAGTCTCAGGAGTTGCATTATCAAGGCACTGAATATTCTTACATTTTCAGATGAAAACTAAAATCTGAAAACCACAGATAAAGCGATACTGTAAAGTCCTAAGACGTGCATTTTACAAATGCTACCTAATCATGAGCTATTTGCATTTGAAAATCTGAAGCGATTAAGAACCAAAGTTACAGTGTCCTTAATTTATTTATAACCTCTACATACAGAAGGGATCGTGTTAGGCTGCAGCTTACAAGCTCTATTCTTTTCATTTTAGATTCCCAAAAGATGGAATCTGAGCTCTCCACCACGTGGTCAGAAGCAACGCAGCAGGCAGTCACCTGCAGAGAGTTCCCTTGGCTAAAGTTAGCATCAGATTTATTTTCGTTAGACAGTCAATTGGTATTGTGACTTTCTTTGCTCTAGCAGACTGGGAATCATATGGACTGTGTTCAAACTAGTGATTTAAGAGCTACATTCTTAGTAAAGATTTTAAGAGAAAGAGCAACCAAACATGACAATGTACAAGTGCAACTCATTTTTTATTATCTGATAAAGGAAATATAAGGCCTCAATCTCGAGAAAGGCTGTTGGAATTCCATTACAAGGCAATTCCGTGGCTTTTACTTTCACGTGTGGTGACACTGCCTAGTAATAAATGTGAATCCCTCTTCTGGCCAACTTATTGCATCTCTATTTTATCTTCCTGTTGTTTATGTTCTGCACTCTTGTGCTTGGCTGCTCTGGCAACACAAGGCATATCTTTTTCTTCTGGCTGTTTTCTCTGGAGATGGCATTTGGTTCACTGAGAGCAGAACTCATGTTATTCTGGGCTTGGAATTTTATGCTTCGATCGGCCAAGTATTGCTTTATATTCATTGGCTCATGGAGATCGTCTCCCAAAACCACGAGCTTGGAATTGTCAGACAGGCCGAGGTTATTTATTAGTCCATCTGAATCTTGCAACAATGCAGACTGATTATTGTTGCAGTTGTTTTTTTGCTCGCTGTCTTCTCCCTCTAGAACAAAGGCATTAGCATACTGAGCTGGTAGTGACTGGTGTGTGTGTTTTGGAGCAGAGTTTTCAGCTTTGTTTATTCTATCAGAAAATGGAAGTATCTTATTTTCTACCACAGAACTAATGTCTTTTAACTCATGCAATGCAGAAGGTGTTTTACCTTCTTCTAATGGGGCGTCACTTATTTGTTGAGTGCCGATAATTTCACCAGGTTGATTGGATTTAGCTTCTTGCATATGAAGCACATTACCCTCGTGCACCTGCACACTAATGTTCATTGGGAAATCTGTGCCAGTGTATGATGGCATATTTGTGCTTTCAGAGGCGTTGCAGGTACCACTTTTAATAGTACTGGAGTCCAATAATGTCACTCTTTCATTGTTTTCGTGATCCATGCTACTTGGAGAGATCTGGGTGTCTTGGATTAATCCTTCCAACTCCTCTTCTTCTCCTTTCTCATTGCCTGACGTTTCGCTGGTTTTCCTTAGAGTTGAGTGTCCATCCACTTTAGCGTCATTGATTCTCTGTAATTCATAAATATCCTCACTTTCTCCTTTGGTTTTCTCTTCGAGTTGTTCATTGATTTCACTACAGAGAAATGCAGCATCCCTTCCAGGTTCTAAGATGTTACATGGTAGGGAATTTGTTTCATTTGAAGTAACGATGATTCCTAGCACAGGCTTGGGTACTTTGGTAACACTAGGAGACTCTATCAGAAAGTCGTCTGGAGTTGTAGGTTCTTTAGTTACAGAATTTTCCAGCTTTTCTGTCACTGTTTCATTTAAGCTCTCACATTTGCAGTATTCAGTCTCCCCAAGGTTGCTTCTTTGTGCTGCATCTTTCACAAACTGATTGGAATCAAAATCTATACCTACCAAGTTATTTTGGTAATCATTCAGAATAGAACTAGAGTCTTTTGGAGCAGTATCCACATCTGAATTTTGATCCATCCTTGTTGCATCGTGTTTATTTGTAGTATCAGAACATGGTTTGCTCTTATTTTTGATGGCTCTACATAGAGCAGGCTGGGAATCATCAGATGTGAGAATACTAGGTACATCATCTTTCATTTTACCAGTTCTGGAGGGTTGGGATGAATTGCTCCTAGCCATTATAATAATGGAAGTTGCAGTAGGTGGATGGGTGTTATTATCTGATGGTTCTTGTGGGAAGCCACATGATACAGGATTACCTTTTCTTTGACTGCTGGATATCTTTTGGTCGCTGGAATACAATGATTTCTTTCTTGATTGATTTGGAACTTTTTTCTGTTTATTTGGCTTTTGCATTGATTTTCCTGTTTCCCCTGGATGAATCCTTGCCTTTTTGAAAGGATGTAAATTTACTTTAACGTTTAAAAATCCCTCTTCTTTAGTTCTGACCTTACCCTTTCTGTAGATTTCCTGAACTTTCGATTGAATTTCTGTATGCATAGAAGGTATCCCTCCCTTAACAGTTTCTTTTGATTCAGTACTGATATCTTTCAGAGTCTTCATAAGGCCCCTTTTATCTTTTTTATGTGGCTGCTTCTTATAAAATTCTCTGATGCATGAAGCATCCAGCACTCTCTCTGGATGGTTTCTTAAATCCGGTATATAGAAACTAACCATCTTTGGTACCTGTATTTTCTTAGTGCTTGGTAATATTTGTATGATGTCATCACTGAGGAGGTTATGTTCTCCTCCATTGTTAATATTGCTATGTTTATTCCCATGTTTTAAGTTTTTCTTTTGTTTCTCTTTTTTTTGTGTCTTAAAGTCCTGCAATTTGTCAGACTCCATGTATTTACAGATGAGGAAGTTGTCTAGCTGTGAAGAAACACTTTCTCTCTCTTCCAAAGGAACGTTTTGCTCTTCAAGTTGTGATCTAGGAATAGTCACTGTCCTCTGCACAGGATTTTCCCTTGAATCCACTGTTGCATCACTCACTAAATGATCATGTCTTTGTCTATGATATTTTAAGTTGTATGGTCTTGTCTTTGAGATAGATTGACAACATTCACATGCTGAATTCTTTGCTAGTTCCTCAGCTGCCAATACAGAGACAAGATTTGCACACATTCTGTTAGACCTGTGGTCTCTGAGGCCTATTGAATTTCAAAGTTGGCATTTAACAAGCTATCTTATTTATTACTGACTATTACCGACCATTTGTATAGTGCTACAAGATGTATGCAGCGCTGCACAGACACATATAAAAGACAGTCCCTGCTCATCAGAGCTTACAATCTAGTCAAGTCAGTCAACACAGTAGCTGTAGACATAGAATACTTCTAGGGGGAATGGTAAGGAAATACAAAGGAGATTAGGTGAATCAAGATCCGAAAGCGGCAGCAAAGAGGTGAATTTTCAGCCTGGATTTGAAAAGGGCCAGAGATGTAGCCTGACGTACAGACTCAGGTAGTTTGTTCCTGGTGAAAGGAGTGAAGTATAGCGTTAGCAATAGAAGAGAAGAGCATAGATAGAAGCAATTTGCCAGAAGAGTGGAGTTCCCAAGGAGCTGTAGAATGAATACACTTATAGGTCAGCAGGAGAAGTTTGAAATGGATAGGGAGCCAATGAAGTGACTTGAGAAGGGTAATATGAGCATGATGAGGCTGGTGGAAGATTAGCCGCGCAGCAGAGTGTTGAACAGATTGATGGGGAGAGAGATGATTCAGAGAGGGAAAGGAGTAGGTTTCAATCGTCAAGATGAGAGGTGACTGAAGAGTGGATAAGTGTCTTAGTGGTGTGTTCAGAAAGGAATGGGCTAATTTTGGTGACCTTGTAGAGAAAGAAATGGCAGGTTTTAGCTGTCAGTTGAATGTGTGTAGAAAAGGAAAGAGAGAAGTCAAAGATGAGCACAAGGTTGTGAGCTGAAGAAACAGGGAGGAGTAGAGAGTTATCCACAGAGACTGAGAAAGGAGGAAGGGGAGAGGAGGGTTTAGGGGGGGAATAAGAAGCTCAGTTTTGGCCATGTTCAATTTCAAGAGGTGGTGAGATATCCATGCAGCAATGTCAGAAAGGCAGACAGAGATCCGGACCTGGATTGCCAGACAGATTTCAGGTTTAGAGAGGTAGAATTGGGAGTCATCAGCGTAAAGATGGTATTGAAAGTCATGGGAAGAGATGAGTGCACCAAGGGACTGGGTATAGAGAGAGAAAAGGAATGGACTCAAGACAGACCCTTGGGGTACACCAACTGAGAGTGGGATAGCAGTAGAGGCAGATCCACCAGAACAAACACTGAAGAAGCAATAGGAGAGATAAGAAGAGAACCAGGATAGCACAGAGTCCTTAAAACCAAGCATGGACAAAGTATCAAGGAAAAGGTCGTGGTCAACAATGTCAAAAGCAGCAGAAAGGTCAAGAAGGATGAGAATTGAGTAAAGGCCCTTGGGTTTTGCCAGGAACAGGTCACTGGAGACTTTGGCAAGAGCCATTTTGGTAGAATGTAAAGGTCGAAAGCCAGATGTAGAGGATCCAGAAGGGCTTGAGAGGAGAGAAAATCAAAAGTTGTAGGTGAACTGTACATTCAAATAGTTTAGAAATGAAGTGGAGGAGGGAGATGGGTCGATAGTTAGAAGGACAGGTAAGGTCTAGTGAGGGTTTCCTGAGGAGAGGAATGATCACAGCATGCTTGAAGGCTGCAGGGAAAGTTGCAGTGGAGAGTGATAGGTTGAGAATATGATAAATGGAAGGGATTACAGTGGAGGAGATGGAGTTAAGGAGACATGTTGGAATAAGATCGTAGGATCAGGAAGTGAGTTTGGAAGAGGAAAGAAAGTGAGTTGTTTCCTCCTCAGAGATCATAGAAACGGAAGAAAGGGTAACAGAAGTGGGGGGGGGGAGTTGGGAGTGAAGAGGGGGAGGAGGGAAAGTAGCTGAACTAGTGGGGAACTGGAGTATGATCTTGTGGATTTCATTGTGGAAGTAGTCAGCCAGGGTTTGGGCAGAAAGGAAGGTAGAGGACAGGGGTGGAGGCATCTTGTGGAGAGAGTTGAGAGTTGTAAAGAGACGGCGAGAGTCACAGGCAAGAGAATTAGTCAGATGGACATTAATAGTCTTGCTTGGCTAGTATTATAGCTGACTGGAAAGAGACAAGCATGAATTTGAAGTGTAGAAAGTCCGTAAAGGTGTGGGATTTGAGCCAGGCATGCTAAGCTGAGCGGGCGCAGGAACTGTAGATAGCAACTAGGGTTGAGATACGGTATGCCTCACAGGACATGGCATGGGCGGAGCAAGAGCATCCAGATCAGAGAAGAGTACAGTGTTATAGGAAGCTACTGCCTCATCAACAGACTTAGATGACATAGAGGTGATGAGACAGTGGAGGAAAGAGCATCAAGATTTCTAAGGAAATTGGAGAAAACAGGGTGAGGTTGAACTGTTGGGTGATGAAGAGTGAAGCTTAGCAGGTGATGGTCCGATAAGGGAAAAAATGAGGTACAGAGGTTTGAGAGTAAGCAATTAGAAAAGAGTACAAGGTTGAGGCAGTGGCCTTGCTGGTGAGTGGGGGCAATAGAGCAAAACTGGAGATTGAATGATGAGGTAAGGGAGAGGAGCTTTAAAGCATAAGGGTCAGAGGGGTTATCGACAAGAATTTTAAAATCCCTGAGAATAAGGGAGGGGGAAGATAAATCCAGAAAGAAGGAAAGCCATTAGTCAAAGTCAAGAGAGGTGGACTTGTCAGGAGGTCGATAAATAAAAGCTAATGGGAGAGGTAGTGGAGTAAAAAGCCAGATGGAGTAGACTTCAAAGGAGGGAAAGGAGTGAGACTGAGGCAGAAGGAGGGGTTGAAATTGACAGGAAGGAGAGAGTAGAAGTCCAACACCACCACCACGGCCAGTGGGACGAGTTATGTGGGAAAATTGATAGCTACCATGACAGAAAGCAGTAACTGAAGCTCTGGGAGGCACCAGGTGTCAGTTAGAGCAAGGAGATGGAGAGCATTAGAGAGAAAGAGATCATGAATAAAGGCAAGTTTATTTGAGATGGTGTGTGTTCCACAAGGCATATGAGAAAGGGGGAGAAGAGAAGGAAAGGAGAGGGATATGAATAAGATTTGAGCTGTTGCGTGAGGATCTGTTCTGGGGATGCGACTAAGATCTTGAGAGGGAGAAAGTGGGTGAAGCTCAAGAGCTGATGATAGGATAGATGACAAGATGGTGGGGGAAGTAAGGATGGTAAAGGGGAGACAAGGGGGAGGGGCTTGAAGTTGTTGGTAGAAGGGGAGACAATTATGGAGTATAAGCAATAGGAAGAGAAGGTGTTGAGGAGCCATAAAAGAGAGAGATGGAGAGGA
This sequence comes from Ichthyophis bannanicus, assembly GCA_033557465.1. Classification (NCBI taxonomy): domain Eukaryota; kingdom Metazoa; phylum Chordata; class Amphibia; order Gymnophiona; family Ichthyophiidae; genus Ichthyophis; species Ichthyophis bannanicus. The sequence goes on along the minus strand of CM066040.1, from coordinate 221,177,654 downwards.
GCAAAGAAGTCAGAAGAAATAAGAGGATAGGTGGTAGAAATTGCAGGGGATAAGGTGCACCTGTGAGTGATCATGGTAATGAGTACAGGGCAGCTATAAGAGACTATAAGCCAGGGGACAGGTGGGCTGTGGGTAGGGAGGATGGGATAATAAGGAAGAAGGGAGAGAGAGAGACAAACACACACAGCTGAAAACAGAAAGGGAAAGCTGAACAAGATCACAAACAAAAATACTGAAAAGTAAGGCACTCTAACAATGATAAGATAAATAAATAATTAATATATACAGGCAAGCAGTTAAAAATATCAGACCCTAGCCAGAAGCTAGTAGCAAAGCCTATAATAGACTTGCATGTTCAACAGCAAGAAGGCAAATGGCTGAGCAGACATGGGGAAGAGGGGTTATGAAATCGCTCTTCTGAACAGAGCCCTGTTTTGAGGGAAGCCCTCTGATTAAAGGTGCCACATAGGGACACTGATAGCTCACTAGGCCCAGATCGGTAGAGTGCAACATTTTAAAGGAAGGAAGGAAGGTCCCACAATTTCAATCTGACCTGGGCCCTGGGCCCAAATATAACCACCTCTGCTTTTGACACCATTCTCACTAATAATTTGTGTAAGTCAACCCAGCTGGACATATAGACAGTAATTTTATAAAAGGGCATCTTGGTAAATTTAGCAGGAAGGTGCCAATTTTATAAAGACACATAGAGCCCGATTCAGAGAGGGAAATGTCCGGGCCATCTGAAAGTCCCCGAGGAAGATGGTCCCGTTAGGACCCGATTCTGGACCGTGGGAACAAAACGTTCCGGTGATACACATAATCAGGCCAATGGACAGCCTGGCATGCCCCTGCCACCTGTGGGAACGTTCTCCCTGCAGGCGCCTCAGACTCCCATGGCTTAGGCCCCCCTCTTCCCTGTGCCAGACCCACAGCTGACTAGCCAGGGCCTGGATTGGATGGCGGGGACCCCCCTGCACCCGACTCCAGAGAGGGATCCCCAGCCGTAATGGTTGGGTCGATTCTACTTATTCCACTTGAATCGGCCCTTTATGTCCTGCCAGGCTGGCCCGCCACCGCTCTGTCCTGACCCTACCCCCCCCCCCTCCCACCCTCGCCAGCTCTCCCCATCCTACTGCTCAGGACGTGCGAGAAGAGGAGGAGAGGGAATAGGGTCCTGACAGCTTGCAGGGCTGCAGGTCCCAGCCTCACAACCTGGTCTCTGAGTCAATCCCCTAGGCACCTAAGACAAAATACTAGCACAAATTGGCAGAAATTGCACCTGGAATCCAAAGCACAGACGTAATATGTGCTTTTGAGTGAAAATAGATTTTGTGCATACTTTATGTGCAAACAAGCGTGTTTTATAACATACATGCATACATGCTGCTTTGGCCCATATTTTGCTCAAACTCCACCCCTGAGCACGTATAATCTACAAGTACACACCAGCTTGCACTGTGCATACTTTTAGGCACACCCTTATTTTATAAAAGGCCTTTTCTGCATATCAATTGGACTTTTATATGCAGACAATGTTTATAAAATTACCCCATAGTACTTTTTCTGTAAATGAAGCTTTAGCATGTGCAGAATAGTGTCCAAATAACGAAGTTGAATTGGACTCTAGGCTTTTACTTTTGCCTTGATATTTTATTCTATTTTAAGCAGCTGTATTTCTGGATTCCTTAAGGGGTTTAATATAGAAGCCCTATTTGTACTTTGGACATCTAAAAATGAGCACGCAGACATCCAAATCACAGAGACATCCCCAGAGCCATTTTAGAAGCTGGTTCTATAAATGTCCCTAGCATAAGGACATCCAAATTGTGAAGGAACATGATGTAGGTGTGACCGGGGGCATTCCAGGCAAGTTGGATGTGTGCTCCTGATTTCAGAAATGGTAAGCATGTCCCCACCCACCAGTGGTACCGTCCATGTCTATTCCTGCTCCAGGGCACAAATAGGCATCAGAAAAGCTCTCCTTCTGCCATCTAAATACCTTGAAGGCATAGAGAAGAGAATACTCTAATATTCCCTATACTTTCCATGATGATAACAAAAACTGTAGGGAAATGAGGACACTTGTTTTTGGTTTGGCACATTGATGCACATCCCTGCATACAAATAGCTTGGTGTATATGCATTCAGCATAGGATATTCATCCCCGCCCTAAGTGTTTGCAGCAAGGATGTCTATGAGGCCACCTGTGCGATCGTCCATTTTTTGGAACATTCAAGTTGCTAAAATCGGACTGAAAAGTAAAAATCCATGGGGTTTTTTGGGACACTTTGCCCTCGATGCCCCAGATTTTACCTGGACATCCTTTCTGAAATGCCACTTTAGTTTTTTTGATTGAGAAAGACTTTGTAACACTTACTGTATGACTGATTCAAATCTTAGCTTAAAGAAACCAAATCAGTTTGCCAAACAGAGCTCCATTATAAGGGAAGAGGGCTACTGATCAATAAACAACAAATAAATTTAGGTAAGAATTTTTTAGCATGAATGTTGTGTTTTTAGTGTCTACTCATATTAGCTTGGTTTGCAGCTTGTCGTGCTGTGAGGGCTTGCGTGCATCAGTGATGCTGAGAGCTAAACTATAATTTAACTACTGGCAGGGTCTCCCAAGATGGACAGGTCTCAGCTGAGGTGCCAGATCAAGACAAACCACCCATCTGGGCAGCAGCAGAATGGGATAGTGTTGACGGCGGAGGATCACATTTTTGTGACAACGGCAACAACACCAAACTTAAACTGCGTGGAAGAAAGGCCCAGCAATCTACTTCTGTATCTTGCCATGAAAACCCAATGGATAGTTACAACAAAACAAATTGTGCTATGGTGCTGGAAGATGAGACCCACAGGTCGGAAGGCACTCAACTAGCTACTGGGGAAGAGCTGAAGACTTTTCAGAGTAAAGCCAGCATTTATGATGTGGTTGGATCAAAGCCCTCGGGACATCTGACTGCTGATGTAGCTGCGCATGAAATGAGAGTCAGAAGCTGTAAAGATGTCTTACACATTGGAACATGGAATGTACGAAGCATGAACCAAGGGAAGTTGGAGGTGGTCAAGAATGAAATGGAACGTGTACAACTTGATCTGTTGGGTGTCAGCGAACTGAAATGGACTGGCATCGGGCACTTTGCATCAGATGATCACATGGTCTACTATGCTGGAAATGAAAGACAAAGAAGAAATGGTGTTGCATTTATAATAAAGAAGAAACTTGCAAGAACTGTAATGAAATACAATGCAGTCAGTGAACGCTTAATCTCTATTCGTCTACGAGGATTGCCTATCAACACAACTATAATTCAAGTATATGCCCCAACAACAGCTGCAGAAGAGAATGAAATTGAAGAGTTCTATGAACAAGTACAAGCTGAGATTGACAGAACATGCAAACAGGATATCCTGATAGTCATGGGTGACTGGAATGCAAAGGTTGGCAACAAAGAAGAAGGCGCAGAGTAGTTGGAAAATATGGACTTGGCAACAGAAATGAAGCTGGAGAAAGACTGATAGAATTCTGCAAGACCAATGATCTATTCATCTCAAACACCTTCTTCCAGCAACACAAGCGGCGACTGTACACATGGACTTCACCCAATGGATTGTATAAAAATCAAATTGACTACATCTGTGGAAGTCAACGATGGAAAAGCTCTATAACATCAACAAAGACAAAACCTGGAGCTGACTGTGGTACAGATCATCAACTACTAGTAAGCAAACTGAAGCTAAAGTTGAAAAAGAGCAAACCACTCAAGAATGCAGCAAAATATGACCTTGAGAATATACCACTGGAATTTAAAGACTGCCTGCAAAATTGATTTGCTGCTTTAGATACAAATGACAGAGCTCCGGAAGAGTTATGGAATGACATCAAGAAGGTTGTGTTGGAAGAAAGTGAGAAGTCTCTACAAAAGGTGAAAAAGCAAAAACGGCCAAAATGGATGACAGAAGAAACTGAAAATTGCCCAGAAACGCAGAGAAGCTAAAACCAGAGGAGAAAGAAAGACAATCACAGAACTCAACAGAGATTTCCAACGTGCAGCAAGACAGGACAAGGAAAAGTACTACAACGACGCATGCAAGAAAATAGAAGCAGAAACTATTAGAGGAAGAACAAGATCGGCTTTCCTAAAGCTACGAGAGTTAAAGAAAAAGTTCCAGCCTCAAATTGGAATGTTACAAGATACTCAAGGTTCTATGTTGAATGATGCTGAGAAGATCAAGAAAAGGTGGAAGGAATATACAGAGTTTTTATATGATAAAGATCAAGTGGACCAACAGCCGTTTCAACCTGTTCCTTATGATCGGGAACCATTGGTGATGAAAGAAGAAGTTGAAGCAGCATTGAAAGCCTTATCAAAGAACAAAGCACCAGGCATTGATGGCATTCCTATAGAAGTATTGCAGCAATCTGATGCAGCTGTTACCATACTTACAAGGCTCTGCCAAGAAATATGGAAGACAACATCATGGCCAACTGACTGGAAAAGATCTGTGTTTATACCAATACTAAAGAAAGGTGATCCAACTGACTGTGGAAATTATCGAACAATCGCTCTGATCCCACATGCCAGCAAGATTCTACTGAAGATTATTCAAAAGAGGCTACAACCATACCTAGAACAAGAACTACCTGAAGTGCAAGCAGGGTTCTGGAAAGGGCGAGGAAGAGAGACATCATTGTGGATGTGAGATGGATCCTTGAAAAGACTAAAGAATACCAAAAAGATATCTATTTGTGCTTTATCGACTATAGCAAGACTTTTGACTGTGTAAACCATGAGAAACTCTGGGCCACATTAAGAAGCATGGGCATACCAGAACACCTGATCGTTCTCTTGTGCAATCTGTACATTGATCAAGAAGCAACAGTTTGAATGGAACAAGGAGAAACAGAATGGTTTAAAATAAGCAAAGGTGTAAGACAAGGCTGCATACTTTCCCCCTACCTGTTTAATTTATATGCAGAACAAATCATCAGAGAAGCAGGATTGTATGAAGACAACAGAGGTGTGAAGATTGGTGGAAGACTCATCAACAACCTTCGCTATGCTGATGATACTACATTACTGGCTGAAAGTGAAGATGATCTGAAACATTTGCTTCTCACAATCAAAGAACATAGTCTCAAAATGGGCCTGCACCTTAATGTAAAGAAGACAAAGATCATGACAACTGGCATAATCAACAGGTTCATCGTTGAAGGAGAAGAAATTGAAATTGTGAACAACTTTAACCTACTTGGATTAACTATCAATAAAGAAGCAACAAGCAGTCAAGAAATCAGACGACGCATTGCTCTTGGCAGAATGGCTATGAAAGACCTAGATAAGATTCTGAAGAGCAGAGATGTCTTTCTCAATACGAAGATTTGACTTGTTCAAGCCATGGTATTTTCAATAACATCATATGGATGTGAAAGCTGGACAGTGAAAAAGACAGACAGGAAGAAAATTGATGCCTTTGAATTATGGTGCTGGCGGCGAATACTGTGTATACCATGGACTGCCCGAAGAGCAAACCAGTCGGTACTAGAGGAGATCAAACCTAAGCTTTCTTTAGAAGCTCAGATGACAAGACTTCGACGTTCATACTTTTGACACATCATGCGAATAGAGAGATCATTAGAGAAAGACATCATGCTTGGCAAGATAGAAGGTCAACGCAAAAGAGGAAGGCCAGCAATGAGATGGATCGATACAATAACAGCAGCTACGGGTACCTGTCTGTCAACAATGAGCCGCCTGACTGAAGACCGAACACAATTTAGGATAGCTATCCAGAGGGTCGCCATGAGTCGACTCCGACTCGATGGCACTTAACAACAACAAATTTAGTTTTTCTGCTATGGCCTTGTCTTCCCTGAGCACCAACTCCTCACAGGCGTCTTGCTTTAAATATACTTGAAAAAGTGTTTATTTTTAGTTTTGTCCCTCTGTTAAGCTTCTTTTCAAATTCTCTTTTGACCTACCTTATTGAAGCTTTACATCTGATTTGTCAGTGCTTATCTTTCTTCACAGGGATCTGCTTTCCATATTTTGAAAGATGTCCTTAGACTTTAATATCATCTTTAACATCACTATTTAACCTTACCCATCTGTCTTTTGGTCTTCTTTCTACCTTTTTAAATGCAAGGGATGCATCTAGTCTGAGCTTCCAAAATGGTATTTTTGAACAACATTCATGCCACATGCAAATTGTTTAATTTTGCAACTGCTGCTTTTAATTTTTTTCTGATTTCAGTTTGTCATAGTCCTCCTTTTTTAAAGTTTAATGTTGCTGCAATAGCTTTCCATATTTTCCTCCCATCAATGATTATGATCTTATTATCATTATTGCCAAGTGGACCTGCCACTAATACTTTTCACAATGAGGATTCAATTTTCTAGATACTTCGCATCCAAGTGCTCTCTAAACCACTATTAAGTAGACTGCATTTGTTATATAACATCCTTCAATTTAACTACATTGCTGTGTAAACCCACCTTTGTTAAATTTCGACAATTTCTGCAGTGCTTCCTTATGAATTGCATCCCATTGCACTGCACTCTTGAAATCTTCTGATTGTGTCACTGTCCTATGAAAATTCTTTGAAAGAAGATCTGCATCATTATACACTGTCATATCCGCAGAAGACCTACAAGGATAAGAGTGCACCAATCTGCATTTAAGACATATGAAATAATTGTGCTTAAGACTTTGTTTGTTCTCTTTCTGAATGTCTTTAAGCGACATGTCTAAACCATTGGATTTATAGACTGCCTGCAGTGTTGGCTGGTTACTGTTTTGTTGTAAAAGTGGAGTTTCATTTCCTGGTCCTGTAAAAGACATCAGCTTTGTTTCATTTTCCTGAGCCAAATGGCAATTCAGGTATCCTTGAGTGAGATAGTTTGTTGACTCAAGAATACAGTTGTGTGCCGTTCCGCAACAGCAGTTCTCTGGTCTGTGTTCATTTGCTTTGCCTTGTTGGAGTTTCCAATTAAAGACAGCAAATGCTAGGCAAGTGAGACCAACTGCACCTGTGATAAATTTAAAAGTAAACATATGGTCAACATAGTTATAAATCTACAAACATTAAGCCTACCACTGTGATGAATTAAAATCTCAGTCATTTTGCTGTCTTGTCCTACACTGCTACTAAAAGTTGAAACAAGAAATGGAAGACAAGTCAACAAATATTTTTCCACCATAAATTAGTCTTTCTCATCTTGAGATCTGATACAGTATTATCTGATTGTTTCATATTTTATGATATAGCATTTTAAAAGGGCATGCAAACCTTTCTAACAAAGCCCAATGGATTCTTTGTAAGTTGCCACTTCTTTAATTCTATCTAGTTAAGAACCAAGAAATGCTATAGTGCAGTGATTCTCAAGCTTTATGGTTGTATGAACCCCTTATTAACCTTCAAAAGGTTCAGGAACCCAGAGTTCCTGGACCCCTTCCCCTCAGTACCAAGCCTGCCCAACTAGCCCTCTATCTCTCTTCCCATTTGTGTCTGCACCAGTCTGTCCTTCTCCCTCCAGTCAGTTCCCACTGGTCTGTCTCTTTCTTTCCTCTTCTTTCCAGACAATTCCCCCCAGTTTCTCCCCCCCCCCCCCCCACAAGCCCTATCAGTTTCTCTCTATTTTTTTCTTTTTACTGTATACTGCAGACCTTCTGCAATAGTCTCCAGGACCCCCAAGGGGTCCATGGACCACATGTTGAGAACTACTACTATACTGTATGCTCACAGACTCTCAAACGGTATTGTCCTCACTTTATGGATTGGCTTTCGGTTCAATCAGAAAAACCCATTCATGAGGCAGATCTAGATGCTGGCTCAGTGGCCCCATGCTCCCTGATGACCACTGCCACCATAGCTATCATTGGAAAGAGTAATCAAATAATTTGCACAGGGCAGCAAAAACAGGTAGCATCAGCCCTAACCAAAAGAAAAGGTGGACCCACATGAGTCAGAGAACATGGTCAAAGGGAAATGTAGCATAAAATTCACTAACTGGGTAGTGAATTGCTGTGCATCTCTTAGGGGGAGAGAATATACTTCCATCCCTAATCTTGCTGGGTACATTCACATGGTAACCCCATTGTGCAATACTAAATCCCAGCCAGGTGAAACTGCAATTGAAGTATGGTAGGAAAGAAAAAGAAAAACACATACCGGCCACACGTCACACAAGATAAAAAGGTGCCCACCCATAGCCTCCTCACTAGGGCTAACAATGGTGGTAGTGATAGTAACATCCCTGCCATGGATAAAGGCCATGGTGAGCGCATTCATGGACCTAGTGTGGCGGGAGATAACAACAGAAATTATTGAAAACCTTAAGAGATTAGCTATAGTTGTGGACTTCTGCAGATAAAGAGGAGATGATGTAGTGCTACTTTTATGCTACAAACCTCATATTTTAAATCAAGAGTGCATACAAAGAGAATCCACCAGAAACTGGAAGAAAGAGGAAAATTGCCACAAGAAAAATTGCAGAAGCGATGGATGCAAATTTAAGATCTTTAATTTCACAGATCAAAGTAAAGAAGTATGTGACTGTTGACATCTTGAATCAACTAAGGGCTTCCATGGAAAAAGAAATACAAGGAGGAGTAGGAGACCTAGGTGAGAGAGTACAAGAAGAAGGGAATACACAGAAAAAGAAAGAGCAGTTGAGGGGAGATGCAGCTTAGTGATTTGGAACTGCAGGAGAGTGAGATGAACAAAGGACAGACCAACAAATCAACTAAAGAAGAGGAAGAAAGGGTGGAGAAAAACCCAGATTGTAGGAAATCAAGATCAAACTCCTGGTCCACATGGAAAAAGATGAAAATGCTGGGTAGCAGGGAGTCCATTGGAGAGCAACCCACCCACACAGGAGCAAGAGACAAAAAACAGCAGGTGCGCCTGCAGGTGTCAAAGGCACTTTATTTACCAAGGCAACCCCAACACCTTTTGGCCAAATAGACCTTCTTCAGGGGGTGCAAACCTCGAAAACAGACAATAAAAATACAATAATAAATATATATGAATAAGTATATTCTAAACAAAGCAATTAATACATAAGATAAAAGCAGTTAAAAATATGACATTAAAATAAAATTTAAAAACAGTAAGAAACTATCAATAATAAAGTGCTATTTAAAATACAATCCAGGCAAGGAGAACATATGCAAGGCTGAAAACAATAAAATAAGCATGAAATATCTATGTTATTTCTCAGTCTTGTGCAGGAAATAGGAAGAGAAGGACTACTGAAAACAGAGCTATACCATGTAGCCTATGTTATATTTAACTGATCAATCTCGACATAGAGGACAGGAAACACATACAAAGGGCCATCATATAAAGTATAGAAGGCTTTGAGGTACCTGGTTATCAAAAGTGTCACTACACCGAGCACCAATCATAAATCAGGTAACCTATTGGGAAACGTATTCAAAATGAGTCAAAGATAAGAACAGTGTTGAAAAGTATAAAAAGGATGTATGTGCTTGCTCCAATCATAATATGGGAGGGAAGTGAGGAAAAAGGAAACATTTCAAAATCAAACACGGTATATGCAGCGTGCTTTATGCTAAAGTAGTATTGTGGAGTGCCAAAAGCATGTATGTAGTACTATGTCTGTATCAACCAGATATGGAACAAAGCCTGAGAGTAATATTTCAAGCATAGAACATACACTGAATGGGGAAAAAACTCAGAATGTTGCCTATGTGAATCATTATGTAACGTTCTTCCAGTTTCCTTAAAAGAACAGGTCAAAAAACATCACAGAGAAGCGAGTCTTTAAACCAGTTTTATCATTCACCTTGTCATGTAGGCCATATTAAAATGAATAGTGCACAAACAAGAAAACCACATCAACGTGCAGATGAATGCTATAAATTACTCGCGTTGTCACAAAAAACAGCTACAACCATCAGCAGACAGCATCCAATTACTGGCAGCATTGAAAGCCCAGTATTCAGAGTCGCTTTATTTAAAGAGACCGATTCACACCAAAGCTAAGGACAAAGTTTGTGCTGTCAAAACTGGCAAGATCGCTGATGTCACTTACCACAACGTATCCCTAACGGCATCAGCCTAGCCTTTTGGCAAATGTCTTTATGGATCTCATTCAAAACATCTTAAAGCAGTCTTATGATCCTCAATGTGTTAAAAATCATATTTATGAAATAACAGCATGCTGATTAATTCCTGTAGATGTAACAAATTGATCTAGCCTGGGGCATGTGTAAATGTACATATAAATCCTCATACAGTTAAATAGTCAAAATGTTGCTTAGCTCATCAGCCAACAAAAGCGACTTGCTACCTCATGAATTGATCAGTAATTAAGGGGGCTTATCAGAATAGCGTGTTCTACATCAATAACCAAAAGCTGAATGCGGGACTGTGAGACTGCAGAGAGAATGGCCGCATACCGCAGTAATACTACTATTATGGTGGCGGCGGGATGATTATCCCAATCATTTAGAGAACAAATTAGAGGCAGTTGAAACCTGTTTCCCATGATTCTGCAGCCAGCCTCAGCTTTTGCTATCTTTACCATGGTTGCAAAATTGTAGGATACTGGGGGACCTGATCATAGTTTCTTTTGTTTATTAATTAGTTGGTCCAATTAAAATATCACAACCTACAAGGAATCCAGTTTAGGCCTCAACAAATGTGGCTTCTAGAATTCTGTATTACAGTAACCCAGCTAAAGCAAGATATATTTTTTCTAAAAACTAATATTCTTTTCTCTTATTTACTATTGCCACCATTTTTCTTCTTAATTAGCACATCCAATTTACTTTACAGTGTAACAAAGACATGAGCACTGCATCAAGCTATTGTATTCCAATAGAAATCAACATTTGTTCATTCCTTTCTTTCATAGTAGTGCGCTAATCCCTATTCAGATTCAATACTGCATCTTTAGCATGTTATATAAAAAAACGAAGGGGAAAAGAAAGATTCCCAGTATTAACCAAACTGCATTTGTTCTTTATAGACTGTGATATCTTTATTGGACTAGCTATGTAATTACCCAAAGTAATGTGGTACAGGGTGGGGAGAGGTCCTAGGTCCCTTCTTCAGAAACCAAAACCCCAAAATGCATATTCTTCCTATGACTGCCTATGGAAGCTTCATGAAAATGTTTGCTGTTCATCTTTAACATTAACTTTTCAGAAATGCATTAGACATTATTGGCGCAACTCAGACCTTTAATACCAGAAGGTGTCTTATGGACAGAAGAATTTACTTGCTGAGAAGGGCAGATGGCCTGACCACTTTCCTGCTATATAAATCCACTGTATATAGGCGATATGTGCTATTGCTTCTATAGGTGGGGCTCAGGCCCCCTTCTGCAGTTCTGAAAAAGGCTTATTACTATTAATATGCTTTTGTGCATTATAAAGAGGAGGAAGGCGCACTGCAGTAATCGGGAATACTTTACCTGCAAAGCAAAAGACAGCTACGAGGACTATATCTCTCAGGTAGTGACTCTTGGTTTGGGCTTTTAAGAAGATACTGATATTTTGAGATAATGGCTGGCAGTTTCTGTCAGTGAGCTGAAGCACACTGTGAACCATTGGGTTTTTTGAAATCCTACATTTAATACCATTGGTAGCTCTGAGGGATCGATTTGATGATGAGACATAATTCCTTAAAAATGCAGAAAATTCTTTCAATTCACACGTGCAGTTCCATGGATTTTGATCCAAATTTAAGACAATGAGCTTGTTGAGGGGGGAAAATGAATCTGCCATGTGTGCCAGGTTGTTCCTGGATAGATCCAGCTCCTGGAGCTGAGGGAGGCCTAGAAATGCACGTCTATCAATGTGGCTAATGAAATTGTTAGATAAAGCCAGGATCTTGAGGCTGTTGAAAGTAATGGTTCCAAAGCTTTTGTCTGTAAGCTTGGTGATCTGGTTCCCATTTAAGTGGAGTCTGATAAGATCCTTCATGTTCCTGAACCAGGTCCCAGAAATATCAGAAAGAGCATTACCACTTAAGACCAGCACTTCCAACTTTTGAAGATAACTGAAGGTGCGGTTGCTGATAGTTAAGCTTGATATTTGATTTTGATCCAGCATTAAAGTCCTCAGCTCGGTTAACCTATTGAAAGCATCTTCCTGAATATCCATCACTATGTTCCTGCTAAGTCCCAGTATAGTTAAATTAAACAAGATAGACAAGTTGGCGTTTGCTATGGAAGTGACATATCCATCGGTAGCAATTAAAGCTTTTGTAGTTGCAGGAGCAGCTGCGAAAGAAAAATGTATTTATTAGAAGCATGAATCACAATTAGAGGCCCATTTTCTAAGATGTGTTAGGTGTTTAGTGCGGCTTTTAAATGTGCTAACCTCTAGAACATTAAACACTCAGGTTATTTTAGAAGCCATCTTTGTGCTTTGGATGTCTGAAAATGGGCACACAGATGTCGAAATCACAGAGGCATCCCCGAAGCCATTTTAGAACCTGGTGGTATAGATGTCCCCAGCGTGAGGACGTCCAAGTCGCAAAGGGATGTGATGGAGGCATGACTGACGGCATTCCAGGCAAATTGGATGTGCACCCCCAATTTCAGAAATGATGAGCATGTCCCCCACCTGCTACCAGGACCATCCATGACTGTCGTTGCTCCAGTGCACAAATACCCCCCCCCCCAACAAAGGATTAATGGTCAGTCCAAATTCCAAATGTATATGTAGGACCCAAAAAAATTAACCGGGACTGGAACAATCACAACCATGGTCAAACCCAGGGAGTCCAATTTACTGAAAATCCATACGTGCTTCATATAAAAGACACAATCAACTATCTTCTCCAAAACTATATATAGAATTCCCACTTTCATTTTGAAAAACTAGTTCACACTTAGCTTTTGAAGTAATCCCATGTTCTGGGAGCATGTTATTGGAGCAATATTGGGATTACGTCAAATGCTAAGTGTGAGCTTATTTTTCAAAACTAAAGTGGGAATTCTATATATATTTTTTGGAGAAGATGTGTTTTTTTATATGAAACAAGTATGGATTTTCAATAAACTGGACTCCGTGGTTTGACCATGGTTTATTTATTTATTTAGACAGATTTGTATACCACCAAATAAACTGACCAGGATTTGTTCCAATCCTGGTCAGTTTTTTTTGGGGTCCTTCCTATAAATTTGGACTGACCATTAATACTTTGTTGGGGAGCCGATTGTGGAGAGTGGCAGTTTGTTTGAAGTCAACCCTTTGTTGGACTACAATAAATATTAGTTAGATAGGTCCAGTGCACAAATAGGCAGCAGGAAATTTCTTGTTCTGCCAGCTAGACACCTGTGGGGCATAGAGAAGAATATAATCTATCCAGGACCATACCAAGCTAGAAATGTGCCCTGTGCGACCAATGAATCTGGTACCCCCCTCCATCCAGCCACATTCAGTGAGCTTCCTAGAAGCCCAGTGATGATATCAGTGCCCCCTTTTGTGCTTGCGCCCTGTGCAACCACACCACTCACATAGCCCTTGATACAGCTCTGAATCTATCCCCCATACTTTCCGTGATAACGAAATCTGCATGGAAACAAGGACATTTCTTTTCATTTCAGCATGCTGATGCACATCCCTACATGCAAAACAGCTTTCATGGACATGCATTCAGCATAGGATAGACGTCCCCACCCCAAAGTGTATGGAATGGGATGTGAATGAGGCCGTCCATTTCGGGGATGCCCTAGTTCCTAAAACTGGGCAAAAACATAAATGTCTCAGCCTTTCTTGGACGTTTTGACCTAGACATTGCAGATTTCACCTGGACATCTTTTCTAAAATACCACTTCACATGTATAAAGTCCTATTGGGCAGCATGGTATGGGTGAGCACATTGCCTTGCAATTAGCATGGAAGTTGTTGCCACAGATTAACTGCTGACATGGGGGGGGGGGGGTATCAGGTGGGGAACTTGATATCAGAGGAGGTCAGGAGGGGGGGCTTTATTCCTGGGGAAGGCCATTGGAGGTGATTGATGCCAGAAAGGGAGCCAAGAGGAGTGTTCGCCTCAGTCCTTTGCACCTATCCCTTCAAGCAGGCCCTTATTTGTGCCTCAGTGTAGGGATCAATGACAACATAAAGAATTTTTCATATCCACGTGTATTTCCTTATAAAATGGAGATTACATGTTGATATTTTAGGTCCCCCCGAATCACTCCCTTTCCATACCCTGACTATACCTCTTTGCAAACTCTGTGTGGTGTGAATCACCACATGCAATTAGCATCTTTCCTAAATTGCTATTTACATGTGGGAATGTTTCTAAAATATCCCCCTTTATATGCACACATTATTTTTAATGAATGACACCTGGTTTTGTAAACTACTTTGTTCTGAAGTTTGGTTTAAGGAAGGTGTTGTATAAGTACAGTATAATATAAGATAACATAACTTTGAGTTTTTGATTTGAAAAACTTTACACTATAGAAATGGGCAGGGTGAAAACAGAAGTCATTATTTCTAAGAGAATTTCTTCATTTTTGTATCTATAAAATGCAATATGGTTGTATTTTTCAGTGTCTTTCATGCAAAGGTATTCCAAACCATTTTCTAATCACATATTAGGGCAGATAATAAAGGCTGCAGATTCCTATAGGAACTTTGTATTCCCATTAGAACTGATTGTAGTTTTAAAAAATAAATTATATACTATGACATGATTTAGAGCGATCCATTGCACCATGCCGCAGAGTAGAAATATTGTTAAGTGAACTGCTTTTTCAAAATGGGGATCGACAGTGGGTCTGACCTAGAATGGAGGAGTAGCCTAGTGGTTAGAGCACTGGGTTAAGTACCAAGGACGCCAGAGTTCAGCTCACACAGATGAACCTTTTGTCCTTGGGCAAGTCACTTAAGCCTCTTCATTGCCTTAGGTACAAACTTACAGGCCAATGCAGAAAATTGTGCTTTATCAATTTTGTATGCCTTTTTGCAGCGCATGATAGCTCGCAACTTCATGTGCAAATGAGCCGTATATTAAATTGTGCGCAAAATGGCAGCGTTAAACAGGACAGGAAGCCAAACACATGCGCAAAGACGTAGGTGCTAGTTTGGCATGCTCTTCCAGAGAAAAAGGGGCACCATGTGGCTAATTTGCATATGAGCCCCGACAGTATTTTGATGGCATCGGGGGCTTTCTCTAATGCCTGGATCATCTGAGGGGAAATCCCACTGGAGGACAGCAACTTTGGGCCGGAGGGACTGGGGTTTCTAGTCCCACAAGCGCTCCTTGTGGGCTTGGGCAAGCCACTTAACGACCGTTGCCTCAGGTACAAAATGTAGATTGTGAGCCCTTTGGGGATAAGAGAAATATACCGCACCTGAATGTACACTGCTTTGACCTGAAGAAAAGAGGTATATAAGCATTGCTAAATAAATAAATGTCAAACTCCCCTCAGATGATCCAGGCATCGGGGAAAGCCCCCGATGCCATCAAAATACTGTCCATAAATCAAGGAAGACCTCACTATATACTCATATATATTTTGACCCTAAATCTTTATATGTTCATATTTTTTTGTTGGACTGTTTGCCTTGAAAGGGTTTCCTTTCTTGTGGCAAACCTTCCTTTTTTCTCTTATATTAAGGCATCAATGTCAAAAATAATTAAAAATAATCAGAGGGACAGCGCCTGATGTGAACCAACAGATATACTTATCTTATGATGAACTTCTGGAGAACAGTAACTGAAGAACGCTGAACTTCCAACAACCAATAAGAATGTCTTTCCCAACAGCATACCGCTGTTTCTCTGTCTTTTCACCAGCGGCTCATGGAAATCAAGATGCCAAAATGTAGTCCATTCCTTTCATCTAGTGGCTACTATCTGATCAAACTTTTCATTTGTATCTTTTCATCGATTCCATGTAACTAAATGCTGCTTAATTCAAAAATAGCACGACACAACCCCATGTTTCAAGCTTCTGCCAATTTGCAGCTCTTCCTCAAGCGAACTAACTGTATCTTAGATGTGTCAACTTTAATAGTCCCTTGGTCTGTGAAAAGTCAAACTGCTGAGCAATCTTTTCCCATAGCATCAGATGAATTTAATCAAGAGATCACACACTCAGTCCATGAAATCCTTTCCTGACTTTCTGTCCCAATTTATTTATTATCAACTCTTATTAAAGTAAACTCCACCAGTCTATATCTAAATTTAACCCATGGGGTATCATAGCATGAAGTCTAAAAATCCAGGATTGCTCTGGGTATTGTAATTTTGATGTTCGATCTCCACCTTGTGGATTAAAAGGAAGATGATCAATTATCCTCCATTTTATTTCATCAAAAGAATGCCCACGCTGTATACAATGAATTACCACTGGAACTGATAAAATCTTAGAATTTATCCTGGATCGATGTTCCTGAAGACGTAATTTCATGAATCTAGTGGTTCTGTCTACATATTTTAGTTGACAGGGACAAATGAATAAATATACTGCAATATAAGATATCAAAATATTGTCGGCAAACAGTGCTCCTGACGGAAAGCGAATCCCTGGTGGCCCAGCGGCCCTGAACCCCCACTAAAGATAAACATGGTGGCCCAGCGGCCCCGAACCTCCCACCCAACTAAAAGTAACTCTGGTGGCCAGTGGCCTCAAACTCCCACCCCTCTCAACCAAGCAAGGACTGTTAATCACCCAGGAAGTTAGTCACAGCTTACCTCAGCAGCACAGGACAGGGTACTGTGTAGCAGCCCTCTTTTAATAAGTGTTATTTCCCTCCCTCCCTCCCCAAAACCCACCCACCCCTGCGATAATCGTAGCTTTATAGGTACTTACACATCTTAAAGGAAAGGAGGTGGTCTCAGGTGAAGCGCGTTATCCAAAGCAGTCATACACTAAGGGCCTGAGATTAATTAAGTTTTAGGTGAACAAGGTATATTAAATGTATTAGGTACAGTTTTATTAGTATACATATCCATAGCAACCCTTAGTAAGTAAAGACCTTAGATCTAAACTAAGATGCAGACATCAGTCCAGCAGCGAGATGGAGGCTTTCCAGTCTCTTGCATTGAGTGTCACATGTATGATTTTCTCCCAGTTGGTGAGAGGTCTTACGTGTGCACTAGGTGCAAGGAGCTCTTTGCTCTCAGGGGACGAGTCCGTTCTCTAGAGGCTAGAGTAGCAGACTTGGAAAACATAAGAAAGACAGAGAGGTACATAGACGAGACCTACAGGGATATAATCCTGAAGTTCCACCTCCAGTCTGGAAGCATTTCTGTTGCCATGGAGGAGAGAGGTCACGTGACAGTAGAGCATCACCCTGGTGTGGCAGGAAGTGATCCTGTAACTAGGACCTGTGCTCCAGGTGATGTAAAACCCTCTCGCACCGAGGACGTTTCTCCAGGGCCATGTGCCCATGTGGGAAGGGTTAGGACAGCCGTTATAGTTGGTGATTTGATCATTAGGCATGTAGATAGCTGGGTGGCTGGTGGACATGAGGATCGCCTGGTAACATGCCTGCCTGGTGCGAAGGAAGTGGACCTCATGCGCCACCTAGATAAGGTCTTAGATAGTGCTGGGGAGGAGTCTGCTGTCTTGGTACATGTCGGTACCAATGATATAGGAAAATGTGGTAGGGAGGTTCTGGAGGCTAAATTTAGGCTTTTAGGTAGGAAGTAGGAATCCAGAACCTCCAGGGTAGCGTTCTCCAAAATGCTTCCCATTCCACGCTCAGGACCCAAAAGGCAGGCAGAGCTCCGGAGTCTCAATGCATGGATGAGACAATGGTGCAGAGATGAGGGATTTGTATTTGTTAGGAACTGGGGAACATTCTGGGGAAAGGAGGGGCTCTTCTAAAGGGATGGGCTACACCTTAACCGGGATGGAACCAGGCTGCTGGCATTAACCTTTAAAAAGGAGATAGAGCAGCTTTTAAACTAGATAATAGAGGAAAGCCGACAGTCACCCAAGAGTGCATGGTTCGGAAGAATGTATCCTTGAAGGATAATACCAAAAGCAGAGAGGTTCCAAAAAAGAGAAAAGTAGCCCAAATGCCCTCGAGTATGGAGCAGACAGAGATTAAAGATCCCAAATTACCCATGTCTACCAATAGCCATAAAATACAGTCTCTAAAATGCTTGTATAAAAATGATAGAAGTCTAAAAAATAAGATGGGAGAGTTAGAATATATAGCACTAAATGAGAGGTTAGATATGATTGGAATATCAGAGACATGGTGGAAGGAGGGCAACCTGTGGGACACTGTGATACCTGGGGCAAACAATATCGTAATGATAGAGCTGATCAAATTGGTGGAGGGGTTGCGATCTATGTTACAGAGGGCATTGAGTCAGAAAGGATTAAAGTTTTGCAGGAAACAAAATTTGCTTTAGAATCTCTATGGATTGAAATTCCATATAAAAAGGGGAAGACAATGGCAGTGGGGATGTATCGACCGCCTGGCCAGAATGAACAAATGGATGATGAAATTCTCAAAGACATCAAGGAAGCTAACAAAAGTTACAGCGCAGTAATAATAATGGGTGATTTCAATTACCCCGGTATTGACTGGGTCAGTGTCACGGCAGGACATGCTAGGGAGATAAAGTTCGTAGATGAAATAAATGACTGCTTCTTGGAGCAGCTGGTTCATGAACCGACCAGAGGGGAAGCTATATTAGACCTAGTCCTTAATGGAACACCAGATCTTGTGCAAGAGATAAGGATGTTGGGGCCACCTGGCAATAGTGATCATAGCATGATTGTGTTTGATTTAATTAGTGGAAGAGGGATAGTAAGGAAATCCACAGTACTACCTTTTAACTTTTGAAAGGGAGACTATCATAAAATGAGGAAAATAGTTAAGAAAAAACTAAAAGGAGCAGTTGCAAAGGTTAAAGACTTACATCAAGCTTGGGTGTTGTTGAAAAATACTATCTTGGCAGCCCAGACTAGCTGTATTCCACGCTTTAAGAAAAGTGGAAGGAAGTCCAAAAAACTACCAGCATGGTTTAAAGGTGAGGTCAGAGAGGCTGCTGTTCCCAAAAAAGAATCTTTCAGGAAATGGAAAAAAGAGCCAAACGACGAAACCTGGAAACAGCACAAGCAATGGCAAGTCAAATGCAAGGCATTGATAAGGCAGGCAAAGGGAGAATTTGAGAAGAAGCTTGCTGTGGAAGCAAAAACGCAAAATAAAGACTTTTTCAAGTACATTCGTAGCAAAAAAACCTGTGAGAGAGTCGGTTGGTCCATTAGATGATAGAGGGGTTAAAGGGGCACTAAGAGGCTACAAGGCGATAGCGGAGAGACTGAATGAATTCTTTGCTTTGGTATTTACTGAGAAAGATGTAGGGATGTTACCCATGACTGAAGTGGTATTTAAAGGTGCAGAAGAATTGAAGGAAATATCGATACATTGGGAAGATGCATTACAACTATTAGATAAACTGAAGAGTAGCAAATCACCTAGGCCAGATGGTATACATCCAAGGGTGTTGAAAGAACTGAAATATGAGATTGCAGACCTGCTATTAGTAATCTGTGAATTTTAATTAAAATCATCTGTAATGCCTGAAGATTGGAGGATCGCCAATGTAGCACCAATTTTTAAAAAAGGTTCCAGGGGTGATCCAGGAAACTACAGACCGGTGAGCCTGATGTCAGTACCGGGGAAAAATGGTAGAAACCATCATAAAGAACAAACTTACTCAGCATAGATAGTCAAGGCCTAATGAGAGACAGCCCACATGGCTTTAGACAAGGAAGATCTTGTCTTACTAATCTGTTATGTTTTTTTGAAGGTGTGAATAAACAGGTAGACAAAGGTGACTCGGCTGATATAGTGTATCTGGACTTTCAGCAAGCCTTTGACAAGGTCCCTCATCAGAGACTTTTGGCCAAACTAAAGAGTCATGGGATAGGAGGCAGTGTACTGTTGTGGATCAGGAACTGGTTAAAAGATAGAAAGCAGAGGGTAGGGCTAAATGGCCAATTTTCCCAATGGAGAAAGGTGAATAGTAGTGTACCCCAGGGATCTGTGCTGGCTCCGCTGCTTTTTGACATATTCATAAATGACCTGGAAAAGGGAATAACGAGTGAGGTTATCAAATTTTACAGATGACACAAAACTATTTAAAGTTGTTAAAACCCAAGAGGATTGTGGAAAATTGCAAGAGGATCTTGATAAATTGGAAGACTGGGCATCAAAATGGCAGATGAAACTTAATGTGGACAAGTGCAAAGTTATGCACCTAGGGAAGAACAACCCAAACTATGGTTACACGATGCAAGGTTCCACATTAGGAACCACCACCCAGGAAAAAGATTTAGGCGTCATTGTGGATAATATGTTAAAACCCTCGGCCCAGTGTGCAGTGGCAGCCAAGAGAGCAAATAGAATGCTAGGTATCACAAAGAAAGGAAAATAAAACAAAAGATATTATAATGCCTCTATATCGTTCTATGGTGAGACCGCACCTTGAATATTGTGTGCAATTCTGGTCGCCGTATCTTAAAAAAAATATAGCGTTATTAGAAAAGGTTCAGAGAAGAGCCACCAAAATGGTAAAGGGGATGGAAGGATACGCCTATGAAGAAAGGCTAAAAAGGTTAGGGCTCTTTAACCTGGAAAAGAGATGGCTGAGGGGAGATAAGATAGAAGTCTATAAATTAATGAACGGAATGGAACGGGTAAACGTAGTTCGATTGTTTACATTATCAGAATATAGAAAGACTAGGGGACATGCAATGAAGCTACAGGGTAAACTATTTAAGACTAATAAAAGAAAATATTTTTTCACTCAACGTGTAAGCAAACTCTGGAATTTGTTACCGGAGGATGTAGTAAAGGCTGTTAGTGTAGCTGGGTTTAAAAAAGGTTTGGACAAGTTCCTGGAGGAAAGGTCCATAAACCATTATTAAGAAGGGACCCAGGATATCAATGCTTGACCCAGTACAAGCATTGTGGAACCTGTGTCTCTTGGGGAAACTGCTAGGTACGTATGACCTAGATTGGCCACTGTTGGAAACAGGATACTGGGCTTGATGGACCTTGGTCTGACCCAGTATGGCATATCTTATGTTCTTAAAAATAAACCCAGTGGCCCAGCGGCCCGGAGAACCCTACCCCCCACCCAACCAACCAAAAATAACTCTAGTGGCCAGCGGCCCTGAACCCTCCACCCCCTTCCTGGTACCTTTAGAGACGAGCAGGAGTGCTGCCCCTGTGCTCCCGCTTTTGCCCCGCCTTCTTGAAAAATGGTGGCGCCTGAACCCATGCAGTGCATCCTGGCAGCCTCCGACAGTATTTTGATTCCCTTGGGGGCTTTCCCAGATGCCTGGTCATCTTTGGCATTTCTTCTCAGATGATCCAGGCATCTGGAAAAGCAGCCGATGCCATCAAAATACTGTCAGGGGCGCACGCTAAATCTTTGTCACCTCAGACCCAGACTAAAGATATTTGCACTAAGGCTGGTTGTGCAATCCTCTACGTGTTTCTCTGCATCGGGCGCAGGCAATATTTGCATACTAGTTCATTATGTGCAGCTCATTTGCTTATGATTTAAATACATTCAAGTACTCTTGGCATTGCATGCTAGTTTTTCCTTTGCTTTTTACATGCACATCCGTCTCTTTTCTGCATTTGGCACGAGCAGTAAGTGTACTTAAAAGTGACGTTATCTGTGCTTAAAGGCCGCATTAGTTTTCTGCATCAGCCCGTTAGATTGGAAACCCTTTGAAGACAGAGAAATACCTACTGTACCTGAATGTAACTTACCTTGCACTACTATTAGAAAGACACAAACTAGAAAACAAATTATCACAGGTTTTATTTTTCTACAGAAAATAATGATAGAAACCTTTTGATAAAATAGGTGGAAAAATGAAATTGGAGATTTAATTGGGTGGAGTAGAGGAGTAGCCTGATGGTTAGAGCACTGGCTTAGGAACAAAGAGACCAGGGTTTGATTCCCAGTAGCTCTCCCTGTGGCCTTGGGCAAATCACTTAACCCTCCTTTACCTCAGGAAAAATCCAAGTTATCAATGTTTATTTAACAGTTTTTTTAATACTGCTTTATCATTTCAATCAAAGTGGACACGTAACTTAAACATTGTAAATCTACATTAAACAGGGACATTGATAACTTGGATTTTTCTGAGTAATGGCAGGTTAAGTGTCTTGCTGAAGCCCACAAAGAGTGCTAGTGGGAATCAAACCCTGGTCTCTTGGTTCCTCAGCCAGTACTCTAACCACTAGGCTACTCCACCCAGTTAAATCTCCATTTTCATGTCCCTGTTTAATGTACATTACCAAGTTTAAGTTACAATGTACACCACTTTGACTGAAACGATAAAGTGGTATAAATATGTGGGGTGGGGGGGGGAGCAGGAGAAATGGAATCGGGGTGAGGGAGAGTTTTAGCTATACACAGATAAAATGGAACATGAATTTTGCCATTTTAGACACAGGTCTAGTAGGCCATTGTGTAAATCCAGGCCTATTCAGAAGTACAAAGTACTTTCACATCAGTCTTTAGCACAATCTATCACTTAATCTTGCTAGTGCTGTAGATTGTGTTATAATGTTAGAAGACAAACTGATAGTTCTTTCCACAAGTGACAGCAATGAACTTGGCACAAACGTGGAAAAGCATATAAAAATGATCTATTTATTTTTTCTAAAGTGTTTTCCCTTGTGGAATGGCTCTATTCATTTTCTATAACAAAGATTTTCCATTACCTCTGAAGCTCTTAAATAGCTTTGGTATGGCCTTCAAGCAAAGCCAAATAAAATAATGATATTAGGCTGTAGCCATTTCATGAAGTTTAAGTCTTTTCACGTTTATCTCTTAGAGGCAAAGTCCGTTAGCTGTCGATAACGCATAAGATGAAAGGCTTATGGAGGATAACATAGAGTTCTCTTTAAATGTGGGGTAATTACCAAATATGTATGAAAGTCCATTACACACAGTTGAATCTTCCGAACACACCACACATGAAGAAGGGCATGAAGCCATTAATTGGGTTGTCACTGTAAGTAGCATCAGCAACATACCTGAAAATATAGATAACAGGTACATGTATTATACTTTTGGTATATAAGCATGTTTTTTAACCTATATGTAGACTATTTTCTACTTTCAAAGAAAGTGTAAAACATAAAGTGAAAGTAATTGATCTCTATTTAGCCAAAAGCAGGATTTCAAAAACCTTCTGGCAGAAACGTATTCATTGATTTGGCAAATAAAAATGATTGCATACTGTATTAAAACAATATATATGTGAGGCCTAGCATAGCTCAAGAAAATCAAGACAAAACTCCTGATCAGGCATTGGCAACCACTTTTGGCTTCATGCCCTTATGTCATAGTGACATCTTGCTAGGAATATGTTCACTGTGCTTCTTTCACACAATTCCAGAATGGAATGAGCAAGAATTAATGAAAAAAGGGCCGATAATGAAATTTGGAGTGCAAATTATTTTATCTATGCCTTAAAAATTCCTTAGTTTTGATGGTCTACAATAATACTAATATTTGAATTAATAGAGCTCTGTACATGATATGACATGATGAGATGAGTTCTTTGTGGGAGGCTGCTATATAGTACTGTTTAGGAAAATGTACTGCAGAAATCTGTGCCTGCTTGTCTGCAGGTTCTTTTCACAGGTAAAAGAATGCATATCGTTCTTTTATTTCCTCCACCGTTCTAAATCCACCCATAGGGATACCTCCAAACAATGCAGATGAAAGTATTTGCATTACTGATCCCCATGCATAGTTTTACCTGTCTGTAGGATGGGCAATTTTCTAATAACTTATTTCTGCAGATAAAATGGTTTCTTATCCATGGAAGTGCTTTTGAAGACAGTATTGCCTAAATCGATTATTGCAGAACTTTTGATTGCTATGGCTATGCTTCACAGATCATTTCTTTTTTATAAATGTTTCTGTGATAAAGCTTTGAAAGCCTTAAAGAGATTGACTTCCTTTTTAAATAAGAACATAAGATATGCCAAACTGGGTCAAACCAATGGTCCATCAAGCCCAGTATCCTGTTTCTAACAGTGGCCAATCCAGGCCACAAGTATCTGTAAGGTTTCCAAAAGGTAGACAGATTCTGTACTGCTTATCTCAGAGATAAGCAGTGGATTTCCCCAGTCCACTATAATAATGGGTTATGGACTTATCCTCCAGGAACTTGTCCAAACCTCATTTAAGCCCAGCTACACTAGCAGCTTTTTCTATATCCTTCTGCAGCAGCAAATTCTGGAGTCCGATTATGCTCTATGGTGCAACTGTACCTTGAATATTATGTGCAATTCTGGTCACCGTATCTTAAAAAGGATATATCAGAATTAGAAAAAGTACAGAGAAGAGCAACCAAAATGATAAAGTGGATGGACAGATACCCCTATAAGGAAAGGCTTAAAAGGTTAGGGCTCTTCAGCTTGGAAAAGAGATGCCTGAGGGGAGATATAATAGAGGTCCATAAAATAATGAGTGGAGTAGAATGGGTCAATGTGGATTGGTTGTTTACTCCTTTAGGAAGTAGAAAGACTAGGGGACACACAATGATGGTACAATATAGCACATTTAAGACTAATCAGAGAAAATATTTTTTCACTCAACGCGAAATCAAACTCTGGAATTCATTACCAGAGGATATAATAAAAGTTGTTAGTGTAGCTGGGTTTAAAAGATGCTTGGACAAGTTCCCGGAGGAAAGTCCATAAACCTAAAGTGGACTGGAGAAATTCAGTGCTTACCCCTGGGATAAGCAGCATGGAATCTGTAAACCTTTTGGGTACCTGACAGGATACTGGTTTCGATGGACCTTTGTTCTGTCCCAATATGACATGTTTTTACGTTGAGTGAAAAGATGTGCTACATTGTAACTTCACTGGGAGTCCCCTAGTCTGTCTACTTTTCGAAGGAGTGAACAGCCAGTCTACATTTACCTGATCCACTGTACTCATTATTTTATAGAATTCTGTCATATCTCCCCTTAGTCATCTCTTTTCCAAGCTGAGGATTCCTTAACTTTTAAGCCTTTCCTCATAGAGGTATCCTTCCATCCCCTTTATCATTTTGCTCACTCATTAATTCATTAAAAATAATGATATAAAAATTGTCATTCATTTTTGTCCACTCTTAAATGTCTATTTTGGATTCAGTGATCAAAAGTAAATATTGTTTTGTTGAGTTCTAAGGGGGGAGGGGGGTAGTTACTACGCTGTGATAAAAAGTTATAGTGACTCCTGTGTTGAACACTGCAAGCTCCATTATTCAGGAGAAGAAATAATGCCTGCGCAAAGCTGGTATTATTTTTCCAACCTGAGCATATCAGGCTGCCAACACATGGCCTAATGTTGCTGGACACCATCTTAAAGGGGCAGGTTGACCCCTATCGATACCCTATAAGACTATTGGTAGGGGTCGCAGGCACAATTTTGAACCCAGTGTCAGTACTAGCAGGAGCAAGAGGTAATCATTCCTGCCAGCCTCTTCCTAGACCAACAGGACTTGTCTAGGTAGGTCCAAGTAGCCTTTGGGGGAGCATGGGGGGATCTTTAGGGAAAGTTAGGTTCTGCTTTGGGATCTGAGGGCTAGAGAACTTTTAGCGGGACTTCTATTGTGCCTTGGGGTGGATGGGATGTCTTTCAGGAGAGATATCTCTTTTTGATGTCAGGGGAGAAGACCCTGGATTGCAGTGGGGTGTTTTTTTTGGGGGGGGGAGGGAGGGTTAAAGCTGGTCCCTTTAAAGTGGTACCCAGGAGCATCAAGCCACGTACCAGCAGTCCAGTGCTCCCGGGAGGTAAAATAATACCAACTTTTAGATGGCATTATTTTTCCCAAGAATACCACAGTTTGCAGTGTTCACCACATTTTGTGTTGTTCCATTTGAGTAATAATGAAGTGCTTTGCATCTCATTATTCTCAATGCACATTGGAGTAAATTAACCTGCGTTATAGTAACATGATGCACGTTGATAACCTTTAATGGGTGTTAATGGACAAATATCATATTATTCCCATAATACACTTTAGTAACTACCCCACAAAATATTCTATGGCCCTATTACAATTAAGGTTTAGAAATATAACATATTTTGTAGTAAGTGGTTTTACCTTACTGAAGGGTGGTTATCTGAGGAAATTTCATGAGGTTTTGATTAATTACAATTGTCTACTGATATTAATCTGACTCAGTTTCTGGAGGAGTCTCAAGACTGCATACCCTCCAAATCTACTTTAGTGGTGTCTTTTATTTCTGAACAGGACAAAGCATCAGTTATAAGGAGTTACTTTAAAGCTAAGGATGTTCCCTTTTGTGGACTAGGGTTTTGCTATTTACGGATGTCTCCAGGGCCACCCAGTTAAGGAGGAGAGCTTTCTTGACTCTCAAGCCTAGGGTGTTGGCCCTGGGGGCTTCTTTTCTTTTCTCCATTAGCCATGCAAGTGCCTTATTTCACTACAAGGGAATAAGTATGTGTTTCTTGACCTTTTCTACTTGGAGCATTAGTAGCAGAAAGGGAGGGGTCAGCTTCTGTCGAGAGAATTAGATTGTATATTGGAATGGGCAGAAGTAGAGAGTTAATCCCTTCACTTATGGTTTAATTTTTTTTTTCTTTTTTGAGTTGACCGCTTTCTCCCCAAGATATGGGCTATATTGTACGTTTCTGTTTTTGTAATGTTCCATATTTTGCTTCTTTAATTTTTTATTGTACAAGTTTCTTGGTTACTTACTTTTTAACATATATTGAAATTCTAATTTAAAAAAAAAAGAAATATGACATATTTTGAGTTATAAAGAAACAACTTGCCTTCCATTTCTCATGAGCAAGGGATCAACAGGATATAATAGGTCATGTTTGGTAGAAAATTTTCAGGCTGTTAATACAGAAAAATATTTGCTGTTATCTACATAGTAATCAAAAGATGAAGACAAAATAAAGTTAAGGGTGCATACATTTTGATTGTTAATCAGCCTTGCGATTAACTCCATAAATAGTTCAACATTTAAATATCTTAAAGGTATAATATACAAGAAACAAATCTTTCAGTGGATGATAGTTTTAACACAAGAGATCATCGGATAATGTCTCAGGGAGAAGACTCAGGACTAGCATTAGAAAATATTTCTTCACAGAAAGGGTAGAAGGTATATGGAATGACCTCTCCGTGGAAATGGTGAAAGCAAAAAGTGTAATAGCATTAAAGAAAGCATAGGATAAGCAGAGAAAGATCC
This sequence comes from Ichthyophis bannanicus, assembly GCA_033557465.1. Lineage (NCBI taxonomy): Eukaryota > Metazoa > Chordata > Amphibia > Gymnophiona > Ichthyophiidae > Ichthyophis > Ichthyophis bannanicus. The sequence continues at coordinate 221,150,418 of CM066040.1, read as the reverse complement.
CCAGTTACAAAGAAGTGAGAGGAAAAACTAGACGACAGCTTGGATCTATGTCATTCAGGAAGCCCGGATAAGCCTTTTCTTTTTTATCTGCCTTTATATTCTAAGTTTCTGTGTTTCAAAGTATTGACTTTACTTTGGTGCATCATAAGGCATATGGGAAGAAGTCTCTTATAAGTCACTTCTTTTACATGGAGCTAGAGTTACTAAAGTGAACTATCGCATTAGTGTACCCTAATGCTATTAATGTGCATTATTAGTAAATAAATCCTGTTGCATAAATGGGTCCTTTAGAAATAGCACAATGAGTGTTAGCAAGCATTAACCCAGTAGTGCATTTTAATCCATCTAGCCCCTGGTATTTCATATATTCTCTGTTTTTTATAATGTTCCATATTTTGTTATAGAATTCATAATTCATTTCTAAAAGGGAGCATCTAGAATTCTGAAACTGATAGTATGACTTTATGGGTAGCTGGGAGGGGAGGGGTTTTAATCTCTCCGTTTTACCATCTCCCCTTCTATCACTTAGACTTTCTTGTCATATGATTTGGGATTCTATTTTACTCTGTCTGCTTTTAAACTGTAAACTGCTTCAGTCCTTTTTGGGAGGCAGTATAGCAAATTCCAAATACCAATAAACAATAAATAAATTAATCTCCTTATTCTCTTGAATATAATTTGTATTATTTATTTTGTGATACAAATTCCCAAGGATTTCTTCATTGGAAAAATTGAAGGCCAATGAAAAGATCAAGGCTGCAATGCAACAAAAGAAGCCTGTTTACTAAAGCAAGATAACCAGTTATCATGGGAATTAACGCACAGTAACATCCGCTAATTCCCTCGGTATCTGCTTGTCACAGCAGGGGGTGGGAAAGGGTTGGAGAATGGGTGGGTTCTGTGCATGGACATGGGTAGGTTAGTGCATGGGAAGTTAACTGTGGCCGCAGATACGTCGGATGCACTTATTGCCTCCTGAAAAGGAAGCAGCAAATGCATCTTTACTTTCTGTGATGCTCTCCAGCACTCATCGTAGACCCAAGGGCGGGCAGAGCTGTCATTTTGAAACCAGGCTGCAGATGGGGCAGGAATGTCCAGAGATCATTTCTGCCCCCACTTGCCACCAGAGCCCGCATTAAGAACTGGGAGTGAGGCGTTTGTGTTAGCCTGCAAGGGATTGTCGAGGTGTCCATGGTGGGGGATTCTTTAATTGATGTCAGGGAGCTGTTGAGGAACTTCTTTATGGATGTCAGAGACCCTTAGTGCATTGCCAGCAGCATGAATGCAACCATGCCATTGGCGATAGACTTGTGGAAGGTATTTTGTGCATGCCCACTGGAAAAGTATGTGCCATCAAATCTACATGCATACTTTTATGCTGGATGATATTTTATGAGGTCATTTACATGTATATGTGGTCACCAATGCACATAAATAACAAAATAACTAAAGTAACCCATTTTAGGCATGTCCTAAGGTGTAAGTTTATAAGGAGGAGCTGATTTATAGGCATCAGTAATGTGTACCAATGTTGGTAGTTTAGTATAATAAAATACTAACTAGCATGAAAGTACAGTATGTGTTTGCATGGCACATACTTTCACTGTGGGCGTACACATGGAGGGAGCATGGACAGTGCATTGATTATAGAATAAGAATTTACGTAAGTACTTGCAGAAGGTAAGGCCATTCATTTACACTGGCTCTGTGCTGGTGTTTCACACCTTCGTTTAAGGTGTGTTCTCTGACATTTACCCTAGTATTTTCTGAAGTCAAGTCCTTGACTTTATAAAAAAGGAGTAAAATCAAGCAAAAATGTGCATTTAGGCACAACTTTATAAAATTGCCCTCCTAGAGTGAAATTTTATAATCTCCTGCACAGTTAACACGTTAGCATATGCTATGTGGGGCCTATTTTGCAAAGTGAAATTGCATGTATGTGACTTTATAAAATAGGGGCATAATGACGCGCCTTAACCTAGTCATGGCAGTTACAACTGCTCAAGAGCAGGTGTAAATACCATGCTTAAATTTGTGAATAGATCATAACTTCCAATATTTTAGAACGTATGTGCATAAATTTAAGCTCCACCTATACTACTACTGCTAATCAATTGTACTGTAGAGCGCCACAAGTTGTACACAGAGCTGTACATATAGTTGTAAGACACAGTCTCTGCTCATCAGAGCTTACAATCTAACCAAGACGAAACACATAGCAGAACTGGGGACTAGAGTATGGTAAGATACACATAAGTAGTGGGCATGAGAGAGGATCAACAGGATCCAAAAGTGGCTTCAGAGGTGGGTTTTTGGCCTGGATTTGAATAGGGCTAGAGAAGGAGCCTGATGCACAGATTCAGGTAGTTTGTTCCAGGCATATGGAGCAGCAAGATGGAATGAACGAAGTCTGGAGTTGGCAGTGGCAGACAAGGGCACAAATAAAAGGGATCTGCCAGAGAAGCGGAGTTCCCGAGGAAGGGTGTAGAGTAAGATGAGAGAGGAAAGGTAGTGAGGAGCCACAGGTCAGTAGGAGAAGTTTGAACTGGATGTGGAAACTGATAGGGAGTCGGTCAAGTGACCTGAGAAGAGGGGTTACATGAGCATAGTGACTCTGGCAGAAGATAAACTATACAGCTTTGAACATATTGAAGGGGAGAGAGATGATTCAGAGGGAGACCAACAAGGAGTAGGTGGGAGGTGACTAGAGCGTGGATAAGGGTCTTAGTAGTGTAGTAAAAAGGGATGGATTTTTCTGATGTTATAGAGATAGAAGCTGTAGGTTTTAGCTATCTGTTGGATATGCACAGAGAAAGAGAGAGTCAAAGATGACCCCAAGGTTGCGAGCTGAGGAAACAGGGAGGATTGTAGTGTCATCCACAAAAATAGAGAGAGGAGGAAGGGTGGAGGTGGATTTAGGGGGGAAAAGAAGGAGCTCAGTTTGGGCCATGTTCAATTTCAGATGGCAGTGAGACCTCCAGGTAGCAATGTCAGATAAGCAGGCAGAGATCCGGGAATGGATTCCTGGAGAGATTTCAGGTACAGTCGTCAGCATAAAGATGGTACTGAAAACCATGGGAGGAAATAAGTGTACCAAGGGACTGAGTATAGAGAGAGAAGAGTAGACGTCCCAAGACACAGCCCTGAGGTACACCAATTGAAAGCAGGATGGCAGAAGAGGAGGATCCACCAGAACATACACTAAAAGTGGGATGGGGTGATAAGAAGAAAACCAGGACAGAACAGAGCCCCTAAATCCATGCAACAACAGGGTATCGAGGAGAAGGTGGTGATCAACAGTGTCAAAGGCAGCAGAAAGGTCAAGAAGAATGAGGCTTGAGTAAAGACCCTTGGATTTGGTGAGGAAGAAGTTGCTGGAGACTTTGGCAAGAGCTGTTTCTGTGGAATGTAGAGGACGAAACCTAGACTGCAGTGGATCCAGAAGGGCTTAAGAGGAAAGCAAGTCAAGACAGCGGTGGTAAATTGCTCATTTAAGTAGTTTTGAAGCAAAGGGGAAGAGCGGGATAGGCCAATAGCTGGAAGGACAGGCAGGGTCTAGTGAGGGTTTTTGAGGAGAGGTGTGACCAGAGCATGTTTGAAGGCCACAGGAATAGTTGCAGTAGAAAGCAATAGGTTAAGGATATGACAGATGGAAGGGATGGTGACAGAAGAGCTTAGTAAATGGGTGGGAGTGGGATCAGAGGAGCAAGTAGCCAATTTAGAGGAAGAGAGAAGATTTGCAGTTTCCTCCTCAGTGATTTCAGAAAAGGAAGAAAGGGTGGCAGAAGGTGAGGGAAGGATTTGGGATTGAAGAGGAAGAGGAGGAGGGGAGATGGAGATGAAGCTATGGAGAATTCAAGGATAATCTTTTGGACTTTGTCGTGTGAGAAAGGTAGAAGTACACTTGTTTGGGAGTTGACAAATGACAGCAATCCAGAGAGATAATGGTGTAAATAGGTGGATGGCGTGGACTTCAAAGGAAGCAAAGGAGCTAGATGTAGGCAGAAGGAGGGGCTGCAATTGTCAGGACTGAAAGAGTAGAAACCCAACACCACCACCACAGCCAATGGGCCAAGGTAACATAGTATGTGGCAGCAGATAAAGATCAGTATGGTCCATCTAGTCTGCCCAGTAAGGTCCGTGCAGGTCACCCCCTCTATGCCTTTGTTTAGGGTGTACCCATTGTTCCATGCAGGTGATCCTCCATCTATTTGTTGAGGTATAAGAAATATTTAAGTCTATTTTGATTTTATCCTCTTGCTACAAAGAGATCCACTGTGTCTGTCCCATGCCATTTTGGATTCCGTTATTGTATTTGCCGCCCTCCCCACCTCCATCGGGAGGGCATCCCATGCATCCACCACCCTTTCAGTGAAAAAATATTTCCTGATGTTGCTTTTAAATTTACCTCCATGCAGCTTCATTTTATGCCCTCCAATTTTACAGCTTCCCCTTCTTTGAAATAGGTTTGTTTGTTCATTAGTACCCTGTATCATATCTCCACTGTCCCTCCTCTCCTCTAGAGTATATATATTTAAGACTTTGTCTCTTCTCATACATCTCCTGGAGCAGCCTCCAAATCATTTTAATCACCTTCCTGTGAACCATTTCAAGTCTTTTTGTATCCTTTGTGAGATGTGGTCTCTAAAACTGAACACAATACTCCAAATGCAGCCTCATCAATGACTTATATAGGGGCATTGATACCTCCTCCTTTCTGTTGGTTATCCCTCTATGGCTTTGGTCACTGCCTTGTCGTATTGTTTCGCCACCTTGAGATCCTTGAGGTGTATGGGAAAATAGGTAGCCTCCGTGACAGAGGGCAGCGACTGAAGCTGAGTCTTCAGGGAGAAGCAAAGTTTCAGTAAGCGCCATTAGATGTAGAGTATTAGAGATAAAGAGGTCATGAATGAAGGCAAGTTTATTGGAGACAGAGTGTGCATTCCACAAGGCGCATGAAAAAGGGAGAGAAGAAGGAGAAAGGAGAAGAATATGAACCAGATTAGAGAGGTTATGCATTGATCTGCCTTGGGAGTGTGAAAAAAGTTTAATGGGGCCAGGGTTGGGAGAGAATGGGGGAGAGAGGAGGAGGCACGACAGAAGTGAGGGTGAGGTTCCCTCAGTGAGAGTGGAGATGGGTGAATGAGAGGAAGAAAATGGTGAAGTTCAAGGCAGATGATAACATAAAACACCAAATGGCAGGGGAGGGGGGAACAGTAAGGAGTGGGTAATGAGAAGTAGAGCCATAGAATTTTTTGAATAAGGGGAAAATATTAGGAAAAGTTAACATAATACAATGTGATGTGGAGCCATAGGACACGGAGGAGAAGAGAATGCAAATCAGAGAAGATACAGGTAGAGAGAGAGGAGAAAGCTCCTAGTGGGTTCAGGTGCACCTGAGTAATTGTGTCAATGAGCAGAGAAAGGATGTGAAAGAATGTTAAGCCAGGGGTGGGTGTGTAGAGGAGTGGGGAGGGTGGGTGGAATAAAGTAAAGTGCTAAGGGTGACACACTGACAGCAGTGCAGAGAGCAGGAGCTGGGTAAACGACAGACAGAAGATAGGACACACACTGAAAATATAGAAAGAAAGAACAATATATAAATGAATAACAAGCTAAATTCTAAACAGGCACAAGAAAATGTTTGAATAGAGCATAAAAGTTAGCAGAGGCTTGCAATGAGGGTGCTCTCACCAAGCAGGAACCTCCAAATGGAAGGTCAGCAGCTCATGTGCTAAGAGAGATAAGCTTCTGAACAAAGCCCAGCGGGTGGGGGGGGGGGAAGGGGGGGACGGGCAAGTGCTGAAGGTAGGTAAATGGAAGCAGGCACTTATGCTCTGCCCCTGTGCTTGCCCCCTCCAAAAATATGTGCCATTGGCCTGACACACGTACTTATAAAAAACCAACTGCCTAAGTATGCACATAGGTGCCCATTCGTGAGTGTAAATACATGACTTACGTGCATGGATGGTGCGTAACTTTACAAGGGTCATTATAAAACTACCTCTTTGGTAAAGGTCTGTCCTGTACAGTAACTGCATAGGCAGATGCTGGCCAGGCCCCCAGCTGCTACTACTCAGGTTTTGTAGTTATGCATTAATTTTTGCAACTAATGCATGATAACTACTCAACTGTTAAATTACACCGCTAACACTTTGAGACCGGTAACAATTTTCTGTTCTTCGGTGAATATACGTACGTAACCCAATGCAGATTCCATTGAAATTAATGGAATCAGTCATGGATTGCTACAGTTTGAAGATCGTTTTCAATAGCTCGTTTATCTGTTTATCTTTTTGGATGTTTTCTTCTTGCTTTTCCTAATAAAAGGGATCTTTTTTTTCAGACTTTTCTGAGTCTCAGTCTATAAGGCAAAACTCGTAATTATAACATTTCAAAGACTGATTTTCTAATAAACGCTCAAGACCTATTTTCTGATAAACCTGTATTTTTGCTATACCAAAAGTTTTTTTTTTCTTTTTTATGTGCTCACAGGGAAGGCCAGAATTTTCAGAAGTAGTTTCCAAGCTGGAAGAATGTCTGTGCAATATTGAGGTAATGATCTAAATGACGACAGCAGTATAATGTAGTGTCATGTGATGTTAGCCAAGCGTCCCTTTAGCTAACATGCGCTATGCAGTTAGGAGGGAATTAGCACGCTGGAAGTGTTAGCACATGACTGCAGTAGTTTTGGTAGGCTTTGGCAGGACAGCACATGCTAATTCACGCACTAACGGCATACCCTGTAATGGGGCAGGGAATGGGTTGGTTATGGGTGAGAATTGGACATGGACTGCGCCTTGCAATTAACGCATGCTAATTAATGACTGCTAATAGTCGTTGCTGCAGATAGCATGGATGCACTTACATATTATTTAGGAGGCGGCATGTGCATCCACACTATCCGTAACTGCATTTACCATGCAGTCAAGTATTTATCTATGTGATTACTGTATGCTAACATGCTGCACACAGGCTTTGTACTTTCCATGCATTAGGTTATGCATCTGACACATAGCAAACGCAAAACTTTACCGCGCTTTAGTTAAAGGATCCCTAAGCGTTCAGATGCTAGCTCAGAAGTTTGACATTTAAGATATGCAGATAGATATCTGTCAGCATAAGCCGGTCAGTTAATTAATTTTTGAACACCAGCAGTTCTTCATCAAAGTATCTCACGCACATAGCAGGTATAATTTTCAAATTTAGGAAATCTAAATGTAATACCTGTTTGTGCATCTAATCCTGCAGCAACTATAAAAGTGGGAAGATGTGTTTTGCTGGGAGAGTTTCTATAGCTTTATTGTATTTATTAATTTATCATACTTATTAACCGCCTATCAAACAAAGCTCAAAGCACTGCAGAGAATATACAACAGAAAAGTTACAAAACATATAGAAACATAGGGGCTAACAAGAAGTCTGAATAAAAAGTCCAAAAGAGCAACTATTTTTGCCTATTACATAAAGGCATCAATCACTACAAAGAAGCCCTTGTCCCCAGGCAACATAAGTGACTTGATGGTCTTTCAAAATAGACTCCTCTAATGACCTTGAGTAGCACACAAACGCGTTCTGAGTGCAACAAAGTGCCTGTACTGGAGAATAGATTTGGAGATCCTGTTTTAAGGCAAGTGTTTTGAATTTTTGCAAGCACCTTTTTAAATGACTGAAGCACTGAGCTCACAATTGTGGTACACATTGTGGAGGTTTTCTATGCCTACGATTGTTGTAGAAGCACTGTAGCACTGAGAGCAGTGCTGCTGGGTAACGGCAAGGCCTTTTCCCCCCATTATCGTGAACTGTGAAATATTACCCTGCTTTATGCAAAGGAGCACTGCACTAAGAGGTAAAGAGTTTTTTGGTGATAGACTGTGTGCTGTTTTCCTGTTAATCTTTCTGTTGATTTGCTAATAATCCTTGTGTGGAGCTCGCTGAAAGGAAAATATTAGTTAAATGCTTGGAAATGTGTTTTTATCAACACATAAAATATACTAATTAGGAAACATGAATGCAAAAGCTCATTCAGGTGGATGTTTAACACATAATTATGTAGCATTTTGGAAATTAAATTCTCTTTTAGACTTCTAGAACCTTATGCATATAAATGAGGGAATTTTGAGAGAAAAATGGAATGACTAATAGGTTTTAAAAATGTACTTCACTTTATGAGGCTAATATTATAAGATATCACCTAGGCAAGGGAGGTGCCTAGGCATGTATTTTGTACCCCCTTTATAAGGGAGGCAGAGAAAACAATGTGTCTATCAAAAAGGCTTCAAATAAACACCTACTTGAAACCTCTCGCACCAACTTACACCTGCTCCAAGGAAGGAGTAGCTTTGTGCATGCAAGTGCCAGGAGAAATTGATGCCCATGCATGTATTTTATTTTAAACCATGCACCTATAAGTGCTAATCCCTCTATCGTTCTACCTATTCTCCATGCCTCAGAACACCTAGACCTATGCAACATCAGCGTAGGTGCTGTATTTTATGACCTTGTACTTTTATGTGTGTATAGGCTGGGGAAATATTAGGAGTGCTTTAACTGGGGTATCCGGATGCCCTACTCGGCATGGGCCAAACCCCCCCCCCTCCAACACCCGTCCCCATCCACACCCCCCCCTTCCCCTTAACCATTGACAAAGCACACAGACTTCGGGCATTGGTGCAAATGCTGGTCGCAGCTTTTATTAACAGTAAGAACACCGGCCCAACATGGGCCAACCCCGCAAACCAAAACATCACAGGTGAATGCCCCCCCCCCACCACCCGTCATCCGGATGATGCCCCCCACCAGCCGTTGAAGCAAAGTGGAGCACCATCCAAGCCACCCCCCCCCTTACCCCTTCGCGCCCGCCTCGCCATGATAGCAAAGGCCAGCTGAAGGGGTTGCCATTTCCGGGTAGAGACCCCAGCCGGGCCGTCTCCCCCAACCAGAATAGCCGCGCCGCTCGCATGGAAAGCGGCCTCCAGCTGAAATGAGCCACCGGGTCGGCGAGCACCAGCTTGCCACTCCGCTCACATGGCCCGCAAGAGGCCCCCGATCCAGTCCACCCCCCCCCCCCACCAGCTGCGACAAATTACTTCCTCCCCCACCCATGCGGAAAACAAGGGAGGGAGGGAGGGAACCTTTCTCCAGCCGCTAGCAAGGAGGAAGAGGGAGATCGCCATCCGGCGATCCCTCCTTGCTCGCGTTGCCCCGCCCCCGGCGAGCGCCCGCACAGCCAATCACTGGGCTGCCACGCGCGCGCAGGGGGCCGAGCACGAGCCCCAACTGAACCCCCCCACCTCTAACCCCCGAGAAGGAGGCTGCCTTGCGACCGGGCCCCGGGAACCCGGTTACCAGGCAGCCGCGGGACCGGGGCCCGGCGGCTAAGCCGGTATTAACCGGGGTATCCGGATGCCCTACTCGGCATGGGCCAAAACCCCCCCCCTCCAACACCCGTCCCCATCCACACCCCCCCCCTTCCCCTTAACCATTGACAAAGCACACAGACGTCGGGCATTGGTGCAAATGCTGGTCGCAGCTTTTATTAACAGTAAGAACACCGGCCCAACATGGGCCAACCCCGCAAACCAAAACATCACAGGTGAATGCCCCCCCCCCACCACCCGTCATCCGGATGATGCCCCCCACCAGCCGTTGAAGCAAAGTGGAGCACCATCCAAGCCACCCCCCCCCCTTACCCCTTCGCGCCCGCCTCACCATGATAGCAAAGGCCAGCTGAAGGGGTTGCCATTTCCGGGTAGAGACCCCAGCCGGGCCATCTCCCCCAACCAGAATAGCCGCGCCGCTCGCATGGAAAGCGGCCTCCAGCTGAAATGAGCCACCGGGTCGGCGAGCACCAGCTTGCCACTCCGCCACCGGCGCTAGGTAGCACGCTATCCTAGCGCCGCCCCCCCCACCAAAAGCTGCGACCTGCACCATGACTCGAGCGCTTCCTGCCAATCGTTTAATAGGAGGTCCTGCCCCACCGGGGCAAGGTGAACCCCATCAAGCCGGTACAAGCCGGCGCAAGAAACGTCCGCCCAGGGGTGCCGGACCTGGAACCCGCCCGTCTGCTGCACCCAGCGCCCAATCTGGCGGTTGATCTTACACAAACCTCTCGACCAGCGCCGCTGGGCCCAACAAGCCGGGCGGGGTATGACGTCCGACCAGATAATGGCCACCCCAGGGAGAACGCCCCGCAACAGGGCAATATCGCCCTGAATAGTCCCAATGAGTTGCCGGCAAGGCCAACTGGCAATGTCATTGCCCCCAAGATGCAACAGTAGCCCGACTGGCCGCTGCCGCCGTCCCAGTTCAACTCGAACATAATCGAGAAGCTGATCCCAGTGCATGCCGCGGCGGCCCATCCAGCACAGCCGCACGCCGGCCCCGGCGAGGCCCAGATGAGTGCCCAGCGGCCGAACCGCCGCGCGACGCTCCGCCCAGTAGACAAAGGAGTGCCCGACAATCCACCAGACACCAGGAGCCACGCCATCTGAAAGCAGAAAGAGCGAACTGCCACCAGCACACAATTCTGCAACAGGAAGCAAAAGATTAATACCCACCACCCCCCCCCCCCGACCGCAGGGGCAGCCAACCACCGCGGCACCGCACCCCGCTATGCCGCACCGCCGTCCGCCACCCGGCGAATGTACCCCGCGTAAGCACTGGACCGCCAACGGCCGATGCGCTGAATTACACGCGGGTCCAATCCCGCAGCCGCCGCGCTGGTCGCTGCCCCTATCCGGAAGGAGTGCGAAGCGTAACACCGCTCGGGATGGCCCAAGGCACGGAGGGCCAGGCGCAACACAGCCGTGAACTGGAACTGCGACACCGGCTTGCCGTCCGCATGAATGAAAAACTGACCGCGCGCCGCCGGCCTCAGCCGCACATACGCGTGCAGAGCCCGAACCAGACAGGACGGCGAGGGCGGGATGGCACGCAGCAAGACCCAACCCCCTCTCCCCGACTGGTCCGTCTTGGACCGTGACAGAAAAATCTGTACGCGAGCGGACTCCAGCCGGACGTGCCCCACCGCCAGCCCCCCGCAAACCCCCAGCTTCGCCGACCGAGGGACCAACTCGGAGACACGGAAGGCACCGAAAAAAGCCGAGGTAAACAGCGCGTGAAACAGTACCGCCTCGAAACCCGAGGCGGCCACCCGCGGCAAAACCTCGCAGATCTGCAGCAGGAGCTCATGCGTTACCGGAAGGTGCCAATCCTGCGGCCCCGGCTGCGCACGGGCCCACCCCACGAGCAAGCGCCCGACTAAGAAGGAGACACGCGGATTCCCCCAACCGGCCGCCTTGGAAAAGAACGAGAAGCCCGCAAGCGCCCCAGAGACCGCCGACCGGGCCCACCCCTCCTCCTTCGCCCACAGCACAAAATGGCCGACCGCGCCCTCGGACACCGGCCCGCCCGACCAGCCCCGCGCGCTCAGAAACGCACTCACCTGCGAGTAGCCCCGTCGATAAGAAATCCAGGTACTGCGAGCCACCGATGCCGCCAGCAAGACCATCAGGTCGGGGTCCCAATCGTCCAAAGATGCTCCGGGACCCGTGAGGGGATCTCGTCCGCCCCAGGAGCCAGCCGCCGGAACTGCGCCCACTGAAAGCGTGATAAAGCGTCAGCGATGGCATTCTGGGAGCCCGGCACGTGCCGCGCCCGAGCGGAGACATTCAGTCGCAAGCAGGCCAGGACAAACACCCTCATCAAGGAAGCCACCCGGGGGCACCGGGGCGCATGCCGATTCAGGACCTCCACGACCGCGGCGTTATCACACCAGAAGACGACACGCCGATCACGCAGCCTCTCCGGCCAGACCCACAGAGAAACCACGATAGGGAATAGCTCCAAGAAAGTGATATTCCGTGTCAAACCGGAGCGCACCCAATCGGCAGGCCAAGGCTCCGCGCACCAGGCACCGTGACAAAAGGCCCCGAAACCAGCCCCGCCCGCAGCGTCGGTGAACAGCTGCATGCCGAGATTCGATATCTCAGGCGACTGAAGGACAGCACACCCGTTAAATCCAGCCAGGAACGCATCCCAGACCCGCAGATCCTCCCGCATCCCCAAGGAAACCCTAATCCGGTGATTCGGGCGCCGGAGCCCCGCCATGGACAAGGATAGGCGCCTCGAAAAGGGGCGTCCCATAGGAAGGACACGGCAAGCGAAATTGAGGTGCCCGACCAACGACTGCAAGACACGCAGGGAAATCTTGGAAGCAGAGCAGACTGAGGCCACCAGCTCGCGGAGGCGCTGAACCTTCAGTGCCGGCAGGCGGACAACCATAGCCACCGTGTCGATCTCAATGCCGAGAAAGGTGAGGCAAGAAACCGGCCCCACGGTCTTGTCAGCCGCTACCGGAATGCCGAAGGTGGCCGCCACACGCAGGAAGGTGCTCAATAGCGCGGGACACGTCGAGGCACCCTCGGGACCCACGAAGAGAAAATCGTCCAGATAGTGCACGACGCTGGAAAATCCCGACTGCCGCTCCACAACCCAGTGTAAGAAGGTACTGAAGGCCTCAAAGTAGGCGCAAGAGATCGCACAACCCATGGGCATGCACTTATCAAAATAGTACCGCGCATCGAAGCAGAAGCCGAGCAACGGGAAAGCCGAGGGATGGACCGGCAACAGGCGGAAAGCCGATTCGATGTCCACTTTGGCCAGGAGAGCCCCTGGCCCACACTGCTGGACTAGGGAGACAGCGGCGTCGAAAGAAGAGTAGTGCACCGTGCAGAGCTCACGGGGGATGCGGTCATTGACAGATCCGCCCGGAGGGCAGGAAAGGTTGTGTATCAACCGAAACTTGCCCGGCTCCTTCTTGGGGACCACCCCCAACGGCGAAACCGTAAAAGGGGAAAAGGGGGGCTCCGAAAAGGGGCCCGCCACGCGGCCAAGCGCGCACTCCTCAGTGATTTTGCGACGTACGAAATCCCCGTGGAGCCGAGCGGAGGCGGCGTTGTGAGTCCCGCCCCGCACGGACGCACCGCGCATGGGAATGTGGAAACCCCGTGTAAACCCCCTTAAGATCAGCCCAGCCACCCCACCCCTGCGGGAACGCCCGTACTCAAGCAACCACGGGCGCATCGCCGCGACCCGGACGGGGGTACGCGCCAGGACCGCCGCCGCCTCACTTCCCCCCCGCAGGGGACCCCGCGACCCCCTTACGGCTGCACTTCGCGGCCGCGTGCGCTCCCCCACACAAGGAGCAAGCATGCCTAAACTTGCAGTCCGGGAAGGGGCAAGACGCCTTATTGAAGCGCCAGCAGACATCCCCACCGAGGACCCCCGCCTTTTGCTGAGGCAAAGCCGCACCGGGCGCACGAAAGGACCGACCCCCAGCGAGCGGCGGAGCCGCACCCGTCTTGCCGCCCCCCCCACTGGCTCCTCCCCCCCGCCCCTTCGCAGACATCTGGGTCAACCACAGGTTGATGTCCTTGGTACCCCACTGCAAGAGACTGTTCTCCTCCATCTGATCGCGGAACTCCTCATCGTAATTCAACCAGGCCCACCCGTCGTGGGCCTGGGATGCCGCCAATATGTTGTCGGCATAGGCCAGTAAAGCCCCATACTGGTCCGGGAAGTAATGCCCCCAGACACTCGCCAGGCGCAGAAATGCGCGGGTCCAGTTGAGGGTGTTGCGGGAGACCCTGCGCACCCGACCCGCCTTCTCGTCCTCCTTGCGCTTCTTACGGCTCTCGCCGGAGCGCTTGCGGCCGTCGAGCAAACGGAAGATGTCAAGGTATCTACGCCGCTTGATCCGCCGGCGCAACTTCCGCGGTACCGACTCCCACAGCTCGGCACAGCGTATAACCGAGGACCCGCCCCCGGCACCCCCCTCCGCCCCCCCCGAAACCGAAGTGTGCGAAGTGCCCGAGGATGACGACGAGGAAGACGAGGACGAGGACGCTCTCCGACAGCGATGAGCCCGCTTACGCCTCCCTTTACCCCTGCCCCCCCCTCCGGACCCGAAACGGAGTCATTAAGCCCACCCCCTGCCCCGCCAGTATACTCACCAGTGCCCCCGGGGGCGGCGACCGGAGCTCCACCGGTGGACGAGCCAGCGACCGGGACAGCCAGCGCCGCCGGGGAACCCGAAGGGCCCGCTCTCGCCGAACCATCAGAAGCAGCCATGTCAGTGGCCGGCGCCGAACCCCCCGGGACCTGTGAAGAGAAAGAAGAAAAACCAGCAGCCGGGGCCCCAGGAGTACTGGAAACTGTGGAGGGCCCGCCCCCCCAGGCGCAGGCCGAAGGCCCTAACCCCCCCGCCGCCCATGCCGCGGACCCCCCCGTCAGACCACGCTCCCCCCCAAGCCAACCACCCCAGCCACCCCCCCAGGGGCCCAAACCCCCCCACGGGACCACCCCGCACGCCCAAGGGCCCGACGAACCGAAGAACCCCGGAGGGGGAGGGGAACCCAGGGAAGAGGGAGCAGGCCCCGGCCCCACCCCTATCCGGGGATGGGATGAGACCGAACGCCAGCCCCCCCCCGCCCCGGAGGGCGGGTCGGGCGCCGGGCCCGGAGGGGACCCCGGCCCCGTACCAACCGAGCCGCCCCGCTCCGCCGACCCCCCGAGCAGCGCCAGCGCAGGAACCCCACCCGGGACGCCCGCTGAATGCGGCAGAGCGCCCACGGAGGCACTCACCTCCACAGGCAGGGGTGCCGTGAACCCACCGCCAGGCCCGCTCCCCCGAGAAGCCCCCCCCCTGCCGCGCCCACGACCCCGCCGGGACCCAGCCCTGGATGCCGAGGCAGCCAAGGGCGCTGCCCTACCGCGGGCAGCGGGCAGAGGCCCACGCCGCGCAGCCCCCCGACCCCGCGCCCCGCCCCGCGGTCCTTTGGCCGCCCCCCGTGCTGGGAGCTGTGGGGCCATAATGGTAGGCCTAGTCCAAGTGGCCCGGAGCAGCCTAGGCCCTCTGGACAAGGCCTGAGAGCGGAGGCTGAATGGAGAGCCTGTGCAAGGGCAGCTGCCCGTCGTCGTCCCTCTAAGGGGAGGGACGGAGGAACCGCAAGCTTCCCCTGCTAGGGGAATGCAGGCCCGCACCCAGGCAGTGCCGGCAAGCGAGCCCCACGTGCTCGGGAGCCAGGCCGCACGCGTGCGCCCGAGCAAGAGGTATTTATTTAAATATTGAGGCACGCGGCCGGAGGGGAGCCCTGCCGGACGACGACCCGAGGACCCGCGGCCCCAAACAGCCGGAAAGAAGCCCCGAAAAGGCCGAAACCCACCCCCAGGCCAAGAGACTCCCGGCACCAACCTTTCTCCAGCCGCGAGCAAGGAGGAAGAGGGAGATCGCCATCCGGCGATCCCTCCTTGCTCGCGTTGCCCCGCCCCCGGCGAGCGCCCGCACAGCCAATCACTGGGCTGCCACGCGCGCGCAGGGGGCCGAGCACGAGCCCCAACTGAACCCCCCCACCTCTAACCCCCGAGAAGGAGGCTGCCTCGCGACCGGGCCCCGGGAATCCGGTTACCAGGCAGCCGCGGGACCGGGGCCCGGCGGCTAAGCCGGTATATGTGTAAAAGACGCATAAATCATTTATAAATTTCCTCTTCTGAGGGTAATTATATAACAGGCCATCTAGATTGGGAGGTCAAGTAGATGTCTATTGTAAGCCTGTTTGATAGACACATTGCCACCTATGTGTTTTAGAAATTACTAGGGACAAGCTGACCAAAATTGTGACTACATTGCAGTTGTGGACATAATGTACATGGATATTTTATACAATACGCATATAAGTCATGACTGCACCTACACTCTGCCCCAGAACATGGCTAAACCCAGCAGCATATTGGGATATGATGCACATACACGAAAATTCAAAAACTATCGTCACGCTATGGCGTTAGTCATTTCTGCACATATGTGCACATGTGCATACAAGGCCTCTTGCAAAATTCCAACTGGCATAAAGCGATGTGCTTTGGTATGATGATGCAAACTTAGCTGGGAGGCATGCATAGGGGCAGAGTGCACAGGTATACTATCATTTAAATGTGTGCTTAGAATGATAGGTGCAGATATTTCCAGCTCTAGAGTTGGCGTAAAGGTCCATGTCCAACAAAAAAAGCACAGTCCACGTACCAACAGCAACCCAGTAAAAACCGTGGAGGCAAGGAAGGAACTATAATACCACCTTTATTTCATAAAGCCAGGCCCGACCATAAATTTATACTATCATTTTATGCAACCTATAAGACAATAAGATAATATTCAATTAAGTACGTTTATTAATTATAGACTTCACTTGCTCTACCTGTTGCGTTTTCCTGGCTTCAGCGTTTCCTCCAGTAGTGTAGTTTTCTGTTTTATTTCTTCATTATTATAATTTTTATTTTTATAATTTTAATTATGGTTATTATTGATTTTTGTACCATTGAAGATTTTTATAGGGTACACTTAATTGGATTAGCTCTTCTATTTTCTTTCCTCTTTTCCCTTCAGTTATCATTGTGGCAAGAAAATCATATAGGTAAGAATGTGATAAATGATTTTCAGTACATCAAATTGTGGGTTATGTTGTTTCTTGGTCACAAATAGGTTTATAAATGGGTGATTTAATTAATTAATAAAATATATTTTTTAGTTCATTTACTACATAATAATTTTTATTGATTTATTTTCAATTTTTAGTTAATGATCTCTTTAGCCATTTAACTTTTTCAGTCGAGTTTTATAACTGTATGGTTTTATATGTATGATATGTACTTTTTATATATATGTTATTTATTATTATTAGTTGGATTCATTTAGAGTAAATAGATATTTCATTGTGTGTCACTAATTTATTAAGTTATTGAGTATTTATTAGTGTGACCATGTGTCTATAAGTTTTTATATATGTGATTATACACGTATCATACGTATACAGTCATTTAATTAATTATTTATTTATTTATCTGTCTGTTGGTTCACAGACTTTCGCTGTACTTTAGCAGTTAGTATCTAATTAATTATTTATTTAATTATTTATTTACAGTTTTTATGAATTTTTTAATGTTTTGAGTGCCTTATATATGTATATTTATGATGAATTTGTTTGTTTTAAATGAATTTTTTATATGTTGTTATAGCCAAAGCCCCTGATGAAGGCATAAACGAAACACGGCCTGTGTCGGGCCTGGCTTTATGAAATAAAGGTGGTATTATAGTTCCTTCCTTGCCTCCACGGTTTTTACTGGGTAAAGGTCCATGTCTACAGTGTAGGCAAAAGATCTGCACTTAAGCTAGTATTTTATAAAGAAAAGTAGGAACCCACTGGTCTTTATTAAATTGCCTTAATATAGTTGCCTGGAAGCATTTAAACTAGGCACCACTTATAAAATTTCCCTCTGTGGGGTTAATATTTATGTATTTTATGTTGATGTATTGTATTTAGAATTTGGCATGCTAGCATCTGTGCTCTGCTTAGAAACCTGTGGCTAAGTGGTCTATTAATAACTTTGATTAATATTTTAAAGGATTTTTTATGCTTAAAGCATTTTTATGTGCATAAAATTTGTCTTAGATAGAGGCATGTTCAAGGGTAGAGTTTGAGGAGTATGGATGGAGTCATGATTTACACATGTTTATAAGATATGGGTGTAACCCCAAGCAAGGATAAATGTCCATGGCTTCGATCTAGGTGTGATTTCTGCCGCTTTTGCCCTACTTTTATAAAGACACATAGGCACCTATGTGCCATTATAAAATAAGCTTAAAATAGGCACCTACCTGGTTCACACATAGGCAACCTGGTAAAAAAAAAAATTATCTTCTATGGAGATCATTCCAGATCATGAATAAGGGGTTTGTATGTGCGGTGGGAACATTTATGTGCTGAAAACATCCCCAACCGTATTCCGAAACACTGCTGATGTCTACGTCAGCATGGGGCTCGCAGAACATGCCTAGAAGGGGGGGAACAGGGACGTGATCAGCATTGGAGACTTGCATAGTGTATTCTGAAAAGGCCCATGTATGTTCTGCAATATTCCCACGGATGTCCCCGTTATTCCTGCTGAAATATGGAATAAGGACAGGACTTAGAAAATATTCTGCTGTGCTCTGCAATTCATCCCATATTGAAGAATGGTTGTGACAAGTTATGTGCTGAAGTGGTGTGACTGTAGTCTGAAAAAACACAAGATGCAGTAATAAAGAACAGAAAGCAGAGGTGTTATAAGGTAAAGATACATTAATATACACCCTTAAAGAAATATTAAGAAGATTAATAGTGTTTATTCTGTCTATGCTAAAATGTGCTGTTTCTGCTAAAAGAGCTAAACAAATCCTGTGTTCTGAAAACTGGGACTGTTGATGTAAGAATAGTATGTGAGTGAGTCTGGAAACAAATCATGTTAGAATGAGAAAGGGAGATCATATGTGTAGTCCTGGGATATCATGCCATTATTGTATAGCAGCTGTTAGTTATAGGTTCGGTTTGGCAGAATGATGTTTTTTGTGACTGCAAGTAGTATGTGTTTTGGGGGTAGCATGGCAGGATCTGGTATGCTGATCTACAGTTCAAGAAGGCAATGAATGGCTGGCTAGTACCTGGACCATTTGAACGGCCACCAGTCAGGGGCGGCTCAAGGCAATCTGCTGCCTGAGACGAAGAATGAGATGGCGCCCCCCCCCCCTTAGAGGGGGCAGGGCTTTTCAGAACTCCAATCAGGGACTGAACCATACCAAAAAGCTGATTAGATTATATGGATGAAATGCAAGATGTTTGCACACAGGGCCGTACTGAGTTGCAATCGCGCCCTGTGTGACTTGCAGCTCGGGCGTGCACCCCCCTCCTCCGCCCCATACCTCTGTCCAGCGCTGCCTGCTCTTTCCCTGCTGATGCCGCCCTCTGTATTTTTCACGGCAGTACCAGCAGCAGGGAAAGAGCAGGCAGCGATGGATGGAGGTATGGGGAGGAGGAGTGGGGGCATACGCCCGATCTGAAAGGCGCCGGCACTTTAAGTAGATCTGTCCCTCCCTGCTCTGATATCAGGTCAGAGGAGGGAGGGACCAGACCTGCTTAAAGTGCTGCGAAAAGGCTTGGGGGCCATATTTCGGCTGCCTGCTATTGTCCTGCCAGCGGCGGCAGGGCAACAGCAGACAGCCAAAATGCGCCCCCAAGCCTTTGTGCCCTGTGCGGCTGCACCGCTTGCACAGGGCTAGGTATGGTCCTGTTTGCACACCAAGGAACTAAAAGAGCAAGAACCAACAGCACAGTTTTAAAACTAAATTATAACTTATTTTTATTTTGTTGTTATAAACTGCATTATGGTTCTTGCTTTTTCTTCTTCAACATATATTTTGCATCCACAGTGAGTGCAGAGCAGAACCCAGGACATTCACCCACAGACCTCAATATTTAAAAAAAAAATCTGATTCTGATCATCTCACTAACAACAACAACAACCACTATTCTCCAGTACCAGGCATATTGTGAACTAATACAAAACCCTACAACAAAGAGCAAACACACCATATCATACCATATCAGCACAAACTTCCAAAACTCACATATGGAGCCCATCCAGAAAAGTGTCACTGTAAATATTACAGTGGGCCCTGGAACATCCATACACCTATTGGAAAAGCTGAGCAAATCAAATTAATACAATACAGTATAGATCTTTATGTACAAACTCCATGTTAACAGAACACCTGGCCTCAGTCACACACTCACAACATCAACCCTCACCAAGTACAGAATAAGTAACCACAATCTAAAGTAAAAATAAAAATATATAGACAAAATTGAAATTGAAATCCCAAGAAGAGTCCACATGCAGTGCAACATCAGATAAATAAGAGCTGCATTTCCCCAATACTGTGTAAAATATAAAGATAGCACAAAGTCCAATCACTAAAATTAAATACAATTATTTTTTCTACCTTTGTTGTCTGACCATTTTATTCTCTGATCATGCTGGTCCTGATCTGAGGCTTCTGCTTTCCTGTCTTCTCTTAGCTCTCTTTCTATGGTCCATCTGCCATTTCTTATCTCTTCTTTTGTTTTCTTCACTTCCTTCCATCAGCCCATTTCCAGTTCCAGCAACCCTCCCCAGTATCAGCCCCCTTTCCAGTCCTCCCCTCCCAGTACCTTCCAATGTCAACCACCTTGTATTCCCACGACTGCCACTGGTGTCCATTTCCTTTCAGCCCCCTCCTTCCCCACTGTCCAGCCCCTTCTAGTCCAAATACCATCCCAGGTATCAGCTCACATCCACTCTCAGTGCCCCCCCCCCCAATCAGCTCCCTTCCAGTCACCATTCGCACGTCAGCTCCCTTCCAGCCTCCTCCCCATTACCCAGCCACCTACCACTCCCATCCCCAAGTTTCAGCTCCCTTCCTGTCCCCCTTCAGTACATCCCAGGTGTCAGCTCCATTCCAGCTCCCTCCTTCCCCCGCCATATCAGCTCTTTTCCAGCCCCCTCCTTCCCCCTTGTCAGCTCCCTTCCTGCTCCCTCCTTCCCCTGACAGACCCTCTCAGTATCTGCTCCCTTCCAGTCCTATTCTCCCATCTCCCCGCATCAGCCAGCCCATTTATAGCCCTAGCCCCTAGTTTTCTTCCAGGGCCAGCAGCACTCTCCTCCCCTCCCCAATTAGCCCATTTCTAGTCCCAGCCCATTTTCAGTCCTATCCCCCTTATCAGCCCACTCCAGTCCTAGCCCCCCAATCAGCCCATTACCAGTCCTAACCCCCCAATAAGTCCGTTTCCAGTCCTAACCCCATCAATCAGCTCATTACCAGTTCTAGCCCCCTCCCAATCAGCCTATTTCTATTCTTAAACCCCATCAGCCCATTTCCAGTTCTAACCCCCCCATCAGCCCATTCCACATCAGCCCATTTCCAGTTCTACCCCCCTCCGATAGCCCATTACCAGTCCTAGCCCCCCTCCCAATCAGCCCATTTCTATTCTTAACCTCCCATCAACCCATTTCCAGTTCTAGCCCTCCCCCATCAGCCCATTACTATTTATTGTGCTAACCCCCCCCCCCCCAGCCCAGCCCAGCCCAACCTAGCCTGACCATCTGAAGGGAAATTTAAGAAAAAAATGGCTGCAGAAGCCACTGCAGCAGCAGCAGTCTGAAGTGCCCTGCAGCCGCCGCCTCCTCCCTGGAGGCAGCGGCTGCAGGGCACTTCAGGCTGCCGCTGCTGCTGCTGCAGTGACAGCACCCCTTTTTTTTTTTTTGAAGGCCGAGTGAGGCGGTCTTTTTGGGGGCAATTTTTCCCACCCCAAAAAAGTTGCCATCTGAGGCTACCGCCTCACTCAGCCTCATTATAGAGCCACCTCTGGCCACAGTGTCACCAGGTGCCAGTGTGAATAGGCAGCCATACATCAGCTGTGCCAGGCACTGGGAGGCATCACTGATGTTCTGCCAACATCTCCCAGATTGTGCCGTGAGGCCTACATCCTTCCCCAGTTCAGGATCTATGCAAGCTGCGAGAGTGGTGATATATTTGGAGGCTGGCTACATGAGTATGAATGCACAGGGATCCCTCCTCCCATGCCCACACAGACCTGACCAGGGGAGTAGTGCCACAAAGCAGACTGTGGGAAGGCAGGCAGGGTTACCCCACAGATAGTGGATGTATACAGACCGACATACGCCACAATGGAACAGGTGTAGCTGCTGTGAGAAATACCAGTGCCCAGATATGTGGGAATCAGATGCCATAGCCAGAAGGCCATACTAGTACTACTGGTCATTTGTATTGCACTACAAGGCATACGCAGGACTGCACAGACAACGTAAAAGATGGTCCCTGCTCAGCAGAGCTTGCAATCTAGTCAAAACAGTCAAAAGGTTTTGACTAGATTGCAAGCTCTACACACAATGATGTTCCGAATTTACAGGTCAACACTGATCAGCATCCCTTCACTGACCCTACTTAGACATAACATAGATGACACCTGCACAGTTCCTCCACATCTTTGTACCATCCAGTCATTCAGCAAATGGAACCATATACTTTACCTCTTGTAAATAGTTCAGTTGTTTAATAGTTTTAAAAGTTGAAATGTTTATTATATATTTAACTAAATTGTCCTAAAACGTTCATTGTAAAAATAATAATAAGTTCATTATTATTCTGTTCTATGTAAACCGCATCTGATCTCTGGAAGAGGCGGTATAAAAGAATGTACAAATAAATAAATAAAACAGAACACAGCAGCTATGGACAGGATACATCTAGGGGGAATGGTAAGGAAACACAAGGGAGATTAGGCAGAACAGATCCAAAAGCGGCAACATAGAGGTGAATATTCAGCCTGGATTTGAGAAGAGCCAGAGAAGAAGCCTGATGTACAGATGCAGGTAGTTTGTTCCAGGCATAAAGAGCAGCAAGGTGAAAGGAGCGAAGTCTGGAGTTGGCAGTAGAAGAGAAGGGCACAGATAGACGTGATCTGCCAGAACAGCAAAGTTCTCGAGGAGGGGTGTAGGAAGAGATAAGAGAGGAAAGGTAGTGTGGAGCAGCAAAATGAGTGCACTTATAGGCCAGAGGCATGAAAAGGGCATACATTTGTTGCTCAGCAATATTATATATCCTTTGGGGAACTGCAATGTTAGTTTTGGGTTTTGTGCACTTGGTAAGGGTCCATCCTTAGCAGTTTAAAGCGTGTTTATAGAGATGACCAAGGCAGGAATCACTGAGGCTATTTTCTAATGCCAAGTACCATTTCATGCAAGGTATGTCCTGACATACATGTTCATATTTGCAGTCTCTTATAGCATATTAGGGTGCACTGGGATTACCTAGCACTGTGCAGGGCCTGTAGAGGATTGATATGTGGTCTAGGTTACAGCAGCAGTCATTTCTCATTGGTATTTATGTCTGCATTAGTAAACTACTGTCAGTGTAAAGAGCAGCTTAGGAGATGCACATATTTTCCATGGAGCGTGGCGTCCGTGGGTACATCGCAGAGACGGGCAAGATCTGAAACGTGGAACTTTTCAGAATACGGTGGGCACGGGAACATCCAAAATGTTTACCAGTGTCTGATAATATTGATGGGGGATGTGTTTCTCCATTATATTGCATGGCCCATGCCTGCATCCATGCGCGAGCCTCACGCTGGATGCATGCACCTGCCGGCTGAATAATGCTTTGCCCGTGCTGCGCTGGACATATCTGCCTCCCCAGTTCTGGACCCACGTGCATGTATATATCCACGGATGGGGAATTAGGTTCAAACAGGTTCCAGTTTCAATTTAGACCTGTCTGTGGGCTGGACGTGCATGTTATTGAATCTGCCTCCACATGCATGTTATTAAGTGGTTAAGGGCCCCTCTTACTAAAGCCTGTTAGCTGGTTAATGGGCCTTTTAACGCATGGCAACTGGCAGTCAGGAATACTAACCCATGATACTATCTGCAACCACATGTTAAAATGCACGGTAATCAGCAATCACAGGATGGGGCGGGGAATGTGCAGCATGTGGGTATGGAAGCGCATTAGCATGAGAACCTGGGCTGTTGCCACATGGTCAGCAGCAAGGCATCACCTAATGTGGGTTCACATAATGACACTTCTATAGGAGCCTCTATGTGAACCTGCCATAGTGGAGCATGTTAAGCAAACCCTTCATGCGTTAGCTGCCAGGGACATACTGGACATGCCCCCAACAGCTAATGTGTGTCCTTTGCAATTAACACACATCACATTGGCATGTTAATGGCAAATCCTACTACTAATACTATTTATCACTTATAAAGCGCCACGCACGCAGCGCTGCACAGCTAACCAACAAGAGTCAGCCAGAATACAAGAGACAGCCCCTGCCTGTCAGAGTCATGCTCATCGGAGCTTACAATCTAGTCAGAACATTACAGAGCATTGGTCGGATTAGTGCAAGGCACAGTATGGTCAATACACTATGGTCATGAGAGTTGACGGGGGATAAGATAAGATAAGGATAGAAGTCAGGATCTGAAAGCGACGGTGAAGAGGTGAGTCTTCAACCTGGATTTGAAGAGGGCCAGGGAGGGTGCCTGGCATATAGACACAGGTAGGCTGTTCCAGGCGTGAAGTGCAGCAAGGTGAAAGGGGCGGAGTCAGGAGTTAGTGATGCAGGTGAACGGCATAGATAGGAGTGGTTTGCTAGCGGAGCGCAGGTTCCGAGAGGGGATGTAGGGGGAGATAAGAGATGAGAGGTATTGAGGGGCCGCAGAGTGAATGCACTTATAGGTCAGTAGGAGAAGTTTGAATTGGATGCGGAACTGCACAGGGAGCCAGTGAAGCGACTTGAGAAGAGGAGTAATGTGGGCGTGGCGAGACTGGCAGAAGATTAGTCGAGCAGCGTGATTTTGTATAGATTGAAGGAGAAGGAGGTGGCTGACGGGGAGACCAGCAAGGAGTAGGTTGCAATAATAGATGCGAGAGGAGATTAAGGAGTGGATAAGCGTTTTGGTGGTGTGTTCAGAGAGGAAGGGGCGGATTTTGCCAATGTTGTAGAGGAAGAAACGGCAGGTCTTAGCTATGTGCTGGATATTTGCGGAGAAGGAGAGAGAGGGGTCAAAGATAACCCCTAGGTTGCAGGCCAAGGGAACAGGAAGGATAGTAGCTCTGTCCACATAGATTGAGAAAGGGGGAAGAGGAGGGGAGGAATTGGGGGGAAAGACTAGAAGTTCAGTCTTAGCCATGTTCAGTTTCAATCGACGAAAAAGACATCCAGGCAGCGATGTCGGAGATGCAGGCAGAGATCTTGGACTGGGTTGCTGGAGAAATATTAGGGGTAGAGAAGTAGATTTGGGAGTTATCGGCATAAAGATGGTACTGAAAGCCATGGGAGGAGATAAGCGTGCCAAGGGCTTGGGTGTAGAGAGAGAAAAGGAGGGGGCCCAAGACGGATCCCTGGGGTACACCTATGTGGAGCGGGGTATGGGAGGAGGAGCAGCCACCAGAGCATACACTGAATGAGCGATGGGAGAGGTAGGAGGAGAACCATGACAGTACCAGGTCCTTGAAGCCAAGGGAGGAGAGGGTGGTGAGGAGAAGATTGTGGTCAACGGTGTCAAAGGCAGTGGAGAGGTCAAGAAGGATGAGGATAGAGTAGAGGCCCTTAGATTTAGCCAGGAATAGGTCATTGGAGACTCTTGTGAGAGCCGTTTCAGTGGAATGTAAGGTACGGAAGCCGGATTGTAGTGGGTTCAGGAGGGCCTGGGAGGTGAGGAAGTCGAGGCAGCAGCGGTGGACTGCATGTTCTAGTAGTTTGGATATGAAGGGAAGGAGGGAGATGGGTCGATAGTTAGAAGGACACTTGGGATCAAGTGAGGGTTTCTTGAGGAGAGGTGTGACAACAGCATGTTTGAAGTCAACAGGGACAGTTGCATTAGAGAGTGAAAGGTTGAGGATATGAGAGATGGAGGGTACAATGGTGGAGGAGATGGGGTGTAGGAGATGGGTGGGGATAGGGTCAGATGAACATGTGGTGGGTTTGGAGGATGTAAGAAGGAGTGCAGTTTCTTCTTCAGAGATCGGAGGGAAGGAGGAGAGAGTGGCAGAGGAAGTACGGATGGGGGGAAGAATTGGGAAAAGGGGAGGTAGATGAGGGGTTGGGAATTGTAGGGTAATCTTGTGGATTTTGTCATGGAAGTAGTCAGCTATTTGGGCAGAAAGGGAGGGCGGGACCGGGGGCGGGGGGACTTTGAGGAGAGAATTGAGGGTATTAAAGAGACGGAGAGGATCAGAGGCAAGGGAGTTGGTCAGGTGGATGTAGTAGTCTTGGCAAGTGCTATGGCTGACTGGAAGGAGCCAAGCATGAATTTGAAGTGTAGAAGGTCCTCTGGGGAGCGAGATTTGGACCAAGCACACTCGGCGGAACGTGCGCAGGTGCGTACATAATGGGTTGTGGGCGAAAACCAGGGCTGGGGAATAGATCGTTTGACTGGACGAAGGGTGGATGGGGCAAGAGTGTCGAGAGCTGAGGAGAGTATAGCATTGTAGGAAGATAGTGCCTCATTGGCGGACTTGGAGGATGTAATGGAGGAGAGAGATGGAGAAATGGTGGAGGAGAGAGTCAGGGGATCAATATTATGGAGGTTTCTAAATAGGTCAGATGAGACAGGACGAGGTTGAGATGGCGGAAGCTGAAGAGTAAAGGTTAAAAGGTGATGGTCAGATGAGGTAAGGATTGAGCTGCGGAAGTTTGAGGGAGAGGAATTGAAGAAGAGTATTAGGTCAAGGCAGTGGCCGTGTAGGTGGGTGGGGGCGGTGGAGCAGAGTTGGAGGTCGTACGAGGAGATGAGGGCAATGAATTTTGAGGCGTGGGGGTCGGAGGGGTTGTCAACGTGAATGTTAAAGTCGCCAAGAATAAGAGTGGGGGAAGAGGGATCCAGAAAGGTGGAGAGCCAGGAGTTGAAGTCGGTGAGGAAGGTTGATTGGGATTTGTCAGGTGGGCGATAAATAACAACAACATGGAGGGGAATGGAGTGGACTTCAAAGGAGAGGGGGGAGGGTGACTGAGGTAGCAGGAGAGGTTGGAATTTACAGGAGGGAGAAAGTAGGAGACCAACACCACCACAGCGACCAGTAGATCGAGGTGTATGGGAGAACTGGTAACTCCCATAGCAGAGAGAAGCAATAGATACGGTGTCGTCTGGGGGGATCTAGGTCTCAGTCAGGGCGAGAAGGTATAGGGCATTAGAGATAAAGAGATCATGAGTAAAAGGGAGTTTGTTAGTAACTGAGCATGCATTCCATAGGGCACATGAGAACGGGAGAGCGGAGGGAGGAAGGAGAGGGATATGGATAAGGTTAGATAAGTTACGTGACGATTTCTTAACAGAGTAACGTGAGGCTTTATTCCTAGAGAAGTGCAAAGATTTAGAGGGAACAGGGTGTGGGTGGATATGTCTGGATGTGTGTGCCTTCCAAGAGGGACTTGAGCGGAGGGAAGTGAGGGGTTATATTGCTGGTATCAGCTAGGTTATGTGAGGATTTATTTTTGGAGATAAGGTTGGGGCTGATATCCCTGTATGAGAGAGTGGGGGATGAGTGAGGGAGGGTGGAAGGGGGGAGGAGCGGGATGTGGATGAGATTAGATAAGGTACGTGAGGAACTCTTTTTAGTGTGAGAAAGAAATCTAGGGGGGCCAGGGTTGGGGTTGATGTTGCCTGACGAGAGAAGGAGAAGGAGTAGTAGAGAGCGTGGTAAAGCGGAGACGGTATGGCGGAAGCGAGGGTGGGGTTGCCTTAGAGAGAGGGGGGATGGTTGATTGCGGGGGATGGTGTGCTGAGGTTCAAGAGCAGATGCTAGGTAAGGGGAAAGAATGGAGGGCGAGGTGAGGAAGGTAGGGGGTAGGGGGAAGAGGAGGGAGGGAAGGCAGTTGGGGAGGATGAGGAAGAGAAGGACAATGTGATGTGGGACCATGGTAATGGGCAACAAGTTCTGTGCAAACACTGGGTAATAGTTCTAAGCAGACGATGGGTAGCAGTTCTATGCAAACACTGTGTAGCAGTTCTAAGCAAACACTGGGTAACAGTTCTATGCAGGCAATGAGTAGCAGTACTATGCAGACAATGGGTAACAGTTCTATGCAGACAATGGGTAATAGTTCTATGAAAACAATGGGTAGCAGTTCTATGCAAACACTGGGTGGCAGTTCGATGCAAACATTGGGTAGCAGTTCTATGCAACAATGGGTAACAGTTCTGAGCAGACGATGGGTAACAGTTCTGAGCAGACGATGGGTAGCAGTTCTATGCAAATGATGGGTAGTAGTTCTATGCAAACACTGGGTAGCAGATCTATGCAAACAATGGATAGCAGACAACGGGTAGCAGTTCTGTGCAGACAATGGGTAGCAAGTTCTAGGCAGGTAATGGAAAGGAAGAGCAGTGCCGGCAGTGGGCAGCAAGTCGAGGAAGGTTACTTGAAGGTAAAGGGTGGTGTTCGTGAGATGGTTGGGGTCAGGAGGCAAAGTGTGGAGGAGCGATCGTACCTACTCGGCTCCAGGCAGCTATGGTGATTTGGAGGAGCAGGGTTAACGGCTCATGCCAGAGCGCCTAAGGGCCTGTGCCTAAGGCAGCCCATTTCCAGTCCTATCCTATCGCGCCCCCCCCCCCCCCCCCCCGAAGAGCTCCGTGCCTGTCTGACCAGCTTCAGAGGGAGCTGGGGAGGCCGATGCCCTGGTTCACCTTTGCAGAACTGCCAGTGTGAAGAGCGGTGTGTCCCTTCACTCCGGCAGCTGTATTATCGTGAAGCCCGCTGGTGCCGGAGGTTAAAGGGCATTCCCTGTTTCCTGGCACTCAGTGCGCTTCACGAGTAGAGGAACACGCTGCTCTTCACTCCAGCAGCTGTTCAGAAATGAGCCGGAGTCTCGGGCCTCCCCGTCTCCCTCTGAGCCAACCCTGAAAACCGACCCTGTGCAGAATGAAGTTGGCGCAGGGTCCCCTGAAGTGTAGGGTCCTGTGTGAACAACATTCTTGCATAATGGGCGGGCCAGCCCTGAGTTCTTCACTCCTTCTTCCCTCACTTTCTCACATTCCAGCATTATATTTACTGAATTGATGATTTTGTTTGCTGGCAGGAGCAGTTAAGGATTCTGTCAAAAAAAGAAATTAAAAATAGTCATGGAGATTTGAGAGGGATCAGTTCATTTTAACGCCTTTAATATCTGAACTCTTATCTCACAGATAGCACTCACCAATTTGTTTGGCTGGGTAGGTTTCTGCCTTTTTACTGATAGGCAAAAGGGTTCCTCAAGGATCAGCCTGTTGACTTTGCTATTTAACCTTTATTTTAGACTGATTTGTGATGTTCGTAGAGCCCTGGGACCTGGATGACAATATTGATATGGTAGTAGAGTGCATGAAGTAAAGGTTGAATGTGGACAAAGTAAAGGTTGAATGTGGACAAGTAAAAGTTGAATGTGGACAAAATAGAATTACTGTTTCTGCATGGTAATGCATCTTATGTTATGCCCCAGAATATAGTAATTGAAAATCATTCTATCACTGTCAAAGGTGAGATATGGGGGCCCTTTTACTAACGCCTGGCATGGCTGTGCACTTAAGATGCGTCTGTAATGCAAGAAGTGCAAGCTTCTGTGTTAGGTGTTGGGGGCATGACCAGCAGCTAACACATGACTGATTACATTAACATGTGACACAGTTAATGCGGATGCATCAAATGATAACCATAGTGGCAGGACCTTACCGAGTGTAAATTGCGCTCTGTGCGACTTGCACATCAGGCGCGTGCCCCTCCATGGTGGAAGAGAAGAGGCGCGCCCGATTGCAGGGAGGGACAGATCTGCTTAGCATACCGGCGAGAAGGCTTAAGGGGCGCATTTTAGCTGTCTGTCGTTGCCTGCCGCCACTGAGAGAAGAAAAAGTGGTGGCGGCAGGCAACAGCAGACAGCTAAAATGCGACCCTTAAGCCTTTGCGCCCTGTGCGGCCGCACCGCTCGCACAGGGCTAGGTACGGTCCTGCATAGCGGTACCATTGGGTGCATTTGCGCTAATTGCCACAATAATGGTGTTTGCTCACTAATGTGCTCTCTCTGTCCATACTCTGTCTCTAACCTGCCCACTCTCCACATTAGTGCATGAATGCCAGTTAACGTGCGTGTTGATGGTTGATAGCTGGCATGCCCACACATTGCACAATAACTGGTTAGCGGCGCTTTCTTTGCAAGTGAGAGCTGTCATCAAGTCTGCTTTTCTAAAATGAAAGGAATTATGAAGACTGAAATCTGAGGAGTTTCACACTGTGTTTCAGTGTATTATATTTGGGTTTACCTACTTCCTCTTTAAAGCCACGGTAGTTAGTGCAAAATGTCGCTGCCCATATTGTTTCTTGCACTAGATGCGCAGATCATATTTCCCCAGTGCTGCAGCAATTACATTGGCTGTCCGTTGAAAACAGGGTATAATTTAAGGCCTTGTGGATGATTTTCAAGCACCTTTGGTTAGGTTATCCTTTTTAATAACGTGTTCCATTGTCATCCTATCAAGTAACACGTCCTTTGAGCTCACATAGTCACTTCATTACACATAGCCAGGTTAGTGAGAACGTGGCATCGTACTCTCGCATGTAGTGTCTACCCTTAGTTTCGAAATAGTTTATCTGATTCTCTTTGCTGCCTATCCACTATGTTTGATTTTAGGAAATTGGTAACAGCAATGCTTTCCAAGAAGGTTTTTTTTTATTATTAATTGACGTTTGTATTGTATTTTATATTTTGAGGATTGTTTATATGTATTTAGGTCTACTTGTGTTTCTAATATGTATGATGTTTGACTCTGATCCACTAAAGATGTTGGATCAGCGGACTACAAATGTTTAAATAAAAATAAAATAAATATCCTTCTCTACATAAAACAGCATGATGTGTCCTCCATATTATCTTGAAGAATATCATTTTAATAGTGAATATGATTCATGAAATAGAGCTCTGAGAAAATGTGCTTTGTTAAAATATCTACAATACAATTCTAAATGTAGAGATTGTACTAGAAATTGTGCAGGATTTTTGTTTTGTTTTTTCTTCTCATTAGTTTAGTGGGGTATCTCATTTCCTTTTTTATTTTTCATCTCCTTTCAGGATTTCTTTTATGTATGCTATTAATAACAGGCAGTAAAAACTTTCAGCCACAACCCCAGAATTTGCCTCCATATCTCCTATGCTATTGGCCCAACCCCTTAATTTTGCCTAATTCCAAAAATACACATAATTGGCTAACAAATGACTCATTCAAGGTATCATATTCCATAAAGCTGAAACAATGCCCACAATGGATTTTTTAAATGTCTCCTAAATAGAAGCGACCCCAACCCCACCCTTCACTTCTGCCTACTCCGGTGCCATACTCCAAAATAGGGGTCCCTCCTGCCCAGTTTGGACCCTGGGTAGTGGGTAAGTTAAGGTGGGGAAGCGAGAAGGTGGGAAAGGAAATCTTGGGGGAGGGTTGTAAATGTTTGTGCACAGATTTGATTTGCAGAGGTAATGGGATAAGCTGTAAAAGAAAAGAAACAAAAAGAAACAAGTTTGTTCTTTTTAATTTTTCTTTTCTTTTTTTGTTTTTTGTTTTTAGGATGGGGTAGGTTTTTTACAAAATGAAATAAAACAACATAGGTCTGCCATTCCTATGTTGCTTTAAATGAAAGCGCATCCCTGGACTGTATGTTGCTTTTCCATGTCCTAGTTTTCCAAGTGTAAGCCTTCAAAGGTGAATATGTACACTTCCAGTTCCAAACTAGATCAGCTCTCCAGATAAACTAGGATGTGATTCCTAGATACTTTACCCCAATAGTGTATTTCCCCCTTAAGAATTCCACTTTCACAAGAAGAGCAGAGTTAAATGAAGCTAAGGTGTAGCCAATAGCTCAACTATTACTCATAAAAATGTGTTTGTACAGTTGATGTCCCCAGCCTCCAGCAACAGCAGTGGTTCGCTGTCTCCTTCCTCTTCCTCTGATTGCCTGGTCGCACGTGGAAGTCCTGGTCGCAGCCATGTAGCAGCTTTGCGAACCCGTTTTGAACTGGAATATGCACTGAACTCAAGAGCCTATGCTGTGTGGTCACAAAGGTAGGCAGTCTTTACTAACTTCAAGCAGTAAGCAAAACTGGGGAGCATATCAGCAAGAACATTTGCAAGTTCCATCCACTATTCTTGTCTGGAGAGCCAAAGTGCAGGCACATGCATTTTCAGTAATGGTCCTTTTTACATGGAATTCTTTACACATGATTACTTACTCTATGTTTTATAAAATTGCTAAAAACTCATCTCTTTGCACTGGTATAGTTGAGTCCTGGATTTATTTTGAATGGACTGTTAAGTGCTGTAACAGTCTGTTATATGAAAAGCACTAAAGAGCAGGGTAAAGCAAAAACCAACCCTCGAAGTATGTGGAACAAGTCTTTATCAACATTCCTACACTGTCAATGTTTCGGCACAAAGGGGCTTCATCAGGAGGTGTACATATCCAGACCTCCAACAAAATATAAAAATATATGGAAATTTAAAACCTATGTAAAATTAAAAACATATACAGCATATAAAAATATAAAGGACCAAAGTACAATATGTGATATGTGTAAAAGAACTAAAATGACTATTAAAAAGTATTAAATAACATGAGCCAAGATTAAAAATAATAATAAATTTAATAAATACAATAAATAAGGACAGCTGTGTGCAGACATATATTAAACCACCAGTACATATCCCGTGTAGATACTATGGAGAAGTGGAATGAAGAGGAGGGGAGGGAGGGGAAGGGAAGGGAAGGAGGGAGGGAGTATCAAGTAGAAGGTGGTGATCAACAGTGTCAAATGCAGCAGATAAGTCAAGAAGGATAAGGATCACATAAAGGCCATTGAATTTGACCAGGAACAGGTCAATGGAGACTTGCAGCAAGGGCCATTTCTGTAGAATGTAGAGGACAAAAGCCAGATTTCAGTAGATCCAGAATGACTTAAGAGGAAAGAAAATCAAAACAGGATTGATGCTAAGTTTGAGCAGTTGTGCTGAGCATCTCCTGACGAAACGTTGGATTGTGAAACGCTACGGCGCCATTATTCAAGCGTTGGGAGTACACTCATCATGTTTCAGATAAGCATCTTTTGATATCGATCTTTTGAGTAATATTACATCCTTTTGGGAGTACACTCATTATGTTTCAGATGAGCATCCTCTGATACTGATTTTTGAGTAACATTACATCCTTTTTAGTGATTGATTAATGAATAAGCAACCAGTTGGGCCATTGATGTAAGGTTTGGGCGCAGTTTCCATATGAATATATGTGTTAAATAAGTCGCCCTAGTCTGGTTCTGAGACCCAGTTGCATATTCATATAAAGCTATGGATGTGTTGCAACACAAAGGAATTTTTTGACGTATATCATCTTGAAGGTGAACAGTTTGTGCATACTTATACATGAAATAATTTTATATAACACATTTTATATGCATATACCAGCTTATATGCATGAAAATGCCAATATCAAATTAATCTAGGTAGCAGGGACCCCAGACATTTTGTGAAGGTAATTGCTAGCTCCGAACGTAATATAAAGCAGTCTCTTTTCCTGTTGCATGCTCAAGCACTTTTTATTGTAGTTGCCAAGAAGCCTGACGAGTTGTTTAGCATTCAGGTTCAAATTAAGAATCTCTGTATTGATCATCTGACAACTGTACAAGCAATAAAAACAATTTACAGTCTCATAAGTGTCTTACGCTTATGAAGTTTAATTTAAGTGAATGCAGGGCAATAAGGTATCCAGAATTAAATATTAAAAAATGATTCTCAAGTGCAGTATGGATGAAGGTACTTGGTGATTATTTTCTGCAGCAGGATAAGCCATGTGCATAGTTCATAGTCATTTTCCTAAAACATCTGCATATTTTTTGTTCTTACACAGATTGTTTTGTATTTCACACATTCCAAACATAAAAATGTGGCAGCCTGTAAAAGTGTGTGCTGTTCCATTCCTCTATGTTCACTGGAAAGCTCTAAGCCAGGAGTCTCAAACTCCAGTCCTGGAGGGCCGCAAACCAGTCAGGTATTCAGGGTATCCCTATTGAATATGCATGAGATATATTTGCATACACTGCCCCCATTGTATGCAAATATATATCATGCATATTCATTAGGGATACCCTGAAAACCTGACTGGTTTGAGACCCCTGCTCTAAGCTGTGTGCTGTCAGATTGTCTTCTTCCTATTGCTGCCGTTTCGATATTTTAACAGTGAAGCTCAAGAACGATTTGCAAAGTTCAGGTTTTGAGTCAGACTGCTACTGAGTTAAGTGAGCTGTTCCCCCGAGCCAGTTTACAGCGGAAGCGGAACGTCCTTCGCATTATCCTGCAACATATTTTGCATAGTTCTTTGCAGGAAGTGCTGTAATAATGAAACAGAGCTGCATTACTCTAAACTTAAGTTTATGATCTTGCGTTGCCAGCACTAGTGAGGATTTCACACTCTGTGTTACCGGTTGGATTTTTCCATCCATTCATCTCAAGAACAGATATGTAGAAATGGGTACAGTTGGAAAAAAAATCTGACACATTCATCAGGAGTTGGATGAGGTTAGCAACAATTACATGCAGACAATCACAAAGAACTTGCCCCTGATAATGGGGAGAGAGAGGGAAAGAACCATCTGAGAGGGCAAGAGAATGTAAAACATTTCTTTTATTAAAATGTATCTCAGTCTGAGACATCTGTATATATCTCCAGGAACAAGCAGGAATGTACATTTCACATATGGGTGATGTCGGTACTGACAGAACCCGTGTGGGAACGCTCCCCAGCGTCCAATAGGAAAACCTTTGGGAGTACTCCACTGTGCCTGCACGACTGACTTCCTGCCTTCCCAGCACCCTCTCCTCAGTTCTTCATTTTCTGCGAAGCCAGCAGGAAGCAAATCCTGTCACTGCAGAAAAACTCTCTTTTTGTCTATAGCACCTCTGCCTTCCCATCACCTCCAGCACTGTCAAAGACATCGCCGGTTCCCTTACTCTTTTCTTCTTTTTTTCTAAAAAAAAAGCCAGGCATGTCGACACCCTTTTAGGGCATGGAGAAACCAGCTAGTTGTTTCAAAAAATGTTCCAAGTGTGCCAGTACCATCTCAGCTACTGACCCACATGACTGGTGTCTAAAATGCCTTGGGTCAGAACACCAGCCAACAGGCTGTCCTCTCTGTCAAAAGATGACTAAAAGAGGACTACAGAACTGGGCCTCTGAATTTGAGGCACTCTTAACCTCAGATGCAGTATCATTAACGTCCACTTCATTGAAGGCTTAATCCTCCTCTCATAGATCCCAGGTATTCTCAGAGTCAAAGTCAAAGTCTGCATTGAAGCAAAACAAAACCTCCAGAGGTAGATCTTGCTCAAGGCATCGAGATCCTTCGGGCATTGCATCGGAGGTGGATCGGTCTGCCAAACAGCCTCAGTTGGAGGCCCTCTCCTCCAAAGCCACAGAGGGGGCTCCAGGATGCTCCCAAGGCCTCAACCTCTGGAGACCTACTGGGGCCATGCTCCGCGATGGTAGCACAAACACCCACGACCGATACCCAGACATTGGCAACCTCGATGGACCAGCTCATACTGGCCATTGAGTGGAGCTTAGCAGCTCTCCTGGCAGCCTTGGTACCTATCACGCCATTGGCTCCAGGCACCGACATCGACACCAGTTGCAGCCACGACATCAGGGCTCATGCACTCATTCACATGGTGTCAGCATCGCTGCCACCCATTCCCTCCCTGGAAACCATCACTGATATCAGCTCCCAATCCAAACGCCTCACTGTGGCCGATAACTCGGAACACCGGTACTGACATCAAGCTTCGCGTGAATACTGCCCACTTTGGCACTTTGAGTCCTCCGATTTTGATTCCAGCATCTCCGACAAGGGCTCCATGATTCTCATAGCCCCTCACTGGTTGCGGCAACCGTGGTTTCCACTGCTATTACGTCTGACTCAAACTCAGCCTCTCCGATTGGATCTGCACCCAATCTCCTCCTTCAGGACTACGGCTCACTGCTCCATCCCAATCCACAGTCTCTCCACCTCACAGCTTGGCTGTTGAGAGCATAGCATTGCAGGGCATTGACCTTCCATGAGAGGTTAAGGAAATCCAACTCGCTTCCAGAAAGCCCTCCACCAGATGTTCATACACTTTCAAGTGGCATAGATACTCTGTCTGGTGTTCCCAGAAAGTTCTCAATCCTTTTTCTGCTCCAGTGGAGTCACTTTTCAAGTATCTTCTCCATCTGTCCTCAACAGGTCTAAAGACCAACTCAGTAAGAATCCATCTCAGTGCCATTGCGGTCTCTCACCACCTACTAGATGGACAGCCGATCTCCCCGCATCCACTAGTAGTGCGTTTCATGAGCGATCTCTGCTATCCAAGCCACCTCTGCTAGCTTGGGACCTCAACGTCATTCTAGCCATTTGCTATGACCTCCCTAAAGTTCCTGTCTTGGAAGATACTCTTCCTTATTGCCCTCACTTCAGCTAGATGCATTAGTGAGTTTCAGGCTCTGGTGGTGGACCCCTCCCCATACCCAGTTCCACCATGACAAGTTCATCCTTCGGACTCACCCATGCTTTATGCCAAAGGTTGTGCCTCCTTTCCCTTTAAACCAGTCGATTTACCTTCCAGTCTTCTTTCCTAGACTGCATGCATCTCGAGCAGAAGCAATTCTGCACACTCTTAACTGTAAATGTGCATTGACTTTTTATCTCCAAAGAACTCAAGGTCATCGTAAAACCTCGCAATTATTAATCTCCTTTGACCCTAGTCATCTGGGTCTACCTGTATGTAAACGTACGCTCTCCAGATAGATAGTGGACTGCATTTCATTTGCCTGTGAAAAAGCAGGACTCACCCTGGAAGGGCATGTCACTGCTCACAACATTCGCGCCATGGCCACCTCAATGGCAAATCTACGCTTGGTATCCATTGATGAAATTTTCAAGGCAGCAATATGGTTTTTTGTCCATTCCTTTGCTGCCCATTATTGTCTGGATGAGGACTCCTGCCGGAATGCCATGTTTGGTCAAGCTGTACTCCAGCACCTCTTTCAGACTTAGATACAACTCCTACCCTCCCTCCCAGACTTTGACAATACCAGAAATCCATGTAGGATCCATGACCTCTCGAGCCTATTCCGAGGTGAACCTCCACTGGTTCTGAGGTCACTTCATCTGGCATCATGGAGCTAGGAAGTCCCATATGTGAAGACTACATTCCTGCTTGTTCCTGGAGTTAGCATAGTTACTCACCTGTAACAAGTGATCTCTGGGAACAGCAGGAATTTAGACTTCATAACCCATCCACCTCCCCTAGGAGTTGAAGGGTTTCATTTACTTTCCTTACGCAGCTACAAACTCAACTGAGGAGAGGGAGCTGGGAAGGTGGGAAGGCAGTCACGGAAGTGCAGTGGAGTGCTCCCAAAAGCTTTCCTATTGGTTGCTGGGGAGCGTCCCGCACGGGATCCATCAGTACTGACGTCACCCATATGTGAAGACTAAATTCCTGCTGTTCCCAGAGATCACCTGTTACAGGTGAGAAACTACGCTCTCTCTCCCTTTCTTTCTCTCTGTCTGTTCCTCTACCGACTGTTTCTTTTCCTTTCCTTCTCTCAAGTGGATTTTACACTCTTGAATTTAAAAACAAATGGCTTAACCACAACCTGGAAAAGCACCTCTTTGCTGCTAGATCATGATTTTACATTCTGAATCATGATAAATGGCTTGGCCCTTCTGCACTTTCTAATCTTTGGCCGCTACATAATGGAGGTTATTTTATAAAGCCGTTTCTGTGAATATGGAGTCACATACACGCATAAGTGGCCTCTTATAAAACACAGACAAGCGTAAAAGTACACGCTTTGATATGACGGTAGGCATGCCCTGGGGCAGAGTTTGGGTGAAGCATGGGCAGAGTGCACAAGGGGACACATTGATTAGGAAATACTGTGCCCAGTTTTCAAAACTGCTGATATTCAAACGCCATGGCAGTCAGCCGAGGCACTTAAATATTGGTGGGATATTCAGCAGCAATATCCAGCTAGGAGCGGCTGCTGAATATCAGGCTGAGCTGTGCTAACTGAGTAAGTGCCAGCGCATTCCCAGTTGGTGTGATTATCAGCCAGTGCTTGCCCGGATTGAAATTAGGCCTGCTTTTCATGCAGCCTAAATTGTCCAGAGGCCACTGAAAATCATGCTAACCGGTTAAGTTCCAGTATCACCCTGCTCTACCTACGGACCGCCCCCTGCATGAACCTGATAGTGTCCGGTCAGTAAGTAGAGATATTCAGTAACACTAGCCAAATAGTGCTGCCGAATATCACAGTCTGCCTCTTAGCCAGTCAGCTTCCAGCTTCTAAGGGTTTTGAACATCATCCCAATCATAATTTACCTGCATACCTAATAATTATAGGGGTGGACATTTCTACAAGCTCCAGATCTTGTGTAAATATCTGCGCCTGCAACATGAGCATGAGATCTGCCATTTAAACTAGTATTTTAAAAAGACAAATAGATGCCTACTTGTCTTTATAAAATTGCCTTAATAAAGGGAGGGGGGCTGCTTTTGGTATATTTTGTGACCAGAGATTAATGTAAAACCTATCATCATCCCTGGGATTTGCGTGGTGAAGCCTGGGAGCAGGCTTCATCAGGGAGTATTATACATTTTCAAAATTATCCACTCTAATCATATTGCAACACATTAAATTTGTGCAGTAGAGAAGTTCAAACCATAGTTCTTCAGTGACATCTGCAGCCGCTAAAAGCTCCTAGGAATTTCCATTCTGTTTGCAGTATTTGAATGCACAAATGAGAAAATGGAATGAAATACTATAAAATCGAATTATGAATCACTATATAATTGAAAATAATAATTCTTTTGGGGGGTTTTAGGATCTATGATGTGATGGCTCAAGTCTGATTATTTATATTTGTCGATCAGATATCTTTCGTTACGGAAAGAGTGGTAGATGCGTGGAATAGTCTCCCAGTGGAGGTGATAGAGATGAGGACAGTATCAGAATTCAAAAAATCATGGGACAAACACAGAGGATCTTTAAAGGAAAACAGGGGACTGTTGTAGTGGTTGATATGGAAGGGCAGACTAGATAGGCCATGTGGTCTTTTTCTGTCATGTTTCTTTGTTTCTAGGTTTCAAACATTAACAGTGGCCTTGTGCTATCTGAGCACCATTTCTTCCGTATAAAAGTTAGGTATATTTCAATGGTTCAATTTACCGTTTTTCATTGTAATTATTTTTTGATTCCTCATTTTCATACCCTATAGTTGGGTGTATGTAATTTTTTTTATATATTTGACTATGGCTATATGATTAGTTTCTAACTATACTTATTTTTGCAAATAGCATAAAACACTCCAGGCACAGCCTTTATAGGGGATTTTTACACTTCCCAAGTGATGGAACTCGCCTGAAGAATACCGAAACACTCAGCAACACGGTGCTTGACAAGTCCTACTGCTTCTGGTGTGACAGTTCTCTACCACAGTGGTGGCTAAGTCCAGCACTCAAGGGATTGATTGCATATGTTAAAATGCATTTATATAGTGCACTTTGTATTTGCGGTGTCATTTTTTTGTAGGAAGGGAATTTCTCTAAGTCTGTGAAACTGTCTTCAAGATCCATTGAAAATAATTTACTGTACTGGAAGCTGTGTGACTCATAGATGAGAGTTTTGTACTACCACAGTATACTGTTTCATATAGCAGTGTCCATGCAGTGTTCTGTTTCTCAGAACTGTTATAAGGAATATGGTTGAATTAACTATTTGTGCACAGCACATTTTAGAAAGATCATGTAGGCTACCTGAATATGTGCGACTGTAAATGTTTGCAGAGCACCAGAGGTTTTGCAAAACTGTCCATGAGTGTGCGCATGGATGTTCTGAAATATAGATGTGATGGGGCCAAGTTGTATCCGATTCGTCCACCGCGGGATCTGTATGTACCCGCAATTGTGGAATCGGGCACTTAAATGGCCTGGCATGCACCTGCTTCCATAGTGGGAGCCCTCTTGCAATCTACCCATCCAGCCCGCACATTGCTCTAGCTTGTATGCTGGTGCAGTGGCATCCCGTCGCCATGGCACTGGCCCTGGCACATCCAGATGGCATTACAGAATGGCCTGTCATAGAGCGGGCCTTGTCACACCACCATCTGACCCTCTGCGGGGGCTCCCAAGGCCTGGAATGGGGGGCAAGCACTGTCCTGCAGCGGTGGCCTGGGGTATGGGGAGCTGCATCTTGCAAATTGCACAGTGCCTGGGACTTATTCCACCATTGGGTGGAATGAGCCGGGCTTATAACTCAATGGTGGGATACGTATAGAGGCCCGACTGGAATGGCCTCTGTACGTCCTGACACCTTGCCCCTCTCTGCTCTGCCCCCTCCCGCCCATGTCCAGCACTCCCCGCACAAACATTGTGTACGTGCAGGGAGCACTGTCAGTGGAATCATATTCCAGGGCTGAGAATGGTTTTAACGTCCAACCCCGCTATTCGCAGGATGGAATGCTGGCCCAAGTGAAGTGGATATCTGCATGACCAGAAATATGGGGCCAGGGATGCGCAGGTGGGATAAACATGCACGTCATTGTAAAATGTACCTGCACATGCAATATGAGAGAGAAATGCACATGCAGCAGGAAACAGGATGTGGCCATGTCCCCTCTCTCTTCCCACCCATGGAACCAACAGAGGAGAGGAGACATGATGGCCTCCAGGCAGATGAACTTTGGCCCAGAACTTTAGCTCATCTGCAGACTCATCCTGGAAGAGGAGAAAGCCCTCTTCCCCTCACATTCCCAGAGACCCCCACATGCTGCAGCAAGAAGGGTCTGGGAGCGCATCCGCACCACACTGGCATAGTGAGTCCATCAATTCTTCTGCAAACTGGGGGGGCTGTAGCAGCAGGCAGGAGCAAAGTAGGCAGTTTAGGAAGTGTGGCAAACAGATGCTGGTCAAAAGGGGAGCTATGAAGGCTGTGGGACATTGTTTGACCTGTAAATAATGCCGAGCTGCATGTAGAACCTTGGCTACCAATTTGTACATAGTTTACCTGTTAGCCCTGTTTAAACACCCCGTTTATTGTAAGTCCAATGTAGACCTTCCTACATTGCACAAATATGTTGCCTGTGAACCGCACTGATGATGAATAGCACGGTATAGAAAAAACTTTAAATAAATAAATTGTGGAGCTCTTGCAGAGCAACTCTAGCAAGCTGAGGGCACACATATAAAAAGAAATGTGTATACTGACAGGCTGATACAGAAAAGCACAGAATGAGGAAGTGAGTGCACACATGGGTAACAGGTATATTGGCAGTTGGTACCAGGACCATCCCATCCACTAGGTGGGCTATGCAGCTGCCTAAGATGGCAGATCTGGGTGGGCCGCAGGCCTTGTGCTTCAGCACACACAGCCTGCTGCCCCCACGCACAGCAAGCCTGGCTACCCTTCCCCCACCCCCATGCTGAGTCATGCCATGCTGCCACTGATTCTGGTGGCAGGGAAGGATGCCTAGACTCAGTGGTAGGCCATATGCTTTGGTACAGATGTCCTGCCAATTCTGAACCCTCTAAGTTATGTTGGAGGGGGTCAGAAGTGGCAGGCCATGTATGCCAAAGTACATAGCCTGCCACTGAGCCGAGCCATGCCCCCACTGACCGAATCAGCAGTAGAGCAGCTCAGGATAGGGGGGCACAGCTCAACACATGGGGGGACAGCATGACTTGGGAGATGGCACAGGTGGGGCTTTTGCCTAGGTCGGCAGAAACTCTTGAACCAGCTCTGGCTGGTGCCAATGAGGATACAGTAGGCCTGCAGGCAGGCACCATAATACTGCACAAAGTAGAAATGGATGGGTTTGGAGCAGGTTCACAAGGGCATCAGCTGCAATGTGGTCAAAGAGTGCAGATTGACTGATGGCAGGCCTCAATGATGGACATGAGCTGTTCAGGGGATATAGAGGAGACAAGGATATCATCAGATAATGAAAAAAGATGAAGACTGTACCTTGGACAAGT
The DNA here is from genome assembly GCA_033557465.1 of Ichthyophis bannanicus. Taxonomy (NCBI): domain Eukaryota; kingdom Metazoa; phylum Chordata; class Amphibia; order Gymnophiona; family Ichthyophiidae; genus Ichthyophis; species Ichthyophis bannanicus. The sequence goes on along the minus strand of CM066040.1, from coordinate 221,108,901 downwards.
GAGCTCCATGGTGTGCTCAGGGTGCAGGCACAACAATGCATAGAAGGGCATGTCCCCGCCCCCCCCCCCCCCCCCCAAGATATGACACACAGAATCAGTTGCATGACAGAGGGGTTGAAAAGGCAGAAAGTGGTAAATGCTAAGCTGCATTTCCTACCTCTCTCTATAGACGCTTTCACATCCTGTGTGACCTGGAGGCGATAAAGATGCACTTCCATGACATGCAGCACTCCCAGCCCCGACTGCTGGATCAAGGTGAATGACAATGTGTGGTGCAATGGTTAGCATGGAGAGAGGACTCCTGATGCTGCAACAGCAGAACAGCATGTGCCCAAAAGATACATGTCTGTAGCTACGATGGACAAAAGGGAAGGGCACACTGAGATAGCAGATGCTAAGCCTCCAGGTGCACAGATTAGGGATGTGCAATAGTTTGAAATGACATGGAAAATAGCAAGAAAATATCTTATGTTATTTTGTTTGTAATTGTACAACAACACTGGAAAAATTCAAAATCCACCCCCCCCCCCCCCTTGTGTCGACAGAAACTGCCCTCAAACCAGTAACCTTTGGTTTGGAAGGTAGGCAAATTGCTGAAGAGCTATCACACCTCCACGAGGGCAGGCTCTTCTATTATTGATCTTCCTCATTCCAGTTTCCAGAGTAGGCCAAGGTTTGGCCGGTCCAGGGCCAGTGCTACCCGATAAGCATGGTAAGCACAGCAGGAGGGTGCCAATATCAGTGGAAAACTGTTGGTAGTGCCCCCCCCCCCCCCAGCAGGATGATTTCAGAAGAGTTGCACAAGGCCGCAATTGTGGCTGAGAAGGGAAGAGTCTGCCTGCTGGAGAAGCAAGTCCCATGCTCAGAAGAGTTGAGCAAAGGTTGCTGATCACAGCTAAGAAGGGGAAAGCCTGCCCATGGAACTTTCTGCTCATGTGCACAGGCTCTTCTTTTCTCAGTTGCAGCCTTACCCAACTCTTCTGCCCACAGGAGAACAAAGTCCTGTGGGCAGAAGAGTTGCACAAGGCCGCTGATCGTGGCCAAGAAGAGAAGAGCCCACTCATGGAGAAGTAAGTTCCGCAGGCAGAAGAATTGCACAAGGCCACTAATTGTGACAGCCAGGAGAAGAGTCTGCCCATGGGCAAAAGGCCTGCCAGCCAGATCATGCCTGCTGCAAAGCCCTGAGGTAGCAGTGTTAGGGTGGTAGAGTTGGGGGCTCGAAGAGAAAGGCAGAGAAAATGAGATTAATTTAAAGGGGCAGTGCTTTAGGGAATAGAGATGGGAGGGCACAAATGAAGGACAGGAGGTGAGAATGCAAAAGGGGAGTGAGAAGGGACAGAGTCTGAAGGGGAACAGAGAGTTGGGGTAGCAGGAAAGGGGCAGAATACTTGACATGGGGATGGAGGGTTTAGGGAGACAGAGAGATCTTGGGCACAGAGGGGGCATAGGGAAGTGGAGATGGAGAGAAGATTATGGATGCAGCGGGGTATCACAGGAGAACAGAGGACAGATGCTAGATAAGGGGGTCACAGGAAACAGGGGAGATGCTGGACACGTAGAACATCGGGAGGTGGAGGAGGATGCTGGACATGAAGAGGCACAGGGAGACAGAGGAGAAATACTGAATGCAGGGGTGGAATAGGAAGCCAGAGGAGACATGTTAGATTGGGGGGGGGGGGGTTGGATGGGGACTAAGCAGATGAAGGGGAGATTCTGGACATGGGAAGGGAGTATAGGGAGAATGAAGGAGTGGAGACTTTTGAGATGGAGTGGTAGTGCTGGACATGGGAGGTTATAGAGGAGACTAGGGAAGATGCTGGACATGAGGGTAGAACAGAGAGAGACAGAGGAGAGATGAGAGATGCTGGACACAGGTAATAAGGAGAGAGAAGGGAGAAGATGGAAACGGAGATAAATAGGATGAGAAAGAGATGGCAAGATGCTGGACATGGGAGTAATAGGGAGGAGAGGGGATGGTATGGAGATGGTTTATAGTTTATTAAAATTTGATATACCGCCCTTTGTATCAGCGGGTGGTATACATAAAAATGGGGGAGATGCTCGACACAGTGAGCTGGGAAGGTAAAGGGGAGATATGGAAGGATAGGAGGAGAGAGTGAGCGAAGATACTGGAAGAGAGAGAGAAGGGGGAGACACTGGATGGGGGAAGATGTTAGCTACAGAGGGGAGAGAGAAAATGAGCAAAAGATGGGGGAATAATGGGCTAGGGAAGAAGAGGTGAGGAATGGGAGGACTAGAGTCAAGGTTGAAAAGTGGTAGGGGGATATTGAGGAATGCATAGTTAGGAGTAGTGAAATGTGCATGGACAGAGAGATTGAAAAATAAATGGAAGAAAACTGAAAAGAAAAGATCAATAACCAGGATGGAACGACATGAAGAAAACAAAAGGAGAGAGAAGAAATGACAGATGGACTAAAGACCATAGAAAGGAGAGCTAAGAGAAGACAGAGGAAAGCAGAAACTTCAGATTAGGACCAGAATGATCAGAGAATAAGATGGTCAGACAACAAAGGTAGAAAAAATGATTTTATTATCAGCTAAGTGATCAGACTTTGCCCTCCATTTATATTTGACAGTACAGGGAAATGCATCTCTTTCTATTTCTGTAATGTTGCACTGCATGCATATTTTTATTTTTAGTTTGTGGTCACTTATTCTGCACTTGTGAAAGTCTGTGTTCTAAGTGTGTGACCAAGGCCAGGTGTTCTGTTAGCATGGAGTTTGCCCATAGGGATTTGTACTATAGTAATCTGACTTGTTCTGCTTTTCAGATACTTACATGGATGTTCTAGGGCTCGCTGCTTTTTTCTGGGTAAGCTCCTTGTGTGAGATTTGGAAGTTGATGCTGGTAGATCTGCTCTATAGATCCTCAGTGACTTTGTTGTAGGGCTTTGTATTGGTTTACAATATGCCTGGTGCTGGAGAATGTTTGTTATTGTTACTGAGACGACCAGAATCTGATATATATATTTTTTAATATATACTGAATACTATTTGTTCAAAAAGAAAAAGCAAGAACCATAAAACAGTTCATAAAAACAATATAAAATGAGTTATAATTTCATAATTTAGTGCTATAAACTGCACAGTGGTTCTCGTTTTTTCTTTTAGTTCCTTGGTGTGCGAGCATCTTGCATTTCCTTTGTTTTATGCAGAATATATATTTACATTAACACTATGTTGATCCAGTGCGCAGTTTCAGGAGTTATGTTGAGGTTACCAAGCACCTCTTGTTTTTGGCACATTTATGTTTGTCTTTATCTGATATACCGCATTTATGCGTATGTTCACTAAGCTCCGCCCTGGTAACACATGTGTGGACTGTGTTACCAGCACAGAGCTGAAGGCTAACTGCAGGGGGCTAGATACATCCTCCTGCAGTTACTGTGCTTGAGGTGGCATTAGTTGAAACCCATGCTACGTGCACCAAGCCTTTGTGTTAGTTTCTGCCAACTGCAGATGCATGTGTGTGACAGTTCTTTCTTTCGCCTCACTCTGGAGAAAAGTATAATTTGGAGAAAATAATCTTGAAAACCTAGGAGTAATGAAAAAAGCATGGATCTTACTCCCTGGCCCGGCTGAAAAGTGGAGTGGAGAAATAAGAGAATGTAAATAAATAAAATAAAAAGTGGCCATATTTTATTTATTTATATTCTCTTATATACCGCACTATTCTGCATCAGTGTGGTCTACATTGAACAAACTGAAATTACATTGAACAGGGCATTATAACTTGGAGATAACTATTTTACAGGGAACATGGGCTATGGAGGGTTAAGTGGCTTGTCCAAGACCACAAGGAGCACCTGTGGGACTAGAAAACTCAGTCCTTCCGGCCCAAGGTTGCTGTCCTCTGGTGGGATTTGAACCCCCAACCTTCCAGCCTGAAGTACCTTGCCCCAATCACTAGGCCACTCCTCCACTCACTTTTCTCTCTCTCCAACTTTACTTCCTACTACCAGTATATTGGCTGCATGACTCCCAGTAGGAAGTGAAGCTAGAGTGAAAGAAAGTGAATAGTGGTGTACCCCAGGGATCTGTGCAGGGCCCACTGCTTTTTGACATCTTCATAAATGACCTGGAAATGGGAATAATGAGTGAGATGATCAAATTTGCAGATAACACAAAATTATTCAAAGTTATTATTAAAACACACGAGGATTGTGAAAAACTGCAAGAGGACCTTGATAAATTGGAAGACTGAGCATCCAAATGGCAGATGAAATTTAATGTGGATAAGTGCAAAGTTATGCACTTAGGGAAGAACAACTCAAACTATGGTTACACAATGCAAGGTTCCACATTAGGAACCGCCACCCAGGAAAAGGATTTAAGCATCATCGTGGATAATATGTTGAAACCCTCCACCCAATGTGCAATGGCAGCCAAGAAAGCAAATGGAATGCTAGGAATCATAAGGAAAGGAATGGAAAGCAAAACCAAGGATATTATAATGCTTCTATCTTTCCATGGTATGACCGCACCTTGAATATTGTGTGAAATTCTGGTCTCCATATCTTAAAAAGGATATATCAGAATTAGAAAAGGTACAGAGAAGAGCCACCAAAATAGTAAAGGGGATGGAAGGACCCCCCTATGAGGGGAGATATGATAGAGGTCTATAAATTAATGAATGGAATGGAAAGAGTAAACGTAGATCGGTTGTTTACTCCTTCAAAAAGTAGAAAGACTAAGGGGCACTCAATGAAGCTACATTGTAGCCCATTTAGGACTAATAAGAAAAAATATTTTTTCACTCAACAAGTAATCAAACTCTGGAATTTGTTACCAGAGGATGTAGTAAAAGCTGTTAGTGTAGCTGGGTTTTAGAAAGATTTGGACAAGTTCCTCAAGGAAAGTCCATAAACCATTATTAAAGAGCACCAGTGAAATCCACTGCTTTCTCCAGGATAAGCATTGTGGAATCTGTGTACCTTTTTGGGAAACTGCCAGGTACTTGTGACCTGGATTGGCCACTGTTGGAAACAAGATACTGGGCTTGATGGACCTTGGTCTGACCCAGTATGGTATTTCTTTTGTTCATATGTAAAGCCAGAATAACACAGGCTCAATCAAAAAATGAGAACATGTCCTGTGATCCAGCAAGGAGAAAGCATGAATTTATTGGGAAGGCAAGGGCAATCGATTTTACGACCTCATTGGAGCTCTCGGAGCTGTATCAGTGATACGGGATTATGATGGCCTTAAATGACAATCTTTTTCAATACCGATTGACTGTTTAAGGATGTGACTTTTATGCTTGGGAGTCTGTGGAAGGCTGTTTGTCTTCTAAAAGCATAGCACAGTAAAACATTTTAGGGGAAAAAACAGTAATCAGATTGCTTTAACATATTTTATGGGCACTAATATTTGGGTTTCCTGGTTCAGTTTATTAACAGTGACTTGCTTGTGCTTGCACATAGTAATACAATGTGTGCTGTTGAGTCAATGCTAACTCCTGGCAACCCAGCAGCCCCTGGGTTTTCTTGGCAAGGTGTGACCATAAGTAGATTGCCTTTCTTCCAAGGCAATGGGGAGGGTAAAGTGACTTGCCCAAAGCCACAAGGAGTGCCAGTGGGAACCAAATGCTGGTCTCTTAGCCTCCGGGATGCTACTCTAAACACTAGGCTGCTCCTCATCTCCAAATACTGTATATTCAGAGGATATTTTTTATTTTGCAACAGTCTAATGTCATGCTCATCTACTGTTGGCCTATTTTACTAATTATTCTTCACAGTGCTACAGCTTGTAAACTACTGGCTTGTCAGTGAAACCTGTTTAAAACATGTTGTTTAAATCAGCAGTATATTACTTCCCTGTCTTCCTCACTATATTTTGACTATTCTTTGCATCAGCATTATACCAATTTTGCTTATAATTTCTAGATGCACATTGATACATGCTTGTGTTACTGATTCCTACATTCTGTTCAAAAATTTTCTGCTGCATATTTTTTCAATGAATAAAATATTTCTGAGCTTTCCATACAGCTGAGTGTTTTCTTTTAATCCATATCTAAAATTTTGCATGTTCTTGGACTTTCACAGCCTGTTCATATGATGCTAAGCATTTACTGCTCAGTAGTTATTTTTATTCTGGCTATGCATTTGCCCCTTCACTGCAATTTTCTTACATTGGATGTGAAGGAGAAATACTAGCATCATGTGAAAAGATTTCAGAAATGAGCTTTGGAAATTTGTAGCCAGCATTAATAGTAATGAGGAAAGGGACACCAATCTATAGGTTTCAGGGGATGCCAGAAACCCTAGCACTGGCCTTGAGCAGGCTCTGAGACCTGAGCGCTCGATAGCAGGTCTGGAATTAAATGCAAACTGGTTGGTTTGCCCTGTGAAGGCCTGCTGCTGTACAGAAGTACTCCCAAGAATATTCTTTTGACATGCTGTAGTGCCAGAAAGTCTGTGAAACCATGTCTAAGGACAATATATTATCAGAGACGTTTACCATGCCTAATGCAGATCCTGGTTGTCCGAGTACAGATGATCAAGCAGGATCTTGATTATACTTGGTAAATGTCTCCAATAGTATACTGTGCATGGCTTCACAGGATATCTGTAGCAGCTCTCTACAGTACGAGTCACTATATTCACAGGGCAAAAGATCCAGTTAGTATCTTGCACAGATCTCAAGAGCAGATAAACTTTGAGCCATTCAGGAGACAGGAAGGAAAATCACCAGCAGCACAAGAGTTAGGAGAAAGCAAGCTAAAATCTGTCCCCATGGAGACATAATAGCCCCTCCACAAGATGGCTGTCCTTTAATCCAAAGGTCACAGATTCAAATCCAGCCTTTGACTGTAAAGGAAAAAAAACCAGTTTGATTGTTTATGTGCCATTAACCTTTCAGCTATGTTAAGCATTTAGACAGTAGCTACAGTTCCTGATCCCTTTAGTCTCCTATGTGTTCCCTTACCGTTCCCCTAGATGTATCCCATGTCTACAGCTACTGTGTTGTCTGCCTTGACTAGATTGTAAGCTCTGATGAGCAGGGACCATCTCTTACATGTGTCTGTACAGCGCTGCGTATGCCTTATAGCGTTATACAAATGATAAGTAATAGTAGTAGCAGCTGCCTCTGCAGTAAATAACAAAGAGACACAAACTTAATAGTTCTTAAAACAAAATTACCTGCAAATAACACTGGAAATTAAATGAAATCTTTTGGCAAACACCCCTAACACAGAGGCAGGAAGAACCGCAGCTGTGCAATGATGGCAGATAAAGACAGCATGGTCCATCTAGTCTGCCCAGTGAGGTAGCTAAAGCTGTAGAGCCACTCTGTGAAGGTTTCTCACCTCTAGACCTTTGCGCTCCAGGCAGGTAACCCCTCTCCATTTATGAAGTTATTTACATTTGCTTTGATTCCATCCTCTTGCTATGTAGTGATCCTCTGTGTCTGCCCCATGCCTTTTTGAATGCCATCACTGTTTTTGCTCCAAGAGTACAAGGCTAAAGGTCCATACAGCAGTGATTTTGGCCAGCAAAAGATATGCAAGGGATGCTGCATGGAGATGTTGGGTCCTGTGGAGCAAGGGGGCATGATGGTGGTCAGAGATGCAACATGACCAAAAGATAAACATGCAGGGTCATGTATGCACAGTGCAGTTGTCGCAGCAATGGATGGAATGGCAGCACACATGATGATGGCAGGAGAAGGCAGCACATATGAGAGTTGCACATATACGATAGTCCATGTCCATGCACAGGAATAGGTCAAGTACACGCTCCAACCAGTCAGGCTTGTACAGGAGCAACATCTATGTGTGGACAAGCCCTGGTATCTGAAAACGTAGCATTAGGATGTAGTAGCAATGCTCTAATAAAGCAGAGCTGCAGCAGTGGTTAATGTGTGGCATCTGTCTCTCCTATGAACAGCAGTGCCAGGGGATAACTCCTCCTCTCCCCTGCCAGAAGAGCAACAACAGCTGCTGCCTCCACCACAGCAGCTGGCAGATCCCAAGCAGCCTTCACAGCACCACCATGTGGATCTCTAGCAGCCACCTCCCTCATCACACAGGAGGCCATAAGGCAACAGTGATGCTGCCACCATGGCAGGAGCAACCTATGCTTATAGCCCCACCCTGGCCAGAGGATCAGGACAGCAGCAGCAGCAGGAAGAAGACCAGCAACAACTATAGCAGTCTAGCTGTTAAATTGTGGGGTACAGCCTCATCGCAGGAGGTGGTGGAGGTAGTGGACCTCCTTAATGAGTATGTGTTCCCCAACATAGAGCAGCTGCTGAGCCCCTTGGTTAGGCTGCAGGACCTTGGCAAAGGAGGAGAGGCAGCACACCAAATATGGGTAGCTGGACTGTCAGCACTGGAAGCACAAGGACTTGCAAGGTACCTGGCAGAGGGGAGCACAAGGTCAGAGGACTTAGCTGGCAGCCCAGAGGCAGCCTACAATCATCTGTCAAGTCCTGAGGATGGTGAACTCCTAGAGGATGGGGATGAGGTGTTGCAGTAGGGATCTGAGGAAGGGGGAGGTGTGGGATTCGGAAGGGGAGAGGGATGAGGATAGGGGCAGGGGAGGTTGGGTGGGTGGAGTTTTCAGAGGGGAAGGGGTGCTAGGCACACTGGATGCACATCATGCCTAACATCCAGCTAACAGAGGTGCATGCCCATGAGTTCCCATGGCCTACTGTAGACAGCAAAGTCCTGCTACGCCTAGTTGTCTTTGAATGGATGGTGCTGTGGGGTTTCACTGCACTTACAAGGCTGCTGGACCTCAGAGGATCTCAGGAGTGCAGGTCTCCAGTAGCATGGGGCATGCATCTCCCCTTCACATATCCAGCATGGCAGGGAGGGAGAGCAACAGTAGGGAGGGAGGCTGATTTCAAATAAGTGAAGCCATGTAAGGGCAGCGTATTTCATGTTTATATAATAAAACGTTACATGATACTGCTTAATGCAGAGTCTTCCATTAATTGCACACAGTTGGAGAATGGAATAGGCTATGGACACACTTGAGCAAAGGCACATACATATCTGATATGTCCAGCAACAACTACATAGAAGGCATAGTAGCCAAAAGACACAGTACTCTCTGTGTTATCAGTTCCAGACTTGGGCCTTGAACCTGCAGCCTTTGTATCACAAGGCAGACATCCAGCTTGTAGCATCATCCAAATCTAAGGATGACTAATGTTCTCCTGTCAATTGCTTACCCTCTGCCCATGACAGCAGGCCCCCATCAAATGCCAAGCTGAATGAAGGCATAAGCCTTACGCAATGTGTAGCTCTCTATTATGGCACATGGGATAGGGGTCACAACAGGCTTGTTACATAGCTAGACATATACCCGTCAGTGTGGGTTGCTGAAATGTCCAGGCACACACACACACAGAGTGCACATGCGCAGGCCCTAGGGATCCCAGCTGTGGTACATACCACTTTTCCACACCTATTCCCCACTCCGACCAACAGGTGGAAAGATGAAACTATGAATGTGCTTGGCTGACAGTAGTCATCAGGGTTCTACAGCAGCCCACAGGGACCACAGAAAGGGTTTGTGCTGTCTCTGTGCATGCCCATTGGTGCACTTTCAGGGCCCATAGTATATCCAATCAGAGTTTGCTGGCCAAAAATATCCTGTAATCTCCATGCATGTTTTGGGGGCAGGCATGTTGGTTTGGTGTCAGGTAGTGTTTGCCCAAATGTATTTAAGAGCGATATTTATGAAACAGGTATTATGTCTGTGCTGCCTCTATTACTTTTCTCACCACTGAGGTAAGGCTTACTGGCCTATAGTTTGTCACCTCTTTCCTATTACCACTTCAGTGAAGAGGTACCACATCAGCCCTTCTCCAGTCTTATGGAACTTCTCCCGTCCTCAAGGATCTATTAAAAACATCCTTTAAATGTCCTTCCTGAGCCTCTTTGAGCTCTTTCATATCCTGGGATGTATCTTATCTGGTCCCATGGCCTTGTCCACTTTTAGTTTGCAAGCTGTTCAAACACATCATCTTCTGTGAATCCTGTGGTCATTCTCATTTGTAAATTTGTCAATCATACTTGGTCCTTCTCCAGGATTTTCTTTAGTGAATACAAAACAGAAGTATTTGTTTAGCATTTTCACTTTTTTGAAGTCATTTTCCATGAATCTGTCCTTGGCACTTTTGAGACTTGCAATTCCATCTCTGATCTTCCCCTGAAAAAAGTTTTATCTCCATGCTTCACATCTTTAGCCAACCTTTCTTCCACTTTTGCTTTTGCTATCCTTATTTTGTCTTTGTCTCTTTTAGCTTTATCCTGTATTCTTTTCTGTGTGATGCCTGCATGCACAACACAGATGTCAGCTCCCACCACTCTTGCTACTACTACTACTACCAGCATCAGTACCACCATTAGAGCTAGGCTAGGCATGCACAGACGTCTGCCACTCCTGCACCACCTCCAACAGCTATTTTGAGGCCTGTTCCTCATGTGAGGAAGTCTTACTTTCACTCCCCCCCCCTTCTATGATGCAATAGAGCAAGCTAATATGCATGAAGAGGACAGTAGTACCTCCTCTGATTCCAGCGATACTCCACCCAGCACACCAACCACTATTGTAACTCAGGCGCAGGTATATGTTTCACCAGTTAGGGGAAGGAGAGGCAGAAGCCATGAGAAGGGACATAAATAGGGCAAACCTTAGGGCCATATCCTTAGGGGCCTGCTTGTGCCAGTTGTTCAGGACAGGTGGGATGATGGTGACATGGGGGGGTGCAGGGTAACTGGGGGGTTGGAAGATGCAGGGTGTTTGAAGGGAAGGGGTGCTGAGTGTGTGACGGGGAAAGGTGTGGAAAGTGTGGGAGGGTATGTGAGTATGTGTGGGAGTGTGGGAGTGTGTGAGGGGAAGGGATTTGGAGGGTGTGGGTTCTGCATTGCTCAGTGGAAGAGATGGATGGTGTAGGATTTCTATCATGCTTTGTTATTCACATGCATTAACCTGGCAATAAATATTCATCTTCACTGTCTTATCTCTGCTGGGTTCTTATTGCAAATATAGAATTTTAACTGTTGGTTAAACTTTAGGTATTGGGGACATTGCTAATATAGATTTTAACTGTTGGTCATATATTAAGCTTGGGGATATTCATATTCAGACTGCCTTCTTTCCTTGTGTAGCCTTAAACAGATATCTGAGTGTGCCCACAGTTCAGGTATAAGCCTACTGGGCCAGGGACACTTAGGATAATCAGCTACTTGGAATAGAAATACTTACATTGCAGGGGACCTGCGTCTCCAGACTACGTTAGAAGCAAAGGCATCAGAGATCTTTGCACAGGAGGCAGATAAATAGAACTACAAAGGAATATTTTGGGTAATTCTGCTTCATTGTCTGTTTGAAAGCCAGCTCCCAGGGAGGGGCTACTTTATATCATCATACATCTGGCCTCAAATACCGGTCAGAGCCAGTCTGCAAGGCCTGTGCTGCCCTACATACAGCTAAGACTAAACCTTTCTATCTTATCTCTGCTGGGTTCTTATTGCAAATATAGAATTTTAACTGTTGGTTAAACTTTAGGTATTGGGGATATTGCTAATATAGATTTTAACTGTTAGTCATACATTAAGCTTGGGGATATTGTCGCACCCCCAGGGGCCCTATCGGTGGGGTCAGGTATTGCCTGATTATTCCTCCTCCTGGCTCCGTACGTAACGCAGGCAGCCTTGCCTGACCCTCTGAGGGTGGTAGTTGTACCTTCTTTATATAAAGCACACAACACACTTGAGTTTCAAACTCAGGGCTTTATTCCCCATCCACGAGGTTTTTCTTTCTCTTTGGCAAACAAAACAATAGCCCACTTCGGGCATGTAACAGAAATTAAAGGTAGAACTAAAATAGCTTACTTCAGCTTTTAAATGCAAACAAAAAGAAAAGAATTAAACATCCTCACTGTTCCTAACAGCCTTTTCTTTTTGCTGCCACAGCACAGCTCACTTATCATGGTTTTCCTGAGAGACACGTTTTGTTAGCACACAGCTTGTGACTCTTAAGCACTGGTTATCTTCAAGCATTTACCTTAAGGAAAACTCAGGGTCAATTACAGACAGTGAACATTCCATTGGCTCAGGAAGTGCTGGTATATCTGCATTCTCATATTCCATTAATTCAGGTTCATTTGAACTCACGTTTCTGAGATCAGCTGTCTCATAAGGATAAGGCTGGCTTGCCTCGTCAAGCAGGAAGTTGTTCTGTCCCTCTGAATCACTGCTTCTCTGGGAACTACCGTAGGGTTTTGAATGAAGCTCATAGGAGCTCAGCCCCTGCTGGTAACCACAAGGATATTCAACAACTTCCCTGGCTCTGTTATTAGCATAATTACGGCATGCTCTGAGCGTGCTCGGGTCTAGCCTTTGCAACACAGCTGCCCTAGATTGCACTGCTCTAGACGGAAGCTTATCCAACGTGGGGAGTTTAAAGTTGCTAGTAGAATCACCAGCTTTTTCAGGTAAGAGAGCTTCTCTTCTCTTGGGGTTTCTACTACAAGGGAAAAAGTTATTCTCTGTTTCTTTAAAGCTTGTTTGTGACTGGCTTTTCCTATTGCTTCGGGGTTTTACCCACTCAGGTAGGAAACAGCCACTATTAGTACTTCTTGCTCTGTTACCTTGTATGTAAGACTTCCTACGTCTCTCATGCTCTCCACACATGCACACAGTATCTGGCTTCTGCCTTCCAAATGTTTCACACAGGTCTCGGGACTCACTCAGACCTTCGTATGGGCTCTCCTGCTGATCCAGTAGTTCAGACTCTCTTTCTCTCTCTCTTTCATTCCAGTCCCATTCTTTCCACAGCTTCTGCTGTGCTTGCCGCTGTCTCTCTTGCTGTGACCCTCGTTGGCTCACCTCCTCTCCCCCTCTAACTATTTGTGAGCGTGTTTTATCACCATGTCTTTGGGCTCCACCTCCACCCAGCTGATTCCTATCAGGCAATGCAAACTCCCTTTGCTTGCTATCTGGGTGTGTCTTCCCAGCCCTTACCCACGTGTGCCTTGGTTGTCTGTAGCAACCATCTGACAGTTTTCTGTTTACACTGTCATCTCTTCCCTGATCATCGCTACTGATCTGCATTTTCTCAGGCTCCATTAGGTCCACCTTGTGACAATATTCATATTCAGACTGCCTGCTTTCCTTGTGTAGCCTTAAACGGATATCTGAGTGTGCCCACAGTTCAGGTATAAGCCTAATGGGCAAGGGACACTTAAGTTCCTGCCCACTCTACCCCTCACCCCACCCACCCCAGGGGCTGCATTGCCTATACAGTGGTCAATAGCTTGGGTTATGCCCACATTCTCTTAACCAGCATGCCATGTATTCAGTGCAATAACTGCGGTACTTTCATTCCAAGACTAATCATTTGGAGCCTAAGAGCATGTTCTATGTGCCTCAGGTCATCTGCCATGAATAACAGATTGACTCTACTGAGGGAAGACCTAGCTGCCATGCATAAAGAATTGTCTCTACTGAGGGAAGAATTGGCTGCAATGAAGCGCATCTCTTCTAGGATACAGACTGAACGAAGTCCACCACTGCTACCACAAAGAATCAAACACCCCAGTAACAAATGGATCACAGTGGGTTCTGGTAGATTGCGACCTGTAACACAGAGACATCCTATACATCAAGAGATATCCCTGCATAATACCTTCTCTACCTTGGCTAATGAGGATGCCCAATCCAAAGAAACTGAAGGGCCTTAGATGAGTCAGTCAATGCCCAATCTCGTGCTAAAGCACCAAATATGAAGAAAACCTCACCAAACAGAAAACTACTACTACTTGGATATTCCATCATCAGAGACACCAACTTGGGAACACAGTTCAAAGGAGAGAAGATAGTCAAATGCCTCCCAGGCTCTTCAGCTAGCAGGAATACAAACCAAATTGTTGATGTACTTAGCACAGAAAGCAAGCACTCCAAACTTGATGATGTCATCCACTTGAGTACAAATCACCTGGCTAGAAACAGTGCCTCTACAGTCCAAAAGGACTTCCAAACTCTGGGAGAAAAACTCAAGCCCATTGTTAACACTGTTGCATTCTCAGAAGTTCTACCTGTTCTAGCTAAGGGGGAAAAAAGGCTAAATCGCATTAACAGTTTAAATACATGGCTCAAGACCTAGTGCAAACGAGAAGAATTCAGATTTATTGGTGACTGGGAACACAGATGGTCCAACAAGAGACTATACTGTGCTGATGGACTACATCTCTCTGTCACAGGGAAAATAATCCTACGTGAAAAGTTCAGGCAGTATGTCGATATGCATTTAAACTAGAAAAAGGGGGTGATGGATGGGGAAGATCAAGTTCTGGACGTCACCCCCTGCAAAAGCAGAATAACATCAGAAGCAACCACACTTTTAAACCACACGTCAAGAGCAACTGGGAAGAAGTGGGTAGAACAAAATCAATGCAAAATATATACAAGCCAGTTAAATGCTGGAAAGCAATGAGCACAAATGCTCGAAGCTTAGCCAACAAAGTTCCGGACCTGGAAGTCCTAATGGTGGAAAAGGACTTGGACATTGTGGCCATTACAGAAACATGGTTTAATGAATCGCATGATTGGGATATAGCCATACCTGGCTATAATCTATTCAGAAGAGACAGAGAAAATGGAAAAGGAGGAGGAGGAGGAGTAGCCTTGTATGTCAAAAGCAATATTAAAGCTACTGAAATGCAGGGGGCATGGGGAAAAGAAGAAGCGCTCTGGATCGTATTGGAAAGAGGAGATGGCACTGCCATCCATACTGCTGTAGTCTACAAACCTCTGACTCAAATTGAAGAGATAGATAACGAATTGATTATAGATATTGCCAAGATAGCAACAAAGGGAGAAGCGATCATATTGGGTGACTTTAATCTACCCGATGTGGATTGGAGTACTCCTTCTGCAAATCTGGAAAGAAGCAAAAAAACTGTGGACGCTATCCAAGATGCGTTACTTAGAGAAATGATGATAGAACTAACCAGGGAAAGCTCAATGCTGGATTTAGTGCTCACCAACGGTGATAGCGTGTCGAATGTCTGGGTGGGTGCCCCTGTGAGCAACAGTGATCATCACACGGTGTGGTTTGAGATAAAAGCCAAGGAACAGTCCAATCATAGCAAGCTCAAAGTCCTAAACTTCAAAAACACTGACTTCAATAAAATGGCCAAGTACCTAAAGGAGGAGCTGACAGGGTGGAAGGGGATAAGGGAAGTGGAATTGCAATGGGCTAAACTAAAAGGGGCAACAGATAAATATGTAAGAAAAGTAAATAAAAGCAAGAGGAGAAGGAATCCTATTTGGTTTTCCAAAGAAGTGGCTGCTCAAATAAGGGCAAAAAACACAGCTTTCGCAAAATTCAAAAGCTTGCAAAAACAGGAACACAGAAATAAATACAGGATCAAACTCAAGGAGACAAAAAGAGAAATAAGGATAGCAAAATCAAAGGCAGAGGATAAGATGGCTAAAGATGTTAAGTACGGTGACAAAACTTTCTTCAGGTATATTCGGGAAAGGAAGAAGATCAGAGGTGGAATTGCAGGACTCAGAAGTGATGGGAACGGACTCGTGGAAAGTGACATTGAAAAAGCGAAATTACTAAACAAATACTTCTGCTCTGTTTTTACTAAAGAAAATCCTGGAGAAGGACCACCTGAGACTCCCAAATATAAAAATGGGAATGAAGTAGATACCACACCATTCATAGAAGATGAGGTGTTAGAACAGCTTGCAAAACTGAAAGTGGACAAGGCCATTGGACCGGATGGGATACATCCCAGGATACTGAAAGAGCTCAGAGAGGTTCTTGCAGGGCCGTTAAAGGATGTTTTCAACAGATCCTTGGAAACAGGAGAGGTTCCTCAGGACTGGAGAATGGCTGATGTCGTACCTCTACACAAAAGTGGTGACAGGGAAGAAGTGTCAAACTACAGGCCCGTGAGCCTTACCTCAGTGGCAGGAAAAGTAATGGAGGCACTCCTAAAAGAGCGAATAGTGAACTTTCTCAAAACCAGTGGGTTATAAGATCCGAGGCAACATGGTTTTACCGAGGGACGATCTTGCCAAACAAATCTGATTGAGTTCTTTGGCTGGGTGACTAGAGAACTGCATCAGGGGCATGCGATGGATGTCATCTACCTGGATTTCAGCAAAGCCTTTGATACTGTCCCTCATACAAGGCTTATCAATAAACTCAGTAGTTTGGGGATGGGTCCCAAGGTGGTAAACTGGATCAGAAATTGGTTGAGTGACAGACGACAGAAGGTGATGGTAAATGGAGCTCACTCGGGGTGCCTCAGGGTTCGGTCCTGGGCCCGGCACTGTTCAATGTATTTGTGAGTGATATTGCTGAAGGACTGAATGGAAAGGTCTGTCTTTTTGAAGATGACACGAACATTTGCAACAGAGTGGACTCCGAGGGGGTGATTAACATGAAGAAAGATCTACAAAAGCTGGAAGAATGGTTTAATGCTTGACAATTAAGATTTAATGCGAAGAAGTGCAGTGTCATGCACTTGGGTAGCAGAAATCCAAGGGAAATGTACACAATAGGGGGCGAGAGGTTGGAGTGCACGGAGCAGGAGAAAGACCTCGGCGTGATTATTTCTGTAGATCTCAAGGTGGCAAAACAGTACGACAAGGTGGTGGCAAAAGCCAGGAGGACGTTGGGCTGCATTCGAAGAGGAATTCCCAGCAGAAAGGAAGGGGTACTAATGCCACTGAATAAGTCTCTGGTGAGGCCTCATTTGGAATACTGTGTTCAGTTTTGGAGACCATACCTTGCAAAGGATGTAAAAAGAATGGAAACTGTTCAGAGGAAGGCGACTAAAATGATTTGGAGCCTGCGTCAGAAGCCTTATGAGAAGAGACTTGAAGACCTAAATATGTACACTTTGGAGGAGAGGAGGGATAGGGGAGATATGATTCAGACCTTTAAATACTTAAAGAGAAATAATGAACAAACAAACCTCTTCCAGAGACGGGGAAGCTGTAAAACTAGAGGGCATGACATGAAGCTGCAAGGTGGCAAATTGAAAGGCAATGTCAGGAAACACTTTTTCACTGAAAGGGTGGTGGATGCTTGGAATGCCCTCCCGATGGAGGTGGTGGGGGCAAACAGTGACGGAATTCAAAGTGGCCTGGGACAGACACAGTGGATCCCTTTACAGCAACAGGATAAAATCAAAATAAACTGAACCATCTAATTTCTCAACAAATAGGGGTGTTCTACATGGAGCGATGGGGGGAGGAGTGGTGGGTTCACCCCTAAACAAAGATATGGGGAGGGGTGAAGACATGGGGAGGGGTGAACCTACTCCCTAAAGTCATAGGAAGGGGTGCACCTACTGCTGCCATCTTGCTGGGCAGACTAGATGGACCATACTGGTCTTTATCTGCCGTCATTTACTATGTTACTATGTTACATGAAGTGTCTGTGTATGAGGTCATTTCTTGCATCTAAATCCCGTTGATGTACTTGTCTTATGTCACCATGCCCTGGTACCTCTGCGTCTGCATCTGTTTCTTCTTGTACTATATCCTGTGGGTCTGGCAAGGATTTTCATTGCCACAATGCATAATTGTGTAGCATACAGCAGACCATAAATATCTTGCACACCCTCAAAGGGCTATATAGGTGTTCTCCTTCCGACTGTTCCAGCCACCTGAAATGGCTCTTTAGCTAGCCAATGGTTCTTTCTATTATAGTCCATATGAGCCTGTGTACCTTGTTGTAGCACTCCTCTGCTTGTAAGCGCAGTGCCACTATGAGGGTTAGGAGCCATGGTCTCAAGGGGTATTCCATGTCACCTTCATGGGCAGGAGGAAGGGAACAAAAGTCCAATTAGTGACTTGCCTGCCTCCTTCAGTTTGGGCACAGTACAGGCCGGGTTTCAGTCGGCCAGGGGCCACAGCTTTCAGGCACCTGGCAGGGTGACTAGGAGAGGGAGGCCCCAAGAGACATCTTACTTAGCAGCCATCCACCGGATATAGCTCCACTGTCAAATCTTTCACAGAGTCCTGAGTGAGTGAAGATGTAGTCGTCATGACATGTCCTAGGAATCTGGGAAAGACATCTGTTATTTTGCCCAGTGCATTATACACTACTTGCATGTTGAGAGAGTGGAATGCCTTTCTATCCTAGAAGGTGAGCTCCCTCCCTCATGGGGGCCTGAGGGCCACATGTATGCAGTCTATCAATCCCAGCACCTCATGGAATTGTAGCATTGTTTGATGCTTAGGCTGCAGTGTTGATGTGTCTGTGCATTTTTCCCACTCTCCCAGCAGGGTGACTCCAGTCCTGCAGGCCCTGGTTTTGTGGTTATCAGACTGTTGTGGTCCACTACCATGGCAGCTGCACCATGCAGCCCCTCCAAACAGGTGGCCTAGGCAGGCACCTAGATATTCTTCCAACATCCCTTATTTGCCCTATTTTATTCTTATGTGTTTGCCCTGCTTCTGCCCTTTATTTTTCCTAGCACTCTCATATGAGCTGTGCATATGGAACACGTGAGCATAGTGAGTGTAACTAGCTCCTGGTCAAAGGCAGACGTTAGCTGCGCCCACACTAGCAGTGTATTGGTGTTGCTAGAGCACGCTTAGCATGCTAGTCCCCTCCCACATGTTTTATATCTGCCCTTTCTCCACCTTAACCCCTCCTATTCACACGCTGCTCTGGTAGTGCAGGATTTTAGAGTGGCTGCTTTTGGGCCATGCGCTCCTTGTTACCGCGAGACCCAAACATGCGTTTACTCCGTATTAAACCCCCACCCTAAAAGCTACTGCGCTTTAATAACCATGCCCCTCAGTTTTTCTGAAAATGTCATAAGACCATTGACATTTATTTGTTTTTTAGTTCAAATCTGCTTATTACTCTGATTGCATTACGTCACTTATCTTAATCTGATGTAACTAGCTCATACTTATGTACTAATAAGATGGAATCCCAACAAAATGGGGTTAAGAACATAAACAGTTTCCAATTTTTAAGAATCATTTGCACTGCTAATGATTTAAGAATATCCGTCAATATTTATGACCTGATGACAGAGGGAGTTGGACGCACAGACCTAAATATAACTAAAGCATACATAATATTCATATCCAACTAAAAGATGTGAGAAACATCTCCCCATGCCTCTTTCCAAAACATCTGCACTGGTGGACAATAGTATATCATAAAGGCCAGAATCTCTTAAGCTTTAAAACAAATGCCAAGAAAGCTCAATTGCCATCAGTTCCTTTGGGTCCGGCATTCCCAATGCAACAGGTAAAACTGTGTTTGCAAAAAAATGGCTGACAGAGTGGATCAGTTCACCTTCATCCAAAAGGATATGCAATCTATGTCCTCTTACTTTACATCCACATCTTTCTACCAAACCTTTGCAAGCCCAGTGCACACAGGATAGTGAAAGTCCCTCAATCCTTTATTTAAACAAAACAAACACTAAAGCCAAATACTCTACATGGGTCACCACCTGGACAAAAAGCTCCAACGTTCTTGGAGTATCCACAAGTGCTCAAGGTCTGAAAAACTCTTCTTTAAGCAATGCAGCAGTAGAAATCATTTATTTATTTAAAAACATTCCAGACTGCCTTCCTGCTCTCAAAAGAGACAAGCCAAAGCTAATTCAATAAAACATGAACACCTCATAGAAACAAACATATAAACACAGGCCAACAAATATGTATATATATATATACACACAAAACAATAAAAACATCATAAAACAGAAATCACGCATGGCTGTGGTTTGTCCTTTCAGGGGTGGAGTCATACCAGATTGAAGTCTCCTACTTGAAAGGCTGATTTCTTGCTCTCTGACTGTAATTCATTTATTTAAAAGATTTCTGAACTCTTCCAGCCTTACTAAGTCCATCCAGAATTATCTATAAAGCTAATATGACCCCTCTTCTCAAGTCACTTCATTGGCTCCCTATCTGTTTCCGCATCCAGTTCAAACTTCTCTTGCTGATCTATAAGTGCATTCACTCTGCAGCTCCTCACTACCCTTCTTCTCTTATCTCTCCCTACACCCCTCTTCGGGAACTCTGCTCTTCTGACAGATTGCATCTATCTGTACTCTTCTTTTCTATGGCTAACTCCAGACTTCGCTCCTTTCATCTTTCTGCACCTTATGCCTGGAACAAACTACCTGAGTCTGTATGTCAGGTGCCTTCTCTGACTCTTTTCAAATCCAGGCTGAAAACCCACCTCTTCACTGCTGCTTTCAGATCTTGACTCACCTGATCTCCTTGCGTTTTCCTTGTGTTTGTCTTGACTAGATTGCAAGCTCTGGTGAGCAGGGACTGTCTCTTACATGTCTGTGCAGCGCTGCATATGTCTTGTAGCACTATACAAATGCTCAGTAGTAGTGGTAGTAGTAAGAAGGAATATAGCATACAAGTATAAAAGACAAAATAAAAATAAAACATTACAAATTAGAAATGTGCACTGAACATTTTTGGTCATTTTGTTTTTTTCATTTTGGTTTTTTTCTTTTTCATATGCTTTCATTTTATTTGTTGTTTGTTTCATTTGTTTAAAGTGAAACAAACACGAAGAAGCCCTTAGGAATCAGGAGGTAAAACTACATCAGTGTGAGTTTTCTGTGCCTCACTGATTAGGGACAGTCAGCATCTGTGGAAAAGATTGGTCAACCTAGAGGACTGGTTAAGGGGGAGGACTTTCCATTTTAAGAATTTCCTCTGAGCTGTTGTGATAAAGCCAATTGAGATGTGAAGAAATATTTTTTCAAGGGCTTGAAGTATCTGGAGAGAATATTTCCCTCTGATAACGCAAGCTGTTTCCCTATGTCACAGGGGCTGTTTGCCTCCACTCCCATGCAAACAGGAAGTCGGCATTGGGCACTGGTGGAGGTAGAAGCAAACAGCCCCGTGACGGTGAAGTTTACAGGTAAGCATCACGGAGTTGTTTCAGGCCATTGCTGCCATTGTAGGTCCCGGTGAGGGGAGGCAGCAATGGGTGCCCCTAGAAGACTGGCACTCTAGGCAACCACCTAAGTTACTTAATGGTAGCTCCGGCACCGGCCACAGTATTTAAATATCTGCAGGATATTCAATAGCAGTATCTAGATAGAAGCTATCGCTGAATATCCCAGCAGTGAAGCAGTAATCAAATAGGGTTGCCAACTGGCCGGTTTTCAGCCGGCCTGGCCGGTTTTTCCATGGCCAGGCCAGCTGCCGGCGCAGATGCAAAACCGGCCCTTGAAAAGCCGTTTTTTTGCTCTGGCCGCAACATCGGGAGCGGCCAGAGCAAAAGACCGGCTTTTCTTCCGACCCGAAGTAAAAAGAAAAACCACCCAGGGCCGGCCCACACACCGGAGGGCTTCAGAGGGAGCCGGGGAAGCCTGCGCGAGGCCCCAGCTCCCTCTGTACAGCCGCCAGCGTGAAGATCCTTTTCCTTCACGCTGGCGGCTATTTCTGTGAAGCCGCGATTGCTGGGAAAGGTTAAAGGCAATACCCTTTAACCTTTCCCAGCATTCGCAGCTTCACAGAAACAACCGCCAGCGTGAAGGAAAAGGCTCTTCACGCTGGCGGTTGTACAGAGGGAGCCGGGGCCTCGCGCGGGCTTCCCCGGCTCCCTCTAAAGCCCCTCAGACAGCCGCGGTGCTGGTCGGGGGGGGGGGTGAGAGGCCAAGGACTGCATGGGCTGTGATGGGGGGAGCTAGGGCTACAAATGGGCTGTGATGGGGGGGGATTTGGACTGGAAATAGGCTGTGATGGGGGGGGGGACCTGGACTGTAAAAGGGTTAGGGGGGGGACATTGACTGTAAATGGGTTGTGATGGGGGTGGAGGGGACCTGGACTGGAAAAGGGCTATGGGGGGGGGGAACTTGGACTGGAAATAGGCTGTGATTAGGGGGGCTAGGACTGCAAATGGGCTGTGATGGTGGAGGGGGCTAGGACTGCAAATGGGCTGTGATGGTGCGGGGGGACTCGGACTGCAAATGGGCTGTGATGGTGGGGGGGCCTAGGACTGGAAATAGGCTGTGATGGGGGACTTGGACTGGAAATGAGCTGTGATGGGGGGGGGGGGCCTGGACTGGAAAAGGGCTATGGGGGGGGGACTTGGACTGGAAATGGGTTGTGATGGGGGGGGGGCCTGGACCAGAAAAGGGCTGGGGGGGGACTTAGACTGGAAATGGGCTGTGATGGGGGGGACCTGGACTGTAAAAGGGCTATGGGGGGGACATGGACTGGAAATGGGTTGTGATTGGGGTGGAGGGGACCTGGACTGGAAAAGGGCTATGGGGGGGGGGGGAACTTGGACTGGAAATGGGCTATGGTGGAGGGAGGGGGAACTTGGCCTGGAAACAGGCTGTGATTAGGGGGGCTAGGACTGCAAATGGGCTGTGATGGTGCGGGGGGACTCGGACTGCAAATGGGCTGAGATGGTGGGGGGGCCTAGGACTGGAAATAGGCTGTGATGGGGGACTTGGACTGGAAATGGGCTGTGATTGGGGGGGGGGGCTAGGACTGGAAATGGCCTGTGATGTGAGGGCTAGCACTGGAAATGGGCTGATGAAGAGCTGGAATAGGACTGGAAATGGGCTGATGTGGGGCATGGGAGAATGGGACTAGAAGGGAGTGGATGCTGGGTGGGTCTAGAACTATAAGGGAACTGATTATGGGGGAGGACTAGAATGGATGGGGAATGAGAATGGAGAGGGGAACAAATATTTTGTGTGGAAGAAAAGTCTATGATGGGCTGGGTATTGGGAGAGTAAGAGGGGCTTGAAAATGGAAGGGTGAAATTTAAATGGATGATAAAGGAATAAGGAAAGAATTGGGGGAAAGAGCAAAAGGGAAACAATCAGTATGTTAAAGCAGAAATAGAGAGAGAATGGAAAAACCTCTAAAAGAGAAGAAAGGACAAATGGATAGCTCGCAGAAGACACAAAGAAACCAGAAGAAATTGACTGGAGCAATTGCAACTGAAAAAAAAACACCCAAACAGAAGGTAGAAAAATACTTTTTATTTTGAATTTATTAACTGGAATATGTCTGGTCTGGGAAGTGTGTATTGCTAACATCTTTGCGTTTTTGTTTAGTGCAAGAGGAAATTACTTTATAGTTTTATTTCTCCAGTGTTGTACATTTCATGTTTGGATTTTGGGGTTCCCAGTTTAATTATTATCTGACCAAGGAAGTTAGCCTACACGTATCCTCGGTAATTTTTGTGGGTGGGGCTGGGGGTGGGGCAGGGGTGGGACTAGGGGCAGAGAATGGGTGGAGCATGGCGAGCCACAGGTGTCGGGTTTTTCTCGGTGAAAAAGTTGGCAACCCTATAACCAAAGAAGTGCCGACACTAAACCAGTGAGCACTAACATGCCTTCTCTCCACCCACAGACCACCCCTGCACTAAGGGGTATGTTTACTAAACCGCGCTACTGTGCGGGGCACACTTGAGCGTGCGCTAAGGTACCTTAGCGCACACTAATGATGGATTTTTGTGCCCCGCACACGTGCACGCCGCACTAACGGGCCCGCTCATGTGCGCGTCGCGCAAATGAGCGATAGAGGCGTGGAAAGGCTCCCGGAGGGTGGAGGAAGGCTCCCCAGGGGCAGAGAGACGGGGTCAATGGGTGGAGAGTGGGAGGGGAGAGGCTCCCCCGCACAGGAGCGGAGCTGAAATTCGATTAAAAAAATACCGCGAGTGAAAACCTCGCGGTAGAGCCGATTTAAAGGGAAGAGAAACCATTTATGTCAGCAATGTACAGCAAAACCAGGGAAACCTACAAAACGTGAGCAGTGTGATACATGTGCACAGAACAAAATAGCAAATAAAAACTGAAAATGACCACAACAAAATTCTAAAAAATTATAATCCAGCTGGGCAACAGTGATAGTCATGGAAAACATCAAAAATCACTCCCAACCCGGGGGCGGAGCCTGATGTCCAGCGGGTAAGACGCTTCGCGCTGAAGCTCCCGAGAGGCCTACTTAGAATCCTGACTTAATACCTATACAAACTTACTATTTCGCTCCGGGCTGACCGGGGTACCTCGGGGGGGATGGCGGCCCATAAACCAGCGCGCTTGGACTTCGGGTCTCCTTCTTCTTCTCACGGAAAACGCTCCAAAACAGAGGTGTCCTCCCCACAGAAGATGGCTCCATTTCGAGAAAACCCCGAAATGCACCTGGAGATTTTGGAGGAAATACGCGGCGTGAAGGAATTGGTGCAGTCCAATGGAGAAGCGCTTAGAGCCATGCGAGAAGACTTTGGAGTGCTCCAGGACCGACTTGAAAGTCTCTCATTACGGCAGGACAATATGGCGGGGGTCCTCGACTCGCACGCGGTGCGCTTGGGCACACTGGACAAGGCTGAGCGCCAGATACAGAATCTTCAAAAGGAGTTAGAAGATAGCAATAATCGAGCCCGTCGCAACAATGTGAGGCTCATTGGAATACCGGAGGGGGTGGAAGCGGGAGATATGAGAGCATTCCTGTTCAAAACTCTTCCCTCCTTGCTGAAGATCACCTTTCATAAAGAACTGGAAATCGATCGTGCACACCGTGTTCCTACCCACATGGCGCTCAACCGAACGGCCCCCCGGCCTATTATCTTTCGCTTGCTACGATATCAACAAGTGGAACAAATTTTAAATGCTGCTCGGGCGAACCATCATTTGGAATTTGAAGGTCACAAAGTCTCCTTCTTCCCTGATTTGGCAAAGCCTACCGTTGACCGACGGAAGAAACTCCTTGCTTTTCGCCCTCGACTTCAACAGCTACAGGCTCGCTTTGGCCTGTTGTATCCCGCGAAGCTCCGAGTGACTCTCCACAACCAAACCAGGACATTCGAAGATCCTGATCTACTATCAGCATTTTTAGACTCCAAAGAAGCAGAGCAGATGCGCTGATCCAACGACTTGGACTTTTATTTGCCGGCTCTGTCCGCCATTTTGAAGGGCCCGATGCGGCGGTCATAGTCAAGCACAGAGACTACCTGGACTTTCTTTCTTTCTTTCTATGACTTTTTTGTTTTTTGGTCTCCTATCCCTCCATGATGTGTGCCTCGGTCGGATTCGGAGCACGCACAGTCCTACAGGTTATGTGTTTTTTCAATTTCGGCCTTCTCTGGGGCTTCTCCCCGCAGACACATGGTCGCCAGTAATTTTTGGGGTTCTGCTTCTTCTCTACCGCGCTGCGGTTTTTCTTTTTAATGTGGGGCGCTTCATTGTATTATCTAAGCTTATTTTCTTTTATGCCATATGTACAGCCAGATACAGTCAATATGAGGGACATTGTGAAATTATGTGCGCTATCATGCTCAGAATTTTTAACTTGTCTGAATGGCCTTATGTAAAATCTTATCACTCAACGTAAAGGGCATTAATAGTCCAATCAAAAGAAAGAAAATCCTTAGCTATCTTAGCCATGAGCATGCTGATTTAGCGTTTCTTCAGGAAACGCACTTAAACTCTGCTGAAACACTGAAACTCAATGTTAAGCCTTACATGGTGGCTGCCTATTCTCCCGCCGTTTCCAAACGGTGCGGGGTAGCCATTCTGGTTAAGAAATCTTTGCAAGCTACTGTAATTGATACTAGCGCTGACAAGGAGGGTAGATGGGCCCGAGTACATCTTAAGGTGGGAGATAGTGAATTTACATGTATTTGCATTTATGCCCCGAATGTGGACAACCCTGCTTACTATGCAAGTATTGCGCAGTTGGCACAGGCCTCTGCCAATACTCCATTAATACTTGGTGGTGATTTTAATCAAGTGTTAGACCCTCTGATAGATAGACAGCCGCCTAGAACGAGTAGTCCACCCAAGAGTCTTGCTACCCTTACAGCTCTGATGCAAGATCTTGCGCTGGTAGATATATGGAGGCTGCTTCACCCCTCTGACTTAGAGTTCACTTTCTTTTCTGCCCCCCATCACTCCCAATCTAGAATAGATTTCTTTCTCATTTCCAAAGCCCTGATTTCTCAAGTAGACACGACTAGGATTCATCCTCTCCATATTTCAGATCATGCTGCCATATCTTTATCATTACATGTCACTGCGCGGGACGATCCTCCCCGAGCTTGGTTTTTTGATAGATCCTTACTGGGTCAAAAAGATTTTCAGGTTGATATAAAGGCCGCTATCCAAGATTATTTTCATTTTAACTCACCCCATGACACAGCGAGCTGGGCTTGGTGGGAGGGTTTTAAAGCATCTATCCGCGCAACTATAACTAGCTATCAAATTCGGCAGGGGAAACAAAGAAAGCAGCATTTACTGATTCTAGAGCAGCAGATACAAGCTGGGGAGCGTCTTCTCACGTCCCGTACTGACCCATGTATTTTACTCCGTTTACAACGCTTGCGTTTTCAATACAATCAGCTTTTGTACACTGCTGCTGTCAAAAATATTGAATCACAACAAGGGCTATATTATCGGGAAAATAATCGTGCTGGCAAATTATTAGCAAATGCCCTAAAAGGTCAAAAAGAAGCCAAGCGTGTTACCGCCCTCCGTAATCCGTCGGGGGGGGCTTGGTCACTAAAGATACCGAAATCTTAGAACTCTTTCGTGATTTTTATACTCGGCTTTATCAATCTGAATGTGATTTTGAGCCAGATGTATTTGAACGCTTACTTTCAGGGGTACAAAGACCGACCCTATCTGACGAAGATAGAGTGGCCTTGGACACACCCTTTACTGTCTCAGAAATTCATTCTGCTATCAAGAAATGTGCCTCAGGTCGAGCCGCAGGCCCAGACGGTCTCCCTGCTGAATTCTACAAAACCTTTCACGCTGACTTAGCTCCAGTTTTGAAACTTTATTTTTCTGCTCTGGCCGAGGAGGGTTCTCCTTCTGGGTCCTTTTCAATGGCAAATGTAGTAGTTTTTGAGAAAGAGGGGAGAGACCCGCAACTAACAGCTAATTATCGTCCAATTTCCCTCCTAAACGCGGACTATAAAATATTTGCCACTATTCTCTCTACCCGGCTCTCTGATAGGATGCCTACCTTAATACACCCAGATCAATGCGGTTTCATTCCTGGTAGATCAACTGCTGACAATGCTCGGACTCTATGCCATGTACTGACTACCGCAGTTAATCTTGATCGCCCATTTGTTGGTCTCTCACTTGATGCTGAGAAGGCCTTTGATCGCTTAGAGTGGCCCTTCCTGTTTGTAGTCCTCCGCTGGTACGGATTCGGGGAAGGTTTTCTCCGTTGTCTTCGCACCATGTACGCACAGCCTACAGCCAGTATATGTGCCAATGCTTTAAAGTCTCAGCCTTTTCCCCTTCAACGCGGCACTCGCCAGGGATGCCCACTGTCTCCACTTCTCTTTGATCTTGCACTCGAACCCTTGGCTTTACTAATCCGGCAATCGGAGGAGATTCATGGAGTCCCCTTCACCCATAGGGAAATCAAAATTTCAGCGTATGCTGATGACCTTATGCTTTTTGTCTCTATAGACTCAGTACCGGCTGTCCTAGAGCAAATTGGTAAATACTCACAACTGTCCGGTTATAAGATAAATTGGACCAAGTCGGTAGCCTTTCCATTAAATCCTTTGCTTCATCAGGCAGATATGCAACCCTTCCCCTTTTTATGGCAACCTCGCATGGTCAAATACCTTGGGGTTCACTATTGTTCTCCTTTGGAAGACACTATCTCCTTCAATGCCAAAGACTTAACCTCTAAAGTCCGGGCGCTTACTCACCGCTGGACTCCTTTAACACTTACCTGGTGGGGTCGATTAGAAACCATAAAAATGATGATTGTTCCGAAAGTGAATTATATCTTAGAAATGTTGCCCTGTCTCTTACCTCGACGTATATATAAAGATTTAGAGGGCCTTCTGACTAGATACTTGTGGCAAAACAAGACACCTAGGATAGCGAAACATAAGCTGCAAGCAGATAAGGAAAATGGGGGTGTCAGATTCCCTGATTTCCTGAAGTATCATCAATCTTTTCTTCTCAAACAAGGCGCTCGTTGGCTGGAAGATCCAGTACAGAGTAGACCTGTGTGGCTAGACATAGAAGAGGACCTTTGCAAACCGATTCCTCTTACTTTTCTCCCTGGTATGACTCTCCCATCAGACTCCCACTTTCCACCAATGCTTTTAGACACCTTAGGTGCCTTTAATAATCTTATGCAATCTTTAGACTCCCGACTCTGTCCGTTAGACAAGCTCCCACTTTGGTACAATACTCGATTTCGAATACAAAATAAGCCGATGGCGTGGAGCCCCTGGTACACTAGGGGCATTTGGATTCCTAGTCAGTTGTTCCATGAAGGTCGCTGGAAAACTTTTAGGGAATTGCAAATTGAATTTGGTCTTCCAGCGAAACACTACTTTCAGTTGGTGCAACTTCAGCATTGCCTTCGGAGTGCTAAGGTGCTCCCGCCATCGGCCTCCCCTACACAAGGTTGGTTGGAGACTATCCGATCTATCGGTAGTTCACCGGGTGTAGCATCCAATTTTTACAAAACCTTATGTAATGCTATAACTAGAGATACCCCTATAGCGCAGAAAGCATGGGAGAGAGAATTGCATGTGACTTTGACCCCGGAGCAATGGAGCCTTGTCTGGAGTAGAGTGACACGGGTCTCCCGATCCGCCTCACTCACTCAGACACTCTTCTTTCTAGCCCACCGGTGTTTTTACACTCCTGACAGATTAGCCAAATGGAACACTACTCAGGGCAATAGTTGTTGGACATGTCATGCGGCCATTGGTTCACTACCTCATGTTATGTATGAATGTCCCGCACTACAGTATTACTGGCGTCGGGTCTGGGGTCGTATCCAGTCCATTTTGCACTTTCAAGAGCCCCTTTCTTGGAGGATAGTGGGACTTCGCTCAGCTGCGGGGATCCCCTCTCTTCCAAAAACGGCTTACTTCCTTTTGGACTTTATGCTTGGCATTGCTATTTCCCTAATTACGAAATACTGGAAGAATAGCTCTCATCTGAGCCCCAATGAATGGTGGAATCATGTCTGTCTCTACAGTAAATATGAACAAATACCTCGTATGTTTGCTTCCCCCATTCAGACTCCTCATCATCGGTCTAAATGGAAGATGCTCAATGACTATGTACATTCTGCTCAATGCTCTCATCTGACTGTCTAAATTTATATCTATCTTTGTCCCATGATTATTCTGTATCACAGATACTCTTTTGATTGTTTTGATGTATAATCACTGTTGTTTGGAAGCGTTCACATGCTGACATAATTAGCTAGAGAAGAAGCGTGGGGGTGGGGGGTAATTGGGTTTACTTTTCTTTATTGTATACTTGTTTTGTCTCCTTTGGTGTGTTGTTTCTTTTGTTTGTTGCAAAATGAAAATAAAAGTTTAAAAAAAAAAAAAAATCACTCCCAAGAAAGCCCCAAAAAAGAAATATGGATTTTAGAAGGGTCTACGCTCCGTCCCCATACAAGGTGAATGATCCCACAGTGAAATTGTGCAGAGCAGGGTTTATGACTCCTTTGGCCAGGTTTCCTATCTCCAGGGACTGCACTGTCTCTGTGGCCACAGTGTGGTGCAGTGAACACAGACAGTGTGTTCAGGAGCCAAAGATCACCAGTTCAAGTCCCAGCTGGGGCTCCTGCAAACCCAATCCCCATATTTTACCCACCACTAAACCATGATAGTAAAGACCAACCTTTTTTGCAGATAACATAAGCATGGTCCAAACACACCTCTATTTTACCCTACAGAGCACAGACACCACAAACATGCGCATTACCTAGACCACAATCCCCTCAATGCAGTCCTGGAGAGCCACATATCATTCAACTGTGATGCTGTCAGCAATATAAGGCCATGTCAGCATGGTGGCGGAGGGGTACTGTTGGTGGAGGGGGCAGTGGCTGCTGCCCACAGCAGACGGTGGCCTAGCCCCCTTCACGTGGTGCAGTGCACTCCAACAGACAGGCCCTGTCTGACAAACAGCCATGGACTATATTCAGACCCCACTATATTCAGACCCCACTATGTGTGCTGTGTATTACCTCTATACTTTTTATCTATGCCCCAACTTTTCGTCTTGATTTATGACAACTCCCAATGATATAATCAAACCGCTTCTGATCGCTGGAAGTAGCGGTATATAAGTGATTGCTAAATAAATAAAATAAATAAAGACTCCCCAGGGAATGCACTGTTTTTGTGCTAAGACGGTGGTGCAGCAGACACAGCCAGTGCCTTTAGGACCAGACGGTCACAGGTTCAAATCCCAGCTGGGGCTCCTGCCAACCCAGTTATTTTACCCATGAAGAAAACATGGTAGTAAAGACTGAACCATTATTGCAGAGAACATACGCATGGTTAATACACCTATATTTTACCCCACCGAGCACAGACACCATAAACAGGAGCATTACCTAGAACAGAGTCTCCCAAATGCAGTCCTAGAGGGCCAAACACCATTCAGGTTCCATGCTGCCTCTAATAAAGATGCCTGTGCTGCATATCTATGCACCACCCCCATGGTATGCAGATGTATCTCATGCATATTCATGAGGGACAGCATGAAAACCCGAACAGTGTTTGGCACACCAGGACTGGAGTTGGGAACCTCTGCCGTAAAGCAGCAGCCAACAGGGGCAGACACACCCACACCCACACCCACAGGCCCCATTGGCTAATGCCTCCTGGAGAGGCAGGACATTGGGCCCTGCATGCATCTCCCAATACTAGCACTTGCATACCTTAGCAATGCCACCCTACACCTGGGTATATGGTACACACCTATCAAACGTTTCCTATGATTACTGGCAGATAGCAAGTCCTACGTTAAGCACAGTTTGCTCATTGAGCTCCATCATAACAATCTTTCTGATGTCTGCGGTGTGTGCTTCAGGTCTGGTCTCTGACAGTGTTTACCACCCTGGGGAGTGACCCCCAACAGTATTGCGTAGCATATCCATGCCTGTACTGTGCCCAGGACTGGTGTGGTGGGCAGGGCTGCTGAACTCCTCTATAGTAGCACAATGCTGGCATAGGTGTCGGAGTGTGTGTCTGTCTATACAGTGTGTGGTGGCTGCAAACACCTTCCACAGCCCACACTGCCAGCACTGTTGCCAGTATTGGCCTGCCAATGTGCATAATGAGGAGCAAGGTACCATGGGTATAGCCCAGACAGGGTGGCCTGGCCAGGGTGCATCTGCACAGGGCATAGGGCACTGACTGGGACATTTTAGTGCCTGGCCACCACCTACACAGACAGGGTGACCTCAGTATGTCCTGCTGGGAGATCACTCTCATCCTGATTGTGCAGTGACGACAGCATGACTAGGCACCCCCATAGTGCTATATAGTATTTTTGTCATGTGATATTTATGGGTTTCCTTTTGGGGGCCAGTCACTGACTTATCTGCTTGTTGTGTGTGCTGCCATCCCAGTTCTGGGTGCATGCATTTCCACCAGGAACATGCACTATGGACTAACTAGCAGACTGTTTGCAGCTGGTATGTGTCTTGATGGAGCGCCTTGCAGGGTGCAGCGGCTGAAGGCTTGCTGCAGGAGAATATCAGATAGTGGTGGGGTGCAGCTTAGCATATACAGGCCTAATGTCTGTCTGCTATTGTGTTATGGATATGTACAGAGCTGCATTGACTGCCCTGAAGGGTGTCTTTTCCACAGCAGGACTGGGGTTGATGGTCCCCTCTACTGCCACCATTGCAGGGAGGTAGAATGTGGATCTGTTGATGGGAGACCCTGTTTACCACCTTCAGCCCTGGAGGAGGAGGGTGGTGGTACATAATCCTCCTAGGGGTCCATAGGGGCTACACCTGACTGAGACAGACAAATATATCCAAGGTGTTTCTGCAGAAACTACCTATCTCACACATTAACACTGCTTTGGACCTGCATCATGGCCTATTTCTGCCACGGAAGGTGCTGTGGACCTGGTGCTGGGCGCCTCACCGCACCATCACGGTGAGCACAGTACCCGCACAATGTGATGGTGTGTAGCTACTCTGTGCCAGTAAAACACACGGTCTGTACCCCCTACAAGGCCGAGGTGCTGTGGGGGTGCACATGGTCAGTTCCCCCTACCAGGCCGAGGTGTTGTGGGGGTGCATACCCCATCTTGTGTTCATCTGTGGACAGCTAATTTGCGTGTGCAGTGCATCATGGGTACGGGTGTGCTAACCCTATCCTGGTGACCACAACAGACTGTCTGTGTGGTGACGTGCAGGCTCTCTGCAGCCAGCCAGGGGCTTGCTAGTAGCTATAGAGCTGTAGCCCAATGGTTACTTCACTGCCTGTGAAGCCAGAGGTCATGGGTTCAAACCCACAGTGGGGTTATTTGATAGGGCTGCCCAAAGCATTATCTCTTTTTAATGTACATTTTTGCTGCCAGCAAAAACACCCTCAGCGTACTGTACCCATAAGGTGCCTCTGAGGGCGCTTTATAGGGCGCCCTATAGGGCACCTTATGGTTCCCATCCATATAAGGTGCACTATACATTATCCTGTGACGCAACTTATAGGGTGCCCTATAGGGGACATTTTAGGGTGCCGTGGCGGACAGTGCACTTTATAATGTGCCCTATGGAGTGCCTTATAGGGTGCCTTATACAGCACCTTCAATTACGGCACGTGAGGGCGTGTTTGCTGGCAGCAATTAATAAAATAAAAATAAAGTGCTGCAGGAAACAAAACATACATTGCAAAGCTGATGCCTCAGCTAGCCTTACGTATTAGGCACACTGGGGAGCAAACTCATGACCCCTGTATCAGCAGTCAGTGCCTTAACCATTGTGCTCCACTGCTGCTCCTCCTTGCATGTCAGCGCACCTACTTATGCTTTTCATTCCTTAAACTGCACAGTGCTGCCATCAGAAACAGTACTCTGACCTTGCGGTACCTCATACGGCACCCTATAAAGCGCCCTATAAGCAACATTCTAGGGTGCCTTGGCGGACAGTGCACTTTAAAATGTGCCTTATGGGGCGCCTTATGTTAACACGCTTTGAGAGTGCGTTTGCTAGTAGTGATAATTAAAATAAAAATAAAATGCCTCCTAAAGCAATCTTCCCCATAATACGTAATGCCTCGGCCAGCCTTGTTCATTGGGCACTGTGGGGGATTGAACCCCTTATCCCTGCACCATTGGTCAGTGTTTTAACCATTGTGCTGTGGTTCTGTTCCTGTGCTTGTGCATCAGCGTGCTACTTATGCTTCCCGCGCAGCTTTCTCGTGCGCTAATGTGCGGGGCGCACATGGGCGCAGCGCACATTAGCGCATGGTTAATCCCGGTTTTTCTTTTTTCTGCTAGAAACGCCCACTCCTTATATGGCACCCGCACACTAGCGCGGCCCGCACATTACCGGGGTTTTAGTAAACATACCCCTAAGTATATAGTGTTGGGGCCATCTGTGGAGATATTCAGTGGTGCTATCCAGATAATGCCGCTGGCTATCCTGTTCAGCCCACTTAGCTGGTTGGCCTGCCGTTAGCCAGCCAGCTATGAGCTTTGAATATTGGGCCCCTGGTCTCTTAAGGTGGACTGTTCCTTTGAGACATATACTCCTTTACACAGTTCTTATAAATAAACAAGGAAATAGGGAAATAAAAGGGCAGCAAAATGGTTTGCTGCTCTCATACCATCCACAACAATGTATTAGGGTACTTATGCTTATTACTTTCTCTTACTCGAGGCATAGAAAATTCTTTTTAGAGCCAGCCTCTTGTCTTGTAGCTCAGAGTTTCATGTATATTAATTTGCTAAATTAGAGTATGAATTTGGAAGCAACTTTAGACTGACAAATGCAGTACTGTGGATTTGAATGCCTCTAGGGTACAGAAACTACAATTTTCCATCATCAATAACTGTCTGATCACAATCTACTCCTCTTTAACATCCCCACTGATCATTCTACTACTGATCGCAACAAACCAGGTCGCCCCCCAAGTGCCCTTGAAACACGCTTCTGTCCTTTTAATAAGATCGAGGTCCTGGAGAAAATCCTACCTGCTCTCCACAAAGACTTACCTTCGCAAGATGACTTAGTAACCAACTGGGACAATACATTAAAAGCCGCGGCCTACATCTCTACTACCGACAGGATCAAGACCAAAGACAAACATAAACCATGGATCTCCTCTGAATTACAAGAATCTCTCCTTCACCTGCGCAGACTCGAGAGACGCTGGCGCTCCTCTCGCTCTCCTGACGCACTCTGCTTGTACAATTCATACCTACAAACTCACCGGAGAATGACAATTGAGAGAAAAAAAAAAATTCCACTCAGATGCACTAATGAGGTCCTTAAACAAGCCACATGACCTCTTCAATATAGTTAAATCCTTAACAGGTGACCCAACCACAACCCAAACACCTATGCCACACCCCCAAGACTATGCCATATACCTACAATCAAAAATGATACAGTCTAGTACGATTACCACAACATCATCACCTTCTACTCCACAGACCGTGGTCCAATTAGCATCGCTTGACAAATTTTCCCAGGTATCACACAAAGAGATCGAAGATACCATAGCAGCTATTAATTTAACTACTGCACCAAATGACCCCTGCCCAGCCAGGTGGATCAAAGAACTACGACATGAACTTAGCCCAACTATTAGCAAGATTGTCAATCACTCCTTCTCAACAGGATCCTTTTCCTCAGAACCTGAAATACTCATCCATCCGCCCGCTCCTGAAGAACAGTAAACTTGACCCAACAAAAGTTGAATCCTTCAGACCCATCTCCAGCATCCCTCTACTGGCAAAAATCATGGAAAAAGTAGTCCAGCGACAAATACAGCATCATGTTGACTCCGAATCCCCTTTGGACCCCTCACAACATGGCTTCAGAGAAGAACATGGCGTCGACACCCTTCTCACAACACTGTTCAATAGCCTAATCATAGGCATTGATAATATCCACCAAGGGTTCACTCTTATCTTTCTCGACATAGCTGCAGCATTCGATTCAGTAAACCACAATACTCTACTACAGCGCCTCCAAGACAAGGGAATCCAAGGACTAGCCCTGAAATGGTGTAAATCCTACTTATCTGATAGACAGCTGCAAGTCAGAACAGGAGAATCAACGTCTGATCTATTCCCCCTTAAACAAGGTGTCCCGCAGGGTTCCTCATTGTCCGCCTTAATGTTCAATATTTATATGCAGCCAATCTGCGATCTCATACGCACCTTCAACATACAATGTCTTGCCTATGCTGATGACATCCTGATGTTTGCCCCATTCAACATAAAACAACCAGATTTTACACCAATAGTTCACTGCTTTGAAGCTGTATCCAACTGGCTCCTCAATCAGAATTTACGGATAAACCATAACAAAACAGATGTTCTATTCATTACACGGAACCCAACATTCATACCACCTACCTCTCTCCAGGTAAACAATATTGAGTTGAAAGCACAACCCACAATTCGATACTTAGGAATTATATTAGATCAACAGCTTAATATGGCAGCCCACATTAAGAAAACAACGAATGCAATCTACCACAAGATACGATCATTACGTAATCTCCGACCTTTACTTAACTACTCCGACTTCCGTACCATATTCCAAGCCCTGGTATTACCACACTTGGATTTCGCCAATATCATTCTACACGGTCTCCCGCAATCCACCATAAATCCCCTCCGTCTAGCCATGAATGCAGCCGCGAGAATCCTCGTAGGTGCTCCACGATCAGAGCACATAACCCCAATATTGATGAGCTTACATTGGCTACCCCTACAAGCCAGAACTCTATACAAGACCCTGGTCATGACTTTTAAAGCATCAAAGTGCCCATCTCAATCACCTCTCAGCAATATGATTCATATCACCCCAAATAACAGATCCAGGAGATCTGTTACATTAAACTCCATCGACCTACCAAAAGTCATCACAAAATGTTCTAAATCAACAGCCTCTAGAGCTTTCTCTCTGTTTTCACCCAGAGCCTGGAATGCCCTTCCACCCGAAATCAGAGCTATCTCAAGTCTGATTAAGTTCAGAAAGGCACTGAAGCACTATTTGTTCCTAACATACTACCCCGAAGCTACTCCATCCGAAGCTACTCCATCTGAAAACAGCTCTCATGCAGATCTTTCATATTTGACCCCTGTAGAGAATGGATAATTACGATGATTATTACCTGCTCACTATTGGACATATTTATTCTCACTATATTTAGCATATTTACTCTTTAATTTAATTAACTTCTTATCCACGGCATTAATAATTAACCAAAATATCCATGTATATAGTTGCCATGTATATAGTTATTTATATATAATTACCATGTTTTACCAAGTTTATTTACCTTGTTCATTGTAAAAAACCAATGCTGTTTGTACCATTGTGTTTATATTTGTTCATATGTAAACCGCACTGATTTAAGAGCGCGGTATATAAGAAAAATAAATAAATAAATAAATAAATTTAAAATTATCCTGAATTTAAGATAAGCAAAAGAGTCCATTTGTTTCAGGATAAGCTGGTCCCGTTGTGATTTTGCCCCCTGTGGATGCATGGACTCCTGGTTTGAAATCTCCTGAGATAAAGCAGAACTGCAGCTCCATGCATGCAGTAGGGCCAGTTCTGTACTCCATCAATATTTCTGTGTAAATAACAAATCTATAGAGTCAGCAGGAAACACAGCGTAGGAAGACTGAATCCCCTTGTTTATCTGCATCAACCTCTCTTTGGCCTCTCTCTGTTTCTACTGTACTTCAATCCTCACTTCCTGTACCCTTCTTTTGTGTCGTTCAGTGCTCTCTTCAACTGTGCACTTTCCTGCTATTACCAAGTGTTGCTGTTTTTATTTCTATGGACATAATATCTAATTCACCAAAAAAAATAGACACCATGTTTAACAATTCTCATCAGTCATTCAAAATTATGTTCAGAACAAGATGATTTATTGATAGCAGATAACAAGTTTTCCAAACTGCAATATGTCCACATACATCAACACTGAAAAATTGATAGGCCGTGTCTCAGAGGAGCTGCAACTGGAACTGTCAATCACTCTGGAACATAAAACTCACTCCTCTGATTTTATATATATAGATAGATAGATAGATATATTTGTTTTTGTTTTATTTTGCACTTCATACCTTTCTCCAGGACCAAGCAGGAAGTCAGTCCTCACATATGGGTGACGTCGGTGCCGACAGAGCCCCCATGCGGAGCATTTCCCCAGCTTTTAAAGAAAGCCTTTGGGAATGCAGCACGCCTGCGTGGTCCCCTTCCCGCCCAAGGGTGCCATCTTGCTCAGTCTTTCTTTTTCCGCAGAGCCCGACAGACATGAGTTCGTGTCACCCAGGAAAAGTTGGGGTTTTTCTGCGATTTTTGCGTTATTTTCTCTGGTTCGATGCTGGTAACCCTTTCCACCTATCGAGTCTGGACTTATGATTTTCGGTTTTTGTCCTTCGTGACTAGCGTTCACGCTCTTTTTGTGTTTTCACTGGCAGCTTGGTCGTTTGACCTTGCAAGGGCCCTTTTTCCCCTGATGGCTGCCAGCGGGTTCAAAAAGTGTGATCGGTGCAAGAAACTTATGTCTCTCACCGACACACATGACTGCCGCCTCTGATGCCTCGGGCCTGACCATGACCCGCTGGCCTGTGGCCCGTGCGGCAAAATGTCATCGAAGGCGCTTCGGAGCCGTCAGCATCAACGTGAGAGAATATTCTCTGATACCGCGTCCGGCCGGGCCCGGACTTTGTCAGAGGCCTCGACATCTCAGGAGTCCGATCCCGAGCGCCGTTGAGGGTCCTCTGAAAGGGAGTCTCCCTCCCGGGAGCACCGCAGGAAGAAAAAGCTCGTAAGTGCGGCATCAGTGGAGGCTCCTGGTTCCTCGAGGGCCAGGTCGCTTAGCCCTGACAGCCGTCCCGGGCTCTAGGAGTTGGAGAGGCCTTCCAAGCTACCTCATGTGGAGCCGGAGTCCCCGAGTCACGTAAGTGCAGTTGTCCTCATGGACTTTCCTCCGGGGGAGCCGACGTCAGGCCCTGAGTCGGGGGCTGCTGAGTCTCCTGAGCTTGGACTCAGGTTGACGGCCTTGGAGAACAGCTTGGCTGCCTTCATGGAACAGCAGCGGGTGCTGATCGCCAGTCTGACCGGTGCATCTTCCCCGACCACTGAGACCTCGATGTCTAAGTCGACCCTGGAGACCGAGCCGATCCTCGAGTCAATGAAGTCTCGAGTCGATCCTCGGTCAAGGTCCCCCTCAACCTCCCATGCGGGGCCGAGGTCGTCGACACCGATACCCTCAGCGTCGGGGCGGATGGCACCGAGGCCCACACGGCCAGAGCCACTTGACTCCTCCTTGGAGGAGTGGGAGACAGAGGACGAGGAGTCCCCGGACACCTTCCGGACCCGGTGCGTCCCTTCGGACTCACTGGAGTCCGAGTCTCGGAGAAGGTCCCCCCCAGAGGATATCTGGTTCTTGGACTTCATGAGGGACATGGCCAAGGCCTTGGCCTTCCCTGCGGACGCCGAGGAGGAGCCTCGAGCCGAGGAGCTCAATGCCCCTCAGTAAGACTTTCCTCCGAAGGAAACCTTTACTGTATCGGTTCCTCTGATGCTGGAACGGCTGCTCTTCCATATGTGGGAGGCACCGACCTCGGCGCCGGTTCTTAGCAAACAGGTAAATTCCATTTATCGAGTCCGTAAGAGCCCTGGGTTCCAAAAGGCGCAGCTACCGCACCACTCCATGGTTGTGGAATCGGCCATGC
Source organism: Ichthyophis bannanicus (assembly GCA_033557465.1). Taxonomy (NCBI): domain Eukaryota; kingdom Metazoa; phylum Chordata; class Amphibia; order Gymnophiona; family Ichthyophiidae; genus Ichthyophis; species Ichthyophis bannanicus. The sequence goes on along the minus strand of CM066040.1, from coordinate 221,070,189 downwards.
ACCGTCTGAAGAGTCAGAAGATGCACTCCTTGGTGTCCCCTGGCCGGGAGGCACGGAACCTGGATGCCCTCGGTAGAAAGTGCTTCCAGGGCTCTATGCTGTCTTGCCGTGTCCAGACCTACCAGCTGTGCATGGGCATGTACTTAAGGGACCTGGCAAAGGAGATTGCCGGGTTCTCAGCTGGCCTCTCCGAGGAACCTTTGCAGAGGTTCAAGGCTTTGTCAGCAGGGATCCGAGAGTGCTCGAAGTTTATCTCTCGAGCAGCCTATGATGGCTTTGAGGCTTTGGCCTGGGTAGCCGCAGCCGGCATTGGTGTACGCCGTCAGGCCTGGTTAGTCTTCGGACCTGGAGCCATGGGTGCAGGACAAGTTGGTCGATGTCCCCTGCCGAGGTGAAAACCTTTTCGGTAAGCCCATGGCTGAAAAGGCTGCGGAAATCGAGACTGAGACTATCACCCGGACAAGGCTGTCCAGGAAAACTTCTGCTCCTTCTCAGAAAAAGAAAGGCTCGGGGAAAAAGCCCTTTTTCCCGTGGGAGGGTGCTGCCTACAAATCCTACCCTTACTATCAGGCCTCTCCAGCTCCCCAACAGGGCCAGCAGGCCAAGGGGCAGGGGCAGGGGCATGGGCCCCGTAGGAAGAAGACCCCCAAGCCGCTATCTCCGTCTCCTGCACAGCAGGGAGCGGGGTTTTGACTCCCACAGCATAGCCTCTTCTCCACAGCTGGCTCCACTCAGCACAGGAGGTCGGTTGACCCTGTACGCCTACAGGTGGCCAGCCATCACAGGGGATACCTGGGCCCTCAGCATAGTCCAACAAGGTTACATGCTCCACTTCAACCAGATACCCCCTTCCTACTTTCCAGGGGAGCCTCCAAGACTCCCTCTGCACAGATACCTCCTCCTGCATGAGTTGACAAGTCTTATAAAGGATCAGGCGGTGGAACTGGTGCCTCACCGCCTGAAAGGGCAAGGCTTCTTTTCCAGGTACTTCCTGGTACCAAAAAGGACAGGAGGCCTCCGGCCTATCCTAGACTTGTGAAACCTAAACAAGTTTCTGGAGAGGGAGAAGTTCAAGATGCTTATCCTTGGAATACTGCTGCCCTACCTCCAGCAGGGAGACTGGCTATGCTCCTTAAACCTAAAGGATGCTTATACGCACATCCTCATTCATCCAGACCACAGACAATATCTCAGATTTGTGGTGGGAGGAAACCATTTCCAGTACAGAGTACTTCCCTTCGGCCTAAATTCCGCCCCCAGGGTCTTCACCAAATTCCTGGCGGTGGTGGCGGCCTACCTCAGAAATCAGGGAATTTTTGTCTTCCCATACCTGGACAACTGGCTCATCAGAGGTAAGTCTCTCCAGGAGGCCAGACAAGCCACTCTTCGCACTGTCTCTCTTCTTCAGCATCTGGGCTTTGTCATAAACTACGCAAAGTCCACTTTGCTCCCCTCACAGAACCTAGAGTTTATCGGGGCGAGATTGGACATCCTGCAGGCAAGAGCTTACAGGCAAGGGCCCACAGGCTGATGGACTTGGCCAACCAGTTCCGAAGCAATTCTCAAGTCTCCGCCAGACACTTCCTGTGGCTCCTGGGCCACATGGCATCCACGGTACATGTGACTCCGAATGCCCATCTGCACATGCGGCCAGCTCAGTGGTGCCTCAGAGCTCAGTGGGTGCAAGCCACAGGCGACCTCCGAGACAGAGTAAAGGTGTCCAAACCACTCTTGGACTCCTTGCAGTTGTGGCTACATCTCCCAAACCATCTCAGGGGAGTACCCTTTCAGGCCCCAGCACACACCAGGTTGCTTATGACCGATGCTTCCTTAAGGGGCTGGGGTGCACATTGCCAGGGCACATGCACTCAAGGCCTCTGGTCTCCTCGGGAAGCCACACAGCAGATCAATCTTTTGATGCTGCAAACAATCCGCTTGGCTCTACAGACTTTTTCTCAGGCCCTCTCTCACCAGTCTGTCTTAGTTCAGACAGACAATCAGGTAGCAATGTTCTGTGTGAACAAGCAAGGGGGCACAGGGTCCAGACTCCTATGTCAGGAGGCGCAGGCCCTTTGCTCCTTTGCAGTCAAACAAGGCATGTTTCTCAAAGCAGTTTATCTACCTGGTCAGGAGAACTTTTTGGCAGACAAACTAAGCAGGATTCTCCTGCCTCACGAATGGCGGTTGAATCCACTGGTGGTTCAGCAGATCTTTCTACAATGGGGACTTCCATCCATCGATCTCTTTGCAAGTCCACTGAACCGTCAGCTGCCCAGGTTTTGCTCCAGACAGCCGCATCCCCTGAGAATGGCAGCAGATGCGTTTCTGATTTCTTGGTCTACGGGCATCCTGTATGCGTTTCCTCCCACGCCCCTGGTGGCCCGAACTCTGTTCAAGATTCTATGGGACAAGGCCTTGGTGATTCTGATAGCCCCCAGATGGCCAAGGCAACCGTGGTTTCCACTTCTTCTGCAGTTGGCAGTGGAAACTCCATTCCCTCTGGGGTTGCAACCCGATCTCTTGTCTCAGGATCAGGTTTCCCTTCTGCACCCCAATCTCAGATCCCTCAATCTAATGGCCTGGCTGCTGAAAGGATAATGCTAGCTCCCTTGCTTCTACCTAGGGAAGTTGAGGAGGAGGTCTTGGCCTCGAGGAGGCAATCCACCAGAAAGTCCTATGCCCTCAAGTGGCACAGGTTCTCAGTGTGGTGTGCTCAGCACAATGAAGATCCTTTCTCCTGCCTGGTGCCAGTAGTGCTACAATACCTGCTTCACCTGTCAGACCTAGACCTTAAGTCCAACTCTGTTTGGATCCACCTCAGTGCTCTTTTGGCACACCACTCACCGGTGGAGGGACAGGTGCTGTCGGCTCACCCCTTGGTGTCCCGCTTCCTCAGAGGCCTGCTTTTGCTCAAGCCTTCGATTCGTCCCCCTGCCACTGAGTGGGACTTGAACGTGGTCTTGCAACAACTTAGTCGCCCACCGTTTGAGCCAATGGCTACTTGCCATTTACACTTCCTTTCTTTGAAGGCGCTCTTCCTGGTAGCTCTTACCTCACCAGACGTGTGAGTGAACTACAAGCTCTAGTTTCTGATAGACCGTACACAAGGTTCTACGGGAACAGGGTGGTCCTTCGGACTCATCCAAAGTTCCTTCCAAAAGTTGTCTCCTCTTTCCACCTCACTCAGGAGGTGGTTCTTCCGACATTCTTTCCCAGGCCGCATACCAGCCGGGCTGAGACAGTCTTGCATACTCTGGACTGTAACTGCATACGTTGTCCTTTTACATAGAACGTATGAAGGGGCATCGAAGGGCTACTCAGCTCTTCGTCTCTTTTGACCCTAATAAATTGGGGTTACCTGTCTCCAAGCGTACGTTGTCCACTTGGGTAGTAGATTGTATCGCCTGGGCGTACAGGGCAGCCGGCCTCTCCTTGCAGGGTCGAGTCACGGCCCACCGTGTCAGGTCAAAGGCCGCGTCAGTAGCTCATCTCCACTCTGTTCTGTTGGCAGACATCTGCCGGGCCGCTACTTGGTCTTCAAGCCAGACTTTGTGGCCCACTACTGCCTTGAAAGAGAGTCACGACGGGATAGTGCTTTCGGACAGGCGGTACTCTGTAATCCCTTTGAGATTTAGGCACCTCCTACCCTCCAGCCCTCAGAGAATATTCTTATCACGGATGCTGAGGCTCTGCAGAGGGAGCCATTTTTTCAGCTTTGGGTTCCCGGTAGCCTAGAGCTGGGGAGTCGCATATGTGAGGACTGACTTCCTGCTTGGTCCTGGAGAAAGAGTAGTTACTCACCTGTAACAGATGTTTTCCAGGAGCAGCAGGAATCAGTCCTCATGACCCTCCCTCCTCCCCTGGAGTTGCAGTCATATACTTTATTTTGTATTTTGCTGTCTTTTAGCTATGTCATCAGACTGAGCAAGATGGCACTCTTGGGCGGGAAGGGGACTGCGCAGGCGCGCTGCATTCCCAAAGGCTTTCTTTGAAAGCTGGGGAAATGCTCCGCACGGGGGCTCTGTCGGCACCGACATCACCCATATGTGAGGACTGATTCCTGCTGCTCCTGGAGAACACCTGTTACAGGTGAGTAACTACTCTAACCGTGACAAACCAGGACTACATCTTGCATTTATAGATAAGGCTTTCGCATGGTAATTGGTTTGTGTAATCTGGATTATTATGTACATAGAAATCCTATGTGGGAGGGGCCAGTGTAGATGTTGTAGAAGGTCGTCCCCGTCCCCCCTCTCCTGAGTATTAGCACATATTACTCTGTCTAGGACTCTTACAGCCAGGTAACTATGCAACTGGTGAATGTATGTTTAGCTCAAATTAAATCTGCAATACTTTCTGACCGATTTATTCATCATTTGGATGTGTTGTATCTTACAGAAACTTAACAAATGGAGGAACACACTTTCAGTTGTACCTACCTTTGCCACTTACCGCCCGTCCTCTCAGGCCGTTGTATAGTAATGTTCACTCCAATGGCTCGCTTTCTAGAGATCAGCTAGATGTTACCACAGCTACAGTATGTCACTGCAGGACTTCCATCAAATGGTGCAAGGCCCCACTTATCTAAGCTAGCCACACATTAGATTCACAGCTAGAGTTACTAACATAAGCTACTGCTGTAGTATGCACTAACGCTATAAGGGGGTAATTTTATATCAAGTTGCGTAAAGTTACTTGCCATCATCACACATAAGTCAGGTATTTTCAATGACTTACACCTGTGGACAGGCATACGTGTGCTTTAGCTGCTCACTATTCTAGAAGCATACTCGTAAGCCCGATGGAGTGTACTCTCTTGTCTCTTTAAGACAGGCGTGATTTGTGTGCATTGGCACGCACGTTAACCTAGGTGACCTTTATAAAAAATTACCCCCTAAATGTGCATTTTTATTAACTAGTGTCATGAGGTAGACAGCACTGAGCCTGAAATAATAAAGGGAAATGAAAAAGAAGAGCTTACCTCACAGCCGCATGTGCAGTTGATACATTCAGGTTGCAGGGAAGCAAAGAATGGAGAAACAAACTTTCCTCATGGCATTAGTGACGCAGTAGAAATTCAGAGTTCCAATCAGGCTCACCTGAGGGAAGAGTCACGTTCTATGTCTAACAAGCAGGGAAATAAAACCAGGTGGGAAATCCCACAAGGGAAGATGAGGGAGATCAGCAGGAGGAGAGAGAAGGAGACAAGGACTCAGGAGCAAACACAGAGAGACACGCTGTCTTGGAGAAACGGCTGAATGGAAGCAGGCTGCTGAACCCGAGAGGGCTGGGAAGAACAGTGCAAAAGACTTCCAAGCCAGAGGGGTCCTCGTGCAGAGGAAAACAACCAAGCAGGCAGAGAGAAAAAGTCACTCCCAGGAAGGCTCACTGAAACCAAGAAGTGATTTCAGCTCAGCTAAGCCCAGTGTCTGGTGCTCACGGAGAAAGGCAGTTTGCACCCCGGAGAAAAAGCCTTGGCTAGAGGAGGAAGGGCTGGAAACAATCTTCACCCAGAAGAAAGATAAGTACCCTGTCTTTTATGAAGGGAAAGAAGTGGGTTCTCTTAGAAAAAGCCAAGCCTACAGGGTGCTAGAAAACCCCTATTGGAATAGGTGGTGGGAAGAAACCCCAAGCACAGCTCCCTGTATATCTGACTGTACAAAGCAGTCTCCTCTCCCAGAAGCTGAGGTCTCCCGAGGGCAAGGTTCTGAAAGCAGTGATACAGAAACATGGTGCCCGTATACAGGACCAGGTCCTGAGGTTATGCAGTGGGAACGTTCAAACCCAGAGGTCATTCCAGAACCGATGGAGTGTGCTTTATGCATTTCAGATGAGATAGAATCTCTTTGTTAAAAAGAAGCAAGAAGAAGCATAAGTATTGTTTGGAAGAAACTTTTATTTTACCTGTGAAGCAACAGTTTATTTTGTGTTATCCTCGTTTGATGTATTCAAGGCAATCCTCAAGGGAAGGGGAATAAAGCCCAGCTTTAATTTACACTTTGGACAGGACTACAGAGTTTTCCTTTTACAACCCAGGCTATACCCTATGTCTAGGCGGGCGCCTAAGGTGGGTATAGTCTCACACTAGGTGCCATTGCATAAAATGGAACCTGTGGTAAAAAATGCACATTAATGGCATTAGGACATGCTAATGTGGTATGCTTATTAGTAACTAGCTATAAGTCTCTTTCCTGGGACATCTGGCCTTAATGTAGTGACGTGCTCAGACCACCATTTAATCAACTTTTTTATAAGCAGGATCAGCAAATTGCTCTTGTGCTATAGGTTCAGTGATAAGAAGAACCTTACCATCCCTTTTTGCAGGAACTGAGGGATCAATACTATCACTACTATAGAAGATCAGGTAACTCACTCAGTATTTATTGGAATAAAGGATTATCATTGATTTTTTTTTATAAACTAGCCCCAGAGAAAGAGAGGCTAATTTATCAAATCCAAATCTGCTTCCTGGAAGCTACATGCAAAGACCAGAATGTAAGAGGGGAAATGGAAAACATTTTCCTTCAGTATGCACAAGGTGGTATACTCAGATAAAGACTTATCTTTAATGGAGGACAACACATAACTTCATAACACCAAAGGTTTTACAGTTAATAATCGCCCCCATGCGCTATTCAAGCTAGTGCAGAATTGGCACTCTAGAACAACTGTTCAACCTCACAAATCCTCATCTTTACCAAGCTGCGAAAAGTATTCTTACTATTTTAGAGAAAACCTTTGCTTAATACATAAGGATTTAGATTTAGACCCTTTCCCCACTGGGTCAGAGGTTGTATCATAGGAACCAATGGGTTCCATGCAGTCCATTACTTCATTCAGTATTAAAATAGTGAAGGAGGTTTTGGGAAGAGCCAAACCAACTGTGCATTAGATCTTTGACCCTCATGATTGATTTAAACAGTTCAGTGCCTGTTTTCTGCAATCACTCTGAGCTGTAATTAACAGTTCTCTGTCAGAAGATATGTTTCCTGATGTGTTAAAACATACAATCATTCACTCACTATTGAAGAAATTGCAGTTAGATCAGAACAAGGTTCAGAATTATCATCCAATTGCCATCTACCATTCTTGGGAAAGTGATAGAACAGGGCATTGCATTACAATGATCTTGGATTCTACTGTAGATGACTGCAGTTTTTCCCCCAACAAGGTGGATTTTGAAATAGTCATAGCACAGAGATATCACTGGTCTCTCTCTCTCTAATGGAAAATCTCAGAAAGGATTTAGATAGTGGCTATAACACATTTATTATTCGCCTGGACTTTTCGGTGGCCTTTGATATCATTGACCATGGCAACTTGTTAGAACATCTGCAGGGCACTGGTATCAAGGTAATCTGCTGAATTGGTTCAGATCCTTCCAAAATAATTGAATTGTAAGATCCACGTAAGAGATTTGGTATTCATATCCTGGGATCTGTCTTGTCTATTTATAACCACTAAACTTATATGAAAGTGAAAGAAAACCAAAAAAAAAGGTGATACCTTTTATTTCACTTGGTTTGCAGCTTGTCGTGCTGTGAGGACTTGTGTGCATCACTGATGCTGAGATCTAAACTATCGGTAGTTTAACTACTGGCAGGGTCTCCCAAGATGGACAGGTCTCAGCTGAGGTGCCAGACCAAGACAAACCACCCATCTGGGCAGCAGCAGAATAGGATAGTGTTGACGGCGGAGGATCACATTTCTGTGACAACGGCAACAACACCAAACTTAAACTGCGTGGAAGAAAGGCCCGGCAATCTACTTCTATATCTTGCCATGAAAACCCAATGGATAATTACGACAAAACAAATTGTGCTATAGTGCTGGAAGATGAGACCCCAGGTCGGAAGGCACTCAACTAGCTACTGGGGAAGAGCTGAAGACTTTTCAGAGTAAAGCCAGCATTTATGATGTGGTTGGATCAAAGCCCTCGGGATGTCTGACTGCTGATGTAGCTGCGCATGAAATGAGAGTCAGAAGCTGTAAAGATGTCTTTACACATTGGAACATGGAACATACGAAGCATGAACCAAGGGAAGTTGGAGGTGGTCAAGAATGAAATGGAACATGTACAACTTGATCTGTTGGGTGTCAGCGAACTGAAATGGACTGGCATCGGGCACTTTGCATCAGATGATCACATGGTCTACTATGCTGGAAATGAAAAACAAAGAAGAAATGGTGTTGCATTTATAATAAAGAAGAAACTTGCAAGAACTGTAATGAAATACAATGCAGTCAGCGAACGCTTAATCTCTATTCGTCTACGAGGAATGCCTATCAGCACAACTATAATTCAAGTATATGCCCCAACAACAGCTGCAGAGAATGAAATTGAAGAGTTCTATGAACAAGTACAAGCTGAAATTGACAGAACATGCAAACAGGATATCCTGATAGTCATGGGTGACTGGAACGCAAAAGCTGGCAACAAAGAAGAAGGCAAAGTAGTTGGAAAATATGGACTTGGCAACAAAAATGAAGCTGGAGAAAGACTGATAGAATTCTGCAAGACCAAAGATCTATTCATCTCAAACACCTTCTTCCAGCAACACAAGTGGTGACTGAACACATAGACTTCACCCAATGGATTGTATACAAATCAAATTGACTACATCTGTGGAAGTCAACGATAGAAAAGCTCTATAACATCAACAAAGACAAAACCTGGAGCTGACTGTGGTACAGATCATCAACTACTAGTATGCAAACTCCAGCTAAAGTCGAAAAAGAGAAAAACATTCATGAATGCAGCAAAATATGACCTTGAGAATATACCACTGGAATTTAAAGATTGCCTGCAAAATCGATTTTGCTGCATTAGATACAAATGACAGAGCTCCAGAAGAGTTATGGAATGACATCAAGAAGGTTGTGTTGGAAGAAAGCGAGAAGTCTCTACAAAAGGTGAAAAAGAAAAAACGGCCAAAATGGATGACGGAAGAAACTCTGAAAATTGCCCAGAAACGCAGAGAAGCTAAAGCCAGAGGATAAAGAAAGACAATCACAGAACTCAACAGAGATTTCCAACGTGCAGCTAGACAGGACAAGGAAAAGTACTACAATGACGCATGCAAGGAAATAGAAGCAGAAACTATTAGAGGAAGAACAAGATCGGCTTTCCTAAAGCTATGAGAGTTAAAGAAAAAGTTCCAGCCTCAAAGTGAAATGTTACAAGATGCTCAAGGTTCTATGTTGAAAGATGCTGAGAAGATCAAGAAAAGGTGGAAGGAATATACAGAGTTTTTTTATGATAAAGATCAAGTGGACCAACAGCCGTTTCAACCTGTTCCTTATGATCGGGAACCATTGGTGATGAAAAAAGAAGTTTAACAGCATTGAAAACCTTATCAAAGAACAAAGCACCAGGCATTGATAGCATTCCCATAGAAGTATTACAGCAATCTGATGCAGCTGTTACCATACTCACAAGGCTCTGCCAAGAAATATGGAAGATAACATCATGGCCAACTGACTGGAAAAGATCTGTGTTTATACCAATACTAAAGAAAGGTGATCCAACTGAATGTGGAAATTATCGCACAATCGCTCTGATCCCACATGCCAGCAAGATTCTACTGAAGATTATTCAAAAGAGACTACAACCATACCTGGAACAAGAACTACCTGAAGTGCAAGCAGGGTTCAGGAAAGGGTGAGGAACGAGAGACATCATTGCGGATGTGAGATGGATCCTTGAAAAGACTAAAGAATACCAAAAGGATATCTATTTGTGCTTTATCGACTATAGCAAGGCTTTTGACTGTGTAAACCATGAGAAAATCTGCGTCACATTAAGAAGCATGGGTATAGCAGAATACCTGATGGTACTCTTGCACAATCTGTACATTAATCAAGAAGCAACAGTTCGAACGGAACAAGGAGAAACAGAATGGTTTAAAATAAGCAAAGGTGTAAGACAAGGCTGCATACTTTCCCCCTACCTGTTTAATTTATATGCAGAACAAATCATCAGAGAAGCAGGATTGTATGAAGACAACAGAGGTGTGAAGATTGGTGGAAGACTCATCAACAACCTTCGCTATGCTGATGATACCACATTACTGGCTGAAAGTGAAGATGATCTGAAACATTTGCTTCTCACAATCAAAGAACATAGTCTCAAAATGGGCCTGCACCTTAATGTAAAGAAGACAAAGATCATGACAACTGGCATAATCAACAGGTTCATCGTTGAAGGAGAAGAAATTGAAATCGTGAACCTACTTGGATCGACTATCAATAAAGAAGCAACAAGCAGTCAAGAAATCAGACGACGCATTGCTCTTGGCAGAATGGCTATGAAAGACCTAGATAAGATTCTCAAGAACAGAGATATCTCTCTCGATACAAAGATTTGACTTTTTCAAGCCATGGTATTTTCAATAACATCATATGGATGTGAAAGCTGGACAGTGAAAAAGATAGACAGGAAGAAAATTGATGCCTTTGAGTTATGGTGCTGGCGGCGAATACTGTGTATACCATGGACTGACCAAAGAACAAACCAATCAGTACTAGAGGAGATCAAACATAAGCTTTCTTTAGAAGCTCAGATGACAAGACTTCGACTTTCATACTTTGGACACATCATACGAAGAGAGAGATCATTAGAGAAAGACATCATGCTTGGCAAGATAGAAGGTCAATGCAAAAGAAGAAGGCCAGCAATGAGATGGATCGATACAATAACAACAGCTACGGGTACCAGTCTGTCAACAATGAGCCGCCTGACTGAAGGCCGAACACAATTTAGGATAGCTATCCAGAGGGTCACCATGAGTCGACTCCAACTCAACGGCACTTAACAACAGCAACAAACTTTTATTGTACTAACTTAAAACATTTGTTGATTAGCTTTCAAAGGTTAAAATCTTCTTCTTCAGGTCAAACTCAAGGGTGAAGGGAAGGAATATTTATTTATTTTTTTAACTGTATTTATATCCCGCTTTTCACTGGGTCAAAGCGGTTTAACAACAAGGGGGGGGGGGCAGTAATCAAGTCTTAGGGTGGAGGGGCTTTCACCGGGGAGGCCAACATTAATGATCTGAACAGACAGTAAGGACTTGGACAATGGACATAGGTCTTTTAGTAGGTAGACCTGTGGGTGTATTAGAAGGTCTGGAGGAGTAGTCAGTGATGGATGTTTGTTTCTGGTCTGAGGTATTCCTGGAACATGATGGTTTTTTAATTGTTTCCTGAATGTTGAAGGATCTCCGTTGTTTCTGATTTGACTTGGTAGGTAGTTCCAGAGGGATGGTGCATATAGTTTGAAGGCTCTGTTGCAGGTCCGTTGATTGTATTTAGTTCGTTCGTGGGGGATGGTGAGGGTGTTGCTGGTGGTTTGTCTGGTTGTTCTGTGGGGGTGGGTTGGGGCAGTAGAGTGTGGAGCTGGGAAGTCTGCGTTTGATAGAGGGCTTTGTGGATAAGTAGAGCAGATTTGTATTTGATTCTTGCTTCGAAAGGGAGTATGTGCAGTTCGCTCAGGACTGGGTGATGTGATCTTGTTTTTTTGCTTTCTGGATAATTCTTGCTGTGGTATTTAAGGCAGTTCGTAGTGGGTTGGTGTGGGTGGCAGGTAGTCCGTGATAGATTATATTGCAGTAGTCCAGGTGAGGGAGCGTCATAGCTTGCATGACTGTCCTGAAGTCCTGTGGATCAATGAGAGGCCTGAGGCGTTGTACTGTTTTTGCCTTGTGGAATATTATTCCAGTAGTCTTTTTGATTTGTTGTTTGAGTGTGAGCGCTTGGTCTATGATGATTCCCAAGTATTTTATGTGTGGTTGAATTTGTATTTGTGTGGTTCCTAAGTTAAGGTGTGGTGGTGGTGTGAAGTTTGGGTCCTTGGTTACTATGAGGGCTTCTGTTTTTTTATGTTGATGGATAGGTTGTTCTTTTGTAGCCAACTGGAGACTTCTATGAAGCAGTCTGATAGGTGATTGTTGGGTTGGTGGTTGTGATCGGTCCATAGAGCATTATGTCGTCTGCGTAGATGTGGTAGTTGATGTTATGTGCACGTATGATCGAGCAGAGTGGTTGCAGGTAGATGTTGAAGAGCATGGCGGATAGTGTGGATCCTTGGGGTACTCCTTGGTGTTGTTGAAAGGGGGGGGGGAGGTTGCTATGCTTTTGCGGATCAGTTGTCTATTGGTCAGGTAGGAGTGGAACCATTGAAGTATGACGTTTTTGATGCCAATTTCTTGGAGTCTGTGTAGGAGGATGTTGTGGGAGATGGTGTCAAAGGCTGCAGATATGTCCAGGAAGAGCATAGCATATCCAGAGTGCTTGGTCTGTGTGCCCTTGATGAGGGTGTTCATTAGTGATGTCATGAGGGTCTCAGCTCCATGGAATGGACGGAAACCATGTTGTTGCGGGTCCAGTATGTTGTTGGTATCTAGGTGGTCTTGAAGTTGTTGTTAAACTATCTTCTCAATGATTTTGGCGGTGAATGGAAGACTTGCTATAGGCCTGAAGGAAGCGGGGTCAAGGGGGTCCAAGTTGTGTTTTTTTTAGAGTTGGGCGGATGATGGAGGTTTTGAGGATGTCTGGCATGTGTCCTTGCCTGAGGGATTCATTAACAATGTGGGTTAGGGATGTGCTTATGTCCTCTTTGGATTTCTTTATCCATTCTGCAGGGCAGGGATCTAGTGGAGAGGTTGTAGTGTTTAGGCAGGAGATGGTGGATTCTATTTTTTCTTTGGTGACTGTTTCGAATGTGCTCCTATCTGTGTCTATGGTAGTAGGGTGGGTTGTTGTCTCTGCATTTAGTTGTGGGTTGTGTGGTTGTTGAAGCTGTTTGTATTGGCATGCTAGTAGTTCTGGAGGGATGTTCAGTAGCTGGTTGGAGTGGTTGGGTGCTTTTGTTAGCTTCTTGACAAGCTCGAAGAGCTCACGTGGTTTGTTTATTGAGGTGTTTATGATCTTCGAGTGGTAGGTCCTTTTTGCTTTATCAGTCTCTGTGTGGTAAGCGTCTAATTCACTCATGTATTTTGCTTTATCATCCTCTTTTTTGGTCTTTCTCCATTTTCTCTCCGCTCTTCTGAGTTGAGTCTTTAGTCTCCGTAGGTTGGGGGTGAACCATCGGGCTCTTGTTGAGATTGATCTGGTTTTGGTGCTGTTTGCCGTTGCACGAGATGCAGAGGAGATTGTGGTATTCCAGTTGTAGATTAGGTCATCGATATTGGTGGAGCTTGTTTGGAGTTTAGGTAGTATTTGTGCCAGGAAATCCTCTTTGATGAATGGTTTAAATCTTCTTGTATGTTGTTTGTTCTCTTGATGAGGATAAAGCAGAATTGCTTAATAAATAGTTTTGTTCTGTGTTCACAGATGAAGAGCCAGGAGCAGGACCTCAGAAAACATCCACAAATAGGAACAGTAGTGAAGGGGATCTTGAATGATTTTCAAAAGATTGTGTTCGTGAGGAACTAGCTAAACTAAAAGTAGACAAAGAGATGGGGCCAGATGGGATACATCCAAGAATATTGAAGGAACTTGGGGACGTTTTAGTAGCTCCACTTTCTGACCTTTTCAATGCTTCTTTAGAATTGGTAATGGTCCCAGAGGACCGGAGAAAGCACAGTGATCTCTTTACACAAAAGCAGAAGTAAGGCTGAGGTTGAAAACTACAGGTCAATTAGGCTGACCTCTTTGCTGAGCAAATTAATAGCAACGCTGCTAAAACAGGATAGTGAGGTTTCTAAGTCCAGTGGATTGCAGGATCTGAGGCAGCATGGGTTTACTAGAGGCACGTCTTGTCAGACAAATCTAATTGATTTCTTTGACTGGGCAAACAGTTGGACCGAGGGAGAGCCCTAGATGTGGTGTACTTAGATTTCAGTAAAGCCTTTGACACCATTCCACACAGGCGACTTATAAAGAAATTGTGCACCCTAGTGATGGACCCTAACCTGACTGACTGGGTTAGAAATTGGTTGAGTGGAAGGTGACAAGATACAGGTAAATGAAGCTCACTCTGAGAAGGATGTTACCAGTGGTGTGCCTTGGTCTGATTCTTTTTAACATTTTTGTTAGTGTTATTGTGGAAGGGCTATCAGGTAAGGTTTGCCTCTCTGTGGATGATACCAAACTCTGCAATAGAGTAGACACCCAGGTAGGAGTAGATAACATGGGGAAAGATTTAGCTAAGCCTGAAGAATATTCAAGAATTTGGCAGCTGAGATTTAATGCTAAAAGGGAGGGAGGAGTGGCTCAGTGGTTGGGACAGGTTACCTCAGGCCAGAAGGCTGGGGGTTCAATTCCCACATGGGGACAAGCAACCTCAGGCCAGAGGGACTGAGGTCTCTAGTCCCATGGCCACTCCTTGTGGCCTTGGGCAAGCCACTTAACCCTCCATTGCCTCAGGTACACTTAGATTGTGAGCCCTTCAGGGACAAGGGGATAAAAAGTACCTGTTAGAATACATGTGAACTGCACTGATTCTGAAGAGCACAGTATAAAAAATAAATAAATAAAAAATGCAGGGTCATATATTTTGCCTGCAAAAATCAATGAGAGCAGTACAGTATAGGGGATGAAGTACTCCTGTCCACAAAAGAGGAATGGTACCTGGGCATGATTGTTTCTGATGAACTTAAAGTGGCTAAACAGGTAGAAAAGGCGATAGCGAAAGCCAGAAGGATGCTTAGGTGCATAGGGAGAGGAAAGGTCAGCAGGAAAAAGGAGGTGATAGTGCCTCTATATAAGTCTTTGGTGAGACCTCATTTGGAATACTATGTGCAATTCTAGAGACCACACCTTCAAAAGGATATAAACAGGATGGCATCGGTGCAGAGGGTGGCTATCAAAATGGTCACTGTTTTTTGTTATAAGCCATATGAGGAGAGACTTAAAGATCTTAATATGCATACTTTGGAGGGAAGACAGAAGAGAGGAGATATGATAGAAATGTTTAAATACCTCCATGGCATAAATGCACAGGAGGAGATCCTCTTTCAATTGAAAGAAAGCTCTGATATGAAGGGACATACGATAAAGGTGAAAGGGGATAAACTCAGGAGTAACATGCGGAAATATTTCTTTATGGAAAAAGTGGTGGATGCATGAAATAGTCTTCCAGTGGAGGTAATAAGGAAAAGGGCAGTATCTGAATTGAAGAAAGCATGGGACAAACACAGAAGATCTCTAAAGGAAAAAATGAACTATAGTAGTTGATATGGAAGGGCAGACAAGATAGGCCATATGGTCTTTTTCTGTCGTTATGTTTCTATGCTTTGACTCCATGTGAGTTTATAAAATTAGTCTCCTTAGGGGTATATAAACCTGCATAGTTGAGTTTCTCCTCACAGTTACTGATGGATGGATCAGCACCAGAAGTATGGATTCAGGAAGTAATGTTTGATAGTGACCTTTTTATGCAGTAACAGATTTCTTCTGTGAAAAAAGTATCTTTTTACAATAGCACATCATCAGGAATCTCAGACCATACTTTACTGGAAATAGACAATGTACTCATCAATATAGTGAATTGCAGTAGTCCAGACTTGTATGTCAACCTACACAAAAGACAACTAGACCAGCTTCAACTCATTCAAAAGACAGCAGCTTGTGTTCTGACAGCCATATTATAGCAATTTTACTAAAACTACATTGATTAATTTAAGAGCTTGGCTACAGTGTTCAGAGTTCTATTATTGAAGACCTCCTATATTTAAAAGTTCACTTAGAATACTCTATGCCTACTAGAACTGTTCATTCCATGCAAGATATTCATTTGAATGCACCTATAATTAAAAAGTGAAACAAACTGATATCAGAAAAAGGCCTTTTCATGTATAGGCCCAGATTTGTGGACTACTATTCCTGAAGAATTGCAAATGTTAGATTTGAGCTTCCATAAACAGTGCAAAATGTGCTTTTTTTAAAACAAGCTTTCAATTGAGGTCTATGTTATTTATATATTTAGAGCCCGATTCAGACATGGATGTCCTGGACCTCTGTGTGCCTGGTCGGAACCGGATGCACAGAGTTAGATGGGATTTTGATCCCACAGGACACGTCTAGCCCCACAGGATTAGAATCGCGTCCAGGCCTGTATGTGCAGGATGGGACCCTGATTCAGGTCAGCCTGCACGTACAGGCCTTGCCCGGATAGCACAGTCAGGCTTTTGAATGGAGCCATGGTGCCAAGGCATCTGGTTGCCATGACACTGTGGCTCCATTCAAAAGCCATGATCCCCGGCCGCTGGACTGCAAACTGCATTCCCTGCAGCTCGACTCCCAATCTGGCCTCCCAAGGGCAGGGTCGTGCTGCGGGGAATCTCCTCAGCCTCCTCCCACTGCTTTCCAGCCCGGGGCCTGCCATCCTCCGCTGACTCAAGGAACTTATTCCACCTCAGAGGTGGGATAAGTTCCCCGTTCAAGCCGCCAGCCCAGATGTACAGGGTCAACATTGGAATCGGCCCTATACATCTAGGGCTGACAACTTCCACTGCCTGGCCTAACGCCGCCCCCATCCACCCTTTTTCCTGCCCCCGTCTAACTTCCCCATACAACGAATGGGGAAGTTAGTCAGGATCAGAAGGGGGCCCGAATAGTGGGGATAGACGTCCCAACAGGTCATCCATCCCCGCTTATTCGTGCCTTGGAATGACCCCATTATTGTTTATTATTTGGGGCAACTATTTTTCTCTCCCATCTACCATGGCCTCTCCTCTCAGTTGGCCTACCCCTACCTAAGGTACATCTCCCCCTGCACCATAAGAATTGCCTCCACCTTGCTCCATTGCTTCTGTGCCTTCTTCCTTTTGTTCTTTCACCCTCTGGCTCGCCTCCAGTGGCTTCTATTCCTGTTCACTGGGGATGGCGGCTGCCAGCTCCAGCCTGGCGAGTACCCTTCCGCTGTGTGCACTGGCTTGCTAATCTTCTCCACCGCCTGATCATCATCCCCCCATCTCCTCTCTTCTGCCCTCCCCCAAGTCTTCCCCTCTCAATCCCCTCTGTCTTTTGCCTTCTTGAACTGTCAATCCCTTCATTCCAAAATGATCCTGATTCAGGACCCTTTTTCACAGCTCTCCCTGCACGCTATCCTTCTTACTGAGACCTGACTGAGGGTGAATGAGGAACCACGTCTCAATTGTTGTCTCCCCCCTGAGTGCATGGCCTTTTCCACCCCTTGTATGGGCTGTGGTGGTGGTGGGCTGTCTGTCCTTTGGGCTTTGCTTCCAACATCTGAGGTCTCTTCCTCCTCTCTTCATTACCCTGAATCTCTTCTATTGCGCTAGGATATTTTCCCTCCCCTCCACTTTCTCCTTCTCTACATCCCTCTCTTCCTCCCCACATGTGGGATTCTCTTCTCTTGACCTTATCTGAAGTCTCTCTCCACTTTTCCCGCCTTCTCATACTAAGGGGACTTCAATATCCATTTTGATTCCCCCAGGCCCCATGACAAGGCCTTACTTGCTATGTTTCAGGATCTCTCTCTTACCCAACATGTTCCCTTCCCCACTCATACTGCCGGTTACACCCTTAACCTTATCCTTTCCTCCCCAGATTTTGATAATAGCCCGCTCTCTTTTCTTTCTTCTTTGGTTCTTCCATGGTCAGATCACCGGTGTATCTTTTTTAATTTCCTGGCCTATCTCACTGACCCCTCTTTTCCTTCAGCTACATTCTCTGTCGCTACACCCTCCACCCCGCTGTCTCATGCTCTCTCCTCCTAGTCCATTGAACCCTTTCCTTCTTTGGACCTCATCTTCTCTGGTGACCTCCCCTCCCTCCCAATAGACACTCGGATTGCACCCCTTCATCATCGTTGTGTCTTTTCCAAGCCTGTCAAGCCCTGGTACTACCCCTGCCTGCACCTTCTTCAGTCCTGTCTTTGGAGGGCCAAATGACGATGGCTCAAACAACCTACCCCTGAGTCCCATCGGCACTTTCAGGACCTCCACCATCATTAACGATGCTAAGCATTCCTTCCATGACAACCTTATTTCTTTTGCATCCAATTCATCCCACCAGCTTTTCTCTATTCTCTCCTCTCTTTCAAGCACTAGGACCTCACACATCGATAACTTCTCTGCTCAACCCCTCTACCATTGTCCACCACTTTCAGAACAATATTCAAACCCTTCATTCTTCCTCTGCTACCTGCCCCCCTCCGCCTTTGTCCTTACCTCCCTCTTCTCCCCTCCCTTCCCTGCCAGCACTCCCTCCCCCCCCCCCCCCGATCTTCCTCATACCTGGTCTTCCTTTGATGTTATTTCTTCTGCTGAGCTCCTTGGGGTCCTTTTGTCTGCTCAGAAGACCACATGCCCCTCCGACCCTATCCCTTCAACATGGCTCCATGAACCCTCATTGGTGCTTCTCCCTCTTATTCTGTTCATGATCAATAACATCCTTTCCTCTGCCATTTTCTCTTCTGCCTGGAAACATGCCTTGGTCAAACCCCTTTGAAGAATCCATCCCTGATCCCTCTATTCCGGCTTATTATTGTCCTGTGTCTACATTTCCCTTCCTGTCTAAACTATTTGAGAAACTGGTTTTTACTCAGCTCACTTTTTACCTGGACTCCACCCACACTCTCCACCCTCGTCTGGTCTGGGTTTCACAAGGGTCACAGCACAGAGACTATTCTTCTATCTCTTGTGAATGAAATCATTGGGCTCACGACCATGGTGACCTCTCTCTAGCTGTTTCCCTGGACCTCTTTACGGCCTTTGACCTTGTTGATCACACTACCCTTCTTGCTCATCTGAATGACCTGGGGATCCATGGTACTGTTCACTGTTGGTTTCATTCATTTCTCTGTCACCGGTCTTTCTCTGTTCACAATGGATCTTCATCTTCCCTGTCCTCCCCCTTTTACTTGCGGTGTCCCCCAGGGCTCAGTTCTGGCCCCTCTCCTCTTCAACGTTTTCCTTATCTCACTCACTCTGCTCATTCAACAGCACAAGATCTCTGCCTCCTACTCTGCTGATGATATTCTTCTTCTCTACCAATGATCCCTCTGCTCCAAATCTTCTCCCCCTTAATACCTGCCTTTCAAATATAGCTGTCTGGGTTTCTGATAACTTTCTGCACTTGAATCCAAGACTACTGCCATCTGGTTCTCCTTTTCAGTTCCTCCCCCTCTTCTAGCCCCCCTTCCCCCTCAGGTGTAGTCCCCCTGGTTGACACCCTCCACTATCTTGGAGTGATTCTTGATTCTAATCTTACCTTCCATGCTCAGTCACCCATCAGGCATTCTTTTCTCTCCATCGCATCCATGAAGTCTGCCCTTTCTTATCTTCCTCCTCTCCGACCACCCTTTTGACCCTAGTTATGGCAAAACTTGACTACTGTAACATCATGTATCTGTCACAATACTCAATCTGTCATTTACAACTTATACAAAATACTGCTACCTGACTTGTCATGCACACTACCCACTTTGACCATTTTTCTCCTCTTCTGATTCACCTCCACTGGGTCCCCCTCAATATAAACTTATGATACTTGTTCACAGGGCTGTTCACACTGGCACTCCCACCTATCTATCTGATGTCCTTCATCTCTATGCTCCCTGCTCTCCCCCCCCCAAAAAAAAAGTTCTCCGTTCAGTACACTCCAACTATCTTCACCTGCCCTCAGCCTCCGCTGTCCATTTGGAATCCATTTGTTCTTCTGCCCTTTACTTTCCCGGCCCTGCACTCTGGAATTCTCTTCCCTCTGTCCTTCGCCTGGAACCCTCTTACCCTAGGTTCAAGAGTGTGCTCAAAACACACCTCTTTTGCACTGCTTTTGATCTACCTCTCCCTGATCCTTATTCTGTGTCTGCTCTCCTCTCTGAATGAATGTATAATCTTTTCTTTCATGAAATGGTGTTCCTTTCCTTTTCTATTTGTCTTTTTAACCTTGTAGAATTGTATACCGCCCTGTGTTAGAAAATGCTGTATATCAAATGAAAATAAACAGTTGTATGTACTTGTGCTATGTCTACATTATTTGTTCTATGTGTTTCTAGATGGTTTATGTTTTTATAGTAAGCCATCCTGAGCTTGTTCAGATAGGCAGATATATAAATCTAAGGTATAAATAAAAAAAATTAAACAGATTTTCCGTTTTCTTCTGATACCCCTTTGGAGGTTTGAAAAGTTGCTGCACAACAACAAAGAAGGTATTGGTATTCTTTCTTTATCAACCTCAGTAAATGTATGGACTTTTTATTTTGTTACTTTCATATATCTGGTCTCTGGTATTGTAGATAATTGGTAATTAACTGGTAATCAAACATTATGCTGAACACACAGTAGCTTACAATGATTATTAAGTAGTATTAGTATTTAGCTCATGCCTTTCCAGTGATAGTTCAAGGTGAGTTACTTGCAAGTACATAAGTACTTTCCTGTCCCCAGAGGGCTTCCAATCCAGCAGGCCAATGCAGAAAGCTAACACGGCCTTTAAGCACAGATAACGCAAACTTTAAGCACTTTTTAGCTAGCGTCAAATGCAGAAAACAGGTGGATGTGCGCGCAAATAGTGACTGAAAAGCTAGCACCCAATAAACCCTACAAGTATTTGAATGTATTTAAACCGTAGGAAAATGAGCTGCATATTATAGTCTGGTATGCAGACAAACGTAAAGGATTTCACAACCAGGCATAGAGCCAATATTTTTACTGCAGGGTCTGAGGTGACTTAAACCTATAATGGGTGCCCCTGACAATATTTTGATGGCACTGAGGACAATCATGGCATCAGGAAAAGCCCCCATGCCATCAAAATACTGTCAGGGGCCGGTACACCAACAGAAAAAGAATCCCTGGTGGCCCAGCGGCAAGACCCTCCCACCTGATAGTATTTTGATGGCATCGGGGATGATCACAGTATCAGGAAAAGCCACTGATGCCATCAAAATACTGTTGGGGGCTGGTGCCTATAGAAAGAGAATCCCTGGTGCTCTAGTAGCCCCTGAACCCACCACCCCCACCCGAAATAAAAATAAAGGGCCCAATATTCGAAGCCCTTACATTGATAGCTTCCTTAGTTACCCGTGTAAGGGCCTTATCCAGGATAACCACATAGCATCGGGGTGTGTTGGGGCATTTCAAGGCAGAGCAGTGGCTGAGGAAGGAGCTACACAGGTAGCAGGGATTTTCGTTGCTACCTGCGTAGCCCTCTGCGCCTTAAAGATTGGCGAGAAAAAACCTCACCTATCTTTAAGATGCAGAGGCTATACAGGTAGCAACAAAAATCGCTGCTACCCGTGTAGCCTCTGCAGCTGCCGGGAGGTCCAGGCTAACCCGGATATTCACTTCCGCGGGGTGTGGAAGTGAATATCCGGGTTAGGGGGGTCGGCAAGCAGGCTATGCACTGCCGTGGTGCATAGCCTGCCCACCTCAATATCAGGTCGAAAAGAACTTGGTGGTCTAGTGGTCCCACCCAAAATAAAAATAAAAGAACCTGGAGGTCTAGGGACCCCTGAACCCTCACCCGAAATAAAAATAAAAGAACCTGGTGCTCTAGTGGCCCCTAAATCCACCACCCCCCACCCAGTACCTTAAAATAAGAAGGAGCGCTGCCTATGTGCGCCCACTCTGAGTCCACCATCTTGAAAAATAACTGCGTCTGGCCCCATGCGGGTCATCCTGAGATGCATCGGGCAGGGTTAGACTGCCATATAAGGCATATTCTACCTGGTGGGCCATTAGACCACCAGATTCTTTTATTTTTATTTCGGATGTGGGGTTCAGGGGCTGCTAGACCACCAGGTTATTATTTTTTTTTCAGGTGGGGGGTAGGGAGTTCAGGGACCACCAGGGATTCTCTTTTTGTTGGGGCACCCTCTCCCCGACAATATTTTGATAGCATCAGGGGCTTTTCCCGATGCTGCGATCGTCCCTGATGCCATCAAAATACTGTCAAGTAGAGGGATTGGGGCTGCTGGGCCACCAGGGATTCTCTTTTTTGGGGGGCACTGGCCCTCAACAGTATTTTGATGGTATCGGGGGCTTCTCCCAATGCTGCTATAACCCCTGATGCCATCAAAATACTGCCAGGGCCGATATACAAATTAGCCACATGGTTTCTGTTTCTCTAGTAGAGCATGCCAAACTAGCAAAGATTTCTTGTGTGCATGTGTCTGGCCTGCTCTCCCAGTTTAATTCTGCCATTTTGCGCCCAGTTTAATGGGTGGCTCATTTGCATGTGCATGGTTACCATGTCCTTCATTTCCATACCGTATCTTTTCTGTTTCGAGCTTCAAAAGTTGTGCATTGTTGGAGCGCTACTTAAATGCATAAAAAGTCAATTCAGCATGCATCTAGCACCGTTTTTTTTGCATCAGCCTGTAAGTTTGTTCCTGAGGCAATGGAGGGTTAAGTGGCTTGCCCAAGGCTACAAGGAATGCCAGTGGAATTTGAACTCTGGTCTCTTGGCAGCTGCTTTAACCACTAGGCTACTCCTCCTCTTGAACTGTGGGATATATTTCTTTGCTGGTTCTTTACTGAAGCCAGGTCATCAGCCTTTTCTTTAGGCAGTTTTTATGTTTCACATAGATTACTACTTAAGGGGATCATTCTGATCTGATTTAGCAAGGATATATGTTTGGGGCAGACATATATGCCCCACTAAACGTCTAGGCCCTATTCTGGTGAATGAGGTTCCCGAATGTACTGCAGAGATGTGCAGGGAACTCTGTACCTGGGTGGGAAAGCACGGGCTGAGAGAGGAGTGAGGGCAGGCCGGAGGCATGCCCTGACCCCAGACATACAGGGCCTGGGCAGATAGACGAGGGACTTATTCCACCAAGGAGCTGGAATGTCCCCTAGACATGGGAGGACAGCACGGTGGGGCAGGCATCGGCATGGTGTGTAGGGCAGGAGGTCCCCACAGCCCGATCCTGGTCATAACAGCCCAATCAGGGGTCAGGCTGTGGGAAAAGGGGCACCCAGGTGACATGCGGCCAATCGAGGCTCTGGCATGGAGTCACAGTGTCATGGCAACAGGATGCCACAGCACCACGGTGCAGAGGCCAAGCTGTCCTTGATGACCATGCCCTATGCCGCGATTCTGCTCCCACAGGGCCACCTAGCCCCGTGGAAGCAGAATCAGGTGCATCTCCAGGCCGTCCAGATTTCTGGATGTCCGGCAGCCCAGACGTGCACCTACAGAATTGGCCTTCTCGTGTATAGTTGATGGCTTGATTATTTTACAATTTGAGTACTGTGTGTCTTTGTTTTGTAGTCTTCCTTCATATTTTTCTTATCCATTGCATGTCTTGAGGCATCGATAATTAACATGTTAAACTGCATTACAAATGCAAATGGAAGCTTGAGGTCTTTTTTCTTCAGGCTACTGCTAGAAAGAAAAGATGAGAATCTGCACTTGGATCACTAAGAAAACAAAGACCTGTTTCCTGATATGTAGCACTCTGAGCAATGTATGCTGTAGGCTTGCATTGACTTGCCTGTGTTTACCCTACATAGCACTCTGTGTACTCTCTGTGGTATTATAAAAGTAAATTAATAATAGAGCATTTACTGTAAATACAGAGTATCTGAAATTACAGGGAATACTTCCTCTCCCCTCTGCTCCCCCCCCCCCCCCATTGCCTCTGCTGTCTTCTGACCAACATGCCTTCTAATCTTTGTATGTGTCTGTCACTTGTGCTCTATCAGCAGGGTGGTGCTACAGTTTTGTATTTCAACTGGCAAGGCAAGCAGGTCCTCTGAGACTTTCAGGGGACCAGCTTGTCTCATGCAATTGAAACCACAAGACTGCAGCACTACCCAGATAATAGAACATAGGCAAAGTACCTTTGATGCCATTATATACCTACCACTAGAGGTGAGCCAGCAAGGAATTGGTTTAGGGCACCAAAGTCCTGCTCACCCTTCAGCAGGGCCAGCCCATTCATTGTGCGAGAATGTTGTTTGCACAGGGCCCCGCGTTTCAGGTGGCCCCGCACCAAAAACATCCTGCACAGGTTCAGCTCCCGGCTTTCCTCTCTACAGCAGCTCGCGGCTTCTGGCAAGGTGCCGGTACAAGGGAAATGTCCTTTGACCTCCAGTGCGCCAGCGACCTACATTACAACACAGCTGCCGAAGTGAAGGAAAACAACGCTCTTCAGCAGCTGTAGGGAGCTGTTTCTGAGCCTGCCGGGAGCCGTTGTAGAGAGGTGAGCCAGGGCCTTTAAAGCCTGCCGCGGGGCTCTTCGAGGAGGGGGTGGGGGGCTAGGGCTTGAAAAGGGCTCGAGGGCCTAAAATTAGAAATGGGCTGAGTGGGGGGGGGGGGGCTAAGATTGGAAATATGCTGGGTGGCGGGGGCTAGGCTTGGAAATGGGCTGATGGGGGAGCTTGGACTGGAAATGAGCTGATTGGGGGTGGGCTAGTACTGCAAATGAACTGATGTGGAGGGCTTGGACTGGAAATGAGCTTTTGGGGGGCTAGGATTGAAAATGGACTGAGTGGGGGAGCTTGGACTGGAAATGGGCTGATGTGGTGCTGGAATAGGATTAGAAATGTCTGATGGGAGAGCTAGGATTACAGATGGGCTGATAGGGGAAGTTTGGACTGGAAATGGGCTAATGAGGGCTGGAATAGGACTGGAAATGAGCTGATGGGGGATTAGGACTGGAAATGAGCTGATGGGAGGCTAGGACTGGAAATGAGCTGAGTGTGAGGCTGGAATAGGTTTGGAAATGGCTGATGGAGAGCTAGGATTGCAAATGGGCTGATGGGGGGGAGCTTGGACTAGAAATGGGGGCTGAAATAGGACTGGAAATGGCTGATTGGGGGGCTAGGATTGGAAATGAGCTGATGGGGGGGCTAGGACTGGAAATGGGCCGAGTGTGGGGGAGCTTGGACTGGAAATGGACTGATGGAGGCTGGAATAGGACTGGAAATGGCTGATTGGGGGGGGGCTAGGACTGGAAATGGGCTGATGTGGGGGGGGATGGGAGAATGAAACTAGAAGGAGCGGATGCTGGGTGGGGCTGGAATTAGAAGGGAACTGATGTTGGGGAGGACTAGAATGGGATGGGGCTGGGGGAATGAGGATGGCGGGGAAAAAGATATTTTGTGTGGGAGGGAAGAAAAATCTTGGGCAAGTAAGTTGGGATTGAGGGTGGAAGGGTGAAATTTGAGTGGATGATAAAGGAATAAAAAAGAGATCAGGGAAAGAGCAAAAGGGGAAAGATCAGTATGTTAAAACAGATGTAGAAGAGAGAATGGAAAAAATCTAGAAGAGAGAAGAAAGGACAAATGGACAGCAGACAATGGAGAATTAGCAAAAGACAGAAGAAACCAGAAGAAAGTGACTGAGTAATTGCAATTGAAAAATGAAATGCCCAAACAACAAAAGGTAAAAAAATACTTTATGTTGAATTTATTAACTAGAAAATGTCAGCTCTGGGAAATGTGTATCTCTAAGGTCTTTGCATTTTTGTTTAGTACAAGAGGAAATTAATTTATAGTTTTATTTCTCCAGTGTTGTTGTACATTCCAAGTTTGGCTTTAGGGGTTCTCAATTTAATTATTGTCTTCCTATTTCTAAATTGTGATCCCTTGTTCTTTGTTTGGTGACGGTCTGTGTTCTGCATGTGTAACTGAGCTGAGGTATTCTGTTCATGTAGTTTCTATTTGACAGTGCCACTTGTTCTCTTTCCCCAGTAGGTCATGTATTGGTATTCTCTGAGATGTATTGGTTTAATATTTGCAGTGTTGCCTTTTGATAGGTAGGATATGGTGCTTTATGAGACCTAGTAGTGCTGCTATGATACGGAGGGTTTGCTATGGGTTCTAAATGGGCAGTGTTTATAGTACTTCCTAATGTGCCTGGCGGTTGGCACTAGAGTATAGTAATGTAGAAATCTGGTAGTCTTTCTTTATCCAAACACTCATTAAGAGGCATGTTAACATTATGCAAATGAGGCCCTGCAATGAGTCTCCACACATGGCCCCGCACCACCTTGGGGCCGCCCCTGCCCTTCTGCATGCATAGCAACAGAAGCCTGTTCCTTTGCTCCCCACTGGTGTGCCATTTTTCAGCTGATTCTACCTCCAGCACAGCAGGAGGATTTAAAATGTGAGAACAGGCACGTCGTGTATTCTCATGAAAAACAGGAAGAGCTCGTTCTTGCATTTTCAACCCTTCTACAGTGCCAGTGACAGAACTGATTAAAAAATAGCACAACAAAAGAGCAAGCCTCTCCTCTGTGCTGAAGATTTTGATGCTGAGACAGGTTGGACAAGAGAGTTTGGGGCTGGGACACGTAGGCTGAGAAAAGGGGTCTGGGGCTAGAACAAGGAGACTGAAAAAGGAAGGTTAAAGTTGGGACAAGAGGGATGAACTGAGACAGGGGGCTAAGACAAGGGTACTAGGATTGGGACAAGGAGACTGAGACAAGTAAGCTGGAGCTGGAATAAGAGTGCTGGACCAAGAGAGTTGGGTTGAGAAATATGAAAGGGGCACTTGCCCCTAAGAGCAAACACCCACTTTTATACTTGGTATGATGGCTTGGGGACCAAAGATGGGAAACGGCCTTTGGGAGAGGTTTCTATAGTCAGTGGGCTTTTCTCTCCCAGAGGAATCTCCTCACAGTCTAAAATGACTTGCAGCAAGAACCTCCCATGATATGGAAAATGTTATCTATATCTTTCTTCCTACATCTTGCAATAATTAGTAGGGATACTGGATGGTGCTGCTGTTCCTAGCTGCAAAATCTGTATAGTCTCTACATATAAATATGGCTCTCTATGTATTCCAATTGCTTGATGCTCATCAACAGAATGCACGGGGATAGAACATACAGGCCCATATTTACTAATACTTATGCAGTGGACTTTTTTTGGCAGATAATGTGCAATAATGCCGATATCATGCGCTCAGTCAGGGCTTTTTTGAGGGAGTATTCCGTGGTTCTGAGTACCAGCACCTTTTCATTGCCTCCTAAAATTGACCCATGGCCCTTGTGTATTAATGAAAAAGCCCTACATATCATCAGTATTGGCACTTTATTTGAAAAAAACAAAACAAAACAGCATGCAGCAGTATAAATAAAGACCTCAGTGCAGTGATCCAGCAGCCAAAAAAATCTGGTGAATTCTATGCAGTTATAAATGCTGAAAGTTAAACAAGCATGGCTCTGGAAGATATTTTCTCATGCTTGTATCTGCCTTTGTAACTTTTGTACATGTTTGTGTACTGTGTTCCTCTCTCACACATAGCAACGGTTACCATGTGTACAATAACGTGAAATAGGACAGGGTGTCCTTTAATTATCATGATGCAAGGATCAGCCTTTCTGTTTCACCAGCTACAGGAGATTTCAGGAGGGTGTATGATCACACAGGTCTTGTCTAGAATTAACATTAGGATATTATGATAAGGTGACCGTTTTTCTGTCTGAGAAGAGCAGAATCCCCTTCTATCCCTCTCCCCCCCCCCCCCCCCCATCACTACATCAAATGAATTATGCAATACAGCAATAAAATACAGGAAGAAATAAAGTTCTAAAGTACACCCCTAATGTATAAAAACACCAAGAAGTACAATTCATATATAGTAATACAAATATGCAGCAGAAAATTACAGCAATATTGGAATCTAAAAAAGATCCATAGATGAAGATTCAGGGGGACAAGTAATAGTAATTAAAGTTGCCTATTCTCTCTCCCAACTTCATCTGATCCCTATCAGATACTCTTTCAAAAACACTTCACCCTCTACTGAGCTTTTGAAGCAGTATTTGGAAGGGATTAGATGGGGTTGGGAGAAAGTCTAGGCGACTTCAATTTCTATTACTTGTCCACTGAGTCTCCTTCTAGGGATCTATTTTAGATTTTTATATTACTTTATTGTTCTACTGCTCCCTGCCAGCCCCAACCACTCTGTCTGCAATTTATCAGCCTTCCCCTTCCAACTCTCTACTTCCTAACAGTGACTCCATGACACTTTCTTCTCCTTGTTGCCTCCACTCTCAAACTGACATTGTCCACTACCTGCCAGCAGGGTCATCTCTAAGCATGTGCTGGCATGTTGTTTACATAGGCCCCTTCTAAACAGTAGCCCCGTGCTAGGCTGGTTGCTCTAAGACCAACATAGATGCTGCACGTGCCCTCCCTGTGAAATGTCCTTTTCTCTTTCAGCTCTCCTCCCTGAGTTTGCCCTTCATCACATTCCTCATACTCCACGGCTTGTCCTTCTCTTTCAATGCCTCCGCCCCCTGCAACGGCACACAACACAACAAACAGGAGGAAAAGAAGGATGCACATGAGGCCTCATCCTGCCGCCTGGTGATGAATGCAGGATATGAACCGCAGAGCTCAAATTTGCCCAGCTCAAATGTCACATTCAGCGCTGTGCAACAAAGGAAGAGGATACAGCCTGATGTGCAGCTACTCTCTCTGCTGCTGCCTTTGCCTGGGTCCCTGGCTCTGGGTCCCAGACCTATTCCTCTGCCTCCTCCCCTCCTGTCTTCTCGTCGCATAACTGGCCAGCACTGTGAACAGCTTCATTCTTGTGGGGCGGGACTTCCTGTTGCTGATCTCACAAGATCAGCAACAGGAAGTCTCACCAGCAATTATAAAGCTGTTTTTGAGGCTTCTGTAGACTGCACTTTAAAATGGTGCAGGATACAGGTGAAGCAACTGTTTGCAAGCTGTATGGTTATTTTTTTTTTAAGTTTCAAAGTATCAAAATTTTTACAGACCAAAAAGATCAGAATACATAATAAGAAAGAAACCTAATCCATAGGAGGAAAAGTCCACCTCAAGGAGAGAACAAGTTACAAATACAAAAAAATAAATCTAAATCAAGAAATCCAATGGAAATACATCCCAAAAATCAGTCCCCAAATCACACCAGACTCAAAACTCAACCCCAGCCCCTAACATTTCAGAGACCATTATCAGTCCAACAAAGAAACGTGGATAGCAACGAAGGACGTGTGAAAATCTTTATTGGTCAAATCAGCCAAAGGCCCGACACAGGCCGTGTTTCGGAATTCCCTTCTTCAGGGGCTAAATGGCTAGAGACAAATACACAAATTAAAATAAACAACAAAAATAGTTATTTAAAAACAAAATAAAACTGGCTAAAACCACGGACATCAATGAATGCATACTAAAACAGTTTTAAATGTAAAAATAATAACAAATTAAAACCATTTTTCTAATAAACGGTTGTATCAATATAAATATATAAATATAAATATAAATGGTGGAACAAATAAGTACGGCTAACAACAGAACGACACAAAAAAAACCTATACAGTACAATTAAAAATAAATGAAAGTATATAAATATATATAAGAAAATATAAATATATAAATATAAATTTGTAAATAAATAATAAATGTTTCAACGGACGATAAACATTTCATAATATAATCAAAAAATAAATGTTGTATCTAAAAAACATATAAATTACACATACCTGAATCAACAGACTATATCAATTAACCAAAAAGAACTAAAACAATGTGTGTCTTCAAAAATATACTATAACAAATATGACACCTAGACGGTACAATTGATAAAAACATATAAATATATATAAAAAATATATAAATATAAATATGTAGATGAATAATAAATGTTTCAACGAACGATAAATATTTCATAATATAGCATAAAAATAATGTATTTAAAAAAACATATAAATTACACATACCTGAATCAACAGACTGTATAAATTAACCAAAAAGGACTAAAACAGTGTGTGTCTTCAAAATTGTGCTATAACAAAAAACAAGCATTTAAATTGAAAACTTATAAATAAATTACTCTTAAATAGAAAAAATAAACATCATGAAATCCATACATATATATAAAAAATAATAATAAATTATTAATTTCGAAAATTATAAATAGAAATCGGCCTGATTTAAAGAGAGATGAAGACAACCCATGTAAATTGATATTTAAAAAGAGTAATAAAATGAGAGAATGAAAATAAAAATGATACCTGACCAAGAAACTCTTCCTACGACCATAAATGTGCAATCTGTAAAACGTGAAAAATGTATAAATAATTAAATTGTTTTAAAAAGATAATAATTTGCCAAGATAATGATGTAAAACCAAGGCTAAAAAATGACCAAAATTAACAAATTATGATTTTAAAAACAAACGGCCATTTGGAATTCTCAAAACGGTATGAGTGGCGTCTGTGAAAACGATCCAATAAATTTGTAAAAAATACAAAAAAACAATTAAAAATTGGGGGACACAACGGAACATGAATGCGTGGAAGCAGTCAGAGTATATTCAAAAATGATACATAATAGTCACAAACTGCCCATTTCACCGGTTGTTATACTACACAGGCCACTTCACTTAAAAAAAGCTAAAAACATCAATTCTAAACAAGTAAAATATTATCATTGACAAAAGCCTCTGACCACCTCGAACCATGTCTCGATGATTTCAAGAGGGATGGAAAAACTGTTCATTTGTATGAACGATTAGAAAACATCGAAAGACTTTTAAACCCACTCAACCATTATCAAAAATTAAAAATTATCAATGATAGTGATGTAGCGGATACAACAATAAAAATTATAATTCACTTACAAAAGTTTTTAATTCATTTGTAAAAAAGTTTTAGGAATCGCAGTATAAACCGCTACGTATACTCTAAGTTTAAGCAGCATCGGTGAGGAAGATATAAAATAAAAAATTAAATAAAATCAGAACGACAGGATGCTGCAGACTAATTAACATAAAACCATATTTATGTCATGCGGTCAGCGCGCCAGAATCGGCAACTTATTTTTAAAAATGTAACCCCCTGCATCTGCGTATTGCAGGAATGAAACAAGGATGGCAACATAGTCATCGTTATGTGAACTATCATACCGTATGACACAAACATGGTTTTATGATAGTTCACATAACGATGACTATGTTGCCATCCTTGTTTCATTCATTTTTGAATATACTCTGACTGCTTCCACGCATTCATGTTCCGTTGTGTCCCCCAATTTTTAATTGTTTTTTTGTATTTTTTACAAATTTATTGGATCGTTTTCACAGACGCCACTCATACCGTTTTGAGAATTCCAAATGGCCGTTTGTTTTTAAAATCATAATTTGTTAATTTTGGTCATTTTTTAGCCTTGGTTTTACATCATTATCTTGGCAAATTATTATCTTTTAAAAACAATTTAATTATTTATACATTTTTCACGTTTTACAGATTGCACATTTATGGTCGTAGGAAGAGTTTCTTGGTCAGGTATCATTTTTATTTTCATTCTCTCATTTTATTACTCTTTTTAAATATCAATTTACATGGGTTGTCTTCATCTCTCTTTAAATCAGGCCGATTTCTATTTATAATTTTCGAAATTAATAATTTATTATTTTTTTTTATATTTTTTATATATATGTATGGATTTCATGATGTTTATTTTTTCTATTTAAGAGTAATTTATTTATAAGTTTTCAATTTAAATGCTTGTTTTTTGTTATAGCACAATTTTGAAGACACACACTGTTTTATTCCTTTTTGGTTAATTTATACAGTCTGTTGATTCAGGTATGTGTAATTTATATGTTTTTTTAAATACATTATTTTTATGCTATATTATGAAATATTTATCGTTCGTTGAAACATTTATTATTCATCTACATATTTATATTTATATATTTTTTATATATTTATATGTTTTTATCAATTGTACCGTCTAGGTGTCATATTTGTTATAGTATATTTTTGAAGACACACATTGTTTTAGTTCTTTTTGGTTAATTGATATAGTCTGTTGATTCAGGTATGTGTAATTTATATGTTTTTTAGATACAACATTTATTTTTTGATTATATTATGAAATGTTTATCGTCCGTTGAAACATTTATTATTTATTTACAAATTTATATTTATATATTTATATTTTCTTATATATATTTATATACTTTCATTTATTTTTAATTGTACTGTATAGGTTTTTTTTGTGTCGTTCTGTTGTTAGCCGTACTTATTTGTTCCACCATTTATATTTATATTTATATATTTATATTGATACAACCGTTTATTAGAAAAATGGTTTTTAATTTGTTATTATTTTTACATTTAAAACTGTTTTAGTATGCATTCATTGATGTCCGTGGTTTTAGCCAGTTTTATTTTGTTTTTAAATAACTATTTTTGTTGTTTATTTTAATTTGTGTATTTGTCTCTAGCCATTTAGCCCCTGAAGAAGGGAATTCCGAAACACGGCCTGTGTCGGGCCTTTGGCTGATTTGACCAATAAAGATTTTCACACGTCCTTCGTTGCTATCCACGTTTCTTTGTTGGACTGCTTTTGCACGTGGTGTTGTGCCCTTTGAGAGACCATTATCAGCAATAAACTTTTCCAGGTGTGTCATATCCAGAAAAATTATTCCCCAGAAGCTTAATCCAACACTTACAGAGGAATTTCAAAAAGAAAAAAAACACCTGCAACCACAATCTTGGGGAAAGAAACTGCTTCCAACGGGCCTGAACAGCACAGGCCACATCCGGAAAAACAAACACTTTCTGACCACAAAATAACTGACCTTTTTTAGGAAAATATGCCTTTAAAACAGAAGATTTATCTTTTAAAACAGTGAAAGTCATCAAGAGGGAGCTCTGGATGAAATTATATCTGCAGAGTCTTCAAGAAACTCCATTAAATTAGCTACAAAAGGAACTACTAAACTATCAATGGCATTGACTTTCCTAACTTTCAGAGGAATGTAATAAATATTTGAAAAATTCATAGACTCAAAATATTTCCTCAATTATCTCAGCAGACAAAAGGATGTGGTAGAAAATTCAAAAATCTGCATTCTGTCGACATAAGAACATTCCGCATTTTTCCTGACCTTGCTAGGGGTACCCAGCTGAGGAGAAAAGAATTAAGCCCAGAGTACTTTCCCTCAACGGGACATTTCTGTTGAAGTTTCCTGCTAGATGTTCTGTATCTTATAAAGAAAAATTATTTCTGTTTTTTGAGCCCCGCCAGCTGCTGGAGTTTCTGTTAGCTAGGGAGGAACCAGTTGTTGATCCTGCGTCTCATATGGCTGACGTATAAGCCTCGCACTGCCATGTTATTGTATAATTTCCTATTATATAGTTTTATATTTTCCTGATGCCTCTCCTATTAATTTTTGGGCTGATTATGGTAATGTACTGATATAACTTTGTTGTACTTGCTTTTATGTTTGTTTGTTTCCTATTTACCGATTTGCCTCCATTCATTTGTTTGAATGTATTCTTTAAATTTAATAACTAGTAAAATAAAAAAAAAATAATTTCCTCTTTTACTAAACAAAATGCAGATGTTAAAGTCACACATTTCCCAGAGCTGACATGTTGTTAAGTGCTGTCGAGTCGGTGTCGACTCATGGCGACTCTCTGGATAGTTGTCCTAAGTTGTGTTCGGTCTTCAGTCAGGTGGCTCATTGTTGACAGACTGGTACCCGTAGCTGCTGTTATTGTATCGATCCATCTCATTTGCTGGTCTTCCTCGTTTACGTTGACCTTCTATCTTGCCAAACATGATGTCTTTCTCTAATGATCTCTCTCTTCGCATGATGTCTTTCTCTAATGATCTCTAATGAAGCATTGTGGAACTTGTGTCTCTTGGGGAAACTGCTAGGTACATATGACCTAGATTGGCCACTGTTGGAAACAGAATACTGGGCTTGATGGACCTTGGTCTGACCCAGTATGGCATATCTTATGTTCTTATGTTCTTATCTCTCTCTTCGTATGATGTGTCCAAAGTATGAAAGTTGAAGACTTGTCATCTGAGCTTCTAAAGAAAGCTTAATTTTGATCTTCTCTAGTACAGACTGGTTTGTTCTTCGGGCAGTCCATGGTATACACAGTATTCGCCGCCAGCACCATAATTCAAAGGCATCAATTTTCTTCCTATCTTTTTCACTGTCCAGCTTTCACATCCATATGATGTTATTGAAAATACTATGGCTTGAACAAGTCAAATCTTTGTATGGAGAGAAACATCTGTGCTCTTGAGAATCTTGTCTAGGTCATTCATAGCCATTCTGCCAAGAGCAATGCGTCGTCGGATTTCTTGACTGCTCGTTGCTTCTTTATTGATAGTTGATCCAAGTAGATTAAAGTTGTCCACGATTTCAATTTCTTCTCCTTCAACGATGAACTTGTTGATTTTGTCAATTGTCATGATCTTTGTCTTCTTGACATTAAGGTACAGGCCCATGTTGAGACTATGTTCTTTGATTGTGAGAAGCAAATGTTTCTGATCATCTTCACTTTCAGCCAGTAATGTGGTATCATCAGTATAGCGAAGGTTGTTGATGAGTCTTCCACCAGTCTTCACACCTCTGTTGTCTTCATACAATCCTGCTTCTCTGATGATTTGTTCTGTATATAAATTAAACAGGTAGGGGGAATGTATGCAGCCTTATCTTACACCTTTGTTTATTTTAAACCATTCTGTTTCTCCTTGTTCTGTTCAAACTGTTGCTTCTTGATCAATGTACAGATTGTGCAAGAGAACAATCAGGTGTTCAGGTATCCCCATGCTTCTTAATCTGGCCCAGAGTTTCTCATGGTTTACACAGTCAAAAGCTTTGTATAGTCAATAAAGCACAAATAGATATCCTTTTGGTATTCTTTAGTCTTTTCAAGGATTCCTCTCACATCCGCGATGATGTCTCTCGTTCCTCGCCCTTTCCTGAACCCTGCTTGCACTTCAGGTAGTTCTTGTTCCAGGTATGGTTGTAGTCTCTGTTGAATAATCTTAAGTAGAATCTTGCTGGCATGTGGGATCAGAGCGATTGTGTGATAATTTCCACAGTCAGTTGGATCACCTTTCTTTAGTATTGGTATAAACACAGATCTTTTCCAGTCAGTTGGCCATAATGTTGTCTTCCAAATTTCTTGGCAGAGTCTTGTAAGTATGGTAACAGCTGCATCAGATTGCTGTAATATGTCTATGGGAATGCCATCAATGCCTGGTGCTTTGTTCTTTGATAAAGCTTTCAATGCAGCTTCAACTTCTTCTTTCATCACCAATGGTTCTGGATCATAAGGTACAGGTTGAAATGGCTGTTGGTCCACTTGATCTTTATCATATAAAAATACTCTGTATATTCTTTTCAAATTTTCTTGATCTTCTCAGCATCATTCAACATGGAGGAGTGGCCTAGTGGTTGGGGCAAGTTACCTCAGGACGGAAGGTCGGGGGTTCAAAACCCACTAGAGGACAGCAACCTTGGGCTGGAAGGACTGGGGTTTCTAGTCCCACAGGTGCTCCTTATGGTCTTGGGCAAGCCACTTAACCCTCCATTGCCTATGTTCCCTGTAAATAGTTATCTTCAAGTTATAATGCCCTGTTCAATGTAATTTCAGTTTGTTCAATGTTAACCACCTTGATATCATGAAAGGCAATATATAAGAAATGTTAAATAAATAAAATAACATAGAACCTTGAGCATCTTGTAACATTCCAATTCAAGGCAGGAACTTTTTCTTTAACTCTCGTAACTTTAGGAAAGCCAATCTTGTTCTTCCTCTAATAGTTTCTGCTTCTATTTCCTTGCATGTGTCATTGTAGTACTTTTCCTTGTCCTATCTTGTTGCACGTTGGAAATCTCTGTTGAGTTCTGCGATTGTCTTTCTTTCTCCTCTGGCATTAGCTTCTCTGCATTTCTGGACAATTTTCAGAGTTTCTTCCGTCATCCATTTTGTTTTTACTTTTTCACCTTTTGTAGAGACTTCTCGCTTTCTTCCAACACAACCTTCTTGTTGTCATTCCATAACTCTTCTGGAGCTCTGTCATTTGTATCTAAAGCAGCAAATTGATTTTGCAGGCAGTCTTTAAATTTCAGTGGTATAGGTGGTCAAGAATGAAATGGAACGTGTACTACTAGATCTATTGTGTGTCAGCGAAGTGAAATGGACTGGCATCGGGCACTTTGCATCAGGTGATCACATTGTCTACTATGCTGGAAATGAAAGACAAAGAAGAAATGGTGTTGCATTTATAATAAAGAAGAAATTTGCAAGAACTGTAATGAAATACAATGCAGTCAGTGAATGCTTAATCTCTATTCGTCTACGAGGCATGCCTATCAGTACAACTATAATTCAAGTATATGCCCCAACAAAAGCACAGAAGAGGATGAAATTGAAGAGTTCTATGAACAAGTTCAAGCTGACATTGACAGAACATGCAAACATGTCATGGGTGACTGGAACGCAAAAGTTGGCAACAAAGAAGATGGCAAAGTAGTTGGAAAATATGAACCATGGCAATATAAATGAAGCTGGAGAACGACTGATAGAATTCTGCAAGACCAACAAGCTATTCATCTCAAACACATTCTTCCAGCAACACAAGCGGCGACTGTACACATGGACTTCACCCAATGGATTGTACAAAAATCAAATTGACTACATCTATGGAAGTCAACGATGGAAAAGCTCTATAACATCAACAGAGACAAAACCTGGAGCTAACTGTGGTACAGATTATCAACTACAGTACTATTATGCAAACTCAAGCTAAAGTTGAAAAAGAGCCAACCACTCATGAATGCAGCAAAATATGACCTTGAGAATATACAACTGGAGCTGACATATTCGTTAAGAAATCCAAAATAAAAAAATATTTTTCTACCTTTTGTTGTTTGTGCATTTTATTTTTCAGTTGCAATTGCTCCAGTCACTTTCTTCTGGTTTCTTCTTGTCTTCTGCTAACTCTCCATTGTCTGCTGTCCATTTGTCATTTCTTCTCCCTTCTAGTTTTTTTCCATTCTCTCTCTACATCTGCTTTAACATAATTATCTTTCTCCTTTTGCTCTTTCCTCCATCTCTTTCTTTATTCCTTTCATCCACTCAAATTTTACCCCTCTATCCTCAATCCCCACTTACTCTCCCAGTACCCAGCCAATCGTAGATTTTTCTTCTATCCCATACAAAATATTTTCCCCTCTCCATTTCACTCTCCCAGCCCCATCCCATTCTAGTCCTCCCCCAACATCAGTTCCCTTCTAGTTCCAGCCCCACCCAGCATCTGCTCCCTTCTAGTCCCAGCCCCACCCTGCATCTGCTCCCTTCTAGTCCCTGCATCAGCCCATTTCCAGTCCTAGCCCCCCATCAGCCCTTTCCAGTCCTATCCTAGCCCCTCCATAAGTCCATTTCCAGTCCTAGCTCCCCCCACACTCAGCCCATTTCCAATCCAAGCCTCCCATAAGCCCATTTCCAGTCCTAGCTCCCCCATCCATTTCCAGTCCTATCCTAGCCCCTCCATCAACCAATTTCCAATCCTAGCCTTCCATCAGCCCATTTCCAATCCTAGCTCCCCTATCCATTTCCAGTTCTATCCTAGCCCCCCCATCATCCCATTTCCAGTCCTTTCCTAGACACACCATCAGCCCATTTCCAGTCCTAGCTCCCCTCCACTCAGCCCATTTCCAGTCCAAGCCCCCCTCACCATCAGCTATTTCCAGTCCTAGCTCCCCCCCACTCAGCCCATTTCCAGTCCTGGCTCCCCCTAGCTCCCCCCACTCAGCCCATTTCCAATCCAAGCCCCCCATGAGCCCATTTCCATTCCAAGCCCCCCATGAGCCCATTTCCATTCCTAGCCCTTCCATCAGTCCATTTACAATCCAAGCCCCCCATGAGCCCATTTCCATTCCTAGCCCTTCCATCAGTCCATTTACAATCCAAGCCCCCCAACAGCCCATTTCCAATCCTAGCCCCCCATCAGCCCATTTCCAGTTCTATCCCAGCCCTTCTATCAGCCCATTAACAGTCCTAGCTCCCCCATTCAGCCCATTTCAAGTCCAAGCCCACCTCCCCTTCAGCTATTTCCAGTGCAAGCCCCCACCCCCACTCAGCCCATTTCCAGTCCAAGCCCCTCCTCTTTTTTGCCCTTTTTTCCTCAGTTTTGTTCTAGCAGGCAGCTCACTTTTTTCCCATTTTTTTTAATATCGTTTGCTGCCATTAATCCTTCGACCTTGCAAAGGTCATTTTCCAAACAATGTCAAAGCTGGCCAGCAGTTTTAAGAAGTGCACCTGCTGTGCACGCATCATCTCTGTGATAGACCATCGCAATTGGTGCATTCAGTGCCTTGGCCCTGATCATGAGCCCGACACTTGCTCGCTGTGTCTTTAGATGACCAAAAAGGGCCTCAAGGGTCGAGAAAAGCGGCATGTTCCTCTTCAGATCATCAGACTCCACTTCCGCATCACTGGCATCGACATTGGCATTGACACCATCAAAAAGCACCGCCGAGGCTTTGACTTTGTGTGATGCCCGTGCTCTCTCGGAACCAAGAGGCCACAATAGCATGGAGGCTCTCTACTGATTCAGAGCCTTGGAAGGACTCGTCATCAGCCTCATTGGTGTTGAAGGAGGCAGCCAGAGACTATGCCAAGCATGGCCATCGGCACCAGAGCCCCTCTCAGTGTGATACCAAAGGTGAAGGCTGGGTGCAGCCTGCAAAAGTGCCCCAGCAGGACGAATAAACTCCGAAAGCCCCAGAGGGCCCTGGCAATCTCCTCATGACCTGACCATTGTGGAGTCTCCAGAGCAGGTGCTAGTCAATAGCTGGATTCTCAGCCACGGCCCCAATGCCAGAGACCATGATGCTTACTGAGCACCTCCGGCCCTCAAAGCACACATTCAGGCTCTCTTGGCTGCATGGGTCCCCGGGGCTCCGATGCCCCTGGTGATATCGCCTCCAGTGGTGCTGCCTTTCCTGGAGACTCACACCCTTCTGGGAAGTGGTCAGTGGTCAGAGTCCACTCCGGGCCCCACCCCAATATCCCTCTCCAGTGTCTCCGGTTCCAATGCCCCCAATCCCCAATGCTCGAGGGAGGAACATCATTGACCCCCCCCCCACCCCCACAGAAATGCAGGTCCTATGCCAAGGTCCCATATAAATAAAGCAATTCCTCCATGTTAATTTGTTAAATGTTTTTCAGCAAATGTAGCTACAATGAACCTGTAAAGAAATGTAATGCCTCCAACATGTCCAATGTATATAAGTTAACACCATGTTCAATGTAACCTATGTACTTTGTTTTATGTACAACACATTGACTCAGTGAAAAGCGGTATATAAACCCAGCTAAATAAATAAATCGCCTCCGAAGGAGCAGAGCTGGCGCCGAGAGGAAGCCAGCAGGTTCTTCGACTCCTCTTTCTGAATCAAAGTCCGATGGCTGGGAGACAGAGGAGGAATCCTTGGTCACAGAGAGGGAGTCCCTTGACATCTCCTCGGAGCCAACCGTGCCATATGAATAGCGGAAGTCACCCTTAAAGGATATGTGCTTCTAGGACTTTGTCCAGGACTTGGCTAAAGTGATTCTCTTCTCACTAGAAGCAGAAGATGAGCTGAGGGTGGAGGAGATAGAGATCCTCCGATATCCCTCGGCGCTGAAGGAAGCCGTCACGGTGCCTGTGCACAAGATCCTTCAACGGCTCCTGCTCCACATCTGGGAGAACCCAGTGTCTGTGCCAGCCATCAGCTGCCATCTGGACTCATGCAGAAGGCCCCCAGGTTTGACAAGCCCTGGTTGTGGAGTCCGCCATGCGGTGCATCCAGAGTTCCAAGACCCACTCAATGGTGCTCCCCAGTAGGGAGCTGCAGACACTGGATGGGTTTGGGATGCACTGTTTTCAGGGCTTCTTGTTGTCGCCTGTGTTCTTTTGTATCAGTTCTATATGGGGATGTTCTAGAAGGACATCATGGGGGACTCAAGCAAACTCAGGCCGCTCATCCTTTCAGAGCACTTGGAGGACTTCCATACCCTGGTTGGCCATGAAAAGATCATGTCCAAGTACATGATGCGTGACACATTCAAGTTGGTGGGCAGGGTGGTGGCAGTGGGCAGTGGTGCACACCGGCTGGCCTGACTCCAGTCCTCCAACCTGGAGCAGTGGGTCCAGGACCAGCTGGCGGACAAGCCGTGCACCAGTGAGAACCTGTTTGGCAAACTCATGCAGGAGAGGGCACCTGAAATTGAGACTGAGTAGATGACCATTTCCCACCTCTTGCACAAGACAGTGGATCCTGCCAAGAAAAAGCATCAGGGGAAAAAGTCCTTTTACAGGCAAATGTGTCGCTACTATCAGAGCTCCCAAGGAGCTCAATCCAAGGCGCAGTTCCAGCATCAACCACGGAAGGCTAAACTGCAGAAGTCCCAACCCACACTCCAGCCACAACTGGGGGTGTGGTTTTGATGCCTTCCTCAGGAGCATAGCCAGTTGCCCAATTACTAAGGGGGTTCCCTCTCAGGTGGGTGGTCGACTCATCCACTTTGCACACAGGTGGCCCCCACCACTGTTCTTCCCAGGGGAGTACTCTCTAGAATCGCATCAGCGTGATCTCCTTCAGGAGGATGTTACCAGCCTGTTGGCTGACCTAGCCACCGAACCAATGCCTCTGACTCAGATGGGGTGGGGGGATTCTACTCCCACTACTTCCTTGTCCCCAAGAAGACAGGGGGCTTCAGGCCCATCCTCGACCTTCGGGACCTGAACTGTTTTCTGGTCTGGGAAAAGTTCAAGATGGTCTCCCTGGGAACCTTGCTCCCGTATCTCATACAAGGCAATTGACTATGTTCCTTGGATCTGAAGGATGCATACACACACATCTTGATCCACCTTTTACACAGAAAATACTAGCATTTTGTGCTGGGCAGCCAGCACTTCCAGTACCGGGTGCTGCCCTTTGGACTGGCTTTGGCCCTCAGGGTCTTCACCAAGTGCTTAGCAGTCATCACTGTGTACCTCCAGACCCTGGGGGTTTTCATCTTCCCCTACTAAGATGACTGGCTGATAAAGGCCTCCATGATGGATGGTGTGCAGCACTCTGCACACATGATGATATAGGTGCTCAAGCAACTCGAGTCCGTGGTCAGCTACCAAAAGTCTCATCTGCATCCATCTCAATGGCTGGAGCTCATCAAGGCCCACTTGGATACCATACGGGTCTGAGCCTTTCTCCCAGAAGAGCGCGTACAGCAACTTGTGGAGGAGGTCACCACCGCCTGCCACAAGTGGCACACAATGGCACGGGCGATGCTGTGCATATTAGGCCACATGGACTCCACAGTATATGTGACCCCTTGGCCTGGCTCAGGATGCACCAGGTGCAGTGGATAGTGGAAGCAAGCCTTCAGTCACCTCAGGGATCAGGTGGCTGTTACTGCGCCCCTCATCGAATCCCTCAAAGTCTTCCTTTCCAGCTGATGCTGCCCCACAGGATGCTCACCATTGATACATTCAAACTGGAATGGGACATTCACTTGGATGGCCTGTGGACACAAGGCCTGTGGACACAAGGCCTTTGGTTGGAGCAAGAGAGCCTGCACCAGATCAACTTTCTGGAGCTCCAGGCGATTGCGAACAGCCTCAGGGGCTTCCAGGCGCACTTGGCCATCACCCAGACAGACAACTAGCTGGCCATGTTCTACATCAACAAACAGGGGGGCACGGGTTCATACCTCCTGTGCTGGGAGGTGGTACGCCTCTGGAAGTTCACAGTGGCCCTTGGTATGGAGCTGCGGACAACCTGCCTGCCCAGGGAGCTCAACACACTGGTGGACCACCTCAGTCAGGTCTTCCAGCCCCACCGGAGGGTGGTGGACTACATCTTTCAGGAGTGGGGCACGCTGACAGTGGACCTCTTTGCCTCCCCATGCAATGCACAATGGACCACTTCTGCTCTCAGGTGCCCATGAAGGGCAGGCTGTCATCAGATACCTTCCTCTTCAACAAGGGGGTGGGCTTGCACTACGTTTATTCCCCTATTCTGCTGATGGTAAAGATGCTTCTAAAGCTCCAGGTGGACAGGAGAACCATGATCCTCATCGCCCCATAGTGGCCCAGACAGCCATGGTTCTCCCTGCTGCTCCAGCTCTCCAGCCGGGAGCCTCGCTGGTTGGGTTGCGAACCTGATCCCATTTCCCAAGAGGACAGGACTCTTCTGCACCCAAGCGTCTGATCCTTGGCCCTCACGGCATGGATGCTGAGTGGGTAATCTTGCCCGAGCTAAACTTACTGGGGGAGATGATGGATGTCCTCCTAACCTCCTGCAAGGGCTCCACCCACTGCGCCTATGCTTTCAAGTGGTGCCAGTTTTCCCTCTGATATGCAGAGAGGGCATTGGATCCTTTCTCCTGCCCGATTGAGAGCTTGCTGGAATACCGTCTACATCTCTCCTATTCAGTCCTCAAGTCTAACTTCGTGCGAGTGCACTTGAGTGTGATTAGGGCCTACCACCAGGCTTGGAGGGGAAGCCCATCTCCACTCAGCCACTGGTGGCCCGCTTTGTGCACAGCTTGCTCATCTAGAGGATGCCAATTAAGCCCCACCAATCGCATAGGATCTCAATGTGGTCTTGGGACAGTTGTCAGCGCCTTTCGAGCCGCTTGCTACCTGTCCGCTGAAATTCCTGACCTGGAAGGTTATCTTTCTGGTGGCACTCACCTCGGCTCACTGAGTCAGTGAGCTTCAGGCTTTGGTGGCTCATCTGCCTTCCTCGAGGTTCCACCATAACCAGGTGGTGCCATGCACCCACCCACTCTTCTTGCCTTAGGTGGTTTCAGCCATCTACCTCAATCAGTCAGTGGTACTGTACACCTTCTTTCCTATTTGAGCCTCAAGGATCATGTCACTGTCCACAATGTCCGAGCTATGGCTTCATCTTTGGCCAATCTGCACTCGGTCTCCATGGAAGAGATTTGCAGGGCTGCTATGTGGTCCTCTGTCCACACCTTCACAGCCTGGATGGGGATCCCCGGTGTGACAGTAACTTTGGCCAAGCCATACTCCGGCATCTGTTTGGGACTCAAGTTCAATTCCTTCCCACCGGCCCTTCTGTCCGTCCAGGTTACCAATAGAGTCACCCTGTTGTTGATGCCTGCTGTGGACATCAAATCGTTTGAGTCCTGAAGAGGCACTACATCTGCTGTTTCTCTCGATCCTTGTTGCCCCTATTGAGCTAGTTTTTCGTGTTTGGTAGCCTGTAGCTTGAGAGTCCCATATGTGAGAAATTATTTCCTGCTTGTTCACTGAGAAAGCATAGTTACTCACCTGTAGCAGGTGTTCTCTGTGAATAGCAAGAATAAATCTTCACAATCCTCCTACCTCCCCGTGGAGTTGTTTTGGTTACTAACTTTTGTATCTTACTGAGGAGAAGATGGCATCATGGCAGGCGGGAAGGCAGGAGTGCATGCACCAGAGGCACCAAAAAGCTTCTGATTGGAAGCTGGGAAGCATGTCCACACAGGGCTCCATCAGGGGACGTCACCTATACATAAGGACTTATACCTGCTGTTCGTGGAGAACACCTGCTACAGGTGAATAACTATGCTGTGTCTGCATAGGAATCTGTCATAGTCTGGCTTGTTCTATTTTCACAGTAGAAGGTTATATTGGTGAACTAGGATCTGGTATATTATTTGCAGTACTGTGTGAGCCTAGAAGTTACTGCAGTTTTGGTGTTGCATATTTTCTATATACGTGCTGAGTGTTTTTGCAGGATTTTTAAATTATTGTTTTGTTGCCACAGCAGTGCATGCCATGGTAAGTGACAGCTTTACCTTGAAAGTCTGTGCTTTTTGAATTTCTGTATAAAATAAATCAGTGTGCATTTATACTATGGTGATCATTTTAAAAGCCTTATTCATGATTTGGACATCCAAAAATGGGAATGTGGACATCTAAATCACAAAGACATCCCTGGAGCCATTTTGCAAATGATGTCTAAAGATGTGTCTGATGAAGGGAGGTTCAAGTAGGCAGGGTGTGTGGTGGAGGTGTGTCCAGGGCGGGGCAATGAAAGACATCTCCGCTAAGGGGCATCTGCGACCTCATCCAAGCTTAGCGCTCCTCTAGGCATGAATAGGCATCATGAAAGTGTTTGTTGGACCATTAATCATCCCCAACACTCTTCACAATCACAATGATATTTTTGTGTAATTGTAGAACTTATTTTATGTTTGAACCACCACTGAATGTCTCTTAGACGTCTCTGATCTTGAATACTATACTGAGGACTTCTATGTAGACAGCCTCACAAATGCCCATATCATGCATGTCCACGTTTGTGAAATCGTGCCTGAACTTGGATGTGCCTACCTTTTTTTCAGATGTACTGACTTGCATTTGAATGTCATTTGTAAAATGTGCCTTCAAATATTCATACTAATATCCATTATTAACTTTCAGTAGTTTTGCATATTTATATAGAGAAGGGAGAGACAAGGCTGAAGGTTATCCTAAAACACCTAACACTCTGGTACTGGTCCTGTATTTCTGATAAATAGCATCTGGCTGGGGAAAGGGTTATGCGGGGAGGGGGGGGGTGCATATGAAAGTGCCTGGGGGAGAGGAGAGAAGGACATCAAGGCAGGAGGGAGGAAGCTTTTGAATGCAGTGGGAAGGGCGAGAGCTGTGTATGTGTGTACTGGGAGGGGTAAAGGGGAGGAGAGAGAAAACTGAGCAAGTGTAGGGGGAGGGGTTTCATCTATGGCTCTCCCCCTGTGCATTTATGCCATGGAGCTATTTAAACATCTCTCCGCAAAAGTATTCATATTGAGATCTTTAAGTCTGACCCCATATGCCTTATGACGAAGCCCACTGACCATTTTGGTAGCCACCCTCTGCACCGACTCCATCCTGTTTATATCCTTTTCAAAGTGCGGTCTCCAGAATTGCACACAATACTCCAAATGAGGCTGCACCAAAAACTTATATAGAGGCACTATCACCTCCTTCTTCCTGCTGGCCATTCGTCTTCCAGTGCACCCAAGCATCCTCCTGGCCTTCGCCATCACCTTTTCTACCTTTTAGCCACCTTAAGATCATCAGAAACAATCACACTCAGGTCCTGCTCTTTTTTCATGGACAAAGGTAATTCAGCCCTATACTGTACTGCTCCCTTGAATTTTTGCAGCCCAAATGTATGACTCTGCATTCTTTAGTGTTAAATCTCATCTGCCAAATTCTTAACCATTCTTAAAACTTCTCTAGATCCATCCTCATGTGATCTACTCCTTCCTGGGTGTCTATTG
Source organism: Ichthyophis bannanicus (assembly GCA_033557465.1). Lineage (NCBI taxonomy): Eukaryota > Metazoa > Chordata > Amphibia > Gymnophiona > Ichthyophiidae > Ichthyophis > Ichthyophis bannanicus. The sequence continues at coordinate 221,025,197 of CM066040.1, read as the reverse complement.
CAGATTTTGGTATCATTTGCAAAGAGGCAAATTTTACCCGACAACCCATATGTCATATCACTAACAAAAATGTTAGAAACAATCAGACTAAGGACAGATCCCTGCGGCCAGGCTCGTACCTAGCCCTGTGTGAGCGGTGCAGCCGCACAGGGTGCAAAGGCTTCAGGGGTGTATTTTAGCTGACTGCCGTTGCCTGCCACTGCCACTTTTTCTTCTCTCAGCGGTGGCAGGCCTTCTCGCCGGCATGCTAAGCAGATCTGTCCCGGGAGGCAACTTGCACATCGGGCGTGCCTCTTCTCTCCCGCCGCGGGGGGGGGGGGGCGTGCACCCGATGTGCAAGTCGCACAGGGCGCGATTTACACTCAGTACAGCCCTGCCTGCGGCACACCACTGGTAACCTCCTTTTCCTCAGAGAGAGCTCCATTAACCTATACGCTTTGTCGCCTCCCACTCAACCAATTTCTAACCCAGTCATTCACTTTAGGATTCATTCCTAGGACGCTCAATTTATTTATAAGTCACCTGTGTGGAAAAGTGTCAAAGACTTTACTGAAATCTAAGTACACCACATCTAGGACTCTGCCTTGGTCCAACTCGCTAGTCACCCAGTCAAATAAATTAATTAGATTTGTTCGACAAGAACTGCATCTAGTAAAACCATACTGTCTCAGATTGTGCAATTAATTGGACTCCAGAAACCTCACTATTCTCTGTTTTAGCAGTGTTTCCATTAATTTACTCACCACAGAGGTCAGACTCACTGGCCTAACCTCATCCTTACATCCTCTTTTTTGTAAAGGGACCACATGCACCCTGCTCCAGTGCTCTGGGACCACTCCTGACTCTAAAGAAGCATTGGAACCACTAGAATTTCCCTAAGTTCTTCAGCACTCTCAGATGTATCCCATCTGGCCCCACCGCTTTGCTACTTTTAGTTTAGCTAGCTCCTCATGAACATTTTTCTGAAAATCGTTTAAAATCCCCCTCACTTCTTTTCCTATTTATGGGTTGTTACCCAGCACCCACTCCCTAACCTTGAGGGTTAAGGAGGGATGGGCCTTTTGTAGTTGTGGGGGCCAAATGATAGTCGGGAACAAGAATATTTATTTTTATAAGGATTTTATTTACCCCGCTCCTTGGTGGAATGGAACAGGCGTGAAGATTACCAAAACAGGAACAAAGAAAAAATCCAGGCTTTGCAATACTGTGCTTAAATTATTCTTCACACTGGAGTGCACATTACATCATGTGTCCCTTTTACTTTGTATTCACAAATAATCAAGTGAGAAACAATAATGCTCATGTGTTATAACCAGGTTATATTCTAGCTTATTTTCTTAGTGCTTCATAAGCTCTTCATCCAGATACTTAAACACTACTCATTTTCATAAGCTTTTCATCCAGGTATTTGAACAGCATACCATTCAGGATAAGGTAGAAAAATATGACCATTCAAGCTTTGCTTTAGTCAGCTTTGTCAATCAGCCCAATTGAGCAGTCCATTGGCTGATTAATTTCAATCATGGGCAACGGAGCAGGTAATGGTATTCCTGTCCCAGGACTATTTTCTGCTTGGACTGAGTTTTGTTCACCAACAGCTCTTTTATCTAAGAACTGTTTAAACTCACTGAGAAGAAGTTCAGCCTGCCTTCTAGCTGGGCTAGACTGAGGATATTCTCCTTGCTTGGGTAAGTGATTATTTACTTCTGGAAAGCAAGTAATGCCATCTCTGTTTAAACAATCAATGCCTGCAGTGGAGTTACCCCTCCCCCACTTATCTCTGTTTGCAAGTGTTGGGTTAACAAGTTCCTCTGCACGAGATCTGCTTTTAAAGAGTGATTCAAAGGTAGGACCTCCTGAATTATCTTGGCTTAATTCTCTTCTGAACAGTTCAGCTGAATTCTTTGTCAGCCTGCTTGCTAAAAGCTGGAGCTGTTTGGTGAGAAAAGCTGGGTTTGTCTAAAGAGACTTCAGGCTGTAGCCAACGGTTCTCACACTGCCTGAAACTGTCCTGAGCTTTAAAGTCAGCATTCACTCTTTCTGGCTTCTCATAAAACTTGTCATATGAATTGAATACAGCAGGTACCTTAAAATGAGGCTTGTCCGAGAATGCCTTGCCACGGTGCCTTTCTCTCCAAAGGTCAACTGTGTCTTCCAGAAACCTGGGCTTTAATCCTGGGTCTCTCAGTGCTTCTAACCTCTGTTGCTCCCAGAAGGTTCTTTCAGGCACTGAGTATCCCTGGTACCTACTTCCTGGTTCTGAATCCCTTTTCCTTGTATTATGGCTGGGCAGTGTTTCTCTTGCTAGGTCAAAGGATTCTGCATCCAAGAGAGCTTCTTGCTTTTCCAACGTCCTTTGCCTTCTCACTCGTGGGCTCAATCCACTTTCACTCCTCATTCCATTCGTCCTACTCCTCATCCTTTTACTACTGTCTTCCTTCTCTCTGCTTAACAAGGGGCCCCTGCTCTGGGGAGCCCGCCTCCTACTAGGGCGTGCCCAATCAGCAGCTCTGCTTCTCTCCTCCCCTGAGGTGAACTGTGTTAGCTGATTAGCTCCCTGCAGCTTGTGCTGAGAAGGGAAAACCTTGCCTTTTCCTGCAATACCTGAACCAACCAGCGGGTCAGTATCAGTTTCCATGGCTTCCGGTCCTGGCACTGTGTCACAGGGTGTATTCTGAGGTCCTGCTCCTGGCCCTTTATCTATGAACATGGAACAAAAATATTTGTTAAGCAATTCCGCTTTATCCTCATCAGCTTCTACATTTTTTCCCCTTCACTCTTCAGTCGGATAACACCACTTTTGCACTTACTTCTCTCGCTAACATATCTGAGAAATGTTTCCCCCCCCCCCTCCCCCCACCCCCAACCCCCATTTTACTGCATTGGCTATTTTTTTCTTCCATTTGTATATTTACTTGCCTGACTCCTTCCCTGGCTTCTCTTAGCTTTTCTGAATATTGATTCTTGTCTTTCTCTTTCTGTGATTTCTTGTCTTTCATGAAGGCCACCCTCTTTTTCTTCATCTTTTTAGTTACTTTTTTTGAGAACCATAATGGCCTCCTTTTCCTTTGATATTTATTTACTTTCCTAACAAAAAACTTTTTAAAATATCCCCCTTTAGTTTTGCCCACTGCTTTTCTACATTCCTCAGCTGTTCCCATCCCACAACAACTCCTTGAGATATTATCTCATCTTGGCCAAAGTTAGTTTTCCTGAAGTCTAGGACCCTCACTTTTGAATTAACTTTATCAACTCTAGTCCTAATACTGAATCACACCATTTGGTGATCACTGGATATGAGATGATCACCCACTAGAACATCAAAAACATCCCATTGGTAAGCACCAGATCCAGTATGGCGGCCTCACGTATGGCTTCTGGTACCAGTTGCTGGAATAGCTATCCCTGTAGATAATCCAGGATCTTGTTACTTCTAGATGACAGAGTAGCAGGGATAGGCCAATCAACTTCCGGCATACTGAAATCACCTATAAGCAGCACCACTTCTTTCATAGAAATACTGTGAATGTCTTCAGTAACTCTCGGTCCAGTTCTGCCTGTGAAAGTCTGTATATCACACCATTGCAAATGTATGCCCCGTCCCCTATTTCCAGTTTAACTCATAGTGCCTCTTCCTTTTCTTGTAAGTCCAGTAATTCTGTAGCTTTGACAAGGCCCCTCATGAGAGACTCTTGAAATTAAAAAGTCATGTGATAGGAGGCAGTGTACTGTTGTGGATCAGGAACTGATTAAAAGATAGAAAAAAGAGGGTAGGACTAAATGGCCAATTTTCCCAATGGAGAAAGGTGAATGGTGGAATACCACAGGAATCTGTGCTGAGTCTGCTACTTTTTAACATATTCATAAATTACCTGGAAATGGGAATAACAAGTGAGGTAACCAAATTTGCAGATGACACAAAATTATTCAAAGTTGTTAAAACCAAAGAGGATTGTGAAACTTGCAAGAGGACCTTGATAAATTGGAAGACTGGATATTCAAATGGCATGAAATTTAAGTGGACAAGTGCAAAGTTATGCACTTAGGAAAGAACAACCCAAACTATGGTTACATGATGCAAGGTTCCACATTAGGAACCACCACCCAGGAAAAAGATTTAGGTGTCATCTTGGATAACATGTTGAAACCCTCCATCCAGTGTGCAACAGCAGCCAAGAAGACAAAAAGAATGCTAGGAATCATAAGGAAAGGAATGGAGAATAATGCAAATGATATTAAAATGCCTCTGTATTGTTCCATGGTGTGACCGCATCTTGAATATTGTGTGCAATTCTGGTTGCCATAAAACTTAAAAAGGATATAGCAAAATTAGAAAAAGTACAAAGAAGAGCCACCAATATGGTAAAGGGGTTGGAAGGATTTCCCTAAGAGGAGTGGCTTAAAAGGTTAGGGACCTTCAACCTGGAAAAGAGACGGCTGAGGGGAGATATGATATAGGCCTATAAATTAATGAATGGAGTGGAATGGGTAAACATAGATTGATTGCTTATGCCATCAAAAAGTAGAAAGACTAGGGGATATTTAATTTAATTTCATTTATTTAAGATTTGATATACCCCTTAATATGGATACAGCAAAGCGGTTTAGAATAGAATACAATAAAAACTGAAGCAGGAAAATGAAAAGATCACCAGTATGTATAGGACAGATGGGAAAACGAGACGTGACATGGCAGGGCTGGAGGAGGGTGGTGAGAGAGGAGGATGGAGGAGGGTAGGAAACATAAAGAAGTTAACTGAGGCAATCCAATGGGAGGTCAAAAACTGTGCAATGAAGCTACAGTGTAATCTGTTTAAGACTAAGGGGTATGTTTACTAAACTGCGGTAATGTCACTCGCGTTAGGTTCCGCGGTAAAGGTACAGATGCCCATATAAAGGCGTGGGTGGTGCATCGTTACAGCAAGCCATATCAGCTAACGCATGTTACAAGGTGCCTTACACTAATGCGCATTACAAGGTGCCTTGTAAGGCGCATTATAAGACGCCTTGTAAGGTATATTATAAGGTGCCTTGTAAGGTGCCTCATAAGGCGCCCTATAGGGCTCCTTAGGCTAAGCGCCGTATTGGGCACCCCTGGACAAGGCACCGTAGAAGGTACCCTGGGCTATGGAACCATAGGTTAAGGTGGCCTAAAGGTTACGGTGCCCTAGGTTAGTGTGCCCTAAGGGCGGCAATGTGCTTCAGGATGACATGCATGACCTGTGAGGAACAGAGACAGATGTAGCTCTAACATTAGATAGAGCACTCAGGAAAGGCAATGAACAGGTGAGTGAAGGAGGGAGAGCTGGGAGCCGCTGGACCCGCCATATCTGCGGGCATCCCATGTGGCTGCCAGTACTGATGACAAACATGGTGGGGGCAACTGTACCACAGCACAGGGTGTTGGCAATGTAAAGTACTGGAAAGACAGTTAGTGGCAGACGATGGGAATACGTGTCCCCCAGTGGAGGTGGAGGTGGCAGGATAGTTACAATGATGGGTAGACAGAGGAGTGGTGGTGCCATGCAGATCAGGCACAGGTGAGGCAAGCACGATGAGGCGCAATGCAGGAAAGGGTAGCAGTGCAGGACATGGGGTGGCTAACCAGGCATTGCCTCCCACTGTCCAGTTAGCAACAGGAGTCACCTTGAATGCCCCAACATGCCCCAGTGCTAACTGGTTAGCATCGGGGCAGGTAGCAGCAGCACCCACAGATATTCAGTGGCACTAACCGTGTCTGAAAATGTCTATGTCTGAAAATGGGTATGAAGACGTTCAAACCATGGAGCCAACCCTGGAGCTATTTCACAACCTGGGTTTAAAGATGTCCCTACTGCAGGCACATCCATCTAGGATAGAAGGCATGCCAGAGGCATGTCCAGGACATTCCTCTGCATTTAGACATGCATGACCAATTTCAGAAATACCAGACACGTTTCCATCCCTGTTCAAGTCTGGGGCTGCTCTAGGGCACAAATAAGCATCAAAAAAGTGCTTGTTTTGCCAGCAACACATCTGAAGGCTGTAAAAAAGATGCTACTCTGCTATCCCCAGTACATTTCACATGAGAAAAGATATTCATGGGGAATTAGGGAAAAATGATTTGTGACTTTGGAGCTGCTGAATATCGCCACTTATGTCGATGTCCCCAGAAATGTTCATATCGAATGCATTGACATTTCTGAAATCGTGCCCAAACTTGGATGTGATCGACCTTTTCAGGTACGTTTTCACATGGATGTGCCTGATTGCACCTGGACATTATTTCTAAAATGTGCCTTCACAATCCTATTGATTTTTCTTCAGCCAGTAATATACACTATGGCCTTCGAGAGTATGACTTTAATAGCTGAGACCAAGATGTATGATGACTTACAAACAACCAGCTTACTGAGGGCAATGCTTCCCTCAGTCAGCCTCACGGCATCAAGCCATGGCAAATATCCAACCCATAAAGCCTCCCATACCTCCATGGAATGCCCAGAAGGTGGCACACATTCAACTCCAACTACACCTTGCTGGCTCATCGGGGCTAGCCTGGAAGAAGTTACAGAAGCCAGATCACCAATTCATGTGCTATTGGAAGAGGTGGTGGAGTTTGTCCTCCAGAGCTCTGAGTAGCATCATGCTCCCCAGGGGGCTCCAAACACAAGCTATTCCCTGTAATGGTAGTTCCTGAACCTGCAACCCCATGAACATTATGGATGTCAATCAGCCCCTAGCTCGCAGCAACTCCACCATTTCAGCTTACCCATTACAACACACAAGGAATATTGCACCAATGCTTAGGAGCTGCTGACTCTCGCGTCCATTCATAGTGCTATCTTGGAAACAACCCTCTCCCAATACATTATGGCCCTTGCTTTTGAATGAACCATCTTCATCTATGTCCTAGTTTTGAAGCTTGCCATATAGTGATCACTGCACTCCAGGCTATCATCTATTAGAACATCAGAAACACTTCCCATTTGTAAGCAACAAATTTAGCATCGCCCCCTGCCATGTGGGTTCCCTTACCAATTGCCAGAACACTTTTCTCTATAGATAATCCAAGATTTCCCTACTTCTAATTGACACCACAGCAGGCATATCCCAATTAACATTTGGCAAAATGAAATCTCCTACCAGCAGTACTTTTTCATAGCAATATTGTGAATGTCATCAATCAAGCCTATGTCTATTTCTTCTACCTGTGAGACAGATTTGTATATCACACCACTGTAAACAAATTTTCTATTCCTTCTTTCTAGACTAACTCACAGTGCCTCCTCTTTCCCTTATAAGCCCTGCTATATGGCTTTAATATTATTTTTTACATATAAAGGCCCTTTTACTAAAGTGCACTATGCAGGGAGTTCTGGTTTTGGAGCTCATTAAGTGCTCGCTGAGGATGGCGGTACCTGTTAGTACGGGCCAACACAGCACAGGCCAGTTTCCATGCTGCGAATCGTGCACTGGGGTTGTAAGGGGTGGGCAAGAGGTAGAGAATAGGCGCGGTGAGCACTGCACAGTTAGCACAGGGGTAAACACCGCACACTAAATGTGAGTCTTGCTATTAGCACGGGTTCACCTAACACCACCCCAATAGGTAGAGTTAAGTGCACCCATGGTAATTATGCATGCTGTTGTGGCACGTTTGGGTACCGTTCGGTGCAGTAATTGCTGGAAATATGCTGGACACATCCCTGGTAGTTAGCAGCCAGCAGTTGCAACTACAATGCACTAGTTTTTGTGCTAAATGTGCGTTAATTGCAAAACCCCAGTGCACTTTAGTAAAAGGGCCCCTCTCTTCCTCCCTTCCTTATTGCCCTGTCTTTCCTGAATAGATTATAACCTGATATAACTACATACCTGTGAAATCTGTTCAGGAAAGACAGGAATAACTAGACAGCTCATTTGATATCTGAAATATAGGACTGCCATAGAAAAAATGAGATAGTTTGTTGCCTTATAAAAGGCTTTTCCCCTCTTTTTTCTGCCTCAGGAGATGTTAGAAGCTGTATGTATTGTCTTGCACATGAATCACATTTTCTCTATATTAGTGCTTTTCAAATCATTGGTGCATATAGTAGACTAGGCAGTAATCTTAATATAGCTTTAATTCCAAGCAATTACAGAGCAATACTAGCCATCCAATTAAAAATCATTACTGTTCATTGTAAAATAATTTCTGGTCTAGATAAACAACCACCTCTCAGCTAAACTACACTTCTCTTAATTATGACTGCATGATTGCTGTTGGACATGGGCAGCCTTCTGTAGGATTATGAGCTTTGCTTCTTAAATAATATTTAATTGTATCTCAGTGCTTCACAGATCTAGTCATATAAGAACATGCAACCAATCTGTTTTCAAGATTAGCAGATTATTCAAATTAAGGCAATTATTGCATGCAAGCATACCTTATGAATATTCATTGTGCACATACTGAAAATCAGTTCTGTCAAGGGTTCTTGAGAATTCGTGCACCACTATTATAGATAAAAAGCTTTTACATTTACAGTTAGCATAGAAACAGACTATGATGGGGGCGGGGGGACAGTGACCATAAGGTCCATTTATTCTTGTGAAATTCCTTCTTGATGCAAAGCTATGGACCCTAAACCTGCAGTGGAACTAATTGTAGCAGCACCCAGGGCATTTCTGCATGAATCACAATGGCGCCCTTCTCCTTCCCTAAAAATGAGCCTGCTTGCACTACCCTAACTCTATCTCTGTCCTAAACAATGATATTGCTTTCAGTCTAAAGTTAAGTGGGATCACCAATGAGGACATCAATAATTTTTCAATCCCAAATTAAACACAAATTAAGGCAAGCCCTTTACCATCTATGTCAACTCAACTGTTTGCGTAGAAAATTTTTTTCAATACAGTATGATTAAAGAATACCTTCATTGGCTTTCACAAACATAGCTTTATCGTCTTATGAATGTTTGAAGAATTTTTAATAATAGATTTTTGGAGACGTTTGCAGCAGACTACATTCCATGAGTCCTTTTCCTATGGGTGGCGACAGACCTTTGTTTTCTGTGCACAGTGGAGTGAATAATGTCCCTGAAGACTAATTAAATTTAAACAAAGTTCTGTTTATTACAGCTGCTTCTGGCTAAACTTGAAGAGAGTGTCAGGTTACTGGAACCATGACTAATGATATTTTGAATGCGCAGGCTCTGCAAGGTTAATGCAAACATTAGCAGTGAAAGCAGACTGAGAAAAGCCTCACAAGCACAATCTTGAAATGCATTTTTTATGGAGCATTTAAAACTAACAGCCCTTGTTTATTCACACAGTAATGCATTGCATGTGGACTGATAAATATATCCCCTTCCTAATTTTTAAACAATTTCAGTACTTTTTTGGAACTTCTTAAATGAGAACAATTTTCAGAAGCCATTTACCCAAGTAAAACTACTCATCCTTCTCCCAGCTAAGAACATATGCAGTGATCCAGCATGCGCATACTTGTAGCTGTATTTAGAGGCAGGAGGTCCAGACAAAATAGGCCTAATTTCTCTAAATACTGTGTCCTTCAGGCAATTTTTAAAGTGAAATGTGAATATTTTTGCTTTGAAAATAGGTGCAGAAACCACAGGCAAAAATTATCCATCAATGCGGCACTTTGAAATTTGCCCTCATTTGGGAGGCAGGAATAGCAGAGTATCAGTCCCTGCCATGCAAACGTATACTCACAAAATTTTCCAAATTAAAAGTATGTGAAAATGGACCAATCCAGTGGCTGAGTTCCATTCCAGCTTCCTGAGAGCAGTGTCTCCAAAAGGGTTAGTTTTGCACATATCATGACAGTCATGAACCTCGGTTCTAAGCTAGGGTATGATCTCTCACCGCAGTACATTGGCTGAGAGGGATCAGGAGTGCTGCAGAGGCCATCATCAAAGCCATGTGGATGGAAGGAACTGGGAGGGAGATCCAGCCATTACACCAGTCACTCCTGCTAGCCACATTCTAGGTTGAGATGAAATTACGTGAGGCCTGGGCATTATTTAAAAATACTATCTTGGAAGCACAGACCAGATGTATTCCACACTTTTAAAAAGATGGAAGGAAAGCCAAATGACAGCCAGTATGGTTTAAAGGTAAGGTCAGAGAGGTGTTATAGCAGAGAAAATCTTTCAGAAAATGGCAAAAAGAGCCAAATGGCGAAAACAGAAAACAGCATAAGTACTGGCAAGTTAAATGCAACGCATTGATAAAGCAGGCAAAGAAAAAATTTGAAAAGAAGCTTGCTGTGGAAGCAAAAATGCATAATTAAAATCTTTTTCAAGAACATTTGTAGCTAAATACCTGTGAGGGAGTTAGTTGTTCCATTAGATGATGGAGGGGTAAAAGGTGTTCTGAGAGAGGACAAGGCCATAGTGGAGAGACTGAATGAATTTTTTGCTTCAGTCTTTACTGAAGAAAATGTAGGAAACTTACCCCTGTCAGAAATGATATTTAATGGTAATGTATCAGAGGAATTGAAACAAATCTCAATAAATCGGGAAGATACAGCTATTTGATAAACTAAAGAGCAACAAATCACCTAGACTGAATGACATACATCCCAGGGTTATAACTCAGTATGAAAAGGTTGAGCCCTTAAGTCCACCATAAGATCTTCCAATAATATCAGAAAATATTTTTTTGTCAGACCCGTACTAATAAAACATACAAATAAAGCTTATATGGCTAGTTAGCTCTTTTAGTAAATAAGTAAATTAAAAATGTTTTAGGTATATTTAGTCCAGAGCATGTTTTAGCTTGAAGTGGAATCCAAGGGTTATATCAAGCCGTGTTCCGACATAGCGTTACATTTCGGGTGGTAAATCAAAACATATTACCCGCCCTGCCTCAGGGGTGTAGGTACTTATCTGACATTCCCAAATCTCAGATTCCCATTCAGTCAGAATTTCAAATTCCAAGCAGGAGGCATCCTGTTAGCTTTCCTCTAAAGCTTTAATTCAAACCGTGTCATACATTCCCTGACTTTCTAATAGGCTGTATACTTTGCATTTCCAGTTCCCCTTCCGGGGATACCAATCACAAGTAAGGACTTCAATTCCCAGCATCTCATGGAAGTTTAAATTATAGAAGTGACATCCTTTGAATGTCCACATTCATATCGTGAGGGTTAATGATATTTAATTTAAAGATCCAGGACTGTTCCTTAAAATTCAAAATGGAATTCTGACACCCTCCCTGCCATAAAGGGGGGGACATGGTTAATGACCCACCATTTCAATGAAGTAAACGTATGTTATGCTTCCACGCCATGAGACACAGTGAGAATACCAGAAGAAAGGAATACACAAAAAAGGAAAGAGCGGTTGAGGGGGAGATGGAGCTTAGAGATCTGGAACTGCAGGAGAGTTAGATGAATAAAGGACAGGTCAACAAATCAACTGAAGAGGAGGCAGACCCAGAGTTGGAGGAATTCAAGATTGAACTCCTAGTCCACATGGAAAAAGATGAATATGCTGGGTTCCAGGCAATGGAAAGAGTATTCAAGTTAAATTTAACACCTAAGGTTGAAAGTATGATAATTAAGATGAACAAGGCCATATCTTGTATAAAGGGATCACTTATTGACATCACCGAAATAAAACAAATACAATATTGTGCAGCTAAAATTATTACTGCAAGAGTAATACCAACTAAAGTGCAGGGCCAGAAGAAAAAGAGAACAATAACAGCTCCTCCTTGGAAAAAAACACATCAAAGGGAAAATACAGTCATTATGTGCAGAGGTATCCCTAATAGACGGGTATCTAAAAGGATTAAAATCATCAAAGATATTGAGGAAGATCCAAGATATCAAGCTGAAGCATGCTGCATTAACAGAAGACATGAAATTTATATGTTCGAACAATAAATTGAAATTAGCAGCAGAAGTGCAAAAACTGTGAAGATATGAAGAAAACAGAAAAGAAAGATATCAAAATAAACTATTTAGAGAGAACCCAAAAGAATTGGGAAAGAACATTAATATGGTAAAAACACCACCAACCAATGCTGAAGTAAAAACCTTCTGGAGAAGCCTATATGAGGACCCCTCAGAGCACAATCCAGAATGGTTACCCTGCATACGGGAGCATATAGAAAAATCAAACATCAAACCTATGGAATGGCCTGTACTAATGATAAAAGAGCTGGAAAGCAGGCTAAAATGAGCCCCAAACTGGAAGAGCCCTGGCCCAGATGGACTAACCAACTTTTGGCTCAAACAGTCTTGAAGGACTAGAAAAAGGGACTGCTACTTCTGGAGAGAGATCTGCAATTGTGAGTATATACTTCTGGGAATTTTCTGAAAGGACTTCTTTGTATTAAAGTTAATTAATCTGTGAACCCAGTGTTTTTTTCTTAAATCAGTCAGGGCCTAGTAGCAGCAGTTTAAGTTTAAATTTAACACACAGAAGGGAACTTTCTGGTTACATTCCATACCCAGCAGAGAGCTTGTAGTTTAAATTTAATAGTCACTCAGGGCCTAGTATCAGCAAAGTACTTTTAGTTTAAATTTAGAACCCAGCAGAGAGCTTGTAGTTTAAATTGCATAATAAGTCAGAGCCTAGCAGCAGCAAAGAGCTGTAATTTAAATCGAATCAGAGTATAACTTAGCATAAAAGGCAAAACAGGGTAGTACTCTGTGAACAACAAATAAAGTCTTCTAGAGACCTTTACAAAGAGGCCTTCTACCTAGGGGGCAAGAGACCTGTGAAACATTTTCAATAGGTGTTAACACCAGGTGGCAGGTCAAAAGGCCATTTTGAAAAACTCCTTCTATCCAAGCAAGGACTGTTAATCACCCAGGTAGCTTTATAGGTACTTACACATCTTAAAGGAAAGGAGGTGCTCTCAGGTGAAGCTCATTATCCAAATCAGTCATACACTAAGGACCTGAGATTAATTAAGCTTCAGGTGAACAAGGTATATTAAACGTATTAGGTACAGTTTTATTAGTATAAATATCCATAGCAACCCTTAGTATGTAAAGAACTTAAAGGTCTAAACACAAGCTTAAAACTAAGATGTAGACAGCAGTCCAGCAGCGAGATGGGGGCTTTCCAGTCTTTTGCATTGAGTGTCACATGTATGATTTTCTCCCAGTTGGTGAGAGGTCTTACGTGTGCATTAGGTACAAGGAGCTCTTTGCTCTCAGGGAACGAGTCCGTTCTCTAGAAGCTAGAGTAGCAGACTTGGAAAACATAAGAAAGACAGAGAGGTACATAGACGAGGCCTACAGGGATATAGTCCTGAAGTCCCACCTCCAGTCTGGCAGCATCCCTGGAGGAGAGGAGGTCATGTGGCAGGAAGTGATCCTGTAACTAGGACCTGTCCTCCAGGTGATATAAAACCCTCTCGTACTGAGGAAGTTTCTCCAGGGCCATGTGCCCATGACGGAAGGGTTAGGACAGCCATTATAGTTGGTGATTCGATCATTACGCATGTAGATAGCTGGGTGGCTGGTGGACGTGAGGATCGCCTGGTAACATGCCTGCCTGGTGCGAAGATAGCGGACCTCATGTGCCACCTAGATAAGGTCTTAGATAGTGCTGGGGAGGAGTCTGCTGTCTTGGTACATGTCGGTACCAATGACATAGGAAAATGTGGTAGAGAGGTTCTGGAGGCTAAAGTTAGGCTTTTAGGTAGGAAGTTGAAATCCAGAACTTCCAGGGTAGCGTTCTCCGAAATGCTTCCCGTTCCACGCGCAGGACTCAAAAGGCAGGCAGAGCTCCGGAGTCTCAATGCATGGATGAGACAATGGTGCAGAGATGAGGGTTTTGGATTTGTTAGGAACTGGGGAACATTCTGGGGAAAGGAGGGGCTCTTCCGAAGGAATGGGCTTCACCTTAACCGGGATGGAACCAGGCTGCTGGCATTAACCTTTAAAAAGGAGATAGAGCAGCTTTTAAACTAGATAATAGGGGAAAGCCGACAGTCGCCCAAGAGCGCATGGTTTGGAAGAATGTATCCTTGAAGGATACTACCAAAAGCAGAAAGGTTCCAAAAAAGAGTAAAGTAGCCCAAATGCCCTCAGGTATGGAGCAGACAGAGCTTAAAGATACCAAATTACTCATGTCTACCAATAGCCAGATTAATATGAATAAAATACAGTCTCTAAAATGCTTGTAGGCAAATGCTAGAAGTCTAAAAAATAAGATGGGAGAGTTAGAATATATAGCACTAAATGAGAGGTTAGATATGATTGGAATATCAGAGACATGGTGGAAGGAGGACAACCAGTGGGACACTGTGATACCTGGGTACAAACTATATCGTAATGATAGAGCTGATCAAATTGGTGGAGGGGTTGCGCTCTATGTTAGAGAGGGCATTGAGTTAGAAAGGATTAAAGTTTTGCAGGAAACAAAATTTCCTCTAGAATCTCTATGGATTGAAATTCCATGTAAAAAGGGGAAGGCGATGGCAGTGGTGGTGTACTATCGACCGCCTGGCCAGAATGAACAAATGGATGGTGAAATGCTCAAAGAAATCAAGGAAGCTAACAAACGTTACAGCACAGTAATAATAATGGGTGATTTCTATTACCCCGGTATTAACTGGGTCAGTGTCATGTCAGGACATGCTAGGGAGATAAAGTTCGTAGATGAAATAAATGCTTCTTGGAGCAGCTGGTTCATGAACCGACCAGAGGGGAAGCCATATTAGACCTAGTCCTTAGTGGAACACCAGATCTAGTGCAAGAGATAAGGGTGTTGGGGACACTTGGCAATAGTGATCATAGCATGATCATGTTTGATTTAATTAGTGGAGGAGGGATAGTAAGGAAATCCACAGTACTACCTTTTAACTTTTGAAAGGGAGACTATGATAAAATGAGGAGAATAGTTAAGAAACAACTAAAAGGAGCAGTTGCAAAGGTTAAAGACTTACATCAAGCTTGGGTGTTGTTGAAAAATACTATCTTGGAAACCCAGACCAGCTGTATTCCACGCTTTAAGAAAAGTGGAAGGAAGTCCAAAAAACTGCCAGCATGGTATAAAGGTGAGGTGAGAAAGGCTGTTGCCAAAAAGCATCTTTCAGGAAATGGAAAAAAGAGCCAAATGACGAAACCTGGAAACAGCACAAGCACTGGCAAGTCAAATGCAAGGCATTGATAAGGCAGGCAAAGGGAGAATTTGAGAAGAAGCTTGCTGCAGAAGCAAAAACGCAAAATAAAGACTTTTTCAAGTACATTCTTAGCAAAAAATCTGTGAGAGAGTCAGTTGGTGCATTAGATGATAGAGGAGTTAAAGGGCCACTAAGAGGCGACAAGGCGATAGTAGAGAGACTGAATGAATTCTTTGCTTCGGTCTTTACTGAGGAAAATGTAGGGATGTTACCCATGACTGAAGTGGTATTTAAAGGTGCGGAAGAATTGAAGGAAATATCGATACATCAGGACCTGCTATTAGTAATCTGTGAATTTTCATTAAAATCATCTGTAATACCTGAAGATTGGAGGATCGCCAATGTAACGCCAATTTTTAAAAAGGATTCCGGGAAACTACAGACCGGTGAGCCTGACATCAGTACCGGGAAAAATGGTAGAAACTATCATAAAGAACAAAATTACTCAGCATGTAGATAGTCATGGCCTAATGGGAGACAGCCAACTTATCTTACTAATCCGTTATGTTTTTTTGAAGGTGTGAATAAACAGGTGGACAAAGGTGAGTCGGTTGATATAGTGTATCTGGACTTTCAGAAAGCCTTTGACAAGGTCCCTCATCAGAGACTTTTGGCAAAACTAAAGAGTCATGGGATAGGAGGCAGTGTACTATTGTGGATCAGGAACTGGTTAAAAGATAGAAAGCAGAGGGTAGGGCTAAATGGCCAATTTTCCCAATGGAGAAAGGTGAATAGTGGTGTACCCCAAAGATCTGTGCTGGGTCTGCTGCTTTTTGACATATTCATAAATAACCTGGAAAGGGGAATAACGAGTGAGGTTATCAAATTTGCAGATGACACAAAACTATTTAAAGTTGTTAAAACCCAAGAGGATTGTGGAAAATTGCAAGAGGATCTTGATAAATTGGAAGATTGGGCATCAAAATGGCAGATGAAATTTAATGTGGACAAGTGCAAAGTTATGCACCTAGGGAAGAACAACCCAAACTATAGTTACACGATGCAAGGTTCCACATTAGGAACCACCACCAAGGAAAAAGATTTAGGCGTCATTGTGGATAACATGTTAAAACCATCGGCCCAGTGTGCAGCGGCGGCCAAGAGAGCAAATAGAATGCTAGGTATCATAAGGAAAGGAATGGAAAATAAAACGAAAGATATTATAATGCCTCTATATTGTTCCATGCTGAGACCGCACCTTGAATATTGTGTGCAATTCTGGTCGCCGTATCTTAAAAAGGATATAGCGTTATTAGAAAAGGTTCAGAGAAGAGCCACCAAAATGGTAAAGGGGATGAAAGATACTCCTATGAAGAAAGGCTAAGAAGGTTAGGGCTCTTTAACCTGGAAAAAAGACAGCTGAGGGGAGATATGATAGAGGTCTATAAATTAATGAACGGAGTGGAACGGGTAAACATACATCGATTGTTTACGTTATCAGAATATAGAAAAACTAGGGGACATGCAATGAAGCTACAGGGTAAACTATTTAAGACTAATAAAAAGAAAATATTTTTTCACTCAACGTGTAATCAAACTCTGGAATTTGTTATCGGAGGATTTAGTAAAGGCTGTTAGTGTAGCTGGGTTTAAAAAAGGTTTGGACAAGTTCCTGGAGGAAAGGTCCATAAACCATTATTAAGAAGGGACCCAGGATATCAATGCTTGACCCAGTACAAGCATTGTGGGACCTGTGTCTTTTGGGGAAATTGCTAGGTACGTATGACCTAGATTGGCCACGGCTGGAAACAGGATACTGGGCTTGATGGACCTTGGTCTGACCCAGTATGGCATATCTTATGTTCTTATGACTGTTGGTGCATTGATTAGGCTATAGAGAAAGAGAGGGTGCAGTGTTCAAAAACCCCAGGGGATCAAAATAGATGAATATTGCCTCAAAAGCAAAAAAGGAAAACATTTGCTCTTTGCCCATGCAAATCATTTGTAGGAAATATCACTTTGTTCCACAGATATATGCCTTATTTTGTATGTGTTGATTTAGGAAAGGAAAGAGATGGAAGGTTTCTTTTGCTACAGCTGTGTATGTACTAACATAGCCTGCTACTCATTTAAGCAGGCGGCTCTCCTGATGCAAGGCCCCATAACAAAAGCTTTCAGAAGAAAGAGTTACTGGTTATGGTTTCTGCCGGTGCCAGGACATGGAGATAGTACACCAAGATTCAGCAGCTCAAATTCAGTTGTACTTCATACCCAGGTGGATTATTTGTATTTAGGATTTCCTCAATACCAACTCAAACGTCTTCAGACAATACAAAATACAGCCATATGCACTCTCGCTCACGCAAAAAGATTTGACCATATTACACTGCTCTTTATGCAGTATCATGGGCTTCCTGTTGCATTCCGTATCTTGTTTAAGGTTTTGACGTTTGCATATACAGTAAGGCCATCTATGAGTTGGTCCCAGAATATCTGTGTA
The DNA here is from genome assembly GCA_033557465.1 of Ichthyophis bannanicus. Lineage (NCBI taxonomy): Eukaryota > Metazoa > Chordata > Amphibia > Gymnophiona > Ichthyophiidae > Ichthyophis > Ichthyophis bannanicus. Next base: position 221,007,631 of record CM066040.1, on the reverse strand, counting down.
CTCTGATCACTCTTTATGCTCCTGCTAGGACCCTTCATTTGCTTCATGGGTTTTGTCTATATATACCATCCCCCTCCTTAATTAAGTACAAAATGACCCAAAGATCCACCTTCTCTGCTGCAGCCCCGGCTTTGTGGAATTCATTACCCATATATTATGGGTAGAACCGAACCTGCAAAGGTTCAAAAAGGTGTTAAAGACCTGTCTGTTTGAGAAGGCCTTTGGAATTACTGCATCTCCCGAGAAAGTGATGCTCACAGTCATTAGGATGATGTAGTCCTTCCATGTCTGTTGACCCTTCTCTCCTTACCTGGTATCCTCCTATCCTTCTCCTTTGTCTTTCCCTTATTTATGGCTGTTAATGTGTCCAGGTATTGGTCTTTTCTCTTATTGTTTTCCTGTCATAAAAGCTGGCGTTCTTTTCATGATTTTTCATGATTTTTTATGTGTTTTTATTTTTTTATTTTATTGTAAGCTTGAATACCGCTCTGTGGTATATCAAATAAATACAAACATATACATGAACATAAATAAGAATAACTATTCATTAAAAGGCTCATTTTAGATAGGATGTGGAGAACAGAATTGAAACATCCAGGACAGACTTTGCAGATTTGTGCTGGTATTTTAGGAACTGCTTTGCTGAAGGCAGAGATGTTTCTGAAATACACTTGCATGGCCCGGGGAGGGGACCAGTTTTAGAAAATACACTTGTGAAAAGCCGGTAGGGAAATTCCAGCAACCTATACATCTCCATATGGCCATTTCATGCAATAACAGGGATGTGAAAATATCGGCATGCACACGTGTGGCAGCAAACAGAGACATGCAGATATTTTTATTTAATCAGAGAGAACAGACTATTGCTCATTTTTCATTACTGAGAGAAAAATAAACAGGGGGGGGGCGCATATTCAAAATGATTAACACGGTTAGCAGATCTGCTAAATGTATTAATCATAGTGAATGGGATATTCAGCAGCACGTAACACGCATTCTAAGAGTGGCAGTGAAGTTAACTGGCCATGATGATATGCAGCCACTGGCCAGTTAGCTTAAACAGGCTAAAGTTAGACTCTTAAAAGGATGGCCTCGCTTTAGCCGGATTAGCGAACTGGGCGGTGGCTAAAATGCTAACCAGAAACACCGTACATTCAATGCCAGTGACCCCAGCATTGAATATCTGGTCTTATTTAAAGCACCAATGTCCAGCTGCTTTAAATGTGCTGACTGCCGCTGCTGAATCTTAGCCCTATCTCCCTTAATACCTCCTGTAAATGAATGGCCAAAATGAGCAGTTTTTCAATATTTGTTCGTGTTGAGGAGACGGTATAAATGTGGACATATAAAATGGGAGATGCTCATATGTTTGTGGTCCCACCCATGGCATGCCCCAAAATACGCTCAGGAATGCTTCCATCCAAAATGTTTAGCACTGCGCAGCCCCACTGTGGAAACATACAAATTATGGCCTTTCTAAAATTGCATTTCAAACATGGATGCGGCCTGCATGTTTCTCTGCCACCACATGCATGTTTAAAAAAACCAAAAATGTGAAAAGAGCTTCTAAAATATCCCCAGAACAGTTCATTGTCCATCCTTCTCCGTCCCCATTCATTAATTTTATGTACTTTTTTTCAGACAGAATAATTTAGATCTGGTCAGTTTGTATTTGTGGTCCAGGGCCCCTCTGGAATGGGAAAGATTCTCCATTTGTACCTTGACTTTTATCAACATATTTTATTTATGGTTTATTTTTGTGGATTATGTATTTCATCTACTGTAGTGTCTTAATATTGCTTTGTGCATTGCTTTGGGGTGATTGTAAAGGTGATTCATAAGTATAACAAATGAAAAGAAGTGGCTTGTAGATGGCATCCTTGGGCTACTGTCCTTTTCTTATGCACACCCTCTCCTCAAGTTCCCATTGCGATATCCCAGTCAACTCATCATATGTGGATTAAGGTTTGACCTCTCTGATCATAGAATGACAACCCTCCTTCGCTGAAACACCTTCCCCTGAAAGAATGTATAGGGACAATAAAAAGGGGGCAGCATAGTCTTTATATGATATTTTGCCATTAACAATAATAGATAAGAGCAGGATAACATCCTTGGTGACAGCATGTCTGGAATGGGCATGACCACTCTTAAAATAGAGGTGATCAATTCAACAGCCTATTCTTGTTGCATTCTATTGAAAACTCAGTGGACCTGACCTCAGGTTTTTTCTTCGTATTGTTCTTATCCAGACCCAGTAGGATCACTTTTATGCTACAGTATTACAATGGCTTGAGCTTCTACTTTGTTTTTTTCCTTCCTCCCTGGCTCATTACTTGATTCTGTACTAACACTTCTGAGAAATAACCTTTTAGGCTAGCGCAGAGCCAGCATGCTTAGAAAAATGTTTCAGACATCTTTAAAGTATCTTCACAGATCATTCATAAGCCTTTTCCTGTCTCTCTGGCCTTGCAAGAGGATATTGTATTCTTTGAGATAAAGGATGCGGGAGTTTAAGTTACTTCTCTTGAACAGACGTAATAGTTGCATTAACTTTCATTGTCTGCTGAGTTAAGAAACAGTTCAAGGAAAACTTAAAATATATATTTAGTTTAGTATATGTAATACATTTTGTATGCCCTATTTGTGCTTTGGACATTTGAAAACGGGCAAAGAGACGTCCAAAGCACAGAGACATCTCCAGAGCCATTTTAGAAGCCAGGTCTGTGGACGTCCCCAGTGTGACCATGTCCGAGTCTGAGCAAGGACGTGGTGGAGGCATGGCCGGGGTGTTGCCAGGAACCTGGGCATCACTGCCTGATCACAGAAATGTCTGAAGTCACGTCTAAGTTTAGATCTGCTCCAGGCATGAATAAGCATCGGGAAAGTTTTGGCTGTAAAACCTCCAGCGGGCGTAGAGAAAATAACACTCCTTCATCCCCAGTGCAATTACAATTATAGAAGCACTGGGATTTGAACTATGGCTTCCCTGGTCTTAACCCACTACTCTAACCATTAGGCTATTCCTAGACATCCAGGGGGGCATTCTGTTCAGGACATCCAGGCCCCTATGCGTCCAATCGGAATCGGACGCACAGGGGCAGATGTGATTCTGATCCCGCGGGACATATCTAGTCCCCGCGGGATCAGAATCTCAACTAGGCATGTACGTGCAGGCCGGGACCCGATGCCAGTCAGCCTGCACGTTCAGGCCTCTGCCCGGCTAACTCAGTCAAGGCACCCGAATGGAGCAGCGGTGCCATGGTGTCCATTCAGGAGCCACTATCCCTGACCGCTGCCGACTGTCTCCTTTCCCTGCAACCCGACCCCCGATCTGGCCTCCCATGGCCAAGGTCGGGCTGCGGGGAATTCCCTGCACCCACCTTACCTTTCGTTCATCGCTGGAGCACCCATCCCCCGATGTCTTGGGAAACGTATTCCACCTCCAAAGTGGAATAAGTCCCCCGTCCAGTCTGACGGCCCCGGACGTACAGGGCCGATGTCCGAATTGGCCCTGTATGTCCGGGGCTGCAGACCACCCACTGTCCACCCTAACTCCACCCCCTTCCTGCCCTGTCTAGCCTCCCCATACAAACACCTTGTTTGTACGGGGAGGTTAGCCGGGGATGCAGAGGGGCGCTGAATAGTGGGGATGGATGTCCCAACGGCTCGGAATGACCCCGCCAAGTTCTGAAATACTATTCTGGGGATGTTCATGTAGATGCCCCAGCACATGTCCATACTGGACACGTCCATATTTGTGAAATCATGTCTACACCTAGACATGCCTGCTTTTTTTCAGACTTTCTGGCTTAGATGTCCCAGATTGCATTAGGACATCTTCTCTAAAATGCTCCTCTGCAATTTTTGTACTATAAATGTGAAGATGACATTTTACTTGAGTCATGTAAGTGCACTTTTTAGAAAGGCCATGTAGGTGAAATCTGGAATGTCCAAGTCAGAACATCAGAAATTTAGTGGGAGGGGGAGCAGAGAAGGTGGGCACGTATAAGTGCCTTGTAAAAATAAGCCCCCTGAAAGATTACACATATCCACAACATAAAAAGCAAAATGGGGCTAAGAGGAGTAATGGATCATAGACACATGTCGGATATGAACATCTGCAGCACAATTTCAGAGAGTGGCCATGTATATCTCCCCCTATATAGGTTCCAACCTGCCATTTTGCAAATGGGAACATGTAGAAGCATGAGATCAGGAGAAATGCCTTTTTGCTTACTGTCACATTTTTTTGAATTGAGCGAAAAATATCGGGGGAGTAAGGGGGCATTTCCGTCTTCACCTTACAGTTGTTGGTTTACCAAAGCAAGCACTTTTCAGAGTCCTATTCATGCCCTGGAGCAGGTATAGCCATGGACATCCCCACTGGTGAATTAAAACGTAAAGCACTGGTCTAACATCGCATACACACGTGTATGGTTTTCACCTGGTCCCAGGCATGACCCTTACATTCTCCATGCGACCTGAATGTGATCATGCCAGACACGTCTATTCAGAGCTTTCTAAAAGGGCTCAGGGGCATCCATATCATTTCAAAGTCTAAATGGGTGTTTCAGACATAATAAATAGGACTTCTAAAATGGCCTCCTTAGCCAATAAAAAAAATCTCCTGTGAAACATGGTACTCATTTGCGTCTTCATAGATTGGTACAGAATGTTCCACAGAGGTCAATTTTCAAACAACTGCTCGGCAGATATGGCCACCAGCTAATTTTAACTGGGTATCTTTAGAAGAATTTTCATCTAAACCTAACCAGCAAGATTTTCAGCTGAAAATTCCGCTAAACCTAGCTTGTCAAATTTTAACTGGCTACATTTAGTAAACTTACAGCTTGAATTATTAATATGTGTTACTGTGTTAATAACTGGATCCCATTGCATAAAAAGAAACCTGTAATAAAATGGCATGCCTTAATGGCTGTAGCATGCACATTAGTAACTTTGGTGCTTACCTGATTAGTGCTCAGGATATCATTCCCACTTAGCCACATAGGAGTCCTCCACCCATGTTGCTGCTGGTGGGGTTGGTGCTGCAATATCACATTTCCAATAGCCACAAACAGGCAGATCCACAGGCAGATTGCAGACTCCTGGTTCCTCATGATTGAAAACACAATATTGTAGTGCTATCCTCAACCAGCATCAACATAGCAGAGGATTGCAGCACATCTTAGAAGGAATATTGGTTTGGAATTCCCCTCACCAGCATCAAGCCAGCATCTTCCACTTAAAAAAAGAAGGCATCTATGAGAAGAATCTCATTCCTGTCCTCTCCCCACAACCTGAATGTCATGTCTTTCCTCTTGTCTTACTCAAATGTTTTCTCAAAAACAAAAAAAAACCTTGCTCACAGTGGATTTCTTCTCTCTCTCTCTCTGCCTTTCTGCTATAAAACTAAGCCCTATTTATTTAGTTAATACATTTTTATATACCACTTTTCTACAAGTGAAAGCGGTTAACAAGGAACTAGGTTTCTTACAATAAACATGTTATGAACATTACAACTTTTACAATGAACAGGGTCTCTTACAATGAACACATTATGAACAACATTAGAAATTTTGCAATAAGCATTATATGAAACTGAGAGCAAATATAATTATATCCAGGAGTATGGGGTTGTGAGGTCATAGTGTTTCATGAGGGTGGGACAGGGGAAGGATGTACATGAGTTTCTGTTGGTTTGATTTGTCAGTTACTCTTTGGCAAAATGCTTCTGGAATAGGTGCGTCTTGAGTTGTTTACGAAAGTCTGTGGAAGACCTAATGGTTTGAATAACTGGGGATAGTGCATTCCAGAGGGTGGGGGCGTAAAGTGAGAATGCTCGTGCTCTTGTGGTCTGCTTGCAGTTGCGAGTATGTGGTGGGATATTGAGGAGGTTCTGTATTCCTTTTCTCCTTGGCCTATTAGAGTTCAAGTATATATATTGTGCGGTATATAAGAGACAGTAAATAAATAAATAAGTTATGAATTAGGGTGTGTAGTTGCTCTGCTGATTTCCTTTCTAGAGTTTTGTGGATGAGAGTTAGAACTTTGTATTGTATTCTTCAGTTGATGGGAAGCTAATGGAGGTGTTTGAGAATTGGAATGATGTGGGTTTTCTGTGAAGCTTGGAAGATGATTCTAGCAACAGTGGTTTGGGTGAGCTGCAGTGGATGGATTGCATATTTGGGTAGTCTTTGATAAATGGAGTTACAGTAATCAAATAGAGGAGTGATGGTGGCCTGGCAGACTTTATGGAAAGTATCGGTGGATAGGAGGGGGTGTAGGTTCCAGATGGTTTTTAGCTTGTGGTGTACTGCTTTGATGATGCTGTGAATTTGTTCCTTGAAGGTCAGTTGCTGGTCGAGTATGATCCGGAGGTATTTTATGTGGGAGCTGACTCTAATCTCTGTGTTGCCAAGCTTGACAGATGTGAGAGGGGTGAAGTTGGGATTCTTAGTTATGTGTAGTAGCTCTCTCTTGCTGAAATTGATGGAAAGATTATGACGGTGTAACCAGTTGATGGTTTCATTGAGGCAACTTGAAAGTGTGGAGTAATCCGGAGTGGAGGTGGAGAATGGTGTGAAGATCATAATGTCATCAGCGTATATCATAAACTGGACTGGGAATTGCTGGAGGATATCGCAAAGAGGTCAATTGTATATGTTGAAAAGTAGGGATGACCCCTGTGGTACACCCTGAATCAGGGTGAACAAAGTTGAGGTGTGTGTTTGAATCCTTATATGATGATTTCGATTGGTAAGATAGTAGTGGAACCATTTGAAGGAGATACCACGGACTCCAATATGATGGAGCTTGTTGATGAGTAGCTAGTGGAATCCCTTCCTTGCTGTCAAAATTAGGATAGAATGTGGGCCTCTCCCCTCTCTTTTCCATCAAGGCTTCTCAACTCAGTCCTCGGGACACATCTAGCCAGTCAGGTTTTCAGGACAATGAAAATGAATATGCATGAGAGAAATGTGCATCTTATAGAATCAGTGCCTGCAGATCTCTCTCATGCATATTCATTGTGGTTATACGAAAAACCAGACTGACTAGGTGTGTCCCGAGGACAGGGTTGAGAACTCCTGCTCTACATCCAAAGAATTATCCACCAAGCAGCAATGCAAGCCAGTAGATGCTAAAGATCAATATGTCCTAAAGCAAGGGTTCTCATCCCAGTCCTCGGGACACACCTAGCCAGTCGGGATTTCAGAATAGCCACAATGAATATGCATGAGAGAGATTTGCATAAAATGGAGGCAGTGCATGCAAATCTCTCATGCATATTCATTATGGTTATCCTGAAAATTTGACTGGCTAGGTGTGTCTCAAGGACTGGGTGGAGAACCCCTGGCCTAGATTAACTGAGGGATTGAGGTTACATGACTCTGGTTTATAGAACAGCCAGGGGGTAAATATGAAATAGCCCCCAGCAATGGCTGGGATTTTAAATTTAGATGGAAAAGAAAATTTGGAGTTGAAGGTAGTCTGCAGGCTCAGTTCTATTTAGGCCTAATAGGGGAGGAGTTCATCAAGTATTAAAGATGGGCAGAGGTATAGGCAGGGATCAGTCCAGGAGAATGGATGCCCATCCATCAACCACCCACCATGCCCAAGGAATAAGGATGGTACACACAGAGTTGCCAAGTTACTTAGTTCCAGGAGTGAAATTGTAAGCCAGTCTTGGATGTCTGACAATCTGATTCTGATGCATTATGGAACTTGCAGCACTGATTCCAATGAGTAAAATCATTGTCTAAAAATACCGTACTGCACTGCAATGCAAATTTAAAACCAGAACTGGCAAAAAATCTCACTCCTGGAACTGGGTAACTTGGAAACTCTGTACACCAAGGCAGGGGAAAATGTAGCATGGGGCACTTTCTTTATCAAAGTCATGGCTCCTCACAGCATAAAGAAGGGTACTTCTTGAGCAAGGTCATTCCAATGCCATTATATGGGGGTACCTTGGCTAGTTGTCCATGATTAGCTTGGTTTAATCCAGGGCCTTGATAAGAAAGATGCGTTTAGGGGATGGAAATGATGCAGAATGAATATGTTTACTCAGAGAATTGTAGAGATGGCCTGGTGAAGTCCATGGAAAATAGAGGCAGAGGCAAGCTCTACAAGGGGACTGTTGCCACATTCCTTTACCAACTTAAAGCACAAAGCAGAATGAAGCTAGCAACTGTCTCCCTAGTGCTTCAGTCAGTAACAATTCAAGGTCCTCCATTTTTGGGGGATTTAGTGCACATCTTTTCAGTGGTAAGACAAGGTGAGGTACATTCAGAGATACAGTAGATTGTAAACCTACTTGGACAGGGAACTATCTGTTTGGACCTGAGGCAATGAAATAACTTGCCCAAAGTCACGAGGTGCATCTGGGAAAACAGGGTTTGACTCCTCGCTTCCCTGGTTCTGAGCCCACTGCTCCAATCACAATATACTGTGACTAAAATAATAGAATATAACAGGAGATAAGAACCATCAGGTCCATCTAGTTAGCCCAGTTTAAGTCCTGTTGCAGTGTATTAAGCTCCAGCTAATCCTATCTTCCCTTTCACTCCATAACTAAGGATCTTTTGTGTTTATCCCATGTCTTCTTGAATTATTTTACTATTTTTGTCTCCATCACCTCTACCTGAATAAGGTTAGCAGAATTTTCGCAGACAAAGCGGGGATGGGGGGGGGGGGGTGGAGGGAAGGAAGGGACACCTTAGTTCCAGGTTTGAGAACAAATCGTAGAGAAGTAACATTGTAAAAATTGTAAAAAAGCGATTGCCTAGTCTGGCTTGTGCTTGAGCCAGTCCTGATCTTGTGCAAAGGTGTTATCACCTCTTCTCTCTTCTGGGTATGCCTTTCACCACCAACTTGTTTCACTGTTTCTCTACTTTGAGATTTCACTCAAAATTCTCTTTCCTGCTTGGAGCGTATCAGTATCTCATGCCCCTTTAGGTACTGCTCCCTCAAATTTCTGTTCCTCAAATGCATGACTGAACTTTTTTGCATCAGACTTTTGTTCAAACTTTTTCAGATCTCTCTTTACTGTGTGTAATATCAGAGGTATCCCTCTGTTAAATATCTTAGTCTCATGTGCAAAAAAACAAAAGATTTTTCAACCAATCCTTCTGAAATATTTCTTACAAAAGCATTGAACAGAAGTGGCCTAGCCAGAACTCTGAGGCAGTCCACTAATCGCCCTTCCTCCTTTGGAATGAATGCCATTTACAACTTTCCTTTGTTACCTATCCTTCAACCAGTTTCTAATCTACCAAAACATCTTGGGCCCACTTCCCGGCTGCTCATCTTAAATATGACCTTCCTTTCTGGGACACTATCAAAGGCTTTACTTAAACCCAAGTATACCAAGTCTAGTATATGCCCACATGTTGCTATTTTCTGAATAAGTCTCTTAGCTTTTTTGCACCTAATAATTGTCTTGGTGTCTTTATTTTAAGGTAAAGGAAGAACAGGTAGAAGCAGGAGGAACTGAGGATCACAAGATGCAAGGGCAGGGCATTCCCCCTTTAGCTGAACCAATCTGTAGACATTTGCTTTACTTTGTCAAGAATCATGGAGAAAACGAAGGGGTGGGTTTTATCCATGAAAGAAACATGCCTTGTGTGTTAAAATGCCGCCAAATAAATTGTTCACAATCGCCTAGCTGTATTTCTTGTTTAGACTTTCTAAGTGAAATTGCCCAGAAGAGCATAATGTAATGGGATTTGGGAGCATGAGCCGTACAGAATGCAATTGTGAGACTGCTTGCATTTAATGGAAACTTGCTGAAACCTAGCAACAGAAATTTTGCGAAAGACATGCGGCTCAAAACATGACTTTGCAGGGCAGCATAAGTGAAAATGCCCTTACACAGAGATGTCCTTTATAACAAACTGAAAACTAAAGCCACAAAAAAGGTACAGCACATCACTACTACTACTACTACTGAGCATTTGTCCATGTAAAGCAAGAGAATGTCATTCTGGACTTGATTAATCATACCCATGCAGAAGAACGTATTTAATTATACCCCACACCTCACTACTGACAGCTCTGCATAGAAAGTCACCACTGCCCATGACTTGATCTAAGTTTGGACAGATGGTGGTTGGATCAGATTTGGGATTTAGCTTACAACCTTCTTAGAAGTTCAAGGCAAGTTACATTCAGGTATAGTAAATATTTTTCTGTCCCCAAAGGGCTTACAATCTAAGTGGAGTGGAGGAGTAGCCTTGGAACCCAGAGACCAGGGTTTGATTCCCACTAGTACTCCTTGTGGCCTTGGGCAAGTCACTTAACCCTCTATTGCCTCAGAAAAATCCAAGTTATCAATGTCCCTGTTTAATGTACATTACAAAGTTTAAGTTTCAATGTAAACTGCTTTGATTGAAATGATAAAGCAGTATATAAAACCTGATAAAAAAATAAGTTCATGCCTTAGGCAATGAAGGGTTAAGTGATGTGCCTAAAATCACAAAGAGCAGATGTGGGATTTGAACAGGGTTACATATAATGAAAATGGAGGAGTAGCCTAATGGTTAAAGCAGTGGATTGGGGCCAGGTTTCAAATCCCATTGAAGCTCCTTGGGGCCTTACACAAGTAATTTAACCTTCCATTACCATAAGGCAATGGGATGGAGAGTACATTGTGGTTAATGCAGGGGCACGTATAACATGCTGTTGCGTTTAGCGTGGGTGCACTTAACATCACCTCAATGGGTGGCAGTAAGTGCACCCACGTTAATTGTAAATGCCACCGCTGCACATTAGAGTACTTTTCTGTGTAGTAAATGCCCCCAACAGTTAGCACACAAGTTTTGCACCTATCGCCTGTTAATTTTTATGCAATGTGCAAAAATATACTGCACCTTGGTAAATGGGCCCCTTAAATTGTGAGCCCTCCAGGGACAGGGAAATGCCTACTGTACTGTCCATGAATATAACTTGCTTTGAGCTGCTACTGGAAAGGCGTGAGCTAAATACAAATAAATAACTAATTAAAAGGGTAATCCTCTCCCCTCTATTTACATAAAGAAGCATAAAAGGGTAATCCTCTCCCTCTATTTACATAAAGAAGCCTCTTATCTCAGAACACAGTTTTAGACGCAGTTTTATTTTACAATACTATTTTCTTATAACTGAGTGTTAGGGGTGTGCATCCGTGAGCACACAGTTGGTTCATTTGAGCACATAAAAATTTAAAGTGCAAACAAATCGCTTGTAGGTACAGATGCCTACAAATTAATGCATGCTTAATATGTTCTTGCGTACATATGATGCACCCCTGAAAAATCAAATAGGTGAAACAGAAACAAAAAAATGCCTAAAAATTGGGAAAAATTCACTTTAAATTAGTATGAACCCATTCGGGCCTGCACACCTTTCCTGACTTTCTACTCACACTGAAGCTTTTAACTATCATCATCTATTGTGTTACTGCACAGTAAAAGCTTCAGAGGTCTCCAAGGTAGAAATGCAGTTTTGTAGACAACTTGCTCCAAAATTTGTTAAAACCATTTTACATGTACCAACTATTCTCTGACCTGAAGATGTAAGTTACAGCAGAAGGGCCAGCAAAGTGCTTGCACTTTTTAAGGAAAAAAAAAGTAGTGACTACTAGTTTGAAAGATTTAAATAAGTACCCAGAAAAAAAATAAGCTGCTATTTAGAAGTCATCCACCACAGCAAAATTATAATATTCTTACCTGCTTTAGTTAAGAGCTGGCCTCCGCAGAGGCATTGAGGAACTTGTATGGTCGCAGGTATTTTGTCCTCCCACACTGGAGCATCTACAAACAATATTGCTTCTTCAGATGATGTCACTGAATCACTGAATTAATTAGTAGCCCACTGACTTAGGTCAGTTTTTTTAATGCGTATTTTCTTTTTCTTTTCTTTCACTGAGCATGCTCAGTTCCTATTGCCCTGTCATCTGAGAGTAGCTGGCAGTACCAAACTTTACCTGATACCTCGCTGGAGATCAAGGATAAAAGTGCTGGCAATGAGCCTCAGCAATGGCAGAAAACAGCCTGCTCATGCGCTTTGTCAGAGAAACTAATTTTCAGGAACATGATACGGGGCCTATTGTTAAAATATTCATGCCATACTGCCTCCGAATTGTTGCTGCTAAACGCTCAATTGGGTATTTCAGAACAATGTGAGAATGGGATTATTTTGTCTTGGAAAGCTTATTTGACAAAGTGCTTTTCATTCTGAAGGCAATTGAGGTCATTAAAGAGTCAGGCAGCTTGAACTTTATGGAGCACAATGCGCCTTGTCTACCAATAGGTTTCTCCTCTATTTTTGTCTTTATGAGAAAATTCCTTAGTAAACCTGGAAAGAAAAAGGATTGGCATAGAAAGATATGTATAACAGAAGAACAAGAGCTATGATTTCTCTCTGTCTGTATGATCCGCACTAGGGCCTATCCCTTTCCAGTCTGTGCCTTTATATCCTCTATTATTTCAGATCTCCGTTCTTTATCTTGTTCATGCATACGCTCATCAATGGTACTTCTTAGGGCCACCTACAGTATTTATAGTTCAGTGTTAATTCTGCAGCAGGATTTCAGAATTCACTTTAAATGGAATTTTCAAGAGACTGTCTTCTTGCACATGAGATCATATGAAACTATGTTTATTTTACAGCACTGAACCACATCCATCACAAGGCCTTTCATTAGATGACATGAGAAGAAATTTTCAGTATCCACCAATAGACAAAAATGGTAAGCAGAGACATGATTTTGCATTTTCAGTGAAAACAAAAAACTAAACTGTACAGTGCCTATTTCATTATCAAGAGACTAGAGAAACATTCACGATAAGTAAAATAACCGTGTGCTGACATAGGAGATCCATAAAGTAATGTTGGACTCTACAGCAGATGCTTCTGTTAATGGCATGTCCACAGATATTCAAGTACAGCTGGTGACAAGGAAGTCTATATTCATGTATTCAGTTTAGAAAGTGCATAGATCTCAAATATAATAGGAATTGTAAGAACAGAACTAAGAACATAAGATTTGCCATCCTGGGTCAGACCAATGGCCCGTGAAGCCCAGTATCCTGTTTCCAACAGTGGCCAATCCAAGTTATAAGTACCTGGCAGGGTCCCAAAAGGTAGAGGAATTTCATGCTGCTTATCCCAGGGGTAAGCAGTGGATCACTCTAGTCCTCTTTAATAATGGTTTTTGGACTTTTCCTCCAGGAACTTGTCCAAACCTCTTTTAAACCCAGCTACACTAACAGCTCTTACTACATCTTCTGGCAACAAATTCCAGAGCTTAACTCATGTTGCAGGAAAAAATATTTTCTCCTATTAGTCTTAAATATACTACTTTGTAGCTTCATTGCATGTCCCCGAGTCTTTACGCTTTTATACTTCACTTTTACTTGTTCTACTCTGCTCGTTATTTTATAGACCTCTGTCATATCTTCCCTCAGCTGTCTCTTCTCTAGTCTGAAGAGCTTTACCCTTTTATGCCTTCATTGGGGTATCCTTCCATCCCCTTTATCATTTTGGTGGCCCTTTTTTGTACCTTTTCTAATGCCATTATATCTTTTTTTTTTTTAGAGGTAGTGACTAGAACCGCATGCAGTATTTAAGATGCAGTCACAACATGGAGTAATACAGAGGCATTATACCATCCTTTGTGTTACTCTTCATTCCTTTTCATTCCTAGCATTCTATTAGCTTTCTTGGCTACTGCTCACTCTGAACAGAAGACTTAAATGTATTATTCATGATAACACCTAGATCTTTTTTCTTGGTGGTGACTCCTAATGCGGAATCTTGTATCATGTAACTATAGTTTGGGTTGTTCTTCCCTAAGAGCCCGATTCCATAACATCAATGTCTTACCCGTGGAAACGTCTAACTTGGAGATGGGCTTGATATAAACATGATTCCACTTTCACAGAGCTAGATGTGTCAAGGTTCTGGAATTGGCGTCCACACGTACAAACATGTCTATGTCCATCCCACGGGACATGGGTAGATGCCATTGTGTATGGGCGTGTCTGCACTCACCATATTCTGTAAAGTTATACGTCTCCACTCCTAATGTCTCTGCGAGGTACCACACCTCCTCTTTGAAACATGCATCTCCTATGCTGCTGTGCTTATTGACAGTAGTTGGCTGATGCAAACCAGACATAAAAACCAATGTGAAATGACAGCTAATGCAAACTGGACTACTTAGTAGTTCTTGGCATGCCCACAAGAGTGCTAAGTTAGCACATTACATCCTAATATAGTATAAGAGCATGTAAATATGGCCAAGTAGGTTATGACATATACCCTGCAGCCAAAACATATGAAACATATGCCAAGTTCAGGGCTGGGCCAAGGATTGCTGTCACCCTAGGCAACTGTCTAGGTTTGCCGAGTGAACGGGCCAGCCCTGACCAAGGTAATTGCAACTCTTTATCATAGTTATGCAATGTTTCTGATCTTTCCCAGTCCAGAATATACACAGTCAGAATCCCCAAATGTACACTATTGCACTAGCCCCATAGTTACAACTTATCTGATGTGCTGCGATTTATTATAGGAGAGTCTTTTCCAGACGCACTGACATACAATTTGTACTGCAACATTTCCTTTTTCATAACATAGAAATTGTTACTGTCCTCTAGATTTGCTTTTTTACCACTAATGGCAAATGTCAGCATAGCCAGAATAATCACCATTGCACATCTGCATATTTCTGTAGGGGTGATTAATAATGTGGCTTTACCAAACAATCTTCCCTCACCTCTGCATCCTGTTCTTTACAACTGCATCTTGTATTCTTCCATACTGCAGACACGTTAGTTCAAAACAAACATGTCACAGCCATTCATCAATATGGGATGCAGTGAGGTGCAGAGCAGAAATATGTCTATGTCCTAGCCTTATTCCACGTTGCCACTGAATGTCTGGGGAAAACACCGAAGATGTACATGGGCCTTTCCTGAATATGCTTTCTATGTCTCCATGGCTGACCACACCCTGTTCCACTCCTCCTGCCCATATTCTGAGATCCCTGTACTAGTGCCATTACTTGCATGGCTGCAGGGGTTGCAGAATACGGTGGTAGATGTTTTTGCTAGAAACACGTCTACACCGCAGATTCAAGCAGCTTATTTGTTTTTTGGAATGGCCCTCATCGTGTATAACTTTGCACTTGTCCATACTAAATATCATCTGTCAATTAGATGCCCTGTCTCCCAATTTCTCAAAGTTATTCTTGCAAAAAAAAAAGAACACATATATCACTCAAACTGTGTCACACTTAGCAGCAGAAATATATCAAAGAAAGAACCTTTATTCAGAATAGGCTACCAATGTCATTTGCTACATATGCTTAAGTTTAGTTTAGGTTATTAAAATTTAATATACAGCCAAATTGGCACAGCAAGGCAGTTTACAATAAAACAAAAGAAAACAGAACCAGAACTTCAATTAAAATAGGAAAGCCAGTCACACAAGAGGGGAGGGAAGCAGAAAGAGAAAAAGGCTAACAGGCAGTTGCGTTATCAGCATGAGAGGAAGAAGCAATCTGAAACAGGTAAACCTTCAAAGCTGATTTAAAGCGAGTATAGGACGATTCCAGATGAGGATCGGGGGCGAGATCATTCCAAAGTTTGGGAGCAACAAAAAAGAAAGCAGTGTGTCTGGTAGACTCAAGGCGAGCCTGGGAAGCGGGGGGCAGGTGTAAACGGTTCTTGTGTAGAGATCGGAGGACACAATGGGGAGTGTGAAGTAAGATAGCAGAAGCAAAATAGGAAGGGGAACCCGAGTGGAGTGCTTTATGGGCCAGAATCAAGATTTTAAATTGAACTCTGATATATATGGGAAGCCAATGATAATTCATGAGGAGGGGTATATTTATTTATTTAAACCTTTCTTATATACTGCCCCTTCCATCGATCAAGGGCGGTTTACAATGAACAAAAATTATCCCAAAAAAATTGGTTACTGAGAACAAAATTGGTTATAGAGTGTGAATAAAAGTGGCAGCACAAGAAGAATCCTGATGACTGAATTCTGGACAATTTGTAACCTTTTAAGTTTGTATTTGAAAGGCCAGCATAAATGATATTATAGTAGTCAAGGCGGTTAACCAGTAGACTCAGAAGAAGAGTGGCAAGAGATGCTGGAGATAGAAAAGAATAAATAGAATGGATTTGGCACAGAGAGAAATACAAACTGCACTAATGTGATCATAGAAAGAAAGAGAAGCATCCAGAATGTCCCCAAGATTAAGGGCTGGGACCAGAGTAATGGGGGAGTCAGACAGAATTGGAACAATAGAAGGAGGTCTTGTAGTGGCGAATAACCATATAGCCGCAGTTTTTGGGAGATTCAAAAGTAAGTGATTATCATACAACCTGGAGGCTATTGCAGATAGACATTCATTCATAGAAGAGAGATCAGGCATGAGAGGGTGGGTATGCAACACAAGCAATATGTCATCTGCATAATAATAGGCGGAGACACCAAAATGTTGAGCCAAGTGAGTTAGTGAAGCAAGGAATATGAAGGGTGGAAAGGAAGGAAGTGAAGGGTAGAAAGGACAGAACCTGGGACCCCAGACATTAGGGAATAAGAGGAGGGCATGGAAGAATTAAAAGTGACCTAAAAGCTATGATCAGAAAGGAAGGAGTGAAACAAATCGAGTACAGTTTCCCTAATCCCAACTTTGCAAAGACATGAGAGAAGAATCCTGTGATTGTTGTTGTTGTTGTTGTTAAGTGCCGTCGAGTCTGAGTCGACTCATAGCGACCCTCTGGATAGCTATCCTAAATTGTGTTCGGTCTCCAGTCAGGCGGCTCATTGTTGACAGACTGGTACCCGTAGCTGCTGTTATTGTATCAATCCATCTCATTGCTGGCCTTCCTCTTTGCGTTGACCTTCTGTCTTGCCAAGCATGATCTCTTTCTCTAATGATATCTCTCTTCGCATGATGTGTCCAAAGTATGAAAGTCGAAGTCTTGTCATCTGAGCTTCTAAAGAAAGCTTAGGTTTGATCTCCTCTAGTACCGACTGGTTTGTTCTTCGGGCAGTCCATGGTATACACAGTATTCGCCGCCAGCACCATAATTCAAAGACATCAATTTTCTTCCTGTCTATCTTTTTCACTCTTCAGCTTTCACATCCATATGATGTTATTGAAAATATCATGGCTTGAACAAGTTGAATCTTTGTATGGAGAGAGACATCTCTGCTCTTGAGAATCTTATCTAGGTCTTTCATAGCCATTCTGTCAAGAGCAATGCGTCGTCTGATTTCTTGACTGCTTGTTGCTTCTTTATTGATAGTTGATCCAAGTAGGTTAAAGTTGTTCACAATTTCAATTTCTTCTCCTTCAATGATGAACCTGTTGATTATGCCAGTTATCATGATCTTTGTCTTCTCAACATTAAGGTGTAGGCCCATTTTGAGACTATGTTCTTTGATTGTGAGAAGCAAATGTTTCAGATCATCTTCACTTTCAGCCAGTAATGTGGTATCATCAGCACAGCGAAGGTTGTTGATGAGTCTTCCACCAATCTTCACACCTTTGTTGTCTTCATACAATCCTGCTTCTCTGATGATTTGTTCTGCATATAAATTGAACAGGTAGGAGGAAAGTATTGTGATGCAGCAGACCAGCAGGGAATAGAAGAAAATGTTTTAAATACAAAAAAAGGCATGCACAAGCTTCAGTATTCTCAGGAACCTGGTAGGGGGAGCAAGTAAAAAAGCTCAGATTGTTCTGCTGGAAAACCAAGAGTGAAAATAAGACCCGGAGTGGATCCTTTGGAAAACCCGGATTGGAAGGAGAAAGACCCGGAGTGGAACAGGTGGAATCCGGAGCGGGTTGTGAAAATCCTGAAAGCAGAAAATCCTGTTGCCGGTTTTCGGAGTGGTGAGCTGCGAATGCAACAGCAACTGATGTTCCCGAGCTGAATTCAACACTCACCTCAGGTAAAAAGTAATTAAGCCGGGGCAGTGTTGGATGTCAAGGGAAGTTTGAAAAAAGAGGAAAAAAAAGGGGAAAAACTAGTGTTGTGAGAGCCACACTTGGTTTTCGTTTTCTTGTTTCTCTATACAGGTTCACCATGGAACCAAAGGAGCTTTGTGCCTGGATGGCACATCAGTTCGACAAGCAAGCCGAATTCACGCAGAAGAACCAAGCCCAAGCTCTGCGGGCCATGCAGGAACAACAACTGCCGGTTTTGCAGACTATGGAGAACTGGTTAGCGTTACAGCGGGAGGAGATGGCAAAGGCAAACGCTGAAAAGCTGCAGGCAGTCGGACCGACCAACCCAGCGAGCGGACAATGGACATGCCACAATCTTATTGTGGGAAAGCTAAGTCCCAATGATAATGTCGATGACTTTTTAGATTCGTTCACTAGGATTGCAGGTTCAACAAATTGGCCGCCTGAACAGTGGGCCATTCGACTCGCAGCGTCCCTTATGGGGGAAGCTCTTGCTGCCTACAGGTCGATGCCCCCAGCCCAGCTAACACCTATGAGGAGGTAGTCACCGCCATAAGGGATCGGTTAGGCCTTACACCATTATCCTATAATAAAACGTTTAGAGCCACCACCCTTAGGGCCGATGAAACCCCAAAATCCTTAGGCTATAGGATACGGGGTTTGGCGAATAAATGGCTACAGCCAGAAAAGAAAAACATAGACACATTAATGGATGCGATAGTACTTGAGCAGTACATGTCCGCCATACCAAGTAGGGTACAGAATTTCTTAATCTTGCAAAATTGCTGTACAACTACCGACGCAATAGCTCTCACGGAGCGCTATTTAGAGGCTGAGAGAGTCACCCAACCTAGGGTAGGGACTCCCAAACTGACACTGGGTATGGAGGCCCAAAGAGTGGAAAGCCCCTCACGGTCCCCGTACGGTGTGCTGAAAAATAATAAGCCTCTAACAAAAGAGAATGTCAAGAGGTGCTTTGCATGTGGGAAAAAGGGTCATCTGAAAAGTGACTGTTATTCACGTACTGCTCTGGTAGGGGAAGGCCCGAGAACAGTACGGGAGGGTTTTGTATTGAATGTGAAGATTCATGGAGTAGACGTAAAAGCACTCCTGGACTCAGGAGCTGACCAAACCATGATTTCGAAGAGGTTATGGTTTGTGATCAGGGATGGTCAGTTCCGGAGTGTCCGGAAGGTAATGTTAAAATAAAATGTATCCATGGAGCGGCTACCCGCTACCCGGTGTATAAGCTGTGGGTGAAGGGATTGGGCATTGAGAAAGGGATGTTAGTAGCAGTCGTGCCTAGGCTACCACAAGAATTGGTATTAGGCCGTGATTGGCCACAATTTAGGAAGAGTCTGAAAGAAGGTTTATCCTCTCAGACAGTGTCAACTTCCACTTGCATTCAGCATGAGCCAAATGAGAATCCCAAGCCACAACAAAATAACCCAGAGAAGGGTACCGGTCCTAGGGAAGCCCTAGTTTCTACGCGGTCGCATGGCCAAGATGCTGAAAAGCCCTCATGTTCGGAAGAAACTTCCTTAGGAGACCTTCCTTCACATGAGGAACTAATAGGTGATCCCCCGAGGAGGGACCGAAAATCCAAAGCTGAGCGGAGGAGAGAAAGAACGTGCCGTTCTCAGGGAAGAGCGGAGTTGGAAGCTGGAAGAGGGATGCCATGGGTGCCGGCGGACTTGATGGAGCGGTTCCCCTCTTTCAAGATGGAGCAAAGAGCAGACCCTGCACTAGCCCGTGCATTTGAACATGCGCAGGAAAGAAAGGATTCTTTCCCCAGATTCCTCACGGAAGAGGACATACTTTATCGGGAGACTAAGGACCCTCGTACCGGAAATATCCGGAAACAGTTGGTGGTCCTGAATACCTTTAAATCCCTGGTTTTGCGGCTGGCCCACGACCATCCAGTAGGGGGCCATAAGGGAGCACAAGGCACTCTTGAACAGATTTTAGCCCGATTTTACTGGCCAGGAATCTTCCGGGAAACATCTCGCTTTTGCGAATCTTGCGCATCATGTCAAAGAGTCACTCCTCATCGACCACCTGAAGTACCGCTGGTTCCGATGCCCATAATCTCGGATCCCATAAGGAGACTTGCCATGGACATAGTTGGACCTCTCATCAAAACACCCAGAGGATTCCAGTATATCCTGGTGATTATCGACCAAGCTACCCGCTTCCCATGGGCGGTTCCCCTGAGAAACATTTCGGCAAAGTCATAGAATTAGTCAAGTTATTCTGCGAGATAGGGTTCCCGCAGGAGGTCTTGACAGACAGAGGTAGTAACTTCCTGTCAAAATACCTCGCTCAAGTTTGGGACGCTTTTGGCATCCATCATGTGAAGACAGCCGCCTACCACCCCCAATGCAATGGTCTGGTGGAGCGATTAAACCAGAGCATAAAACAAATGCTTCGTCGAGCATTGGGTGGCCAAATGATGGAGTGGGACACCATGTTGCCATTTATCCTGTATGCCTGTCGGGAAAGAAAACAGAATTCCTTGGGTACCTCGCCTTACGAACTCATGTATGGACGACCACCCCGAGGTATATTGGACGTCCTAAGAGAACAATGGATTGAACCCGTTGAGACAGAAATAGGCGTACCTTTATTCTTAAAGAACTTAAGAACCCACCTGGAAAGAACCTCCCGGTTCGCAGGCGAAAGTCTACAGGAGAGTCAACAAAAACGATACTATGATAGGCATGCCAAACCCCGGCAATTAAAGGTCGGAGAAAAGGTGATGGTCTTGATATCGGGCACCACTCATAAGTTTGAAGCCCGGTGGAAGGGACCTCATACAGTAGTTAAGCCTATAGGAGCAACCTCCTACTTGGTCCAGGATGAAAAAGGACATACACAAGTATATCATGTCAATATTCTTCGACCCTGGCATGAACGGTCAGTTTTGCTGGCTTCTACTGAGAACATATTCCACCCTGAGCCGATACCGGTGGACAACCGTCGAAGGAAGTACGGGACCAGTCAGCTGCAGAAGAGCGCGGTATCACGTATTACGTGCTGTGTAAAAGAAAATTCACCAGCCCGTAATATTTTAAGAAGGGGGATGTGTGATGCAGCAGACCAGCAGGGAATAGAAGAAAATGTTTTAAATACGAAAAAAGGCATGCACAAGCTGCAGTATTCTCAGGAACCTGGTAGGGGGAGCAAGAGGGACCTCCGGAAGACTGAGGATCCACGCCCCACAGGGTGTGACCTAAAGCCAGCCAGCCTCCAATCCAGGAAGGCAGGAACCCCTTTTAAAGAAAGTCTGGAAGACTGGAAAGGGAGAAGCGGCAGTAAAGAGGAAGGTGGCTGTAGAAGCAGAAGTGTCTGTAAAGTCAGAAGCAGCAGAGAAGGCAGCAGAGAAGTTGCAGAGCCTTCAGAAGCCAGAGAAGTAGCAGAAACTGCAGATGCTGGAGAAACTGCAGAAGCTACAGACGCTGCTGGAGTGCAGGAAAAAGGTATAGGCCCGGGAGACCTGAAAGGACAGAGAATACAAAAGGGTCCAGGAGATTCAGGAACGCAAAAGCCGTACTGTGACTGCTGTGTGAAAAACCCAAGCCATATTGCAGGAGCAAGGCAGGATCTCACCAGGAGTAGGCCTCAAGCCTCGTCCCAAGGAAAGAAGCCGGAGTTACCAGGTAACCCATACTTTGTTGGAAACAGCCTTCAGAGGGCTAGTGTATGGAGAGGACAAGAAGCAGAAGCCCCCCTGTCCATGGCACACAGTTGGGGAGACAAGGTATGAAAGGCTTTTATCAAATAAGAAACTTGTAACTAAGCAAGGTTTGCAGGAAGCGAATGTAAAACCTTTGAAGAGAGAAGGATATTCACACTATAGAACAGCTCATGACCGACGCCCCACACTGAACCCCAAGCACTGGGAGCTCATACAGTCTGACTATAACTTGCCAGGAACCATTAACTCTGGTTCAGATACGCTTGAGCAAGAACCGATGCAAGTGGAAGTGGTAGAGTCCCTTTCTGAGGAAGAGATGGATTGTAGCTTTTGTACCACTGGAAGCTTGGAATCCTTATGTAGCAAGTGAGCAGTAAACTTGTGAATTTAGAAACGTGTGTTTTTGTATCCCCTCTGTGAAGAAAACAGTTTTTGCTTTTGAACCTGAGTTGTACCTTTTCTTTCTAACCTGATGTAAGGACATTTCTTTGGTTGTTTGAATCTGATCTATTTGAACCTTTTTGCAATACAAGGGATATAAAGCCTTATTTTCCCTACACTCGAAGACTTGTGTTCTCTGGATATTTGGTAATAAGGACGCTACCAAGACTATAAATCCCTGGGCCCTAGAAAATACATACCAAACCCAACCTTATTTATATTTATGTCCAACCTGCCTTGGCGCCCCTTAACCACCAGGGTGGCGTTGTGACAGTATGCAGCCTTGTCTTACACCTTTGCTTATTTTAAACCATTCTGTTTCTCCTTGTTCCGTTCAAATTGTTGCTTCTTGATCAATGTACAGATTGTGCAAGAGTACGATCAGGTATTCTGGTATACCCATGCTTCTTAATGTGGCCCAGAGTTTCTTATGGTTTACACAGTCAAAAGCCTTGCTATAGTCGATAAAGCACAAATAGATATCCTTTTGGTATTCTTTAGTCTTTTCAAGGATCCATCTCACATCCGCAATGATGTCTCTTGTTCCACGCCCTTTCCTGAACCCTGCTTGCACTTCAGGTAGTTCTTGTTCCAGGTATGGTTGTAGTCTCTTTTGAATAATCTTTAGTAGAATCTTGCTGGCATGTGGGATCAGAGCGATTGTGCGATAATTTCCACAGTCAGTTGGATCACCTTTCTTTAGTATTGGTATAAACACAGATCTTTTCCAGTCAGTTGGCCATGATGTTGTCTTCCATATTTCTTGGCAGAGCCTTGTAAGTATGGTAACAGCTGCATCAGATTGCTGTAATACTTCTATGGGAATGCTATCAATGCCTGGTGCTTTGTTCTTTGATAAGGCTTTCAATGCTGCTTCAACTTCTTCTTTCATCACCAATGGTTCCGGATCATAAGGTACAGGTTGAAACGGCTGTTGGTCCATTTGATCTTTATCATATAAAAGCTCTGTATATTCCTTCCACCTTTTCTTGATCTTCTCAGCATCATTCAACATAGAACCTTGAGCATCTTGTAACATTCCAATTCGAGGTTGGAACATTTTCTTTAACTCTCGTAGCTTTAGGAAAGCCAATCTTGTTCTTCTTCTAATAGTTTCTGCTTCTATTTCCTTGCATGCGTCGTGGTAGTACTTTTCCTTGTCCTGTCTTGCTGCATGTTGGAAATCTCTGTTGAGTTCTGTGATTGTCTTTCTTTCTCCTCTGGCTTTAGCTTCTCTGCATTTCTGGGCAATTTTCAGAGTTTCTTTTGTCATCCATTTTGGCCGTTTTTTCTTTTTTACCTTTTGTAGAGACTTCTTGCTTTCTTCCATCACAACCTTCTTGATGTCATTCCATAACTCTTCTGGAGCTCTGTCATTTGTATCTAAAGCAGAAAATCGATTTTACAGGCAGTCTTTAAATTCCAGTGGTATATTCACAAGGTCATATTTTGCTGCATTCATGAGTGGTTTGCTTCTTTTTCAACTTGAGCTTGAGTTTGCATACTAGTAGGTGATGATGTGTACCACAGTCAGCTCCAGGTTTTGTCTTTGTTGATGTTTTAGAGCTTTTCCATCGTTGACTTCCACATGTGTACAGTCACCGCTTGTGTTGCTGGAAGAAGGTGTTTGAGATGAATAGATCGTTGGTCTTGCAGAATTCTATCAGTCTTTCTCCAGCTTCATTTCTGTTGCCAAGTCCATATTTTCCAACTACTTTGCCTTCTTCTTTGTTGCCAACTTTTGCGTTCCAGCCACCCATGACTATCAGGATATCCTGTTTGTATGTTCTGTCAATTTCAGCTTGTACTTGTTCATAGAACTCTTCAATTTCATTCTCTTCTGCAGCTGTTGTTGGGGCATATACTTGAATTATAGTTGTGTTGATAGGCATTCCTTGTAGACGAATAGAGATTAAGCGTTTGCTGACTGCATTGTATTTCATTACAGTTCTTGCAAGTTTCTTCTTTATTATAAATGCAATACCATTTCTTCTTTGTCTTTCATTTCCAGCATAGTAGACCATGTGATCATCTGATGCAAAGTTCCCGATGCCAGTCCATTTCGGTTCGCTGACACCCAACAGATCAAGTTGTATACGTTCCATTTCATTCTTGATTAAATATGTCAAAAGCAGAAGACAAATCAAGAGAGACAAGAAGCAAAACATCACCACCATCAAAAGCACGGTGAACTTTACTAAGAAGGGAACTGAGAATTGTCTCGGTACTATGGCCCAAACAGAAACCCGACTGATGAGGATGAAGGTAACCAGTCTTTTCCAAACGAGCTGTATAAAGACTACTCTTTCAAGGACTTTAGCTAGGAAAGGAAGTTGAGAAACATACCAATAGTAAGAAGGGAGAGAAGAATTGAGGGAAAGTTTTTTTTAGAAGGAGACAAACTTAAGCAGACTTCCAGGGAATAGGAACAGTTCTCAGGCAGTTTCTCCACATGGGTTAGTTTTGCGAATACTATGACAGTCATGAACCTCACTTCTAAGCCCCAGGGTATGTGGAATATAATCTCAGTCTCTCAAATTTACTGCTAATACTCAGCATAATACTTGAATCGTGCCAAAGAGAGCTTCCTTCTGGAGTTCGTAAGATGTAACATGTATGGATAATTTGTCAAGAAGTACTTGGAAATTTTTTTTTATCAAGCCTGTGGCTCCCAGTACAATGGGCAATATTTCTGTATCTTTCTGCCACATTTTCTTGGTCTCTAACTGCATTTCATGGTACTTCATGATCTTCTGCCTCTCCACGCAATTCACAGAATAATCACTCGGAACCGACACCTCTATTATCAATGCCATTCTGGTGTTTTTCTCCTTTACCACTATGTTGGGTTTCCTTGCATCCAGTTTCTTATCCATCATAATGGGAATGCACCAAGTGATCATAACCTCAATAATTCATTTAGGGTCATGATCCTAGTGTTTTTCAGTCACGGTGATGTTGTAGTGTTTTCAGAGTTTCCAATGGATGAGGTGTGCTACTTTGTTGTGCCTTTCTGTATAGAATTTTTCCACCAACTGAACTTCACAGCCAGCTATCAGGTGAGTCACTGTTTCCAGATTTTTCTTACAGAATCGACATATGTCTGTGCTGCCAGTTTTTTCAATGCACACTGTAAACCTTCTCATCCATAATCTGCTGTCCTGGGCTATGACTATCAATCTTTCATTCTTTGATCGGTTCACCTCTCCTGTTCGTTCGTGATCGACAAAGGGTTCCTGGAATAACCCTTTGTATTTCCCACTGTATTTGTGCTTTTGCCACTTGTTTTTCCTCGTTTGCTGATCTAATTCTTTGAAAGAGGTTTTTCTCTTGTTTTACAAATTCTGTTGCTTCCTTTCCTGTGTGTGCTTGTGGATTCTCATTCATTCCTTCTAGTCATTGGAATGCTTGTCCAAGTTTGATGATGGAGACAGATTCTATTTCAGCACTTTTTGTGTATTTGGATTCAATGATGTTGTCAAGTAGGAGCTGTGTAGATGTAATCAGTCTCTATGAGGCCTACCCCTCCTTCAGACTATTGTGAAGCATCAAGAGAATACAAGGGAGAAGGGCAAGAGATTCAGAAGGAAGCCAGGGAAAGGAATAAGATCAGAGGAGCGGGTAGTTTTATGCATAGAGTTGATCTTCTGAGAAAGAGAGGTAAGGGCAGGAATATTGAAAGAGTGTCACCTATGCGTAGGAATAAGAGACAGAGGGGAAGGCGAGGGGAGACAGAAGTGAATCAGAAGGAGAAGAAAGAGCTGGGAAATGGGAACATATGTTATCAATCTTGCTAGTAAAGAAGTGGGCGAAATGGTTAGCAGAACAAGCAATAGAAGGAGGCAGAGCTGAGGGAGCATGAAGTAAATGGGAAAGCAGTGAGAGCTGCTTTGGCCGGTTAGAGGAACAGGTTACTGCGTGAGTAAAGAAAGCCTGCTTAGCAGCGGCTAGGTTTGAACAATAGTAAGAGTAATGAGCATTGAACCAGATAGAGAAGAAGGAGAAGAAACTTTACAGGTGTAGTTACTAAGCTGCAGTGGGTTAGTAGACTAGTGGTTAGTGCAGCAGTCTGCTGACTAAGAGACTAGGGTTCAGTTCCCTCTGGTGCTGCTTGTGGCCTTCAGCAAGTACTGTACTCTCCATTGCCTTGGAAGAAAGGCCTTAACAATCTACTTCCATTCGCACCTTGCCAAGAAAACCCAGGGACTGCTGGGTCTCCAGGAGTCAACATTGACTCAACAGCACACACACACTGCAACAAAATTTACCACCATGCAAGTCACTGTCTTGCGATACCATGAGTTACTGACTTGCTTAGTAAATGTCAATTTTTTTGTTGCTGCAGCTATGAATACACCTGCACTCCACTCATGGTCTGCCCCTGAACATGCCCACATGTGGGTCCCATAAAAAGTGCATGGTTCTTGGCACTGCATATACTTTTACACATTACCCCCTTAAAGCTAAGCCCTGGTACTTACTTATATATGGATGCCATCCCAGCCGAACCTTGGGTCCCTTGTTTCTAAGTGGCTACACGTGGCCATGTTTTGGTAGATGGCCTTTTCATGTGATCTTTATTTTTCACAGGTTACGTGTCCGATCCCATGAGCACCATGCGTTTCCATTCCTGCAACAGTGGCAGCTTTGAAGACAGTAGCTGATGGGCCAAATTGCGTTCTGAAAGTGATATGTCTAATGTGCTGGCAGCAAGTATTCACACTGGTACCAGGTGCTTTCTAGCAATAGCATAGCAGAAAGACAGGCTTGTTTATAGTCAGTCTAATCAGGTCTTTTTCAGAATGATTCCTGTGCTATACTCCTATTTAAGGTGCTGTTTTTGTGTTTTGTAAAACACAACATGTATAATTAATTGCTGTGTGAGTTTACTTCAGCTGATTCATTGATAGGTAGAACAGACCTCTAGTGGAAAATATTTTCTCCAATATTTTAGAACCACAAATCAGATCCTATATGGATATGCATTATTCACATGATGCTCTTTGATTCATGTAGCTTGAAGTATAGTAATAATATGTCAGGGGAAAAAATGCCCCCAAGATAACAGATCAGCAGATAAGTGAGAAATAGATGGAAGACCTTTGAGTTAGAAGCACTTGCTTGCTGCGTCAGTCCCCCCCAAGCTGCAGAAATCTATACAACAAATCTGACTCCCAGGTCAGCATACTGATAAGTGTTCTTATGTGCCTTATGTAAGCAGGAAATGCATAGGAACAGTTTCATGTATATTATATTATATCTTCAGGCACCTAACAAAACATATGTATGTCTTGGCCTCAAAGTACACTATAGAATATCTTGCCTGTAGATCCTTGTGTAAGCTTAGGTTCCGGATATGTACCAGTGACAGGGTACGAAGATTGTCAGTGGTCTTGATTGAGCAGATGGTGTAGTGGACCTGGGCATGAATTCTCTCTCTGGAAAGGGTGAGCCAGATCCCTTAATATGGGGTTAATTTTTCTGCACAGTCCTGCTTGGGAATCTGAATCTAAGCAATCTGCAGCTGTTCTCACTCCCCAGACTGACACCCTGCAAAATGGCCAGAAGACTAGCAATGTTGCAACCTTATGGAGGGCTTCCTAACTATGTTCTTGAATGATCAAAACTGTACCCAACTGGATGGGGATAGTACTGGAGAACGGCTGTTGGGGGGGGGGGGATGGGGGAGCAAAGAAATATTGTAGGGAGTGGAGATAAAAGGGTTAATAAAGCTGTAATATATGTAAATAAATGTATGTGTTTGCAGCATAGGCAAAGAAACAATATACATCCCTCTGTTATTGCTGCAGTCTTAATAAAGAAAAATGAAAAGTCCAGACATGCAGCCAGAGTTGAGCATTTTACAAAATGCTGTGTTTCTTTACAAGCATAGAAGCTGTTTGCAGATCTCGTGCATGGGCCTTGTCACAGTGAGGATTGATCATTTCCATTATTAAATTGTGGTAACAGCAGCAATAAATATGTCCCAATAGGTAACGTTTTGCTGTTGACCTTTATTGCTTTGCATTCAAGTAGACTAACAAAGTAACTGAACAATTTTATTCTGTGGACACAGAATGGAGAAAGCTCTTGACAGATCAGGTGCATAACAAAACTATAAACTGTAAAATAACACTCTAATCAGCAAAAGTAATAAACCAAGCTTAAAACCAAGAACTCATGTAGTTAAATTTATCAGGGAGTTCAGTGATTCTTTTCAAGCAAGGGAGATGTTTACTAAAGTGCAGGCTTTTACATGCACTAACCATTAGCATGAGCCCACGCTAATGGCTACCCCACACTAAGAGTGTGTGCATGCTAAAATTCCTACACTAAATGCTTAGTATGGGCTGGGGGAGGAACAGGGCAGAGTATGGGTGGTGATAGAGTGTGGAAAACCTTGATGGCATATAATGTGTTACTGCACATTAACGGTCATGGCTGCCGATAAGGCAGGGTGCGTTTAATGCCATCTCAAGAGGTGGTGTTAAGGGAACCCATGCTATTGGCATAAGGTAGCCAAAAAAATCTCTGCTCACAGTGGTGAAACCCTCTTCTCCCTTGAAACAGGGTCAATCTGCTAATTAAGGAGTGATTGCCCTTATTTGGCAGATTGATGCCTACCAATAGTACTGTGAAATGACCAACAATGGGGTGGGAGTGGGGGGGAGGGGTTCACACCTGCCCCACCCTCTCCATTACCCAGTAAGTGATGGTGGGATCTGATTGAGGGGATGCTGATCAGGGTGCTGTATGCTAATTGAGGGGGGGGGCTGTCCTAAGTGGGGAGTTATGTGCTCATGGGTTTCATTGATGGGAGCAGAGGGGGTGGGGACAGTATTATGTGACTCAGCAGATAGACTGAGTGAACTCACACGATCTGCCAATGCAGAGAACATGATCCCATACAGTAAGTGCGTGCTGTGTGTGCTAACTGCAATGCTCACGGTATTTTAACGCAGAGCCTTTGCACTTACCAGGTGTTAATTTTTGCTTGTGATGCATGGTGAAGGTAATTTTATAAATTCCTGCGAAGCTAACATTCGTTAGAATGTGCATATTTCATGCTTATGTTATAAAGTGAAGTCTGCACATACTTTATAAACTAGGTGTAAAGACCCATGCCCAGAGTTTTCAAGAAGGTGCATCAATTATAGTATTTTATAACTTACGCTCAGACATTTGCGCTTTGCTCCTGCAAGTACACACGATTGGACTTAGGCGCATGGTTACAGAATCATAACTGCCTAAAGTACGCATGGAAGTGCCCATTCACGCACACAAGTCCTTGAATAAAGGTGACTTACACACATTAATGGCAAGTCCCTTCACACAAATCAGCCTTGGTAAGTACAAAAACGTTCCTCACTTTATTAAACAGGACCCTTAGAGTGCTTTTGCCTTGTCATATAATAATTAAGCGGACTACATGCTGTTTCTTCAATATGCCTCAGATTTTCCAGAGAGGATGTACAGATGAAAATACTATTCTGGAAGCATCAAGAGAGACGCAAAAGACTTGCATTATTCCAAATGTGGATGCCATCCTATTGCACATCACAAAATATGAAAAGCTCTATATGGAGAGAAATGTGAAAAAGAAGCTGTAACAACAAATTATGTTTTCTTTTTCAAAACTGCAGTTGTCTGTCTGAACCTGGACTCTCAATATTTCCATTTTAGAGCAATAGGAAAGAAAACCTGAAAAAGATGCCATCGAATATGCCCCCTCCCTTGTTCTTCCAGAACTAAGATGTATATTGTGTAGCACTTCCAGATCCCTGGCTGCCAAAAGTGATGGACTTAATGAGTCAAAAGATTCCCTGCTCATATATCGAGATGCAAGGATCCATTAGATCCTCACTAGATCAGCGTGTTCCAGGTAGACAGGCCATGTTGAGGAGGCGTAGGACCATGTCTTAAGGCACTCCCATCAGGGACTCTTAGATGGTTTACTCTATCAAATATTATCATATCAAGGTTTCCAGACTCAGAAGTAGTAGTGAGAAGAACTAGATTTTCCTTTTCCCCTGCAATGTTGGATATGTGGGTTTATCCCTGAAGGGTCAGATTACTAGCCCAAAGGAAGAGGCTCCTCCTAAAAGTAACTACACATCAACAGATGTAAGCTAACTTCCTACTGAAAAACCTCAGCAACTAACACATTTGCTGATGCTCCTAGAGCACCTTCAATGCACTAGCACAGGTAGCATCATAGACATACCTACCCCATCCCCACACATCCAAATAAATGCAAAACAAATCCATGACCACTTGCTGTTCACCCATCCAGAATAATCTCCCATCACCAGAAGTGCTCTCATACAGTAGAAATAAAGCCCTTCTCCAGGAACAGGCAGGAATCAAGTCCTCACATTTGGGCAATGTCACCAATACAGCCCACACGGGAGCCATCCCCAGCTTCCATAGGAAGATTTTGGGAGCTCCATCGCTGCATGTGTGCCTGCCTTCCCGCCCGCCATGGAACCGTCTTATCCTCAGTCTTCTCTTTTCTGCAGAGCCCACTGAACATCTGTCCTTCACCTTGGAAAAATGTGATCTTTTTTGACACTACCATGGTATTTTTTCTTTTCGAGTTTTGATCAATTTTCTTATTCCCTTTCTGCCTGTCTTCGGGGGCATCGAGTATCTCAACGCCATTTTCTTTTTCTTTAAATTTGTTTTCTTGTTTTTCAGTGTGGATTTCCCCCCTCCCCCCCCCCTTCCCCAGCATGCTCCCTGGCCAACCAGGACATTGGAGCCCTTTGATTTAGCAGAGGCTGTTTTTCCCAACATGTCCAAATCAGCCACTGGATTTAAAAAATGCGCTCGGTGTGCCCACATCATCTCAATGACAAACTGCCATAATTGGTGCATCCAATGCCTCAGGCCCAACCATGAGCCCTCTTCTTGTACTCTGTGTTTGTAGATGACAAGAAAGAGCCTGAAGAACCACAAAAAACAACATAAATCACTCTTTGGGTTGTTGGAACTGGCATCCTCAGTGCTGGCATCGACATTGCCATCGGTGCCTCGCCTTCGGTGCCCTCGAGGGGTTCTGCCAAGGTTTCAGCAACATGCGGCACCCAAGCTCATTCCAAGCCAAAGGGCTGTGGTGCCATGGACTGGAGCTTGTTCTTCGACCTCAGAGCCGACCTCCACAAGGACTGGTCGTCTGCCCCATCGACATTGAGGACTGATGCCGAGGACTGGGGGAAACTCCATGGACATCAGCACCGAAGTCCAGTGCGACTCCAAGAGCGATGGCAGGGAGCAGCCAGTGAAGCTGCCCCAGCAGGAGGAATCAACTCCCAAGGCCCCGGAGGGCTGTCAGCAGTCTCCCACTGCTTTTACCATTGAGGAAACCCTGACATGGGTGCCAGAGTTGGAAGCCGAGGTGGCTGCCCCGGTCTCTACTCCTTTGGAGACCACAGTGCTAGCCAAGTGCTTGCAGGCCCTTGAGAGTAGCATGGCACACAGACCACAATGGCCCTGATGCCTTTGAGTACTTTAGGGCTGGCAGTGGACCCACTACCCATAGGGGCCCTGCTGGTTCTGGTTCAGCCAATTTTGCAGACTCGTGCCCTTGCTGGCCTGGAAGAGCAAGCAGGACATCGATCAGACTCCACGTCAGCACCGGTCACCATCTCCCCCTCTGGTTCAGAGGCTGCTCATTATCGGCATTGGGCGCCTCGGTCCCTGCCACCACTGCCTGAGCGGCGGAGATGCTGGGAAGAGACCAGGCATTATTTTGACAACTTGTCAGACTCAGACTCTGACTCCAACTCTGACGGCTGGGAGTCTCCAGCCTTAGACCGACATCAGGATATCCCGTCAGATCTCTTGCCTCCTTATGAATGGCACAGGACCTCTTTTCATGAGTTTGTCTGGAATATGGCCAAGGCTCTGCCTTTCGCCTTGGAGGCTGAGGAGAAACCGAGGGCCAAGGAACTTGAAATCCTGCAATATCCCTTGCCTCCCAAAGAAGCAATCATGGTGGTGGTGCATCGGATCCTCCAGCACCTACTCTTCAGAATGTGAGAGAACCCACTGATGGTTCCGGTCATCAGTATATGGTTGGACTCTATGTACGGAGTACAAATGAGTCCGGGCTTTGAGAAGCACGAACTCCCACACAACTCCATTGTGGTGGAGTCAGCTATGCATTGCATCAAGAGCTCTAAGACTCATTCCTCCGTTCCCCCAGGCAGATAGGCCCGTACCCTTGATGGGTTTGGGAGAAGGTGCTACCACGATAAAGGCCTGGATCCTTAAGGATGTGATGGGGGACATCAATGAATTTGCAGCCCTGAATCCCTCGGAGTGCCTTGAGAACTTCCGCAGTCTGGTGGGATGAGGTAAGGACTGCTCTAAGTATAAGCAGAGCAGCTTATGACACATTCAAGTCCATCAGTAGAGTGGCTGCAGTAGGCATTGTTGCCCACCGCCTGGCCTAACTGCAGTTATCAGATTTTGAACAGTGGGTTCAAGACAAGCTGGCCGACGTCCCCTGCAGGGAGCTAGAAAGGGAGCAGCTTATCACGAACCACCTTTTCAGGAAAACAATGGATCTTTCTAAGACGAAGACAGCAGGGAAGAAGGATTTCTACCCTCGTAAGCGTCTGTATTACCTAGGCTATCTGTCCTCCCCAGCCTCTCAGCCAGCTCATCAGAAGGCTCAAGGATCCTGCCAGCAGCGCTGTCCAAAACTTCAGAAGCCTCAGCCTGCCCCGCAGCCAGAACAGGGGATGGATTTTTGACAATCTCTTATGGAGCATCACAAATTTCCCACTGTCCAGCACAGTGCCCTAGCAGCTGGGAGGCTGATCCATTTTGTCTACCAGTGGCCCATGGTGACAACAGGGAATCCACAAGGGGAGCAAAAAACACCCATGGAGGAATGGAGAAACAAACAAAAGCAGGTGCAGTCTCTTATACACTTTCTATTTCTTGATATTAATTGGGCCTCATTATATATATATATATATATATATATATATATATATATATATATATATATTTATTTATTTATTTATTTATACACTTTTATTGGTTTTAGGGGGGGGCGTAGAGCATGGCGGACATAACTGGTCATGATCTACTGTACAATTGCTGTTGCCTATTTTTGTTTTTACATTATTTTTTTAACTAGGGTCTTAATTTGGTTTTAATTTGTGATGGGTCTGTATTTTATTTTATCAGTTATTATTATAGAGCCTAAGGGGTATGTTTACTAAACCCTCTTAAAGTGCGCACCGCGTTAGTGTGCAGGATGCTATAAAAGGAGTGGGCGGTCCGGTCAAAAGTAGCAAAACGGGAATAGCGTGCGCTAACGCGTGCAGCGGCGCACATTATCGGGCGAAATGCCGCTGAGCGCATTAGCGCGCGGTAATCTTAAGTAGGCGCCCAGACATGCACACATAGAAACAGAGGTGTAGCGCAATGGTTAATACACCAACTGAGGATACAGGGGTCATGAGTTCAATCCCCCAGTGTGCCTAATACATAAGGCTGGCTGAAGCATCAGCTTTGACATGTAAGTATTGTTTCCTGAGGCATTTTATTTGTATTTTAATTATTGCTGCCAGCAAACACACCCTCACGTGCTGTAACCTAAGGTGCCGCATAAGGCACCCCATAGGGCACATTATAAAGTGCACTGTCCTCCCCGGCACCCTATAATGTCCCCTATAGGGCACCCTATAAGGCGCTCCATAGGACACCTTATAAGGCACCTTATACGGACTGTAACCATAAGGTGCCTCGGAAGGCTCTTTATAGGGTGCCCTATAAGGCGCCTTATAGGGCGCCTTCTGAGGCACCTTATGGTTACAGTACCCCGAGGGTGTTTTGCTGGCAGCACTAATGTATATTAAAAAAAAGACAATGCTTTGGACAGCCCTATCAAATAACCCCTACTGTGGGTTTGAACCCATGACCTCTGGCTCCACAAGTAGTGAAGTAACCAGTAGGCTACAGCTCCAGAGCTGCTTGCAAGCCCCTGGCTGGCTGCAGAAGGACTGCACATCACCACACAAACAGTCTGCTGTGGTCACCAGGATAGGGTTAACCCACCCATACCCATGATGCACTGCACATGCAAATCAGCAGTCTACAGATAACCACAGGATGGGGTATGCACCCCCACACCACCTCAGCCTGGTAGGGAGTACTGACCATGTGTGGTACTAGCACAGAGTAGCTACACACCGTCACATTGTGCAGGTACTGCATTCACCCTGAGGGTGAGGTGGGGTGCCCAGCACCAGGTCCACAGCAGAGATAGGCCATGCTGCAGGTCCCCAGTAGTGCTAATGTGTGAGATAGGTAGTTTCTGCAGACACACCTTGGATATATCTGTATGTCTCAGTCAGGTTTAGCCCCTATGGACCCCTAGGAGGATTATGTACCACTACCCTCCTCCAGGGCTGAGGGTGGTAAACAGGGTCTCCCACCAACAGATCCACATTCTACCTCCCTGCAATGGTGGCAGTAGAGGGGACCATCAACCCCAGTCCTGCTGGGGAACAGACACCCTACAGGGCAGTCAATGCAGCTCTGTACACATCCATACCGCAATAGCAGACAGACATTAGGCCTGGATATGCTAAGCTGCACCCCACCACTATCTGATATTCACCTGCAGCAAGCCTTCAGCCGCTGCACCCTGCAAGGCATTCCATCAAGACACATACCAGCTACAGACAGTCTGCTAGCTAGTCCGTAGTGCATGTTCCTGATGGAAATGCGTGCACCCAGAACTGGGATGTCAGCATACACACCAAGCAAATAAGTAAGTAACTGGGCCCCAAAAGGGAACCCATAAATATCACATGAGAGAAATACTACATAGCACTATGGGAGAGCCTAGCCATGCCATGGTCACTGATCACGTAATGATGGGTCTCCTTTCGAACGTGTTACCTCTCGGTGAAAAAGCTTAAACGCGTTCAATATAACAAAAATACTGGAATGTTCTTCAATAACTAAATTCTCCACTCTTCTTCAATGAAAACGGTCCACTATCTGTTATTAAACTTCTTATTTAATCCTACTGGGAGGTCTCAGACTAGCACCGGCTCTGAAGACTAAATGTCTACTCAACTGCACTTGTGCTCAATTGCATCAACGACCTCCACCTCCATCTCACTAGTCGTGAGATTCAACATAGTTTACGAAGGCATCAAAACGTTTTGAGCACAGTTCCAGGATTAACGGAGAAGAGATTACGTTGTGTATGGCAAAGGCACCGCAACCTAAAGGAACATTTGAGTCCGACAGTCCTACCTTGCGAGGAGGATGTGTCTCAAAGGGAAAAAGGACATAAGAGTTGCGGGATGTGTGATATTTGTTTGATGACTTTAGAACTTAGGTCTTTTCATTATCATCACAAGGAATATAAGATAGTGTCTAGCACGACATGTGAATCAACAGGGGTAGTATATGTAATACAGTGTCCATGTAATCTCTTCTATATAGGGAAAACGCTCCGTACTTTTCGGATACGGATGCGTGAACATAGAAGTAGATTGCGATGTAAAGTTTTGATAGCTCCTATAGTCCAGCATTGTTTGGAACGGGGACACAGTTTCGAACAGTTGAAATGTTTTTGCATAGATCAGGTGTTACGAGGCAATGGGGGACGAACTCATGATCAAACTTTGGTCCAAAGAGAACAACGTTGGATCTATACCGTAGATACAGTAATACCGAACGGGTTAAATGGTATGATTGAGTGGACCGCTTGTTTGTGATAAGGGGTTAGAGAAGAAACTATGTATCCAACTAAAAGTAGTAATTCAGACACAAGCAACAGTGAGGCTTTAGAGGAGGGAGACTGAGATTCTTCAATGAAAAGTAGAGCTTCACAATGCGTAGCCCTTTAAGAGATTTTCACGATTGGAGTGAGGGAAAAGTAGACCAGTGACGTCATGACAATTCTCCCTTTAAATCGGAGAGGGACGGTATAGTCCGCATGCGCGGCGTCTTTTTCAGTTGATGAATATGAGAAGTAAGATTGATTGAAAGTGATAACTTTTTATAGATGCGGGCAGCACTTTTGTGAGTATGTTCGTTTTGTTCAGTTCCAGGTGTACAAAAGTATTTAGGAGGAAGTTAAGCCGAGCTAGGAATGATTCCGTATTCTATTCTGTTTGTTCATAGGATCCACAGTATGATCCCCTGAAGAACCTGAATAGGAGAAACGCTCCGAGGCGCTGGGGGGAAGCGTCGGGATCACATATCATACAAAAGAAAAAAAGTTCAGCAGTATGGCATGATATTTGATAAACCTTAAAGGGAAGTTTTATTGTCAAAATACTTTAGAACAATAAGAATATTACAGACTCTCATTAGTAAGTTTACCATTTTTAGACTTACAAAATCTAGGCAGCCATATCTGCTGTTCTGAGCTACCGTGGAGGTCGTTGATGCAATTGAGCACAAGTGCAGTTGAGTAGACATTTAGTCTTCAGAGCCGGTGCTAGTCTGAGACCTCCCGGTAGGATTAAATAAGAAGTTTAATAACCGATAGTGGACCGTTTTCATTGAAGAAGAGTGGAGAATTTAATTATTGAAGAACATTCCAGTATTTTTGTTATATTGAACGCGTTTAAGCTTTTTCACCGAATGGTCACTGATCAGTCAGGGTGAGAGTGATCTCCCAGCAGAACATGCTGTGGCCACCCTGTCTGTGCAGGTGGTGGCCGGGCACTACAATATCCCAGCCAGTGCCCTATGCCCTGTGTAGATGCATCCTGGCCAGGCCACCCTGTCCGGGCTATACCCATGGTACCTTGCTCCTCATTATGCACATTGGCAGGCTAATACTGGCAACAGTGCTGGCAGTGTGGACTGTGGAGGGTGTTTGCAGCCACCACACACTGGATAGACAGACACATACTCCCACACCTATGCCAGCATTGTGCTATTATAGAGGTGTTTAGCAGCCCTGGCCACCACACCAGTCCTGGATACAGTGCAGGCATGGATATGGTACGCAGTACTGGTGGGGGTCACTCCCCAGGGTGGTAAACACTGTCAGAGACCAGACCTGAAGCACACTCCACAGACATCAGAAAGGTTGCTATGATGGAGCTCAATCAGCAAACTGTGCTTAACATAGGAATTGCTATCTGCCAGTAATCATAGCAAACTTTTGATAGCTGTGTACCGTATTCCCAGGTGTAGGGTGGCATTGCTAAGGTATGCAAGTGCTAGTATTGGGAGATGCACGCAGGGCCCAATGTCCTGCCTCTCCAGGAGGCATTGGCTAATGGAGCCTGTGGGTGTGGGTGTGTCTGCCCCTGTTGGCTGCTGCTTTACGGGAGAGGTTCCCAACTCCAGTCCTGGTGTGCCAAACACTGTTTGGGTTTTCATGCTGTCCCTCATGAATATGCATGAGATATATCTGCATACCATGGGGGTGGTGCATAGATATGCAGCACAGGCATCTTTATTAGAGGCAGCATGGAACCTGAATGGTGTTTGGCCCTCCAGGACTGCATTTGGGAGACTCTGCTCTAGGTAATGCGCCTGTTTATGGTGTCTTTGCTCTGTAGGGTAAAATGTAGGTTTTTTGGGCATGTTTACGTCATCTGCAATAAAGGCTCTGTCTGTATTAGCACGTTGTAGTAGTGGGTAAAATATGGGGACTGGGTTGGCAGACACCATAGCTGGGACTTGAACCTGTGACCTTCTGCCTCCAAACACACTGGTTGTGTGCACTGCACCACCGTGTTGCCACAGAGGCAGTGCATTCCCTGGTGATACCATGACTGTTTGTCCGGCAGGGCCTGTCTGTTGCAGTGCATGGCACCCACCTACACAGGGCTAGGCCATGGTCTGCTCTGGGCAGCTGCCACTGCCCCCCTCCACCACCAGTACCCCTCTGCCACCATGCTGACATGCCCTTGTGCTGGTGGTGTGCAGTCTCAAGCCATCCAGTGTGCAGGTAGGCGGCTGCCTATGGTGCGTGTTCTGGGGTAGGAGTGCCTGCATAGACGTCCACGCTTCCCCCCAACACCGCCTGCCAATGTTCTGTGCCCTTGGAGGTACCTGCTGGGTACTATCCCCTGTGACACTGTGATAAACACTCTCGTGCCCATGTTGGGCCCTCATCAGTTGCTGTCTGGCTGCTGTACAGTTTCAGCATTCCTAAGTGCCACCTAGGCATCTGCCTAGTCCGCACTGTGCCCCAGCTGCACCACAGCATGTGCTGCCTGCAGCCCTCTGTATCCCCTTTCCCAGCATCTGTCAAGTTGCCCATTCCGACAGGCCCGCCCTGCTGTTGTGGAACATGTGCATGCCATAGGAAACCTGTCCAATGGAGAGGGAAACCCTGATCAGTGCTATTTCACTGTGGGATCATTCACCTTGTATGGGGATGGAGCTTAGACACTTCCAAAATTCATATCTTTTTTGGGGGGCTTTCTTGGGAGTGTTTTTTGATGTTTCCCATTACTATCACTATTGCCCAGCTTGATTATGATTTTTTTTTAATTTTGTTGGGGTCATTTTCAATGTTTATTTGCACTTTTGTTCCGTGCACAATGCACATGTATCACACTTATCACTTTTTTGTAGGTTTCCCTGGTTTTGCTGTACATTGCTGACAGAAATGGTTTCTTTTCCCTTTAAATCAGCTCTAACGCGAGGTTTTCACTTGCGTTAGTTTTGGCCTCGAATTTCACATCGTTAGTGTGCGGGGAGCCTTTCCCCTCCCACTCTCCACCCATTGACCCCTTCTCTCCGCCCCTGGGGAGCCTTCCTCCGCCCTCCGGGAGCCTTTCCCCGCCTTCAGCACTCGTTTGCGCCGCTGCGCACATGAGCGCGCGCTAAGGCACATTTGTGCCCCGTAAAGCGTCATTATCGCGCGCTAAGGTACCTTAGCGCACGCTAATTGCACAGCGTGCATGTTAAGAAGGTTTAGTAAACATACCCCTTAGTTTTTGTCTTTAGAGAGGCAACTGTTTCTGTTTGAAAACAAAAAGGTTTTATGTGTGATGCGATCACCTAGCAAAAGAATTTAGGTTCACACTTTTTAAAAAATACATTGTATTTATTTTGGTGTCATCCCCTTCTTTATATTTTTTTTTATATTTGTGTTTGTACTGTTCTCCTTGAAATTGATATTGAATGAGGTTTAATTTGTTATGCATTACTGTAGGTTTAATTTTTTTCTTATAATTGGGTTATTGTACACATGATCGCGGTTTCTTACTCAGATTTTTTACCTGCTCTATTGAGTATGCTGGAGTTTTTATATGGATATTATTGCACTACACTACGTGCTTTGTTACCATGAGAGTCTCCCTCTGGTCGTGTACTTTAGGTTATTGTTTTTTAGATGCATGGTTGACTGCGGAGTATTGCATATTTTATTATTTTTAAGTACATTTGGGTTTTAAATACCCTTGTCGTAAATGCCTTTATGCAGATCAGCGAAGAATACTATTCTGTTTTTTATTACGCTTGTCTCCGTCCAACGGCTGATTAGCATGCAAACTTCAATCTGTTAGTGGTGGGAACTATGGCCATTTAAAAGAACATTCATTCTGTTCCGGTATTCTCCCACTAGTCGTATCTATATGGAATGCTGATTCCCAGTAAGGCACGTGTTTTATTTGGCTGATACTGTTTTGGAAACTCTTTACTCTGGAATAATAATAGTTTTTAGTATTCTGCTTTATCTCCTTAGGATTTTACATGCGTTGCATGCTAATCCTGATAGCAGTTATTTTGCCGAGGTTTCAAAAGTGAGTGGTCCTTCTCATCCTTTTTAATATTCTGTTCTTTGGCTTCTATACACACATGGTGCACAGTTTATACCACAAGGTGCCATATATACAGTGCATGTCTCATAACATGATAAGCTGTTACACACATTTGAATCATATATATTAGCACAATTCATTGGGAGTGGTGTCCTCCTCGTCCCTTCCCCCCCTACTTGCTTTATGCTTCTGGTTCTTTATAAAAACATGATTTATAGGTTAGATTACACGTTTTGTTATATATAGTGCATGTTTCACAATATGTTAAGCTACTACGTATGTTTGTGCTACATGAATTGGGTCAGCAACACTTCCCTGGTGGCCAGTGGATGCCAGGGCAGGTGCGACACAAAATATAAAGTTAAGATTTGAGAGTCTTTTGAAGGCCCAAATGGCTCCTGGGGCCTTGTAGTTTTATTGAGCTCCAAATCTTTAAGAAAATACTTAAGCAGAGTGGTGGGAAAAATAAGGCTTTTAATTTCCCGTCTTTGCTGAGGTTCAAAAATATTGGGTTACAACGTGAAAGCAAAAGTCCTTACTTCAGGTAGAATAACAAACTTAGGCTTTTTCAAACAAAACTATCATACATTACAGGAATGGTGGTGCTTAATCAAATTAAGAATGCTCTGTTGGTACTTTAAACAGATCACAACTCTGGCAGAGATTCTAGACTTCTGGAAATACACAATGTACAATCCATGTCATGGTCAGATACATCTTCTATGGGATCCACTTGCATTTGCTCACAATCCGATACCTCTGATTCAATGTCCCTGGTTTCATGCAAACCATATTCAGGGGTTTTATATATTTGCTCTAGCAAGTCCCAATGTCCTGGGCCTAACCTAGGGCGTCGGCCCTGTGCTATATTGAGCTTACAAGTATCCCTTCTTCTTGGAGGTTTTATATCAGCATTATATAAACCTTTATCCTTCACAGCATTCTTCTTAGGCATATATTTTCCATACCTTTTATTGCAGCAGCCTGGTGAAGAAAGGTTTTCTCCTTTGGCTTGCTTCCTCCACTCAGAAGCTTCGTGCCAATCCTTTCTCTGAAAGTTTGCTTTAGCTTTCAACCGTGGGAACAGCTCTCCTGGTAAGTGCCTGCTCCTGCAACAGCCCAAATCCTGGCTTCCGTGCTCAGCCTGTCTTTTCCTTCCCAGCTGATTCCCACTTGCTTCTTGCTTGCAATCAATGTAAGGCTTTCTCTTCTGCCAGCCAACCGCTTTCTCACCAACCTGAGTCGGTCCTTCCTTGGCTCCTTGTAGCTTCCTGTTAGCTCCTGGAGATTCTCTGTTAGGTCCTTCTCTGGCTTGAGACGATTCTCTTCCAGCTTGACCTGGTCCTCCTCTCTGGGTTTGACCTGATCCTCTCTGGATCCGACCTGGTCCTCTCTCTTTAGCTTGAGGCAGTTCTTCCTTATAAAGAACTCCTCTCCTTGAGGCATGTGAATTGTTTGTCATGTGCTCCTGACCAGCTGGGCGTGGCACTCCAGTCTCTCTGACTGCACTCCTGTTCCCTCTAGCTGGTCCCTGTGAACATTGCACTCTGTGCACATCTTTTCCTCTGTGTAAAACAGTTTCATGTCTCTCATCAGGGCTCTCATCAGCCCCCTCTGCATCACAATTGTTACATTTTATATGGGCATAGTGTCTTCATTAATTGCTTTTATATATTTTCCTGTTGTCTTTTCTGCTCTGGCTTGTGCTTTTTATTGAGGGTTTCATTTGCGACTTTTTATATACAGTATTGTTCATTATTTAATGGATTTTCATGCTTGGTTTTTAATGAATTATTTTATTTATTTGCTAAATGGTTTTATAATGTTTCAATGTTTATTTTATTTATTTATGTTTATATTATGTTTGTTCTTTGAGGTGTGTAACCCCTGAAGAAGGCTTTTTTAGCCAAAATGCATTGGGGTCTCCTAATAAAGTCTTTTGACCACCATAGACTGCACCTGCTTTTGTTTGTTTCTCCATGGTGACAACAGACACCTGGGCCCTGCAGATCATTTGGGACACTTACAAGTTGCAATTTGCCCAGCTACCTACCCCATTCTTCCTGAGGGAGTACCCTCTCAACCTGCTACAGTGAGCCCTCCTCCAGCAGGAGATCAACACCTTGCTAGCTGACCTGGCTATTGAGTAGGTACCACCAGAACAGGTGACAAGAGGGTTCTACTCTTGTTACTTCCTCATCTCCAAGAAGACCAGAGGTTTCAGGCTCAACCTGGACCACCAGAACCTCAACCATCTCTTGGTAAGATAAAAGTTCAAAATGGTCTCCCTGGGGACATTTTTCCATATCTCCAGAAGGACAATCGGCTCTGCTCCCTAGATGTGAAAGATGCCTACATTCACATCCTGATTCATCCTCTCCACTGACACTATCTTCACTTCATGCCCAATGGTCAGCACTTCCAGTACTGGGTACTGCCATTCAGGTTGGCGTCGGCCCCAAGACTCTTCACAAAGTGCCTGGTTGTGGTTGTCACCTTCCTCTGGACCATGGATGTCTTCATCTTCCCTTACTTAGATGACTGGCTAATAAAGGACACCATGCTGGACAAGGTCCGCCAGTCAGCCTACTTGACCATCAACTATCCAAAGTCTCATCTCCAACCCTTGCAAAGGCTGGAATTCATTGGAGCCCTCCTTGACACCAATCGAGCTCTGGCCTTCCTACCAAAGAACCGCTCGCAGCGGCTTATCGACATGGTTCAGGTCATCCAGTACAGCCAGATCACCACAACGCGAGGAATGCTGCAGATGCTGTGCCACATGGCCT
Source organism: Ichthyophis bannanicus (assembly GCA_033557465.1). Lineage (NCBI taxonomy): Eukaryota > Metazoa > Chordata > Amphibia > Gymnophiona > Ichthyophiidae > Ichthyophis > Ichthyophis bannanicus. The sequence goes on along the minus strand of CM066040.1, from coordinate 220,964,953 downwards.
CCACCATACATGTCATGTTGATAGCCCATCTCCATATGCACCAAGCCCAATGGCATCAGGTCTCAGGCCACCTCAAGGACAGGGTAGTGTCACCACACCTCTTGCCCTCTCTCTGCACTGATGGCTCCAGCCTCAGAATCTGCTCAAGGGACTTCGTTTTCATTCTCCTCCACCTCACTGACTACAGACACATCTAGACTAGGCTGGGGATGCATCTCGATGGCTTGTGTATGCAGGGCCTCTGGTCGCAGCAGAAAAGTCTGCACCAGATCAACTTTCTGGAGCTCTGAGCCATTGCAAATGACCTCCGGGCCTTTCGACCATAGTTGACCAATCAGATTGTATGTCTGGATGAGGACTATCAGATAGCAATGTTCAATATCAATAAGCAGGGCAGCATGGGATCGTGCCTATTCTGTTGGGAGGTGGTACAGATAGGGTGATTCACTGTTACCTACGGCATGAACCTAATGGCGACCTGCCTGTTGGGAGAACTCAATGTGCTCTCAGTCTGTCTCAGCAGGGTCCTTCAGCTACATGAATGGACCCTCAATGGGGTGGTGGTGAAATGCATCTTCCAGAAGTGGGGCAGGCCAGAAATCAACCTGTTTGCTGCTCCACACAATGCCCAGATGACTCGTTTCTATTTCAGGATAGCATCCAGTGACCAGCTGGCTCCCAATGCATTTCTTCGGAACTGGAACGTGGGGTTGCTTTATGCATACCCCCTGATCCCACTGGTTGCGAAGACCTTGTTCACGCTTCAGGCTGACAGGGGCACCATGATCCACATTGTCCCGTATTGACCCCAGCAGCCATGGTTTCCTCTACTGTTCTGATTCTCCAAACAAGAGCCTCTCCGATTGGGCTGCACCCCGGACCTCATCTCTCAGGACACAACCTTGCTTCACCCCAATGTTCGGTCCCTAGCCCTAACGGCATTGATGCTGAGTGGATTGTTCTCTCAGAACTTCATCTTCATAGGGCAGTAGAGAACATCCTTCTGGTATCCACAGAGATTTCATACGCTGGTTCTACTCCTTCAGAAGGTGATGCTTCTCTGTCTGGTGTGCTGAAAGAGCACTGGACCTCTTCTCTTATGCTGTTGAGATCTTGATGTATCTCCTATACTTCTCTAACTTGGGCCTTAAGTCCAACTCAGTCTGTGTACACCTCAGCGCTATTGGAGTGTACCATCGCGGGTTGGGTGGCAAGCCAATCTCTGTACAACCGCTAGTGACCCGCTTCATGCAGAACATCCTTCTCTCTAAATCTCTATTCAAGCCCCCGCCAGTGGCATGGGATCGCAATGTGGTGCTGGGGCAGCTTCTCTTGGCCCCCTTTAAGATGTTTGCATCCTGTCTGCTTAAGTTCCTCAACTGGAAGTTGGTTTTCCTGGTGGCGTTCACCTCTGCTCGCCGGTTTAGCAAGCTGCAAGTTTTGGTGGTGCATGCACGTTACACTAGATTTCATCATAACCGGGTAGTCCTGCACACACACCCATGGTTCCTGCCCAAAGTGGTTTCTTCATTCCACCTTAACCAGTCAGTGGTTCTGCCTACTTTTTTCCCCCGCTCCCTTGCCAACAGGGCTGAGACCATGTTGGAAACATTGGATTGTAAATTGGATTGTCCTTTCTGCCTCGAAAGGACAAAAGCCCATTGGCAATTTACTCAGCTGTTTGTCCCTTTTGATCCTAACAGGTTGGGGGTGGCTGTCTACAAGCATATGCTGTCCCTCTGAGTGGCGGACTGCATTTCCTTCACTTATGTGCAAGCTGATCTGAACCTTGAATGTCATGTTATGGCCCATAATATCCAAGTTATGGTTGCATCTGTGGCAAGCTTGTGCTCAGTCTCTATGGTGGAGATTTGCAAGGCTGTTACGTGGTCCTCTGTCCACACCTTCACAGCCCAGTACTATCTGGATGGCGATTCCCAGCATGAGTAGTAACCTCAGTCAAGCCATACTTTGGCATCTGTTTGGGATTTAAGCTCAAATACTCTCACCGGCCCTTCTGTCCATCCAGGCAACCATAAAGTGTCTGCCTGATGTGATGTCTGCTGTGGACGCTGACTCGGTGAGTCCCCTAGGGGACTACTCATGCTGTTCTTCTGATTCTTCAGTTTGTTGTCACGTTGGGTTTGTTTTACTTTTTTTTTGGTAGCCTGCAACTAGGGAGTCCAATATGGGAGGACTTCATTCCTGCTTATTCCCAGAAAAAGTGTAGTTACTCACCTGTAGCAAGTTTTTTCCAGTAATAGCAGCAATAAGTCTTTACAACCTTCCCTCCTCGCTGTGGAGTTGTCATGGCTATGAGCTTTGTACCTTACTGTGGATAAGATAGCAACATGGCAAGAGGAAAGGCAGGCGCACATGCACGATGGAGCTCCTGAAAGCTTCCTATGGAAGCTGGGGAGCATTCTTGCGCAGGCTCCATTGGTGACACCACCAATACCGTACTTAGCCCTGCGGAGTGGTGCAGCCACACAGGGCGCAAAGGCTTAGGGGCGCATTTCGGCTGCCTGCTGTTGCCCTGCTGCTGCCACTTTTTCTTCTCTCAGTGGCAGAAGGACAACAGCAGGCAGCCGAAATGTGCTCTCCTAAGTCTCTTTGCGGCACTTTTAAGCAGGTCTGGTCCCTCCCTCCTCTGACACGATGTCAGAGCAGGGAGGGACAGATCTGTTTAAAGTGCTGGCGACTTGCACATCGGGCGTGCGCCCTCCCCCCCACCTCCAATCAGCCACTGCCTGCTCTTTCCCTACTGCTGGTGCCGCCGTGGAGAAAACCGAAGGCAGCAGCAGCAGGGTAAGAACAGGCAGCGGCTGGTTGGAGGTATGGTGAGGGGGGTGCACGCCCGATGTGCAAGTCACACAGGGCAAGATTCTAGCTTGGAATGGCCCTGGACATCACCCATATGTAAAGACTTATTCCTGCAGTTCCTGGAGAACACCTGCTACAGGTGAGTAACTATGCTTTCCCCTTACAAAGCCCACTCCTACCTAAGTTTCACTCAACCTAGGCCCACTCAGGGCTTCCCCAGCACTTCCTAACCTGTCTCTGGCTCTTCTAGGGCAGAAACAATGTCTCATCGCTCCTTCCCACCAGGAACAAAATTCAAAATTACACTTTTTGATTAGTGGCTTATCTTTGCCCTACATTAGTGACGCTTAGGTAGGTTCTGGGTATTTCAGCAGTTTATTTTTTGTGGAGGTGGGATTGCTGAGACAGCAGATATGCTGGGAAGATAGCAGTAATGTTTTTTACATTGAATATACACATCTGATCATAGGGAGGGGAGAGCCACAGGGTTACATGCCCATTTAAATATAACAGGTCAGGCCACAATTACAACACAATTTTCCCAGCTGCTGTTTAGTAAATCCCATAGTAACAAACTCACATCAAAAAAGCCAACATGCATTAATGTGTATTATTGCACTTTACCATATTATTAATAAATAGTGTCCACTGGCAATAATTAGGCCTACATCAAGTAATGCATAGTAAATAGCAATATAGTAAATAGCAATAATGCATGTTAATGCATTAATACCGCTTACTAAATTTAGCCGTTACTGTTCTGTGAGCTCCCTCTGTATAAAAACAGGCTGTTCCACATTAAATGGGTTAGCTACAAATGCCATAAACTTAGAAAATAGATTAGAAGTCAAAATGCAAGCTAGAAGAATTTCTTAGATGTGTGGAAACGTCCGAAAATAACTTCTTCTGATTGTGGTTCACTATATAATACTGTATGGTTGTACAATCCTTCTTTCTTTCTTTTTTTTTTATTTTTTTATATGACCTGTTTTCTAATTTATTGCTCATTAAAAAGCAACTATCCAGAGGGTCACCATGAATCAGCACCAGCTTGATGGTATTTAACAACAAAAAGCTTTGACCCTCATAACTATCAAATATACTATCACGCAAAAAACTATGTTCTGCTCAGCAATCCCATTTCCTTTTATCCATAATACTTGTCACTTGGGGGTATGTTTACTAAGCAGCAGTAGCAGCTTCCATGCGATATCTGAGCCGCAGCCCCATTGAATTCAATGAGGCCGCGGCTCCGATATCGTACGGAAGCTGCTACTGCTGCTTAGTAAACATACCCCTTGGACTATTAGAAAATGAGTAATATAAAAAAATAAAAAGACTGAAATAAAGAATTGTATGATTATATTACATAGTGGACCACAACCAGAAGTTATTTTTTGGTACTTTTATGGTAATTGAGTTGAAAATATAGTTGGAACCATCCAAAACCATGTAAAGTAATTTACTGTAAGTTGAACCAACATTGCCCCCTCTCATCCACACACACGCATAATTTTATAGATAACTGTTCTCTGTACAAGAAATTCTAGATCACAGAGGGAAATGCGTGTCTGATATTAATACTATACAGACTGAAAGTCTGAAAAATGGAGATGAGAACAAATAGGCTGAAATATTTTTGATGTTCTTTTTTTTTTTTTGAAAACTTTATTTATATATAAACCATCATATACATAACTTTCGGCAGAAGCAAACAATATGTACAACACGCTGTAGCAGAGTGGGTTCTTATCTCCGCCACGGCACAAACCACAAACAGTCATGATCGCTGGAAGTAGCGGTATACAAATGTATACTAAATAAATAAATAAATAAATAAATAACAGAGCTCAAATCGCCCGCAGTTATTATTCATTTTTAGGTAGAAATTTAATCTAGGGTGCCCCCATTAACCTCCCCCACCACCCCCCTCTACCTCCCCCCCCCCTCGTCGTCGCGACCCTTAATCCCACCCAGCTCAGTATCCTATATTTACAATTTCATTCCGGCAGCGGGGGCTTAAGCTCTGAATGTAGGGTTCCCATATTAACATAAAAGTGGACCAACGCTTCACGGAGCCTCGGGCCCACCAACGCTCGGCAAGCATCAGCTGATGGAAGCCATTGCGCCACTCCAAAAACGTGGGTGGGTTTGGATCCCTCCATCTGTGGAGAATCGGGCCCTTCCCCACCAGACAGGCTTTACGTACCAATAACCGCTCCCATCTCCCCACTGGCAGGGTTGGGTGCAATTGATCTAGAATGACTAAAATGTTTGTCCATGGGAATCTTTGCTGCAGCAACTCCGTTAGGTATCTGCGGATGCGGGACCAGTAGGGAAGGATGCGCCTGCACTGCCACCACATGTGCGTCAGGGTGGCCAAGGATAAAGAACATCTAGGACAAGACCCGTCCTGTGTGATATGACTCCTCAGCGCTCGCCGAGGCGAAAAATGCACTCGTGTCAGGGCTTTTATATTGAACTTCCCTCCACCTCGCTCCCCCCGCCAGTGTTGTTATCCGCCCTACTGCTGCACAGATAGTGCCGGGTTGCACCACCCGCCCCAATTCATCGGCCCACGCCGTCTCCACCCTCCCATAATCCGGTTGTACCCCGAAACACTCCAACCGAGACTTCAGTCCCGCTATCGCTGGTGGCGCCTCGCCCCCAAGGTCAAAAAATTCGAGAAGCTGCGCCGATCTGTCCCCCCCCAGTTCCCCTTGGGGCAGCTGTGCCACGTAATGAGAAAGCTGGAGGTACGCAAAATATTGAGTAGGGGGTAATTGAAACTCCTCCCGGATTGCGGAAAACGGCTTACATTTGCCCGTTAGGTCCACTACATGTCCTAGGGATCGTATTCCCTGTCGATACCATACCTGAAACGCTTTAGTGTCGGATCCCGGCAGAAAGTGCACGTTTCCCCGAATGGGGAGCCAGCTAGACACCTGCCAATTCCTTCGCCAAAAACTATTTAATTGTCGCCAAGTACGGCGCAACGCGTTTAACAGAACATTTCGCGTAAGGCATGTAGGTAGTTGTGCACTGTCCGCATGTAGGACCCCCATCAGGGAGAGGGGTGCTACAAAAGCCGCTTCAAGGTCCCGTGGCGTATAGACATTGGTGTCTCCCAGATAGTCCCCCAGATGACGTGCCTGACACGCCAAAGCATAAAGCCTTATATCTGGGAGCCCCAGACCCCCTCTGCTCCATTTACCTATCATACGGGATAGCGGAATCCGTGCCCTGGCCCCCTTCCACAGGAAACGCTGAATCTCCTTTTCCAACCTAAGCAGATCCCGCCGCAGTAACCACACGGGTAGAGTTTGCAACCAGTACAGTATACGAGGCAACACTACCATTTTAAATGCTGCAATTCTCCCCATCAGCGATAAAGGTAACGGATTCCACGCCCTCTGCTGGCTCCGTACCCCAGATAACACTCTCTCACAGTTAATTTTGTAGAGATCCCGCGGTACCCTTGTCAAAACAACGCCTAAATATTTGAACGTCTGCTCCGCCCATTTCAGGGGGAAACCCACCCCCCCCCCCCCCCCAGTGTCCTCGCAGCTGCCCCGAAACATCTAAGGCCTCTGATTTCTCTTCGTTGATCCGGAGGCCCGCAAAACTACCAAATAGGCGAAATGCCAGTAACAGCCTAGGCAGAGATTCCCGGGGGGCTAGTAGGTGTACCAGCATATCGTCGGCAAAGGCCGACATCGTAAACCCTTGATTGCCAATCTCAATTCCACGAATTTGCGGGTCAAGTTCTATGCGCCTTATTAGGGGGTCTAAGGACAAAACAAACAAGAGAGGGGATAGTGGACAACCTTGCCGAGTACCCCTATACAGGGGAAAGGGAGCCGATAAAACCCCGTTACAGAGCACTCTAGCCGTCGGTGTATCGTAAAGGCTCTTAACCATGTCACAAAAGGCCTGTCCCAAACCGTACATCGGTAGCAGGTGGTGCAAGTATGTCCAGTTGACCTAGTCAAATGCTTTTTCAGCATCAAAACTCACCAGTAGGGACTGAAGCCGATGGCCATGCACCCATTCCAATGATGTCAAAATTCTACGAATGTTGCGGACCGCGTAGCGGCCCCGCACAAACCCCACCTGTGAGTCATGAACCAGATCCCCCAGTAATCCTGCTAGTCTGTCCGCCAAAACCTTGGCCATCAGCTTCATGTCAAAATTCAGCAGGGAAATCGGCCTATAAGAGGCCGCCAGCAGCGGGTCTTTGCCCGGCTTGGGTATCAACGTAATATACGCCTGATTTTCCCCCCATCGTCTACCCCTGCCGTCTATTCTTTGCCGGTAAGTGTCCACTAATAGAGGGCTAACCCAAGGCAACAGTAGTTTATAAAACTCAGCCCCATAGCCGTCCGGTCCCGGTGCTTTACAGCAGTTGGCTTTCGTAATTACCGATTGCACCTCCTCTAAGGTTATCGGACGTCCCGACATGGCCTGTTGTTCGTCGGACGCCTTGGGGAGCCGCAGCCCCTGGAGGTAAGTCTCCATAGTAGCGGTGTCTGTCTCCCCCGCTGAGTACAATTTCTGAAAGAAGCCCTTAAAAATCTCACTTATCCCGGCCCGCTTCTGCTGTAATTTCCCGCGTTCGTCCCGAAGCGCCGCAACACCCCTCCCACCTCTCTGACCCTTTAAACACCGTCCTAATAATTTCCCCGGTTTATCGCCAAAACACTGTAAACGGTATTTGTAATACATTATCGATTTCTTGGCTCTCTGATGGAGTAGTTCGTTTAAAGCAACCTGTAATTCCCATAATCGTTTTCTGTTGGGCACAGTGGGGGCCTGGCCACTAAGCACCCGTGCTTGCGACACCTGCTGCTCCAACCGTATAATTTGTTCTGCCATCAATCTCCGCTTCCGAGCCGCAAACCCGATGATATCCCCGCGCAGCACCACTTTGGCAGTTTCCCAAACCAGCTCTGGGTCATCTTTGTGTACCAGGTGGTTTAATTCGAAGTCTCGCCAGCGATGACTCAGAAACTGTTGAAATTTATTATCCTGATATAACTCGGTGGGAAACCGCCATATGCGAGATGTTCCGGTCTCGCTCCCCCAATGCAACTCCAACCATACCATAGCATGGTCGGAGATTTCCAAGGGTCCTATCTGCGCCTCCTCCACTTGGGCAAAGGTGGACGTGGAGAGCAGAAGGTAATCTAATCGCGCGCTAGTCCCATGTGCCCGCGAAATATGTGTAAACTCTTTCTCAGAGGGGTGCAACAATCGCCATGGATCTACCAAGTGCAGGCGGGCCCAAAAGCGTTGCAGCAGTTGAGAGCCGAGCACCCTGTCTCTCGTCACCCTGGCAGCAGAGGTATCTAGACGCACGTCGAAAACACCATTGAAGTCCCCCCCCCCCACCAGCATAGGGACGTCCGGCAGTTGCTCAATTTTGGCTGCAATGCGGTTAAGAAAATCCCAATCTAATACATTGGGGCCATATACATCTCCTAGTATGATGTCCCGGTCTTCCAGTAGCCCATATAATAACAGAAATTTCCCGTTGGGATCGGCCCACTGACGGTGCAAAGTAAAGCGCACGCGTCTATGTATAAGTATGACCACCCCTCCTTTCTTTCCCAGTGCAGGCGCACCCCATACCTGGCCCACCCAGTCCCGACACAGTTTAGCATGCTCTTCAGCCATCTGATGGGTCTCTTGGAGTAACGCAATATCACATCGCTGCCGAGCCAATGCCTTGAGCACTTTATAGCGCTTAATCGGGTTACCCAGTCCACAGACGTTCCAGGTTATTACTCTCAGAGGGTTTTTGTCTGTTGACGCCCCCGCTGCCAGCTCTTCGTGCTCAAGGAGACCCTCCCAGCCCGGGGTCTCCCCAAGTTGTCACTACGATAGTAGGAAATAGCCCTTTGCAGAGATTGTAGGGTGCGACGACCTTTCCCCCCTTCCCCCCTTCCCCCCCCCCTAATCTTTTACCCCTTAAACCAATGACCCTTTCCCCAAATACCCCCCCAACCAAGAACTTACCCCAGCTAAGTCACCCAATCCCACCCCTAACCCCTATCACTATCTCCTATCGACAGGGCTCCCGACACCAACCCCCTCCTAGGTAGCCCTCCCGAGACCCCTCTGAGCGTGTCCCCCCTTCCCCCCAGCCCAAATAGCAACTGCCTACCACCAATCACCCCACCTTAAATCCCCTTTAATCATAGGTACTTACCCCCCCTCACCTTCTATGGACCCCTCTCCCCTCCCCCACCCAGCCTCCGCACTGGGGAGAGGCCGCCCCACCAGGCCTGTCAGACAGGTAGGTCCCCCCGCAGTAGAGTAGAGGTGGAATTCCCTCCCCACTGATGTAGTCCTCCTATCTGCCATCATCACTCCCCTACCATATCTAACTGCTTCCGGAAGGTACTCCACCCTCTCCCCCAGAGAAAAAAAAAGGAACAAAAAATCTGTTTACTTAGACACAATATTTAAAGGAACGAAGCAAGTCTAACAGTAAATCCCAGGGAAGATGGAATGGAGTGGTTACAGGTATACAGTAATGATTGAACCAGAACACAAATTGAAAGGTTAATACAGTTCTCAGCATTCTTCCACCTCCTGTAGACAACTAACAGGGTCTAGTGCAGAGTGCACGGACGACCAATAACTTTAAGACAGAAATAGGAGCAGACTACACCTATCTTAAAAGTGATGTCAAAGAAGGGAGTGATGCAAAGAAGCAGTGGGCGTGCATGTGCAGGGGGATGACACATCTATATGCCAATGATGCATTTATTGGTAGGATAAGTAAAAAGGAGTTCAGGCCCCGTTTTAGACTCTATCTGGTTAAACGGTAGCCAACCCATACCACCCTAGATGAGGCAGAGATAGAGCATCATGACTGACTATTAGACTCGGTGGTAATAACAAATATACGCTGCCCTCTGCACATGCCCGTCCTGTGTAGAAAACTGCACTCCTTGCATGGTACCAATGCTTCAAAATCATACAGTTAGCAGTAGTAGTCTTAGTGATGGAGAATAGAGTACTCTGCAGGTAGTATTTCTTCCGCTTTACGCTTTCTGATGAGACGTAGAAGGAGGAAGCATGATTCTTTCGCGGGGCCCCCACAGCTACCCCGGCTACTGCTCCCCATGGGATATGATAGGTCCCTTGAACCTTGATGCGCGTGGATTCCTCTGGGCATGGCTGGAGGAGAGTCCCCTCCCCCCCTGAGGAAGGAGTCCCCCAGACCGCGCACGCGGACATTGTAGCCCTGTGCTCCAATGAAAACAGCTGGCATATCCTGGGGAGCCCCTCCTCCTCCGGGGCCTACCATGCGCTCCCTTCCCCTCCGCATTGGCAACTGTCTCTATGTCTGCTCTCCCACGCCAGTCAAAATTATTAACCATAGAGCTCCCCCCGGGTCATATGCGCAGTTAAAGACAGGGCGCAGGGAGACCAAGGGGAAGGGTTCTGGGTGTCTGACTTACTTTGTCAGCATGCAAAGCACTTGTTACTGTTACTATACACAGGGGATACAAAGTTACCAGGCCGCTGTTGGAGACTCCGTAGCCGATCCTATTGCTACATTGTATTTCCCCCCTTCTTGCTCTCCAGAAGGAAGGTTCACCAATTTGTACAGCCAGAGCAGAGTAGATCATAAAGAAGCAGTCACTGACACAGCTGTTTTTTGCAGATAAAGCCGATTCACGTAGTCCTCTGCTGCAGAGGCGGAGTCAAAGGTGCGATGAGATCCCTCGCTGAGCACATGGAGTTTTGCGGGGTATTGCACGGAAAACTTAATTCCTGCGTCAATCAGCTTTCCACAGAGGGGGGCATATTCTTTTCTTTTCCGGCTTAGAGCGACTGAGTAGTCTTGAGCTATACGAAGCTTAGTGTTTCTAAACACCACCTCCTCCTTCTGCCGCGCTGCCCGTAGGATCAACTCCTTTTGTGGGAAGTGGAGGAACTTAGCCAACACAATACGAGGGCGAGGGTCGCGAGGTTGTTTAGTACCGACCCGATGCACCCTTTCTATACATAGTGTGCCACTCAGTGCAGGCTCTTCCACCATCTGCAGGACCAAGGCCTCGAGGTACCCCCGCAGGTCCTTATCTAGTACAGCTTCAGGGATCCCCAGGAAGCGCAGATTATTTCGTCGAGACCTATTTTCTAAGTCATCGAGTTTCTCTGCATGATAAGATAATTGGGATCTCAAGCCTGCCATCTCCGCAGTCAGTGTCTCCACTTTTGCTTCTGCCAGCTCCACACGATCTTCGGCCTCCTGCTGTCTCTTGCTTAGCGTGTCAAATGCCGATTTCAGCCCATCCATTTTCTCGTGGAGGGCTTCAAATTGAGGCAGCAAGGCTGTTTTTAACCGCCGCTGACATTTCATCTATAGAGACAGGGGATTTCGGTGACTGCGGCGAAGCCGGTGTCAGGGCTGAATCCGCCATCTTACTGGAGCCTGTCCCCTTCTCCCCTCTCTCTCCGTAGCGATTTTACCGCGGTAGCCATGCAGTATCGTGCTCCGACTTGCACTATCAGAAGCTGATGGCACTCCGATTCAGATAAATGCCTTTTCGGCGGGTAATGGCAGTAATGAACGGTTCTAAATCGCCGGTGTAGTCCGAGGGGTTCGGGAGTAGCTCAGGATGCGACCTCTACAGTGTGCGCATCACGTGGTCTCTCCATTTGTGATGTTCTTAACTTCATGATAGTTTTCCCAAGCTGATGAAAAAAAGGCTTAATTAAATCTAACATCTGAAAAGTCAAAACATGCTCATTTTCATACCTCAGCTACTGTGATTATCCATTATAAGGTCAAGCACTCAATTATATGCAAATTAGTTGCTCCTAATTGAATCTACAAGATGAGGCGTAAGCACTTTTGTTGTTCTCTATTGTTAGAGCTCAAGTCTGTCTTAAACCATATTGAAATTTTCACCAAAGAACGCTACAGGCCATCATAAGACCTGTGTATCATTTCTGAATGCAATTAAGTGGGTATTCTCTTAAAAAGGGTAATATGCATTTGAGTGAAGCTGTTCTGCACATTATAGAAAGCCCAGGAATGCACCTGTAGCAACGTGGAAGTGAAAATCCGAAGAGAGGGTGTACACGTTTAGGTCTGATATAAAATTGGCACATCTCCACCCTACAATATGGACATATGTTTTAAATCATAGAAAGTAGTGCAGGATCACACAGGGATAGATGTTCAAGTGTAATAGTAGACACCATTCAGAAATGTGCATGTGAGAAAATCAATAGGAGGAAATCCTGTCACCTACACTTACACGAGCCATTTTGCAAACTCAGACATACAACTAGAGGCAGCTCAAAACAATCTTCTACCTGAGGAGAGAGATGAGCTGGTGCTCCCTTCCTATCTCGGCAGCGAAAATGAAGAGCACTTCTCAGAGCTCTAGTCGGGGAACAGGGGGGTCCCCTCACTCAAGACAGCGTCAGGTGGTTGCCCCAGAATAAAGAAAGCAATATACTCACATGCTATATTTTTTTTTAAACTTTGCAATGATGTTTATATGCAGCAAAAATTGTAGCAGTTCAATTCTAGCATGGGAATATACAGTAATATAAAACATATTGAATCCTTACACTACACACTGAACCTGCATGATTTTTAATGTAAATATATATTTGCAAAGGACAAAGGAGATGCAAAGCAATTACATACCAAGGACCAAAATCAAAAAATGAGAATCACTGCACAGTTTAGAACACCTAAATAAAATTTGTTATAACACCAAAATAAAATTATTATAACTAATTTTATTTAGGTGTTCTAAACTGTGCTGTGTTCTCGTTTTCTCTTTTTGAACATATCTTCTGCATCCAAAGAAAGCCCTCTCCCTACAATGGGTACAGAGCAGAACAAGGACATTTCCCACAGAACTCAACATACCAAAAATAATTTATGATTCTGGTATCATCTCAGTTAACAGCAAAGGGCCATTTTGAAAGACTCCCTCTATCTAAACAAGGGCTGTGGGAATCACCCAGGAAATTGGTCAGAGATTACCTCAGAAGCACGGGCATAAGTAGTTTAACCAGATCTCTGTGATTCTCAGTCTTGAAGGACTACAAAAAGGGACTGCTACTTCTGGAGAGAGATCTGCAATTGTAAGTATTTATTTCTGGGAATTTTTCTAAATCTTTGTGAAAAAGGAATTATTTAGATTAAAGCTGATTAATCTATGAATCCAGTGTATTTGTTAAATCAGACAGGGCCTAGTATCAGCAAAAAGCTTTTTTAAAAAACTCAACAGGTAGCTTTCAGTTTAAGTTTAAAATCCAGCAGAGAACTTCTAGTTTAAATTTAATACTCAGTCAGGGCCTAGCAGCAGCAAAGAGCTTTCAGTTTAAATTTAAAACACAGCAGAGAGCTTTCTGATTAAATTTAGAACCCAAGATTCCCACTATCCAAGCAAAGGCTGTGTGAATCGCCCAGGAAATTGGTCACAGATTACCTTAGAAGTACAGGATAGGGTACTGTGTAGCACCCAGCTTTTAATGTCTTCTTTCCCTCCCTCCCTCCCCGATACCCACCCACCCACCCCTGGGATATCATAGCTTTATAGGTGCTTAAACCTCTTAAAGGAAAGGAGGTGCCATATTCACACACAGGTGCAGCTGTTTATCCTCAACAGGCATACATTAAGGACCTGAGATTAATTAAGCTTCAGGAGAACAAATTACTTTAAACTTATTAGGTATAGTTTTATTAGTATAAGTATCCCCATCAGCCCTTAGTAAGTAAAGAAAATAAATACCTAAATGCAACCTTAAAACTAAGATGCAGACAGCAGTCCAGCAGCGAGATGGGAGTTTTCAAGTCTTTTGCATCGAGTGTCACATTTATGATTTTCTCCCAGTTGGTGAGGGGTCTTATGTGTGCACTAGGTGCAAGGAGCTCTTTGCTCTCAGGGAAAGAGTCCGATCTTGGAGGCTAAAGTAGCAGAGTTGGAGGACATAAGGAAGACAGAGGGGTACATAGATGAGACCTACAGGGATATAGTCCTGAAATCCCACCTCCAGTCTGGCAGCATCCCTGTTGCCTTGGAGGAGAGAGGTCACGTGACAAGAGACCATCACCCTGGTGCAGCAGGAAGTGATCCTGTAGCTAGGACCTGTCCTCCAGGTTGTTGCTACTGATCTCTGCATAAAAATTCCATGCTAACAGAATACCTGCCCTCGGTCACACACTCAGAGAATAGATAGATCCTTACCAAGTAAGGAATAAATTACAACATACTAAAAATAGACATATGTAGACAAAAATTAAACTGAAACCCAAAGAAACCACACTCTGCATCAGCGGCATAGCCAAGGCTGGTTTTGGGGGGGCCCGGGCAGGACCAGTTCAACTTTTAAGCAAATTAGGCGGTGGCCTATGATAAACGCTTTTGGAGGTGGAAAAGAACAGGGCATTCAAAGCTAAACAACAGAGTCTGACAGCCGGGAAGAGCATAAGGCTTAAGGTTTGCCTAGAGTGCCATCACTTTGAACCAACTCTGGGGCCGGCCCTGGGCCTGGGATGAACATATATGAGCACAAAGCAGTGTGAATGATGACACTCCAGTTATCCTCTCATTCAGCTGTTCTGCTGTTGCCACTGACTGAGTGGAGGGACCATGGCTCACCCAGGCCTCAACCCTGTACTGTATGCAGTACAATACCAGGGCTATAGAAAGACATGCATATGACACTGTGATGTGCAAAATATAGAGAAAACATATAAATTCCAAACACTGGCATATTCCAATCACTAAATTGAAAATAAAATTAATTGTTCTACCTTTGTTGACTGGCCATTTAATTCTCTAATCATGTTGGTGTCAGTCTCTGCTTTTCTCTGTCATCTCTTATTATGCTTTCTAGGGTTTCTGGCCCATCTGCCATTTCTCTCCTCCTGTCTTCACTCCTTTAATCTCTGGCATTCATTTTTTCCTTACAGCTTTCTTCCGTTTATTTTTCTCTATCTCTATCAACTTAGATTTTACTCCTCCTCCTTACCATCCAGTCCTCAATCCCCCTCAATATTGCATCTACCACTTTTCAACCCTTAACACAGTCCTCTCCTTCCCCATCTAAGAACATAGGGCCCAATTTTGGGTTAGGCAGGCTATGAGCTGTGTCAGCACATAGTCTGCCCGCCGACCCCTTTAACCTGGATTTCCACTTCCGCGACGGCAAATGCCCTATCTGGGATTTTCGAAAGGCACCTACACGAGTAGTGCCTTTTAAAAATCCCAAATAAGTCCCTAACAGACCCAGATGCTATGCAGGTAGTATCGGGGCGTTTTCGGGGCGGAGCAGGGGTGGAGGAAAGGGCTAAACGGATAGCAGCGATTTTTGATGCTACCCGCTTAGCCCTCTATGCCTTAAAGATAGGCGAGGTTTTTCCTTGCCTATCTTTAAGGTGCAGGGAGTAAGAGGGTAGAATCAAAAATAGCTGCTACCCATTTAGCCTCGGCGGCTGCCAGCATATCCAAAATAACTAGGATTTTCACTTCCGCCGCTGTGGAAGTGAAAATCCGAATTAAGGGGGTCGGCGGGCAAGCTATGTTCCGAAGTGGCGCAGAGCCTGCCTAGCTCAAAATCGGGCCCATAAGATATGCCATACTGGGTCAGATCAAGGTCCATCAAGCCTAGTATCCTGTTTCCAACAGTGTCCTGTTTCTATCTCCTTTCCCATCCTCTTATTTGCCCCAGCCTTTAACTCTCCTCTTTCTTGCTTCCTCTCTCCTTGTCCAGCATCTCTCCTCTTTTTCCCTCCCCTGTGCAATGTCTACACCCTCTATCTCCTCTATCCAGCACCTCACTGCCTTTTTCTTACCCCACCACACCATGTCCACCATTCCCCTCCCTATTCCTGCCCCGTGTCCAATAGATCTCCCTTTCTTTCCATTCCCCTGTGCCCAGCATCTCCCACATCCCACATCCAGCATTTCACCTCTTACTCCCCTTCACCCTCCTCTCTAGCATGTCATCATCTCTTCTCTTTCCCCTCCCCCCCAGTAACCACTATCTTTCCTCTTGTTTTATTCCATCTGTGCCCATCATCTCTCCTCTCTCTCTCATCCTGTCTCCAGCATCTACTGTATCTTCTCTCATTCTCCCTCTCAATGGTCAGCTTTTCTCCTCTCTTCCTCTATTCCCCGTGTCCAGCATGTGCCCTTTCACCACTATCTCCCCCATTGCCCAGCATCTGCCCTTTCTCCCTATTTTCCCTCCATGCCCTATGTCTACCCTTTCTCCCCATCTCCCCTCCAAGCCCATCATCTGCCTTTTCTCCCCTATGCTCCCCATCATGCCCAGCATCTGCCATTTTCCTCTATGTCCCCCCACCATGCCCAAGCATCTGCACTTTCCTCCCATATCCCCCACCATGCCCAATATCTGCCTTTTATCTTCTATCCATCCATGCCCAGCATCTGCTCTCCATCCCTCCTGTGGCAACCCTCTGCCCTCTATCCCCCTCATCCCATGGCCAGCATCTGCCCTCCACCTTCCCTGTATGGTTACCATCCACCTTCTCTCCACTTATGGTCAGCATCTACCCCTGCTCCCTTCCCCCGTGTCTAGCATCTTTCCCCTGCCACCTGTATGCTGCATGTCTCCCTTCCCCCCTTGCCTAGCATCTGACCCTGCCCTCTGTATCCAGCATCTGCCCTCCACCTTTGTGCTCCCACCCCCTGCTGATAGCCAATGGCCCAATGTGGCCTCTCCTCCTTCCTGCCACCACTGCCTCTCTCAACATTGGTGACATCAGCAGCTTACAAAAAAAAACAAGCAAATGTTCAGGTTCTTCGTGACTCCAGGGCTCTTGTAAGTCTCTGCCGGCCCCGCCCTCCTCTAAAGCAGAAAGTATCAGAAGGGAGCAGGACGATTAGGGCCTTACAAGTGCACTAGAGTGATAAAGACCCTATGCTTTTGCTTTTGAGCCGCTGCTGCCTGTCGTTGTCGGCGATGGGAAGGGGGTGATTGATGGTTCCACTGACCCAGGAAAAGTGGTGGTGATGGTGGTGACAGTAACAGCAACCAGTCAAGGCAGAGTGACTAGGCTGTCTGTGGCAAGGCTGTTTTGGGACATTTTTTGCCACCCGAGGCTGCCGTCTCACTCTAATGAGAGTCCCTGCATACAACTGTTCTCAGAGAACTCAGTATTTATCTCAGTTCAATTTGGAGGAGGAGGAAATAAACATTGGAGGATTAAGGGGAATTATCCCCCTTAATCCCTACTGCAGAAGGCTGATCGAAACAAACACTTTTTTAAATGCCTGTTGTGTCAGGGAGCGATATAAATTTAGATCTGGCCTATTTTGGCTTTAAATGTGTGGTTAGGACAAGGTACTTCAGGCCGGAGGGCCGAGGGTTCAAGTCCCACCTGGGGACAGCAATCTCAGGCTGGAGGGACTGGGATTTCTAGTCCTATAGGCACTCCTTGTGGTCTTGGGCAAGCCACTTAACCCTCCATTGCCCATGTTCCCTGTAAGTATTAGTGTATGTGTGTCATATCCCCTCGTGTTAAATGTATCCCCCAATTGACCACTTTGACCCGGTGAAAAGCGGGATATAAATACGGCTAAATAAAAATAAAATAGAAAAATAATAAAAAATAAAAATAATAATCTCTTATTTGAAATAGGGGACACACGTGGATTTTTATGTCCCTCCCAGACAATGCCCTGGACATGCCCCTATGTAACTTGAACATGATCGGGGCAGACACATGTAAAATTGGGCCCTTCTAAAATGGTTATTTGCATGTGGATGTAGTTGACATTTGTGTGTACTAGTACGTCTATATATCAGGCTTCTGGAAGAACCACCTAAAGAAATTCAATAAAGCACAGATAGTGGATACAAGATTTTACATAATTTATTCAGTCATGCACTTGCAATTTCCAGATGTAATATTATCCACATACAAGAAAATGTTATTTTGATCAATGTGATCAATCAGTTCTCTCTCTGCCATCTGTTTGTACATACCCCATGTTGTAAAAACCATTCCTTTCAAATTATGGCTGGTCTTATTTTATGGTACAGTCAATATTTAACAGACAAATGTGCCACTAATAAGGACTATTTATTTAACATTTGAGGTTTTAAGGAAATTGAGTGGCATGACAATCACCAAGTTTTGACATAGTACGCAGGAGACAATTACTCATTTATGTTTATGGGGAAAATGGGTGTCGGTTGCTTCATGGGTACTTATATTTTTCTGGAATGAGCAGGGTGTAAAAAATCTTCTACTTAAAAATTGCAGTTCTGGATCTGCAGTGTCAGTAGATGTTCATAGGATCACCCACCAGATGCTATTTGTACCTGCAACCCAAGGGCCAATCCTGTAAGATAAGCTTTGCAGGCCATTAAGTCTGCTGTTGTTGATAGAAGCCCTGCAATCAAGGCTCAGAATGCCATATTACATGGGACCACCATCCAGGCCCTGAGAGGGCAAGAAATGCTCCATCTATGATGTTTGACCCCTAGAGGCCACCAGACCTCACTTATGCCCGATGAGCTTACCACTGAATCATTTCTGCTGGTCAAAGTGGGTTTGTGTGCTCTCCCGGCCTATCCCCATCCCAAGACGTGGAGGCACCTGTGCTGCTTAAAGAGGTATTTGCACTGCTGAAGGTTAAATACCTGGCAGGTCATCTCTACTTCGCCAGACCTAGTAGCCCCCACATGGTGTCTTTAGCACATAGTCTTCTTCCCTCCACACCTTGCTCCTCTTCTACATCCTCCACTGAATATCTACAATCCTGGCACTTACTCCAGGAAGGCCATAAATGCCTGCTGACAAATTTTATCCTGCCCTCAGTCCAACCTTCTTATTATGAGGGGTGGGAAACCTGGGACTGAGCTCTGTAGATGCACAGGTTGCAAGGTCATTGTGCACCCACAGATTCATAAGAACATAAGAAATGCCATACTGGGTCAGACCAAGGTCCATCAAGCCCAATATCCTGTTTCCAACCGCAGCCACTCTAAGTCACAAGTACCTGGCAGATACGCAAAGTCCACAGCTTCCACAATGCTCGTCCTGGGGTAAGCAGTAGATTTCCAGGGTCTTCTTTAATAATGGTTTATGGACCTTTCCTCCAGGAGCTTGTCTAAACTATTTTAAACCCAGCTACACTAACAGCTTTTACTATATCCTCTGGTAACGAATTCCAAAGTTTGAATATGCGTTGAGTGAAAAAATATTTTCTGTTATTAGTCTTAAATGGGTTACATTGTAGCTTCATTGCATGTCCTCTAGTCTTTCTACCTTTTGATGGCATAAACAATTGATCTACGTTAACCTGTTCCATTCCATTCATTAATTTATAGACTTCTATCATATCTCGCCTCAGCCATCTCTTTTCCATGTTGAAGAGCCCTAACCTTTTAAGCCTTTCCTCATAGGGCAGGGGTCTCAAACACGCGGCCCGCGAGAGAACATTGTGCGGCCCGCGACGGAGGGAAAGAAAAAAGCCTTGCTTCTGCTTCTGCCGTTGCTGCCGTGGCAGCGGCAGAATCGACTGTCAATTTTTTTTTTTAAACCTGGCTTCTGCTGCTCAAGCAGCAAAATCAGCTGTGCTGCGGTCCCTTCCTCTCTGCCCGGAGATCCCTCATTGTGCTCCATCAGCGTGTGCTTTTCAAGCCGCGAAGAGATTATTCCCCTCTCGCGAGGCTTGAAAAGTGAATAGGATTAAGCCGCGCGAGAGGGAAATACTCTCTTCGCAGCTTAAAAAAGCACGCCGCTGATGAAGCACAATGAGGGATCTCCGGGCAGAGAGGAAGGGGCCGCGGGACAGCTGATTTTCTGCTGCAGCAGCAGAAGCCAGGTGTTTTTTTTATTTACCGGGGGGGGGGGGGTAGGACTGGAAATGGGCTATTGGCAGGGGGGGGCTGTAGGACTGGAAATGGGCTATTGGCAGGGGGGTTATGACTGGAAATGGGCTATTGGAAGGGGGGGGGTTATGACTGGAAATGGGCTATTGGCAGGGGGGGTGTAGGACTGGAAATGGGCTATTGGCAGGGGGGGTGTAGGACTGGAAATGGGCTATTGGCAGGGGGGTTATGACTGGAAATGGGTTATTGGCAGGGGGGGGTTATGACTGGAAATGGGCTATTGGCAGGGGGGGTGTAGGACTGGAAATGGGCTATTGGCAGGGGGGTTATGACTGGAAATGGGCTATTGGCAGGGGGGGGGGGTTATGACTGGAAATGGGCTATTGGTGGGGGGGGTTATGACTGGTAATGGGCTATGGTGGGGGCTAGGACTGGAAATGGGCAGGTGGGGGATAGGAAGGACTGGAGGTGGGCTGATGGGGGGAGTTAGGACTGGTAATGAGCTATGGAGGGCTGACTGAAATGGGGTAATGGGGGTTAGGGCTGGAAGTGGGCTATTGGCAGGGGGGGTTATGACTGGTAATGGGCTATGGTGGGGGCTAGGACTGGAAATGGGCAGATGGGGGTTAGGACTGGAGGTGGGCTGATTGGCGGGTTAGGACTGGAGGTGGGCTGATTGGGGGGTTAGGACTGGTAATGGCCTATGAGGGGAGGTAAGACTGAAAATGGGGAGATGGGGGTAAAACTGGAAGTGCGCTATGGGGAGGTTAGGACTGGTAATGGGCTATGGGGGGGGGTTAAGACTGAAAATGGGGTGATAGGGGGTAAAACTGGAAGTGCGCTATGGGGAGGTTAGGACTGGTAATGGGCTATGGGGGTCTAGGACTGGTAATGGGCTGGGGGGGGGGGGTTGCTAGGACTGGAAATGGGCTGAGTGGAAGGGGGGCTTGAACTGCAAATGGCTGATGGGGAGGGGGGCTTGGAATGGAAATGGGCTGTGAGGGGAGGGAGCTAGGATTGGAAATGGGCTGATGGGGGGCTAGGATTGGAAATGGGCTGATGGTGAGGCTATGATAGGACTGGAAATGGACTGATGCAGGGACTAGAAGGGAGCGGATGCTGGGTGGGGCTGGAACTAGAAGGGAGCTGATGTTGGGGGAGGATTAGAATGGGATGGAGCTGGGAAAGTGAAATGGAGAGGGGAAAAATATTTTGTCTAGGAGAGAAGACAAATCTACAATTGGCCAGGTATTGGGAGAGTAAGTGGGGATTGAGGATGGAGGGGTAAATTGGAGTGAATGAAATAGGAATGAGGAAAGAGAAAAAGGAGAAAGATTAGTATGTTAAAGCAGATGTAGAGAGAGAATGGAAAAAAAACTAGGAGAGAAGAAAGGGCAAATGGACAGCAGACGATGGAGAGTTAGCAGAAGACATGAAGAAACCAGAAGAAAGTGGCTGGAACAATTGCAACTGAAAAAAAATGCACAAAAGGTAGAAAAATCTCTCTTTATTTTGAATTTATTAACTGGAATATGTCAGCTCTGGGAAATGTGCATCATTAATGTTTGCGCTTTGTTTAGTACAAGAGGAAATTAATTTATAGTTTTATTTCTACAGTGTTGTTGTACATTCCAAGTTTGGCTTTTGGGGTTCCCAGTTTAATTATTGTCTTCCTGTTTCTAAATCTTTTAGTCTTTCTTTATCCATACTCATTAAAGAGGCATGTTTACTAAAAGTTAGTGTATGGTAACATTATGCAAATATTTATGTAAATGAGGCCCCTTATGCAAATGAGGCCCCGCGTCTTATGCGGCCCCCGGGTTACTTTACAAGTCCTCATTTGGCCCTCAAAGCAATTTGAGTTTGAGACCCCTGTCATAGGGGTATCCTTTCATCTCCTTTACCATTCTGGTGGCTCTTCTCTGTAGTTTTTCTAATTCCGCTATATCCTTTTTAAGATATGGCGACCAGTATGCACAAAATATTCAAGGTGCGGTCGAACCATGGAATGATACATTATAATATCCTTTGTTTTATTCTCCATTCCTTTCCTTACGATTCTTAGTATTCTATTAGCTTTCTTGGCCGCCACTGCTCCACACACACTGCTGCATCCACTACCATTAGGGTGTCAGAGGCTACTTACTACTCCTACTACTACTAATACTTAGCATTTGTATAGCACTACAAGGCATATGCAGCACTGATGATGTACATATAAGAGACCGTCTCTCTTCAACAAAGTTTACAAACTATTTGAGACAGACAACACAACAAACTGGGGACTAGGGTAAATCTAGAAGAGATGTAAATACACACATAAGAATAAGGGGATCAGGATCCAAAAGAAGCCTTGAAAAGGTAGGGGTTTAGCCTGTCTTTGAACAGGGCCAGAGATGGAGCCTGACATACTGACTCAAGTAGTTTGTTCCAGACATATGGAGCAGCCAGGGCCAGCTCACCCATTGTGCGAGAATGTTGTTCTCACAGGGCCCCGCACGAACTTCATTCTTGCAGAAATGGACAGCTTCAGAGGGAGTTGGGAAAGCCCGCATGAGGCCCCCGCTCCCTTTGCACAGCCGCCAGCATGTTTTCCCTCATGCTGGCATCTGTTACTGTGAAGCGCGAGTGCCGGGAAATGCTCTTTAACCTTTCCCAGCATTCAGCACGCTTCACAGTAACAGCTGCCAGCATGAGGGAAAACACTTCACGCTGGCAACTGTGCAGAGGGAGCGAGGGCCTCGCGTGGGCTTCCCCGGCTCACCTCTGAAGCCCCTTAGATGGCTGCAGGGCTCTCCAGCGGGCAGGTGGGGGGTCTAGCATTGGGCTAGGACTGGAAATGAACTGATGGGAGGGTAAGCTGGGACTGTAAATGGACTGATGGGAGGGGGAAGCTTGGATTGGAAATGGGCTGATGTGGGGCTGGAATAGGTACTGGAAATGGCTAATGGGGATCTAGGACTGAAAATGGGCTGATGGGGGCTGGAATACGACTGGAAATGGGCTGATGGGAGGCTGGGATTGGAAATTGGATGTTGGGTGGAACTTGGACTTGAAATGGGCTGATGGGGGGGGGGGGCTGGAATAGGACTGGAAATGAGCTGATGGGGAGGGCCAAGACTGGAAATGGGCTGATTGGCTGGAATAGGATTGGAAATGGCTTATGGGGGTCTAGGACTGGAAATGAGCTAATGGGAGGGTAAGCTGGGACTGGAAATGGACTGATGGGAGGGGGAAGCTTGAACTGGAAATGGGCTGATGGGGCACTGGAATAGGATTGGAAATGGCTGATGGGGTCTAGGACTGGAAATGGGCTGATGGGGGCTGGAATAGAACTGGAAATGGGCTGATCTGGGGGAACATGGACTTGAAAGGGGCTGATGAGAACTGGAATAGGACTGGAAATGGGCTGATGGAGTGGCTAGGATTGGAAATTGCTGATGGGGAGAGCTTGGACTGAAAATGGGCTGATGGAGGGGGCTGGAATAGGACTGGAAAGGAGCATATGGAGGGCTAGGACTGCAAATGGGCTGATGAGGGGGCATGGGAGAATGGGACTAGATATTGAGTGGGTCTAGAACTAGAAGGGAGCTGATTTTGGGGGAGGACTAGAAGGGGATGGGGAGGGGAAAATATATTTTGTGTGGGAGAGAAGAAAAATCTACGATTGGTCGGATATTGGGAGAGTAAGTGGGGACTGAGAATGGAAGGGTGAAATTTGAGTGGATGATAAAGGAATAAAGAAAGAAATGGGGGAAAGAGCAAAAGAGGAAAGATCACTATGTTTAAGAAGATATAGAGAGAGAATGGAAAAAATCTAGAAGAGAGAATAAAGGACAAATGGACAGCTTGCAGAAGACACAAAGAAACCAGAAGAAAGTGAATGGAGCAATTGCAACTGAAAAATAAAATGCCCTAACAAAAGGTAGAAAAATACTTTTTATTTTGAATTTATTAACTGGAATATGTCAGATCTGAGAAATGTGTATCGCTAATGTCTTTGCATTTTTGTTTAGTGCAAGAGGAAATTCATTTATAGTTTTATTTCTCCAGTGTTGTTGTACATTTCATGTTTGACTTTTAGGGTTCCCAATTTAATTATTATCTTCCTATTTCTAAATTGTGATCCCTTGTTCTTTGTTTGTTGATGATCTATTTTCTGCATGTATAACCAAGCTGAGGTATTCTGTTCATGTACTTTCTATTTGCCAGTCCCACTTGTTCTCTTTCCCCCAGTAAGATGTATTGGTATTCTCTGAGATGTATTGGTTTAATATTCGCAGTGTTGCCTTTTGATAGGTAGGGTTTAGTGCTTTGTGAGTCCTGGTAGTACTGTTATGATACAGTGGGTTTGCTATGGGTTCTAAATGGGCAGTATTTGTAGTATTTCCTAATGGGCCTGGCAGTTAGCACTGGAATATAGTAATGTAGAAATCTGGTAGTCTTTCTTTATCCAGACACTCATTAAGAGGCATGTTTACTAAAAGTGTGTGTTGACATTATGCAAATATGTATGCAAATGAGGCTCTGCAATGAATCTCCGCACATGGCCCCACACCCCCTTTGGGCCACCCCTGGAAGCAGCAAGGTGGAATGAACGATATCTAGAGTTGGCACTGGCAGAGAAGAGCACAGATAAAAGGAATCTGTCAGAGGAGCAGAGTTCCCAAAGATGGGTGTAATAAGAGATGAAAGGTAATGAGGCGCTGCAGAATGAATGTATTTATAGGTCAGTAGGAGAAGTTTGAATTGGATGTGGATGGATAGGGAACCAATGAAGTGACTTAAGAAGAGGGGTTATGTGAGTATAGTGACAGTAGTAGAAGATTAGCCATGCAACAGAGTTTCGAATAGATTGAAGGGGAGAGAGATGATTCAGAGGAAGACTAGCAAGGAGCAGGCTGCAATAGTCTAAATGCGAGATGACTAGAGAGTGGACAAGGATACTAGTAGTATGTTCAGAAAGGAAGAGATGAATTTTGCTGATGTCAATGAGAAATAAATGACAGGTTTTAGCTACCTGTTGGATGTGTGCAGAGAGAAGAGTCAAAGATGACCTCAAGGTCGTGAGCTGAGGAAACAGAGAGGAGTATAGTATTATCCACAGAAATAAAGAAAGGGGGATGTGGGTTAAGGAGGAAAGATAAGAAGCTTTGTTTTGGCCATATTCACATTCAGATGGTAGTGGGACATCCAGACAGCAATGTCAGATAAACAGGCTTAGATACAGGCCTGTATTCCTGGAGAAATTTCAGGTATAGAGAGGTGGATTTGAGAATCATCAGCATAAAGATGACACTGAAAACCATGGGAGGAGATAAATACACCAAGGGATTAAGTATAGAGAAAGAAAAGAAAAGGGTCCAAGACAGAGTCCTGAGGTACACCACCTGAAAGAGGAATGACAATAGAGGAGGATCCACCAGAACATATACTAAACATGCAACAGGAGAGATATGAAAGAAAACCCCTAAATCCAAACCCCCAATGGACTGAAGTGGTATTTAAAGGTGCAGAAGAATTGAAGGAAATATCGATACATCGGGAAGATGTATTACAACTATTAGATAAACTGAAGAGTAGCAAATCACCTGGGCCGGATGGTATACATCCAAGGGTGTTGAAAGAACTGAAATATGAGATTGCAGACCTGCTATTAGTAATCTGTGAACTATCATTAAAATCATCTCTTAATACCTGAAGATTGGAGGATCGCCAATGTAACACCAATTTTTAAAAAGGGTTCCAGGGGTGATCCAGGAAACTACAGACCGGTGAGCCTGACATCAGTACCGGGAAAAATGGTAGAAACCATCATAAAGAATACAATTACTCAACATGTAGATAGTCATGACCTAATGGGAGACAGCCAACATGGCTTTAGACAAGGAAGATCTTGTCTTACTAATCTGTTATGTTTTTTTGAAGGAGTAAATAATCAGGTGGACAAAGGTGAGTCGGTTGATAGTGTGTATCTGGACTTTCAGAAAGCCTTTGACAAGGTCCCTCATCAGAGACTTTTGGCAAAACTAAAGAGCCATGGGATAGGAGGCAGTGTACTATTGTGGATCAGGAACTGGTTAAAAGATAGAAAGCAGAGGGTAGGGCTAAATGGCCAATTTTCCCAATGGAGAAAGGTGAATAGTGGTGTACCCCAGGGATCTGTGCTGGGTCCGCTGCTTTTTAACATATTCATAAATGACCTGGAAAGTGGAATAACGAGTGAGGTTATCAAATTTGCAGATGACACAAAACTATTTAAAGTTGTTAAAACCCAAGAGTAGCCCTCGGCCCAGTGTGCAGCAGCGGCCAAGAGAGCAAATAGAATGCTAGGTATCATAAGGAAAGGAATGGAAAATAAAACAAAAGATATTATAATGCCTCTATATCGTTCCATGGTGAGACCGCACCTTGAATATTGTGTGCAATTCTGGTCACCGTATCTTAAAAAGGATATAGCGATTTTTAGAAAAGGTTCAGAGAAGAGCCACCAAAATGGTAAAGGGAATGGAAGGATACTCCTATGAAGAAAGGCTAAAAAGGTTAGGGCTCTTTAACCTGGAAAAGAGACGGCTGAGGGGAGATATGATAGAAGTCTATAAATTAATGAACGGAGTGGAACGGGTAAACGTAGATCGATTGTTTACCTTATCAGACTATAGAAAGACTAGGGGACATGCAATGAAGCTACAAGGGTAAACTATTTAAGACTAATAAAAGAAAATATTTTTTCACTCAATGTGTAATCAAACTCTGGAATTTGTTACCGGAGGATGTAGTAAAGGCTGTTAGTGTAGCTGGGTTTAAAAAAGGTTTGGACAAGTTCCTGGAGGAAAGGTCCATAAACCATTATTAAGAAGGGACCCAGGATATCAATGCTTGAACCAATACAAGCATTGTGGAACCTGTGTCCCTTGGGGAAACTGCTAGGTACGTATGACCTAGATTGGCCACGGCTGGAAACAGAATACTGGGCTTGATGGACCTTGGTCTGACCCAGTATGGCATATCTTATGTTCTTAAGTATAGAGAAAGAAAAGAAAAGGGTCCAAGACAGAGTCCTGAGGTACACCACCTGAAAGAGGAATGACAATAGAGGAGGATCCACCAGAACATATACTAAACATGCAATAGGAGAGATATGAAAGAAAACCCCTAAATCCAAACCCCCAATGGACCTTGGTCAGGCTGCAGGGAACCCCCTGAGCCCCTTCACTGAGTCTCTAAATCCAAGCAAGAATAGGATATTGAGGAGAAGATGGTAATCAATAGTGTAAAAAACAGCAGAAAGGTCAGGAAGGATGAGGATTGAGTAAAGGTTCTTGGATATGGTGAGGAACAAGTCACTAAAGACATTGGCAATCGTGGTTCGTGAATGGAGCCATGGTGACATGGACCATGGCAATGTGGCTCCATTCATGAGCCCAGCTGAGTTAGCCGGGTAGTCGCTGGGATGAACAGCCGAGCAGAATCATGTCCCGATCTGCATGTCCAGGCACTAGACCCAATTCAGATCCTGCGGGGGGCCATGGGATCAGAATGGGGTCTAACTTTGCACGGCCTGATTCTGCCCAGCTGTACGGGGGCTGCACGGCATGAATGGAATAGGCCTCAGAGTATATATTCCACAAGGCACATGAAAAGGGGAGAAAGGAGAGGGATATGAATAAGATTTGAGGGGTTGCATATTGATCTGTCTTGGGAATGTGAAAAAAAGTCTAGGGGGGCCTGGGTTAGGATTGATATCCCCAGAAGAGAGAAGGCGAAAGAGCAGGAGAGTGTGAGGGAGGGAGGAGGAGAAGGCACGACAGTGCATAGGTTAGTTTCTCTCAGAGAGCAGAGATGTTGAATGAGGGGAAGAAAACGGTGATGCTCGAGCAGAAGAGAGGATAGAAGGTAAAATGGCAGAAGTAGTAAAGAAAGTATTGGGTGAAAAGTTGCTGGAATGAAGGGAAGAAATTAGGGAGAGTTGGCATCAAGAGAAAGTGATGTGGAGTCATACAAATAGATTGGAGAGAGAAAGTACAAATATGAGGAAATATGATGTGTTAGGACAGAAGCTCCCAGTTAGTTGGTGCACACCTGAGACCAATAGAGTCAATGAGCGCCAAGTGGACATAAACTTGTGTGGCCCAGATCACTTAACCTAGAGTACATATTTAAATGTGTGCCCAGCTTTTTGGGTTTTTTGTTTCTTAATTAAGGCTTGCCGGTTGTACTGCAGTAGGGGGGCCAAGGGAGGTGGGAGAGCGGGGCGACTAGTGATTGTAACAATGGTGTGGTAGGCAGGAGAAAGAGGCCCGAACGTTGTCATTTTCCTCCCCCTTCTCCAACGTACCAGCATATTGCTGCAGCGCAGTCTCACCCCCACACAAGCCAGGTAGGTCTGCTTTAGGTATAGGCACACAAACTGCTGGAAGAAGAAATGAATATTGGCATCAGCAGCCCTTTGAACTGAATGATGATGCCATAGTCATGCAACCCTGCGACTCTTGAAGCTGTGCTGCCAGTCATGAAACCGCTCTCCACACCGCCCCCCCCCCCCCCTTTCCTCAAGTCTCAGTAAGCATGAGAACGGACTACTCAAACACAGATCTCCAGTTATTTGCATCATTCATTCACAGAATAGTATACTCTCATGACCAGCGTCAACATTAGAGAGGGTTACAGGGAACTAGTGAGGCTTAAGCATTATACTGGAGTAGGAGACCATAGAAAAGCAGTCAGAACTACCCACGAGAAGATAATTCTACCAGATACTAGCAATATAACTATGCTCCAAAATATTTTTTGCTAAAATTTGAATCTGTCCCTTTAATTTTTCTTTGTACTGTACGTCTCAGAGATGTGTATTGCTTAAAGCATGTTCAGTTCATTAGGGCTTCTTAAAATCCTTTAAAGTACTTAAAAAAAACCCCTTTTATTAAAATGAATGTGTTGAATGAACCAAAAAAAGTGTCTGACCAAACCAAAATCAAACAAACTTTTTGTCCTTTGCACATTCCAAATAAATTGCACAAGAGCCTCTGATATAGGATACAAGATGAATAAAATCAAAGATGAGTTTTAATGCATGCTGTGGTATGTGCTACATGCAGTCATTGAGGACCCAATTCCCAGCAGGGCCCGTCCGGCCTGTCTGGACGTCCAAAATCTGGATGGGCCAAATTGGCACCTGATTCTGAACCGCAGGACCTAGACACTCCTGCAGGATCAGAATCGGGTGCAACAGGCCTGGACAGGCAGGATGTGCCCCGATTCTGTGCTGCAGTATGTACACCGCCCGCCCCGTCCAACTCAGTCGGAGCACCTGTATAGAGCTCCAATGCCATGGTATCCTGTCACCATGGCACCAGGACACCATATAGATGCCCCATTTCCCTACCAGGCCACATACCTTCCTTTCCATGCTGCCCAACCCCTGGACGGGCTTGCCATGGCAGCGGGCAGCTCCTTCTGTGTTCCAATCCTCGGGGGGGGGGGGGAGGGGTCTGCCAGTGCACTTTCCTGTCTGTGGGGCGGAACTTATTTACCTCTGAGGTAGAACAAGTTCCCCGTGCATTCCTGCATCCCCAGACGTACAGGGCTGCAACCGGAATCGGCCCTGTACATCCAGGGTCACGGTCCCTCCTCCACCTTGCCCAAGCTCCACCTCTGGTCCGCCGCCCATCCAGATCTCCCTGCACCACGCCAGTGTACATGAAGGGAGCCTGGCTTTTCAAATTCGTTCCCTGCGAATAGCAGGAGTTGGACGTCCAAGTCCGATGTCCATCCCTGCTATTTGCATGTCGAAATGACCCCCATAGCGTGCACGGTTTCATTATTCTTGTGCTTTTAACACCGAAGAACCTTAGGGAAACTTAACATCTCTGTAGCATTAGGGCTATGCTACATGTACAAATAAGTAAAATTAGGAATCAGCACATGTAAGAACATTTTCAGAACAGTGTGTCTGATGAGCACACACAAATTTATTGTAATTTCCAGGGCTGGCATACAATATTTTTACAAATACAAAGATAATAGGCATGGTCATTATGTACTATGTATAAAATAGAATTCTTAAGTCATGGAAATGAGCCACGACATTTCCTCCTGGACCCTTCACGAACATTCAAAGTGCTTAGTGTAAACAAACAGAAAATATTCACAAGTTTTGTAAAGCAGAAAAAAATAAATGATTTCTATCAATTCTTGTATAATGAATTTATTTATATACTATATTTTTTTTTCAGGTGAGCAGCAAAAAGCAAGCAAGCATAGCACTGCAAATACTTTGATTAAAACACGTTTCTTAAGTAAAAGGGAACATGAAAATCTCACTTTGTCAATGTAGATAGTATTAAGTGCAAATGCAGAAGCAGAAGGCACTGTTTTATAAATTGTTCCATTTTGAAATCTGAGTAGTGGGTGACTTGAACCTACCTAGTCTCGAATGTTGGACTTCCTTTACCACCCCTCATACTCAATGGTGCTTTGTAAGTATAATTAACAGGGCACATAGGATCGGTCCAGGCACAGACCAGACTAAGCCAACTATACAAAACAAAATGAAAGCCGAAAGACATTGTAGAAATCTGGTGTAAAATCTCTTCCTTGCAGACTAAGATGACAAAGTTGAACATTATATTTCAGCAGTTTGGTTCTTACAGGGGAAAATGATTTTACAGTAGGCCTATTGTTCATCATGAAACCAGGCGACAGAATCTCAAAATGCATAACGAAAAGTCACAAAGGCAACCTGAAATATTATGGCATTTTCTGTTGTCAGTAATGTCTTAGGTTCTTGGTCTTCACTCCCAGCCATTAACGGGTCATATTATGAAGATATCCTTAATGAGTATGCATGAGAGAGATTTACAAGCCCACTTCGTCCATTGTATGCAAATCTCCATCATGCATATTTATAAGGGATGCCCTGAAAACCTGGCCCGTTGGTGGTCCTCAAAAACTGGGAGTGAAAACCAAGGTCTTTAGTTCTTTTATTTAGAAACCATGTAATTGTGGGGATCAATTTGAAAGCTGTTTATGTGCAGAAATGACTGCTACAAAATTGTCCAGAGTATGTGTGGGCAACGGTATGCACGTAATGCCATTTCACATTACCCATGCCAAGCAGAAGCGTTTCCAAGGGTGGTCTTGAGGAGGGTTTGGAATGACGCACACACTTGGATTTTTCAAAGTATGTGCATAAATGCTCTTGAAAGTGTTGTGTGTACCAAATTGCAGTATGCAAGGCTGTGCATGTCATTTTAGTGGGGTAATTTTCAAAGGGAACATATGTGCATTTTTTCTCTGTTCTAAAATTACCCTGACTGCGGTAAGAGCTCTAAACTCTAAATAGACCATTGGGATACCTTTGTTCTACCACTTATATTTGGTATTAGAATGGTACCATGTATAACAGAGGCACAGACACTATTTTTACTGAATCTAATAAGTATTTTCCTATAGAATGGATTTCAGTGACTAGGTTTTGCAAGATCACGTATAGTAAATTCATTATCCCAAAATTATTATCCCTACTCTTTCAAAAGTTACCAATGCACCTTTAATGCTAATGCCAGTAGTATCCAGTTCAATGTTTCCACTCAAAATAATGTCACTCTCAACTCTAAGACTGGTAGAACGCGCTAAGGTTTTGGTTTATGGGATAGCATGCCTCCTGGTGCCCCACCAAACAACACATCCTGTTGTATACAAAGTTGAAGTCCTTGGAAGGCCTCTATTCATTTACAGACCAAATCAAATTCTGCTCACATTTTACATCTTTTACTCTATAGTAGCATGGCCTCTAGATTTGGAAAAGCCACTTTACCCGTGCTGTGATCCATTTTGTTTAATAGTAATTAAGTAATAAACATCATGCCTTCTCTTTCCCAACTGGAAGAAGACCTTTTGCTTCATGCAGATGCCAGCTTGAAACATGCGACCTAGCTTGATCACTACGCTCATGTTTAGATAATGTGCTATATAAATGCAAATTAGTTTTATTGCCATTGTTGTGGTTGGTTTTTGTATGGGGAGGAGGAAATATTGATACAAAGTGAGATGAGTGAGAAACATGCAGGCTATTTTTTTGTCATTTGTGACATCTTGCCCAAAGCTAGTTGATATGTTGGTATTTTTAGATTTTCTGCTAAGTTCTATATTTGAGCTTTGGAAAAAAGATGCCATAATTCATTGAACAGCTCAGCACATAAATACTGCATATGCCAACCATAATACGGAGTCATTACCAAATGTTAATAAACTAGTGCAACATTAATATACTGAATAACAAGTACATTTCACACAAGAATCTTGATCTTTCAGGACTTCGTAGGTCCCTCCCTCAGGTGTGATGGCAAGGCTGAAGAAAGGAAGCATGAATCAGTCTTCCTTCAGCTTTAGGGGCCCTTTTGCTAAAGGGTGCTATGGGATTGCACCTAACATGCCCATAATGCTCACAGCCATGGTACCTTAGGTGCAACACCACCACATCAGGGGCATGGAAAGCATGTTCCCAGCATTTAACATGGTCCATCCATCCTGCCCTAACATGTCCTCAAATTAGCACGGCTACCCTGACCTCCACCTATGGAGGTGGTGATAAGTGCACCTGCACTAATGGCACTTGCCCCGCCCACTCCCTGCCTTTAACCCGCCCACTTGCCACCCCAATGCATGTATCACAGTTACTGCAGAAATCAGAATGCCCTAACTGTGCTGGCCCCACACTAATAGTTACTGCAGGTCACAGAGTGGAGTTAGCACGTGCTCTAACCCATGCTAATTGCTTAGCACACTTTAGTAAAAGGGCTCTTTAGAGTCACACCTGAAGAAGGTATGTATGTGGTCTCAAAAATTCACATACGTACATCATCATCTTTGGACTTTTTTTCATGCTAAACGCATTAGATACCACAAGAACCCACCAAGAATCCTTCTGCAGGATCAATGTTACTAGAATTCTACCCAAGAATTAATCATAGTGCATTCAAACAGGGCTGTACCGAGCCAGAACCGCACCCCTATGCAACTTGCACATCCGGCACACGCCCCCCCTCTTCCCCAGCTGCTGCCTGCTCCTTACACCCTCTCTTTTCTCCATGGTGGCGCCGGCAGCAGGGCAAGAGCAGGCAGCGCTGGATGGAGATATGGAGGGGGGTGGCACATGCCCGATGTGCAAGTCACGGCAGCAGCAGGCAACTGAAATGCGCCCCCTAAGCCTTTGTGCCCTGTGTGGCTGCAGCGCTTGCACAGGGCTAGGTACGGTACTGCATTCAAACAACGTCACAGTAGGTTTCCTTCAGTGTAAACAAAGGTTTTTTGAGCTATAAACTGTACTATATATAAATTAAATCACATTCATTTTTTCCAGATATGTACATTCATGAATGGCAATCAAGGCTGAATAGAGATATGAAGGCAAAAACAGTAGCAGAATTCAACAAAGCTTAGGATAAGCACAGAGGATTCCTAATTGTAAAACATGAGGGGAAGGCCCAAGATCGGTTGTGACTTAACATGCCTATTTTATTTCTTGATGCAAACTGGATGGGCCTCACAGTCCTTCTGTGCCACAAGATTCCATGTTTTTGTGATTTTGGCATAACAGTAGATGTGGGATGGACCTTTGCTCATGTATGTCGATTGCCACACACCAATCAGAGAAAACCTAAGCTATGAAACAACAGACCATGAGCCGCATACCCTAATGTACACTGACTGGTGAATAAAAACAAACACTTACTTTAATTTCAACCACAAATTTGGAAAATTGCAGCTGGTCAGGAATTTTTGTTTTATATTTAACATATATCCTTATTTTTCCTCTGCTAAATATTCCCAAATTGCAGATGTGAAACAATGAATCATAAAAGTGCTCAAGAACAGTAAGAATGCCACAAATCCAGTGACTTTCCACATTCACAGAAATAAGTAAAATAAAACACGTCTGCTGCTACATCAAAGGATGAATTGCCAGGACACTCAAATGCTTTCTTTTTCCAGATTCAGCATTTTCCAGAAGGTAATGTAGTGCTGACCTTGAGAGGAGTCTAGGAAATAAAAGGCAATATATTAAATGTACTGTAGATCAGCATGCAGTCAGTGCACCTTCTGCTTCGCCACAAATAGAGCCATTATGGTTTCTAGACACAGTTACAGCGATGCTGTGGGTTGAAAGATGACTAGATGCCCATCAAATCCAACCTTCTGATTGTCTAGCAGCTCTCTCTCCATGGCCATCCAGGGGAAAACACTGAGCCTCTGCAGCCAATTCTGCAAATAGTGAGAGATACATTTCTTGGTGTTTTAAAGCCAGATCTCACTCTTCATCTAAAACCTATAACCATCCCACCTATTTACTAAGGGATCAAATCAAACTAGGAACCTAATGCTTTGCCTTTCTTACTTTTCATAAGGGTTGCCTGGTAAATAATCCTGACCAGAGCTGCATAGTCAATATTACAGTCATATTTGGAAGGCTTCTCGCAAGCACTTCTGCATTCACGGTACAAAAATATATATCTGACCTCTATTTCACCCCTTTGTCTCTTCTTGTATCAATCTCATTTCTTTTGAAAAACTGACTTTATAGCATTCTTAAAATGGGATTTACAGGGCGACTTGTCCTGCTCCCTAATGTGCCAAAACTACCTACTGCAATCAGTCCATGCGTCGGCATTAGCATGCATTACTGGGGCTGCCATTGTAGCATTTTTAGACGTTTTATATTGCTATATGACCATGCATTATTGTTTTTTATATATTTGTATATTGCTACATATTTTTGTATGATCTAACTTGCTTTTGAGTGCAAGTTGTATAAACGTATGTAAAAAGTGCAAGATTGGATTACCAGCCTATCTGCTTGCTCACATTCCACAGAAAGCTGTTGTCTTCTCTCTGGAAGGTGGGTGAAGTCAAAGCAGAAGTAATAAAAGTATAAAATGATAGCTCACCTGCTTCATTGACAGTGTTTGTTAGAGATGTTGTGGACTGTTGACAAATATTGCTATCAACTACTATATGTAAGCACTTGAGCCCCAGACACTAATCATGGGCTAAGTAGGTGTGGTGGGCATGGAATGATGAAGTAAACTAAAAATGTGTATCCTATCCTAGGTACTATTCACAATATTTACCCATTAAGGTCATAGCTGTTTATAATGGTCAGGAAGGATGTGCATTCAGTTCATTAACACACCTTAAATATTGTAATATATGCAAAATTAATTTCATGTTAACCTATGAATTAACACATGTATAATCAATTTGCATATGTTAGCAAGTTCTAAGGCGCATTTTTAAATAGTTATTAAACACGTGTGAAATGAATGGCAAACAGACCCAAAAATCTGAAAAAAAAAGCCAAATGAACCAAAAGGCTTTGATCTGGGCACATTCCTGCTGGCCAGGAAGACCAAATGGCTGTTTCTTCAAGACAGACTTCTGCAGTCTGGATTTTACCCACTTTGCATGCAACAACTTGTAGTTCTGCTTACCACAAGAAAACCAGAACCACAAGTGCACATATGCAGCGGGATGAAACAAGGACTGGGTCAGCATGTCTCGAAGATGTAAACGAATGGCCAACGTTGGGTGCACAGCTATGCAGTTGCTTCTGGGATATAAGGTTCATCATTTTTAGGACATTTCTCAAGCACTGCAGAAGGGAAGAGGGAAAGGAACAATGTTACGTATCTACGGACTAAGAAAGGACTTGCATGACTCTGTTGCCATAAAGAACGACAGTGGTTTGGTATGAATGCCATTTCAAAATTCACAAGCTCGTGAATGTTTTCGGTTGCACAATGACAGAATGGTGTCCATGTTGTTTAGAGGGATTGTGCAATTATAGTTAGGTTGCAACAGCAATTTGACAAATTGCCAGAGCCTTTTCTGGTTTTCGTGTAGCTGCAGAGATGCCTCCTAGAGGATGATTCTCTACATAGCTCTAATGAGGTTGATATGATTTGTGCTTGATGGTGACTTTTGGCTACACTGGCCTTTCTTCTAGAGGTTTAAAAGCAACCCCTAAATATCTATCCCCTACCATTATTACGATTATTCTAGGAGCATTATTCAGTTAAGCAATACAACACAAAAAGACCTATAATTCTGGGCATCTTCATGTCCTGACTACCTGTGTGAGGCACAAGGTTGAAAAGTAAATGCTTTGATCACCTGAGCTGAGAAGTACTAATATCCCACTACAGCATATCATGCCAGTGGCCCTACTAATCTTATAGTAGGCAAATGATTACAGGGCTCAAATCTTTCAAATGACTTTAAAATATAGCTGAGAATATAAGTGCACCTTTAAATTCAATTTATCTAGTTTATACTAACCATATTTCAGTAATTTCCTGTTGTAGTCTCTGTTTCATGGCCCTTTTCCTGTGAGGTGTCTGCTCCTTCCTTCCTGATGTCAGACAAGTCCTTAAGCACAGAAGTAGGTTCTACACCTCCTCTGTTGGAGCTGGAAAGTGCCTCTTCTATACTAGTCTTTTCACTTCCAGTCACATCTTCTAGTTTGACTTTGTTATCTATCTGCTTTTCCTCTTTTGTGTTTTCCTGCCTCTTGGATAATCTTTCCATTTCTATCCAAGATGCTTCTATTACTATCTCCATCATATCAGGGGCTGTTTTTTCTGGCCCCGAGTACTCTTCATGTTGACCTTTATCAATCACTTCCTTCTGCTCAAGTAACTTCCCTGTAGACATCACTTTCTCTATTAATGCCTCCTTCCTCTCCGATCCTCTGAGCTCTGCTTCATCAGCTAACTGTCCCTCTGCAGAAGATATTACCTCAGCTGCCTGCTCCCCTTCAGGTACCATTTTCCCTACTACTTCCTGCCCTTTATGTAATATTATTTTAGTTGAAACCTTACCTTTATATTTGGCGTCCCCGAGCATTTCCTCGTCTTTATGTTCTGTATCTTCTGTTGGAACATCTTCCTTGGTGGTTCTTTCTTCAGCCACTTCATCTTCCTTGAATGTTGCATCTACAGTCATGAACTCCCCCTCTGGTGTTACTTCATTGGCTGCTTCCTCCCCATCTGATTCTACTTCCGCAACTCTATCTTTCCTAATTGCTACTTCCTTTGCTGACTCTTGATACTCAGGTTTTATTTTCTCTAGCAGATTTTTCTCCTCCTCAGGTGTTGCCTTTACTTCCTCCCTCTCATCTAAAACCTCATTCTTCTCAGGTACTTTTCCCTCTCCCATTACCTCCACATCATTCACAGATTTCTCTATTCTTTCGTCCCTCTCCAGTATCAGTGCTTCTGCTATATTCTGTTTCTCAAACACTCTCACTTTGGTACTCACTTTCTCTTCCTCCACAGGCACTGCTTTCTGATTTTGCTGTTTCCCCTCAGCCAAGGCTTGTTCAGTTATCTCTTCCTCTTCCCTCTCAAGAACTACATTTTCTGCTGTCTCCTCACTCTCAGCTGTCTCTGCCTCCGACACCTCCTCCCTTTCAGGAACTACATTTTCTGCTGTCTCCTCTCTCTCAGCTGTCTCTTCCTCTGACACCTCCTCCCTCTCAGGAACTACTTTTTCTGTTGCCTCTTCGCTCTCAGCTGTCTCTTCCTCTGACACCTCTTCCCTCTCAGAAACTACTTTTTCTATTGCCTCCTCGCTCTCAGCTGCTTCTTCCTCTGACACCTCCTCCCTCTCAGGAACTACTTTTTCTGTTGCCTCTTCGCTCTCAGCTGTCTCTTCCTCTGACACCTCTTCCCTCTCAGAAACTACTTTTTCTATTGCCTCCTCGCTCTCAGCTGCTTCTTCCTCTGATACCTCCTCCCTCTCAGGAACTATTTTTTCTGTTGCCTCTTTGCTCTCAGATCTCTCTTCCTCTGACACCTCCTCCCTCTCAGGAACTACTTTTTCTGTTGCCTCTTCGCTCTCAGCTGTCTCTTCCTCTGACACCTCTTCCCTCTCAGAAACTACTTTTTCTATTGCCTCCTTGCTCTCAGTTGCTTCTTCCTCTGATACCTCCTCCCTCTCAGGAACTATTTTTTCTGTTGCCTCTTTGCTCTCAGATCTCTCTTCCTCTGATACCTCCTCCCTTTCAGAAACAACTTCTTTTCTTTCTTCCTTAGTCTCAGGCACTGTTTTTTCTCCTGCTTTCTCTATCTCATTGGGCGCTTCTTCTGTTGCCTCATCTCCCTCAGACACTACTACTTCTTGTTCAGATATGTCATCCTTTGAAGTCTTGAAATCTTCCATTGTCCCTCCCCCTTCTCTCTGAGGTGCTCCTTCCTCTATTATCATCTCCCCTTTAAATGCTGCTTCCTCTACTTCCACCTGCTGTTCCTCAGGTGCTGTTTCCTCAGCTTCCTTCTTATCTTCATGTTCTGTTTCTTTTAGCAGCTCCTCATTACTGAATTCTGCTGTCTCTATCAGCTTCTCCTTTTCAGCTGCTGCTTCCTCAAGCTCATCGTCCCCATTAGGCAGGGCCTCCACGGCTGCTGTTTCATCTTTGAACTCTCCTGTCTTAGATATTACCTCCTCAGCTAGTACTGCTTCCTCTTTCACAATTTCAGCTTCCCCTACCACCATCTTCTCAGCTGTTTCCTCATCCCTATCTATTTTTGCCTCTTGTTCAAGTGTTGTGCTCTTCCTTACTTCGGTAGTTGTTTTCTGTGTCATCTCTTTCTCCTCAGTTGTGCCTTCTTCCATGGTCTTGTCTCCTTTTAGTGCTGCTTCCTCTACTAGTTCTTGCAGTTGAGGTGCTGCTTCCATTGATATTCCTTCTCTGTCATTCACAAATATTTCCTTCTCATTGGTGTCTACTACTTTCGGTATACTGTTGTCTAGTACTATTTCCTCAGTCATCCTCTGTCTACTGGGCAGTCTCTCCCTTTTATGAGCTGTTTCATTTAACGTGCACCCTAGCTCAGTTCTTGCTTTGTTGGTCCTTACCTCATCCACCCTATTTGTTCCTGCTTCTTCTAACTCGTGATCTTCTTTGTCTAACTCTACCTCTGTCCCTTGATTTATTTCTGCTGGAACTTCTGCTAGTTCATATCTCTCCTCTACTATCGGCTCTTCTGCTTCAGGTAATCCTTCCTTTTTCTCAGTTGTTTCTTTCCCTTCCCCTTTTGGTACTGACTCCTCTACCACCTCCTCCCCCCACATAAATGCTGCTGCTTCTAATGTATTTTCCTGGTTGGTTCCCACAAATGTTTCTCCTTCTAGCGCAATGTGCCCATCTACAGCCTCCCTTTTGATTGTTGTTTCCTTGGTCTCATCTCCCATGAGTGTTGCCTCAGACCCTCTATCAAGTACTGTTTCCTCAGTTATTTTTCCATATTCGTGTTTTGCTTCTTCATTCAATCCACTGGCTTTCTTAACTATCTCATTCCAATTGGTCATTGCTTCCCTAGTTGCTTCTTCTGCCATAACTACCCCATTCGCTGCATTCTCAGCTCCCTCATGTGACGCTTCTTTTTGCATCTCAACATCAACAGGCATTGCAGTTGCTGCAGGTATTGCCATCCCTTCACCTTCAGGTACTGCCCCTTGTGCTGTCTCTGCCCCTGAAGATGCTGATTTCTCAGCAACCACTCGCTCTATGGTTTCATCTTTTATATCTTTGTCCATGTTGCTTGATCCCTTTAGAGTCTCATCCACCTTTGGTTCAGCTATAAACTTTTCTGCTTTGGATACTATCAATTCCTCTGCCATCCACTCATTTTCTGAACCCACTTTTCTCTCTGGTAAATGAAAAAGAATAAAAACATTTGTTTCTAAATTAGAAATGTAGGCTCAAGAGCAGTTTTGATTATATATTATAGACATACATAGTTATTTTACATTATTCATGACAAATGTCACTATTGCCTTTCTCCATGGGTATAATGATGGTTTCAGCAGCTAGTCTTTAAATTAACTCCAAATATTACTGCCTTAATCCACTTATTTTTTTGTCATTGTTGTTGCTTTTTTCTTAGTATCAAAAGTACCTATAATTATATTAACCAGAGATAAGACAGGTGAATGTTTAGCATTCACACTTGATTGGATTGTTGGCTTTTTGAATCACTGCATTTCAATTTCACAGGAATACTTAAATGTTTTAAATCCAAATTTTGTATTTAATTCATACCTTTTTAGTAGTGGCTCAAGACAAGTTATATTCAGGTACAGGAGGTATTTCCCTTTCACCGGAGGTCTTCCAATTGAAGTTCATACCTGAGGCAATGGAGGGCAGGGCCAGCCCAAGGGTTTCTGCCACTTCCCCCCCCCCCCCACATGCCGAGCTATGCCACCCTCACCTTCCCCACGCTGCGCCACCCTCCTAACCCGTACCCCCACTTCCCGCTGCCGCTGATTTCAGCGGCGGAGGCGACTCGGCAACAGGCCATGTGCTTTGGTACATTTGGCCTACCACTTCTGATCCCCCCCAACACAACTTCAGTGGGTGAGAAGTGGCAGGCTATGTGTGCCAAAGCACATGGCTTGCTGCGGGCCGCAGCTGCCAAATTTAGCCACCCCCCACTGGCTCCACCACCAGAATCAGCAGTAGCAAAGAGTGGGCAGCAGGCCATGTGTGCTGAAGCACATGGCCTGCTGCCCACAAAGGTCTGCAGATCTAGGCAGATACCTAGCCCGCCTAGTGGATGGGTTAAGTGATTTGCCCAAGAGTGCTAGA
This sequence comes from Ichthyophis bannanicus, assembly GCA_033557465.1. NCBI lineage: Eukaryota > Metazoa > Chordata > Amphibia > Gymnophiona > Ichthyophiidae > Ichthyophis > Ichthyophis bannanicus. The sequence continues at coordinate 220,924,626 of CM066040.1, read as the reverse complement.
AGCCTCAGTGGGATTTGAACTCTGGCTTCTCTGGTCCCCATTCTACTGCTCTAAGCATTAAACTACTCCTCCACTGAAACGGTAATACCTCCTAGAAGTTTATTTGAAATAATGTAAGGCTGTGGTATTAGATCAATTCACTTGTACAATAGTTTCTTCTTTTGCCTCAGCAGCAGTCACTTTAATCTGTTTCTCAACTTAACAGCCAATCCTACTTTGGTTTACTGAGTACTGTTATAAGATTTTCATCTGCCCAATTACTTCTAATTAGTTAAAAGAATTGTTGTTGTTGTTTTTTTAAACTAAACTAAAAAAATATTTACTAAGCTTTTGGAAGCAGAGGAAGGTAAAGGAAGTGGAAAGGATGCCCTAAGAGAGAGTTTCGTAAAACCAGCTATGACCCCCATAGCCACCTAGGCTTCCAAGATATCCACAATGTACATGCATCAGATGAATTTGCATCTAATGAGCATTCAGTATATGCAAATTTATCACATATATATTCACTATAGATATCCTAAAAACCTAACTGGCTGGGCAGACATCAAGATAGGTTTATGAAACCCTGTTCGTAAACAAGGGATCATGATATGAGATTGGAGGGAAGTAGAATTAACAGCCATATAAGGAAATACTTCTTCATGGAAAGAGTGGTTGATGCATGAACAGCCTCTCAGTGGAGATCGTAGAGGCAGAAATGATATCAGAATTCAAAAAGCCATGGAGTATTTGTAGATAAGCAAGTTTAAAGTTGGAGAACAAGGTATAGTGATATTGCAGTATAAGGGAAAATGTGCAGATCTGAAGATCCTTATGGTATTACTTCTTTTGAAAATGCCCTCAACAGCTAACCTGAGCCTTTGCATACCAAAATTCACCAAATATACATTTTAAAAGATTTTTAAGAAACTCCTTTTGAACATGTTTGCCCTCATCCATATACAACAAAAAATGATGACAGTAAATCTCCATTGGAAGAACATAGTTATAAAATAAGATATAGTGACCTTGAGTCAAAATATTGCCATTTATCCTGGGGAGTGCCACAAGGATCCCTATTATCTACGGTGTTATTTAACATATATCTTTACCGCTTGGGGAGGTTATAGTAAGGAATTAAAATATCTATATATGCTGATGATGTCCAACTCATGGTTCCATTGGAAGATGATAGATTGGCTTCTGTATTGAGACTAAATGAATTTCTGGAGGAGGTTAGATCCTGGTTGGATAATAGTGGGCTTAATACTACTCCAATAGCTTGGGTAATGGAATCCTTAGGTGATCCTTAGGTGTAATAATAGAAGGTGATGGACTTGGAATGAAGCAAGTGGCTGCTGTCACTTGCTCAGTATGTTTATAATTTAAAACTAAATTTATCAACAGCAGGAATATATCCTCACATATGGGTGACATCAACAATGGAGCCCCACACAGAATGCTCCCCAGCTTCCAAATGAAGCTTTTGGGAGGTACATCGCGCATGCTCACCTACCTTCCCACCTGCTGCAGTGCCATCTTCTATAGTCTAATAACATAGCAGGAGCCAAAAAGGCAACTTCCCGGGGAGGTGGAAGGATTATGAGGACTTATTCCTGTTGTTCACGGAGAACATCAACTACAGGTGAGTAACTACACTTTCTCCATGAACAGGCAGGAAAGTCCTAACTTATTGGACTCCCAAGCTACAGGCTACCAGAACCCGAGGAGATCAACAACCCAACAGGGGCAACAAAACTGGAAAAGCCAGAAAGAACAGAAGGGTAGTCAACTGATTCAGTATGCTCAGCTGGATGGAAAAAGTGCCGGTGGGCAGGAGTTGACTCTAAGACCCAAAGAGATGCCACCGCATGGCCTGGCCAAAATTACGGTCCTGTCAGGAATCCCCATCCAGACAGTAATGGGCTTCAAAGGTATGGACTGAAGACCACATAGCAGCTTTGCGGGAGGTTGGTCACCAACGCAGCCATTGCATGGACATTGTGGGCCGTGACATAACCCTCAAGGCTCAACCCAGTCTGGGAATACGAATGAGCAATGCAATCTGCTAGCCAAAGGGATAGAGTGTTCTTCGAGAAAGCAGCACCCAGCTTACTGGAGTCAAAGGAAACGAACAGCTGGGTGGACTTGCAATGCACCTTTGTGTGCTCCAGGTAGAAGGCTAGTGCTCAATTGCAATCCAATCTATGCAACACTGTCTCTCCTCGGGTAGTGTGAGGCTGAGGGAAGAAAGTCTGTAAAACTATTGACCGGTTGAGGTGGAATGCAGAGACCACCTTTGGCAGAAAGCGAGTGTGTGTGTGTGTAGAGTACCACCCTGTTCTGGTGAAACCTGGTGTACAGAGGGTAAGCAACCAGAGCCTGGAGCTTGCTGATGCATCGGACCAACATTACCGCCACCAGAAAGAGGACCTTACAGGTCAGGAACTTCAGGGCACGAGTCCAGTGGCTCAAATGGGGTCAGCATCAGCAGGGTGAGTACCAGGTTGAGATCCCAAGCCACCGTAGAAAGGCTTCAAGAGGAGCAGACCCCTCATAAAGCAAGCCACAAGAGGCTGGGCTTCCCCACAGAGCCACGATGGTATGCCCCTATCGCGCTGAGGTGAATTCACATCGAATTAGACTTCAGGCCAGAGTCAGAGAGCTGCAGAAGGTACTCTAGCAGTTGGTCCATGGCACAGGAACAGGGGTCCAATGCCTTGCCAGTGCACCAGGCAGCAAACCTCCACCACTTTAGCACATAGGCCTTAAGTGTCTAGGTCAGGGGTTTTCAACCCAGTCCTCGAGGAACCCTAGGCCAGTCAGGTTTTCAGGATTCCCAGAATAAATATGCATGAGAAAGATCTGCATGTTCTGCCTTCATTGTATGCAAATCTATCTTATGCATATTCATTGTGGGAATCCTGAAAATCTGACTGGCCTAGGGTTCCCCGAGGACTGGGTTGAAAACCTATGGTCTAGGTCTTTGGGGATGCCAGAAGGATACTGGCAACACCCTCTGGCAGACTGAGTTCGGAGGGGACTGCTTGCTCAGCATCCATGCCATGAGGGCCAATGAGCGGACACTGAGATGCAGCAAATTTCCACTCTCCTGCAGGATGAGGTCTGGAGCAGAGGCCAGGCAGAGAGGCGCCCTCTGCGAGAGCTACAGCAGCAGTAGTGGGAACCATGGCTGCTAAGGCCAGTAGGGGATAATGAGGTTCATGGAGCCCTTGTCAGGCTGGAGCTTCAGGCGAGTTTTAGCAACGAGTGGTATTGGGTGGTATGCATACAGGAATCCCTTCCCCCAATAGAGGAGGAAGGTGTCTGAGGCCAGGGGTTGCTGGCTGGCCTCCAAGAGCAGAACCAAGCCACCTGGGCATTGTGTACCATGTCAAAAAGGACAACCAGAGTGCCCCACTTTCAAAAGATCCAGTTTACCACAGCTCTCTTGAGGGTCCACTTGTGAAGCTGAGGCACCCAGCTGAGCTGGTCTGCTAAACCGTTGAGCTCGCTGGGCAGATAAGTGGCTTGTAGGTCCATGCTATGGAGCAGGACGAACTTCCACAGCTGAACATCCTCCTAACCTAGGATGTATGAACCAAGGGAAGTGGTTCTCCCGAACTTAAGGAAGGCTTTAGACGGGGCTTCCCTTTCCTTTTAGGCATGGCAAGAAACAACCCAGCAGGAATGGCAGTCTAAGCGGCCATCTTTGATCTCCATGAAATTTGATCTGGACTCTCCTGCTCAGACCATAGGCCATGGGTGTGCAGAACATCCAGGTGCACCCCCCAGTCGAGCTTGGATGCATCCATTTTATTTATTTTTTATTTATTACAAGCTCTTCTATACCTCACTTTTTAGTATCAGTGCGGTTTACAGATAACAAAAATTTTTTTTTGCAGCAGACCAAACGGCCTTAAGCTTACATTGTAACAGGATAGTTAACTTGGGACTGTAACTGGGATAACTATATACATGTACATTGAGAGCGTCTTGCAGGGGGCTGCCGATTGGAATAAGAGGCCTTTCAGCAGATTCCCTTGCTCAAGCCACCAGTCAAGGGACCGCCCAGGAGTGCAGTGACCATGATCCTGTCCCGAAGGCAATCTTTCACCTGCTCACATAAAGAGATGGGCCAGAGGTTTGACCTGCACCATAGCAGCCATCACCCACTACTTTGACGAGTTGCTGCCTGCGGTCCGCCAGTAGAAAGGCCCATGCCTGAGTAGTGTCAAGGAGGACTCCAATGAACTCCAGCTGTTGCATATGCTGAAGGTGAGACTTCAGGTAGTTGATCTCAAAACCCAGTTGCTCAAACACCTGAATGGTGAGCTCGGCAGACTGAGGATGCAGTCGGGCATGGGACCTTTGATGAGCCAGTCATACAGGTTTGGGAAGACAAAGACTCCCATGGTCTGGAGGAAGGCATCTATGATCACCAGACACTTTGTGAAGACCTGTGAGGCTGAGGCCACCTGAAGGGAAGCACTCGGTATTGAAAGTGCTGGCCAAATAGCATGAACTGTAGATACTGTCTGTGACTCTGGTGGATCAGGATGTATGTATGCATTCTTCAGATCCAAGGAGCATAGCCAATCACCTGGAAGAAGGTATGGGAGCAGCATCCACAAGACCATCTTGAACTCGTGCACAAGGAACAGGTTGAGGTTTTGCAGGTCCAGGATGGGCCGGAACCCGCTGGTCTTTTTGGGAATCAGGAAGTATCTGGAATAGAAGCCATGACTGGCCTGAACTGGGGGAACCAGCTTGATGCTAAGTCGCTAGCAGAGCGGAGACTTTTCTGCAGCAGGCTTCGGTGCACAGGGACCATGGAATATTCCCCAGGGACATACGGGGGCAGCAGCTGGATGAGGTACAGCCAGTATCTACTTTGGACGATTTGTATCACCCAGGTGTCCGAGGTAATGAGGGGCCACTGGTGGGGGAATTAGATGAGTGGGGTACCCTGGCGGACAGTGGCAGGTTATGTTCTTGAGGAACCCATAAAAGCCCTGCCCTGGGCTGCGGGGTGGGTTGTGTCTCTGGGGTCTGTCGCGCCCTTCCCCCGCCTAGGCGGCTGCCTGACGAGGTGAAGGGGGAGCGAATGTCACTTTCAAGCAACTCCAGAGCAAAGGCTTCTGGGAGTTGTCGTATTTAGAGCAAATGTAGTTGTAATCAAAGGCTGAGCCGAGAGTTGAAAGCAAACGCAGGAATATTTTTATTAGCCTCCCTCAATAGCGGGAACTTCACAATGAAGCTTGGTAAATCACGTGTACAAAATATCCACAAGAAACTCAGGTAAGAAAAATGCTCTTGCTTACTTCAGCATACAGAGGTTACTCATTCCAAAATAATGCTTCACTTCCCAGTGCTTTAAACAAACCCAAAATGTTCATTGAAACTTCAATGCAAACAACTTCCAGCAAATAAACTTTTCTTCTTTTGTTTCAGAGCTTTAAGGGTTTTAATCAGTTGTCCAGAGACTTCCAGCAGCACTCCGGTGCAAGTCTCATTTAGGGCAGCAAGCACACTAATTAAAACTTCTTAGCTCTGTAAAACACCATGCATATCAGAGAAATGGAATTTTCTTCAAACATATATTTCCAAACACTCTTATTTCACTATCAGGGATAACTCACATTCCATAGCCTCCTCTGGCTCACTTAAAAGAATATTTTCCCCGATGTCCATGGACTCACATTCTGAACAGGACTGTTCTGTGACGTCATCAGCAAACAGCTGTTCTTTCCCTCGGTGCAGAGAACTATTCTCTCCACTAATTACTTCCTGGTCTTTCAGCATACGTTGAACCAGTTTTAAAACATTTAAACCTTCTTTACTGAGAGGCTTCCTGTAACCCTGCTTCTGGTTAAACTCCTGGAGCTGGCTGTCTGGGAACTCTTCCTGAGACCTTTGGCTAATAACTTTAGCAGCAGTACCTTTTGGAAGTTTCTTTAGCAGTGCTTCCCTGCTCCTTCCCTGGCCATGCTGTTTCCTGGTTAAAGCAGCCCTCTCGTCTCTCTTCCTCCTGCAAGCATGAAACTCTTGCTCTGAATGAGGCTCCCTTTCAGACTCCTCCTCTGAAACCGAGTCAGCTCTCTTCCTCTCGTGTCCTGGCAATCCTTCCAGACCTGGCAATCTCCTTGCCTCTCCTTGGATTCTCCTTCCCCGGCGTGGGGATCCCTGGAATCTCGAGAACCTCCCTAATCCATCTCTCTCTGTTCTCTGGGGCTTATAAACATGTGACTGGCCGGTATCTTTCCACCCCGCCCCCAGCTGTGCTGCATTACCACCCTCAGTTGCTATGGAGCTGGGGCGTGGCTTTTGGACAACAACTTTTGACAGGTTCTTTTTTTCAGCCTTAGCTGCACTTTTAAACTGACCATTTTTTTCCCTTTCCCTCTGACTAGGGGAAATTGCCTGTACTTTTTCTACCTCCATAGTGACTTGGCTATCTTCGCCATCACATATCCCCCCGCTTAAGATATTACGGGCTGGCGTTTCTACTTCAGCACAGCTCGTAATACGCGAAAGGGCGTCAGCGTTGGTGTGTAACTTCCCATCCCTATGCTCTATGTGGAAGTCGAACGCCTGTAAGGCCATGTACCAACGGGTAAGACGGGGATTATGATCCTTCATCTGATTTAGCCAGCGTAGTGGGGCATGATACATCACTAATAAAAACTTACGGCCCGTCAGATAAAAACGCAAGGCGTCCACCGCCCACCTTATGGCCAGACATTCCCTTTCCACTACCGAGTATTTCCTCTCTGGTGGTGTCAATTTTCTGCTGAGGAACATAATCGGATGTTCCTCCCCCTCAAACTTTTGGGACAACACAGCGCCTAACCCTGTGTCAGAGGCGTCTGTCTGCACGATAAAGGATTTACTAAAATCCACACCCCTTAATATGGGTGCCTGGCATAGCTCTTCCTTCAAGCTAGAAAAGGCCTGTTCTGCTTCCACTGACCATTTTACCTGGTTGGGTGCATTTTTCTTCAACCCCTCTGTTAAGGCAGCGCTCTTGGTAGTGAAATGGGGAATGAATCGGCGGTAATAGCCGATTAACCCCAGAAACCCACGGAGCTGCCTTTTTGTCAAGGGCCTAGGAAATGTCCTATCACTTTCTACCTTCTCTATTAGGGGTTTTACTGTGCCCCGTCCTACCAAATGTCCCAAATATTTTACTTGCTTTCCCCCAAACATACACTTGGCCGGGTTTAAAGTAATACCCGCCCCACGCAAGGCCTTTAAAACCGCCTCAATGCGTGCCAAGTGCTCATCCCAGCGAGAGCTATGGATCACTATGTCGTCCATGTACGCGGTCGCGTATTGTTGATGGGGACGAAGGATCACATCAACTAATCGCTGGCAAGTCGCAGCCGCCCCATGCAATCCAAAAGGCATGCGACGAAACTGGTACAAACCAATAGGGGTGCTGAATGCGGTCTTTGGGCGAGATTCCCTGGTGAGGGGAATCTGCCAATACCCCTTGGTCATATCAAGGGTAGTCAGGTAAGACGCCTGGCCTAATTTGTCCAGCAACTCTTCTATCCTGGGCATGGGATAGGCGTCAAACCGGGAGATGGCATTCACCCTACGGAAATCAATGCAAAACCGCATTGTCCCGTCTGGCTTGGGTACCAGCACTATGGGGCTGTTCCAGGGGCTATGGGACTCTTCGATTATCCCCATCTTAATCATGTCCTGCACTTGGGAAACTACCTCTTGGCGTTTTGCCTCAGGCAACCGGTAGGGTCTCTGGCGTACTATCTCCCATGGAAGGGTAACTATCTCGTGAGCCACGAGTCTTGTCTCACCTGGAATAGGTGTTAACACATCGGGATACTTCCTTAATAGCCCTAATACCTCCTGCTGCTGGGACCAGGAAAGTTCCTCCCCTAACCTGGGGACTGGATCTGCCTTGCAATCGGGTAATTGCGGGCCTAGATCCTCCTCCTCGGTCACCTCACAACTGGCAGCTAAACCTTTCACCGCTGCTTTATCGGTGGATCCAAAACCTCCGGTCCCCCTGGTGGTAGGAGTTAATTCCGTTGCCTCCTCCATGGCCGGAAAACCCACCCGCTCACAAATCATCTGGGCTATACGGTCCCCTATGTTTATCCTGAAATCCTCTTTGGCAAAGTTGAAAAGTAGGACCTTAATCGTCCCTCGGTAGTCGGGGGTCAATTACTCCAGCGCCTACATCTATGAAATTCTTCCAGGCTATGCCTGAACGGGGTGCAAGCCGCCCATAACAACCCGGGGGTATTTGCACTTGTATGCCCGTTTCTACCAGGGCTTTTCCCTGATGGGGAACGACTGTCTCCTCGGCACTACACAGGTCAAATCCAGCTGCCATCTGGGTAGCCCGCTTAGGAACTTTGGCATTGGGGGTTGTGCGACAAAATCTAAGAACAAATGGACATTTCTTAGGGGTGTCCTCCTTCCTAGCTACCTCCCCTTTTGCCTGTCGCTGCTGGGTTCCAAACAATGGTTGAGGGACTGGCCTGGCCTTAGTGTTCCCTATACGTGTAGGTGGGGCTTGCTCTCCCTCACTCTCCTTTACCTGGGTACTCTCCCACCCTCCAAATGAGGTGAATCCCCTGATGAGGTTTCTTTCTTGGCTTTGGGTGGTGCTAAAGTGGATGCCCTAGCTGCTTTGCTCTGAAGACCCTCTGCTATCCCACGCCTGAACTGGGGCCAGTCTCTTCCCAGGACTAGGGCTTGTGGGAGCCTGGGGACTACCGCCACAGGTATTTGGTGCTTTATCCCTAAGCCTTTCACATATACAGTATAAATGGGGTACGATGAGGCTGCCCCATGAATGCACCTTATCTTTATGGACTTTTCTTGAGGCTCGGGAGTCGGACCAATCCGGGATGCTATCTCTTTCCAGAGCTTCCGCGAAATCATTGATTGGTCCGCTCCGGAGTCCAACAAAGCCTCCACAGGAACACCCTCCACCTCTACCTCTAGGAGGAAACCCTCTCCACTCTCTTCAGAGTGGGAGGTCATCAATGCTATCCTAGCTTTGCAATTTCTTTTCACATGGCCTTCTTCTCCACATGCAAAACATTTCCTGGTTACATAATCAGGTTTATCCAAAGGCAGTGTGTTCACCCCTTCTCTCCATACAGGTTTTCCCTTCCTTTCTGACGCTACATTTACTGCTGACGACAGACCACCTACTTTAACTGGGCTCACCACACTGGCCTCCAGGTAATGCTCAGCCAGTGCGGTTGCTGCCTCTGTGGTCCTGCAGTCTTGTAGGATCAGAAAGGACCTCATCTCTCGCGGAACAGCATCCATAAACTGTTCCAAGATGATAGAATCCAATAAAGACTCTTTTGTCTGAGTCTCCGGTGTTAGCCATTTTACCGCTAACCCCTTAATGCGTTGGCATAGCGCACGCGGTGTTTCACCGGGCTTTAACCTGCCGCTTCTCAGAAGGCGGCGGTAGACCATGGGACTTAATCCTAGGCGGTCTCTTATTGCCTTTTGCACCTCCCTGTAATCGGTGGCTAACTCCACGGGCATAGCCCTGTACGCTGCTAACGCTTCCCCAGTTAATGAAGCGGCAAGGCATATGGCCCATTGCTTTTCATCCCACCCTGATAACAAGGCTACTCTCTCAAATGCGGCGAGAAAATCATCCACATTGTCCTCTTTGGTTAATTGTCCAAAGGAAAATGTCCAAGTACCATACATGCCCAATGCTAGGGTATCACCCAAGTAACCTGGTACTGTCCTTGGTGTCTCCGCTGTTGGTTTTTGAATGCCCAGCCAACCGTCCAGCTTCTCCAACAACGGTTTCTGCTGTGCTTGGAGCATGGCTGCTATCTGGTCCAGTGTCTGTGCCGACATATCCTGTTGTCTCTGGAACTGGTCCGCTATGCATCTCAGCAGCGCCGTCTGCTCCATGCTGGGTAGTGGCTGAAACGAGAGAAAACAGAGAAAGAACACCAAGTGCGGCCCTCTAATGTATAGGCCCACTCTCCTTTGACCCTGCTGTACTGCTGCAGTCCCACCCGGCTCTGGTATCCGCTTGTATTCCCTTATAAATACTTATTACCTCCAGTCGGTGTAGACTCAGGCTTATCAAGCAGCAGGAACGGCCTCAGGAACTGCTCCACTCCGATCCTTCAGCTGTTGATCTGGGCCTTCTCCAGCAGCAGTTTGTATCCCAGCACAGGAAAAAAAAACACTTTTTTCTCTTTTCTTTTCCTTCTTCTTCTTTCTGTAGTTCCAGTGTTTTGTGGGACCATGTGACCAAGGCTTGATCCTTAATACTACGCCACCTGTCGCACCCTTCCCCCGCCTAGGCGGCTGCCTGACGAGGTGAAGGGGGAGCGAATGTCACTTTCAAGCAACTCCAGAGCAAAGGCTTCTGGGAGTTGTAGTATTTAGAGCAAATGTAGTTGTAATCAAAGGCTGAGCCGAGAGTTGAAAGCAAACGCAGGAATATTTTTATTAGCCTCCCTCAATAGCGGGAACTTCACAATGAAGCTTGGTAAATCACGTGTACAAAATATCCACAAGAAACTCAGGTAAGAAAAATGCTCTTGCTTACTTCAGCATACAGAGGTTACTCATTCCAAAATAATGCTTCACTTCCCAGTGCTTTAAACAAACCCAAAATGTTCATTGAAACTTCAATGCAAACAACTTCCAGCAAATAAACATTTCTTCTTTTGTTTCAGAGCTTTAAGGGTTTTAATCAGTTGGCCAGAGACTTCCAGCAGCACTCCGGTGCAAGTCTCATTTAGGGCAGCAAGCACACTAATTAAAACTTCTTAGCTCTGTAAAACACCATGCATATCAGAGAAATGGAATTTTCTTCAAACATATATTTCCAAACACTCTTATTTCACTATCAGGGATAACTCACATTCCATAGCCTCCTCTGGCTCACTTAAAAGAATATTTTCCCCGATGTCCATGGACTCACATTCTGAACAGGACTGTTCTGTGACGTCATCAGCAAACAGCTGTTCTTTCCCTCGGTGCAGAGAACTATTCTCTCCACTAATTACTTCCTGGTCTTTCAGCATACGTTGAACCAGTTTTAAAACATTTAAACCTTCTTTACTGAGAGGCTTCCTGTAACCCTGCTTCTGGTTAAACTCCTGGAGCTGGCTGTCTGGGAACTCTTCCTGAGACCTTTGGCTAATAATTTTAGCAGCAGTACCTTTTGGAAGTTTCTTTAGCAGTGCTTCCCTGCTCCTTCCCTGGCCATGCTGTTTCCTGGTTAAAGCAGCCCTCTCGTCTCTCTTCCTCCTGCAAGCATGAAACTCTTGCTCTGAATGAGGCTCCCTTTCAGACTCCTCCTCTGAAACCGAGTCAGCTCTCTTCCTCTTGTGTCCTGGCAATCCTTCCAGACCTGGCAATCTCCTTGCCTCTCCTTGGATTCTCCTTCCCTGGCGTGGGGATCCCTGGAATCTCGAGAACCTCCCTAATCCATCTCTCTCTGTTCTCTGGGGCTTATAAACATGTGACTGGCCGGTATCTTTCCACCCCGCCCCCAGCTGTGCTGCATTACCACCCTCAGTTGCTATGGAGCTGGGGCATGGCTTTTGGACAACAACTTTTGACAGGTTCTTTTTTTCAGCCTTAGCTGCACTTTTAAACTGACCATTTTTTTCCCTTTCCCTCTGACTAGGGGAAATTGCCTGTACTTTTTCTACCTCCATAGGGACTTGGCTATCTTCGCCATCACAGGTCTTTTCCCTCCACTGCTGGCTGTGGGTCTATGCCTTTGGTTGTGCCGAGTAATACTGGCATGGGCATGGGTCGATTGCCTTCTTAGTGTGATTTTTCTTCTCCGCAGGGTCCTTAGTTTTCCTGGAGAGTGTCTTGAGAGAGTCACATGCCCGTTCTCAAGCTCCTTCTCCTCTACCTGCTTCCCGAAAAGATTGTCCCCTCAGCAAGGGACATTAGCAATCTTGTCCTAGACCCACTGCAGCCATGCCAGAGGACTGCAGCCATGCCAGCTGGAAGGCAATGATGCCATCCATTGCTACCCTGCACATGGACTCAAAGGCATCATAGGCACCACACACCATGAATTTGAAGCAATCTATGCCATGGTATGTGGTGTCCTCGGGGACAAGGGCAGCAAAGTCCTCCAGGTCCAGCATGATATCCTTGAGAAGCTTGCTCATATAGGTCTGGTAGGCTAGGACCCTGGCAGCCAGCATGGAACCCTGATAGCATTTTCTCCCGAAGGAGTCCAGGATTTGAGCCTCATGGCCCAGGGGCACCAAAGTGTAAGTCTTGGTATTTTTAGCCCGCTTCAAGGCTGATTCAACTATAATGGAGTTGTGTGGTAACTGAGGATTTTTGAAGCCCAGGGCCTTCTACACCTAGTATAGAGAGTTGAGTCTACGGCTGACGACTGGAACCATGAGGTGTTTCCCACAGCCGTAGCAAAAATCTCTGCAGAACATGGTACACAGGAACCGTCACTGCTTCCCTAGGGGCCTATGGGTACTGGAGCAGCTCCAGTTCCTCCACTCTCGGTTCCTCCTCCAATTCCAGAGAAAAGGGGATAGCCTTGGCCATGTCCCTAATGGGCATGTCCTCTGGGGACAACACAACACTCAGGAAGAGGCGAGGGGTTGGATGAGAGGTCCAGGAACCAGAGATCCGAAGCTATAGATTCCTCCTCTGTTTCCCATTCCAAGAGGAAGTTGAAGTAGTGCCAGATCTCCTCTTTGCACCTGTTCTTTGGCTTGGGTGGCCCCTGTGTTGTCCAGTGCACAGGTGCTGGTGCCCCTGAGTCTCAGATTCTGACACGCTGGATAGGGAGATTGCCCTGGGAACTGGTGTCGATTCTAATCTCCCACCCAAGGTCCCCACCTCAGTGGGCAGGGCATGGGTCTCCAGAAAGGGCTGGACAGAGTGCAGTGATGATGCTCTTAGTGCCCCAAAGCCTGCATTCTGCATGGCTACAACCACGGTCAAGTGAGCTTCATGGGCTCAAAGGCGTTCTTCTAGAACCATCATCTGTGAGGGGGCCAATGCCGCAGCCACGGACACCAGAATAGACACCTCTGGCGGGGACTCCATGATGACTGATGTATCGGGAGACATCCAGCTGCCCTCTTGGGCAATGAGGAATGATTCCGCTGTCTGGGTCAATTCCTCCCACTGAACAAGCTTGGCTAGTTGCTCCCAGTCATTGCTCTCTGCATTGCATTGAGGAGGGCTGCGATGATGATGCACTTGGACTTTCTCCCGGTGCTCGCCCTTTGATGTCAACGGGATCTCATCAGAGAGTCTCCTCTCACTGCTCGGGCTCCTTGGCTCCAACTGGGCATGTAGATCTTTCCCCTTGGCCACCTCAGAAACCTTGGTAGGCGTTAATGAAGGGTCAGGGCTGAGGATGAATCCAATGAGTCAAAGAGGGACACCTTCTGTTTTTTCCAACCCTCCAATCCTCAGTGCATCATTTGCATGCAAAGCTTGCAGGACGCCGGCTGATGATCAGGTCCAAGGCATTGTAAGCACCAGTTGTGTCGGTCAGTGGTCAAAATGGTCTTGTCATACTTGGTGCATTTTTTAAAGCCGCTAGCTGGCTTAGACATGCCAAAAAATACCACCTCGGCAAAGTTAAACTGGAGAGCTGCTGTGGTGGGAAAATAACCCCAAAGGGGTAAAAGACACTAAAAACAAGAAAAAAGAACATAAAGGGAAACCTGAGTCGGTAAGACTGACTAAGCCAACGACAGGCGGCAAGGAAAACACAATAAAACCGGCCCATGAGGGCCAGAAAAGCAAAGCTTTTTCCAGACTGCAGGAACATGTCCTAGGAGCTCCACAGAAAAAAGAAAACTTGAGAAGATGGCACCACGGGAGGTGGGAAAGCAGGCGTGAATGCATGGTGTACCTCCCAGAAGCTTCCTTTGGAAGTTGGGGAGCATTCTTTGTGGTGCTCAGTCGGTAACGTCACCCATACATGAGGACTTGTTCACGGAGAATAGTACAATCTTTACTATTAAGTGTCTTAGATTATTGTAACATTCTATATGTGGGGTTGAAAAATAATTGGCTGAGGAAATTGCAGGTGATGCAAAATGCAGCGGCTAGACTTTTATTGGGGGATAAGAAGAATGAAAGCACACATACATTATTGGAACTACTGCATTGGCTCCCCATTAAGCAGAGGTGTTATTTTAAGCTTTTAGTGATGGTTTTTAAATTGATTAAGTTAAGTAAACCCCAATATCTGCATTATAAACTTCAGAGATATAGACCAGGAAGACCACTTCACTCTTCATAGGAGAATTTACTGGAGATACTGGGGGGCTCCTATTTGTGACAGGTAACATGGAGGGTAAAAGCCTTTAGTGTGGAAGGGCCAGAGTAATGGAATGCCTTGTCTGGTCCCCTAAAAGAGCAAACTAACCTAATGGCATTTAGGAAAGTTTTGAAAACGTTGCTGTTCCCCAAGGATGGTTAATATGGTACAGTGGAGAGCTGGATGTTTTGGATGTTAGAGGAAGAAAAAGGAATTTCTACTTCTAAGTTAAGAGCAGCCTATACAGCTGTAGGACTCTAACTTTTATTATTTTATTTGTAGAAAATTTTGAATAACTTCTGTTAAAAAGATGGTATATAAAAGCTTTTAAATAAATAAATACATAAATAAATTCAACCAATAATCAATAAATCTTACCATCTAAGTTATGAACCAAATTAATTATGCTAGCGTCTTCATCTGTGCTGGAGTCACTTGGCTCAGGTTCTGAATTCAAGTCCTCAGCAATTACAATTGCCTTTGCTATTTTTTCTTGGACTAATTTGCGATCTTTAGAAATATTAAAAGGATTACAAAATGTGCAAAAAAAACCCAAGTACAACAGCTACAAGGAAAAGAAAAAATGACCCTTTTATCATAATTTGTGATACGAATTTGTCACAGAAATTTCTGGTCAGTTCTATCAATGAATTTTGTCCAATAATGTCAGGTTCGAGATTATGTGAGTTTGCCTTTAATTTTCTGTCTCTGAGTCCTAATTACTTGACTTTGTTCTTTTCATTTAGAGTCTGGGGGGTATGTTTACTAAGACGCAGTAGTGTATCATGTGGTCAGGCCCAAAACTTAGTGTGGGGGTGGCGCCGGACCTGCACTAACAAAGGGGGGGGGGGTGTATGGCATGTCCCCATGCAGTTAGCATAGGACCAACAGCATCCCCACATCACGCCATTTACGCAATTACTGCAGGTGCAGTTACTGTCACCCATTGAGGTGATGGTAAGTGCACCCACACTAATTGTGACATTGACGGTAAGCACACGCAAATGACTCCGCAATGTGTAATCACCACCTACACGCCACCCTGACCCACCCAATCTCTGCCCCAACCTGTGGTAAGCAGTTAATATGGCCGCATTTTTAGCTTGCGCTAACTGGCAGGCTTGGTGTGCGGTAAATCCAATGTGAATCATTAGCGCAGTTTAATAAACATGCCCCATGTCTCTATAGCTCAGCTTATTCTTTCTTCCTTCCCCAGTTTTTCTCCATATTCACCATGTTCAAATATGAAAGAGTGAATTACCTAAGGCTGATGCTACTATTGAGGCAATTCCAAAATTTAAAGAAAATGTATCCAACCACATTAAATTTTGCAGTGTTTCCTTGTTATTTTGAGGAAGGAAGGAAGAGCCTAGCCTAGCCTTTAAAGATCAGAGATAAAACCAGCACCCCAACATCTGTGACAAAATCAGATCCTAGTCATAATGCAGCAAATCATAATATTCAAATAAGATACTTAGAAACAATGAACACTGAATGCAAGAAGCTGATCCAATTACTATTCAGATTAAGAGATTACTTCAACGTGAAAGCTCTCTGGCTGAGAAAAGCATGCAGAAAGATAAGCATATACATGCAGAACTTGCATGCAAATCATGGGGCATTAAAGATGGTCTTTTTGGAATTAATGCACTATATATCTAATGGAATGACTAAGAATTATTTATTGTTTTCCAATGTAAGAATCCTTAGTTCTTGAAACAATGGAGCATTATCTAAGATTAAATGGTATTGCTATGAATTTCAATTTTAGACACCGGCCTGATAGAAGTTTACTAAAAATTAAATATAATTTTCAGAACAAAGAATTCAAACTGTTCTACAATAAGGTGCTAAAAGCCTGTAAAATAAGCAAAGGATTTAACTTCAAATGACCAAATTTAGCAAGAAACACACATTAAATACAAGAGATGTGAACAGCTAATCAACCTCACTTAATGCAAAATGATCTGCAGTACTATAGCCATAACCCCATTTCACAATTCCTCTGTCTGCCATAGCAGTACAGTCTTTATTACCTGCCTACAGTGTCTTTTCTACTCAGTCCATTCAAATGTTACTGTGAAAGGAGACTGGCAGCTGTGCTGACTTTTCTCAAGTTGTGTATTAAGTGTTGCGATGGGGCTCGACAACATCCACCTTAAATAGGTCGAGACCACGTAATTTATTCCATGTATGAAGGAAGACAGATACATTGCCTGCATTTGTGGTCAAAGCTGAATTTAAGTAATTCTGCCAGAGGATGATGTCTGGTGTCATATCCTTGTGCACCATTTCTTAATGCACGGTTGAGATATGGCAAACGATGGCACACATGTAATCCTGACAGAAGAAGCCCTCTCTGCCCCCCAGCTCACCACCAAGGGAATTCCATGTTTTTCATATAGAGGGCTGCGACTCCGTATTGGATCACGACATGCTATTGACTGGGTTTTTGGCCCTCTTCCTTGCAGAGGGTGAAGACATGGAGGAGGTGCTATGACTGCCACTGCACTCTGCATTGCCCACCAATGGGATGTCAAACATCTTCTTCCTGTGTAACTGACAACTGCACAGTTCTCGGTAAGTTTAAACACATGTGATTCTCACAACTATTATGGAGAGGCCCAGGAGAAGAGTCATTTTCACATGTACAAGAGTCATTTTCACATAGATACGTTAATGGCGTATAAGTAAGCACACTGGCATGAATGTGCATCTTTTACTGGTAGGCAAAGCTGGGGGAACAGTTTGGGCAGAGCAAAGGCAGAGTTTGCATTACATGTGTTGATTATAAAATACCTTAATCTGCACATGTAAATGGAACAGGTGTAAGTGTCCGCATCTGCTTTAAGGTGCCATCTCTGTCGGTTGCACTAGCATTTTCCAAAAACAAATATGCACCTATAGGTCTTTATAGAATAGGTTTAGCATAGGTGCCTGTTTATCATCTTATCCTTGGTGCCCTGTTATAAAATTATCCTCCAAGAGGGTAATTTTATAAGGGGGATGCTTACTTAGGTGCAATTTTATAAAGACACATTGATCCCTATGTGTCTCTAGGAAAATACTAGGGAAGTGGCAGAAATCATATTCTGAACCCAGGTGTAAATGGTCATGCATAAAGTTTGCAAATAAATGCCACAAGGAACTGTTCTTGATCTGATTATTATTTTTTTTTTTTTACATTTTTGTAAGTGATATTGCAGAAGGCCCGTTGGGTAAGGTTTGCCTCTTTTCAGATGATACCAAAATCTGCAATAATGTAGACACCCACGAAGGTTAAGATAATAAGAGGAGGGATCTAGCAAAGCTTGAAGAATGGTTGAGAATTTGGCAGCTGAGATTTAATGCTAAAAAATGCAGGGCTATGCATATGGGCTGCAAAAAAAGTGTGGTTACTCACCTGTAGTAGGTGTTCTCTGTGGACAGCAGGAATACGTTCTCACATATGGGTGATGTCGCTGATGAAGCCCCATGCAGGAACACTCTCCAGCTTCCATTGGAAGCTTTTGGGAGGCTCCATCGCACATGCACACATGCCTTCCTGCCTACTGCAGCACCATCTTAACTCCAGTATGATAACCAAGCTAGTAGCCAAAAAACAACTCCACAGGGAGGTGGGAAGGTTGTGACGACTTATTCCTGCTGTCCACAGAGAACACCTGCTACAGATGAGCAACTACGCTTTCTCCATGGACAAACAGGGAGTAAGTCCTCACGTATAGGGCTCCCAAGCTACAGGCTACCAAAAAACCTGAGAAAATAGCCCAACAGGGGCAACAACACTGGAGAACAGAGAGAAACAGCATGGGTAGTCCCTCTGGAGGAGTTGACTGACTCACTGTCTACAGCATACATTGACACTGGGAGGACTTTCGGTAGCCTGGGCAGACAGAAGGGCCAGTAGGAAGGAGTTATACCTAAGTACCAAACAGATGCTGGTGTACTGTCTGGCTGAAGTTGCTGTCACATCAAGAATCCCCATCCAGGCAGTAGTTGGCTGTGAAGGTGTGGATTGAGGACCACGTTGCACTCTCCTCCTCCGTGGAGACCGAGCGCAAGTTGGCACCGAAGCAGCCATGGCTTGGACATTGTGAGCCATGACATGACCCTCAAGGCTCAGACTGACTTGAGTGTAGGCAAAGAAAATGCAGTCTGCCACCCAAATGGACTCTGTGCATTTAGAGATGGCAGCGCCCAGCTTGCTGGAGTCAAAAGAGATGAAGAGCTGGGTGGAATGCAGTTGTGCTCTTGTCTGCTCCAGACAGAAGACCAGGGCATGGTTCTAGTCCAACATATGCAGCATCATCTCCGCTCTGTTGGTGTGAGGCCTGGGAAAAAGGTGGGCAAGACCACCGACTGATTAAGGTGGAAAGAGGAGACCACCTTGGGCAAGAAATGCAGATGTGTCCGCAGCACTACTCTGCTCTGATGAAACCTGGTGTATGGCAGGTGAGCCACTAAGGCCTGAAGCTCACAAACATGGCAGGCCATGGTCACCACCATGAGGAACACGACCTTCCAGGTCAAGAATTTTAATGGGAGGAGTGGCTCAGTGGTTGGGACAGGTTACCTCAGGCTGGAAGGCTGGGGGTTCAATTCCCACATGGGGACAAGCAACCTCAGGCCAGAGGGACCGGGGTTTCTAGTCCCATAGCCACTCCTTGTGGCCTTGGGCAAGCCACTTAACCCTCCACTGCCTCAGGTACACTTAGATTGTGAGCCCTTCGGGGACAAGGGAATAAAAAAGTACCTGTTAGTATACATGTAAACCGCACTGATTCTAAAGAGCGCGGTATAAAAAATAAATAAATAAATAAATAAGATGCAAGCGGCTCAAAAGGAGCCAACAGGAGCTACGTCAGCACAACAATGAGGTCCCAAGCCACTGGCAGGGGTTTAACCAAAGGTTTAGAAAGAAGTAAGCTCCACATGAAGCCAGTCACCAGTGGCTGAGCAGCAAAGGACTTGCCCTCCAGGCCACGCTGGTAGACCCCAATTGTCCTCAGTGGACCCAGACTGAATTGGACTTGAGGCCCGAGTTTGAAAGCTGTAGGATATACTCTAGGAACCTTTTCACTGCACAAGAGAAGGGATCCAGCGCCCGGTCAGCATACCCAACCAAAAACCTTTGACACTTAAGGCATAGGAACAGCATGTGGAAACCCTATGGGAAAGTGGAATAACAAGTGAGGTTATCAAATTTGCAGATGACACAAAACTATTTAAAGTTGTTAAAACCCAGGAGGATTGTGGAAAATTGCAAGAGGATCTTGATAAATTGGAAGACTGGGCATCAAAATGGCAGATGAAATTTAATGTGGAGAAGTGCAAGGTTATGCACCTAGGGAAGAACAACCCAAACTATGGTTACACGATGCAAGGTTCCACATTAGGAACCACCACCCAGGAAAAAGATTTAGGCGTCATTGTGGATACCTTGTTAAAACCCTCGGCCCAGTGTGCAGCGGCGGCCAAGAGAGCAAATAGAATGCTAGGTATGATAAGGAAAGGAATGGAAAATAAAACAAAAGATATTATAATGCCTCTATATCGTTCCATGGTGAGACCGCACCTTGAATATTGTGTGCAATTCTGGTCACCGTATCTTAAAAAGGATATAGCGATTTTAGAAAAGGTTCAGAGAATAGCCACCAAAATGGTAAAGGGGATGGAAGGCTACTCCTATGAAGAAAGGCTAAAAAGGTTGGGGCTCTTTAACCTGGAAAAGAGATGGCTGAGGGGAGATATGATAGAAGTCTATAAATTAATGAACGGAGTGGAACGGGTAAACGTAGATCGATTGTTTACCTTATCAGAATATAGAAAGACTAGGGGACATGCAATGAAGCTACAGGGTAAACTATTTAAGACTAATAAAAGAAAATATTTTTTCACTCAACGTGTAATCAAACTCTGGAATTTGCTACCGGAGGATGTAGTAAAGGCTGTTAGTGTAGCTGGGTTTAAAAAAGGTTTGGACAAGTTCCTGGAGGAAAGGTCCATAAACCATTATTAAGAAGGGACCCAGGATATCAATGCTTGAACCAGTACAAGCATTGTGGAACCTGTGTCCCTTGGGGAAACTGCTAGGTACGTATGACCTAGATTGGCCACTGTTGGAAACAGAATACTGGGCTTGATGGACCTTGGTCTGACCCAGTATGGCATATCTTATGTTCTTATGTTCTTATGGGAAACCAGGAGAACGTCGGTCACTTCCCTGAGCAGTTTAAGTTACGAGAACTACCCACTCAGCATCCAAGCCATGAGGGCCAGGGACCGGACATTGGGGTGGAGCAAGGTCCCGTCCTGCTGAGAAATGAGGTCTGGGTCACAACCCCAATGGAGAGTCTCCCTTTGAGTTAAAGCAGCAGGGGAAACCATGGCTGCCTGGTTCAGTACGGAGGGATGAGGATCATGGTACCTTGGTCTGCCTAGAGCTTCAGCAACATCTTCACCACGATCAGGAGATATGCATAGAGCAGCCACATTCCCCAGTTCAGGAGGTAGGCATCCAAGGTTAGTTGGTTGCTGGAAGCCATCCTGGAGCAGAACTGATCCACTTGGGCATTGTGCGGTGTGGTAAAGAGGTCTATCAAAGGAGTACCCCACTCTCGGGAGATGCGGTCCACTACCCTCTGTTGAGAGTCCATTCATGTGGCTGGAGGACCCTGCTGAGGTGGTCCGCCAGGGCATTGAGCTCTCCAGGCAGGTAGGTCACCCTCAGCTCCATCCCATGGGCCATGGCAAACTTCCACATGCGCACCGCTTCCCAGTGCAGGAGGTACAATCCTGTGCCACCCTGCTTGTTGACATAAAACGTTGTCACTTAGTTGTCCATCTGAATCAGGTCCATCTGGTTGGTCAGGTATGCTCGGAATGCCCGGAGGGCATTCACAATGGCTTGCAGCTCCGGGAAGTTTATCTGGTGCAGGCTCTCCTGCTCCAAACACAGGCCCTGTATTCGCAGGCTGTCCAGATGAGTGCCCCAGCCCAACTTGAACGCATCTGTGGTAAGCGTCCGGTGGGGTGGCGGTGACTGGAACAGGAAGCTCTAGAGCAAGTTCTGCAGCTCCAACCATCACTGGAGGGATTCTTCGAGGGGTGCAGTAACCGCCATCTGATCCCAGAGGCGGCCCATAACTTCCCGCCACTGGGTGATCAGGGTCCACTGAGATTGTCACATCCAGAGACAGGCCAACAAGGTCACATGCACTGTGGAGGCCATGTGGCCAAACTTCCACAATATCCCCCAAGTTGTCGTGTGATGCCTCTATCAAATGGCAGTGAACATCTCAGTGATATGTTACAGGAAGTCCATCGGGAGGAAGGCTTGGGCACAAGTGGTATCGAGGAGGGCCCCAATGAATTCCAGCTGCTGAGAAGGTTGGAAGTGTAATTTGGGGTATTTTATCACAAACCCAAGCCGCCAGAGCACCTGAATGGTCAGGTGGTCCAAATGCTAAACCCCGTCTGATGTGGAGCTCTTCATGAGCCAATCGTCTAAGTACGGGAAGATGAAGACCCCCAGGGTCTGGAGGTAAGGGGTGACTACCGCAAGACACTTTATGAAGACCTGGGGGTTGATGCCACTCCAAATGAAAGTACTCTGTACTGGAAGTGCTGGTCGCCCAGCACGAATCAAAGGTACTTTTGAGGCTTGTTGCGCCTCTGCTGGTGCAGGAATTGTGCTTTCAGCTGGGCACTCTGAGTGCTTTGGTAATATCGGTGCTTTCATTAGTAAAAGGAAGCACTGAAGTCAGCAGTCTTATGCGAGAGCCTGAAGATGATGATATGCTCCTTCTCAATCTCACCTGCCCTTTCTTCCAGCAGCTTTTTGAAGAGGTTCTCTCCCCAGCAAGACACATCTGCCAGCTAGTCCTGGACCCACTGTTCCAGATCAGAAGACTGAAGCCAAGCCCGGATGCTTACGGCCGTCACCCGGCCAGCAGACTCAAAGACATCTAAGTGGCTTGAACCATGTACTTCGAGCAGCCCTTACCATAGCCCATCAGGGCACTGAAACATAGAAACTTGACGGCAGAAGAAGACCACATGGCCCATCTAGTCTAACCTTCCAAATCAACTACAATAGCCCCCTTTTTTCCTTTAGAGATCCTCTGTGTTTGCCCTATGCTTTTTTGAATTCAGATACTGTCCTCGTCTCTACCAACTCCATTGGGAGACTATTCCACACATCTACCACTCTTTTCATAAAGAAATATTTCCGCATATTACTCCTGAGTTTATCCCCTTTCACCCTCATCCCATGTACACTTATAGCAGAGTTTGCCTTCAATTGAAAGAGATTCTCCTGTGGATTTATGCCATGGAGATATTTAAATCTCTCTATCATATCTATCTTGCCTTTCCTCAAAGGTATACCTATTAGGATCTTTAAGCTTGTCCTCATTTGCTCTGTAATGAAGACCTCTAACCATTTTAGTAGCCACCATCTGTACCGACTCCATCCTGTTTATATCCTTTTGAAGGCATGGTCTCCAGAAGAGGTTGCACCGGAGACTTATTCAGAGGCATTACCACCTCCTTTTTCTGCTGGCCATTCTTCTTCCTATGCACCCAAGCATCCTTCTGGCTTTCACACTTGCCTTTTCTACCTGTTTAGCTACTTTAAGATCATCAGACACAATTATGCCCAGGTCCTGCTCTTCTTTTGTGGACAGAAGTACCCCACTTCTTACCTTGTACCGCTCCTTTGAATTATTTCAGCCCAAGTTCATGACCCTGCATTTTTTAGCATTAAATTTCAGATGCCAAATTCTAGACCATTCTTCAAGCTTAGTTAGATCACTCCTCATTTGTCTACACCTTCCTGGGTGTCTACTCTATTGCAGATTTTGGTATCATCTGCAAATAAGCAAACCCTACCCGACAGCCCTTCCGCAATATCAGTAACAAAAATGTTAAAAAGAATCGGACCAAGGACAGTTCCCTACGGCCCTCCACTGGTAACCTCCTTCTCCTCAGCATGAGCTCCATTTACCTGTACCCTTTGTTGCCTCCCGCTCAACCAATTTCTAACTCAATCAGTAACTTTCGGGGCCATCCCTATGGTGCTCAGCTTGTTTATAAGTCTCCTGTGCAGAACGGTGTCAAAGGCTTTACTGAATACTAAGTACACCACATCTAGGGCTTTCCCTCGCTCCAACTCCCTGGTCACCCAGTCAAAGAAATCAATCGGATTTGTCTGACAAGACCTGCCTCTGGTGAATCCATGTGCTCCGCCAGTATGAGAGAATTGAACTCATTCAGGTACACCATCATGTCCTTCAGGAACATACAGTATTCATGTGAAACTGGTAGGAGAGTATGCAGGTGACCAGCATGCAGCCCTGAAAGCATCTCCTCCTGAAGGCATTGAGGGTCCTGGCCTCCCGGAATGGGACTTTGTGCTTTTGTTCTGCTTCATAGCAGACTCCACCACCAAAGAATTGTGGAGTAGCTGAGGCTTCTTAAAGCCAGGAGCCTTCTGAACCTGATACATGGAATTGAGCTGCCGACTGATGGCCAGCACCATTATGGGATTTTTCCACATCCTGATTAGCAAATGTTGAAGGATACAGTGCAAGGGTACCGTGATGGCCTCCTTGTGAGCCAAGGAGTATTGGAGGATCTCCAACTCTTCCGCCCTCGGTTCGTCCTCCGCCTCTAGCGAAAATGGAATGGCCTTCGCCATGTCCTGGATGAAGTCCTGAAAGTTCATGTACTCTGGGGGCGACTTCCTTCTTTGATACAGAGGGGAAGGTTCCAAGGGCAGGTCCAGAGATTCCTGCTTGGAGATCAGTGACTCCTGCTTCATCCCCCATCCCTCGGAGTCCCACTCCGAGAGGAAGTCAAAATAGTACCAGGTCTCCTCCTGGTGCTGCCACTGCTCAGGTGGGGAAGGCAGGCGCCTATGGAAACAATGATGCTCCTCACAAGAGTGCTGGTGTGTCAGAGCCTGAGACGCTGGATAGAGAGATGGTGGTCGGGACAGGTGTGGACTCTGGCTGAAGACCCGAACTCCCTGCCTTGGCAGGGAGTGCATGGGTCTCCAGGATTGGTTATATGGCATGCGACAAAGCTGCCAAAGGCAGCAGGGCCACCGGGGCCCATGTGGCCAGGACCACTGCCATGTTCACCTTGAGGGCCCGAAGGTGCTCTGCCAGCACCGCCATCTCAGAGGTCATTGGGACCAGGATGATGACTTTAGCCACTGACTCTGGCACCTATCTCAGGGACTCCATGATGGTTAGTGTATCGGGAGACTGATATTGGCCCTCCGGGACCTTGCGAGTTGACTTCTCCCACCAGAGCAACTTGGCAGGCCACTCACAGCCATCGCCCTTGACGTCATGTTGAGAAGTGCTCTGGTGTCGATGTCCATGGCCTTTGGCCCAGTTCTTAGACACCCCCTTTGACGTCGACGGAGTGGATGACAGTTCCTTCCATAACTCTGACTGGAGGTTGAAGAACAGCTTCCACTCCAGGGTGTCAATGCTGATGTCAATGCCAGGGGCGAGGATGCAGAGTCCGACGGCCCAAAGAGGGACTTTTGCTGCTTCTTCCAACCCTTTAGGCCCATTCTGGTCATCTGCAAGCACAGATTACAGGAGGGGAGCTCATGGTCGGGCCCAAGGCACTGAAGCTACCAATTATGTTGGTCAGTAAGCGAAATGATGCATGCACACCTCATGCACTTTTTAAATCTGCTGACTGGCTTAGACATGACCGGGAAGATGGCCGCCGAAAAATCGAATGACTCAATGTCTCCAGCCAGCAAAACTGCACGGGAAAGAAAAAAATCCAGAAAAGCACAAAAAAGTAGAAAAAAAAATCAAAAAAGCAGCATTGGCGGGAGCTGACACACCTGAAGACAGGCAGTAGGCACTAGAAAAGAAAAGAAACCCACGATAAGGCAAGAAGAAAGCAATCTTTTTCCAGTGATGACAAGAACAAGTCCTAGGCAGGGGCTCCGCAGAGAAAGAAGACTGGGGATAAGATGGCACTGCAGCAGGTGGGAAGGCAGGCACGCATTTGCGATGCAGCCTCCTGAAAGCTTCCATTGGAAACTGAGGAGCGTTCCCGCCTGAGGCTCCATCGGGGACATCACCCGTATGTGAGGACTTACTTCCTGCTTGTCCATGGAAAATCCAAGGGAGTGGTACAGTATGGGGTGGGGGGGGGAGTACTTCTGTGCACGAAAGAAGAGTGGGACCTGGAGGTGATTGTTTCTGATGAGCTTAAGTTAGCCAAACAGGTAGAAAAGGTGATGGCAAAAGCAAAAAGGATGCTTGGATGCAAAGGGAGAAGAATGGTCAGCAGGAAGGAGGAGGTGATACTGCCTTTGCATAAGTCTTTGGTGAGACCTCATTGGAGTTTTCCAATTCTGGAGACCACACCTTCAAAAGGACATAAACACCTTCAAAAGGACATAAACATAAATTCACAGACGAGCCTCTTTCAATTGAAAGAGAGCTCTGCAATGAAGGGGCATAGGTTGAAGGTGAAAGGAGAAAGACTCGGGAGAAATCTGAGAAAATATTTCTTTATGGAAAGTGTGGTAGATAAATGGAATAACCTCCCGATGGAGGTGGTAGAGACGAAGACCATACCTGAATTCAAGAAGGCATGGGACAAACACAGAGACTCTCTAAGGGGAAAAAGGAACCGTAAAGCTTAGCAGTTGTATTGAAGGGCAGACTGGATAGGCCATATGGTTTTTATCTGCCGTAATTTTGCTCTGTTTCTGTTTTATAATCTATGCACATACTTGTGAATTCCACCCACACTCTGCCGAGACTGCACCCCAGCTACATCTACTGGCAAAGTACACTCCTTTATGCCAGCGCATGCCCTTTTATGCCAGTGTTCGCTCCTTTCACCTTGCTGCTCCTTATGCCTGGAATAAACTATCTGAGTCTGTACGTCAGGCGCCTTCTCTGACCCTTTAGAAAGCCAAGCTGAAAACTCACCTCTTCGCTGCTGCTTTCAGATCTTGACTCACCTGATCTCCTATGTGTTTCCTTACCAATTCCTCTAGATGTATCCCATATTTACAGCTACTGTGTTGTCTATCTTGTCTAGAATGTAAGCTGTGATGAGCAGAGACCATCTTTTGCATGCGTCTGTGCAGCACTGCGTACACCTTTCTTAAATTCTTTACTGTTTTCATCTCAACCACTTCACTGGCAGGCCCATTCTATAAATAAACATTTTTTGATGCTGCTCCTTTATGCTTTTGGAAACTCATACTGTTATCCCCTGTTCTAACACATTCTTCCAAAAAAAATTGCTTTCTCTGCATTGACACCTCTGAGATATTGAATGTTTCTATCATACAGTGTGTCTCTATTCTCTTCTATGGTTTATATATTTAGGTCTGTAAGTCATATGTACTCTTTTGGGAGCCTCTCTCTAGACAAGGGGTTCTCAACCTAGTTCTCAAGACACACCTAGCCAGTAAGATTTTCAGGACAACCACAATGAATATGTATAAGAGAGATTTGCATGCAATACCTCCATTGCATGCAGATCTCTCTCATGCATATTCATTGTGGTTATTCTGAACACCGGACTGGCTAGGTGTGTCCCAAGGACTGGGTTGAGAACCTCTGATCTGGACTAATTCTACTCTGTCTCTCAGAGGTACAGCCTCCAGAACTAGATATAATATTCAGGGGGCAGTTTCTCCAAATGGATTAGTTTTGCACATACCATGACAGTCATGGACCTCACTTCTAAGCCAGGGAATGTGGAGTATGATCTCAGTCTCAAATTTACTGCTAATGCTCAGCCTAGTACTTGCATCATGCCAAAGAGAGCTTCCTTCTGGAGTTCATAAGATGTAACATGTATGGGTAATTTGTCAAGATGTTCTTGGAAATTCTTCTTTATCAAGCATGTGGCTCCCAATACAATGGGAATTATTTCTGTATCTTTCTGCCACATTTTCTTGGTCTCTGACTGTCTTTCTTGGTACTTCAGGATCTTCTGACTCTCCTAGCAATTCACAGAATAATCACTTGGAACTGACACTTCTATTATCAATGCCGTTCTGGTGTTTTTCTCCTTTATTACTATGTCAAGTTTCCTTGCATCCAGTTTCTTATCCGTCGGAATGGGAATGTCTCAGGTGATCATAACCTCTTCATTCTCTTAGGGTCATGATCCCAGTGCTTTTCAGGGACAGTGATGTTGTAGTGTTTACAGAGTTTCCAATGTATTAGGCATGCTACTTTGTTGTGCCTTTCTGTATAGAAATTTTCCACCATCAGAACTTCACAGTCAGCTATGAGGTGAGTCACTGTTTCCAGGTCTTTCTTACAGAATCGACATATGTCTGTTTTGCCATTTTTTTCGATGCTCGCTGCAAACCATCTCATCTGTAATCCACTGACCTGGGCTGCGACTATCAATCTCTCAACCTTTGGTTTCAGTTCACCTCTCATTAACCATTTGTGGGTCTGTTCTTGATCGACAAAGGCTTCCCGGAGTAACACTTTGTATTTTACCACTGTATTTATGCATTTGCCACTTGTTTTTCCTCGTTTGCTGATCTAATTTTTTGAAGAGTTTTTTCTCTAGTTTTGCAAATTCTGTTGCTTCCTTTCCTGTGTGTGCTTGTGGATTCTCATTCATTCCTTCTAGTCATCGGAATGCTTGTCCAAGTTTGACGATAGAGACAGATTCTGGACGTTTACTTTCCTATTTCAGCACTTTTTGCATATTTGCATCCAATGATGCTGTTAGGTAGGCCTGGAGGCCTATGATAGTAGCTCTGTAGGTATAATTAATCTCTATGAGGCCTAGTCCTGCTTCAGCTCTAGGAATGTAGACTTGGCAAACACTGATTCTTCTAAATTACTTCATGGGCATGGAGGAGTTTTTTATTCGCACATCCAGTGTTTCAGGATCTTTGAGAAGCCAGTCTACAATCCCAAAGCTGTATGAGAGTACAAGGACTGCCAACTGATCAATAGCTTGTATCTTATTTCATGATGTTAAGACACTTTTCAATAATGATTTTAATCTCCAATAGTATTCTTTACTGATCTTTTCTCTCAGTAATTTCTGCTCAAGTGTCGTTCCTTCCTCTACTCCAAGATATTTATATACGCCTTCCTATTTAAGTTCCTTGATGTCATAGCCCTCGCCCAGGGAGAAGTGTTCTGTTTGCTCAATTTTCCTCTAAAAAATAGTTGCCTTAGCACATTTGTGTAGGCCAAAAGTCATCCTGACGTCACCAGATAAGCTTTTCACTACACAGAATTGCTCTGCTAATTACTGGTCACTGGAACTGTACAGCTTCAGGTTGTCTACAAATAGTAAATGGGATGTTACCTACTTTAGGGCTGTTATCTTTAGAATTCAAGCTAAATCTATATTCCAAACAGCTGATGAGAGTACTCATTGGATTAAGCGCCATTTAAAACAGAAGTTCCTGAAATATTCCTTGCTGGATCATTATGTTAGGAATGATGTACTGACCATCTTTATACTTCAAAAATAGGGTGGTCTGCAACATTGCCATGGTGAATTTAATGTACTCTATCAAACCAGGATTTTTCTTACATATCTCAAAGCAATTTATTATCCAAGAGCGTGGGACGTTGTCAAGAGCTTTCTTATAATCAATCCATGCTATACTGAGATTTCTGCTTTTCTTAGCGTGGGCCATGGTGGTCTTATTTAACATTTGGTTCCATATGCTCCCCTCTTATTGACCTTTTGCTCTATTGCCATGATGTTGTTAGATTTGATACTGTATGATCATATTTTCTGTCTGTATCTATTGCAGTGAACAGCTTATAGATTATATGTAGACACGTTATTGGTCTGTAATTTTTGGGAATGTTACTCAAGTCCCCCTTTGGAAGGAGAAATGTTGTTATAAGCCATTGTGGTGTTAAGTTCGGCTGCTTGATCAACTGGGTTCTGCAGTTTGCAAGGTCTTGGTGGCAAGATGTTAAGTGAGCCAAACGTTGGTCACTCCATCTGGGCCAGGGCTCTTCCAGTATGAGGCTCATTTTAGTGTGTTTCTAGCTCTTTTGTTTTTACTACAGGCCATTCCATAGGTTTGATGTTTGATTTTTCTAAATGCTCCCGTATGCAGGGTAACCATTCTGCTTCTTGATTGTGCTCTGTGGGGGTCCTCATATAGGCTTCTCCAGAAGGTTTCTATTTCAGCTTTGGTTGGTGGTGCTTTTACCATATTAATGCTCTTTCCCAATTTCCTGTTGAACTGTTTTGGGTTCTCTCTAAATAGTTTTTATTGATATCTTTCTTTTCTGTTTTCTTCATATCTTTGCAGTTTTTGAGCTTCTGCTGCTACTTTTAATTTATCGTTGGAACATATCAATTTCAGGTCTTCTTATGTTAATGTAGTAGGCTTGATGTCTTGGATCTTCCTCAATATCTTTGATGATCTTAATCCATTTAGATACCCATCTATTCACAGTGAGGTCTCACCAATGACTAATAAAGGGAATCATCATAGGTACCAACTCTGTGGGTGCATAAGTACCTCTAATATTCAGCAAATTCCTTCACTGTGACCAGAGACGTGTACTTATGTTGATCTTAGCACCACCAATTATTGTAAAAAGTTGACACTTATGGCATTTCACTTTTTGGTCTACTAGTTATGTTACTCTCTATCACACCATAGCATTGCCTCTGGCTCGGCTACCACCTTCTCACACTGTTTTGTTACCTTGAAGACATCAGATATGAGCGATCACAATTCCCATGCCTTATCTTTACAATTATAAACCTAATTCCTTCTTTTACTTTGTATTTATTGGTTATTGTAATGCTATCATATCAGTTATTCAATTTTGCTCGAAAATTTTGTTTTTGATGTATTTGGTTTACTTGCTGTTTATGTTTTTAATTGATTTGTTTTATTGTTAGATGATTTTGATATATTTAAATATATGTGTTTATAATTTTTGTGGTTTGTTTGATCTCTATATGTTGCCTAAGGTTTGATTAAAAAGGCAGGTGACTAAAACAATGAACATTAAATGATAAATCAATCATTTTCACATTTTGCATCTAACCTATCTCCCTTCTATTATATATTGCATTCTTAAATTTCTTCATCTAAAGTATATGATTCATTTTTTAAAATTGAATTTTAATCACTAAACACTAAGGAGGTGCACAGGTAAAACAATTTTGGTTTGATTTTGATATTCTCCCTAAATATTTCCTGATTTTGAGGGGTTTTGTTGGTTTGTTCCACACATTCATTTTAATAGGAATTTCTTTAACATATGCTATTGCATTTTAACATGTACTCATCGACTTAACATGCATTAATTTATATGTTAAAGTACCTTCAATCAATTTAGCGAGAGGTAATTTTTTAAGGCATTTTAGTGAAATGAACACACACTACCAAATGCCCATCTCAACTAAGCATGTGATACCTCAAGCTTTCTTAAATCACTTCTCTTTCTATCTACTCCTTCAGGGTGTCCCTGTTGTTGCAGATTTAGGGGTCCTGTTACTAAAGTGTGCTGAGGTTTTTCAACTAACACGCCTTTGATAAAAAAAACTAAAGCTTGGTAGTTGCAACTGCTGTGCGCTACTTTGGGGGTATCCAGCATGTTTCCAGCAATTACCACACTGAACAGAACCCCAGTATGAGGAAGGAGTGGCCTAGTGGTTATGACATGATACCTCAGGCTGGAGGGCCAGGGGTTCAAGTCCCATCTGAGGACAGCAATCTCAGGCCAGAGTGACTGAGGTCTCTAGTCCTATAGGCTCTCCTTGTGGCCTTGGGCAAGTCACTTAACCCTCTGTTGCCTCAGGTACACATAGATTGTGAGCACTTTGGGGACAAGGGAATGTATCCAGTACCTGTTTGTAGTGATTACATAATGTAAAACCGCTTTGATTGAAGGATAAGGCAGTATAGAAAACTGGTTAAATAAATATGCTGTAGCAGTATGCATTATTAGAAACATAGAAATATGATGACAGAAAAAGACCACATGGCCTATCTAGTCTGTCCTTCCATATCAACAACTACAACAGTCCCCTTTTTACCTTTAGAGATCTTCTGTGTTGGTCCCATGCTTTTTTGAATTCAGTTACTGTCCTCATCTCTACCACGTCCACTGGGAGACTATACCACGGATCCACTACTCTTTCCGTAAAGAAATATTTCCGCATATCACTCCTGAATCTATCTCCCTTCACCCTCATCCCATGTCCCCTTGTAGCAGAACTTGCTTTCAATTGAAAGAGGCTCTCTCCCTGAACATTTATGCCACGGAGGTATTTAAACATCTCAATCATATCACCTCTATCCCGCCTTTCCTCTAAGGTGTACATATTAAGATCCTTAAGTCTGTCCTCATATGCTTTATAATGAAGACCACTAATCATTGTAGTAGCCACCCTCTGCACCGACTCCATCCTATTCACATCCTTTTGAAGGTGCAGTCTCCAGTATTGCACACTATACTCCAAATGAGGTCGCACCAAAGACTTATACAGAGGCACTATCACCTCCTTTTTTCTGCTAGCCATTCCTCTCCATATGCACCAAGCATCCTTCTAGATTTTGCCGTTGCCTTTCTACTTGTTTAGCTACTTTAAGATCACCAGACACAACCATGCCTAGGTCCCGCTCTTCTTTAGTGGACAAAAGTACTTCACCCCCTATACTATATTGCTCCCTTGGATTGCTGCAGCCCAAATCCATCACCTTACATTTTTTAACATTAAATTCCAGCTGCCAAATTCTAGACCATTCTTCAAGCTTAGCTAGATCCCTCCTCATGTTATCTACACCTTCCTGGGTGTCTACTCTATTGCAGATTTTGGTATCATCGGCAAAGAGGCAAACCTTACCCGACCGCCCTTCCGCTCTATCACTAACAAAGATGTTAAAAAGAATCGGACCAAGGACAGATCCCTGGGTCACACCACTGGTAACATCCTTCTCCTCAGAGTGAGCTCCATTTACTTGTACTCTTTGTCGTCTCCCACCCAACCAATTTCTAACCCAAGCAGTAACTTTAGGGTCCATCCCTAGGGTGCTCAGTTTGTTTATAAGTCGCCTGTGAGGAACAGTGTCAAAGGCTTTACTGAAATCTAAATACACCACATCTAGGGCTCTCCCGCGGCCCAACTCCCTGGTC
This sequence comes from Ichthyophis bannanicus, assembly GCA_033557465.1. Classification (NCBI taxonomy): domain Eukaryota; kingdom Metazoa; phylum Chordata; class Amphibia; order Gymnophiona; family Ichthyophiidae; genus Ichthyophis; species Ichthyophis bannanicus. The sequence goes on along the minus strand of CM066040.1, from coordinate 220,892,181 downwards.
ACCCAGTCAAAGAAATCAATCAGATTGGTCTGACAAGACCTGCCTCTGGTGAATCCATGCTGCCTTGGATCCTGTAATCCGCTGGACTCCAGAAACCTCACTATTTTCTCTTTCAGCAGCGTTTCCAATAATTTACTCACCACCGAAGTTAAACTAACCGGCCTGTAGTTTTCAACCACATCCTTACTTCCACTTTTGTGTAAAGGCACCACATGAGCCTCTCTCCAGTTCTTTGGCACTACTCCCGACTCCAACGAGGCATTGAAAAGGTCAGTCAGTGGAGCTGCTAGAACGTCCCCAAGTTCCCTCAGTATTCTTGGGTGTATCCCATCCGGTCCCATCGCTTTGTCTACTTTAAGTTGAACTAGTTTCTCACGAACACAGTCTTCTGAAAATTGTTCAAGATGTCCCTCGCTTCTGGTCATTGATGTGATAACGCAATTTGCCTTAAGACGCGAGTCTAAAATGGCAATGCTCTGTTTAACTGAGACCTCTGAAATTGAAATTCTCTAATCCAGTGTTTGTTGACGGTGAACGAGTTTTTTCACTAAGTTATAAAGCATACCTCTCTGGACATCAAGTCTGGTCGGCAGATGGATGCCTCAGTACCCCTCAGAAGAGAATCTCCAACCACCACTACCCTTCGTTTCCTTGTGGTCACTGATTCTGCAACTTTGGGGTACTTGAGCTCTGGTTCTTCCCTTTCCAGGGATGCTTTCACCTCCTCCACTTCCAGGGCTGCATAATGGGCTGGAGAAGTTGGATTGGTGATTTTGCAGGTCCTGGTGACTTATGTCCAACCATCGACATTCTGTTGGCACCCATCTTCTCCTCTGCTGGAGAGCTTGGTTGCTGCAAGAAGCATCTCATCAATGTACTTCTCACTGTCTTGAATGCTCCTCAGCCTCGCCACCTCCTCTCTGAGTTCCTCCACTTGTTTCCTCAGAGCTTCAGCATGCAGGCACCCTGCACATGGAACCGGTCCTTCAACTGGCATTAGGACCTCTGTCTGGACCGAGGCAGAAGCTGTAATGGGGGCAACAGATTTAGCGATGCGATTTTTCCCAGCCATTGTTCTGTTCGTGGAGCTTAGGTATCTGTTAAAGCAAAAGAGAGAGATCTACCAAGTACCAGCCGGTTTCCCAGCTGTCCTTTCAGAGAAAAAGCAGTTAAATCTCTTGAATTATATTCAAAATGTGCTGGTCCAATTCTCTGTACTTTGTTAAATGGGGAGGTGCCCTATAAAGCAAGACTGCTCACTAGGGGTGGGTGGGAGTCGGGGTGGGTAGGGAGGGAACTAACACCTGATTAGGTGTTAGCAGTTCCCAAAGCTGAGGAGGTTAGCAGAGTTCAACAACCTACCGTTGGTGCACTTAATTCTATTTACTGAGATGGTGTTAGGTGAACCCCCACTAACTGCAAGGGTCGCAGTTAGCATGTGTTGTTTCCCTAATGCTAACTGTCTAATATGCACCACATATACTCTCTGCCCCTAATCCACCCCTTGCCACCCCAAAATGCAATTCACAACATGGAAATCGGCCCACACTTTGTTGACCCCATGCTAACAAGCACCTTGGGACTCAGCTGGTTCTTAACACACACCAAAGCAAACACACTTTAATAAAAGGACCCCTAAGTATCATTTGCAAAAATGTCAAACTTTTCCCCACTAAACCCTCTGTAATATTGCTAATGAAGAGATGAAGCAGAACAATCTCTGAGACATTCTACTTGCCGCCCTTTATTCCAGAGAATGATTTCCATTTACTACTAAATTCTATAGTCTATCATACAGCCAGCTTTTAATACAGTCAACCATGTTGTGGCTCAGTCTGAGGCTATTTAGTTTATTTATGAGCTTCTTGTGTGGGCCAGTACCAAACTTTTATATAAAATCCAAGGACACCACATTCTGTGCACGTTCTTGCATTACAACAAAAACATTCTGAATATGGTTGCAGCTCCAGCCTTAAGGAATAAGAGGAAGAGTGGTGGGGAGCCACAGCACAAGGTCTCGATGCCATGCCCAACTAACTCAATTGTCTCTTCGACTAATGTGGCTCTTCTACTTGACCAGTTCTAGTAGTTGCTTTGCTGCCCCCACAATTCTTGTGCTCCTGGTGACTGCTTAGGCTTGCCTAGTGGTAGAGCTGGCCCTGTATGGAAAGCATAGTTATTCACCTGTAACAGGTGTTCTCCAGGGACAGGAGTTATCAGTCTTCACATATGGGTGACTTCAGCGCTGACGGAGCCCCCGCGGAGCAATTCCCCAGCTTTCACAGAAAGCCTATGGGAATGCTACCCCACATGCATGGTCCCCTTCCCACCCAAGGGTGCCATCTTTCTCAGTCAGATGACATAGCAAAAAAGGACTTAACAATGTAGGAAGACAACTCTAAGGGGAGGGGGAGGGTTGTAAGGACTGATTCCTGCTGTCCCTGGAGAACACCTGTTACAGGTGAATAGCTGCGCTTTCTCCAGGAACAAGCAAGAAGTCCGTCCTCACATATGGGACTCCCTAGCTCCAAGCTGCTGAGGAGTGAACCACAACAGCACCACTGGCAACCTGTGAGGTGGTCATAAGTTGCAGGAGGTGAGTCCCTACAGAGACTCTGCAAGACCCTCGCATCAGGCAACAAACTTCACTTCAGTAGCCTGAACACAGAAGAGTAGGAGGGCAGGAGTTGCCTACACCCTGAAAATATTAGCATACTGCTTGTCCAGAGTCGATGGAAAGGCATAAAGGAGGCTCTCTGACCACGGGATCAGGAAAGCATATGCTGCCACTTTCCCCAGGTGCAGATGGCACAAGCAGAAGCGGGGTAGCTGCATATTGTCTGGGGAGGTGAACAGATTCATCACGGGTCTGCCCCAGAGGCAAAAGAGTCTTTGCGCCACCCTGGGGTTCAGACGCCATTCGTGCAGGGGCAGGACTCTGCTCAGCTTGTCTGCTAAGCAATTGTCCTTACCCGGGAGGTATACTGTTCGAAGGAGCATTCCGTGGCACACAGAGAAGGAGAGCAGAACAACCGCCTCCTGACAAAGGGAGTGTGAGCCCGTGCCCCCTGCTTATTTACATAAAACATGGCAACCTGGTTGTCTGTCTGGATCAACACGGATTGGTTGCACAACAGGTGACGGAATGCTCGCAGGGCCAGGAAGATGGCTCTGAGTTCCAGGAGGTTGATCTGTAAGAGGGATGCCTCTTAAGACCAGGTGCCTTGAGTGCGGAGTTCTCCGCAGTGTGCCCCCCCAACCCAGGAGGGAGACATCTGTGGTCAGGACCGAGGCACAGGCCCTTGAAATGGCAACCCTGCTTGGAGATGGCTTAGGGACTGAAAAGCAGCGGAGGGCAGAGACCATGGCCAAACACTATATAAAATATCAGGAAAGCTTTATTGAAGACCCAACATAACAAGTTTTGGCCTTAGGCCTTCATCAGGGGTCTAAAAATAGACACATAAACACACAATTAAAATGTAGGCTAGGGGCGTGACATGGACCGTTGAGGCCATGTGGCCCAGTAGGCAGAGGAGAAGGTGAGCCAATATCAACTGGTGAGCCTGCACTTTTCCTGCCAGTTGTACAAGGCAATGTGCCCTCTCTTTCGGGAGGAAGGCCTTGACCTGTAGTGTTTCCAACTGGGCCCCTATGAACTCCAAATTTTGGGCTGGTGTGACTTGGGGTAGTTGATGATGAACCCCAAGTGCTGCAGGAGGCGGATTGTTTGCCCTGTGGCCTGGCTGGCCTTGAGGGCCATTCTGCCTCTGATGAGCCAGTCGTCCAAGTAGGGAAAGACGAAGGTCCCTTGCAGGCAGGGCCAGCCCGTCCATTGAGCGAGAATGTTGTTCGCACAGGGCCCCGTGCTTCAGGGGGCCCCGCACGAACTCCATTCCCGCAGTATGGATGGCTGCAGAGGGAGCCAGGGCCTCACGTGAGCTGCCCCGGCTCCCTCTGCAGTCCCTTACATGGCTGCGGGGCTCTTCAGAGGGGGAAGGGGGCTAGGACTGGGTGGGCTGTGATCAGGGGGGAACTTGGACTGGAAATGGGCTGTGATGAGGCGGGGAACGGACTGCAAATGAGCTGTCATGGTTCAGGGGGGAAACGGATTGCAAATGTGCTGTGATGGTGGGGGGGGGAACGGACTGGAAATGGGCTGTGATGGTGGGGGGGCTAGGACTGCAAATAGACTGTGATGGGGGGGGGGTGATTGGACTGTAAATGGGCTGTGATGGTGGGGGGGCCAAAGACTATAAATGGGCTGTGCTGGGAGGTGTAAACTTGGCAATGGGCTGCTGATGTGCTGGATTAGGACTGTAATTGGGCTGTTGGGAGCTGGAATAGGGCTGGAAATGGGCTGACGAGGGGGCTAGGAGTGGAAATGGGCTGATGGGGGAGCTTGGAGTGGAAATGGCCTGATGGGGGACTGGAATGGAAATGAAAAAGAGCATATGGGGGGCTAGGATTGGAAATGGGCTGATGGGGGCTGGAATAGGACTGGAAGTGGGCTGATGGGGGAGCTTGGAGTGGAAATGGGTTGATGGGGGGCTGGAATGGAACTAGAAAAGAGCATATGGGGGGCTAGGACTGGAAATGGGCTGATGTGGAGGCTTGGGAAAATGGGACTAGAAGGGGGCGGATGCTGGGTGGGTCTAGAACTATAAGGGAGCTGATTTTGGGGGAGGACTAGAAAGAGATGGGGAATGAGAATGGAGAGGGGAAAAGATATTTTGTGTGGGAAGGAAGAAAAGTCTACAATGGGCCGGGTATTGGGAGAGTAAGTGGGGATTGAGAATGGAAGGGTGAAATTTGAGTGGATAATAAAAGAATAAGGAAAGAAATGGGGGAAAGAGCAAAAGGGGAAAGATCAGTTTGTTAAAGCAGATATAGAGAAAGAAAATGGAAACAATCTAAAAGAGAAGAAAGGACAAATGGATAGCTCGCAGAAGACACGAAGAAAACAGAAGAAAGTGACTGGAACAATTGCAACTGAAAACGAAAATGCACAAACAACAAAAGGTAGAAAAATACTTTTTTATTTTGAATTTATTAACTGGAATATGTCAGCTCTGGGAAATGTGCATCGTTAACGTCTTTTGTGCTTTGTTTAGTACAAGAGGAAATTAATCTATAGTTTTATTTCTCCAGTGTTGTTGTACATCCCAAGTTTGGCTTTTGGGGTTCTCAGTTTAATTATTGTCTTCCTATTTCTAAATTGTGATCCCTTGTTCTTTGGTGATGGTCTATGTTCTGCATTTTAAACAAGCTGAGATATTCTGTTCATGTAGTTTCTATTTGACAGTGCTACTTGTTCTCTTTCCCCAGTAGGAGATGCATTGGTATTCTCTGAGATGTATTGGTTTAATATTTGATAGGTAGGGTTTGGTGCTTTGTGAGTCCTGGCAGTGCTGTTATGATATGGTGGATTTGCTATGAGTTCCTAATGATCAGTGTTTATAGTACTTCCTAATGGGCCTGGAGTTGGCACTGGAATATAGTAACGTAGAAATCTGTTAGACTTTCTTTATCCAGACACTCATTAATTAATTAATTAATTAATTTATATTCTCTTATATACCGCGCTATTCTGCATCAGTGCGGTTTACATTGAACAAACTGAAATTACATTGAACAGGGTATTATAACTTGGAGATAACTATTTTACAGGGAACATGGGCTATGGAGGGTTAAGTGGCTTGCCCAAGACCACAAGGAGCACCTGTGGGACTAGAAACCCCAGTCCTTCCGGCCCAAAGTTGCTGTCCTCTAGTGGGATTTGAACCCCCGACCTTCCGGCCTGAAGTACCTTGCCCCAACCACTAGGCTACTCCTCCACTCCGAGGCATGTTTACTAAAAATGCATGTTAACATTATGCAAATAGTTATGCAAATGAGGCTCCTTTTGCAAATGAGGCCCCGCAATTAATCTCCGCACATGGCCCCGCACTCCCCTTGGGCTGCCCCTGCTTGCAGGCGCATGTAAGCGGCCACGACCACTAGGCACTTTGTAAAGACTCTTGATGAGGAGGCCAGGCCGAATGGAAGTACCCTATACTAATAGTGCTCGCCTTCCACCACAAACCTTAGGTATTGCCTGTGGGAGGAGTGGATCAGGATGTGGGTATACACATCCTTCAGGTCTAAGGAGCACAGCCAATCTCCCTGGTGGAGGTAGGGCAGCAGCGTTCCAAGGGAGAGCATCTTGAACTTCTCCCTCACCAGAAATTTGTTCAGGTTTCGCATGTCCAGAATGGGCCTGAGGCCCCCAATTTTTTAGGGGACAAGGAAATACCTGGAGTAGAAACCCTTTCCCCACAGATGTCTGGGTACAGGTTCTACCACCCTGTCCTTGAGCAGGCCTGCAAGTTCCGAGATGAGCAAGGTCTGGTGAAGGAGAGGCGCATCGGCTCTCCTAGGAAGAACCCTGGTGGTGTTTGCTGGAACCAGAGGAGATAGCTGTCCTTTACCACCTGGAGGACCCACTGGTCTGTGGTGACCCCGGCCCATCTATGGGCTGGGGAGGGTCTTCCAGGGGGTGGAGGCCCTGCCCGGGAAGTCAAAAGCTCGTGGGAGCTGGGGGCTGAGGCTTCTGAGCCTTTGGCTTTCTCAGCCCATGGCCCTGATTCTTGGGCTGAAGGCCCTCCTGTTGCTGACCCAAGAAGGGTTGGTAATGGCCCTGGTGAAAGGACCCCTTTTTCCTCAGGAAAGGTGGTCTTTTCCCCGATGGTTTCTTTCGGGGGAGGGTCGAGGTCTTCCTCGAGAGCCTTTGCCTGGTCACAATCTCAGCTTCAATCTCGGCCGCCTTGTCGGCCATGGGTTTGCCAAATAAGTTTTCCCTCATCCAAGGGACATCTAGTAGTTTTTCTTGTACCCACTATTCGAGGTTGGAGGTTTGCAACCAGACCTGGCGCTGGGCACTGATGCCAGCTGCTGCCACCCGACTCAAAGGTGTCATAAGCGGCACGGGACAGGAACTTTGAAAAGTCTCGGATACTGGCTGTTAGGGCCTGGAACCTCTGAAGTGGTTCCCCGGTAAGGCCTGCAGAGAAGCCTGCCAATTCCTGGATGAGGCCCTTGAGATACATGCCTATGTATAGTTCACAGGCCTGTATCTGACAGCCCAACATGGAGCACTGGAAGCACTTGTGCCCGAGGGCATTGAGGGCTCGGGCCTTCCTACCTGGGAGAACAGAAGAATAGTTCTTCTGACTTTTGAGCTTCTGCATCAAAGAGTCCACGACCCTGGAGTTATGTGGGAGTTGAGATTTTTGGAAGCCAGGGCCCTTCTTGACGTGATAGATGGCGCTGAGGTGTCGGCTGACCACCGGCACCAAGGCCGGAGTCTCCCACATTTGCAGGAGCAGTCACTCAAGGATGGGCTGAACCCACACCATAAGAGTCTCCTTTGATGGGGACTCATATTGGAGGATTTCCAGTTCTTCGGTACATGGGTCCTTCCCTAATTCGGTCGGGACCAAGAGGGCCTGGGCCATGTCCCAGATGAAGTCGTGGAAGGCCACATCCTCGGGGGGGGGGGGGGAGAATCATGCTGGGGTTCCAGAGGAGACTGTTCCAAAAGGACGTCTCGGTGTCGAGAAGTCTCAGGGGATGCCTCGACATCGGTCTCCAAGTCGGAGCTGGAGAGTGTCGAGGATTCTGAGTCTTGGGGCTCTCAGGTCTTGAGGCCGGTTCTGAGGAGTCGGGGTCCCCTGGTGGGTTCAGGTCAGACTCCCGGAAACTGGCTGGGGAGGACTAGACACCAGAAGATCGGATCAGGACCAGGACCTCAATCGGTGACGAGGGCTCGCCCGAGGCCAATGGCACTCAGGGCCTGGCTCGACACTCAGGGACTCCCCGCAGTTGGGGGCCTGGTTGTCGGGGCAGATGATGCGGATGAACCTAACATCATTGTCTGCTGCAAGGCCAGGATTGCAGAGATATTCTGCTCCAGGGCCACCATTCTGGACTTGATGCCAGAAAGCTCTGCAGCTTTTAGCGTTGGCACCGAGGGTCTCGGGCCTGATGCCAGCACTCTCACGAGTGCATCTTTGACGAGGACCATTACCTTGGGGAGCCTCGCACCATCACCACTGGCCAAGGATGCCTTCTTAGAGACCTTAGGGGGGCACTGCTCAGAGTCACCAGAGTCCCGCTGTGGAACATTACCAGCTTTCACCAGTGGAACCTCAACTGGCTTCGGGATTTCTTCTTTTTCTTCCCGGGGTCCGGCGTCTTTATGGAGGAACCGCTGCCATGGGACTCCAAAGACACCCAGGCCTACTGAGATGTGCTCGGCTTGGGGCTCAGTGTCGGGGAAGCTGGGGCTGAGTCGAACCACAGGAACAGTCTCTCTTGCAACTTTTATCTTTTCTTGTTGGTTCGCGGAGTCACAGCCTGGCACAGGTCGCAGGTGGAACTGTCGTGGTCCGGGCCGAGGCAATGCAAGCAGCAGTCATAGGTGTCTGTATCAGACAGGGTTTGACCGCAGCGGTCACACTTTTTGAACCCACCAGGGGACATGGTGGGAGACACCCAGCCAGGGTCAACAACCCCTAGGTGTAAAAGGGCGTGAACATCAGTCGAGGCAAACCTCATCAAAAAGAAGGGAAGCGCCGAGGATGGCATCGGGGCTCGAGGCAGGAAGAGGAACACAAACCAGGAAAAAAAACAACTTTTAAGGATACTTTTTAGAGGATTTTTCCGGGGAAACAGGACAAGCGTCCGTTGGGCTCCGCAGAAAAAAGGAGACTGAGCAAGATGGCACCCTTGGACGGGGAGGGGACCACGCATGCATTGTAGCATTCCCAAAGGCGTTCTGTGAAAGCTGGGGAATTGCTTCGTGTGGGCTCCGTCGATGCCGACGTCACCCATATGTGAGGACTGGCTTCCTGCTTGTTCCTGGAGAATTTTATTTTATCTGGGCTTTCAAAATGGTAATTTTGGAACATATTACAGCCTCATATGGCCTTCTCTCATTCATCAGTCTCATTTAATCATGTCTGTAATACCAACAATAGCTAGATCTGGCTCCATTAATAAAGGTTCAATTTTAATACATAGAATATTTCTCCTGGTCTTTTCTTCCTCTGTATAGCCTTATAACTAATCCTCTTGTCTCCCTATTACTTACAGGAAGCCTTATAAGATCCTCACTTTTCTATTTTTCTCAAATAATTTCACTTGTTTGTAGGAGATAATGCCCACTTCATGAATTTCATTCCACCATACCCTCATGTAGTTTAAACTTTTGCAGATGTAGGACCTGAATCTAAAGCTAGGGCCATACCCTTCAAAACAGATGTAAGCTATTATTACAGTATTTTCTTTTATTGTTCCATGAGGCAAACCCCTATTTTTTTAGCATTTTTAATGAAATAATGGAGCATTTGTGTTTTGGTTTGGTTATCTGCCATGACAGTGACATCACAAACAGTAAGCAACAGCAGGTAGGTGGACGACATGAGAACATAAGTGCTGGTGGGGGAAAAAGACTTACACAATAACAGTCTAGCAGAGAAAGCAGTAGAGTTGATGGATTCCCAAAATCTAGTCAGTCAAAACAGCTAGAGATGTGGGGAAGGGTTCCCCGGGTCCTGCTAGATGAAGATGAGGCAGAGCCAATGACCAAGCACCTTAAAAGAGATACAGACCCAATCCTGTTTGGAAAGATATATTTCTTCTATATAGTTCCACACACAAATTCCCCACTCCCATTAATATTCTTCACCTAGCCAAAATATCCCCAAACACCTCCTAAATATCCTTGTACCAATCCGCTCCATATAATATATATCCATTCCCTTTCTCCCCTGAAGTCACACCAAAAACACACATGCATAGATCATAAGAGTGCTCTTTCAAGTAGCCATGCAATTCTAGATTGGTTTATACCAGTTCTTAAGTTATTGGCCGTTGATGTACCATAACCTGTCTTTACCATAGGACTGCTGCCTAAATCCCTTTCTTCATTTCTTGAACTCCTTTTGTATGACACTGACTTATTTCCAGAGAGGTTGATGGTCACCAAATGGACAAGAACACCAATATCACATTTCTTTTATTCTGTTCCCATAATACTAAGAATATTAGCAGTACCCCTATAGGCCAGGGGTCTTAGCAGGCATCTGACCCTTTTGTTAGCCTCCATGTCAATGCCTGCTTGGAACTGAGTCCCCCACTAAAATGGTTTTTCATCTGTTTTGGATTCTTTTGATAGTATCCTTCATCTCCTTTCTACTGTGGGTATCATTTCTCAACTCTGCCACCTCAGAGGCCTGTTTAGGAGTGACTTCTATTTCTTTTGCTATGAAAGCATTTTGTATTGCTATTATTTTGGAGAATGTGTCTGTTTTCACAGGTCTCATTGTACTACAACATTTATTTATTTCTGGAACAGCTGTTTTTTATACTGCTTTATCATTTCAACCAAAGCGGTTTACACTGTAACTTAAACTTGATAATGTACATTAAACAGGAACAATGATAACATGGATTTTTCTGAGGCAGTGGAGGGTTGTGACTTGCCCAAGGCCACAAGGAGTGCTAGTGGGAATCAAACTCGGGTCTCTTGGTTCCCAAGCCAGTGCTGTAACCATTAGGCTACTCCTCCACTCACAACATCCTGTAATTATGCATTTTTGGCCATTCATGGGAATGGATATCTACAATTCAGATGAAGTCCTCTGTAAGCCATCTCCTTCCTCAATGGGCAGCCTCTAAGCTTCCAGACGGTTTATCTAAGGATTAAAGCACACAATTATTACACTGGCTAATTCCCATGATATCTAGTCTTATTTTTTTATGTAGAATATTCTTTTCTAAATCTTTTCCAAACGTCCCTTTGCTTACCATGAGATCTGAGTAAAGATGCAGAAAAATCAGACTTCCGCTTTTTGAAAATAAAAGCAGAAAGTGAGATGGGACTATGAGCAAAAAACAAAAAATACCCTTGTGTCGCAAACCAAGAGCAGTGCAATACAATTTCAATCCAATTTTACCATAAACCATTTGCTAGAAATTGTGAAATGTCAAATCAAAAGGTTACAAATATAAATAATAAATCCTTAGTTTCTAGATTATGGCTGCTTCCAAAGTATCCAGCGTTATTCAAAGATAGAGCAAAAGCCATTTTGAATGTGCCCTTCAAAACCTGTTAACTTCAACAAGGTATTTCCTGAGCTGTGGACGCGCTTCAACTAGATGGGAGAGCTTAGAGCTTTAAGAAAACCACTCTAGAAAGCTAAATAAACAAACCTCAGTGAAAAAAGGAGTTGCTAATCCAGCCCTACAACAGTACATTTTCAATACAACTCCACCACACAAACCGCTGATTAAAGATGGTTTGTGAAAAGGTAAGCCAGTAAGTTACAAATGTAAATAAACTTCGGGCTTCAAATTACTACAGCTTCCAAAGTCTCCAGGTCTGTTCCAGGGCCACAGCAAGGATATTAAGTATCCTAAGCAAATCTTCAGCCTTGAACCCTTTCAGTTAACTTTCAGGCTTGTAGGCCTCCCTCTGGAGATTTTGATAATTAAATTCAAAAGCATGATTATCCTACCAAGATTTCTGATACATAATGAGGGCACTTTCCAAAAGCCATCTACCCAGGTAAATGGTCCATTTGAAAACTTGCCACCATCCCTGAAGGTAAAAATATAGCTGGATGTTCTTCAAGTGTGTGATGTCATCAGGATCTATTGGTTTGTTCTTACTGATTCTGTCCCTTGCCATCCCTTACAAAGCGCCACCTTCAGTGACCACCTAATCTGCCAAAGTGGTTATGCTGGCCTTGGGCTGTTTACCAATGAAATAGAACCGTTTTGGAAGTAGTTTGGTAAGCTATTCATAAATCTGCTTGAGTGGGTTGCATCCTACCAGGTGGTATGGAACAATTGACAGCCTGAAGGTATCTTGAAAATTAAATCAGAAGTTTTTGCCTCTGCAGCTTAGCAATGAGATAAAGAATCTGCTCCTTCAAGAGATACCAAATAAGAGTTCAGTGTATAATACCTTAGCATGATAGCCCATTTACCATCCATATTGTCTCATTACCAGGAAGAATGCAGTAGTCATTAATGAGGTGACCCTTGTTAAGCTAGTCTTTTGCTTGACTTATATGAATAGACACTTATAATCAATTCCATTCCTTGATAGCAAAGTACTGAATGGATTTAAGAACTTACAGGGCAATATTAAAACTGAGAATCCTGTGCCAAAATCCTTTTTTGGGTATTTATGCTTTTAAATGAAAAAGATAACTGCAAAGATACGCATTTCTTTCCGTGGAGTAATCAACCTGCAGTTTGCATTTATACTAACCTTCCTTAAGCATGCTTCAGTCTGCAGAAAAACTACCTAGGGGGAGAGGAGTGAGAATTGGAAAGTTATATTTCTTATTAGATCTCAGCAGATGCAAAACACCATGAACTTCAGTTGCTGATGAGATTTTACGATTGCTGTAATACAGTATATTCATTACAACACAGAAAGCATAGCTACTCATCTGTAACAGGTGTTCTCCAGGGAGAGCAGGAATCAGTCCTCACTTACGGGTGACATCGGCACCGACAGAGCCCAAGCGGAGCAATTCCCCAGCTTTCAAAGAAAGCCTTTGGGTTTGCTGCCATGCATGCACGGACCCCTTCCCACCCAAAGGTGCCGTCTTGCTCAGTCAGGCCCCATAGCTAGAGCCCTACTAAGCAGATGGCAAGGGAAGGACAAAAAAGTTAGCAACTCTTCAGGGGAGGTGGGAGGGTAGTGAGGACTGATTCCTGCTGTCCCTGGAGAACACCTGTTATAGGTGAGTAACTACGCTTTCTCCAGGAACAAGCAGGAAGTCAGTCCTCACTTATGGGACTCCCCATCTACAGGCTACTCAACCTATAACCCAAAAACGCCTCCGCGAGGCCATAAGCAGAAGCCGATGCCCGAAGGAGCCCGAGTCCTCGGCTCCCCAGGGTGAAGCTCTCGGTAGCCGCTGAAGAAGGGTCGCAGGACAGAAGTTGCTTATACCCCAAACAGATTATGGAGTACAGCCTTGCCGAAGGCACTGTCCCGGCAGGGCACCCTCTCCAGGTAGTGGTGCAAGGTGAAGGTATTCACCAAAGACCAGGTCGCAGCCCAGCAGATGTCCGTCAGAGGCACTGAGCGCAGCGAAGCCACCGAGGTCGCCTTGGCGTGGACACCAGGCGTGGTGACTTGCCGATTCAGCGGGGCCCTAGCTCTTGCCTGGGCAAAAGTGATGCAGTCCGCCACCCAGATGGGAGAGGGTGTGCTTGGTGACTGCTAACCCCAGATGGGCGGGATCGTAGGCGATGAAGAGCTGGTCTGACTTGCGATGACCCTGGGTATGCTTCAGGTAGAAGGCGAGAGCCCTCTTGCAGTCGAGTGCATGAAGGACCGACGATGCCCAGTTGGCGTGAGGTCTCGGAAAGAAAGTTGGCAAGATTATCTCTTGATTGAGGTGGAAGTCCGAGACAACCTTCGGTAGGAACTTTATTTTATTTATTTATTTATTACAAGTTCTTATATACCGCACTATTCGGCATCAGCGCGGTTTACATTATAACATAAAGACCATAACAACAAGCTGTTTGGTTTACATCGAACAGGAGTACCAACTTGGAGAACCGGGTTAAACTATATACATGAGATATTTACATAGAACAGAATAGAGTCATAGTAATATAAAGCACGGAAGGGTGGTTTAAAGAGTGTGTCACTTCTTTTGGTTCAATTGCTGGTAGGGTAGTATTGAAGGAAGAGGTGGTATTTGAGTGCCTTCCTGAACTGTGGTAGGACAGTAATGGCCCTTATGTCGGAGGGTAGAGCGTTCCAGCATTTGGGGGCATATAAACTGAAAGCTCTGTTTGAGGTTGTCATGTTGCACTTTGTTGATGCCTTCGAGGTTGTTAGTAGGTTTACGGCTGTTGCTCTTCTGGATCTGTTGGGGGGTACAGTGTGAATCAGATCTGTGAGTGAGGAGGATGAGATACCCTTGATTGCCTTGAATGATAGGACTAGGGTTTTAAAGATGATCCTCCCATGGATGGGGAGCCAGTGAAGCTGTTTAAGAATGGGAGTTACGTGGTCGCTTCTGGATGCTCCGTAGAGGACTCTTGCTGCGGCATTCATGGCCATCTGTAAAGGGCTAAGAGTGGATTGAGGGAGACCTTGTAAGATGGCATTTGCAAAGTCGAAGTGTGGCAGGATTAGCGCTTGGTATATGGTCCGGAAGTCGTCCGGGTCCAATAGGGAGCGTATATGCCTGAGAGAGCGGATTTTGAAGTATACCGCTTTGACTATGTTATTTATGTGATGTTTCATATCCAGACGTTGGTCCAATGTAACTCCAAGGTAGCTAGAAGGGTGGCTGTGTCAGCTGCATGAGCATGATGTTCAAGTCCCACTCCATTGGCAGAGGCCGGATGAGGGGTTTTGAGAGTAAGAGGCCCCGCATGAAGCGGGAGACCAAGGGTTGGCCAGAGAGGAGCTTGTCCACAATCAGGAGGTGGTTGGCCGAAATGGCACTCAGGTGAACTCTGACCGAGTTCGATTTCAGTCCTACCTGCGAGAGGTGAAAGTGGTACTGGAGAACCCACCTGGTAGAGCAGGAGAAAGGGTCAATCTGGAGCTCGGAGCACCAGACCGAAAACCGCCACCACTTAAAGGCCTAAGCTTGCCTCGTAGAGTCCTTCCTCGACGCGAAGAGGATCTCCTCGATCTCCCCCGGGAGGTGCAGCTTGGCTAAAGAGACATGTTCAGCCGCCAGGCCTTGAGAGATAGCAAGGTGGGGTTCAGGTGAAACATCCGACCCTCTTCCTGTGTTAGGAGGTCCGGGGCACAGCCCAAAGGGATCAGAGGCTCCAAGGAGAGCTGCAGAAGAAGCGGGAACCAGGGCTGTCGAGGCCATGAGGGAAGAACACAGAGAGAGCTACTCTCACAAACAAAAGCAAGCACAGAAGAGCGAAGGTATGGAGGTCACAAGTGCTTTATTGGATTAAAAAGGCCCCAACGCGTTTCAGCATATGCCTTCAGGAGGGGGCAAGGAACTGCAAAAACAATTCAAAAACATATAAAAAGCAAGTGCAAACAAAATAAATTAATACACATATATATAAAAAATATGTTTAAAACAATTAGTAAAAATTAGTAGACGTATATTAAAATAATAAAATTATATAAATAAATAGTGACAAACTGTTGTAAAACAAATACAAATTGTACTAAAAGGAATTACATTAAAAGAGACGTAGGAGGAAAGGCACAGTAATACTTAATGAGAAAGTGCAGATATTAAGCACTGTAAATTGGCTTGAGATAAAAGCTTCAAAACCCAGTAGGTAAGGGCTAGCATATAAAGAACAAAAATGTATAAAAGATAATAAAATGTCCAAGTCAAATTAATATAAAAAGTTCCAAGTCAAATTAATAAACATACAACCCAAGGAGTGTACCAGAAAACAATAAGGAAATGCATATATGATAAGAATAGTAATATTAACATCAGGCAATAATAAAAAAAAACTTATAAATGAAAACCAAATACTAATCCTACATGAAAATGTTTAGCAAACATGTATAGTTAAAATAATTTTTGGTTGGAGATGTATTTAAAAGACATGTATAGTTAAAAATAAATAAAAAGGAAAAAATGAGAATAGGGCAGACACAACTGAAGCACCAAAAAAGAAACTGATTCAGAGTACCACTGTAAACTAGAGATACGTTATATCTTCTTAACCAAACTAATATGGAAAGAAGGATTTCTAAAAATGTATATAAATTTGTATGTAATAAAAACCAAGGGGTATGTTTACTAAACCGTCTTAATGTGCACCCGGCGATAGTGTGCAGGCTGCCATAAAAGGAGTGGGCGTTTCAGTCTTAAAGTAGCAAAACGGGATTATCGTGCGATAATGCACGCTGCTGCGCACATTAACGGGCTAAGCGCCGCTAAGCGAATTAACGCGCGGTAATCTTAAGTAGGCGCCTAGACATGTATTAGCACATGCAAATCAGCAATCTACAGATGATCACAAGATGGGGTATGCACCCCCACAGCACCTCGGCCTGGTAGGGGGAACTGACCGTGTGCACCCCCACAGCACCTCAGCCTGGTAGGGGGTACTGACCGTGTATGTTACTGGCACAGAGTAGCTACAGACCGTCACATTGTGCGGGTACTGTGCTCACCCTGAGGGTGAGGTGGGGCACCCAGCACCAGGTCCACAGCACCTTTCATGGCTGAAATAGGCTATGCTGCAGGTCCCCATCAGTGCTAGTGTGTGTGATAGGTAGTTCCTGCAGACACATCTGTATTTCTCAGTCATGTCTAGCCCTTATGGGTTATGATGCACCTAAAATAGTGCATATCCTGTGTTGGTACCATGGTCACATGATGTAGGTGAAGGGGGGGGGTATTTGGACCCATAGGTGGATTATGTACCACCACCCAACCTACTCTCTGTGGCTCAGGGTGGGAAACAGGATCTCCCACCAACAGAGCCACACTCTACCTCCCCGCAATGGTGGCAGTAGAGAGGACCATCAACCCCAGTCCTGCTGGGGAACAGACACCAGACAGGGCAGGCAATGCAGATCTGTACACATCCATAAGGCAAGGCAGACAGAAGGCCTGGAAATGCTCAGCTGCCTCCCACCACTATCTGACATTCTGCAGCAGCAAGCCTCCAGCTGCTACACCCTGCAAGATGTTCCATCCAGACACATACTAGCTGCAGATAGTCTGCTAGCTAGTCCATAGTGCATGTTTCTGGAGGAGATGCATGTACCCAGAACTGGGATGTCAGCATACACACCAAGCAGGTAAGTCAGTGATTGGTCCCCAAAAGGGAACCATAAACATCACATGAGAAAAACACTATATAGCACTATGGGGGAACCTAGCCATGCTGTGGTCACTGCTCAGTCAGGGTGAGAGTGACCTCCCACCCTGTCCATGCAGGTGGTTGTCAGGCACTACAATGTCCGAGCCATTGCCCTATGTCCTGTGCAGATGCATCCTGGCCAGGCCACCCTGTCCGGGCTATACCCATGGTACCTTGCTCCTCATTATGCACATTGGCAGGCTTACACTGGCAACAGTGTGGGCTGAGGAAGGTGTTGGCAGACACCACACACTGGATAGACAAACACACGCTCCCACACCTATGCCAGCATCGTGCAAATATAGAGGCTCTTGGCAGCCCTGGCCACCGCACTAGTCCTGGGCACAGTGCAGGCATGGCTATGGTACGCAACACTGTTGGGGTCACTCCCCATCAGACATCAGACCTGAAGCACACTCCACAGACAGCAGAAAGGTTGCTATGATGCAGCTCAATCAGCAAATTGTGCTTAACTTAGGAATTGCTATCTGCCAGTAATCATAGCAACCGTTTGATAGGTGTGTACAATATTCCCAGGTTTGGGGTGGCATTGCTAAGGTATGCAAGTGCTAGTATTGGGAGATGCACGCAGGGCCCAACATCCTGCCTCTCCAGGAGGCTTGGGATAATGGAGCCTGTGGGTGAGGGTGTGTCTGCCCCTGTTGGCCGCTGCTCTAGGGCAGAGGTTCCCAACTCCAGTCCTGGTAGGCCAAACACTGTTCGGGTTTTCATGCTGTCCCTAATGAATATGCATGAGATACATCTGCATACCATGGGGGCGGTGCATAGACATGTAGCACAGCCGTGTTTATTAGAGGCAGCATGGAACCTGAATGGTGTTTGGCCCTCCAGGACTGCATTTGGGAGACTCTGCTCTAGGTAATGTGCATGTTTATGGTGTCTGTGCTCTGTAGGGTAAAATGTAGGTTTACTGGGCATGTTTCTGTTATCTGCAATAAAGGTTCTGTCTGTATTAGCACGTTTTAGTAGTGGGTAAAATACTGGGGACTGGGTTGGCAGGAACCACAGCTGGGACTTGAACCTATGACCTTCTGCTCCTGGACACACTGGCTGTGTTCACTGCACCACCATGTTGCCACAGAGATAGTGCATTCCCTGGAGATACCATGACTGTTTGTCAGACAGAG
This sequence comes from Ichthyophis bannanicus, assembly GCA_033557465.1. Classification (NCBI taxonomy): domain Eukaryota; kingdom Metazoa; phylum Chordata; class Amphibia; order Gymnophiona; family Ichthyophiidae; genus Ichthyophis; species Ichthyophis bannanicus. The sequence goes on along the minus strand of CM066040.1, from coordinate 220,874,140 downwards.
CCTGTCTGTTGCAGTGCACGGCACTCACCTAAACAGGGCTAGGCCATGGTCTGCTCTGGGCAGATGCCACTGCCCCCTCCACCACCAGTACCCCTCTGCCACCATGCTGACATGCCCTTCTGCTGGTGGTGCTGGTGCTGCGCAGTCTCAGGCCATCCAGTGTGCGGGTAGGTGGCTGCCTATGGTGCGGGTTCTGGGGTAGGGGTGCCTGCATAGCTGTCCACGTTTTCCCCCAGCACCGCCTGCCAATGTTCCGTGCCATTGGGGGTACCTGCTGGGTACTATTCCCTGTGACACCGTGGGAAGCACACTCTTGCCCGTGTTGGGCCCTCAGCAGTTACTGTCTGGCTGCTCTACTGTTTCAGCATTCCTATGGGCCAGCTAGGCATTACCCTAGTCCGCACTGTGCCCCAGCTGCACCACAGCATGTGCTGCCTGCAGCCCTCTGTGTCCCCTTTTCCAGCATCTGTCCAGTTGCCCATTCCAACATGCCTGCCCTGCTGTTGTGGAACATGTGCACACCATAGGAAACCTGTCCAATGGAGAAGAAAACCCTGATCAGCGCCATTTCACTGTGGGCTCATTCACCTTGTATGGGGACAGAGCATAGACCCTTCCAAAATTCATATCTTTTTTTTTTAAGCTTTCTTGGGGGTGTTTTTTGATGTGTCCCATTGATATCACTATTGCCCAGCTTGGTTATGTTTTTTTTACATTTTCTTCTGGTCATTTTCACAGTTTCTTTGCCCTTTTGTTCCGTGCACATGTATCACACTTATCACTTTTTTGTAGGTTTCCCTGGTTTTGCTGTACATTGCTGACGTAAATGGTTTCTTTTCCCTTTAAATCAGCTCTAACGCCAGGGTTTCACTGGCGTTAGTTTTCAGTCTCGGATTTCACAGCGTTAGTGTGCAGGGAGCCTCTCCCCTCCCACTCTCCGCCCATTGACCCTCTCTCTCCGCCCCTGGGGAGCCTTCCTCCGCCCTCCGAGAGCCTTTCTCCGCCTTCAGCGCTCGTTTGCGCCTTAGCGCGTGTTAACGCGCGATAAGGCGCCTTGTCGTGCGATAACGTGGGAGAGCGCACGTTAAGACGGTTTAGTAAACATACCCCCAAGTCTTCAAAAAGTGGTCAGCACATCTTATGTGTGTAAAACAATGCAATAAAAACAAAGTTAAAATGAAACTGATGAACAAGAGTAAGCAAAAAGTGGTCAGCACATCTTGTGTATGTAAAACAATACGGTAAAAACAAACTTAAAATGGAACTGATGAACAAGAGTGAAAAAATATAAATTAAAGCAAATATAAGTGTTTTGAACGCTCGTTCAAAATGCATGTCCTAGTTAGAGGAGAATGAATTGCATTGTATGAAATGAACTTCTTTTGGAGAAAGCCACTCATTAAAAATGATATATGAAGCAACAAAACTTAAAATGGGAACAAATTGCATTATATAAAATGAACCTCTTTTGGAGGAAGCAACTCATTAAAAATCATATATAAAAACAACGAAACTTGAAAAAAAGATTATAAATATCGAAAATGGCATGACAAGGCAGACAAAACCAAAAATTGAAATGATTTAGAAAAATGAACTTAAAATACAATGGTTAATTTGAAATGCATTGTGTGAAATAAACTTGATTTTAATTTAAAAACACAACACTTTCGAGATCTTATACGAAACGCTGAACCTTGTATAGGGTTTTTGATGTATCAGCGCATATTAGACATGTATCAGTGCATATGCTTTGTAAAGGGTTTTTTGATGTATCAGAGCATATTAGACACTGAAAACAGCATGGAGCCAACAGAACATAAGAGAGTGATCAAAAATGAATGTAATACGAAAATTAAACATGACTCAAAGAACTATTTATGTAATGGTAATGAAAATAAAATCTGATAAAGATTCGGCACTTATCAGTTTAAACGCAACAGACTGAAGATTAAAACAGAAAAAACTTCCTCACAGAATCGTAAATTTATTTATTTATTTACATTCTCTTATATACCGCGCTATTCTGCATCAGTGCGGTTTACATTGAACAAACTGAAATTACACTGAACAGGGCATTATAACTTGGAGATAACTATTTTACAGGGAACATGGGCTATGGAAGGTTAAGTGGCTTGCCCAAGACCACAAGGAGCACCTGTGGGACTAGAAACCCTAGTCCTTCCGGCCCAAGGTTGCTGTCCTCTAGTGGGATTTGAACCCCCGACCTTCCGGCCTGAAGTACCTTGCCCCAACCACTAAATAATAGACAGTGAAACGTAATCAAATTGGAGTACACAACTTTACCACAACCGCAGAGAGGAGCAAAGAATGGAGTGCGTTCCTGCATATCGAAGACCAGCAAATCATAAACATAGTCACCAACTTAAACACCACAACCTCCCCTCTCGATCCGTGTCCAGCAGCCTGGATCAAGTTGGCAAAAAAAGAAATTGTCCACCATATCGCCCATATCGTGAACCAATCACTTCAACAAGGTATCATGCCAACCCAACTCAAAAAATCCCTCATAAGACCCATACTAAAAAACAAAAAAAACTCTCAACAAGGACGACTCAGCATCCTACCGCCCAATATCAAGCATATCCTTCCTAGCCAAAATCATTGAAAAGGCAGCCCAACAACAACTGCAAGACCACATCGACGACAGAAAATCCCTTGATGTTCACCAATACGGTTTCCGACAGCATCACAGAGTTGAAACCCTCCTCATAGCATTGCTAGACAATCTCCTCAAAGGCCTGGAAAATAAAAACACGATGTTCATGCTTATATTTATAGACATATCAGCAGCATTCGACACTGTACACCACAGTACACTCCTGAATAGACTCGCATCCATAGGAATAAAAGGAACCCCGCAAAAATGGTTCTCTTCCTACATATCAAACAGAATGCAGCAGGTCTACTTCAACGATGAAAAGGCAAACCCTTTCCCGCAAACCCAAGGCATTCCTCAAGGCTCTGCTCTCTCCTCCCTCTTCAACTTATACATTCAACCAGTCTGCGAAATCTTCCGGACCCACAAGATCAGTTACCATATTTATGCAGATGACCTAATGCTTTATGCTCCACTCGACGTAAATCAATCAAATTACAACCAAATAGAAGAATGCCTAGGCAAGCTGCAAACATGGTTGCGTCAAAACAACATGTCTATAAACCACAAAAAAACAGAGGTGATGTATATCTCTAGAAAACCGGACTTCAACCCTCCCTCAACAATCACTCTTAACAACCACCTCTATCACACAAAGACCGAAATAAAATACCTAGGGGTAATGCTTGATAGCAACCTAAAGTTGGACAAACACCTCCGGTTAACCAACCGGGCCGTATTCCATAAACTAAAAGTTTTGCAACCACTACGTAACATCATTGAACACTCTGACTTCAGAACAGTGGCTCAAGCTCTCATCACCCCACACCTGGACTACTGCAACGCCATACTGCAAGGGTTACCTAAGAAAACCCTAAACATACTTCAAATGGCACAAAATGTTACTGCCAGAATCATCATGAGAAAAAGCTTCGCCGAGCACATCACAGCAACACTAATTGAGCTACACTGGCTCCCCATTACTGCCCACATCAAATACAAGACAATAATAACCACTTTCAAGCTCATTCACAATATAGCACCTTCATACCTCACCAACTTAATCACCACGCAACCTCTAAACAGAAACAGAAGAACAGCAAATCTCAATACCCTCTGTGTCCCGAATAGCATTAGAACAGTCAAAGCATTTACGAGCAACAGAGCATTTTCATACGCAGCTCCGTTTCTCTGGAACCAGCTCCCTGTCGAGCTATGTTTAAATAGCGACTTGAAAGACTTCAGAAAAGAGCTCAAGACTCACCTTTTCCAGACTCATTACAACCTACCCTAGTCACTTCACAAGAGAATTTACAACCGCTGACCTGTAAATATGTATATATGTAAAGACACCCCTTTTCAATCTAGTGTACATTTAGTAATCCAGCTGCTGTGATGTGTGTGTATCCCCTTAATCGAAATGTTTATCATGTTGATTTGTACTGTATTGAACCTTATATGTATAGTAAACCGCTGCTGATCGCTGGAAGTAGCGGTATACAAATGTACTCTAAATAAATAAAATAAATATATAAATACCAGAGTTTGGTATGCAAAGTGAACGGAGCACTCAACTCGTAGGGAGATGCTCAATTTTGCACGTCTTATGTAAAGGTGCTATTTGCATATTTTGTTGCTTTCCTAACCAGGGCTCCACAGATCAACAAACAATAAGGATTTGAGGGTTTGTTTGTTTGTTTTATTATATTACATTGCTAGCTCTCTGACTGGGAGCTCTTAAAAGGGTTTTTTGTATATTTTTTAAAGCAAGGTTACTTTCTTTTTGGTGCTTTAGGGGAACTTACCTTGAGCACAGTAGGTTGCTGAACTCCAGTAACCTCCTCAGGTTTAGAAACTGTTAAACACCTAATCAGGGTTGTATATTTATTAATTTGACTTGGAACCTTTTATATTAATTTGACTTGGACATTTTATTATCTTTTATATGTTTTAGTACTTTATATGCTAGCCCTTACCTACAGGGTTTTGAAGCTTTTATCTCAAGCCAATTTACGGTGCTTAACATCTGCACATTCTCAGTAAGTATTACATAAGAACATAAGATATGCCATACTGGGTCAGACCAAGGTCCATGAAGCCCAGTATCCTGTTTCCAACAGTGGCCAATCTAGGTCATATGTACCTAGCAGTATCCCCAAGAGACAGGTTCCACAATGCTTGTATTGGGTCAAGCATTGATATCCTGGGTCCCTTTTTAATAATGGTTTATGGACCTTTCCTCCAGGAACTTGTCCAAACCTTTTTTAAACCCAGCTACACTAACAGCTTTTACTACATCCTCCGCTAACAAATTACAGAGTTTGATTACACGTTGAGTGAAAAAATATTTTCTCTTATTTGTCTTAAATACGTTACCCTGTAGCTTCATTACATGTCACCTAGTCTTTCTATATTATGATAGCATAAACAATTGATCTAGGTTTACCCGTTCCACTCCATTCATTAATTTATAGACCTCTATCATATCTCCCCTCAGCCGTCTCTTTTCCAGGTTGAAGAGCACTAACCTTTGTAACCTCTCTTCATAGGAGTAGCCTTCCTTCCCCTTTACCATTTTGGTGGCTCTTCTCTGTACCTTTTCTAATAACGCTATATCCTTTTTAAGATACGGCGACCAGAATTGCACACAATATTCAAGGTGCGGTCGTACCATGGAACGATACAGAGGCATTATAATATCCTTTGTTTTATTTTCCATTCCTTTCCTTATGATACCTAGCATTCTATTTGCTTTCTTGGCCGCCGCTGCACACTGGGCGGAGGGTTTTAACATGTTATCCACAATGACTCCTAAATCTTTTTCCTGGGTGGTGGTTCCCAATGTGGAACCTTGCATTGTGGAACCATAGTTTGGGTTGTTCTTCCCTAGGTGCATAACTTTGCACTTGTCCACATTAAATTTCATCTGCCATTTGGATGCCCAGTCTTCCAATTTATCAAGATCCTCCTGCAGTTTTCCACAGTCCTCTTGGGTTTTAACAACTTTAAACAGTTTTGTGTCATCTGCAAATTTGATAACCTCACTAGTTATTCCCTTTTCCAGGTCATTTATGAATACGTCAAAAAGTAGCAGACCCAGTACAGATCCCTGGGGTACTCCACTATTCACCTTTTTCCATTGGGAAAATTGGATTGGCCATTTAGCCCTACCCTCTGCTTTCTATCTTTTAACCAGCTCCCGATCCACAATAGTATACTGCCTCCTATCCCATGACTTTTTAGTTTTGACAAAAGTCTCTGATGAGGGACCTTGTCAAAGGCTTTCTGAAAGTCCAGATACACTATATCAACCGACTCACCTTTGTCTACCTGTTTATTCACACCTTCAGAAAAACATATCAGATTAGTAAGACAAGATCTTCCTTGTCTAAAGCCATGTTGGCTGTCTCCCATTAGGCCATGACTATCTACATGCTGTGCAATTTTATTCTTTATGATGGTTTCTACCATTTTCCCCGGTACTGACGTCAGGCTCACTGGTCTGTAGTTTTCCTAGATCATCCCTGGAACCCTTTTTAAAAATTGGCGTTACATTGGCAATCCTCCAATTTTCAGGTATTACAGATGATTTTAATGAAAGTTCACAGATTACTAATAGCAGGTCTGCAATCTCATATTTCAGTTCTTTCAACACTCTTGGATGTATACCATCCGGTCCAGGTGATTTGCTACTATTCAGTTTATCAAATAGTTGTAACACATCTTCCCGGTGTAGCGATATTTCTCTCAATTCCTCTGCAGTATCACCTTTAAATACCACTTCAGTCTTGGGTAACATCCCTACATCTTCCTCAGTAAAGACCGAAGCAAAGAATTCATTCAGTCTCTCCGCTATAGCCTTGTCTCCTCTTACTGCCCCTTTTACTCCTCTATCTTCTAACGGTCCAATTGACTCTCTCACAGGCCTTTTGCTATGAATGTACTTGAAAAAGTCTTTATTTTGTGTTTTTGCTTCCGTAGCAAGTTCCTTCTCAAATTCTCGCTTTGCCTGCCTTATGAATACTTTGCATTTAACTTGCCAGTGCTTGTGCTGTTTCCAATTTTCATCGTTTGGCTCTTTTATCCATTTCTTGAAAGATGCTTTTTGGCAGCAACAGCCTCTCTGACCGAACCTTTAAACCATGCTGGCAATTTTTTGAACTTTCTTCCACTTTTCTTAATGCGTGGAATACAGCTGGTCTGGGCTTCCAGGATAGTATTTTTAAACAACACCCAAGCTTGATGTAAGTCTTTAACCTTTGCAACTGCTCCTTTTAGGTTTTTTTAACTATATTCCTCATTTTATCATAGTCTCCTTTTCGAAAGTTAAAAGGTAGTACCGTGGATTCCTTTACTATCCCTCCTCCACTAATTAAATCAAACACGACCATGCTGTGATCACTATTGCCAAGCGGCCCCAACACCCTTATTTCTTGCACCAGATCTGGTGTTCCACTAAGGACTAGGTCCAGTATGGCTTCCCCTCTGGTCGGTTCATGAACCAGCTGCTCCAAGAAGCAGTCATTTATTTCATCTAGAACCTTTATCTCCCTAGCATGTCCTGCCATGACACTGATCCAGTCGATACCGGGGTAATTGAAATCACCCATAATTATTACTGTGCTGTGACTTTTGTTAGCTTCCTTGATTTCTTTGAGCATTTCATCATCCATTTGTTCATTCTGGCCAGGCGGTCGATAGTACACACCCACTGCCATCACCTTCCCCTTCATACATGGAATTTCAATCCATAGAGATTCTACAGCAAATTGTGTTTCCTGCAATCTTTAATCCTTTTTGACTCAATGCCCTCTCTAACATAGAACACAACCCCTCCATCAATTTGATCAGTTCTATCATTACGATATAGTTTGTATCCAGGTATCACAGTGTCCCACTGGTTATCCTCCTTCCACCATGTCTCTGAGATTGCAATCATATCTAACCTCTCATTTAGTGCTATATATTCTAACTCTCCCATCTTATTATTTAGACTTCTAGCATTTGCATACAAGCATTTTAGAGACTGTATTTTATTAATATTAATCTGGCTATTGGTAGGCATGGGTAATTTGGAATCTTTACGCTCTGCCTGCACCATACTCAAGGGCATTTGGGCTACTTTTTTGGAACCTCACTGCTTTTGGTAGTATCCTTCAAGGATACATTCTTCCGAACCATGCGCTCTTGGGCGACTGTCGGCTCTCCCCTATTTTCTAGTTTAAAAGCTTCTCTATCTCCTTTTTAAAGGTTAATGCCAGCAGTCTGGTTCCATCCTGGTTAAGATGAAGCCCATCCCTTCGGAAGATCCCCTCCTTTCCCCAGAATGTTCCCCAGTTCCTAACAAATCCAAAACCCTCATCCTTGCACCACTGTCTCTTCCACGCATTGAGAATTCGGAGCTCTGCCTGCCTTTTGAGTCCTGCGCGTGGAATGGGAAGCATTTCGGAGAACGCTACCCTGGAAGTTCTGGATTTCAACTTCCTACCTAAAAGCCTAAATTTAGCCTCCAGAACCTCCCTACCATATTTTCCTATGTCATTGGTACCAACATGTACCAAGACAGCAGACTCCTCCCCAGCACTATCTAAGATCTTATCTAGGCAATGCGTGAGGTCCGCTACATTCACACCAGGCAGGCATGTTACCAGGCGATCCTCATGTCCACCAGCCACCCAGCTATCTACATGCCTAATGATTGAATCACCAACTATAACAGCTGTCCTAACCCTTCCCTCATGGGCACATGGCCCTGGAGAAACGTCCTCGGTGCGAGAGGGTTTTACATCACCTGGAGGACAGGTCCTAGTTACAGGATCACGTCCTGCCACACCAGGGTGATGCTCTCCTGTCACGTGACATCTCTCCTCCATGGCAACAGGGATGCTGCCAGACTGGAGGTGGGACTTCAGGACTATATCCCTGTAGGTCTCGTCCATGTACTTCTCTGTCTTTCTTATGTCTTCCAGGTCTGCTACTCTAGCCTCTAGAGAATGGACTTGTTCCCTGAGAGCAAAGAGCTCCTTGCACTTAGTGCATACGTAAGACCTCTCACCATCTGGGAGAAAATCATACATGTGACACTCAATACAAGACTGGAAACCCCCATCTTGCTGCTGGACTGTTGTCTGCATGTTAGTTTAAAGCTTGTGTTTAGGTCTTTAAATTCTGTACTTACTAAGGGTTGGGTGTAGATGCTTATACTAATAAAAGTGTATCTAATACCTCTAATATACCTTATTCACCTGAAGTGTAATCAATCTCAGGTCCTCAATGTATGACTGATTTGGATAAAGAGCTGCACCTGAGAGCAGCCCCTTTCCTCTAAGACGTGTAAGTACCTATATAAAGCTACAATTACCCCAGGGGTTGGGGAGGGAGGGAGGGAAATAAGACCTATTAAAAGAGGGCTGTTACAAGGTACCCTGTCCTGTACCCTCAGCAGGGGGGGGGGGGTTAGTTCCTCAGGTAGGCTAGAGCAGCAAAAAAAAGTTGAAAACGCAGCACGTTCTGGGGACAGAGCAGGGAGAGATATTTAATTTAAAGTAACAGTTAACCTGGCTACCACACAAAGGCCAGTTAGTTGAGAGAGACAGGGTAAGTTATACAGCTGAGAAAGCTGAAGTGCAAAACTAAAGGAAACAGGGAGGTGAGGTAGCATACCAATAAAGACAAAAAAATAAATAGACAGCTAGAACTCACAGCAAAGTCGTCACAGGAGTTAAATATCAACCTCTCTAGCAGAGCACTGTGAGGGCACTGCTCTTCCCAGAGCAGAAAGAGGCCTTTCCTCGTACGTCTCTTTTAATGTAATTCCTTTTAGTACAATTTGTATTTGTTTTACAACAGTCTGTCACTATTTATTTATTTATATAATTTTATTTTTTTAATATACTACTAATAATTTTTACTAATTGTTTTAATAATATTTTTTATATATAAACGTGTATTAATTTGTTTTGTTTGCATTTGCTTTTTATATGTTTTTGAATTGTTTTTGCAGTTCCTTGCCCCCTGATGAAGGCATGAGCCGAAACGCGTTGGGGCCTTTTTAATCCAATAACGCACTTGAGGCCATGAGGGAGCCACGAGGGATCACCGAAGCTCTGTCCTGATGGATTTTGTGGAGGGTCCTCACGATGAGTGGGGTGGGAGGAAAGGCATACAGAAGCTTGGGGGTCCAGTCCAGGAGAAATGCATCTGGGGCCATCCTGTGGGGGTGTGGGACTGTCCCGCAGAAGTGGGGAAGTTGCGTGTTCGCCGGGCTGGCGAACAAGTCTAGGGATGGAATCCCCCACAGCTTGAACAGGAGAGCCACCTCTGGGTTCAGGCACCACTCACGGGGTCTAAGGAGCCTGCTGGGTCTATCTGCGAGGACGTTGTCCTGGCCTGGGAGGTAGATCGCTCTGAGGGTCATACCTTGGCGCACAGCAAAGGAGCAGAGGAGGATCGCCTCCCGGCAGAGGAGGCAAGAGCCCGTTCCTCCCTCCTTGTTTATATAAAACATCGCGACCTTGTTGTCGGTCTGTATAAGTATCAACTTTCCCTTCAGGTGGGTCTCGAAAGCTTTAAGGGCCCACCGGACCGCCCGGAGCTCGAGCAGGTTGATCTGCTGCCCCAACTCCTCGAGAGACCATTGCCCCTGGGTGCATAGGTCAGCGCCGTGGGCTCCCCAGCCCAACAGCGAAGCGTCCATTGTAAGGATGAGCTCGTGTCACGTGGCCTGGAAGGGCATGCCTCAGAGGAGACACCAGGGGCTCTGCCACCAATCCATGGAGCTGCATAGTCCAGGGAGACTGCATAGTCTCGCAAGAAATCTGGACAAGGTCTCAAAGGCGACCTAAGGCCTGTGTCCATTGCGCCTTTAGGCACCACTGCATTGTCCGCATGTGCATGTGGGCATGGGGGATGACGTGGATCGTCGATGCCATGTGCCTCAAGAGGCGCAGCATAGTCCGTGCCGGCATCTTCGCCCTGCCTTGAACCTCAGCCACCAGGGTGTGGAGACAGTCTGCGCGGGCTTGAGGGAGAAAAGCAGTCGCTGTTCCGTGTCGAGGAGAGCACCAATGAACTCTAGAGTTTGTACTGGCTCAAGGTGAGACTTGGAGTAGTTGATCAGGAAGCCAAGGCGTTCGAGGAGAAGTATTGTGAGGGATGCCCTGATGTGAGCTTCCCCCGCGGACTCCCCCGTGACAAACCAATTGGCCAAGTAGGGGAAGACAGGAACGCCCTGCTTCCGGAGGTGCACTGCAGCCGCGGATAGGCACTTTGTGAAGACCCGCGGAGCGGATGCAAGCCCAAAGGGGAGGACTCTGTACTGGTAGTACTCCCTTTGCACCCTGAAGTGCAGGTACTGCCTGTGCTTGGGGTGAATCAGCATATGAGCGTAAGCATCCTTGAGGTCCAAGGAGCATAGCCAATCGCCCTGCCGGAGGAAGGGCAGTAGGACGCCAAGAGATAGCATTTGGAATTTCTCCTGTACCAGGAACTTGTTGAGGTTCCGGAGGTCAAGGATGGGGCGCAGGCCCCCTGTCCTCTTCGGGATGAGGAAGTATTGGAAGTAAAATCCCCTTCCCCGGAGTTGGTATAGAACCTTTTCGACTGCCCGCTAGGCGAGGAGATTGTCCAACTCTTGCTGCAGGACAACCTGGTGTGCGGGAAGCCGAGAGGGCTCAGCTGGGAAGAAGGTGGGAGGAAGCCCGAGTAGACAAAGATGGTAACCGTCCCAGATTACCTGGAGAGTCCAGGTATCTGATGTGATCTTTGCCCATTCAGGTGCAAAGAGGGACAGGCGTCCTCCCATGGATGGTCGGGGGCAAGAGGCTATGCGCTCAGCTCAAAACCCCTAGGCTGGCTGGGGAGGCGCCAGTGGTTGGATTTTCATCCATTTTGGCTTTCGGTGACCCTGGGACCCTCCCTTGCCCTGCGCGGTAGGTGCCGGTGCAGGGGTGGGTGGGTATGGCAGGTACCCTCGGTAGGGAAGCCCCTTCCGTTGGTAGAAGGGCTTTTTGGTCTGCTGTTTCTTCCGCAGAAGGAAAGAAGTCTTCTGAGAGAGGCGCATGTGAGTGACGAACTCCGTCTCTATTTCGGATGCCTTGTCTTCCATGGGCTTGCCAAACAACTGTTCCCCGAGGCAGGGCACATCCAGAAGCTTCTCCTGGACCCACTGCTTCAGGTCTGAGGATTGGAGCCATGCTTGGCGCCGGGCCCCAAAGCCGGCCGCTGCCACCCAGGCTGAAGATTCAAACTCGTCATATGCGGCGCAGGAGAGGTACTTCGAGCAGTCCGCGACTGACCTTAGGAGGGTTTGGAACCTGAGAAGGTGGTCACCCCCAAGGCCCACTGAAAACCCGCCGAGTTCTCTGGCAAGGTCTTGCAGGAAAATGCCCATGTAAAGTTGGTAGGCCTGAATGCAGCAGGCCAGCATGGACCCTTGATAGGCCTTGCGTCCAAGGGCATCAAGGGCACAGGACTCCCTGCCAGGTGGGACCAAAGAATGCGACTTCGGACTCTTGTTTCCGCATGGCAGACTCTACTACCATTGAGGTGTGGGGAAGCTGGGTCTTCCTGAACCCCGGAGCTCATTGAACCTATACATGGCATTGAGCCTTTTGCTGACAATGGGAACCGAGGCAGGTGCCTCCCACATGCGTAGGAGCAACCTGACCAGAATGGGCGGCACTGGGATCGTGAGGGACTTCTGAGGTGGGAACTGGTACTGTAAGATGTCCAGTTCCTTGGCTCTCGATTCCTCCTCAGTCTGCGTTTGCAGGTTGAGGGCCCGGGTCATGTCCTGTATAAATATTAAAAATGAGGTGTCCTCGGGAGGCAAATGCCTCTGCGAGGTTGGGGGGGGGGGGCGGATCAGAAGGCAGATCCCTATGGGCGCAGGTTTTGGGGGAAGTGTCCCTGTCCGATTCCCAGTCCAAAAGGTCCGAGTAAGACTCCGAGTTGGGCTGGTCGCTCTGTTCCACGGCTGAGGCACTTCTGGAGCCGAGGGCGCTTGCCTTGGAAGACCTCGCCCCCGAGGAATGGGATGGCAAGCGAGACCGATGCCGAGGACCCGCATAAGGCCAACGGCTCTCGGGGGTTTTCAGGGTAGTCATGGATCCCTGCTTTGAGGATCCAGTGGTCTCAGGGCATGGGTCAGCCGTGCTGGGCGGAAGCGCCTGCTCGGCAGCTAAGAAGGCAGAAATGCTGTGCTCCAGTGCCAGCATTCGGGATTCCCACTCGGGGGTAGGTCCCTGCAATGCCGATGCTGGGGTTACTGGGTCTGGCGGGAAGGAAGGGAGGGGGTCCTCACTGGGACGACCCTCAAGAGACTGGGCACCTTCGCCAGAGGCCTCCATATCAGTGAGAGGTACCTTTCAGGGCCGCTCTTTGTCCGACTCTCGGGAACGCCGGGGAGGGCTAAGAGACTGAGCACGACAACGCTCTCGCTTCTCTGGTGCCCCCGACACTGACTTTGAGGTCTTCTTCTTACGCCACTCCACTTCGGGGGACCTCTGGTCGGAGTGCCGCCTTGGGTGCGGAGTCTCAACAGGGGAACCGACAAGCAATGGGATGGCTTGGGGCACCACTGGGGATTCCAGGGCCACCTTACGGAAAATGTCATTGGACTTCTGCTTACAACTTAGCAGGGCCTTCGTGGACATTTTCTTACACAGCGAGCAGAGCTCGGGGTTATGGTCAGCCCCCAGGCACTGCAGACAGTAGTCATGGGTGTCCGTGAATGACATGCTTTTTGAGCATCTGTCGCATTTCTTGAAATCCATGGCCATTGGGGCAAAAAGGGCACCTGCGAAGTCGAAGACCCTTGAGGCCAGCGGTTAGGAAAAAAAAGGGTGCGAAAAGGGCCCGAAGTGAAAAAATTGGTTAAACGGTAGAAAAAAAGACGTCTCCTCGCCCACAGAGAACAGGGGCGAAGAGAGGAGGGGTAGAGAACCGGTGCAACCGGAAAAACACAGGGCCGGAGGCCGAGAAAAGAAACACATCTGAAGGGCTCCACGGAAAAAGGGAGACTGAGCAAAATGGCACCTTTGGGAGGGAATGGCACCTTTGGGAGGGAATGCGTGGCAGCAATCCCAAAGGCTTTCTTTGAAAGCTGGTGAAATGCTCCATGCGGGCTCCGTCAGTGCCGACATCACCCATAAGTGAGGACTGACTTCCTGCTTGTTCCTGGAGAATACAAAAATATACTGCTGAAGCAGCAATACAGGACTATAGACTGCTTATTACATAGGTTAGTTACTTCACATTTTATCGCGGCTTAGTTCACTGTGGGAATAAGAAACCTGCAATAACTCACTATCGTAGATTAGTAACATCTGCGATAAATTAATAACGCAGCTTGTGATCAACCTCGTAAGCTGTGTAATTCTGCTTCTCTGGAAATCAGCTTTAGTGAACTGGCCTTCAACTAAGTAGCAATCAGAGCGAGGCAGTTACTAATGAGTGTTAGGTCAGGCATCGTGGGGTGTATATGCAGGATGAGGAGGAGGTCATCAGCTTCATAGTAGACAGGCACTCTGGGATCTTGGATAATAGTAGTGAGTGGGGAGATAAAGATATTAAATAAAAGTGGGGCAAGGACAAAGTCCTGGGGGACTCTACAAGTGAGAGGATAGGGGGCCAAAGAAGTGGATCCAAATGAAACAGAGAAGGAAGAGTCAGAAACGAAGGAAATCATTGGAGGACAGTACCCCGAAGGCCAATATCGTGAAGACGGGACAAGAGAAGGGAGTGGTATACCAGATCAAACACTCATTTGTATAGTGCTACAAGGTGTACACAGTCCCTGCTCTTAAGAGCTTACAGTCTAGTCAAGACAGACAATACAACTGGGGACTAGGATATATCTAGGTGAATGATAAAGAAACACATAGGAGGTGACAAGGAGATTTGGGGGATTAGGATCCAAAAGCAGTCTCAGCCTGGATTTGAACAGGGTCACAGATGGAGGCTGACATACCAATTCAGGTAGTTTGTTCCAGACATAAGGAGCAGCAAGGTAGAAAAATCAAAGTCTGGAGTTGGTAGTGGAAGAGAAGGGCACAGATACTACTACTACTATTTAACACTTATAGAGCGCCACGCACGCAGCGCTGTACAACTAACCAACAAGAGTCAGAAGGGATCTACCAGAAGAATGGAGTTCTTGAGGAGGGGTGTAGGGAGAGAGGAGAGAGGAAAGGTACTGAGGACCAGCTGAATGAAGGCACTTATAGATCAGTAAAAGAAGTTTGAACTGGATGCGGAAACGGATAGGAAGCCAATGAAGTGACTTGAAAAGAGGGGTAACATGAACATAGCAACACTGGTGGAAAATTATGCACTTCACTGAGTAGGAAAACATGAATGAGATTCCATTTTGGTCACAGCACGGAAATCAGTTGGTGAGGATGAAGTGTATTTGCTTTGTCGAGATGGGCACTAAGTTGAAAGAATTTTTGAGAGAACTGGGAGACTAGAGAATGGTCTGTAATTGACTGTGGAAGTTTTGTCAAATGAAGCCTTTTATAAGATGGGGTAAACAAGAGCCCTCTTCTGGGTGGGGGGGGGAGGGACACAATGTGAGATGAAAGACAGTTGTTGATAATAGATAAAGCAGGGGGAGCAACGCCACTTGGTCAACAGTGAGCCAAGAGGGGAGGGGATCCAAAGGACATGTTGTTTTCTCAAGAATAGACAATGGTTTTAGTGGGACACTGCAAAGAAATAGGATTAAAAGAATTCCAAATATGAGTTAGAGTTCTAGAAAAGGAAGAATTTGTGGTCAGAGGGGGACAGATGGAATTGAAAGTCACTGAAGTATGTATGAAAGAGGTGACAGGAGCAACTTGTATCCCAGACAGAAGATCATGCTGTATGGGCCATCTGCTCAGAGGACAGAGTACGTTGCAAGATTGATAGATTGTGAGGATGAAGTAAGCGACTACATAATAAAGTTGTGTAGTGTAATTGGAGGAAGATAATACCATAAACTCTCACTTCCATTGCAGTTTGTCGTGCTGTGAGGGCTTGTGTGCATCGGTGATTTAAGCCATCATTTATGATGTGGTTGGATATGCTGATGTAGCTGCACATGAAATAAGAGTCAGAAGTTGCAAAGATGTCTTGCATATTGGGACATTGAACATATGAAGCATGAACCTCATCCATCGATGGAGAAGAAATTGAAATAGTTGACAAGTTTAACTTACTTAGCTCATCAATCAATAAAGAAAGGACTAGCAGTTAACAAATCCGACATATTGCTCTTAGTAGAATGGCTATGAAGGTCCTAGATAAGATTCTCAGGAGCAGAGATGTCTCTCTCCATACAAAGATTCGACTTGTCCAGGACATGGTATTTTCAATAACGTCATATGGATGTGAAAGTTGGACAGTGAAAAAGATAGATAGGGAAGAAAATTGATGCCTTTGAATTATGGTGCTGGTGACGAATACTGTTTATATCATGGACTGCCCGAAGAACCAACCAGTCAGTACTAGAGATCAAACCTAAGCTTTCCTTAGAAGCTCAGATGACAAGACTTCGACTTTCATACTTTGGACACATCATGCGAAGAGAGAGATCATTAGAGAGAGATATAATGCTTGGCAAGGTAGAAGGTCATCGTAAAAGAAGAAGGCCGGCAATGAGATGGATCGAAACAATAACAGAAGCTATGGATACCACTCTATCAACAATGAGCCATTTGGTTGAAGACTGGACAAAGTTTATGTCAACTATCCAGAGGGTCACCAGGAGTTGACACAGACTCAACGGCACTTAACAGCAATAACAATACCATTTTTGTGAAAAAAACCTTTTTTAGCAACTGCAAACAGGGTAGCCTACAGAAGAGTGGGGGGTGGGTCTGGGTTGAAGGGGAGTGGACTGAGGGAAGAGGGGGTTTCATGGCTATGTAGGATGGAACCGGCCTTTTTAAGAGAGTGGCTGGGATCATCAGGCTGCATGTTGGTGGCTCGGTGCTTCCCGGATAGGAAAAATAATTCTAGCTTAGAGCTGGCGTTGCTTTTCCCTGGAATAAATGCAGATACTTGTAGCAGAGTTCAATGCAAGCAGCATTACTGTATTTGATTCACACCATAATGAAGTGTTCTGCACACATCTGCATGTTTTGCTTCTCATTATTATGGAACACGCACTGGGGTAAAATAAATGTGTTACAGTAAACAAACACAATTTTACCCTTTAAAACACTTTAAGAGGCAAAAATTGGACGCTATTCCCTTAACGCACTTTAGTAAGTACCTCAAAAGTGCTTTGTTGGTTTTGTTTCATTTTAATAAAATTAAATATGGCAGTCCTATTTTATTTTTATTGGACTAGCAATATAGTTTTGCCTACACTGTTTGGGAGTTACACTTCCTTCATGAGGCTGAATCAAAATAATGTTGATTATCCATACAAGCAAATCAGCAACTATTATATCCAAAAGAGATGTGGACAGACAATTTTGGAAATGTTCTCAATTTCTGGGTGGTTTATTTAGTTCATTCCAAGCATTCAGTTCTATTATGTACATTAGAATATTTTAAAGTAAGTAAATTGATTGTATATATATTCATTGGTAGGTTAATGTCTACTGAACTGATTTTACTGCACTAACGGGGGGTCATTCTGAGCTGCAAACAGCAGGGATGGACGTCCCTGCTATTCAGCCCCCTCTGCCGTTCCCAACTAACTTCCCTGTATGAACAAGATGTTTGTATGGGGAGGCTTAGTCGGGGGCGGGAAGGGGTGGTGGGGAGGCAGAGTTAGGGTGGGCGGTGGGCAGTGGGTAGATCGTGGCCCCGGACGTACAAGGCCAATTCTGACATTGGCCCTGTATGTCCAGGGCCGGCAGACTGGACAGGGGACTTGGAGGTGGAATAAGTCCCCTAAAAGTCGGGGGATAGACCACGGAAAAAAGGTGATGTGGGTGCAGGGTTCTCTCGCAGCTCAACCCTGGCCATGGGAGGCCAGATTGGGGGTCGGGTCGAGCTGCGGGGAAAGGAGACAGTCGTCGGCAGCTGGGGATCACAGCTCCTGAATGGAGCCGTGGCAACTGGATGACATGGCACCGCAGCTCCACTCAGAAGCCTTGACTGAGTTAGCCGGGCAGGGGCCTGTACATGCAGGCCAATGGGAGTCGGGTCCCGGCCTGCACATACAGGCCTGGTCGCGATTCTTATCCCGCGGGGGCTAGACATGCCCCACGGGATCAGAATCACATCTACCCCTGTGCATCCTATTCCGATCGGGCGCACAGGGGCCTGGACGTCCTGATCGGAATGATCCCCTAAATGTTTTAAAGCATGCTGATGAACTGAATGTGTGCTAATGAATGCACAGCCCTCCTATCCCAGGTAAAAGTTGTGATGGAAAATGGCTTAAAGGAGAGCCAAATTGGTAGGTGAAAGTAATTTGCAAAACATTTACTGTCCTGCACATCTTACTATTATGCCAGTTCTGCCTTCAGCTTGAACTCTTTAAGTAGCCATAAGAATGCCTCAGATAGTTTAGTAATGCAAGTGGGAATTTGAATCATCATGTGCTTTGCCTTTTATGTTCTTGCACAAATGGTCCTTTACTTGGTCCTGATGCAACGCTCTACTCCCATTTTAATGAAAAGCACATTCCTCTATAAAGGTTGTATAATGTATTCCAATTTCCTAGCAATTTATAAGGAAGAAAAACTTCAGGTGCGCTTTATCTCCAGTATCAATGTAAACAGAATCCCATCTTATACTAATTATGGTAAAGGGACTGTAGAAAGTAGGAATTTCTTTTTTTTATAAGCTTTCAAATGTTTCATCAAAATTAATTTTTAAAATAAAACCTTTGTAGCTTGTGAAATCTTTCCAAGAAGCGGTGTGTGAGGCCTTCAAAACTCGCTGAACAAAGCATTTTGTTTGCTGGTCCTGTGAAAAGTTCTCATAACCTTCAAAGATTCCAGATCTCTTTAGGACCATTATACAGTTGTGGTCAATATTAGTGGCACCCTTGCAGTCCAACCCCTTAACGTCCAATCTCTCCTAAACAAACAGTGGCCAGTGAAATGGCTTTGGACTCTATATGCACACGTATTTGACACACAAAAAAAAAATCAAATAAAACATGACCAATTAAAAAGGAAATAGTATAAAAACTGGGACATTGCCAGGACATCATTATTGAAACCCTTATAAACAATTCAAATCAGTTTGAACAGAAGAACCAAATTTCCATTGCAGTAGAATTAGACACACCTGTGATCAATTGTCAGTACTCACATGACCCAAATCAAACAATGAATGATGGCTCTAATGTTTAAAGTGACCACATTCACTCCTTGTTCCATTTTTACAATGGTGAAGACAAGAGAGCTGCCTGAGACCATCAAAAAAGCCATCATCATCAAACATCAAAGGGGTACAAGGTCATCTACAAAGACCTTGGGATTCCTGTGTCTACTGTTCACAATGTTATTAAGAAGTTTTCTGTTCATGGAACTGTCAAGAATCTCCCAGGACGTAGTGGGAAGAGGAAAATTAATCCAAGTCATCTTCGAAGGTTAGTGCAAACTGTTGGAAAAACACATGTGCAAAATCCAAAGAGCTTAAGGCTGACTTGGAGCAATATGGAATGGTGGTTTCAATCCGTACCATATGCTGTGCATTAAGCAAAGAAGAACTTCATGGGTGAAGGCCAAGGAGGACCCCACTGCTCAAAGAAAGACATAAAAAAGGCATGCCTGATCTTTGCCCATACTCACCTTGAGAAACCACAATACTGAGAAAATGGACAGATGAAACCAAAACTGAGCTCTTTGGCAATGCAGACCAGTGATACATTTGCAGGCGAAGAAATGAAGCTCATAAGGGAAAAGCACCCTTCCTACAGTTTAATATGGTGAAGGTTCCATAATGTTGTGGGGCTGTTTTGCTGCCTTAGGAACTGGGGGTCTGGAACATATTAAAGGAATCAAGAAGTCAGAAGACTACTCAAGTATTTTGGAGCGAAATGTGCTACCTAGTATCAGAAAGCTAGGTCTGGGTCAAAGGTTATGGGTCCTCCAGCAGGATAATGACCCAAAATACATATCCAAAAGTACAGAAGAATGGTTAGAAAGGAACAAATGGATTGTTTTAAACTAGCTATCAACAAGTCCTGATCTCAATCTAATCAAGAACCTTTGGAAAGAGCTGAAATCTGCCATTGGTAAAAAGAATCCTGGAAACATTCATGAGCTGGAACAAATCGCAGTTGAAGAGCGGGAGAAACTAGTAGCAGACAGATGTACGAAACTCATAGACTGCTATAAAAAACATTTGGAGGCTGTCATCATTTTCAAGAGTTGTGCAACCAAATATTAGTGAAGGGTGCCATTAATCCTGTCCAGATCATATTTTGATTTTTCCTCTCATAAACTACTACGTCTCAGTTACACAGGCATCTTTTTATTGCTGTATACCTTTGAACATACTATTAAAACATTACGATGGCATACCGTTCGAATATTTCCAATTATTTCTCAAGATATTCTACACAACATACCTAAAATGCAAGGGTACCAATAATGTTTACCACAGCTATAGTTCCCTGAAGACTCTACTACAGAAAGGAAAGGGCAAGTCTATATAAAAATAATTAAAAGATGGGTGTGTTACCTTTTCAGGCAGCAGCACTTCTCTGCAAATGACAATAAAGTATAAAACAGTTTATCCAATAAAGCCAGAAGGCAGAGCAAAGGATCCAATTACTTACATGAAGTTGGATTAACCCTATGACATCCTTGTCACAATGAGATGTCATGGCTAGAAATACATCTAATTCTAAGAAGTGAAATTGCAAACCACATACATGACCTTAAAACGAACAAACCCAAGAAGAAACCGAATAGGAAATGGGTAATGGAGCACTGCAACTTTGGCTTGTTCTGCAGCCCACTGCAGATGACCACACATAGAGGTTCCAGGCCGTGCAGCACAGATCAGCTCAGAATATTTTGAGAAGGTTTTCAGTATGAAACACTTTGAAATGGAAGCTGTATATATGTTAACTGTCTCACCTGTATCTTATGGCCTGGAGCCAGGCTACCCTCAATGTCGCATCATGGTTTTAGTATAGGATACATAAAGTCTGTTTTGTGCTTCTTTGCATCCAGATGAGACTGCACAATAAGGAATGTTTTGACATGGTAGGTGTAGTTTTCTCAAAACCTTTTCTTTTATATAGAATGAGCTATTACTACTTTAATGGAATGCAAATACCCTCTAACACTGAAAGGCTGAATTCAGGCAGATAATTGAAGATTAGAGAGAATTAACAAGAATATGAATTTCTAGGGGTTGTAAGAGGTCTTTTTATAAAACAGGTGCTATGAAATCTGCAGTCTGAGTCAGCTTGATTGCCGTTAGAAAACTAGGATTCTGTATTTTTGTGTATATAATTTAGCTATAGTTATTGTCAAGAGTATCTGCTTTGCTCCAAGACACCTGCAAATTCATAACAGCTTTTGAAGAAAGGGACACTTTAGGTTGAAGTGCCCCTTATAAAGCATCTAGATACTGCACAGTCCTGCTTTTGAAATCTGCTGTGAATCAGAATTTGAAAGACTGGCACAGGGCAGCTAAACTGCCCATGATCTTAAAGGATGATAATCATAAAACCTACTGGCAGATACGCTGCATCTTAGGCTCATCATTTTAGTGATCACCATGTCCTTGGCTTTTGCTAATTTCCATATAGTTATGTTCTTACTTCGCTAAGGCATTTTGAAATAAATGATTAACCATATGAAGTTAGGGCATATTGACAGAGAGGTTCCAATAAAGACAAAAGTAACCCAAATGCCCTTAAATACAGAGCAGACAGAGTTTAAAGATTCCAAATTACCCCTGCCTACCGATAACCTGATTAATATGAATAAAATACGACCTATAAAATGCTCGTATGCAAATGCTAGAAGTCTAAAAAAATAAGATGGGAGAGTTAGAATATATAGCACTAAATGAGAGGTTAGATATGATTGGTATCTCAGAGACCTGGTAGAAGGTGGACAACCAGTGGGACACTGTGATACTTGGGTATAAATTATATCGCAATGATAGAGATCAAATTGGAGGGGTTGCACTCTATATTAGAGAGGGCATTGAGTCACACAGGATTAAAGTGTTGCAGGAAACAAAATACACCATAGAATCTCTATGGATTGAAATTCCATGTAAAAGGGGAAGGCGATAGCAGCGGAGGTGTCCTACCGACCGACTGGCCAGAATGAACAAATGGATGATGAAATGCTCAAAGAAATCAGGGAAGTTAACAAAAGTTACAATACAGTAGTAATAATGGGAGATTTCAATTACCCTGGTATCGACTGGGTCAGTGTCACAGCAGGACATGGTAGGGAGATAACGTTTCTAGATGAAATAAATGACTGCTTCTTGGAGCAGCTGGTTCATGAACTGACAAGAGGGGAAGCCATTTTGTACCTAGTTATATACTAGCATTCCACAGTCAGGGGCCGCTCAGAAGTTACTTTGTGAAAAAGATCAGATGTATCACCTACACGTTTAGAATTTTTGATTAAATTGGCAAAATTGGCGCCGTGTGAAACATTTTTTAGTTATACGGACCAATTATTTCAACAGCAATCCAGGGTAGCCATGGGGGTCACATGGCCCCCTCGTTAGCCAATTTATATATGGCCCAGTTCAAAGAATTATGGTTCTCTACTTGTCGGTTTTTGTCTAAAATAGTGATGTGGGTTTGATATATCGATGATTTCTTTATGGTGTGGGATGGTACTGAGGAAGAGGTGAGTCTGTTTTGTAATTGGCTTAATCAATGTGACCCTTGCATTCAATTCACAATGGTATATAGCAAGGATAATATCTCTTTTCTTGATGTTCTTGTTCTTAATTCACGAGGTGGATTTTCCACCATGCTGTATAGAAAATAGGTGGAAAGGAATGCCCTTTTACATTATTCTAGTGTCCATCCTGTTTGTTTGAAGAACAGTTTTCCTTTTTCGCAATTCCTCCGTTATCGGCGGAATTGTAGTTCCGTTCAGGACTTTTGATCCCAATCCTGAGGGCTGTTTCAGGCCTTTTTGGATAAGGGTTATCCTAATGTGATAGATGAGCGTGGATAAGAGCTTTCAACAATGATTGCGATTGGCTTTTATATTCTAGATCGCAGGATGAGCGAGCACGAGACGAGGGATTTGTTCATTTGGAGACTCGATTCTCTCCATTTAGTAAACATTTAGAGAAGGTTGTTCGGACTCACTTTTCTCTTCTTTCTCTTACTCCTGGTTTGAAGGGTTTACACCCTAGGATGGTTTTCACTAATGTCAGAATTTGTGTGATATCCTTAGTCCAACAGTACCGGCAGTTGAGAATACCCAATATGTACAGGGCTGCCATATGAGATGTGCATCCTGCTCGGTGTGTGGGATGATGTTGGAATCTTCTATTTTTTAATACAATGGGAAACGATGGAACTTAAGGTGACAGACAACTTGTCGATCCGAGTTTGTAGTTTATGCGTTATGATGCCCTTGTGATCTAGTATATATTGGTAAAACTACACGTCAATTGCGGATTTGGCTTCTTGAGCAATGGAGTAAACTTAAGTGTCAGGTCGAAGGAGCCCCTTTAGTTTCTCATTGTTTAACTTGTGTACGTCAGTTTTCAGATTTTCAATGTATAGTACTGGATCATGTCCCTGTATTAAGTACTGGGGATATAAATCGCGCAGCCCGTGTTGAATATAAGGAACAGTTCTGTATCTTCCATTTTGGAACTCTGGTACCAATGAGGGTATTGATTGGAAGGCATGTTTTTGATGAATTTGACAGCTTTGGGTTAAGGGTCAGTGGGTGGGTGTTATTTTGTTCTACTGGTCTGTTGTTCTAGCACAGCTTGAATGGGATTATAAATGGGTGTTTGCTTGAATGAGTGTGGTCGTTTTGCTTAGGGGGCAGGGTTGTGCTCCCCATTGATAGTTGTGTGGATGTGCTTTTGTATAAATGTTTTGAATGATTTATTGGTTGCTGTGGATCAGCTGTGAGCGTTTTCAAGGGGGCGGTGTCTTAGGCTTTTTACATGCACCTGTTTTTGTGAGGGTGTTGAGTTATTTTGTTCCCTGCCGGTCTTGCTGCTGGATGTTTGGTATCTTGTCCTGTGTGTTTGGTAAATGTTGGCCTTTGTTTAAGGGGTTTCTAGTGGGTGTGTTATGGGTTTGTTGATTTTGTGCTAATGATGAGGCTGAGTAATGCTGGTTTTTACATTTTAGGGATACTTGGTGCTGTTATTTAGTCTTGTTTGAAGAGAGGCTTTCTCCCTGAAGCAGCAGTAGCGAAACACCTGTTGTTGGAGTGGAGCCTGCCTACATACTGTTTTGAATGTTTGTGGGCTTTTACGGGGATACCAGCAGTTAAATATCTGTTTTTGTGGAATAGAGTCTACATATTGTTTGCATATTTGTGGGCTTTTATGCTGATATCAGCAGCTCAGTATCTGATTTTGTGTTTGGATTTGGATTGGCCCCTGGAGGTTTTTTGACCAATTATGGTGAAGAGTGATGTTACTGTAAACTTGCCGATATACTGCCCTGGTTGATGGTGACAGGATTAGTGTTACAGAATCTGTTTAGAGCCTTTGTTTAGCTTTATGTTCTGAGGTCTTTTCCTCCAGTGGTGATTGTTTTGTTTTATTTGTGACTCTGAATTAGCAAACTATTACTACTACTACTGAGCATTTTTATAGCGCTACCAGATGTACGCAGCGCTGTACAAAACATGTAAGAGACAGTCCCTGCTCATCAGAGCTTACAATCTAATCAAGATGTGTTGGTTTCTTTGAAGGTTTTTTGTGTCAGAATTAGAAAAGGTACAGAAAAGAGCCACGAAAATGGTAAAGGAGATGGAAGGATACCCCTATGATGAGAGGCTTAAAAGGTTAGGGCTTTTCAACCTGGAAAAGAGACAGTTGAGGGGAGATATGATAGAAGCCTATAAATTAGTGAATAGAGTGGAATGGGTAAATGTAGATCAATTCTTTACGCCATCAAAATGTAGAAAGACTAGGGGGCATGCAATGAAGCTACAGTGTAACCTGTTTAAGACTAATAAGAGAAAGTATTTTTTCACTCAAGGCATAATCAAACTCTGGAATTCGTTACTGGAGGATGTAGTAAAAGCTGTTAGTGTAGTTGGGTTTAAAAATGGTTGGACAAGTTCCTGGATGAAAGGTCCATAAACCATTATTATAGAGGACCTGGGATTCCACTGCTTGACTCAATACAAGCATTGTGAAACCTGTGTCTTTTAGGAAATCTGATAGGAACTTGTGACCTAGATTGGCCATTGTTCGAAACAGGATACTGGGCTTGATGGATGTTGGTCTGACCCAGTATGAAATATTTATTTATTTATTTTATTTATCTATATTTTTCTATACCGCCCCTTCCAGCGATCAAGGGCGGTTTACAAGGAACATTTTAACAATTGTACACAGATGTATACATTTACATTGAACAATCAGATTCAACTATTTACAATGAACGGTTAAGTTTAACTATTTACATTGAACAAAACTTCAACTTCATGATGTATTAGTAATACAAACAACCATTAAATTATTTACATTGGATATTTACAGTGGTTGTGTGTTGTGTATATTTTGGAATTTATTTCCTTTTATGACATAAATCGGGGGTGTGTATGGGGTATCAGACAGGGGGGGGTTGGGTTATTTAGTTTTGAGTAAGGGGGTTCGTGTGTGTAATACCATGGTTATGGAGGTGTTTTGGGGGAATATTGGATTTCAAAGTGTTCAATAAAGAGGTAAGTTTTTGGCTCTTTCCTGAACTGATAGAGGTCATTTATGATGCGAAGGTCTATTGGGAGGTCATTCCAGAGTGTAGGAGCAGTGAATGTGAATGCTCTGGAGCTAGTGGTTTTCTTTGTCTTCCTGAAGGCTTTTGGTGTGATAAGGGAGTGGGCTTCGTTTTGTCTGTGTGATCTAGTTTTGTTTGGTGATTGCAGTAGTGTGGATAGGTGTGAGGGGGCTATGTCTTTTATGAGTTTAAAGGTTGTTAGGATAGTTTTGTATCTGATTCGGCTATTGATTGGGAGCCAGTGTAGTTCTAGCAGTATTGGGGTTACGTGGTCTGTTAGACGTGCTTTAGCTATTACTTTTGCACAGATGTTCTGAGCTCTTTGGAGAAGGTATGTGCTTTTTTGATGGAGGCCTATTAATAGACTATTGCAGTAGTCAAAGTGGGGGGTGATTAGTGTATTTACTACAGATCTAAAATCTTGAGTTTCTAGGAGTGGCCTTAGGTGCTGAATAGTTTTTAGTTTGTAGTAGATGGTTTTTACGGTTTGTTTTATGTGTGGTAGCATGGTGAGTGTATGATCTATTATCACACCTAAATATTTTACTTCTTTTCTAACAGGTATGGATGTTCTGTTAATTGTGATTGTTTCTGGGAAGGTGTTCTCTGTGGTTGATGACCTTGTTACGAACATTGCTTCCGTTTTTTTGAGGTTGATGCTGAGGTAGTTAGATTCTAACCAGGAGGAGGTCTCAGTCATACATTCTGATAGTGTGTCATATGAGGGGTTTTTAGCGGTTATAGGGATAGCGAGCATGATGTCGTCGGCGTATATAAAGTGGTTAATCCTGTGTTTTTTAAATATGTTTGTTATTGGTTGTAGATACAGGTTAAATAGGAGGGCGGAGAGGGCTGATCCTTGGGGTATTCCTTGGCCTTGGGGGAATGGTTCTTATGTTCTTATGTTAACCACTGTTAAGCTC
Source organism: Ichthyophis bannanicus (assembly GCA_033557465.1). Lineage (NCBI taxonomy): Eukaryota > Metazoa > Chordata > Amphibia > Gymnophiona > Ichthyophiidae > Ichthyophis > Ichthyophis bannanicus. Next base: position 220,847,724 of record CM066040.1, on the reverse strand, counting down.
ATTGATCTAGTCTTTTCAAGTTATCTCTGCTAGTAGAACTGTGTCCGAGACAGCGAGATGAAGTTCATCACAGTTCTAATCCCTACAGCTACTTAACAGCAGGTATTTCTTTAAAATAGTAATAAATGTATTTGACAAAGTATTAATGTGCAAATCTGGATGAGAAGTGCTAATTTAAAGCCACTTAAAATCTTAACGGAAAAATATTTAACCTGATTAGCAGACCTGCTAACCACGTTAATCGTGGGATATTCAGCAAAACTAACACAGTTAATACCACTCAATATGCTAGCTAGGGGCGATCCGGAAGTTGAACAGAGGTGGCACCCAACGATAACTGGACAGCGGCAATATTGAGCCGCTGCCCAGATACCGCTAAGCGGTGAAAGTTAGGCATCTGAGAGGGTAGCCTAACATTTGCCACAGAAGCGAACTGGGCAGTGGCTGAAGAATCACTACAGCCCAGTTAGCTTCCCTGCTATCCAGCTGACCAGGATATTCAATGTCAATGGCTGGATATGATCCCAGTATTGAATACCTGGGTCTTTAGTTCAATGGTGACAGCTAACCACATTAGCAGTGCTAGCCACCGCCACTGAATAATAGAGTCCTAAGGTTTTCTGGAGTAAATTCAATATTGCGTTAGAATTCTATTTTACATGTATTCTGACACGTTCTTCTTGGGGGTCTTTTATTGCATTTCTATTATGGATTTGTTTGTTTGGGGTTTTTTTTTGCTGGATAGGTGTTAAGACAGCTTTGCGTTTTTCCAATAAATGACCTTAGGTACCAACCCATAAGCCTTCTGCCCTCCCCTCTGCTCCAATCCAAGATTTTGATAACTAAACAACTTATCAGACCACTTCCCCTCAAAAATAAAGAAACAATCCTGTAAAAACACACATTTGACACCCATGATTACATTTTAAACTAGTCACATTCTGGTGTCATCTCAGTAACAGTAACACAAATGCTCTCTGGTATCAGGCACATCATGAAAGCAATACAAAATTCTACAAAAGCATGCTCAGAATCTATAAAGCAAACCTGACATACCATAAAAACACTAACTGCCAGATTCAAACAACAACAAATCTTACCAATGAAAAAGCAGCACCACAAATATATCCCAGTACACTATACTGTGCAAACTGCATTGCTACAGAGTCCCACACAGAACTACACACCAGAAGAATCCTTCACTTCAGTTACACACATACACAGGCAAACATTTAGCAAAAATACAGAATACCTAATGGCAAATTAGATACGTACTGCCAAAAACGGAATGGAAACTCTGAGAAGTCAGGCTAGGCACATTGTGAAACACTGGAGAAAGGGAAACATCAATTTCCTCTTTTGCTGGGCAAAATACAAATATATAGGAGATGCGAATTCCTGAAGTTGAAATACTCCAATCATTAAAATGAAAATAAAGGCTTCACTGTATTTCCCGCCCATCCTCCCCCCTTATTAATTGTGGTCTAGTGGAAACTGGGTTTGTCTCTTAACTATGAAGGATTTTTTTCAGTTCTTTCACATTTTTCCTGTGCAATCTCAGTTTATGATACTTTAAACAAGTGGATGGTTATATAATTTGTTAAATTCAATAAATATAAAATTTAAAAAAAACCCTGAAAATAAAATGCTTATTTAACCTTTATTGTTTGGGTATTTTTCATTTTAATCATGTTGGTTCACTTTTCCACTTTCCTCTTGTGTGCCTTTTCCAAAGTCTTCTTTCTGTTTTCAGTTAACTTTCTCTTCCTGTATTCTTTACTTCTTCCCCCCTTTTTCTTTTCTTTTTTAACTTTCAATCTTTGTTTCCATTTTTTTCATTTTTCAAAATAACAGCAATCTTCTTACATCTTATGTTTAAACACTAAGGGGGTCATTCTGTCCCACGAATAATGGGGATGGACATCCCTCTCTGCTATTCGTCCCCCTGCTGGCCCCAGCAAAAGCCACCCCGTATGAACAGTGGATTTGTACAGTGAAGCCTGGACGGGGGCAGGAGGGGGGGTTCTGGAGGCAGAGCGCGGGCAGGGCATGGACGGGCCGCGACCCTGGACATACAGGGCTGATTCAGAGGTCAGCCCTGCATGTCTAGGGCCTTGAATCCAGACGGGGGACTTATTCCACCTTGAAGGTGGAATAAGGCCCCCTGGACAGAGGGAGATCATGGCGCAGGACCCAGGGACAAAGGTGAGGGGGCACAGGGGGTTCCCTGCAGCCCGACCCAGGCCAGATCGGGGGGGGGGGGAGGGGTCAGGCTGCGTGGAAAAACAGAGCTTGGTCGGTGGCCGGGGATCGTGGCTCCTGAATGTAGCCACAGTGCCATGGTGATGGGAAACTATGGCACTGTGGCTCCATGTAGGAGCCTGGCTGAGGTAGCCGGGTATGTTACTGGTATGCAGGCCGATCAGATCGGGGCCCGATCTGCACATCCAGGCCATAGACCCAATTCTGATCCCGTGGGCATGTCTAGCCCCTGCGGGATCAGAATTGGATCTACCTCTGTGTGCCCTGCCTCCACTTGCCCTCCCCTTCCCAGCAGGTAACCTATTAAATGATTACTTTATGCACTCTCCCAACCCCTCATTTTAAACAAATCAAAACTTGAGATCCTTTCCTCTTAAAATATTCATCTAACTTTTTCCATTCTTAGTTATCTTTAACAAAATAACCCTCATATCCATAGGGTTTTCCATTCTATTGATAAATATGTAATAGCCTATTATGCTATTGCCTTCTTCCAATGAGCTGCAACTTCACAGCACCCTACACCCTCCTTTGCCCCTTTTCCAGTCTTTTCAGATACATGCCCAATAACAACATTTGGGGCACAATGGGACCTTAACTCCTGCCAATTTATCTATTCTCTTAACCACAGGGCTGTTCACACTGACTTTCCTCTTATCTCTCATCTTTGACACCTTTGCAAACTCCTCATTGGGTTCTTCGTTCATTGCACACCAATTATCTACATCTGCCCCCTGCTAACCGAGCTGGGTTGGAATCTACCCGACATTCAGCCTTCTACTTTCTCGCCCCAAAACTTTGGAACGACCTCCCTCCCGATCTTCCCTTGGAAGCTTCCTATCCCATATTTAGAGCTGCCCTAAAACCTCACCTGTTCCTTCAAGCTTTCCCTCTTATGGATGACAGGCTAACCCAAACCCTTTTGGACTTTCTCTCGCCCTCTCCTCGCTCTATTCTCCCCCTTCCTTTGCTCTCCCACTTTCTTATGCAAATGTGACTTTCCTTTTGTTATCTGGAGTTCCTTTCCCATGTCTTGTTTTATTGTAAACTGCCTCACTGTCCTCAATTTGGAGGTATATCAAGTTTTAAATAAACTAAAACAATCTCTAAGGTTACCTTCTTCCAAAATGGCCTTATAATAGGGCAACCCCACAAAATAAGGATAAAGTCTCCCTTGTGCCCACACACCCTCCAACACTGATCAACGATCAGTGGAAACATCTTCTGCAATCTAAGTGGTTTGTAGTACCATCTATATAAATTTCATAGGCATTTTCCTCTTTAGAGTACCAATAGACATCTTTCACATCTCCTCAAAACACTCTCCACTTCTGTGTTCAATTTCTCCCAGTATCTCTTTCCCATTCCATCATAAATTTATACTTCTTAAATACTTCATGCCTTAAGTACTCAAAACATTTAGTAATGTGTCCCCAGCTTCTCCTTCGGACACTGATCTTTCCCTTTCATCTCTTCATTTCTCTATTTTCTGTCTCTGCCCATGTGCAAATTTCACCTCTCCTCCTCTATTCTCCAGTCCGTGTCCACCTGCTCCGACTCCCACCTCTCTCCAAATCTTGGTGTCCCTACTCGTTTCTCATCCTATCCTCAAGTTAGTGTTCTCCTAGTGGTCTGCTCTTCTCTCCTGCATCTGTCTCTGTCCAGACCTATCTCTCTTCATTCCAGTCCCTACTTGAGCTCGTCTTCCACCTCAGCTCCCCAGTTTCATGCTTGGGCCAGCACTTGAAAAATGATGCTTCCTTCCATGGCACCCCAGTTCTGCATTACGCCCTATTGCAGCCTCATAATCCATGAATCAAATTTGTGGACCCTTCAACACTCACAATGAAGCCCTGTGCAGTTCAAAACGCTGCTGTATGACATGCACAGTCACAAGTAATAGTGATAAACATCTGGCGCACCAGGGAAAGAAGTGCCAGCATTTTGGAAGTGCCAGGGCAGATATGGACATAGGGGGCCGAGGGAGAAAACAGGCTGAACAGGAAGTAAGGCTAAAGGACAGAAAAGCAGGTTTGGAGTCAGAGCAGAAGTACATTTCAAATTCCACAATGGAAGAGCCAGAATTTGCAGTACTGGGAAGTAGACCCAGGGCACACGTCTCCATGTGCCCATAGCTAATGCCTTGCCTGCAGAAATATAATATATTCTTTAGGTGCCCCCTCTTAGGGGTATGTTTACTGAAGTGCAATAATGGACTAAATCCACGCTAACAGCAGCCGTAGTACAAATCCTGCACAGGCTGCGGTGGAGACAGGGTGGGTGAGCGGCAGAGAGAGAGCATTGACTGCACAGTGCACTTACTGCGTTATCCGTGTGTTGAGCAGTTAGTGCGGTTGCACCTACCCCCACCTCAGTAAGTGCACCTACGGTAAGGGAGTGTGCCTCTTTAGCACAGCAGAGTCCTCTGACCCATGCTAGCTGCACGGGGACATATCGGCAATACCCCCCGTCAACACGTGTCTGGCCACCCCCCACATTCAGTTTTGTTTACCACTACGTGCTGAGGGATGTTTTGTTAGTGCACTTTAGTACATTTTTAAAAAATGCAATGTGTGCCTTTGAGTAAATGCTAACTCCTGATGACCCAGCAGCCCCTGGATTTTCTTGGTAGTGTGACCAGAAGTAGATTGCAAGGCCTTTCTTCCGAGGCAATGGAGGGTTAAGTAACTTGCCCAAGGCCACAAGGAGTGCTAGCGGGAACAAAACCCCGGTCCCTTGGTTACCAAGCCAGTAGTCTAACCATAAGGCTCCTCCTCGACTTCCACTTTAGTAAAAATGCCCCTTAATTTATTTTTCTGAATATTAAAAATGATCTGAGGCCTCATCTCTTTCCTCATATACATAATTTTACCAGGGCTCAATAAAACCATCTAAAAATCCTAATGAAACATCTGGAGAGAAAAAAACTGGACGTCTGATTGATTAACTCGGCTGGATGAAGTGCCTTTAGTTAGTCGGCTGCTTATTGAGCACATTTGTTATGGTGAAAATGTACAAATGTAAAGCCAAGAGAACAGATTTTACAAATGAAACCCTTAACATATTTGGAAACAAAAATGTTAAAGATCCTTTAGGTGACCACCTCAAGATATTCTGCTCTCCAACTGCCTTCATGAGTTTCTGACACTCTGCTCACGTCTGTGTGATTGCATCGATAATTTTGCCTAATATAGGAAGCTCTGTGAACAGGGACCTTGCACATTCAAACCAGCACTTTAGCATTGTAAGATATGCAAAGATGACAGAACATAGTTTATTCTTTTATTCTACACAAGGCATGCTAACACATGCAAAAAGGTACTACAGCAAAACAGCAGTGACTGAAAGCAATAGAAATATAGTCCAGTAAAGCAGCTATTAACACACACTGATAACACACTACAGCAAGCCAGTAGAAGAATTAAAGCAATAAATCATATAGCGGTATGTTGCTTAATACTCAGCAAGTACATACACTTTTAATGCCGAACGGAAATAAAAGGCATGAAATAAAAAATACAGAGCTAGATTTACTAAAAGGCACTACTGCACGTGAACACACCTTAATGTGCGCCGTTTACCGCAGGGTCCATTTACTAATAATGTGCAGTAGCAGCATGCGTGTGCGGCAAGCGCGGTAGTGAGCGTTAGCAAACCTAGCCCATAGACTGACTTTTGGCTGTTCTCAATTATCTTCTATGCTGCAATGTCATGGGGCGATTATGTTTCACGGCTGCTTCGGAGTTGCATTTTAGATTGTGGGTGAAGACGGCTCCAGCAGATAAGTACTTTAAATTTAGATTCTTCAATGATTGTTCGGTTGCTGCAAATTCTAATTTTCACTTTCAGGGAAGGCAGACTCCTTGACCGCTGGCGATGCTTATTATTTGCGGTCCCTCTCACTCCTTGCTCATAGATTGTTTCTGCTGATTCATCCCATAGGGTAGGGAAGGCCTCATTTTCAATTGCCCATTATCTAGGCTCCTAGGCTCTCAGAAGGCTTCATTCCTTGCTTTAACTTAAAGACCTCCCGTCCCCTCCCCTCATGTTTTGCACTTGTGCTATCTGTCCGTCTTTCTTAGACTGTACGCTTCAAGAACGACGGTATTATGTGTATCTGTAAAGCATTCCATACATCTCACAGTGCGACACCAAGAGCAATAATAACCCTACTAATACAATATATAACATAACATTCTCCGGGCATGTACTAATGTGAATAGCACATGTAATACATAAAACAAGCCACATTATTAACAATGGGGCTTGCATTAAATAATGTGCATTAATGAGCAATAAGTGCATTTTATAAACATGAAAGTATTAACCGTGCCACCTGCACCCAGATTGTGTGTCATTTTGGATTACAGATCCTGCATTTGTCAACAGATAGGGCGGTTATGCAGTGAACATGACGACCTGTATTTTTATAGAAACTTGAGGGCAGAAAAAGACCACATGACCTATCTAGTCTGCCTTTCCATATCACCCACTACACTATGCGATCACAGAAGCCTTTATTTATGCACTCTGTTATGAGGAGAGATTTTCGTGCTATAGATAAGTCTCTGCTGTATTGGCAAGCATTGATCAGAGCTTTGAAGCAGTGCAGTAACGTGCCGAGGACTATAGGGCAGCTCAAGCAGTTGAGCGTCTAATGTGCATTAAACAAGACTCTTGCAGTTCTGCATTACTATGGACCTTACAGTCTGTCGTCTTTCTGCTACTGCTGCTAGGCCTATGAGGCGCTGTACACATACATATAAAAGACAGTCCCTGCTCCACAGAGCTTACAATCTATACCTTTTTTCTTCGTTTCCCTTGTAAATGTATTATTACTTTAAAAGATGTTTCCTATGTCTTTACTGATGTCACTCATTTGGAAAGTTTTTTGATAGAAAGCGGAAGGCACTGGTTGAAGCCTAGGGTGTCCATGAATAATGTTGCCTCCTTTCTGTGGGCCTTGTGCCTTATTTTCCTGATTATTTAGTGAGGGTTTTTTTTGTTAACACTCAGCAAGTTTCTTAACGTGGGCTATATCGGAGTTATTTTTTCCTATTTGATGTTTGTACATCTGATGTGATACTTTGTTCTGGACTGACCTTGTTTGTATTGTTCAAATGCATTTTGAAAATCAATAAAAAAAAAAAATATGGGTGGTAAGCAGGAAATAAAGGGTCAGGATGCAAAAGCAGCCTCAAAGACATGGATTTTTAGTGTTCATCGAGCTAGTCTTGAAGACTAAAGAAAAAGCCCTCAAGATTTTGACGTATTGCCGACACTGTGCGGCATCTTTAAGGGCTAGATTTACTAAATTGCATTCATACATTAATGCATGTGAAAAGCCCACGAACACGTGTTTAATGTGGTTAATACACAAGAGACGGCGTTTTAGACGGGACGTCTAGTTTGAACTTGGGAAGTCTAGAGTAGAATGTTAAAGAATCTGGGGAGGGTGGCAGCAGTGAAGGAAGGTGTGTATAAGTGCCTTCTGAAATTGCTATGTCTCCATCCCCAAAAAATGAACGTCCTGTAACCAGTTATGGAGGCCGGCCCCAAGCAGGCTGCAAGGCCAGGTAGGTGCATGAGTGTAGGGCATTTCAGTAATACGGACGTCCCCAAGTTGTACTGCGTCAGAATTAGGGTACATGGACATGCTGGCAGGGGTACCCCAGAAAGGGGACATCTATGGTATGAGACTTGCATATCCTGTCTGCTATTTCAGATACTCAAGATGCGCAGTAGAGGGCCAGTAAAATGTTAGAATATGTATTTGCACGCAGGTGTCTTCAGGTGGGAAATAATTACTGTGGTGAGGTACTTTCCCCTGGAAGAGTTGCATCCATGAAAAGAGCGCTTTCTTTCGTCTTATTCATGCTCAGGAGCAGATAAAGGCATGGACATCTCACTAATCGGGGCCAGATGAGCTTATGCTTTTCGGAAATCGCACAGTGACATGCAATTTCCTCGTTCCACATGAGCCACACCGCCACCACGCCCCTAAACTACATGGATATAGCTGGCTTCTAAAATGGTTCCGGGGACTTCTCCATACTTTGCACATCTAAGTGCCAATTTTCAGACGTCCAACTCACAATATCAGCGTGAAACTGGGAGAGCAAGTCAAACACATGCACACAGAAGTTGGTGCAAGTTTGACACTTCCCCTCAGATGATTCAGGCATCGGGAAAAGCCCCCAATGCCATCAAAATACTGTCAGGGGGAGGGGGGTGGTGGTGAGGGGCAGTGCTATCTCCCCATCTACCCAATGAAAAAGGCCTGGTGGCCCCCGAACCCCACACTCCCCTCCTGGTATTTTTACGATGGAGTGGGTACGTTGTCCACGCGCTCTGTCCCTGCACCGTCATCCTGAAAAATGGCAGCACCTGGCCTCGTGCGATGTATCCCAGGATGCACTGTGCGGGGCCAGGCATCATTTTTCAAGATGGCGGCATAGGAATGGGAGCACGTGGACAACGAACCCACTCCATCATAAAAATACCAGGAGGCGAGTGGGGGGGGGGGTGCGGGGGCCACCAGGCCTTTTTTTTTATTGGGTGGGGGGGGATAGGGGCCACAGACCTCCAGGGACTTTTTTTTATTATATGGGTGGGCAGGCAGGGAGGGATCAGAGATGCTGGAAATTTGGTTTCTGTGGAGGGGGAGGGTCGGCGTCGGGGGCAGTAGCCCCCCGACAGTATTTTGATGGCATTACTTTTGCATTGATGTTTATATGCGAGTCAATTTCTTTTCTGCATTTGGCATCTCGGAACTTGTGTGTCTAAGTTTCATTCTCTGCATGCAAAGGGCACATTAGTCTTTCTGCATCGGCCTGTTAGGGTACAAATAAATATACTGCTCTGTTTGTTTTAGAGAGTAAGTATATGGGACACAGAAGTCTCATTCTAAAATGGGATTTTCACCTTGTGCTCAAGGAAAAATGTTTTGTGAGCAAGGCCCATAGTAACCTGCATCTTAAAGTCTGAACACAGCTGGTAACAGAAAATAAATAAGAACAGCCAAAGCCTTCCACTAGATTAGCCTAAATAAATTATAGTTTTGCAGAGTAGAACTTCAATTTCCAAATTTATATCAATTACTGATTTTATTTGGCACACAGAAAGCAAAAAAAACCAAGCCTTATATTTCTAAAACAGAATTTCTCATGCAGTTTCGAAAGGCAGCCTTAATAAATTTTTATATTTTATTGCAAAAAGTAAAAACAAAACAAAATAAAAAACAACACTTACATGCATAGAAAATACATTTCTACAAATATCTATACTCACCACTTCTATCATCAACTTCAAAGGGCTTCTGCATTTTTACCCCCTCTACTTCATATTCTTTCTCAGTTCTGCCCTCCTCAGTGGGAATGAGACTATTTTCCTCTCCTTCATCCACTCTGCCAGTTTCTATCGGCCTAACAGGATGGCTCTGTGCACTGCTTCCATCTGCCCCTGGCTGCAACTCCTGAAGGTCCTTCATTGGCACATCTTCTGCCCTCATCATTTCTTCTTTGGCTACTTGAGATTCCTCCTCCTCTACAGTGTCAGCCTCCTGAGAGTTTTCATCTGCCGATTCCTCGCTATTAGTCGGTTCTTCTGCTTCTGCATCCTTACACAACTCAGATTGTTTTTTATAGTTTGTGCAAGCTGCTCCGCTAGGGGCCCCTTCGGTACCGTTATCCTGCTTCTCAGTTTCCGACTCGTCTCCACTGATGCTACTATATAGTGTACTGCTGGACGAAACGGATGATCTTTTTTTCCTGTCTACAAATATTAAAAATACATTCACCATATTATTTTCAGGTAAACATATTTGCATATTATACAGTTTCGTTTTTTTGTACAAATTACTAACTGTTCCCATGCGTTTTAATTCATCACACTACAGGAAGTATCTGTAAATATTGTGGAAACTTTTTCAAAATGGATTGTAAGTCAGCGTGTGACCGAATACGAAGCTGTAACTCACACTAGCACAGTCAGACAACTCCACATACACGATAATGAAACATTATCCAGGGTTCCTTCCTTTTTAGCACTCTGTGCAAGCTTCCTAGTCAGTGAGATTCAGGGGGCAGTTACTAAGCTGCAGTACCAAGGTTTCATGACTCCCACAGCAAAGAAATAATGCAGCTTGTGGTGATTACCATTAGCTGCGTTATTCTAAGGCCAGGAGCCTCGGGTCACAAACATGCAGCCTGATATTCATGGTCTTAAAGGGGGCCAAGTGGTCTACCAAGCACGGTATGGGGTCCCTACCCTACAGCACCACCAATGAGCAGGGTATCCTGAAATAAACCTCCACGTATGGCTTTTACCTCCACTCCCCTAAAGGTCCAAGCAAAGATCCACCCCCAGGCTCATCCTAAGGCCTTCCTGGGCCTACCCGATAAAATGCCTGGAGGACTAGTGGGCATGGACAGGAATGACCCTCGCTCACTCCCATCTAGGTTGGCACCAGGTTCAAAATGGCACCCATGATCTCCTAGTGGTAGTCTTCTGATCCGCTATCAGTCTCACGGTTCTAATGATGGGGTTGACCTAGCACCAGTCTGAGGAGGCCTTAGGAGAGTGCACAGGGAGCAGATCAGGAGCAGGGGGAGGGGAGCAGTTCAATGCTCTCGATAGGGAAAAATAATGTGGCTTGCAGTGAATTGCTGCAAACTACACTATTCTTTTGTATAGTGATGAGGTGTTTTGCATACATTTGCATGCTTTGCATCTCATCAGTCTACAATGTGTGCTACGGTGGCAAATTGTGTGTTGATACAATAAAACATGTTATTGCCCTTTAACATGCATCAAGGATGAAACATGCATTGTTGCTGCAATGCACTTTAGCAACAATTCCCTCAGAGCTCTCTTGAAAGGAGACAAAAGCTCCTATCACCCATGAAAAATGTTATTCTTGTCCAGTATGATGTTAGCATTAATTCACAGAAGTACACTGGAGGAATGTTATGACTAACAGTATAAATCCAAAATTTCAAAGTCTTGGCCATTCCGCTAACAATAACTCATGGTATCACAAATGGGTTTTCTAGAATTTCTGCTTCTATCATTTCCAGTTAGAAATAGAATACATTAGAGCAGGCCTTGACACATTTTTTTGGAGTCTGAGAGCCAGCTTAAAAATTTAGGAGCCAGCTGCCGAGACCTAGGTCACATTATGCTCCTCGCCCCAAAAAAATGTTTCACAATTCCTTTTTTAGGGTCCAATTTAGAAAATCGTTTCCCATTTTCTATGGGAAAAGAAAGCTTAATAAGTCAGGCCCTTAACATGCCATTACATAGTGTCAAAAGAAGGCAGTGACCCCCTCTTCCTTTTCCCACCACCCCTCCAGAGACTCTTTATAGATGCACCTGAGACTCCTTCCTTCTTTGCTTCATATATCACCATGGTCTAGTAATATGTGACCGTGTAACTAATATCCCAACATACAAAAGAGCCCCTTAGCCTTATTAATTTTTGTCGGAGCTAATCGTCAAAGTGTGTGGAAACATCCACACACCACTGCGACATCTCCTTTTACTAAAGTTTTTTAATAAGAATAAAACTTAACACTTAGCTTTGATGAAAAATAGATGTATAAGTGAAGAAGTGCCAGAATATCTAAGTTGCTGCGACGTGCCACACGTTTCGGGTCGAACACAGATTTTTCAACCATGCTTCAGGCCATCTCATACTGGCTACCGTATCTTCTTTTATGCTTCAAATCTTTTTAAGAAACACCAAAGCTTCATCACACGAAGTCGTAGTCAAAGGCATCATTTGCTTTTTATACTTCGGCATCTGACGTCACTCGCATCACAAGACCATTGGCTATCAAGCTAGCTCAAAAGCAATTTCATCTGTTAGGGAGGACCCACTGACAAGGGAACACCATACAGACATATAATGCTCATTTCAATTGGGTGATGGTATGCCAATCAAATTGTAGATTTGATCCACTAGAGATAACAGCAATCAGGCAAATCTTTAAACTGCTCACGATCGCCACCTCTTGGAACACCTTACAAACATCCAATACTCGCTACAATTAAATGATGGTATGCCAATCGAGTTGTGTATTTAACCCACTAGGAGTGACAGTGTTAAGACGATAAATCCATCTTTGTTCACGTAACTGCAGCCTCTGCTCACGATCTCCACCTCTTGGATCAATGGGCTCATGATCCAAAACACGCCATCTCAGTGAATCAAAAGCATGGGAATACCGCAAACAATGCTCCACCATGGGGGCTGAAAGATTTTTGGTTCGTAACCGCGAAGCAAACTCGGAAAGCCAAAGTTTGATCGGGCGTGTAATGCGTCCTACATAATATTTCACACAGGGGGGCAAACTATCAAATAGACCACATAAGTAGAAGAACAATCCGTATAGTATGAAGATAAATAGGTCTTAGATGAATGACTATCAATCCAATCTCGACCAGGTATGACCAGGTTACAGTAGAGACAATTTTTGCATGAATAATGTCCCCTAGTGCCTTGCTTAGATGTAGGGCGGTCCAACACATGAGTTGTCTTCATAATCAGATCACGAAGATTTGCTCTACGTGAATAAGCTATCCGTAGAGTCTTTTTACAAAAACAAGAGTGGAGACCCAGTATAGGCCAAAACTGATGTAACAATTTCACCACCTGTGACATATTTCTAGTGTATGGTAAAACACCTGTAATTGTATCGGCTTCAGACTTGGTGCTGGCAGGAAGCAAGAGCCATTCGCAATGACAATATTTGGCTCATTTATACGCCTTATTTACCACCGATAGGGGGTACCCACTTTGAATTAGCCTAAATTTTAGATCTTTAGCATGCAGAGAAAATTCATGTAAAGTTGAACAATTGCGACGAAGCCGCAGAAACTGACCAAATGGCAATCCCCTCTTCAGTGCTACTGGGTAAAAACTGTCATAGCGAAGTAGAGTGTTGCGCTGAATAGGTTTACGATAAAGTGTCGTCTCGATACCAGAAGATGTCAAATACACAGTAACATCCAAAAATTGTATGCTGGAAATATCCATCTGTGCAGTGAACTGAATGTTCATCTTATGAGTATTCAGCCGTTGGATAAAAAGATCCAAGTCCTGTTTAGTACTTGTCCAGAGGAAAAGCACAGTTACTTACCTGTAACAGGTGATCTCTGGGAACAGCAGGAATAAGTCTTCACATATGGGTACGTCGGTACCGACGGAGCCTGCGTGGGAACGCTCCCCAGCTTCCCAAAAAGGAAAGCTTTTGGGAGCATCCCACAGCGCCTGCGTGCTGCCCTCCCGCCTCTCTCCACCGCCTCTCCTCAGTTCGGTTTTAAAGCTGAGACAAAGAGAGAGAGAGGAAAGGAAAGACAGATAGATACAACTCCTAGGGGAGGTGGGTGGGTTGTGAAGACTTATTCCTGCTGTTCCCAGAGATCACCTGTTACAGGTAAGTAACTGTGCTATCTCCAGGAACAAGCAGGAATGAGTCTTCACATATGGGGACTCCCTAGCTAGAGATGCCTGGGAGATCCCTGAGGTTATGAGACCCTGGGAAGGGCTCTACCTCCTCCTATGGACCTCAGGCATCCATCCTGGGAAGGAGGGCAGGAGTTGATTAAGAATGGAACAGGTGTTTGAAAACAGCCTGACCAAACAAGGCATCCCGGCGGGAGTCCTTGTCCAAGCAGTAATGGGCTGTGAAGGTATGAACCGAGGCCCAGGTGGCCGCTCGACAGATTTGGTCGATGGACACAGAATTTAGATGAGCCATAGAGGTGGCCATGGCCCTCACATTATGAGCTGTGACATGGCCCTCCAGAGAAAGGTTCTTACTCTGGTAGGCGAAAGAAATACACTGAGCAATCCAATTGGACAGTGTTCTCTTAGAGACTAGAAGTCCCAATGAGAGGGATCAAAAGCAACAAAGAGTTGAGAAGACTTTCTATGTTGCTGTGTCCTTTGTAAGTAAAAGGCAAGAGCTCTCTTACAATCCAGAGTATGAAGATTCCTCTGTGCACTTGATGCATGAGGAGCTGGAAAAAAGACAGGTAAATATACCTCTTGATTAAGATGAAAAGGTGAGACCACTTTAGGCATAAAGTGTGGATTGGTCCTAAGGACTACCTTATCATGATGGAATCTTGTATAAGGTGGATTAGCCACTAAGGCCTGCAGTTCACTGATGCGGCGAGCTGAGGTGACTGCAATAAGGAAAATAACCTTCCAGGAAAGAAATTTCAGGGAGGTAGTAGCTAAGGGTTCGAAAGGTGGCTTCATAAGCTGACCAAGAACCAGATTTAAGTCCCATGCCACCGGAGGAGGCCTAATGGAAGGTTTAGTTAAAGTTAGGCCTCTCATGAATCTTGCAATAAGAGGATGAGAGGAAATTGGGTGTCCATTGATAGGCTTAAGGGATGCTACAATAGCACTTAAATGGACCCTTACTGAATTCGTCTTAAGGCCTGCATTGGAAAGATGCAGGAGATATTCCAATAGAGAATTCAAAGGTAGTGCTAGAGGGTCAAGACCCTTGTTAGTACACCAAATGGAAAACCTTTTCCATTTAAAAGCATAGGAACGTCTAGTAGAAGATTTCCTGGAAGCATGAAGGATATCCTTCACCTGTTGAGAAAGATTCCAATCCTGAAGGTCTAGGCCTTCAGCAACCAAGCTCTGAGGTGAAGGGACTTGGGGTTTGGGTGCCACAAAGTCCCCTCCTCCTGAGACAGTAGGTCTGGAGCAGCTCCCAAGTCTAGGGAGGGAGCCTGAGAGAGATGTAGAAGTAAAGGGTACCACACTTGGCGTGGCCAGCGTGGAGCTATGAGGATCATAGATCCTTGATCCCTCTGGAGTTTGAACAGAGTCTTGGGAATTAAAGGAATGGGTGGAAAGGCATACAGGAAACCCTGACCCCAATGAAGGAGGAAGGCATCCTTAGCCTGAACTCCCTGACACGGAATTCTGGAACAGAACCGGGGAGGTTTGGCATTCCACGGACTTGCAAAGAGGTCTATGTCCGGAGTTCCCCACTCTTGAAAGATTCTGAGTACTTGGTCCATGTGCAGGGACCATTCGTGTGGAAGCAGAACTCGACTGAGTCTGTCTGCCCAAGAGTTTTGGATTCCTGGAAGGTATACGGCCAGGAGATGGATTTGATGCTCTCTGGCGAAGGCCCACAATCTTAAAGCTTCGTTGCAAAGCGACAGAGAGCCAGTTCCTCCTTGCTTGTTTATGTAAAACATTGCTACTTGATTGTCCGTATGATTGAGGACTGTCTTGTAGCTGAGCAGGGTATGGAAGACCTTGAGAGCTAGAAAAATTGCTCGAAGCTCCAAGTGGTTGATATGAAGGGAGGTCTCCTGTGGGGACCAAGTGCCTTGAGTGGAGAGGTCTTGCAGATGAGCTCCCCAACCTTGAGCTGCTCTCTTGTGAAGGCGAGCATAGGGGACCACATGCACTGTGGATGCCATGTGGCCTAGCAGTTGCAGCATCTCCCGGCCAGTTAAATGGCTCTTTGACTGAATCTGGGAGGCTAACTGCACCAGGCATAGGCAATGGGCCTGAGGAAGATAGGCCCTTGCAGTGGTAGTATCTAGCCAGGCCCCTATGAACTCTAGGGATTGAGTAGGGGTGAGCTGGGATTTTGGGAGATTTACCACAAGTCCCAGATACTGCAGAATGCGCCTTGTGCAGTCTAGGGCAGTCTGGGCCTCTGACTGGGATGGAGCTCGGATGAGCCAGTCGTCCAGGTATGGGAATACAAAAATTCCCAGAGTGCGTAGAAATGCAGCTACTACTGCCATGCATTTGGTGAACACTCTTGGAGCAGAGGCCAGACCAAAAGGAAGTACCCTGTATTGGTAATGCTTTCCTTGGAAAAGGAAATGGAGGAACCTTCTGTGAGAAGGATGGATGAGGACATGTGTGTACACATCCTTGAGATCTAGAGAACAAAGCCAATCCTGACTCTGAAGGTATGGAAGGAGAGTACCCAGAGAAAGCATCTTGAATTTCTCCTTGCATAGAAATTTGTTCAATTCTCTGAGATCTAATATGGGTCTGAAGCCCCCTGTCTTCTTTGGGATGAGAAAATAGGGGGAGTAAAACCCTGACCCTTGTTGAAGAAGAGGTACTTCTTCTATTGCCCCTTGGGCAAGAAGGGTAGCCACCTCCTGACCTAGAAGGTCGAGAAGATTTGTTGGAGAATTGAAGTGTCTCACCATGGTGTGAGGAGGAAGGTTTGAGAAATGAAGCTTGTAGCCCTCCCTTATGATGGAGAGGGTCCACTGCTCTGTTGTAATTTGCTCCCATCTGGGAACAAAATGAGCTAACCTTCCTGGAATGGTGAGAGGCTCTGTTTTAGAGCCAGAAAGGCTAAGTTCTCTAGCATCAAGTCAAAAACCCTGAGGAGGTTGGGACTGCTGAGTTGCAGCAGCCCCTGTAGACTTAGGCCTGGCCTGTTTAGGTTGCTGACGCTTAGTAGCAAAGCAACCTGTAGATGATTGTTGGCCAGAAGTAGAAGGGAATCTGCCCTTTTTGAAAAAAGACTTCTTGAAAGGTTTTTTCTTGGCAGGAATGGAGGTTGACTTTGAAAGTCTATCCAGAGCAGAATTTTCTGCATCCATTTGAGTGGCCTTTATTTGCCACTCTTTGCCAAACAGATTTTCACCTGTACAGGGGAGATTTCCCAAACCATCCTGGACCCAGGGTTCTAAATCAGAAGCTTGGAGCCAAGCAAGTCTGCGAGCAGCTATGGCAATGGCCGAAGCACTGCTGGCACCTTCAAAGGAGTCAAAAGCTGCACGGTTGGAAAACTTTGAAATGTCTTGAGTATGCTTGAGCCAAAGAAGGAATTCTTCCCTTTTATCCTCTGGAAGAAAAGGGAGGAAAGTGTGCAGCTTATCTGCAACTTCTTTTAGAAACATACCCATGTAAAGACTATAGGAATTGATTCTGGCAATGAGCATACTGGCCTGGAAGATTTTCCTGCCAAAAGCATCCAAGGTCCTGCATTCTCTTCCTGGAGGGGCAGAAGAGTGTCTTTTTGCACTCTTTATCCTTTTCATAGCTAACTGCACCACAATAGAATGGTGGGGAAGCTGTGTTTTATGAAACCCAGGACAATGAGGGACACGGTACATAGTGTCCAATCTTCGAGAATGAGGAGAGATAGTAAGAGGAGTCTCCCATAAGTCAATCATGTGCTCATAAAGAATCTCATGAATTGGCAAGGTGACTGCCTCCTTAGGAGCCTTAGAATAACCTAAAATATCCAAATTTTTAGCTCTAGGCTCTGATTCAGAGGTTACTGAAATAGAAAGCCCTTTAGCCACTTCTCTTATGAAGTCTTGAAAGGATAAGTCCTCTGGAGGAGACATTCTTCTTTTTGGAGAAGAAGGCTCTTCAGGAAGGGCTATGGATACTTCAGCAGACTCCTCTGATGTATCAGAATCATCAGAGGAATCAAAATATCACCTGTCAGGGTGGTCTTCTAAAGCTCGGTACGCGTATCGAGCGGTATCGACATCGGGCGTCGTCGGTACCGGTTCGGTAACGACGAGCATCCCTGGACAGGGAACCGCTGCAGTCGGCATCCTGGTCGATGTCGATGCAGTCGGTACCGGTACCGGCGCTGGTGCCGGTACCGGAGCCAATACCGACAACGGAGTTTGTTGTGGTATCAGCGGCGTCGCAGCTTGAATGAAGGCCGTGATAGCCTACTGCATGGATAGAACATTGTGATCCATCGACGCCATGAATGCCTGGAATTCGGTACCGGAAGGTTGCGCCGGTACCCCAGAGCATTCTAACAGGTGATCGGTCGAGGCCGTGCCATCGATGTCAACCTGTAACCCCATAGGTGAAGCTTTGGAAGCCGGAGCTTCCCGCCGGGGTTGTTTTGCCGGTGCAGGAACCTCGAGGGTAAGCCCGGAGGCATCTCAATGCTTGGAAGGAGATCTACCCTTCGAGGACCGGCTGGATTTATGTTTGGTTACCTGAGATCCATGGGAGGAAGAAGAAGCCCTGGAAGACGTTGATGCCACTGAAGCTGCATCAGAGGGAAACAGCATATGGAGCTTGGCTGCTCGGTTCTGTAAACCTCGTTTAGACATCAAAGAACAGGACGGACAATCCGGAATGGAGTGTTCAGGACCCAAACATTTAAGACACCATTCATGGGTGTCAGTAACAGAAATAGTACCGCTGCACTTAGTGCATTTTTTAAACCCGGAGGCTTGTTTTTCCATGAGGAAAAAATTCTTTGTGAGGCCTAAGGCCCAAAGAAGAAAAACACACTAAGTAGGAAAAACTATATATATATTTTTTTTTTATATAAGAAAAGAAAGAAAAGACCGGCGGTACCGGTCCGAAGTCGGGGCAGACGCGCGACCAAAGAAATAAAATAAAACAAAGAACTTCTTCAGCGGTGACAGGAACACGACCTGCTGGCTCCGCGGCAAAGAAGAACTGAGGAGAGGTGGTTGGGAGAGGCAGGAGGGCAGCGCGCAGGCGCTGTGGGATGCTCCCAAAAGCTTTCCTTTTTGGGAAGCTGGGGAGCGTTCCCGCGCAGGCTCCGTCGGTACCGACGTACCCATATGTGAAGACTCATTCCTGCTTGTTCCTGGAGATAAAACATTATCGATAAACCTTTTCCAAAATGGTATAAAACAGAATGCTGGGTCTGAGTAAACAAAAGGTGGACTCAAAAATAGCCATATAGATCGTAGCTGTTGACGGGGCCGCTGTAGCCCCCATTGCTATCCCCAATTTTTGCTGATAAAATTGTTGTCGATATAAAAAATAATTGTTATTCAAAACCAAATTCAGCAAATCAAGTAAAAAGGAACGAGGAATTCGATCTGGAAGATCTAGGGGATAATCGGTAAGGTGAACAAATACCTCCTCTTGATTTATATTTGTGTACAATGACTGAACATCAAGAGTTACTAAATATCTGTAGGAAGCCACATCGGTACATGTCATCAGCTGCTTCAAAAAATCACTGGTATCTTTAATGTAGGAATCTACTTTCGCTGCGGCAGGTTGTAAAAAAATATTGCAGAATTTAGAAAGCGGTTCTAGCAATGAATCTCTACAAGATACAATAGGTCTACCTGGCGGACTACAAAGGGTTGTGTGGATTTTGGGAACCAAATAAAAAACAGGAATTTTAGGATGTTTATTTATCAAAAATACTAACTCCTGCTTAGTAATCCAATTACGATAGAATGCCTGAGAACCCAAAACTTTAATCCGATTTTGAAGATTCTCCGTTGGATTAATACTTAAACATGTGTAGACCGCACGATTGTTCAAATGAACATCTATTTCTTGCTGATATTGTTCTGATGACAAAATCACTGTCGCCCCACCTTTGTCCGCCCTTCTTATTACGATATCCATCTCTGCCAATTGTCGAAGAGCACAATACTGATCCTTGGACAAATTAGAATGGGCAAAAGATTTACGTTGTTCTAGAATCTGTAGCTGTTGCAAAACCAAATCCTGAAAGATAGAAATAGAACGATCCGGTGTACCCAGAGGTATCCATCTGGAAGAATTTCTCACTAATGAACCTTCAACAGTATTAGGAAGATCCGCAAATTACACGAAGCTTATGAAAAAACCTATGAAGGGCCAACCGAGTGTTGAAGCCATCATAGTTCGGGGTGGGCACAAATGACAAACCCAATTCCAAAACCTGTAGTTGAAGTTGAGTCAAAAATCTTCCTGATAAGTTGACAACTGACGAGTTTTGGTACGGGACTGGGTATCCGGGCCCTCCCAAAAATCCTGTTGATACGGTCTATGAGACCTACGTCCTCTAGACGGATTTCCCCTGTATCGTTCTGCATTAGAATGATGTGATCTAGCATTGCACAAGCGTGAGTTGCAAACAGCAGAGGGAGGGCCCTTGTAATACCAACAACAGAAGGGGATGGTATACATTGCCTGCCTCCCTCCTATCCCATTGGTGCCTCTTCGAGGCCCAGGGGCCCTGGAGTTATAGCCATTTCAGATGCCCAAGGGGGCTGGGAAGAGGAAAATCAAGGCTAAAAAGAATGTAATGGCTGCCTCTTCCACTCCCAAGGTAGGTCATTGGACCTATGAGCCAACATGTGTTGGTAAAGAGCGAGGTAAAAGGGGAGTTGGTTTCATCTCTAGATTCGTCCTCTTCCCCTCTCTTGGGGACATCTCTCAGTCCAATTCTTAGGACCCCACCACCTCCTCTAGGGGGGGGGGGGGGGTGGTAGACTTAATGGAAGGGCGTACCTCGACTCCCCTAATGGGTTCGGGCGAGGCACAGAAATTAGCCTCTGTTCAAATCCTGCTGCAAGTTCCTCCAGAGGATTTTGTATTAGAACCTATATAAGTTTTTGGATCTTGTTTTTCGTCTTCTACCTTGGGTGTGTTAGCTTCGGAGGTAACTTTGCTAGATATCTGGAAGGTAGTATCGGAGACCAATTCTTTGCTTCATGGTTTCATGGATCAAACTTCAATATTCTCAGTTCAAGTGGTTAAAAAATTCCAAGTACAAGATTCAAAAGTTACTGCTTTAACCCAGACACTTGACAAGATGGATGACCATGTGGTATTACAATCTGCAGGATCTCTTTATATTAAAGAAACTCTTTCCTTACACAGACAAATTGAGTCTTTGGAAATTTTTGATCTAAAAATCTTAGATTTCTTTATTTTCCCAAGACTCAACTCCTCTCTCCTTTATTTCTACTAAGGAAATATTGTAAACAGATTTTGTCGTTACCTGATTCCAATAATTTGGTGTTCAAATGTTTATTACTTGCCTGCTAGATCTTTAGCTCAAGCTGAAGAGGTCGCTTAGGTGGAGGATGATACTAATGTAGATTTGACCAACTTCCTAGAATCCTTGACTGATGGCATCCCCTTTTGTGCTACCTTGTCTCCCTGGCTATAGAAGTAGACAAAATTAATATTTTGAAAGCTTATTTCTGAAAAAAGATCAGCCGTTTTGTGGTCAAAAGATAACCTCTTTCCCGATGTTTCTCGCTTTACCAAGGCATGGAGAAGTCTTTCCTTCAGCTTAAACCTCGTGGTTTGGCTTTAGGGGGGGACTTTCTTTCTCTGATTTTGTAAGTACTTAATTACCTGTGAACGTTATGTATTTGCAGACCCATTGCAACCTGTCAGTTTCTTGAATGGTAGATGAGGGCTTGTGCCTACTTTGCACTTTGATATCTTTATTAATGTGTCTTTAGACATTTCTACATGGGGTGGGTTTTTGCCTAGAATCTATTTGCTTTTCTCCTATTCTGCTTGCTTTTGCTCCCCCTAAAGTAGGCTATAAAACATATTGTTTAATTGCTTGATCATTATGTTTATTCTTGTGATTTCATGTCATTTTCCTTTGCTTGCGTTGTTAAGCATAAACTTTTAATTAAAAATAAAAAACAAAATGAAATTCCAAGTTTCCTTATAATGATGAATTTTTGAGAGAGATGAGAAAGGTGAGGGCGACTGACAGACCATGACCCTGGTTTACTAAGCTTATCCCGCAACCCACAGACAAAAGAATTTGAGAAAAGCCTTAGTAATCCAGGCCCTTCGTCGGGCAATGAGCAAGAAAAGGAATGCCTCTTAAGGCCTTCCCTGTTTAATTCAAAGTATTTAATCATTTTAAATTTCAAATGTCATTATATGCCTGAGTAGTTCAGAATCTCCTGTGTAGTATCCTGATAAGGTCTTTGATTCTCTAATGATCACAGGAAATTCTGCATCCAGAATTCTCCTGAGCAGAACTATTTGATTGTCTCCAATTACATGAGCTTGATTCCAAATTACATGTAGCTATACTGCGCTTGTCAAGCCTATTTCTAGCTCATAGGCTACTGGTCTCAGTGATTAATGACTTGGTATTCAAAAGACCTGCTTGGTAGCTTAGGGAGTTAGCCAGACAAACCATTGGGATTGAAAATTCTGTGCACCCAGTTCTTTGTGCACATAAAAGTTAGCCACATAAAGGGGCATGTTTACTAAAGGCAGCACTGGTGAGGTGCGATTACAGCGCAATATCAGCATGGAGTGCCAGGCAAATGTTTGCGGGCGTGTCCCCCAGGTCGACAGCACATTGCAATCGCATGGCACTATGCTAACCGGCATGCGGGCGCACTTGACTTCACCCATAGAGGAAGCATTAAGTGCGCCCACGCTAAAGGCAGTAGTTTTGGTTAGTGCACGACCATAAGGCCAGCGCTAACCGCAATGCACCATCAATGCCCACGTTATGCCTCTAACCCATCCTGTCCCTGCTAACCCACATACTACCCAATTAGCATGGGATTTTTAATCCAGCATCATGCACTAAATGTCAGTGTGGCATACCTGGTATGTGCTGAATCCCGCACGACCTGGTAGCATGCTCTGGTAGTAAACTTGCCCAAAGAGAAATCCACTGCTTACCCCCTGGAACACGCAGCATGGAATCTGGCTACCTTTTGGAACTCGACAAGCACTTGAGACCCGGAATGACCATGGCTGGAAACAGGATACTGGGCTTGATGGACCCTTGATCTGACCCAGTATTGCACATCTTATGTTCTTATGAGATGCAAGGCCAGTGGCATGTCTGGGGTATGGGAAAACTTTCTTTACTCACTGCTGATATTCAGCGCCGAATGGTAAAAAATCTGTGTCAAAGTCTGGCTGGAGTAGAATGCTAGCCTAAAGTTATATGCATAGCTTTATTCACTCTTCTTCCCATTTCCTCGGCCCACAACCTTGGAGTCATCTTTGACTCCTTCCCTTCTTTCTCCACACATATTCAATATATAGCTTAAACCTGTAGTTTTTTTTCTCTACAGCATTAACAAAATGTGTTGCTTCCTCTCTGAGCACATTACTAAGGCTCTTGTCCACTCTTTGGTCACCTCCCATCTTCGACTATTGCAGCCTCCTCCTTGCAACCTCCCTCAGTGTCATCTCTCTCGTCTTCAATCTATCCATAACTCCGCTGTGCGGCTAATCTTCCACCAGCCCCGATACACTCAAATAACCCCTCTTCTAAAATCACTTCACTGGCTCCCCTCCATTTCCGTATCCAATTCAAACTTCTCCTTCTAACATATAAATACATTCACTCTACTGCCCCTCATTACCTTTCCTCTCTTCTCCTTCCCTATACCCCTCCTCGTGAACTCTGCTCCTCTTCTGACTTTCTTCTCTTTATGCCCTTTTCTTTTTCTGCAAACTCCAGACTTCAGTCTTTTCACCTTGCTGCTCCTTATGCATGGAACAAACTTCCTCTATCTTTACCTCAAGTCTCTTCTCTCTCCCTCTTCAAATCCATGCTAAAGACTTTCCTCTGTGAGGCTGCATTTGAATCCTAATCCCTTGTTCTCCGTCTCTTTCCCTATTTGAACCCCCTTGTTTCTCTTGTATTGTTCTGTCTGTCTTGATTAGATTGTAAGCTCTACGAGCAGGGAATGTCTTCTTTATATGTTTGTACAGCGCTGCACATGCCTTGTAGCACTATATAAGTTATTAATAGTAGTAGAAGTAGTATTCAGAGATTTTCAGCATCAGACATACCCACGCAGTCCTAACGTTGTGTGCTAAACCTTGCCACTTCCCAGATCAACAAATTGCCTCATTTTTTCTCATTGATATAAAAATCCAAAAACGTTTCCTTTCAAATCAGTAAAATCCTGCAGCATATCATGATTTTTTCCAGCTTAAATAAAATAAAGCAATTCACATCTCCACTTTGCATTTCATTCCTTAAACATGGGAACTATGGCAAGCATATTCAAAGGCATATATGCAGTTTGAAGACCTGCAAGCCACAAATGTTGCTCACCCAGATATTCAGCAACACTTATCCGATTAGTGCCCTGAATATGCCCTCCTAGCCCATCTAAATGCCTTGGCACTAACCAGCTAGCATGGGGGCATCCTGGAGGTGGAGCGGTTATCTTTAACCAGGTAAAGTTAAGCAGCTAAAAGGCTGGCCCACCTTTACCCGGTTAAAGATAACCAGTTATCGACTGAATCATAGATAACTGGTTATCTAAATTGCTAAGCAGGCAACCCGGATATTCAATACCGATGGCCGGATATGACCCCGGCATTGAATATCTGGGTTTAAGTTAAAACAGTGACAGCTAGCCCCTTTGGGCTGCCGCCGTTAAATATCAACCCCTAAATCCTTAATTTAGATTACCTCTGTTAATTTCATCTGCAAATGCAGTAACCTTTGCTAAAAGACACTGAAACAGTGGAAAATTAAAAGAGATTCTTAAGCTGGACCCCCTTTGCTTACTTTCAGATGAAGCATTTTTAAGGTGATCCTTATATTTCCAGCAGCCACAGCAAGCCACTGTCACCCAAACTGGTGCTAACCACATTTTAAAGACATGTATACAGACAACCTGCTGCAGCCCTCGGTCTAGCCATCATTAATCACATAACGGCTATTAGGACCCGTGAAAGCCAAGAGAAAGTCAATGGGAACTTTAATGTGATGAGAATGGATGCCACTCTTTCTAAATGATTCAAAATGTCCGCCGCTCATCTCCAGAATACTGCCTTCTGTTTCCGTCAGACTATCTGCTCTGTATCATTTTCCAGTTGTATACCTCCAGCACATTCATTCATCAAGCAGACTGCTTTCATTGGATTGCAGAAGTAGATTTCTTACACAAGGCAGAGGTGAAAATGTCACCTGCTGGCTACTATCTACACAAAAGAGATACCGGGGCCCCACAAATACATGTAGTTACCTGAAATTTCTTTAAAATTTATTTTTAGAATGTTTATTTGTGGGATAGAAGCATATTTCTTGATATTGACCAAAGCTGGCATGGAACAGACCATGTTTCTCAACACCTTGCTAAAATGAAGGATATGATAAAATGCTTAAGTGGATGGATGGTATTAAATCATCACACGACCATTCCCATTGGAATCAGATATAGATGTGGGCATTTCCGCAACCGACAACTGGCAAACACACCACATTCCCCAAAAAATATATAGATGACAAATAGAAAGGAAAGCGTAGCTACTCACTTGTAACAGGTGTTCTCCAGGGACAGCAGGAATCAGTCATCACATATGGGTGACATCGGCGCCAATAGAGCCTGCACAGAGCATTTCCCCAGCTTTCAAAGAAAGCCTTTGGGACATGCTACCATGCATGCGTAGTCCCCTTCCTGCCCAAGGGTGCTATCTTGCTCAGTCAGATGATATAGCTAGGACGGCAGTAAAAATTAAAACAAAGTAGGGAGGCAACTTCCAGGGGAGGAGGGAGGGTGTGAGGACTGATTCTTGCTATCCCTGGAGAACACCTGTTATAGGTGAGTAACTACGCTTTCTTCAGGAACAAGCAGGAAATCAGTCCTCACATATGGGACTTCCTAGTTCCAGGCTGCCAAGGACTGAATCACGACAGCCCCAATGGCGATTGAGTAGTTGTAAGTTGCAGAGAGTAAGTCCCCACTGAGAAACTCTGCAAGACCCCAGCATCCAGGGACACTATTACTCTGGTAGCCTGAACACAGAAGGGTCGGAGGGCAGGAGTTGCCTACACCCCAAGAATATTACAGAGTACTGCCTGACTAAAGGCACTGTCTCTGCGGGACTCGCTCTCCAGGCAGTAGTGAGCTGCGAACGTATGAATTTAAGATCATGTGGCGGCCTTGCAGATTTCCATCACAGGCACTGAGCGGAGGCTGGCCCCCGATGAGGACATCGCCCTCACGCAATGCACTGTGATCTGGTGCTCGAGGGAGAGGCCAACTCGCTCATAGACAAGGGCAATACAGTCCGCCACCCACGTGGACAGAGTTCACTTAGTCATGGGGAGCCCCAGTCTGCTGGGGTCATAAGACAGGAAAAGCTGAGGAGCTTTTCGATGGGCCTGAGTCCGCTGTAAATAGGACAGGTCCCGTTTGCAATCTAGTGTATGAAGTACTAGTTCCTCCTTGCTGGTGTGAGGCCGTGGGAAGAAGGTGGGGAGGACCACCTCTTAGTTGAAGTGGAAAGGAGACAACATCTTTGGGAGGAATTTGGGGCGTGTGTGGAGCACTATCCTGTTCTTGTAGAACCTCGTATATGGTGGATCTGCCACCAGGGCCTGGAGTTTGCTGACTCTTCAAGCAGATGTGAGGGCCACCAGAAAAGCCACTTTCCATGACAGGTACCGAAGATGGCAAGTGGCCAGGGGCTCGAACAGTGGTTTGGTGAGCTGAGAGAGCACCATCTTGAGGCCCCACTCTGCCGCTGGATGATGGAGAGGGGGCTTGGATAACAGAAGACCCCGGAGGAACCTGGAGACCATGGGCTGGCTTGAGAGGGGTTTTCCCTCAACAGGGTGGTATGAGCAGCTTTGGCGCTCAGATGTACCCTCACTGAGTTAGATTTCAGCCTGATGTGCGACAGGTACAGTAGGTATTGCAGTACTAGTTGCACCTGGCAGGAGAAGGGATTCTCCTCCTTTTCTGCACACCAGGAGGAGAACCTTCTCCACTTAAAGGCATAAGCCCGTCAGGTGGAGGATTTTTGGGAGGCCAGTAGGATATCCTCGACTTCTGGAAGATTGAAAGGGGCCAACGCTACCCTTTCAGCAGCCATGCTGTTAGTATTAGCGACTCCAGATTGGGGTGCAGGAGAGAGCCCTCCTCCTGGGACAGGAAGTCCAGGGCTCAGCCCAGAGGGACTGGGAATGCCACCAACATGGAAATCAGCAGAGGGAACCAAGATTGCTTGGGCCACCTGGGGGCAATCAGTATAACTGATACCCTTTCGCTCTGAACCTTGAAGAGGGTCCTGGTGACCAGGGGGGATTCAGTGGGAACTCAGAGTAGGCCCTCGGACCACGAGATCAGGAAGGCATCTGCTGCCACTCTCTCTGGGTGCAGCTGATGGGAGCAGAAGCAAGGTAGCTGCATGTTGTCTGGAGAGGTGAATAGGTCTATCATGGGCCTGCCCCAGAGGTGGAAGAGCTGCTTCGTTACTCTGGGGTTTAAGCGCCACTTATGTGGGTGAAGGACTGTCTGCTAGGCAGTTGTCCTGGCTCGGGAGATACACCACTTGCAGAAGCGTGTTGTTGCATGCTGCGAAGGAGAGGAGGGCCACTGCTTCCTGGCAGAGGGAGTACGAACCCGTGCCCCCTGCTTGTTGATATAAAACATGGCGACCTCGTTGTTTGTCTGGATCAGCACAGGCCGGTGGCAGAAGTGGTGGCAGAATGCTCATAGGGCCAAGAAGATTGCTCTGAGGTCCAAGAGATTGATCTGTAGGAGTGACTCCTTCTGAGACCAGCTACCTTGTGTGCAGCGGCCTCCACAATGTGCCCCCCAACTCAGGACGGAGGCGTTTGTGGTCATGTCCTCTGCGGCGTGGGTAGCCTTTCCCGGACCGCTCTTTTCACCTCCTCATAATTTCCGGCAAGGTCTGGTGGCATGCTCCTATACGCAGCCATTGCTTCTCCGGTAAGGGAAGCTGCAAACCTAATGGCCCAACACTCTTTTGGCCATGCACTTAACTGTGCCACTCTTTCAAAACACTCAATAAAATTGTCAACATCCTCATTGTCCTTTAACTGGCCAAAATTAAACATCTGCTCAGCTACCCACGCTTGCAGCATATCCAGTAGGGGTTGCTGCTGAGCCTGCAGGGCAGCAGATTTCTTTTCCTGGAACTCCAAACTCAAGTCTCTCTGTCTCTCCAGTTGAGTGGCCATCCATTTGAACACCTCTGCTGGATCCAGAGACATCTTCAGTTCCTGTGAATACAAACAGACAGAAAAAAAAAAACAAGTGCGGTACCTCACACTTTTAAAAAAAAAAACTTTTCCTTTTTTTTTTTTTCAACTAGCTAGCAATCACCCTTAGCCCTGTATCCTTATCCTTTCCCAGGTGGACACTTATTACCTGGCTCAGGTGTTGCCTCACGCTTTCACAATCACGTTGCAGCTAGCACTCCGATGCTGGGACTCTTTCTTTCCCTTCAGGATGGTCTGCAATCGGGGTCTTTCTTGGCAGTTGCTTTTCTGTAGTTTTCTTCTGCGCGGCACCTTGCGCATGCGTGGAAATATCCTGCCAACGTAGCCACTTGCGGCGCTCCTGCCCGGCCTTAGGGCTAAAGACAGGAGCGGCGGTCTGATGCTTCGTGAGGAAGGAGAGTAACCTGTATCCCTGGAATGCTGGGTATTGTAGTTCCTGCTCCTCTCACTCCGAAATAAAGAGTTGTAGTTATGGGGTTTCCAGTATATTTATTATAGTAAAGGATATTGTTCCATCACATGGCAAATAAATGCAAACAAAATAGGTGCTTCAAATGCTAACAGGAAAACTTAGGATAAAGGCAACTTAAAGTATAACTGCTTCTTTTCACTTCTAAGCAAATTACTCACTTTGCCCCAAGAGGTCAGTTAGTTTCACTGCAGCCTCTTTCAGCCACTGTTACCTTCACAGTGCTGGGGAAAATCAGGTGCACATAATTAGAGCTTTCTCAGCAAGGCAATACAACAGCTCCGTAGCATTCAATTCACATACGGTAAAAAGCAGTTTCCTTCTGCTTGGCATCTCTACACAGCAGACCGTGCAATCCATGCTCTCACAATCTGGTAAGTCTGTATTATCTTGTGTTAATTCTTCAAGCTGTATGGAATTACTGGCTTCATGTAACACTGGCTGTCTTCTAGCTTGCAACTCTAAAAACTGCTTAAAACTCTGTAGGAGCAATTCAGCCTGCTGTTTGTGAGATAGGGAATTGCTATCAGCTATACAACTTCCCTCTGGCTTAAGGCTGTTTATTTTCTCCTCTCTTAGATTAATTGTATCAGAGTAACTGCTAGTCTCTTTTGCTAATGTTTCATTCACATACAGGAAAGTTAGCTTTACGTTCAGCCTGGAAACTTTGTGGCAATTCACTTACTTGTTGCCATGCCGTTCTGACTTCAGATGGCTCCAACGTTCTCCAGCTGTTAGAATGTTTATTGCTCTCTGGCTCAAACGGTACTTCACAGAATGATTGTTTTCTTTCTTGTGCCTGCCTTGAAGGCTTCCTTTCCCAGGGCTGTGCCTTCCAACGGTTATCTATTTCAGGGCTAGGTCCTCTCTCCTTGGGACTTCTACTCACTGCCTCTGAATAGAACTTTGCAGGTCTCCTTCCAATGCCAGGTTCCCAAGTATCAGCATACTGTCTTCTGGACTTCCAATCATTCTCCTTCTTAATCCTCCTCTCCTTCTTCTCCTTCTCAATCTTAATCTGACTAGCAAAGCCATGCTCTGGTTTAAAACCACGTTCTCTCCTGGACACGCCCCTTCCAAGGGCAGGGTGTGCCCAATCAGGACTGCAGGACTCCTCCCCTGGGCTGGTGTCTCCATGCTCAGCTCTGTGGAATAGAGTCTCTCTTTCTTCCTTGGTTTCTCAAATAGGCATAAATCCTGCTGAACCTCAGGATTTTCATCCGTTTCCATAGGCTCAGGAGGGCGCTGTTCACCACACTACACAGCAATTGAGGTTGATGCCGAAACCCGATATTCAGCACCGAAGGATATCTAGCATCTGGCAATGAATTTCTAGTTTCATTTCTGACCGGGCAGCCAGGAACTTTAGAAGCGCTGGGTGCCGCGGACTAAATACTGAGTCCTATGCCCACAGGAATAAAATTATCCCCTATGATCATGGGGCCCAGTATTTAACCCGTGGTCTTCTCGCACATGTTGCAACATATTGGCATAAAAAGCCTCTTATAAAATACCAACTGAGGTAAAAGTATACATGTTGGCATGAATTCACAAACTTTACCAGTAGAAATACGTTATTACAGTATAACAGTAGACACCCTCGCAAGTTACGTGACAGTTTACCTCTATCGCAATTTATCCGGTATAGAAGGAATTGTTCCAGTACACAAGAATATAAGAAACAAGCTAAGTCATTGATGCAAGACTTTTTTTCTCGAGGGTATCCGGTAGAAACAGTAAAAACAGCATATAAACGCGCTCTCTATAATAATAGAGCGCTGTTGTTGGAAACTCGTGAGAAATCCCATACGGGGTTAGGGGAGGAGGATCACATAAATTTTGTGACCCCGTATTCTCCGTTTAGTAGAAGGATTACACAGATCCTTCGCCGTCATCAAAACGTATTACGTACCCTACCGGGTCTCTCTGATAAGCGTATTCGTTGTGTATGGACCCGTCAACGAAATTTAAAGGAGATCTTGAGTCCGGCTAAATTGCGCAATGTTCCCACAAGTTCAGAAGGGACTATTCCAGGCCATAAAAAATGTGGTCATTGTAATGTGTGCATAGTGATGGAGGAAGCAGACAGTTTTGACTATCATGGTCATCAATACACATTAAAACAATCTACTTCGTGTGACTCAGACCACGTGATTTATGGCATTAAGTGTCCATGTGGCCTTCTGTATGTGGGTCAGACCGCGCGTTCTTTGCGAACCCGTATTATTGAGCATCGCAGCCGGATTCGGTGTAAGGTCCAAGAGGCCCCGATAGTACCTCATTGTTTACATAAACAGCATTCTTTTGAAGAATTGAGAGTGTTCGTAATAGAGACTGTATTGACTGGTGGAAGGGGCAGATCCCGAACTCAAATGCTATTATTATTGGAACAAAGATGGATTTACCGTCTCAATACTGTTATTCCTGAGGGCTTAAACAGCATGATAGAGTGGCGAGCATGCCTCTGACCTCACTTGCTACGTCATCTTGTGAGCCTCCTATATATAAAAAACTGAATGGCTGCTTCTCGCATGCGCAGCGTTTTTTGAGAAAGCCGGAGAGCTTCATCGTAACACGCTCCTAGTGTTTGATACATTCATATGATGCAACAAAGCGTTTGATACATTCACAACAAAGGTGAGATCTATCCTGCTCTTGGAGTTTTCCTAGTATGATTTGGTGTTAGTATGATGCTAATAACGGACATTAATTACTGGGCTACTATAATCTCAGTGTGTGGCTATGTTTCTATGCAGATAGTGCTTGTTTCATAAAGAAGTACCCCTTGAAGAAGAATCGAAACGTGTACTGAATGGTACCTTACAGGTGACGTCGGGGATCCGTAATAAATCACTGTGAAACTACAGCACATTCATTGTTTGCGATTTGGAAAAGAAAAACTTTCAATATTCAGATAAGTTCCAACTTCTATTTTATTTTTCAAGTAAAAAAGTCTGGCTAAATAAGGGTATGAACCAAACATATGGTCATTGATGTGATCGGAGTTAGCAGCTTCGGGAATTCTATCCCGTGTTGCATAATTTTAAACTGAGACCATTGGTTCATTCTGAGTTGTCATGTTGGGCAATTAGAGGTTTTTGTGGCCAGAGGTTGCTGTGAAGGAAAGAGGTTCGAGATTGGAGCTTGTTTTGTATTAATAGAGGGTATATTTTAGTTCTAATAGTCCCTCATGAATATGCATGAGCTACATCTGCATAACATGGGGGTGGCGCTTAGAAATGCAGCATAGGCATCTTTATCAGAGGCAGCATGGAACCGGGATGGTGTTTGGCCCTCCAGGACTGCATTTGGGAGGCTCTGCTCTTGGTAATGTGCATGTTTATGGTGTCTGTGCTCTATAGGGTAAAATGTGGGTGTGTTGGGCATGTTTACGTCATCTGCAAGACCGGTTCTGTCTGTATTAGACCGTTATAGTAGTGGGTAAAATATGATGACTGGTTTGGCGAACACCGCAGCTGGGACTTGAACCTGTGACCCTCTGCTTCTGAATACACTGGTTCTGTGCACTGCACCACCATGTTCTCACAGAGATGGTGCGTTCCCTGGTGGTACCATGACTGTTGGTCAGCCAGGGCCTGTCTGTTGGAGCGCACTGCACCCACGTGAGGGGGGCTAGGCCACGGTCTGCTCTGGGCAGCTGCCACTGCCCCCTCCACCACCAGTATCCCTCAGCCACCATGCTGACATGCCCTTCTGCTGGTGGTGCTGGTGGTATGAGGTCTCAAGCCATCCAATGTGCAGGTAGGCGGCTGCCTATGGTGCGTGGTCTGGGGTGGGGGTGCCCGCATAGCTGCCCACGCTTTCCCCCAGCACCGCCTGCCACTGTTCCGTGCCATTGGGGGTACCTGCTGGGTACTATTCCCTGTGACACTGTGGGAAGCACACCTTGCACATGTTGGGCCCTCAGCAGTTGCTGTCTGGCTGCTGTACTGTTTTGGCATTCCTATGGGCCAGCTAGGCATCGCCCTAGTCCCCACTGTGGCCCAGCTGCAGCCCTCTGTATCCCCTTCTCCAGTATCTGACCAGTTGCCCGTTCCGACATGCCTGCCCTGATGTTGCGGGACATGTGCACGCCATAGGAACTCTGTCCGATGGTGGGGAGGTCCCTGGGCAGTGCTATTTCACTGTGGGCGCATGCACCTTGTATGGGGACGGGGTATGGACCCTTCCGCGGTTTATACATACATAACTAAAATAGGGGAATACATAAAATATCTGTTCAATGGAGCTTACTCGGGGGGGGGGGGGGGTTGATGTTTCTCATTGATACCACTATTGGCCAGCTTGGTTGCTGTTTTTTTCCAGTTTGTTGGGGTCATTTTCAGTGTTTCTGTGCCCTTTTGTTCTGTGCACATGTATCACACTTATCACCTTTTTTTGGTTTCCCTGCCTAGGCTGTACATTGCTGACATTTAAATGGTTTCTCTCCCCTTTAATATGCCTTTAACGGCAGGTTTTCATTCGCGTTGGAATTCAGCTCTGAAAATCAGCGCGTTAGCCTCTCCCCGCCCACTCTCCGCCCATTGACCCCTTCTCTCCGCCCTCTCTCTGCCTTCTGCGTTGTTTTACTGCGCTGTAGCGCGTTTACGATCGTTAATGCGGTACAGCACGCGGTATCACGCGCTAACGATCGTTAACATCATACAACGCGTGTTATTCACGTTTACCGCAGTTTAGTAAACATACCCCTAAATGTCCCAACTAAGAGGGATAGAGGTAACACAGAGTTGAGAAGACTTACAATTTGGTAAGTCCCTGAAAAAGTGAAGCCCCCTTGTAGTCAAAAACTAAGAGATATCCTCATACAGGAAAACTGTCAAGGTGAAGGACATAGCCTGCCTTGTTGTTAGTTGTTACTCCTCTTTTTTCTTCAAAAAGGAGAGGAGAACCCCGTTACCTGTAGGGCATGATTATCCTCAATAGCTCTAGGAGCTAAAAGAATGGATTTCTCTTGTGGCAGGAGATTCATGCCTAGAGTCGAGGATTGAGTCAGTGTATCACTGATATCTCAGTAAGGATGAGATGAACTGTAGATGCCTCTTTTGATAAGAAGTAGGTTACTGGTTCTAAACCTCAAACAGGAAAAAGATTTAATGAATAAAATATCAGAAAACCTGCGACTGCTGGGTTTGCTGAGCCTGTTGAGGTTTTGATTTTCTTAGCCTGGTTTGATGTTGCCCTTCTTTGGAAACATCTGCATGATGGGTAGAAGATGGATAAAACATTTTCCCCCTAGGGGGATAAAGTTTGTTAGGAGATTTTTTAGTAGCTGGGATAGAGGAAAGTTTTGACAATCCTCTGAAAGCAACAATATCAGTGTTTAACTGATTAGTTTGGAATAAAGCATCCTTGTTAAAGAGATTTTCACCAGTACAAGGAGTATTTGCCAGCCTTTCTTGTACCCATTTGTCCAAATCTGAAGCTTGGAGCCAGGCCATGCGTCGTGCCCCAATGGCTATAGCAGAAGTTCTGCTAATAGACTCAAAACAGTCCAGGGAAGCGATTAAGGAACTTAGAGACATTTTGAGCATGACTGACTAATAAGAAATAGTCTGCTCTTTTATGTTCTTGAAGAAAAGGGTTCAAAAGCTTTAAGTTCTTTGTGACCTCTTCAAGAGATAATCCCATATAGAAAATCTATGAGATAATTCTTGCTGAAAGCATGGATGCCTGGAAGCATCGACGTCCAAAGGCATCTAAAGTCCTAGACTCATGACCTGGCGGATAAGAAGAATGCTTCTTTGCACTCTTAATACACCTCATTGCTGATTCTACAACAATAGAATGATGAGGAAGTGGAGTCTTTTGAAAACCTGGAGAAGGTGGCACCTTGTACACAGTGTCAAGTGTCTTAGAATGTGGGGATACCATTAAAGGAGTTTCCCACATTCTTAATAGTAGATCCTGTAAGATCTGATGCAAAGGAAGCATGATTCCCTCCTTTGGAATCCAGGGGGATTGCAGAGTCTCTGAATCTCCTGGTATGGATTCTTCACCAGGTATAGAAATGGCAAGTAACTTTGCCATATCAAGCAGAAAAGCTTGAAAAGAAATCTCTCCTGAGGAGAACCCCCCTAAAATGAGGGGCAAAGGCTAGAACTGTTGAAAATTCAGCCTTGGTACCGATGGATTCATCCCAGTCATAGGGATCGGAAGACTTGAAAGGATGAAGCATCAGATTTTCTTTAAAGCGATGTCTTCGGTACCGGCCGAGGTCGGTACCGAATCCTCCATGCTAGAGAGCGATTCCAGGCTCGACATCGAAGGAAGCGAGTCTGTCGAAGCAAGCATGGACGGTACCGACACCGGTGCTGATGTCGATACCGGTACCGAAGCCGATACCGATACTCGAGGAACGGTCTGCAGCAACTCTAGCGGTACCGAAGTAGCTGAGAGCGCTAGACTACGTTCATCGGTGAGGAGTGTTTCATCCATCACCATAACCGATGTCGGGATGTCGGTACCGCTCGAAGCGGCCACAACCACCGAGCATGGCCCAGGTATGTTCATCGAGGTAAGAACTCCGGGAACAACCTGAAGCCCCGTTAATGCTTTGGAGCCCGAAGACTCCTGCCGGGGCTTTATTGCCAAAATGTCCTCGAGAGCAACGCCAGAGGCATCTCGATGCTTAGAAGGAGATCTACCACTCGAGGACTAGCTAGTCTTTACAGACTTTTGTTTGGTTACCTGATCCTGTGAAAAAGAAGATATTCTAGCTGGTGACATCGAGTCCGATGTGAACCGGGCATCGAGTTGTGCTCAATCCTGAAGACTTCTGTTTGAGCTCCAGCAGGAGAGACACTCCAGTGGGCAATGGTCAGGACCTAAACATTTTAGACACCAAGTATGAGTGTCTAAAAATATCTGTACCGCCACACTTTGAGCATTTCTTAAGGATAGTGGCTGGCTTTTCCATAATGGAAGGATAGAGGCCTAGTGGCCTAGAAACCGTCAGGCACTAAACAGGAAAAAATTTCGTAGAGAAAAGAAGAAAGTTTTTTAGTAAAAGAAAGAAAAGCACCGGTGGTACCGGTGGCATCGAGGGAAGGCAGACGTGACCACAAGAAAGTAAGAATAAAAAGAAGAATTTTCGCGGTGACAGGAATACGTCCTGCCGGCTCCGCGGAAAACGGAAAACTGATGAGAGGGAAGTGAATGGGCGGGAAGGCAGCATGCATGCATGTGGGATGCTCCCAAAGGCTTTCTTTTTGGATGCTGGGGAGCGTTCCCGCGCAGGCTCTGTCGGTACCGACGTACCCATATGTGAAGACTCATTCCTGCTTGTTCCTGGAGATAGACGGTATATCAGATATAAACAACTATAACTAACCGCGTTAATTGTGCTAAGCAGGATATTCAGCGGCAGTAATACAGGTTTATAAATATGTCTGAAATGCTCACAGACACTCATTCTGTCTTATTTGAAATCCTACTAATGGCTCACACATGCACACTGTACAAATAAAGCAGACAGGGCTGCATTACAGTAAATTATGATGAATGAATTCTACTCCTATTGAAGGTAGAGTAAGGAAATAAAAATTAACCTCGTTTATCCTCCTGCTCTGATGCACTGTCAGAGTATCTGCTGTGCTCGTCTTTATCACTGACATCAGAGGTCTCCGGGGCTCTCTGTGACAAGATTTTACTTTCCTCTTCATGGTTCAAATCATCTTTTTCATCACTCGAGGGAGACTCCAATTTTCCATTCCTTTGATCATCAACCTGTCCTCTTTCATTAATTTTCTCATCTGGTTTCTCGTCATAGGTTTCAAAATCTTCCTCATATTCTTTAAAGAAAGAGAACTACAATAAATCAAATTGGATTTCATTCAATCGCAACTTATTTATGGATAATCAATTTCTTACTGTACAGATCGTTTCTACTCATTTGATAAAAGAATACATTTTGAGGTGCATTTTACTTTAGAGGAGCTTAATCTTATATTATACCAATGTAAAAATGAATCTAGGCTTTTCACCAAGAATAAAACGACGATATACAATGCAGACTAGCTGGGTAAATAGTTTGAGCAGGACCTTAGAAATTATAGCCCAAAGTGAATATACTTTTCTTTTCAATTTTTTCTTGTAGGGGTAATTTTTCCTCAGGTAAGGCTGGTTTTACATGTGGAAATGTCTTTAACAGAACTGCGCAGCCTTTAATGCTTGTATAAAACAGATGCTCCTAATAGATCCTGTGAACTTACATGCGCATCACGCTTAGGTATTCCCGGGGGTGTAGCCTGGGTAGAGTGGAGGCATGATAAGAGTGCATATTTTATAAAATATTTACGCCTTCTTTATGGGTATTTAGTTCACGCCCTTCCAGCAATAGTTCACGGCGAATTACATTCAGAAAGAGTATTTCCCTGTTCCTGGAGGGCTTACAATCTACAGGGCTCTTTTACTGAAGTGTGCTAGGTTTCTGCACTTAACACACATTTAAGGCTAAAGCTAACATGCGTTCGGTGCAAAGTCTCCATGGTAACTGATGGAGGTGAGGCCAGCATGTTCCCTGGCAGTTACCACAGGGACGTATATCCTAACTCACCATGCAATTACCACAGGTGCAATACCACCTATTCAACTGCCGTTAGTTTGCATCCATGCTAATTGCAACAATGATGGTTAGCGCGGAGGGGGCCATATCGCACACTAAGTGCTATGTGTTGTCTACGCCCACACTCTGCCGCTATCCTTGCCATTTTCCACCTCAATGCAGGACTGACAGCACGTGAATCAGTGCGCGATAACTGTCATCCCCACAGTATTAGCTACCATGGGCCTTTGTGCACAGTTAACACAGCAGAAATATGCATAAACTGCATAGTGCACTTTAGTAAAAAGGGCCCCTAAATTTGTACCTGAGGCAACCGAAGGTTAAGTGCTTTGTCAAGGTCACAAGGAATGTCAGTGGCATTGGGCAACTTACCTAACCCTCCACTGCCTCAAGTGAAAACTTAGACTGTAAGTTCTCCAGGGACAGGGCAATACCTACGGCACCTGAATGTAGCTCACCTTGAACTACTACTGGAAAAGTGTGAGCTAAATAGAAATGAATGAATTAATGAATAAGATTCTTTGAAGCAGATGTAAACCTGGGTGCTTCACTTGGGGTCTGGTTCTATTCATAAAAGGTGCACAAGTCCCTATGTTGCCTTTTGCTGCCTGTACGCTGTCAAGAGACCAGGGTTCGATTCCCACTGCCACTCCTTGTGACCTTGGGCAAGTCACTTCACTCTCCAATGCCTTGAAATCTACTTCCGCTCACACAGTCCGGGTCGCCAGGAGGCAGTGCTGACTGGAAGGCTCACATTGCATTGCATGGACTTTTCATGCTGGTATCCTGTTATAAAATTAAACGGCCTTCTCCCACCCTCCCCCAAACAAAACATGCTTTTAATCATGTTTTTATTGTAAGCTGCTATGAGCTATTGCAGGATTGGGGGCTTAAGTATTTCAAAATAAATATACCGAAAACTAAACATGAAAAACGACGGCAGATAAAGACCATACAACCTAGTCAGTCTGCCCAATGATAAGAACGTCCTTTCCTTCAGGGATCCTCTGTATTTGTCACATGTTTACTTGCATTCATCTTATGACCCCCTTGTGTAAAGGTTTAAGGAAAGTGATCAGAGAATTTAGTTTGTCGATAAAAACCTATGTCGTTTATAAAACACCCTGCAAATTGTGAGCATCCAGATTTGGCTGTCCCTCGTCCAATGCAAAATCAGGATTAAAACATTCACTAGATGTAAAGATATTGCTCTGCTTCCCACACGGTGCTTTTTTCATACCATCTTTAGTGCTTTCCCCATCGTCTTGCTCTTCTCCCTTGGTTCCCCTTTCTTCTCTCTCTCCTTTGCCCTCTGACATCGCCCTCTCTTTGTCACTCCACGAAGATGATGATTCTGCTGAAACTGATTCTTCTCCGTTCACTTCTTTGTCTTCGCCCCCTCTGTTTCCTTCATCAGGTTCATCGTCCATCACTGACACAACTTGTCTCGCTTCATCTTCTCTCGGTTTTTTAGATGGAGGAGTAGGTTTTTTATCCAGACCCATGGCAATAATGCACCTAAATAAAACATAAAATGCTTTATGAACAAAATATTTTCAAGAAATACAAGCCCCCCCCTTTTTTTTTTTTTTTGCAAAACTTGGTATATGCAAAATCTATTTCTTAAAAATAAAAATGGAGGCATAGAGCAGTGGGTTGAAAACCAGAGAAACCAAAGATCAAATCTCATGCTGCTCCTTTTGACCTTTGGAAAGTCACTTCACCCTTCATGCCTGAGGTACGAACTTAGAGCCAGATGAACTGTAGTGTGCATCAATGTTCTGCATATGTGCTAGTAGCATATAGGTCCCATTGCATAAAATGGGATCTGTAGTGAACACCACACCTTAATGCATGTTAGCGTATGTTAATGCGGCTGCACACTTTAATAAATCCAGCCCTTAGATTGTTTAAGACTTACCAGGACAGGACAATAACATACTGTAAAAAACCGTAACATGCACCATTGAGTCAATGTTGATTCTTAGCAACCCAGCCCCTTGGTTTTCTTGGCAAAGTGCTACTGGAAGTAGATTGCCAGGTCTTTCATCTGCTCAGTCAGTCTAGAGCCCCTGGTATTCCAAGGTGGTCACCCATCCCAGTACTAGCCAGCAGAGCGCAGGTTCATTCAGGACAGCTGAAGACTCCTGAATATAACTTGACTTCAACTACTATGGAAAAGGTGTGGACTTAATCCAAAATAAATAAAGTGGTATTTTATTTCAGTACAGTATTACATTCCCCAGTAATATTCTTTGCAAAAGGGGAATATACTAGTTTCATGTTCTATGGCCATAAATGTCAAAACACTGATGTGTAGTTATTTGGATATTTCCCAAAGGCTATAAAGCAATGTTCAGAATACATTTCCACTCTGGATGCACAATGCCACATATTTTTATGAGCAGAGCTTGCAATGTGGTGGTGGATATTGGTACTTACACTGGCATCTCTTGCCACAGCAGACAAGAGAATGGACCAAAGGGCACTGTAGGCAGTTCGGCTTAATCAGTCTGAGATCTGCAACACAGAAGCCCTTGAGCAGTGTATAGCTCAAACTGAACCCACCAAGAAATGCAGCAGAATAGAACCACCAATCCCTTTTAAAGCATGCTAGTCCCCTCCGCACTGAGGGGAGAGAAGGTAAGAGAGGAGGGGAGAGACGTGTACAGTAGTGGGGGTAAACAGAAGGATGAAGTAAGAAAGATGGAAGGACCGGATCAGTATCCAAGAGGTAAAGGAAGATTACTATACTCTCTTTTTATCTTCCCAAGTTGATCTATTATTCTGCTCCAGAATAAGAAAAAGTGATCTAAAATATATGTCATGATTGCTAAGATACAAAAACTGGCCCTTCAGTGTTAAGGGCTTTGAAATCTCTCCTGCACCCTTTTGTTTTGTAAGCTAAGAGGCCGATTTTCAGAAAAGCCACATAACTGCTGAGAAAAGGTTTGTGAACGTCAACAGTAACAGAAGGATTACAAGTTCTTGTCATGATCCCCTGTTTAATGAAACCAGTCTTTTTGCATATGCAGTAAGGAGAATATAAAATTGTACAATTCCATGTCTAAGATACAATAATGTACACTGGACTAATTCTGAATCTGTGTGAAAAACAGTAAGTGAATCCCTAGTTCCGTAGCATAATTAACCGCCTAAATAGAATCAAGTACTTAAATTCGGTAAAGAGTAAACCGTCCTACAGAGTATATTTGTGCAACAGAGTTTAGCATCCTTTCCTAAATAAAGGTCCAAAAAGGTGTTCAATTTGGTCTTTACCATAAAGTCAGTGGGAACTGACTACTTGATGAAAAGAAGTTTCAGAAAACCTATGAAAATTATTGACAGCCTGACCCCTAGTGGTAGTACTGCAAGTCTGCTGCTAGAGGACTCGCAGTGTTTGCAAAAAGGAAGCTATCAGGGACTGCTCCAGACCCCCCTCCGAGAGCATCAGGCTGCTAGACCTTCCCCACACCACTTCCTGAGGTGCAGTTAAACTTTAATGATCAACTGCGCATGCATTAACACTTTGCGAGCTACGTTATTCATTGCATGGAGAGGCAGTGGTGCTAACTCCTGTTGACACGCGAGCCAGTGTACCCAAGGATGATCTGAAAGGGGCCAGTGATGTTTAATTTAAAAAACCAGCTCCCCATCCCCGATTCCTGCGGTTTATAAGTCCATTATAAATAAATAAATATTTTCTAAATGTGCATTTAGATGAAAATTCTGGTGTTCTTCCTATGTTATTGTCGATTAATGCAATTGGCGTGCAGTCAGCGTGAGCCCTAGACGCCACAGCACGCAAACCAGCACTTGGGAGCACTTCACACCACCCATTGACGCGGCATTAAGTGCACCCACGCCAATGGTGATTATGTGGTAAGCAAAGGCCACTAACGCCCATGCAAGCCGTGACACACCAACAACTCCTCTGTTCTGCCCACGTCTCGCCTAGTCCCTGCTGCAATGCACCTTACTAGGGTAGCCTGGGGCCCCACGCTACTTTTTAGTGCAGCACCCAAACTGTGTACTAACCACATGTTACCGCGCAGTGTACTTTAGCAAACATGCCCCTTAATAAATGAATTAGCATACCGCTGCAATAACATGCACATGCATGGAAAGGGATGGAAAATGGGCACAGATTGCACCTTGAAGTTAATGCATGCCAACTTCACCACACATTAACAGTTACTGCGGCAGATAACGCAGATCACTTAATGCCACCTCAACAGGAGGCTTGGGGTGCAGCCACATTATCTGCAATGCAGTTAACACAGAGAAAAAAACTTTTGCTGTGTGTTAACTGTATGGGAAGATACTGGGCATGACCCCAACGCTTACCACGGATTCTTTGCAGTTACAGCGCCTTCATTTTTATTCTGTGCTTTAGTAAAAGAGCTCCCTCAGTAAATACAGCCCTATGCTTTTTTCCTGAGGCAATAGTGAAAAGCCTTGCCCAAGGTCAAAGGGACATCAGTGGAAGAAGTGTGATTTGAACTGTTCTTCGCATCCAAATGAAGGCGGGTTGGACGATAGGGTAAACTCAGGACCTATTTGGGCCAACTAGGAATATTTTTGGCCAGGGTCAACTGGATTAAAGTGCTACACTTCACCTCAGACGACCTCTTCGATCCCATGCTGGAATCTTTACTACAGCTCCACACTAGGAGGAATGCTCTATTCTTCCGATCTCAATGCTGACCGCTGTAGCCTTTAGCTCAATGGTTTTACTGTGCTAAACCACTTAGCATATTGGGTATTAGTATCAGCAAGAGAAAATCTTTAGTAAACCACCATGCTAAAGCATAATGCCGCTTATTATACTGGCCCCAAAATGAAGGAATTTAATTGCCATTGCAAGTCAGCGCTTATGTTGACTACAAAATTTTAAAACTGTACTGAATATAGGAAGCCAGCAGAAGGATAGTTTTGAAATGCAAAGATCCCTCCCCCAAGTAACGTCACAGGATATTTACAGACATGCTTTCTTCCATGGCTGTTTTGTCTATCACAGCACACTTCAGCAAGACAACCTGTGGATAGAAAAGGTGGCAGAGACCAATAAATTAAGGTCTTACAACATTCAAATTCTGCCCTACCTATAGCAAGGTGAAGCGCCTTCCACGCTGACAAAGCGGAAGTAGCCATGTTTGCCTCCTAACCTGGCACCTCGGCGATGTCTGTACTCACAGCACGAGCTTACTCTGTCTACCTGCAGCCCATTAATGTAAAAAGTGAGACTGAATGGAAATCCACGATGACGTCTGGAGGTAAACTGAAAAGTCTCTGAAATTTAAGAGGAAACATATAATTACACATGGCATTGACATACTCAGAGATATTCATGTTCTGTACCCTCCAAAAGCCGTGCAGGCTTGAACTACCACTCAGCTGGTTAAAACTGCACAGTAGACTACAATAACTTTAAAGTAGCGTGCCCAACACAACAGGTTTTATATAAGTCTGTTGGTCTGTTCTCTTTGCTGGCTTGTTTCAAAAATTTGAAAAACACGCCATTTGTCTGCCACAGCAGCTGTTTAAACTTGGTACTGAGCAGTAGTGGAAAGCCTTTTAATAAAATCCCCACAGTCTTTTGGGTATTCTTGTTCCTTGTGAATTCTAATTTGTTCCCGAGGACACAGTAGTAGTCTGAGTCTTTATTATAAATTGTAAATAGTTACCCCTGTTATCCAAGTTACTTTTGCCTGTTCAACTGTAAACACAAAGTACCATCGGAAATGTGTAAATTCTTTGTTCATTGTAAACCGCGCTGATGCTGAATAGTGCGGTATAGAAGAGACTATAAATAAATAAATAAAAAAAACTCAGCCAAGTCCGCCAGCACAAATGGTAGTCTGGAGCTGGATGCTGGGCTGACCCTTTCCAATGCGGCACATAGGTATCACATAACACATGTAAAAAAATGAATACAGCACAAATACTTTAAGAGGGTCTGCCAAAAAAAAAATTAAACCAGGGAACAGAGCCATAATATTTATTTATTTAACAAGTTTTTTATACCATCCTATCGTGCATTCAAAGCGGTTTACATTATAACTTCAACCAAGAAAGATGCATAGAGCAGGGGAAGTATAATTTGAATGCTAATAGGGGAGGCCAAGTGGCGAACAAGATATATATATTGATAGGGATCTATAATATAAAAGGTTTGCAACTTCCAGCAGCCTCATAGCCCTTGTTAAAAAGATTTCAATGCAAAATATTCAACAGTCAATTATCAAAGCCATTTTTTTTTAAAGTGCCATAAAGTCAATGCTGACTCCTGGTGACCCAGCAGCCCCTGGGGTTTCTTGGCAAGGTACAACCAGAGGGAGATTGCCAGGCCTTTTCTTCCAGGGCAATGGAGAGTAAAGTGATTTGCCCAATGTCAACAAGGAGTGCCAGTGGGAATCAAACCCTGATCTCTTGGGAATTAGGCTGTTGCTCTAACCACTAGGCTACTCCTCCACTCATCAAAGCAACTACCAAAAATTAAAGACAAATATCAAACTGAAAGAACAAAGCAA
Organism: Ichthyophis bannanicus; assembly: GCA_033557465.1. Classification (NCBI taxonomy): domain Eukaryota; kingdom Metazoa; phylum Chordata; class Amphibia; order Gymnophiona; family Ichthyophiidae; genus Ichthyophis; species Ichthyophis bannanicus. Next base: position 220,804,122 of record CM066040.1, on the reverse strand, counting down.
AACCTAGATAACTAGATCCACTAGAGTAATAAAGCACTTCAACCTATTATACGCAGATATGCATGAAAGCTCTGGAAGTGTGCACATTCATTGTAATTCTAGAAGATATAGTCCTTGAGAGTCCAGAGAATCCTAAACTGGCAGATTGTGAGCTCACAGTGGAGAGGGGCAGTCTGGGAGATGTAGTGAGGATACTGGAGTTAAGAACACAGGTGAAGGTAACTGAACGCCTGGCAGCAAATGTTAGACTGCTGGAGTCTGGAACAAAAGCAGCAGTGTTTGTAGAAGTAGGACAGAGGAACACAGAGGTGTGGATGCAAATGGGGCTTATTTGTCAGACCCTAAAGTGAAGTAGGTGCTTGATGATTATATTAAGGGACTGTCAGCGTTTTCTGAAGCTGACAGGAGGGCAGTGTGTTTGCTGTGGAAGGTCTTCAATAGAAGATATAGCGAGGCATCCACCCAGCAGGTTAAAACACCTGAGCTAGGAAAACAAATAATTTTGTAAAGGTAATCTCACTGCAACTAGAACTACATCCTGAAAGGCCAACCTACTGAGGGCTGCATGTTGGCTGGGAAAGTTAGTGACCAAGAGCCCATGGTGAAGTATTCTCCTAATAGATTAACACTGAGAAGCTGAGGTCTGTGTACTGTGAGACAGACCAGCCAAGAACTGCAATCAGCAACCAGGAAACTGATATGAGAATTTCGATGGCATATTAAAGCCCATAAACTGTAGTCTGTACTATGGAAAATCAGATCAGCTGACTGAGGGAACTTAATTCAAAGTGCATTTCCAAAGAAGCAATAAAGTTATGCAAGGGGGCAGTGAAAGTTATTTATTAAAAGCCCGTGGTGAAGCATCTATCTAAAGTTGTAAATAAAGCATGTAAAATTGGTATGTGCCTTTTGCCATATCTCACATTGATTACTGTAATACCATCTACTGCGATTAACGAATCTAAGAAACTACAGTTGGTTCAGAATGCAGCAATCCATTTATGTAAAGGGCCAGGTGTTTCTTTATTGAGAAGGTCCTACGTACTATGTTAAAACAGTAAATAAAGGTAAAAGGAAAAGGAGACTGCTATGGTTTTCGAAAGATGTAGCTGAAAAGGTGAAGAAAAAGAGGGAGGCCTTCATGAAATACAAGAGATCACAGAGAGAGGAAGACAGGCATCTATATTTGAAAAACTTTGAGAAGTTAGCAAAGTAGTCAGGAAAGCAAAGATTCAAAAAGAGGAGGAAATAGCCAGTGCAATAACATTGGAGGATAAGACATTTTTCAGATATGTTAGTGAGAAGAGGAAGGGCAAAAGTGGTACTGTCAGACTCAAGGGTGAAGGGGAGGAATATGTAGAAGCTGATGAGGATAAAGCGGAATAGCTTAACAAATATTTCTGTTCTGTGTTCACAGATGAAGAACCAGGAGCAGGACCTCAGAAAACACTCATAAACAGGAACAGAAGCGAGGGGCATCTTGAACAATTTTCAGAAGACTGTGTTCGTGAGAAACTAGCTCAACTTAAAGTAGACAAAGCGATGGGACCGGATGGGATATACCCTAGAATACTGAGGGAACTTGGGGACGTTCTAGCAGCTCCACTGACTGACCTTTTCAATGCCTCGTTGGAGTCCGGAGTGGTGCCAAAGGACTAGAGAGAGGCTCAAGTGGTGCCTTTACACAAAAGAGGAAGTAAGGATGTGGTTGAAAACTACAGGCCGGTTAGTTTAACTTCGGTGGTGAGTAAATTATTGGAAACGCTCCTGAAAGAGAAAATAGTGAGGTTTCTGGAGTCCAGCGGATTACAGGATCCGAGGCAGCATGGATTCACCGGAGGCAGGTCTTGTCAGACAAATTTGATTGATTTCTTTGACTGGGTGACCAGGGAGTTGGACCGAGGGAGAGCCCTAGATGTGGTGCATTTAGATTTCAGTAAAGCCTTTGACACTGTTCCTCACAGGCAACTTATAAACAAACTGAGCACCCTAGAGATGGACCCTAAAGTTACTGCTTGGGTTAGAAATTGGTTGGGTGGGAGGCGACAAAGAGTACAGGTAAATGGAGCTCACTCTGAGGAGAAGGATGTTACCAGTGGTGTGCCCCAGGGATCCGTCCTTGGTCCGATTTTTTTAACATCTTTGTTAGTGATATAGCGGAAGGGCTGTCGGGTAAGGTTTGCCTCTTTACGAATGATACCAAAATCTGCAATAGAGTAGACACTCAGGAAGGTGTAGATAACATGAGGAGGGGTCTAGCTAAGCTTGAAGAATGGTCTAGAATTTGGCAGCTGGGACTTAATGTTAAAAAATGCAAGGTCATGCATTTGGACTGCAGCAATCCAAGGGAGCAATATAGTATAGGGGGTGAAGTACTTTTGTCCACTAAAGAAGAGCGGAACCGTGGCGTGGTTGTGTCTGATGATCTTAAAGTAGCTAAACAGGTAGAAAAGGTTACAGCGAAAGCTAGAAGGATGCTTGGGTGCATACGGAGAGGAATGGCCAGCAGAAAAAAGGAGGTGATAGTGCCTCTGTATAAGTCTTTGGTGTGGGCTCATTTGGAGTATAGTGTGCAATTCTGGAGACCGCACCTTCAAAAGGATATAAACAGGATGGAGTCAGTACAGAGGGTGGCTACTAAAATGGTTAGTGGTCTTCATTATAAAGCATATGAGGACAGACTTAGGGATCTTAATATGTACACCTTAGAGGAAAGGCGGGATAGAGGTGATATGATTGAGATGTTTAAATATCTCCGTGGCATAAATATACAGGGGGAGAGCCTCTTTCAATTGTAAGCAAGTTCTGCTACGAGGGGACATGGGATGAGGGTGAAGGGAGATAGATTCAGGAGTGATATGCAGAAATATTTCTTTACGGAAAGAGTGGTGGATCCGTGGAATAGTCTCCCAGTGGAGGTGGTAAAGGTGAGGACAGTATCTGAATTCAAAAAAGCATGGGACAAACACAGAAGATCTCTAAAGGAAAAAAGGGAACTGTTGTAGTTGTTGATATGGACGGACAGACTAGATAGACCATGTTGTCTTTTTCTGTCATCATATTTCTATGTTTCTATGTCACAGGTAGCAGTTACCTCAGACCTTTTCAATAATATCAAAAATACAGTGCGATCAAGAAGCCTCTCCGCACTGAATGCTGAACTGAAAGGACAAAGGCAAACTTACCCAACTCTGTGCAAATGCCCCCAGATGCAGAGTTTGCCCCACCGCGGGTGGTCGCCAACCAAGTGCTGCCAACCCTCCCCCCCCCAGAGCACCTCAAGCATCGCCGATCTCCCCTGCGCCTCTCTGGACAGTGCAAGTAAGTCACCACGAGTCCTGGGACACCGAATCGACAGCATTTAACAACAACAATATGCATGCCAGCCTTTTAGATTCTCTTATACGTGTATTTCCTGATTTTTCACATTCTATCCAAGCCCGTAGAAGGGCGTTCCTGGTCTTGAGGCCAAGGGTTGAGGCTCTTGGCATTGGGTTTGCATTAAAATTTCCTTGCAAATGTGTGGTATCTACTGGGGGTAAAATGCTTGATTTCTTTGATCCTAGTCTGCTGAGTGAATTTGTTACAGCTAGAGGGTGCTCCGGGCCCTGTAGAGGCTCCACAGTAATGCATGTTTCAGTTGCTTCTGTTTGATTCAAGGATGCCTTTATTACCCAGGAGGTGTTAACACTTCTTTTTTCCTTTTTTTCTTACTGCTCCCCCTCCCATGTTTATTATGTATACATTTTTCATATTTCTTTGAATTTTTGTTTTTTCCTAGTATGTACTGTAAGATATGTATTTCGAAATTTGGATAAATAAATAAATAAAAAGAAAATTCCACCCATTACAACCGTGATCACACTTTTTAGTATTTTTTAGTACTACTTCTTTAAATTTAAATGAATCAGTAACAAGAGATACAAATCTGCGTCACTAATGCCTGCTTCTCGCCTGTAGTCAGCACCCCCCCCCCCATCTCTGCTTTTAACTGCAATTTCACAGCAAAAAATAGCCCTTTAATTAAATTTAAATTTTACTTTTAGGCTCCCCAACACTGGCCATACTATCCTCTGTCCAGGCACCTCAACCTCAATGCTCCTCTTTGGTACTTCCTGACCCTTCTCCCCACAGCCGCGGCAGTAGGGCCAGCTCTTTCTCAAAGCGCTAGGCCTAGAAGTGCCTCTTTATGCCCCGGAGCCTGAACTCCCAATGCTCTCCTGGAGGCTCTGATGCTGTCACAGTCTCTGTCAAGCAGAAGCAGACCCGATGCTGACAGATAGCATCAGGACCTCTCCTCATCAGCTACAATCTGCAGTTCAACCGCTGGCCAAACTCCTGGCACTGCTCTCACAGCTTCAACCGCCCACCCTCCCAACCGGGATGAGGACCACGACCTCCCCCCCCCCCCCCCGGCAGCAACCTCAAAAATCACAGCTTTCCTTCCATGGGAGCCACGAGGATCATGACCCTCCTGCGGCTGACGGACATGCCTCCTCCTCCTCCCTCTGCCGAGATGAGCAGCCGCAGGGCTCCCACTGGCTCAATCCGGCAATCACCAGCCCAGCTATCTGCAGAGCAAGGCCCAGTGACCACTGCGAAGCGTGACTCAACCGAGGCCTCTGCTCCCATCTCACACGTCTCCATATTTAATACAAAACAAACCCTGCTCTCAGCGACCCTTGAAGCTGCAAACATTCGGAGTTAAAAAACCCCCCAAAAAAACCAACCACCATTGGCAGCTCTCCTCAGTCTCCAGTCCAGACCGGGACCACAGGTATTTTTTATTTTAAAAATTAATTAACTGGTTACATTTATTAGCTAGCGCTTTATGGTATGACCATGTTTCCCCTTTGTTTATCCATTATCATTGGCTTCTCCTTCCATATAAGATTTCATTTTAAAGTTCTCATACTTGCTCATAAGGCCTTTTATACTAGTTTTCCACGCTCTCTTTCCACATTGCTGACTCCATAAACGCTTCATTGCAAAGTGCACGCCATCTCATTGTCACGTCCGCCTCTGAGGCTTGCATGGAGGTATCTCGACGCGTGGCATTTTGCTTTTTTGGCTCCATTTCTTTGAATTCCCTTCCTTCCCATATACGCACAGAGTGTGCCCTTAAGAAATTCAAGAAAACTCATTATTTTAAAGGAGGCCTTCGGGAACTGCCGGGCTTAGATTGGGGGGGGGGGGGGAGGAAGGGGGCACTTGTATAGTCGTTCTTTTGCTGTTCGTTTTTCCCTTTCCTGTTTTTAACTGGTGTTCTTTTCCAATGTCAACTATTTTAGTAATTGTACACTACTCGGATGCTAACCTGCCTAGAGCGGTATAGTAAGTTTTATTAATAATAATAATAATAATAATAATAGTACTATACCAGTGTCCTGTGACATCTGTGAAAAAGGGAAGAATCTGCAGGGTTACTGATCCAGACAGCTGACCAAGACAGAACATAAGAGATGCCATACTGGGTCAGACCAGGGTCCATCAAACCCAGTATCCTGTTTCCAATGGTGGCATTCCAGATCTCAAGTACTTGTCAGGTTCCCAAAGGTATACATTTTCCTTGCTGCTATATTACAAGCAACCTCGGAGCAACAGTGTGACTTGGCAATGGCTAAGCTGCATAGAGGGGTGTAACTAGCAGAAAGGAAGTGATAATTCCCTTGTACACGTCTTTGTTAACTTGAAGCAGTTCAGAAGAAAGCAACCAAAATGTTTGGGGGTCTGCACCAAAAACGTATGAGAAGAGACTTGAAGACCTGAATATATACACCCTAGAGAAAGGAGAGACCTGAAAGATATTAATGAACAAGCAAATTTTTCCAAAGATGGGAAAATCGTAGAACCCGAGGACATGAAATAAAACTGTATGGAGGTCAATTTGAAAGCAACATCAGGAAATTTGTTTTCACAGAAAGGGTGGTGGATGCCTCAAATGTCCACCCGGTGAAGGTGGTGGAGACAAAAATATTGACCGAATATAAAAAGACATGGGATAAACATAAGAGGACGTCTATTTCCAAGCAGAACAAAACTTCAACGACTTTCAAACCTCAAAAAAGCAGAGGGGATATATCCTGCACAGAATGTCACAGTTACAACCCATGCCGCCGTTATTTCCTGTGTTATATAGGGGAACATACGTGTATGCGCATATAATCAGAAAAGAAGCTGGCCTAGGAATATGATTGAGAGGAATTAACAGGGGCAAAAAAGCCCAGTCAAGCGAGTAATGCTGCTTTCATGTTAAAGTTACATTTTTCAGAATTCTGGTCATGCTGAATACACAAATGTCATGTGAAATATGCATATAGATAGCAGTCACAGACTGTTGGGTACCTCCGGCATACCTCACTACCTAAACAGTCATGCTGCTTAACGAACATTTCCATCACAAGGAGTTTAGTTTATTACAGTGGCATAAATTCTGCCCAAGGGTAGGGGGGCTTCAGTCAAGAGGGGTGTCCCAGTGACCCCATACCATGGGGACAGAAGCAGAACACTGCACTAGTGTACAGAGCTTGTAACATGTTGCTGTGCTGTCTCGGACATCTTTCTTTAAAGTATTCATTCCTGCACAGCATATTCCACTGCCAGGGGTCTAGATTTCACAATAAGAGTCACATATCCAATATCACACTTAAAGAAATGTGAGTGTTTGTAATAGCAATTAGGTTTCTTGAAATAGAAGGTATATATTTAGAAGGAGAATTCTGTCTAGGAACCCAGGGTGACACAGATTTCTTAGGGTGCAATTTCTCTAAATGGGTGAGTTCTGCGCATACCATGACAGTCATGAACCTCACTTCTAAGCAGGGTATGTGGAGTATGATCTCAGTCTCTCAAATTTACTGCTAATGCTCAGCGTAGTACTTGCAGCGTGCCAAAGAGAGCTTCCTTCTGAGTTTGTATATGGTTAATTTATCAAGGTGTGCTTGGAAATTCCTCTTAATTAGGCCTGTGGCACCCACCACGATGGGAAATAACTTGGTATCCTTCTGCCACATTTTCTTGGTCTCCGACTGCATTTCTTGGTACTTAAAGATTTTCTCCCTCTCAACGCGATTTATGGAGTAGTTGCTTGGAACTGACACCTCTATAATCAATGCCGTTCTGGTGTTTTTCTCCTTTACCACTATATCCGGCTACCTCGCATCCAGCTTTTAAATTGGTCAGAATGGGAGTATCGCAGGTGATCATAACCTCCTCATTCTGTTTCTGTGTATTCCTTTCTACTGGTACTCTCCTCCTCCCCCCTATAGTTCTTTTTCCATGGAAGCCCTTAGTTGCTTCAAGATGTTATCACTCATACTTTACTTTGATCTGCAAAATTAAATTTGCATCTATTGCTTTATGCAGTTTTTCTTGTAGCAATTTTCCTCTTTCTTCCAGTTTTTGGATGATCCTCTTTGTATACCCTCTTGATTGAAATATAGGGTTTGTAGCATTAAAGAAAGAAATATACAGAGCCATTATACCATAAAGGTCAAGTGGACCAACAGCCGTTTCAACCTGTCCCTTATGATCAGGAACCATTGGTGATAAAAGAAGAAGTTGAAGCAGCATTGAAAGCCTTATCAAAGAACAAAGCACCAGGCATGGATGGCATTCCCATTGAAGTATTACAGCAATCGGATGAAGCTGTTACCATATTTACAAGGCTCTGCCAGGAAATTTGGATGACAAATTCATGGCCAACTGACTGCAAAGGATCTGTGTTTATACCAATACTGAAGAAAGGTCGCCTGACTGACTGTGGAAATTATCACACAATCGCTCTGATCCCACATGCCAGCAAGATCATTCAGTAGAGACTACAGCCATGCCTGGAAAGAGAACTGCCTAAAGTGCAAGCAGGGTTCAGGAAAGGGCAAGGAACAAGAGACATTATCGTGGATGTGAGATGGATCCTTGAAAAGACAAAAGAATACCAAAAAGATATCCATATGATTTTTATTGACTACAGCAAGGCTTTTGACTGTGTAAACCATGAGAAACTATGGGCTACATTAAGAAGCATGGGTATACCAGATCACCTGATCGTTCTCTTGCACAACCTTTACAATGAGCAAGAACAGAATTAGGAGAAACAGAATTGTTTAAAATCAGCAAAGATGTATGACAAGGCTGCATACCTTTCCCCTACCTCTTTAATATATATGCAGAACAAATCATCAGCGAAGCAGGACTGTATGAAGACAACCGAGGTATGAAGACTGGTGGAAGACTTAACAACAACTTTCGCTATTGTTTATTGTTTATTTACATTTGATATACCGCCCCCCCATTACATCGGGGCGGTTTACAATACAAAATAAATTTGAAATAGAAAAGGAAAAGGAAGTTACAATAATCTGAGAGGAACAGGAGACAAGAGGAAAGGACAGTAATAGGGAGAGAAGAGGGGGGTCAGAGGAAATTTATAGAGAAACATTAAAAGCTAAGGAGAAAAGATGGGTTTTAAGAAGGGAGCGAAATTTGGGGTAGGATTCTTCTAAATTGGAGGGAAGTGGGAAGGGAGTTCCAGAGGGAGGGGCCCAAATAGAAAAAGGCTGATTTCCGGGTAGACTGTAAGTGAGCTTTGGAGGGAGCTGGGAGGTGAAGACGGTTGACATGGATGGACCGAAGGCTGCGAGTGGGAGTATGGAAAGTAAGTAAATCGGAGAGGTACTGATGTCGGGAAAGATAGATGGCGCGGTGCACTAATGTAAGGGTCTTGAAAGAAATCCGGAATTCGAGTGGTAGCCAGTGGAGATGTTGCAACAGCGGGGTAATATGATCGCGAGGGGAGGCGTGTAATATCATCCGGGCGGCTGTATTTTGTATTAGCTGTAATCGGTGTCGTTGATATTGGGGGATACCAGCATAGATGATGTTACAAAAATCCAATCTGGTGATGACCAGGGAAAGTAGAAGGGTAGTAAGGGCTTGAGAGGATAAGAATGGTCGAATGGCCTGAATCCGTCGGAGGCAGAAGAAAGAGCGGCGAGAAATGTGGGAGATGTGATCATGGAAGGTAAGGTTGCTATCGAGAATGACACCAAGGTAGCGGAGTTTGGAGACTAGAGAGATACGGGTGCCTGAAAAAGAGGGAATAAGCGACGGAACAGGGGAGCTGTGGGGGAACCAGATTGCAGCGGTCTTAGCAATATTGAGTACTAGACAGTTGGAGGCGAGCCATGAGGAGATTGAAGACAGACAGATTTCTAGTGGGGTGATATCTGGGTGGGACGATGAAGCGTGGTGCAAGAGAAAGATATCGTCGGCATAGTAGTAGCCTGAAATCCCGAGTTGCTGAATGAGTACAGCCAAGGGGGCCAAAAGATGTATTTTTCTTTTTCATTCCTACCGTACTTCAAGTATAGTGTTGCCTTGCTGAGATTTCGTAAAATGGTTATACAACAAAGTCACCTTGTGAAGGTACTCAGCAAGACTTGAAAAGAGAATTTTATTCTCTCCCCAAAGAGATGTACACCAAGTCACTGTTTGTGAACTTTTATGGTTCCCCCACCCCACCCCCCTTTGACCCCCTTAGTGTTAAGGAGAAGCCCGTGTTCTTGAATCTGGTTATAATATCTGAATGCATTATCAACCGGTGAGTAAAAGAAGAATGTCAGGTATAATTGAGAAATCATCCGAATATAGATGAATGTCGTCTCAAATTTGCATGGGAGCTGTTGGAGGAGCCAAAAGAAGACTGAATAACAAGGGTACAAAAATACAGCCTTGAGGCATATCACGTGATATGGTTATTCTCTATCTAAAGAATACCCTCTTACTAACCTGAAAAGTGTGACAGTCTAAGATTGAAACCAGTCAGGGGAACAGTGATCCTGTTTCTTGTAACCTACCTATTAATAATATAGAAAGACTAGGGGACATGCAATGAAGCTACAGGGTAAACTATTTAAGACTAATAAAAGAAAATATTTTTTTCACTCAATGTGTAATCAAACTCTGGAATTTGTTACCGGAGGATGTAGTAAAGGTTGTTAGTGTAGCTGGGTTTAAAAAAGGTTTGGGCGTTTGGGCTGCGGGGGAGTTTTGTGCAGTGGCTTCAGGCGTTGTATACACAACCCATGGCCCGCGTGGGCACGAATGGAGTCTTTTCGGATCCCTTTGTGTTGGAAAGGGGCACTCGGCAGGGCTGCCCTCTGTCCCCTTTGCTTTTTGTGCTGGCCTTAGAACCGCTGTTGAGGGCCTTGCAAAATGATTTGGAGATTGCTGGTATACGAATGGGAGGGGAAGATATTAAAGTCAGCGCCTTTGCTGATGACATGTTGCTGTGTCTCACGAACCTACCTATGTCTTTGGATCGCGCGCTTCAGGTGATACAGGCATTTGGGGACTTTTCGGGTTTGAAGGTTAATGCTATGAAGTCGGTAGTTTTGGATGTTGGGGGTAAAATACGGCCGAAGTGGGTAGGTGAGTTTCCATTGGTATGGGCGGATGGGGAGATTAAGTATTTGGGGATACAGCTCCCTGATCGGCCAGCACATCTGTATCGTGCTAATGTGCCTGGTTTACTAGCCAGAAGTAGTAAAACTTTGGCAAGCTGGCGGGGTTTGCCCCTGTCTCTGAAGGGAAGGATGGCGTTGTTTGTCATGGTGGAGTTTCCTAGATGGCTATATGTGCTGCGTATGCTGCCGCTATGGATTTTGGATAAAGACTGGAAGCGTTTTGAACGGAATTTGCGTGGGTTTCTGTGGGGGGGACGTAAGGCGCGGATCTTTTTGCGGGCCTTAATGAGTAGGAGAGAGGAGGGGGGGTGGGAACTACCCTCCTTGCGTAATTATAATCTGCGCTATTTAGCGCGACATATTCGGGCGATGTTGGAAGGGGATGGGGGGTGTGCCCCGGTTCGGCAGTTGGTGGAAGCGCTGGCTCCGTATCATGGCCTCTATCTTCTCCATGTCGGTCAGCTGCCAATGGCGATTAGGGGAGGCGTGGGGGGAAGTTATATGGGGGCCTTGCGTCCTGCCTGGAGAATGCTTTGCCAGAGATTTGGGTGGGATTGGTGTAAGTCACCTCTGCTGCCTCTGGTGGGCAATCCTGATTTTCGACTGGGGTTTGCACAGCAGAGTATCTTTGATAGTTGGGCTGAGAGAGGCCTTGTTTGTCTGGGAGATTTATTTTTTAGTGATAATGGGGTTATGGACAGTTTTCAACAAGTCCAGCGCCGGTTTCATATTCGGCAGCAGGATTTTTATGGCTATTTGCAAATCCGCTCTTATTTAGCGTCTGTTCCTGTGGAAGGGGGAGGTTGGTCAGCTTCCGAGTCCCCACGTGCAATATTGGAGCGGCTGGAGGAGCGATGTCTGGGTGGGTCGGTCTCTCGGGAGGTGCTCCGGCCCTCGGGAGGTGCGGGGTTTCTTACTGTGCTCGCACTCCGGTGGCGGAGAGACAGAGTTGAGGAAATGACGGAGGAAATATTGCGGGTGGCCTTTGAGGGGATAGTGAAAGGCCCGGTATGGGTGTATCTACAGGAAATGCAGTATAAATTTCTCTGGCGAGCATATATAAGTGATAAATGGGCCTTCCGGGTGGGTTTGCAGCTCTCTGCTAGTTGTCAGTGGTGTGATTGCGGAGTCGGGACCTTAACGCACAAATTTTGGGGGTGTCCGAGGGTGCGAGCTGTGTGGGTACAGGTTTGTAATAAGTTGGAGGGGTGGCTTGGGGTGGGTGGTGTTCTGCAAAGAGAGGTTTGTTTGTTCCATAATTGGGAGCTGGGGTGCGAACGACTCTCGTTCATGCGCAGGGCGCTGTTTGAACGGGGTTTTCTGATGGTTAAGAGGGCCTTGTTGTGTCAGTGGGTGGCATCCTCCCCTCCTTGTATGGCGCTTTGGGAGAACTTCATGCTTGACTTGATGTATATGGAGAAGTTGACTGCACAGCAGAAAGGGGGTAAGAGATGGGAGGACTTCTTGGAATTATGGTCTCCCATGATCTCTCAGTTGTCTCCTGGAGAAAGGGGTGGGGTGTTAAATGTTTAGAAATGTATAGAGAGTGCTACCTGTTTCCATAAGAGGTTTCTTGTTTTGCGGAGCATTATGCCAAAATATTTTAGTCTTTCAACTGCTCTGAGTAAAAGGGACAGCAACTTGCTTGTAGTTAATCCGGGAGACTGAATAACGGTCCTCCTGTTCTGTGCTGTGATTTACTTATTTGCTGGTGTAGTGACATCATCGTAACTCTCACCGATGTGTTGGATGTATTTGATGTACTTGATGTGCCTATTATAGGGTGTGTGAGTAGTCTGTGTCTGATGGCGGGGAGGGTGGGGGGGGGGAATGGGCGTTTACTCAGGGTTAAGGGGGCTATCCTCCACGATTGTATCTGGGGAGGAGGCTTATGTATCGCTTTGTATTGTTTTACCTGTCCTCTCTGGATGTTTGCATTATGTATGAAAATCTCAATAAAAATGATTTGAAATAAAAAAGGTTTGGACAAGTTCCTGGAGGAAAGGTCCATAAACCATTATTAAGAAGGGACCCAGGATATCAATGCTTGAACCAATACAAGCATTGTGGAACCTGTGTCCCTTGGGGAAACTGCTAGGTACATATGACCTAGATTGACCACTGTTGGAAACAGAATACTGGGCTTGATGGACCTTGGTCTGACCCAGTATGGCATATCTTATGTTCTTATGTTCTAATAGTTCATGGTCAAGTAAATTAAAGGCGGTGGTCATATCAAAGTTGAACGATTAGAACATCCTTGCCATCAAAGTTAGTCAAAAATTTCATTTTGTAAAGTGACCAGTGCTGTTGTAGGATCTGAAGCCAGACTGTCTAGGATGAAATGAGTTACTAGATTCAAGGAAAGTAAGAAGTTGCTAATATGGTATTTTTTCCAGACGTTTGGCCACAAATGGTAGATTTGCAATTGCTCTCTAATTGGATGGTGAAGAGAGATCAGATTTAGGGTCTTTCACCCTTGGATGAATAATAAAAGTCTTATAAATCCGAAAGGCATACAAGCACCAGTAGATTAGTGGAAAAGCAGGAAAACCTTTCCATTATTAGTTTAGGAGGAACATCAGGAGAAGAACAAATTCATAGATCTAATAGATTTTTGTGGAGAAAAATTAGATACAGGCTGGAAGCTGGAGAAGGAGCTCATAGGAAGTACCATCTGATTAGGCTGCTGAGGGTCATTATGTTCAGAGTCAAGAGACATTGGAATCCAAGGGTCAGAGAGACTTGCTTTGCTTTGTATGTATTAAACCAGAGTAGTATTCTCTTTTAATTTGATGGCTTATGTCTTTGTATTTCGATTGCAGTGTCTTATATTTTTCTAAATCTGCCAGTCTTTTATTCTTCTGCCAATTCCTTTCTGCTTTCTGCAATTGCTGCTTTAAATTTCGAAAGTCTTTATCCTTGCCATAAGTTTCCTTGGTTTAATAAATTCTTTTATTTCTAGTAGGAGCAAACTGTTCAAAAGCCTCTTTCATGGTATTATTCCAGGCCGGTACATTATCAACAGAGGAAGCAGGACATTTATCTTCAAGAGAGGAAATAGACGAAGATTGAAAGCTAGAGCTGACACGCTGGATAAAAGCATCCTTATCCCATTTCTAAGGGGTTTTATGACTGGGTGCTGACATGCCCTGACTGGATTTAAAGTTATATTAAACTGAATGAGAGAATGATCAGTTCAGGACCATGCAGTCCTACTAATGAGATGTATAAGCAAACGAAAACCTTTCAAGTAAATGGGATCCGAAGAGTGGCCAGTGGAATAGGAGCCGAAAACAATAATTGGAAACCTAAGTCAGTCAGAAGTGATAAAAGTTGGTTTTATATATGAGGTTTGAGATGTTCAATATGCAAAAGTAAGTCCCCTGGCAAAAGGCTAACTTCTGCTATCAGTAAGCTTCGGTCCGGCAGCAGTAGATGAGATGCTCAAGTGGTTTTCCAGCTGCTGGGCAGAAACAAGTCGGGATGCGGCACAGTAACAATTAAAAACCAAGTGCAGTTCCGTGTTGCGGTGCTCTATCCTCCTATAAACTAAAGGATAGAAGGAGGGGAGTTGCTCCCCATGAGGACCCTCTGCAAAAGTTTGCTTGAGGGTCCCAAATTTGAACCTACATCCCTGGTTTATCAACTTTGCTCTCTCACCTCACTTCCGTAGTTTATTCTTTTCTTTAAAAGTTCTCCATTATCTATTTTCTTTGTTCTCTCCTTTCATGCCAATTTCTAAGATGTCTCGAAGGGTACATAAGATAGCAAATGACAAAATATACGAAAAAAATGGTTTATCCAGTCTGCTCAAGTTAGATTCATTCACTTTGGGTAGATGCGGTTATGAAACTGCCATATACTACCCAACACCAACTTGCTTCCGCTGTCTTTTAACTGACCTCACACCCTTTTTCCCTACCACTGCCCTCTGTATCTGTTTTAAGCGTACCCAAAAGCTGTTAGAGTGATGGCTTTCATTACTCCGTTAAACACTCATGTTGCCTCTTAAGTCTTATTATCAAGATTAAGGAGGCCGTTGTAAAAATCAATAAAATGTCATCTTCCCCAGGCTCACGGAATTTTTGGTTTTAAACCATGCCTTCCATCCAGGTCACCCCAGCCTTCTTGGAAGCCTGATGTTGACGTACCAGTGCTAAAATCAATCTTTGACTCAAGTCTTAGGATTTTAAGAATTAGAAGTGAGAACAGGATACAAAGTCCTTACATCCTTTTATTCTTTTTATAATTATTTTGCACATTTTTGTACTCTTCCTGATGTCTGTAAGTCAGATATTATCTGCCCCACCTTACAGAAATTTTTGCAATGCACCGTTTTAGCATAATTCTGTACCTCTTTTTCTCTAAAAAAAAGGCTCACATTTTGCATAATCATATGACCAGCTTTGAACTTGTATTGTTTACTAATGCTATTACCTGCCTGCAGTCGGCATTTATGCCATCCCACACGACCACCTCCATTATTCAACAACTTTCATGCATCTGCCCCTCTGCTATTACTTTTTCTTTAGCATCTTTCTGCTGCTTTTCACACCATAGACCATCCGGTTCTTTTATCTTTTGGATTTTCTGTCTTTATTGCCTGTTTGAAAATGTTTGTTGGGTTAAGATGTGCAACAGGGCTATATGTCAGCTGTGAAAGTTATTTATTAGAAGCCCATGATCAAGAATCCTCCTAAAGTTGTAACTAAAACATATAAAACAGTACACCAGTGTCCTGTGTCATCCATGTAAGAGAGAATATTTTCAGGATTCCTGACCCAGAGACTGGTTTTTAATTCTGTCTTCTCAAATACTCTTTCAGGATCCTGCTCGGTTTCTAGTGTGGATGTTCTGCTGGACTTTGTTCTTGGCCTGCCCTTCTCTCTATTTACCCCTTTTCTTTTTTAGCTGGAGGAAAAGCGTAGTTACTCATCTGTAACAGGTGTTCTCCGGGGACAGCAGGAATCAGTCCTTATATATGGGTGACATCGGCGCCGACAAAGCCCACGCGGTAGCTTCTCTTCCAGCTTCTCGCCCAAGGGTGCCATCTTGCCTCAGTAGGGTGACATAGCTCAAAGGCAAAAAATGACACAAAAATCAACTCCATGGGGAGGAGTGAGAGTTGTGAGGACTGATTTCTGTTGTCCCTCGAGAACACCTGTTACAAGTGAGTAACTACGCTTTTTCTGAGAACAAGTAGGAAGTCAGTCCTCACATATGGGATTCCCTAGCTAAAGGCTACTGAAAAACCTGTAAAAAGACATGAGTGACCAGGGAAAGGTGAGCCGTGAGCAGCAGCAATGAGTCTTGAGAAGACAGACTCCCAAGCGGTACAAGTGTCCAGTGAGAAACCAGCGCTCTAGTGGTCTAAACAAACAAGGGCCAGAGGGCAGGAATCACCTACACCCCGAAAAGATGACGGAGGACTGCCTAGACAAAGGCACTGTCCCTACGGGACTCCCTCTCCAGGCAGTAATGAGCTGCGAAGGTATGGACTGAGGACGAGGTGGCGGCATGGCAGATTTCCGACAGAGGAACAGAATGCAAGTTTGCCACGGAAGCCATTGTGGCCCTGAAGTTGTGACCTGTGACCCAGAGCTCCAGTGAGAGCCCAGCCTGCTCGTAGACAAGGGCAATGTAGTCTGCCACCCAAGTGGACAGAGTATTTGGTCACTACTGCCACCAGCCGACTGGGGTCATAGGATATAAAAAGCTGTGTGGCTTTGTGGTGGCCCTGGGTACATTTGAGGTAGAAGGACAGGGCCCTCTTACAGTCCAGTGTATGAAGGATGGTCTCCGCCCTGCTGGCGTGAGGCCGTGGAAAGAAGGTGGGGAGCAGCACTTTCTGACTGAGGTGGAATGGGGACACCACCTTGGGAAGGAACTTGGGGTATGTGCAGAGCACAACACTGTTTTTATAGAACCTTGTGTAGGGTGGATCTGCCACCAACACCTGGAGCTAGCTGACTCTGCAAACAAATGTGAGTGCCACCAAGATCATGACCTTCCAGGAAAAGTACTGTAGGTAGCCAGGTTCTCAAACGGTGGGCCAGTGAGTTACGACAGCACGACATTGAGGTCCCACTCTACCGACAGTGGGAGGATGGGAGGCTTAGACAACAAGAGACCCTGCAGGAAGCAGGTCACGAGAGGTTGGACAGAGAGAGACTTGCCTTCAATAAGGTAGTGGTGTGCCGCGAGTGCACTCAGATGGACCCCGACAGAGTTGGGCTTCAGTCCTTCCTGAGAATGGTTAAGCAAATATTGCAGGACAAGCTACACGGAGCATGAGAATCTGCGCCATTTGAAGGCATAAGCTCATCTTGTGGCAGTCCTACAGGGAGCTCTTCCACCTCCCCTGAAAGGGGCCAGGCTACCCTTTCTGCAGCCATTCCATTAGTTTCAGAGACATCAAGTTGGGGTGTAGGAGGGAGCCCTCCTTCTGCGACAGTAGCCCCGAGGCACACCCCAGGGGACCGGGGGCGCCATGGACTAATGATAGAGCGGTGGGAACCATGGTTGCCCTGGCCACAAAGAGGTTACTAGTATCAGTGATGCCCTGTCATGTTGAATCTTGAACAAGGTCTTGTCAATCAGCGGCATAAGTGGAAAGGTGTAGAGAAAGCCCTCCATCCACGGGATGAGGAATGCAGCCGCTGCTGCCTGGGATCGGTGTGGCTGCTGGTCCGCCCCGGAAAGCCCTAATGCTAAGCAGTTAGCATCAGTGGTTTTACTAGGGGATATTCATATCCCACTTAGGGGCATTTACACGGTTTACATGTTTGTAAACCATGTAAATGCCTTGGAATTTCGGGCCTATATTTTTCTTGAACCTTCATACCTGGAAGTTTTGATTAAAAAAATATGAAGCAGTTGCCCTACTCTCCGCCAGCTGGGGTATTTCCCAGTTACAGCATTATTATTTTTCTTAGGATACTGCTCTTTTCTCACGTAGTGATGAAATGCAATAAGTTTTCTAAAAAAAAAAAAAAAAAAGGTTTCTTTTTCTTTAAGCTTTTGTATTAATACCAACACTTTATCCTGTGAAATGTGACTCCTGAAGTTTCATATTTTATTTTTCCTTTGTTGTATTGAAAAAAATATTCAGTAAATATTAAGTTAAAATCTTTTTGGAATAGCATCTCAATACGTTTTCTCTCTTTGTCTACCGAAACAAAATGACATGGAGGCAATCAGGAGCAGCCCAGGGCCCCAAACCTGCCTCACTGGGAAGAAGGAATAGCCTGAAGGTTGGCTTTAGGGCCCCCTCCCCTGTTTCTTCCCTGAGCCCCTGCATGTTCAACATCGGTCCTGAAGGAGTAAAGAACATGCTCCGAAAGAACTTCAAAGTCAGGACAAGGAAGACAAAATGAGTGAACCAGAGAACAGCAAGGAAATCTAGCCACAATCCTAAACTGCACAAACATGGGAAACAGGGCTGACTCTAACAATGCAAAAGTGGATGGCATGGAGCCTTGATCAGACATGAGGAGATACTGGATACCTGAGGGAGGGTGGGGGGGGACAGGGCCTTGGAGCTCCCTGGGAGGGGGAAGGAAAAACACATGCCTAGGGCATCAGATATCTTTGGATCAGCCCTGTTGAAAAAGGTGATCAAAACCACAGAAGAAGCAGTGGAAAAGCACTGGAGAGGGAGGCAAGTGAATTATTTTGGTGTGCAATAAAAATGTCGTGAAATGTGATCATCGTCTGATGGGCACAGCAGACACCAAGGCCTTAATGGGCCAGCAGACAAAAAAAACCTAAAAATAAATCTGCTTTATAGAATTAAGAAGTCAGTGATCATTTCCTGAAAGATTATAGAGCTTACTTGCCAAACTGTTATTTTTACAAATATGCACACAGAGTTACACGACACAGCTAGCAAATGTAGCCCATATAGGATATCTGACATGGTGCACAGCCAAGCTGAACCCTCCTCATTTCCCAGTCCAACATTACGCCTGACATCCTTGCGCTAGAGGGTTCGTTCTCTACATGGACCCTTCAGGACTGGCTGCATGTGTGCTTACCTCCTTCTAGAAGCTTGCCCTTATAGACACATAAATTTTCTCCACCACAGTGCTGTTGAAGAGCTTTTATTTCATCTCTGTAGTCAGAATCATCATGAGACAGATGCACACTTTTTCCTAGATATACCATCGCAATAGTCACATTGCTATGTATTGAAATTTTATGAAATTTACCCAAGTCCTAGGAAAGAAGTCAAAATAATGTATTAATACATGTTCACTGTAAAAGTTAAACATGCCCCATTCATATATTAACTTTCACAGTCAAAAAGGATTACTACTAAGGTCAAACTTTTGTTTTTATATATCTGCACACACATCACTGTTTTGCAATATGGATTTCCCTCCCCTTCTTGTGTCTACAATAAAATCAGATATGAAGAAAGTCTAAAGTATTGTTTAATACAGCAAGGATAACACACCAGACTGAAAGGGAGGGGAGAGAACGTGAGCAAAATGAATGGATCTTATCACAGAAGGGGCCAACAGACTGCTGTATAATGGAAGCCTGCAGCTGTTTACAATGGTCTCCACAACAAATGGACGGAAAATGTTGGCATAAACCCACAGTAAATTGGCCTTACAAATAGCCTGATCAAACATGCATGGCACAAAACCACCACAGCATGAGAACCAACGTAAAAGAATTTACCTGGGTGAATTCCCTCAGTAGTGAAAAGGGGAAGGGTTGGGGAAGGCAAAGAACACTCACAAATTTCACGTTGGAATCCTGCATGTAATTTGCACCCGCAGAAATTAAACTCCAGTAGCTCGCCCTCAGTTCTAAAATCCTTTGCACCTGCCACTCCAGTGGCCTCAGGGAAAATTAGCCTGCAGGTCCCCAGAGGGTTTTAAAACTGTCCCCTTGATAGCATGACAGTTTTACATTGTCATTTCTACTGATCAGGAAGAAGAGCAGCAACCGGGGTATTTGCTTATGAACAACAGCGAGAGAGCTGGGGGACACGTCTTGCAGCACAGAGTTTGCAGATGGAGCCTATGAGCTGCAGAGTCTGAGGAAGAAGATGTATAACAAAGTGGAGCTCTATGCCTGAAGAGTTTTTGGCACAGATCTATTTTTGGGGAGCGTGACGAATAGGAGTCCTCCGCGGGTTATGGGAGCCCACAGTTTTAAGCGTGCGTGTGAAGCGTCACTGCAGGCATGCAGATCTCAGACAAAGAGAGAAAAATTTGCAAAGCATTGCCAGGAGCTATGAGGAAGTTGTCCTACAGGAGAAGAGGAAGATTCCAGCGAGTAAAACCAAATGCTGTTGAGTATATTTCCTATTTTTGATTTCTTCTTGTTACTCTGCTAACTTAACCGATGAATTGTTTTTGTGCATCGATTCATCCAGGAAATGAAGTTTTTAAGCAAAGCTTACTGAAGGGATGGAGGCCTTTAGGCAGAAGTGCTTGAATGAAAGGCTGAAAGACACCGATGTGCGAGTTGCCCCCAAACTAGAACCTTGAAGAAGATTATTCTTCCTCCCTCCCCCCCCCACCTCTCTAGACCCCAACCAAAACACATTTTACCTATAGCCTCTGGAATCACAAATGTATGTGTGTTATCACAAATTGTACAGGTCGTTTAGTAGAGGGTAATAGTTACCTAAGAATTAATGTACGTAATCCCTCCAAAACTAAGTAAAGATTGTCTACTTCATTATTAACGGACTATCTCAATATAGAAAGAAACCAACGGTCTCAGACTGAGTAGCTAGACACTCTCGGATATAATTTCACCAAAAAAGCGCTGCTAAAATTGCATCAACGACCGTGTAAATAGGTTTCTACTACAATATGGGAATGTCAAAAATATATTAATGTAAAACTTTCATATCAATTTATGCGCGGCGCAGCGTTTTTTGACAAGCATTGACTAGTTTGGACGCAGAAGAGACCGCACATCATCGAATTTAAACTTTTTGTATTTAAGAATTCTGAGATTGTCTGGCAAAACCGTTCCCCTGATGAAGATTCGAAACGCAATAAGGGCACCGGAATGGTGGCGTTGGGACTACTATCAATCTAAGAGATAAGCACAATCTCTGAATACTTTCAAAAAAGAGTGTAAAGAATGGTCCGATAAATTGATATGAAAGTTTTACATTAATATACTTTTGACATTCCCATATTGTAGTAGAAACCTATTTACACGGTCGTTGATGCAATTTTAGCAGCGCTTTTTCGGTGAAATCATATCCGAGAGTGTCTAGCTACTCAGTCTGAGACCGTTGGTTTCTTTCTATATTGAGATAGTCCGTTAATAATGAAGTAGACAATCTTTACTTAGTTTTGGAGGGATTACATACATTAATTCTTCTGGAATCACAAAGACACTGCTCCACTGGAGAGCCCACTACATAGAACTCTGTCAAAGTGAGGAAGGTGGTTGGTAGAGAGGAGAGCAGGGAAAAATATGCCAAACTGATTTTGGAGCCTCTTTAATACAGTGCGGTAACAGTTACCCTGGCCATTCGTTAATGTGTGCTAAGCAGTTAGCACAGGACTGCGGTAACCTTTAGCGTGCACTGAAACAGCCAGTGTGGTTAAAATCCTGCGCTAACAGCTTAGCACACCACAGAGCAGGCATTGGGCAAGCTAGGGCGGAAAGTGGGCATTGACTGCATACTGCGGTTACAGTGGAGGTCATTAGCATGCACTAATAGTCAGTTGCGGTTAGTGCTGGTACACTTACCGCTACCTCACTGGGTGGCATTAAGTGCTCCCATGTTAACTGCAGCTGAAGGTTTAGTGCAGCAAGGTTCTTCACACCATGGTAACTGCAGGGGGGGATATGCTGGACACACCCTCATCAGTTAGCACGAGTCCATCACACTTAACGTGCACTAAGATGCTGAACTTTAGCGCAATTTAGTAAGCATGCCCCTTAACGTGTTGCCTATATCAAATGAAAACGTCATCTGATCCAGCATCTCAGCTGCTGCCTCTGTCAAAAGGGAAAAATGGAAGGTTTATGTTTATGTTTATTCGGCAATTTGATATACCGCCCATTACAACAACAGGGCAGTTTACAATATAAATGTAATAATAATGGCCTAAGGTTGGAAATAGAAAGGAAATACAATGAATTAATAGGAAAGTGATAATACAATCACACAAGGAGGAGAAGATCGGAGGAGAGAATAGCAGAAGGAAATCAGATAAGGCTTGGAGGCAAGTCAAACTCAGTGCAAAATAGGCGAGTCTTCAAAAGCTTCTTAAATGCGGGGAAGGACGGCTCATAGTGAAGGACTGGGGAGAGGGAGTTCCCGAGGGAAGGGCCTAGGTAAAAGAAAGCAGAGAGGCAGGTGGACTGCAGGTGAGCATGTGACGGGGAGGGGAGGATCAGGCGACTGACAGGAAGGAATGTGGAATTGCAAAAGGTCAGCCAGGTACTGAGGAATGGACGTGTGAATGGTGCAATGGACAATAGTAAGAATTTTATAGCGGATGCGGAAAGCCAGTGGGAGCCAATCTAGCTTTACCAGAATGGGTGTGATATGATCCCTACGGGGAGGTGTGAGTGATGATTTGAGCAGTCATATTCTGAATCTACTGTAGGCGATGGAGCTCTGACTGAGTGGAGCCGGCAAGAGCTAGGTTACAAAAATCTATCCGAGACCTGACCAGGGAAAGGAGGCCTGATGCTTTCACCTAAAGCTGTCTGAAAAATCTCTCATGCATGCCGGTAAGTACAAGTGCAAGAAGTAGACTACACAGTTTAAGACTGCTGCACACTGTGACCTGAAAATTCCCAGAACCAAAAACATATTAAAAAACAACTCACAAAAACAACATGCATGTAAGACTTAAGGAAAAAAACAGAATATTTGTTTTGTAGGGTATTTTTAATGTCCACTCTGCATGATGATCTTAAAAAAAATTATTGAATGTCTGCATGGTAAAATAAAATTAAAAACGTGATCAATTTCATTGGACTTCTACAAATGGCATGGGAAGCATGACATATTAAATATTGCTGCTAAGTACAACTTCCTGTATCATGCTATGTGAAAATAAATCTATCTATCTAACTACCTTTGGTGAAAGCTGATCTAACTCAGTGGGTGCAGTGGCCGAACGAAACCTTCTTCCTCTTGTCCCATTTCTGGTACCTTTTGGGTTTTTAGCACTTCTTCTGGACGGAGGTGGAACAGGCGTCACATAATTGTTTATGATGGGAAGCTGATATGGGGATGGCCCTGTAGAGTGATCCATTGCTCTCATGAGCTTCAGAATATCTTTATCCACCTGAAATCATATTTAGCAGATTTGTTAGAAACATCTTAGAATCACTGCAGCGTCATGCCAGAGGTCAGAGGAATTTTCCTGTGAACGTACAATGAAAGAAACCTTACATGACTGTACCCTGACTGTAAGAGCAATTGCATTATTTCACTTTTGCGGTATTAACTTAGTACCTAATAATTACAGCTTAAAACAGAGACATTTTGACAAGTCAGGTGAGGTTGTGCAGGAGGAAACAGCCATATAGAAATAGCAGAGAAACTGGTGGAAAGGATAGTAGCTTGACAGACGAGCTTCAGTGTTGACCACTGCATGATGGAGGCTTAGGCCATACAAACGAATCTGTGAATTACAAACTAATGGGTCTGTGCTGACTGCTCCACCGCAGGACAATGACTGGGGTAAGACAATGAAACACGTGACCATTACGAATGCAGGGAAAAGGACGTTATCCTACCAGGTCTACATTAGTCTATAACTGGAGTATGCTTCAAACACTTCAAGGATATCCAGGAGCTGGACGCAATGCAGACAGGTAGCTAAATTAACAGGATGACGAGTTTTCCCTATGGAAAATGTTTTGCAAATTGACTCTTTTAGGCGTCAATGTATTAAAGCATGTTAGCGTGATTGCAAGAGGTTAATACGCATAGAGTAGACTACTCTGTTAGATTATCAGAAAATCTAAGCAAACAAGGTAATAGGATGCAAAATTAGGCAAAAGGTGACAATTTACTTACTAGATAATATCCTCTTTGAGTCCTGTTAGATCAGTCCAGACAAGTGGGTTGTGTTCCCCTACCAGCAGACTGGTGGAGACAAAGAACCAATGAAAAGCCCAGGTTTCAATGACATCACTCCCATGCTTCTATATGCCTCAGCCACCAGCATCTGTTCCAAAGCATATGGGAGAACATGGCAGGCCACGCACAACCTCAACATGGGCAACAATGAGCAAACAGTAGAGAACTATGTACAGAAAAGGATAAAGAGAAGGATGTTCATAGAAGATGAAGCTGCAAAGCCAAATGTAGAATCATAGCGGACCCAAGGGTACTGCCTCAGATGAACAGAGCAACACAGTTCCGGGGAGGGCCCTGACTGGTATAGAAGACTCAAGGAAAGGACATTAGCTGATAAGTAAAATATCACTTTCCATATCGTCCTGTTAGAGCATGCCAGGGCCCACCCCTGGAATTGTGTTTGCCCTGTTCTGTTGCTGTAGCCTTAGGTCTGTTATAATTTCTATATTTGGCTCTGCAGGTTCATCTTCTATGAATAGCCTTCTCTTTAGGCTTTTCTATACATAGTTCTCTACTGTTTGTTTGCTCATTGTTGCCCATGTTGAGATTCTGCCATATTCTCCCATATGCTTTGGGACGGATACTGAAGAGACCTCTGGTGGCTGAGGCGTATAGAGGCATGGGAGTGATATCATTGAAACCTGGACTTTTCATTGGTTCTTTGACTCCTCCAATCTGCTGGTAGAGGAACACAACCCACTTATCTGGACTGGTCTAGAAAGACTGAAGGAGAGGTAAGTAAAATATCACCTTCCATATTGTCCTGCTAGATCAGTCCAGACAAGTAGGACCTACCAAAGCTATGCCTTCACAGGGGGGGAAAAAGACACAGCAGCTCATAAAACCTTAGAGCCAATGCCGTGTCTGCCCAAGAGTGGACATCCAAGTGGAAATGATTGACAAAAGTGGAAAGTGATGCTCATGTTGTTGCCTGACAAATGTCTGCAGGGGCTACCGAGCTCCACTCCGCCCACGAGGATGCCTGAGCTCGGGTAGAATGGGTGTACA
This sequence comes from Ichthyophis bannanicus, assembly GCA_033557465.1. Lineage (NCBI taxonomy): Eukaryota > Metazoa > Chordata > Amphibia > Gymnophiona > Ichthyophiidae > Ichthyophis > Ichthyophis bannanicus. The sequence continues at coordinate 220,779,555 of CM066040.1, read as the reverse complement.
AACTCTCCGGAACCAACCAGTTCTGCAACAGATCCATCAAGGCAATTGCCTCCTTAACCCAGCGCCTCATCACTTTGCGTGGGCCTGCAAACAGCACAAAAAGATGGTCTGACTTATGAAAGGAATTTGTAACCTCCACGAACCAGAGAAGCACCCTCTGGACATCCACAAGGCAAAAATCCTTATCATTCGCCCCGACACTGCTCCTTAGAGAAGGCGGGCAAGCAAAATGCCTGGTTCACATGAAAGGTAGAAACCACTTCGGAGAAGAAGGAAGGCACAGGCCGAATGGAAACGGCCTCCTCAGAAAACACAGATAAGAGCCACCAGCTCGGAAAACCACCTTCTGGAACAATTGCAACGAAGATGACTGTCTTCAGCTTCAAGTCCTGCAGAGTAACATACTTCAACAGCTCAAAGGGCACAGACATCAGGAATGGTGCTCCATATGCCAAATCACACGCCCCACCAGAAGCCTTGGAGGAAATACCTACAGCAGGTACTGACCTGGTCAATGTTGAGCCAGGGCACCAAGGCCTTCAGACCCTGTCTCTATGCGGAAACTGAAGAAGCGGCACACTTTGGCACTGGAGCAAGTTACCATCAGATCCCTCTTGATGCGACCCCAGTGGCGCAGAAACAATTGAAAACACCTCCTGACTCAACTCCCACTCTCCTGGGACCAAAGAATGCTGGCTGAGAAAATTCATTTCCACAGTATCCACCCTGGCAATGTGCAGAACTGAAAAACTAGGAGGCTTCTCGCCATCCTTACCCAAGTATGCCTCATGCCACCTTGCCGATCAACATAAATCACCACCATGGCGTTGTTCGAGAACACGTAAACTGCCTAGCCCTTGACCAGGGGCCAGAGACACAGAAGAGCCAACCTGATGGCCCTCACTTCAAGGCAGTTAATGGACCACATTGTCTCTCCATGGTTCCAATAGTCCCAGGCTATTCAGCCTTAGCAATGGGCTCCCCAGGTCCCCAGCCCGAGAGACTGGCATTTAGCGCCAGAAAAATCCATGAACAATCATCCAGCAGCACGCCCTTCCTCAGAAGGCTGCTGCCACCACCGCAGGATGGCCTTCACCATCACTGAAAGCAAGAGCCTGAGCTCAAACTACTGGTGAAGATCATCCTGGACTCTCGGAGCCTGCTGCAAACAGAACAGCACTACATAGATCAAGAAGCAACAGTTCAAATGGAACAAGGAGAACTAGAATGGTTTTAAATAAGCAAAGGTGTACGATAAGGCTACATACTTTCCCTCTACCTGTTTAATTTATCTGCAGAACAAATCATCAGAGAAGCATGATTCTATGAAGACAGAGGTGTGAAGATTGGTGGAAGACTCAACAACCTTTGCTATGCTGATGATAACACATTACTGGCTGAAAGCAAAGATGATCTGAAACATTAGCTTCTCACAGTCAAGGAATGTAGTCTTAAAATGGGCCTGCACCTTAATGTAAAGAAGACAAAGATCATGACAACTGGCAAAATCAATAAGTTCATCGTTGAAGGAGAAGAAATTGAAATTGTGGACAACTTTAACCTACTTGGATCAACTATCAATAAAGAAGCAAGAAGCAGTCAAGAAATCCGACGACGACACATTGCTCTTGGCAGAATGGCTATGAAAGACCTAGACAAGATTCTCAAGAGCACAGATGTCTCTCAACATACAAAGATTTGACTCATTCAAGCCATGGCATTTTCAATAACGTAATATGGATGTGAAAGTTGGACAGTGAAAAAGATAGACAGGAAGAAAATTGATGCCTTTGAATTATGGTGCTGGTGGTAAATACTGCATATACTATGGACTGCCCGAAGAACAAACCAGTCAGTACTAGAGGAGATCAAACCTAAGCTTTTTTTAGAAGCTCAGATGACAAGATTTCGACTTTCATACTTTGGACACATCATGCGAAGAGAGAAATTAGAGAAAGACATCATGCTTGGCAAGACAGAAGGTCAATGCAAAAGAGGAAGGCCAGCAATGAGATGGATTGATACAATAACAGCAGCTACGGGTACCAGTCTCAACAATGAGCCGCCTGACTGAAGACCGAACACAATTTAGGACAACTATCCAGAGAGTCGCCATGAGTTGACACCGACTCGACAGCACTTAACAACAACAACAATCCAGCAGCCTTGACTTTCTCCACAAGAAGAAAGACTCCACACACAGGAGTATCAAAAACATGCTCCCAGGAACTCCAGGGACTGGGATTGCAAGCTCTTCCCAAAATAATCACCCAGCAGCGGTTCATCAGAAAGGACACCACTTGGGGAGCTAACCGAGATGCTTCTGAAGGAGAAAGGACTTGGATGAGCCAGTAGTCCAGATATGGATGACACAAATCCCTTTTCACTGTAGCACCGCAGACACAACCACCAAGACCTTGGAGAACATCCTTCAAGCAGTAGAGAGTCCGAATGGACAGGCGGTGAACTAAAGGTGAGAACCAAGCATGGCAAAACACAGTACTTGCTATTCCCCTGGATCGGGATATGAAAATATGTCTTGGCCAAACCCAGAGATGCCAGGAACCCCCTCTGCGCATCGTTTGAATCCTGGATCGCAAAGTTTCCATCCAGAAACAGATGACGCACAAGCACTCGTTGACACACTTGAGGTCCAGAATGGGCCGGAATGTTCCTTCTGTTTCAGCCACCACTAAACAGATTGGCATCCTGCACTGATTGTCTGGGTGAATGGGCACCACTGTCTTCAGGAGAGGCAGCTTGTCCAATGTGATCCCTCACAGTGGCCCTGTTGTTTGCAGACCCACAAGCGGAGAAGACGTAAGTGGCCAGGATCAGCACTTTGAATTCCAGGCCATAGCAATACTACTAATATTAATCATTTATATAGCACTACAAGGCATATGCAGCGCTGTACAAACACATATAGAAACAAAATGAACACCCCACCTGCAGAAAACCAGCACACAAGGAAGAGCAGGAGATGGAGAACCCTTGGAAGGAACAAATTTATTAGAGGGTCAGCCCTACACGTGTTTCGGCCACACGGGCCTTCTTCAGGGGACTGTGACCACTAAAAACATAAAAGTACAGAAATAATAAAAATATAGTTAAAAATTAAAAACATAAATATGTATAATTTTAAAAAACGATGATATTTCATTGTGGCATGGTGACTATGTAATACCAAAGTTAAAATATATAGGAACTGTGTGAATACACAGATATTGTAAAAAGTCAAAATACATAAATAGTATAAAGGGTAATAAAAAATTAAAAGATTAAAAATTGACAAAATCATTATAAATAAATATATGTATGGAGACATAAAACGCATGCTGCATACATAAAGGACAGTAATACAATAATAACTTACCAATAAGAGAACCGTAATGAATATCTGTTCAAAGGTACTTGGAAATACAATATAGAAGCACTAGGAATCAGGAGAGATAATACGGTAATATTAAAATAACATATATATACAAAACCATTAAAACTAAAAAGGAGGGGAACGAAAGTGTAGAGCCCATGTATAAATCCGGTAAAAGGAGGAGGAGGGAAGGGCAGGTAAGGAAAACCAGGAAATTCAAAAGTGGTTATTTTATTGCCCATTTACATTGGTTTTTCTTCCATCTTAAATGCTTAGTTTTGTGTCCCCGGCTTTAGTTTTGATTAAAACCAATGAATTACATGGAGCTCATATTGTTATTATTACTACTTTAATCTTTAATTTTTGATGTTTTTTCTTTTTTTAAAAAAACCCTTCCAAACTTGATTATCATCTGTTTTTTGAATGTTATGTTCATGCCATTTATTTTTCCATGAACCATTTGTTTTTAACTTTTTATTATACATGATCGATGCTTAGTTACACCTTTTTATTTTTAGCGTTTAATAAAACCACTTTTGAATTTCCTGGTTTTCCTTATCTGCCCTTCGCTCCTCCTCCTCTCCAGGCCGGTAGCAAAGGGAGTCCCGAGGCCCCTGGGAGTCCGACCAGCATGTCCGCGAGAAGTGGGTAGAGGCTGACTGAAAAGGGGCTCCTGCCCACTTCACAGGCCCCTTGGACTGTACTCTGGAAGGTGGTAAGATTTCATCTTACCCTGATCCTTCACTCGCTACTTCAATTCGGACCTAACAGAAGCATCCATCTAAGGGCAGATGAGCGACTGGGCTTTGGAAGATAAGTCCACTGCCCGGTGTCTGAGCCAAGCCAACATTGTGTCACCAACAGGGCACAATCCCTGGCCGCTAGGCCATACATGGCATAAGAAACTGGAGCAGAGCTCGAGACGTCAGGCCTACACATACGTATATCGCCAACTGAGGAATAGCAGCCACCACAGTGAACTGGATCTTCAACACGAATCCACTTTTTGGTCCAGAGTATCCTTCAAGGCTGATCCACCTTCCACAGGAATGGTGCCCTGTCTGGTAACTGCTGTGACCTGCATATCCACCTTGTAAACATCCAATCACACAATGCACTCCTTCTCCAGGAGAGTGTGCATCCTCTTATACACTCTAAGCCCCTAAAGTGGGGAGTTGGAAGAGTCCCACTCTGACTGGAACAGGCCCTTGAGCACCTCCAGGAACAGAAAGAGAGTAGTGGATTTCTGCACACCTTGCAGGAGTGGATGCTTCCTCAGTTTCTGCTCCGCCTAGAGCAATCACAAGCTCAAGGTAGATGAGATCCTGGGAAACAATGCCTCCAGTTTCTCCTTCCGGAACAGGCAGATAAAGCATGGTTACTCACCTGTAACAGGTGATCTCCGGGAACAGCAGGAATTTAGTCCTCACATATGGGTATCGTCGGTACCGACGGAGCCTGCGCGGGAACGCTCCCCAGCGTCCAATTAGAAAGCTTTTGGGAGCATCCCAAAGCGCCTGCGTGCTGCCTTCCCGCCTTTCCCAATTGCCTCTCTCAGTTGAGTTTTAAAGCTGAGACAAAGAGAGAGAGAGGGAAAGGAAAGAAATAGATAGAGAGATACAACTCCTAGGGGAGGTGGGTGGGTTGTGAAGACTAAATTCCTGCTTTTCCCGGAGATCACCTGTTACAGGTGAGTAACCATGCTATCTCCAGGAACAAGCAGGAATGTAGTCTTTACATATGGGGACTCCCTAGCTTTAGATGCCAGGGAGAGACCCCAGATGTTGTGTGCCCCTGTGAAAGGGCTCCACTTCCCCCCATGGATCTCTGGCATCCAACCAGGGATGGTGGGTAGGAGTTGATTAGGTATGGAACAGGTGTTGAAGAACAGCCTGACCAAACAAGGCATCCCGGCGGGAGTCCTTGTCCAAGCAGTAATGGGCTGTGAAGGTATGAACCAAGGCCCAAGTGGCTGCTTGACAGATGTCATCGATAGACACAGAGTTCAAATGAGTCATTGAAGCTGCCATGGCTCTCACACTGTGAGCTGTGACATGGCCCTCCAGAGGAAGATTCTTACTCTGATAGACAAAGGAAATACAGTGAGCAATCCAGATGGACAGTGTTCTCTTGGAGACTGGACGTCCCAAATGAGAAGGATCAAAAGCAACAAAAAGTTGAGAGGACTTTCTATGTTGCTGTGTTCTTTGTAAGTAAAAAGCTAAGGCTCTTTTACAGTCCAAAGTATGAAGATTCCTTTCGGCATTAGAGGCATGAGGCCTTGGAAAAGACACAGGCAGGTTGACCGCCTGGTTTAGATGAAAAGGCGAGACCACCTTTGGCATAAAGTGCGGATGAGTCCTAAGGACTACCTTGTCATGATGGAACCTTGTATAAGGTGGATCAGCTACTAGTGCCTGCAACTCACTGATGCGACGTGCTGATGTGATTGCAATGAGAAAGATAACTTTCCAAGAAAGGAATTTCAATGAGGTAGTAGCTAAGGGTTCAAAAGGTGGCTTCATGAGCTGACCAAGAACCAGGTTTAAGTCCCATGCCACTGGTGGTGGCCTAATGGAAGGCTTAGTTAGAAGAAGGCCTCTCATAAATCTTGCTATAAGAGGATGGGAGGAGATAGGTTGTCCATTTAGAGGCTTGAAAGAAGCTGCAATAGCACTCAAATGGACTCTTACTGAGTTAGTTTTAAGTCCTGCATTGGATAAATGAAAGAGATACTCCAGTAATGATTCCACAGGTATCGCAAGGGGGTTATGACCCTTCTGCGAACACCATATGGTAAACCTTTTCCACTTAAAAGCATAAGAGCATGTCTTGTGGAAGACTTCCTGGAAGCATAAAGGATATTTATTTATTTATTTTACATTTCTTTTATACCGCACTATTCGACATCAGCGCGGTTTACATCGAACACAAAACTTCAGTACAAAAACAGTGTCTGAGTTACATTAAACAGGGTCAATAACTTGGATAACAAGGTAATTATAAATCTCAGGAAAGTAAACCTTACTTGCTGAGGGAGGTTAAGATCATGAAGATCTAGGCCTTCAGCAACCAAGCCCTGAGATGCAGAGACTGGGGATTGGGATGCCATAACATTCCGTTCTCCTGAGACAGGAGATCTGTAGCAGACCCTAACTCCAGAGAGGGAGCTTGAGAGAGATGTAGAAGCAGAGGGTACCACACTTGCCATGGCCAATGTGGAGCTATGAGAATCATACGGCCTCTGTCTCTCTGAAGCTTGAACAGGGTTTTGGGAATTAGGGGAATGGGTGGAAAAGCATACAGGAAGTCTTGACCCCAATAAATGAGGAAAGCATCCCTGGCCTGAGAGCCCTGAGCCGGAATTCTGGAACAGAACCGGGGAAGTCTGGCATTCAACGGACTTGCAAATCGGTCTATATCCTGGGTTCCCCAAATTTGAAAAATCTTTGCCACCTGGTCTGCATGTAGAGACCATTCGTGTGGAAGCAGAACTCGACCGAGTCTGTCTGCCCAAGAGTTTTGTATACCTGGAAGATACACTGCCAGGAGATGAATCTGATACTCTCTGGTGAGGGCCCATAGTCGCAAAGCTTCATTGCAAAGCGACAGAGAGCCTGTTCCACCCTGCTTGTTCAAGTAGAACATGGCTACTTGATTGTCCGTCTGAATGAGGTCTGTCTTGTAGCTGAGCAGGGTGTGGAACACTCGAAGAGCAAGGAAGATTGCTCTGAGCTCTAAGAGATTGATATGTAGATGAGTCTCCTGTGAAGTCCAGGTGCCTTGGATGGAGAGGTCTTGCAAATGAGCTCCCCAACCCATTGGTGAAGCATCTGTTGTGAGAGTTGCCTAGGGTAAGGGTTGTTAAAATGGGGACCCCAGCAACAGGTTTTGAGTGGACTGCCACCATTGGAGGGACAAAATAAGGCGATTCGTGTTTGCTATTTTGTCTGACAGGCACCCTGATGCCTGGGTCCTTTGAGTGGATAAAGTCCACTGGGCTGCTCTCATATGGAGGCGAGCATAAGGAACCACATGCACGGTAGATGTCATGTGGCCTAGTAGTTGCAATATTTCTCGAGCAGTGAGATGAGGCTTTAGCACTGCTTGAGAAGCTAAGTGCACCATGCGAAGGCAACGGGCCTGGGGAAGGTAGGCCCTTGCTTTTGTGATATCCAGCAAAGCTCCTATGAACTCCAGAGACTGAGTAGACGTTAGACAGGATTTTGGGATGTTTATGACCAGACCCAAATACTGAAGGATACGCATTGTGCAAGATAGAGAAGTCCTGGCCTCTGACTCTGATGGGGCTCGAATGAGCCAGTCATCTAAGTAGGGGAAGACGAATATCCCTAGAATGCGGAGAAATGCTGTTACCAAAGCCATGCATTTTGTGAACACTCTGGGTGCTGAGGCCAGGCCAAAAGGAAGCACCCTGTATTGGTAGTGCTTTCCTTGAAAAAGGAACTGAAGGAAACTTCTGCGAGTTGGATGGATGAGAACATGGGTGTACGCATCCTTGAGATCTAGAGAACAAAGCCAATCCTCACTCTGAAGATATGGCAGCAGAGTTCCTAGAGAAATCATCTTGAATTTCTCTTTGAACAGGAATTTGTTCAATTCTCTGAGGTCCAAGATAGGTCTGTATCCCCCTGTTTTCTTTGGGATAAGGAAATAGGGGGAGTAAAACCCTGTACCCTGTTGATGAATGGGTACTTCTTCTATTGCCCCTTGAGCAAGAAGGATAGTGACCTCTTGATCTAACAGATTTATGAGAGAGGTCTGAGAACTGAACTGTCTTACCATTGTGGGAGGGGGCATGCACAGGAAGTGCAGCTTGTACCCCTCTCTTATAATGGAGAGTGTCCAACACTCTGCTGTTATCTGCTCCCATCTGGGGGCAAAGTGACATAACTTTCCTGGGATGGTGGAAGGCTCTGGTCCATTGAGGGCCAGGAAGGCTGAGTTCTCTAGATGAGAGTCAAAGGCCTTGTGGAGGCTGAGACGGTTGAGGCTTAGCAGTCTTTGCTTTCCTTTGTTTAGGAGGTTGCTGACCCTTCCGGGCAGGCTGACCTGCAGAACGTCCCTGATGGGAATAAGAGGGATAAAACCTCTTCTTTTTTGAGAAGAAAGGCTTTTTGAAAGATTTCTTTC